>OZ023187.1:13637037-15000921 GCA_963995505.1 Hypericum androsaemum
GGGCCCACTCTCAGTCCGTAACGGAATCATGGCCCGCCAATTGTGGGCCCCTGTGCTATAAATATAGCCCAACTGGCAACTGAGGCCATGAGCCAGCGTTTTCCATATTTCATATTTATAAACAAATTCATTACTCCTTTAATGTAATCTCGAATAATGAACATGAGATGAACCCAACATATTTAAATTATGCGTAGATGAATTTTTCACGATCGAATAATGAACATGAGATGAACCCAACATATTTAAATTATGTGTAGATGAATTTTCCACGATCGTTACTCTTGCAACTAGTAATATCTGCATGTCATTTTGTAATTTTTTTTTGTGATCTTTCCACTCCAAACTGGGAGAGATCATTTGAGACAAAATTGAAGATCTTCATCTCGTCATTCCCACAGGGTTTAACTTTATCCATTACTGAAGCATATTACCAATAATTATCATGAACTAATGCACTTGTTTGTTCCACCATTCATATCTACCTTTGACTCGTAACCAAACGAGCTCCCAATAAATAGGTCCTGATATTGTTCGACTCGAGGAGATCGGAGTGATTCCGAAGAAGAAGAAAGTACCAAGTGCATATTCCAAATCAAAAGGTCAGAATTCAACAACAAAGATGAACAGCCAAGCTCATGTGTTGCAGGAAAAAACTTGGAGCCATAACCACCTACATTTGTTGCTATATAGTAGTATTTCCAGTATCTATCCAATTGATACTCGGGCTTTCCAATCAGTAGACTGATCTCCCGACAGCCGAAAAGCCGGAGAAGGCAAACAAAAATGGAGGAAACCAAGTGAGACGAACCTTTGAAACCTATGCTATGGTATGTACATACCGACTTTTCTCCCGGAATGTGGAACGGCCGGAGTTACTCTCTGGTGTGAGTTACCTCTTGCTGCTCTAGGATAGCTCCCTTCGAAGGAGTGTCAGTTATCTGACTCTGCTTCGTTTTATCCTCCAAAGAACTTTGGTCTGATTGAATCCGGTTGTTGAAAGGGCCCTGCGGCATCCCAAAGAGTGCAGTGAATATCTGTCTGTGGCATTCATCGCAAAAGTACAAGTACGTGAAGTGGCCCTCGTAGGGGAGCTTGTGCACCGCTGCCCCTGGTATGATCCGGTGTACAAAATCGGTCATCGATGGCGGAACAACCAAATCGTCCATCCCCTGCAAGCCATTTGGACAAGGGTGATGTTTTTGTGGCAGAATGGAACATGTAATGAAATCTAATTGCTCCTCTAGTAAGAAATGCTTCTTATATTGACGCCTGAAGGCATCTATACTACTACTCCATCAGGTTTGAATCAGAGCTCAAAATTTGCAGACATATATTATAACTACAAGCTACTGACATGTGAAGCAGTTAAAGTGCTAAACAGAATATGAAGTGAAGAGCTAGGATGATACTCCACCTGCCATATATGAATGGGACCCATGTAACCAGTAAACTCCTCTCGAGCTCCAATCAGCAAGTGCTTGAGCCAATTTAGGATGCCTTTACCAGGATTTTTCTTCTGCAACTTGATGTCTGCAAGGCTGAAACCCCAATTCGAAACAAGCATGGCAGCTTCCTCTATAAAAGGTTTGGCATTTCCTTGTCGGATTGCTTCCCCCACATCTCTTTGCCAAAAATCTTCGTAGATTGGATCCTCAACCAATGCTTTATCCTAGAAAGAAAAGAACGGCCTCAGATATGAGATCATTGAGCCGATAAAATTGGAACGAAATATTGTGTTATAGTAACATTGATATGTCATTCAAGCATGCTATAACAAGGGAAGAATGTTCTGGAGCCAGAATTTCAAGACGGCACAAGGAATTTTGACCCACTCGAGAATAGATTTTTCAGAAAAAACAGACTAACAAGTACCTGCAACCTACATATGTGGTGCAAGATGAATAAGCATACAAAACCCACAAAAAAGTCAGCACAATCATCACTAAGGAAGATGCTTACCCTGTTTCCCAACGACAGTGACAGCCAAGCGTCAATCTGACCATGCTTCCCTGACAAAAAGGTACGGTGGTAAAAGTAGGATAGAAGCCTTGGAAATCTCCGTGCCAAAAAATGCATGAATTTCCTCTTTCGGGTCCACTTCTCCCAGGTTCCACGTCGCTCTTCCTTGGTCATCAATGGGTCGTATGGATTAACCGTAGGAGCAAACATAGCTGCACCTGCAAGTTAAGAAGTGGTGAGCCACATATAGCTTCATGCAACATGAACTAATGTACTTTAGTCATTTGATCAAATTGAGTTTCATTGTTGCCAGTTCATGCCAGGAAAAGTAACAGCAATTGAGTTTGCAGGATGTGATGATAAACCAGACCTCTTACGGTGAAGGAAAAGAAAGTACAGCTAGTAGTATTGTCTACAGCTACGGCAAGACAAGAGTGAAAGCAAACCCTTTTTATACCTGCTACACGATCAGGAATGAATCTGAGCGCGGCCCATGCGTGCAGGCTTCCGCTCGAGTACCCCAAAACCCAAAATTTCCCCTTGACACCAACAGCATTGGCCAGGAATAACATGTCGAATGCTGATGACTGGAGATTTCTGCTTGGGTGAGGATCACTCTCGCCAAAGCCAGGGAGGTCATATGTCAATAACCGAACACCAAACTCTTCCAGTAGAGAAGGTTTAAGTCCAGGGATTCCTACATATTCAGGATGAAGAAAAAACGAGACAACGCCAATTGAAAATCACATACTAACATCTGTGGTGATGCAACTAGGAAGAAACACTCGATGATCACAAACCTGCAAGTCGAGATGATAGGAAAGAATGAGGGGCTATCAATGAAAATCTGGCTCTATCAGCGAGAACTCCTTGCTCTTTGTATGCAATGTATCTACCATCTGGAAGTAAAATGCGTTCAGCACTTGGGGGATGTATGAACACTTTCTTTATCGAAGGAGCAGCATCACCACCACTTCGATTATTTACAAGTAAGGCTGTCAAGTGGAAAATAGAATCAGTGCAATTCGGAGTCGTAGCAAAACATAGACACGCAGTACAAATTCTCATCCCCCGCAGAATTCATTCGAAATTCACATTGTCGCATCAGATTGATGAAAACAAGGGATTCATTCCAAACCCTGTAGTTCTTCATATCTGGTTGCAAGAAGAAACTCATCGGGACTTCATCAAACATAGTAATTTCCATCCGAATCCGTTTACAACGCTTCGAAGTAAGACCACCTAGTTTGATCAATAGATAAATCTCCACTAGATGTATTACAATTCAAGCCTCCTACCAGTGAATACCTTGTCCTAGCATTCTTAACTTTTTTCCAAGTAACAAAACAAAAACAAAACAGAGACCAAAGGACATTAAAGTACCTGCAAAAGCAAGAACAAAAACCAAGCAAATGACAGACCAAGCATGGAGTGGATCCTTATCCTCAGGCAAGTACTCATTGAACACCTTCAAGCTCCTCCAAGCTCTATCACAAGCAAACCCAATTCTCTTCCCCACATAAGAATTCCTCCCAAAGTTCCTCACAAGAAAACAATCCTCCCTCCCTAGGCTCTGCACCACTATATCCCTACACCCTCTACCAAATTGAACACTAAGCTCTGCTGCTCCAGCAAAAAACTCCCTCACTTGGTCTTGAAAACCCATCTCCCTCTGGCCCCTGTAGTGCTTCCCATATCCATAGAATGGCCTAGAGTACCCAAATGGTGGGTACCCATTTGGGTTTGGTTCCATCTCAAAGAAAGACTCGATCTTTACCAAAAAGATGGCAACTTTCTCGAGCTAGGACATCGAAAAAGAGTATAAATGCAATTTTTCGATGGAGAAGCGGAGAACCCAACTCAGAGAATGGGGAAACAGAGAAGAGGAGGAAGAAAAATGGGAACTTTACAAAAAAAAATGGTGGTGGGAAGGTAAAGGGTCTCTTGTTGGCGGTGTTGGTTGAAATGGATTGGAGGAGTTCCTTTTTGGTGTTAGATGGTGACACAAATGGGAGGAATTAAATCCATCTCATGTGTAGTGTGGACTTTATGGGTGAGACTAGTGCTAGGGCAGAGGACAAAAGGCAGAGACTTGTGGAAGGAGGAGGGCGAGTGTGGTGGTTGGGACTTGGGAAATCATTGTTGAATAAAGTGTGTAGTCGTATTCGAGAAAGCGCAGAAGGGAAAACAACAGCCACTTCCGTTGAAAAGATATCGAGTTTGAGTTCCACGTAAATATTTGTTTAGAGATTTTTGTCAATTAAAAAGTTCTATCCAATTTGAATTTAGTTATTTGGTTCAATAAATATTCGAATATAAGATGGTATAAAAAAAATAGAGAACCAAGGTGGTGCCGATAAGAAAAGTACCAATAAATATTTTGACGAGATTGACGATTGCAACTTCGAAAAAATTCTACACCATTTAGGCTGTAAATATTATAAACTAATAAAATTCTACTTACCAAAAAAAATAGTAGGTCACAATAAATAATTGTTCTAATTTAAGCAAGAGATGTCGAGTCTGAACTCTTGAAAATGTACCAGTATTAAATATTTACTAAAAAAATTTATCTCTTTCCAAAATTCTAACAGTTTATTAGTCGATATAGGTTACGATAAAAGTATTGAATGGAAAGGTAAAAGGGTGGAAAAGACGGAGATAGGGATGGCAATGGATAGGATATCGGTAGGACGCAACTCATATCCTTGTTTTTGGAGTTGGATCCATACCCTAGTCTTTTGAGTCGGATCCATACCCTACCTTCGACCCTACAAATTTTTTATTGTTAGATCCATTCTCTACCCTCCAGGAGATCTAGGGTCTGCAGGGTCCGACCCTTTAATATTCTATCTTTTTTATAATTACTTTACAACATATTTTTATTATTTTAATATAATCTAAATAAAAAATAAAAAAATAAAGTCTATGTAATAAAATGATAATCTCAAGTTAAAGTTGAGAGTAAACTATGAACCAACTGATTCAAATGGATAATTGTTGACCACAACATAAAATGAAATACAAACGACTACCTTGTCAATCAAAAACTAAAACTTATGAGTGTCCTTGCATAATATAAAGTTCCAATTTCAAAATAATTTTTTTCTAAATTCCCAAGCGACTTCTGAACAAGTCTACTTGATCATCTTCTTACTCTTGTAATCTAACTCTTCTCGGTAACTTCTGCATCTAACCAGAAAATTTAATTACTTAATTAGTCATATAATATTTGATATTTTAATTAAAAACTAGTATTATATATACCTGAAATTTCAGTGTCGACATCATCAATAACAAAAGCATGGTCCACACCATTTGCACATTCTCTACTGAATCTGTTAGAATAAAAGAGGATATCAAACTTAAGCACGACACTTCAAGTAACAAACTTGATAAAATATATCATTAGCAAATTATCTTTTTTCATGGTCTCACGCAACCAATTTTGTAAACACATCAAAACTTCCTAAGTCTCCAGATGCAAACGATTACGATGAGCAGTTACCATCCTACCTCCTGTGCTAAAGGCACTCTCCGAGGCAACACTCGACACAAGAATGCATAACACATCTCGAGTAATGATTTGTAATGTAGGGTACTTGAGCCCATTATTATTCCAAGTATGGATCTAAGTAGGAACTAGGGTAGGGTCTAATTAATAGGTCTATGGGTAGGGTTTGGTTCTGGGTTTATATGAACTTATCCAGACTCGGACTATATCTAAATAGATAGATCAAAACCCATACTTTACCTTAGACCCTAAGATTCATGGGGTAGGATAAATGTCTGATCTACTGGGTCTGAGTTTTTTTGCAATCTCTAGACAGAGAGTGGGGATTTCTAGGTTCCAAGTAGGCAAATTACCTTTTCTCAAAAAAAGAAAAGTTGGCAAATTACCTGGTAGTGGCGGTGGCCGTTGGTTTAAGGTAAAAAGTGAAAGAGGGAAAGGAGGCTGTGTGTGGTATGGGTAACAGTGCCTGACAGTTACTGCGGGGGACGGTACTTACTGGTAGCGAAATGCTTGTTTTTTACTCCCTTTTTTAGTGGGTCCACTAGAATTCTTTGTTTTCTGACGTGAAGTAGGGTCCACTAGTATTCTTTGTCTTTGCCCTTTGCCCTTTGCCGACTCTTAGCAGGTCAGCATTGGGAAGAGAGGAGGGGTCAGATCGCTCATAGGGACGTGGTTTTGTTCACGTTGTGTAATCCCAAGCGAAAGTTGGGCCAGGTTACTCGTGATTTCTTAACGAAATTATTTTAAATGATTGTTTCTCAAAGAATTTATTTGATAGGCTGGCACGTCCATACCGTCATCGGGGTTAGATTCAGTTGGGACAAGTGAAATGAATCAAGTAATTATACATATAGACACGAATTTTTATGATTGTTAGATCTTTAGACACGATTTTTAATAAAATCTGATGGTTCAAACAAAATTTCCTCCGTAAGAACGACTTTTATGTTGTCCCCGCTCAATCCAAAACTACCGTGAGCAGGCGTGAACCATGTTCCTATAGTCAGGGCTACTGTGAAACCTAACCCTCTCAGTATCTGCAGACCAGTATTCTCTCTCTCGTGAATTGAACCCTAGACCCGATGGTGTGTACATATCGGTTGCTATGAGTTAAAACTTCCTGACAAGTGGTAAAGAATTTGGAGATTCAACTTTCGCAACTACACAATCCCACGGGCACTTCAGCCAAGTGGCGAAAAGATTCTCCAACATGATGCGGCCAACAAAACTAACTCAGTTAATAATCATCTAGCAAACGAAAAAAAAACACATGGTGTACATGTTCTTTGCTCTTGCATGCAATCAACAGTTCTACTCATTATTCAAATCATATTGCTTCAAATATCATTCAGAAGGTGCAGTTCTTAATCTCAACTGACCAATGCAGGTGCTCTTTCTCGGGACTTGAACCCAGTATCCCCCAACATTATGGTGTACATGGCCGAAGAGGTCGTGTTTCTTTTGTCAAAGGAGAATTGGAGGGTTAGTTGCGTACAAGACCAACTCAGTTGGAAGGTTTTCCACGACCGAGCTAAAATGCCCGCGAGAATGTACACCGTTGCAAGACTTGAACCCCCAACTGGACCTCATCCATCTAGAGAGGTGATGAGGTCGGAAGTTCAACTCCTGCTACAACACATTCCACAAGCACTTTAGCCAAGTGGTGAAAAGCTTTTCCAACATGAGTTGGCCACTAACCAGTACCAACTAACAATCCTCCAACAGGAAAGCCCCCATATGCAAATATTATCTGCTCTTGCATACAGTCAACAGTCCTATTCCTTATTCAGGTCACTCTATTTTAAAATCATTCAAAGGATGCTCGATATCCTCGAGAAAGAAGTTGCTCCTTGATGTCTGAGACTGAAGTCCAATCAATGGCTACCTAAGCAAGATGTTGTATGCAACATGGACCATGCATTCTTGTGCGGATGAGGAACCTATGAAGATACATCAAGAAACACACCTCACTCTCATTGAAAACAATGGCATCCATTGTGTCTCTTACCATTTGATAAAAAAAGTGTCTTCCTCTAGTTGATTTTCATCACTATCGAATCAGGGAGAATAACAAACCCAAGTCCTCGTGCTTGGTTATTCTCGAAATGTCCCAACTTCAAAATTACAAAGAACAAGTATTGGCATCTTATTAGAAAACCATGATCTGCTTGGTGACCATCAGATTCTGCAACACTCATCACAAACCTGAAATCAGTAACCCCAGTAATCATTGCGAATCTCATCATCAAACTTCTTCTTTAGCTCTGGATGCTTCTCAAAGTACTCATCAGCAGTCATGGTACTGATCTTTTTCTGTCAATTTCAAGATTTCCCGACTGAGAAAATTTGGTAACTAGACAGCTGTAAACAGAAGAAGATGAAGACAAGCACAATCATGGCACGGATAATACCTTAAGCTCTTGGACTTCCACAATCTCTTTTTCTAATCTTTCAGACTCCCTGAGAGACTTCTCTTCAGCATCTTTTAGTTCTACTAGCTACATCAAAAGATTTGAAACTCCTTAGATAGTGAAGTAAAAAAATATACAAGGATTATTCGTCATTAAGAATTAGAAATCAGATATAAACTTGGTCTGACAGATTATAGAATGATACGAATCTTTCCTTAAACACAAAAGAAAATGAGAACACCTTTTGACTTAACGGAGGTTACTCAATCAGAAAGCTTCTTCAATAGTACTAACCAGAGAGTCAAACTTCGGCTTGTACTCGGGAGTGACCTTGTCCACATACTTGGGAACCTCAATGCCTGCAAAGCACAAATGAGATCGTCAGATCAAGAAGCAAACTATAACATCTACAATAATAATCCGCAAAGCACACTGGGCAAGGATACTGCGAACTTGAAGAAGATAGTATCACGAACACACACCAAAATCAAGAGTCACGAAAAAACATAAATGCTTGCAACACGCACGCAGAAATGAAACCTCATTTCACAAGAACCCCACAACAAAGTTCTTAACCAAAAGGAGTTTGCCTGAAGCCGACTTTAGATAAGATGCAAAGCTACAACGGAGACCATTCAGTTGACCTCGAAAAAGCGACCTATCCGAAAAGCTTCTGGAAAAACCCGTAAAGAGAAGACCTACTGTCGAACGCTTCCTTGTACATATCGACCAACCGAGAGCCAATGCCTTTCCTGTAATAATCCCAATCAATGGGCTCCGGCTCCTGCACAATTCATCAATAACCAAAACACCAATCAGCAAACAAATCGAAGAAATCGAAAACCTAATCCAAACTCAGGCTCCGTTAATTCCAGCGGAAAATGACTTCCCCATTTTTTATTCAAAAAAAAATAAACCCTAGCGGCCGGCGGGGGGGGGGGGGGGGGGGGGGGGGCAGATCTAACATGAGATCAAGGCGGGGTGCACCCTACCTGGCTAAACTTGGTCTCGAGCTGGGTGTTGACGTCGTCGAAGGCGCGGCGGAGGGTTCCGAACTCGCGGCGGGCCTCGTCGGAGACGAGCATCCTGGCCATCCCTTCCCAGTCAATGTTCTTCGACGCCTTGAACGCCACGTCGGCCACCTTCTTCCCGGACCCGCTCATCCTCTTCTACCTTTCTCCGATCGGACACTTTTACCCCTGGCGTTAATGCGGCGAATGTTGTGTTTGTTTGGCTAAGGGCCCGCTGCTCATCCTCTTCTACCTTCCTCCTCGAGGTAATTGCTACCCGCACCCCGGGCTTTACTTCTTCCAAGACTGGGCTTGCTTTTTCTCTATCCAAGCCAAAATGGGCCTTCACCGACCCAGGCCCACCTTCACGAGTGACTAGAGAAACAATTATTTTAGAGAGAATCATTTTTGGAAGAAGTTGACACAAGTTTTAAATTATGATAGACTTTTTTGGGGGATCGGATTTGGTCCTGGAGGCTAAATCTAGCACGGTGCTGAAGGATTTTTATTGAAGGACACGCGGGGACTATTTTGTAAAAATGCAGAAATACGGGGGTGCAAAATAAAAAAAGCCCACAATCATTGAATCGTAACTGAGTAAACCATTGAATCGTAACTGGGACGGACCCTGATTTATCCGGGACGGAAAAAAATGGACCATTAAATCATAACTAGGTAGACCATTGAATCATAATTAAGTGAATCATTAAATCATAACTAAATCAACCATTGAATCGTCAGGACGGTCATGGTTGAATTTGGCCTTCCAGGATCTGCTCCCAAACGGATTTTAGGACCAAATGTGTCCCCGGGTCGAAACCCTTGATTTAGAAACTCAATCCAGATCCAGTTTTTCGCCCCCTTTTTCTACCGTTCCAAACTGTTATCGGTTAAACTTTCTACCCTTCCAACCCTCTTCTAAAAAAAAAAACTTCTCAAGAAAATACCCTTCCAACCCTCGACTTACCACCCGCCGAACCAGACACTCTGCGGCGCCGCCGGCCGCCGGTCTGCCTGAGTAACGAAGGAGGTTGAGTCAATAGACGAGAGAAATGGCGACGGCGACCTACCCACCGCCGGCGCCCTTTTACAGACTATACAAAGACTACCTAACAAACCCTAAATCCGCCCCGGAGCCTCCGCCTCCTATCCAGGGCGCCTACGGTTGTTTCGGCGCCAATTACACGGTAGTTTTCCTTGGAGAGATCTGTACTTAACTTCTTTATGCCATTTTTTTTTGTTCTCTTCGGGTAGTGAGTGATTAGAGTAACTGCTTGTTTTATGGTTAGACCGACGATGTGTTGCCGAGCTTGGAAGAGCAAGGGGTTCGCCAATTGTACCCGAAAGGACCGCACGTCGGTAAACGCTTCTTCTACTTGCGGTTTAATGCCTTATATTCTAGTAGAGCGCGGATTGTAGACATCGGTTTGGTACATTGTTGTTCCGGTCATCTGGTGATATGGTTCAAGTATTTTTGGTTTGCAAAGTGACGAATTTTGGGAACTGAAGTATCAGAACTGCATGGTAGGAAACTGAAATGGCAAAAGACCATGGGCTACTTAATTTTCTTCAAACTCTTTTTAGGATACTCCTAGGAGGAAGAGATGTTAGTCGTTTGTGTTTTGAGGAAGAATTGGTTCCCGGGGCTACCATCGGATAAGATTTTTCAGCATGCTTATTACAAGATCAAGAAGGTTGTAGTTTGAGTAGGTTACTTTTTTTTTTGTGGGGGTTGGAAGGCTAGTGATTCGATTACTTTGGCCGGCTGTTGGATGATGATTGCTCATCGGGATGCTAAATTTCTAGAGATTCAATGTTGATCAACAAGTGTTAAGTAAGTTGATGAAGGGTTATGAAATAACTAGCTAGCGTTTATGTTTGAGAAAATCTTGGGATAGAATGAGCACATTGGATTGGAGGACCAAACCCAGCAACATGAGCGTTTAAATAACGGTGCTTGTCAGAGTAGTAGTAGCACGTCTGTGAGGCACCTAACTTAGTATTTGCTATGTAGTTTGAAAAACTCATGTGCAGTTGTGCACCTTGTTTACTAGAGAAGGCTATAACATTTGGGCTGGTCAGTTTGGTAATTGGGCTGCATAATCATATTATGGTGGAATTGATTTTCTGAAAGAATTTGCAAAAAGTTTCCAGTCTCATAGAAAATGAGATGCTGTGGCATTCTCTGTCCTGACGAATATTGAATGCACACTTCTCTATTATTTTATGCAGATTTCAAAAAAGAATTGAGAGCTCTGAATAGAGAGCTGCAACTGCATATCCTTGAGCTTGCTGATGTTCTTGTTGAGAGACCATCACAATATGCCAGGAGAGTAGAGGACATATCCCTTGTCTTGAAAAATTTGCATCACCTTTTAAATTCTTTGCGACCTCACCAGGTAAAAGAAGTTTATGAGTTTTTTGCTTCCACATCTGATATTGACTCCTGTTGGACGCTAATTACCAGGCTAGGGCAACTTTGATCCATATTCTTGAGCTTCAAATTCAGCGCCGGAAACAAGCAGTCGAGGATATTAAGAGGTATGCTGTTGATCTATGAGTGGTAAAACCATGAATGAGTTTGCACTTTAAGTGCAAACTCATCTGAAGTAATAACTCCCAATACTTTGGTTTTGAGGGGAAATTTGAGATTTAAGCTTGTATAGCTGATCTAGTCTCCTTTCAATCGCTGATTGACTTCAGAATGTGAAGATCAATTTCTGTCGTTTGTTTCTGTCATGAAGATCATTAGGGTTTTGGAGCCTCGTGCCTCATTCCAAACTCTGAAAGAAGTTGAATAGTTTATAATGAATAACTGAAAGGAAAGTGACTGATCTTTTTTGTTTACATTACTCTGAAGAATGAACCGGCGGACATAACTTTCAAATTCAATGACTGCCCGTCCACATGTTTGCCTAACACATTTGGTTGCCGCTGCTTTGCTTGAGCAGGAGAAGAGAAGAAGCGCAGAAGCTTCTCAAGGAGGCTCTTGCAACTTTAGATGGGCAGTAAAGCTGCGGCTCTTTCAACTTGCGAATGAGGAGAGTTACTTCGGATCTAAGCTGCCGGAACCTGTCGTCGACAACTCTTGCTGCTCTCCTGGAGGAAAGGAGATGAGGTTAGATCACAGAATATTAGTTGGACAGCAGTAGAATCGTGACATGCTTTGTGTTTAGAGTCTAAAATGCTGGAACTGCATCGATAGTCATACTGGCACGAGTTCTTCTGCTCGTGTGTACTTGCATTCGACGTGATAGACACGGCCATCTTCTACGAAGAATTAGTGCCACTAGCTTCATTTCGACTTTATTTACGTTCATCCAGTCGTCTTTCTGCGTCTTGCGGTACTTAAACCAGCCTGTTTGAGCCACACTCTTCACGCCATGCTTACTTTCAATTTCAGTGACTTATTGCAGGCTTTCTACTCCCTGTTTCCATTTATTGCAGGATAAGTGGACAATCTCTTCATACAATTGGCCCAATTAGCCTTTCGGTTGTATTCAACTCTTATGGAAACCAAATGGGCCTCGAGACGGTTATTGATTTATTAATTTCAAACTATAATGTTCTTTAAACATGTACTTATTCGATAAATTAACAAATTGTATAAAAATATACAATTTAGTATAGCGATGTGAATAGAAACATAGTATGAAGTATTAATAAAAAAAAGAAATCGAAAAAGATCTACATGCCCTTCAAAAATCTGTAGATGGTTTTAATTTTGAAAAACTGAACGGGATAACGTACTTCCAAGTTCCAACGGTCCTTAATTTTTCAACCAGGGAGACAACGAGGAAGATTACAAGTACGAACAAGTCCAACTATAAGAACATTTCCTAGGTATTTTTCTGAGTAGTCTCTTTGGTCGGGATAAATTAATAAATAAAATAAATTTTACCTTCGAAAAAATAAGAATATTTGATAATGTAAAAATATATAATAGAGAAGTGGTAGGAGGAGAATTTAGCAGAATGCAATTCAAAAATATTCATTATATTCCTGGTGTAATTGTCCAATGATGCAATTTTTCTATGCTCATCCTGCCTAACTAATGATTTTTATTCAGACTAATTGAATGGTTAGGAGCTTCCTCAAGACTTCGACAAAGAAAAAAGGTCCATTTTTAAAAAAATAAACGAAGATGCGTACAAAGAAATTAGGTATTTCTACTTGTCCCGTAGTAGCATTGAAAATGCCGTACAGACCCAAGAATTTTATACATGAGAGTGACTTTTTGGAGTTCCATTAGCCTACAGCTCTAATTAAAGAATTTAGTCGTCTACTTCAATACACATTACTCCCAATTGGCAGCCATATTCTAGATCATGTTTCTAGATGCAATTGACACACCGGAGGGAAGAATAACGGATCACTAATTTACACCCACCAATTACGCCAAAATATGATATTCTATGTTTTCCGGTTGAAAATCATATTGGATTTAATATCATTAGGTTGTATTTCCCGTGTTTGAGTTGGGCATCACTCAAAATGGTTATAAAAGGTTTCTGATAAGATTTTTTTTATAAGTTGAGTTTTTTATAAGTAGAATTTATCAAAAGTAATATTTAGTGTGGAATTTTCTCATGCTATGTTACGACCGCGACCTCATCAAAATCTCATCGCGATAAAATAAAGTGAGAAAAAATCATAGTAAGAAAAAAAAAACCTTGATAGAAAAAGATAATATGGCATCGGTATATTTAATTTTATACCCTAATACACCAAACTAATTACATAACACATAATCCCCTAAAATAGACCAGCCCGCCCATGTACCATCATTCCCCCTGTTACAACCGTTTCCATGGCCTATACATTTTAAAAAAATCTGCATCCAAAACTTGCACTTCATCTGAAGTTTTTTTTAGAAAGGTAAATTTAGTACTATTATATTCCCAAGGTTCAAATTTCCGACATTTGGTTAAGATAAAAAAAATTTGTCTAATAGTCTTTCATTGGTAGTAAAATATAATAGTGTATCAATAAGAGTTGGTCAAATTAGTAAATCATTTGAATTTTTTTTAAAAAATTTTATGAATAGAAAAAATATCATTAAGAAATTACATTTAAATAAGTCTGACAATACTCGAATACCAAAAAATATAATATTGTAGTATCGGTACCTAATCGATATTTATTCACCTCCTTATAAGTGAAACAATTTCATCTATCATTATTGTTGTGATGGATGTTTTAACAAAAACTCGCAATCTTGAAATCGCCTACTTCTTCAAAACCCTCGTATGATAAAATCTATTTGGACAAAGCCACACCCAAAAAAAAAACCTTCGGTAGCACCATAACTTTTCGATCCAAGAAATTGAGCTTTCATATTTACTAAGATCAATTTCACATACTTTTTTATAAGTAGATTAGCCACTTTACAATGGATATACAAATTACAACCAGGAATTGAATCTGTTACTCCAAGTCAAATCACCACTACTCATTTATTTATACTATTAGAGCAAGTGCTCGATGATTAAATAAGGATAAGATCTTAATTGCACTAGTCTGGCATTTTATTTTAAGGTTAAAATCTTAGAACTTCATTATTTAGTCATAAGAATCATACAAAAGAATATCTTCTAACTCACGTGGAGGACTAAATATTATATCATTCAAAATAACACCTAAACGAGAAGTTTGTACCTTGGCCAATCAATTCGCAACTTGGTTTGTCATCTTAGGTACGAAACTTAATTTACACAAAGGTAAACTCAAAAGAGAAATTTACACCTCTAGAACAATCAATCTGATCCTCCAATCAATATTGGTCAATACAGAATTGAGAAAATTAACTATCACCTCGCAATCAGATTCTATCACGGTGCAACAAAATGGTAGGTTGTTCGAACAAACTTGGTTGCCATATTGATGACAATCAACTCGGCTTCCGTTGCCGTTGAGGTCTTGATAAGATATACTTTGACATCCAGAAGTTGGCTGCTGTTATTTCTCATAGCAAGATCAATATACGCATTGATCTGACATAGCATTAAACTAATACAACCATTCTCGAACATTAGACCAATTTCAAGCGCCAAACAATCGCAAATCCAGAATATGCTGTTATTTCTCATAGCAAGATCAATATACGCATTGATCTGACATAGCATTAAACTAATACAACCATTCTCGAACATTAGACCAATTTCAAGCGCCAAACAATCGCAAATCCAGAATATTATACATATATATATATATATATCCACTCCCAAATTCCCTTCAGCTGCACGTACGGTCATAAAGTCAAGGGAAACAATGAAAAGGTGATCTCAATTGGTTTACTAGTTTTATAAAAAAAGTAAGTATACGAACTAATCCGAATTTAAAAAACAACAATTTTTTATCAAAGTCAGACATAGTTACATTTTCATAACTTACACTCAAGAATTATAGTTGAACTAAAATAACTCATCAACTAATAATATATGTAACGTCAATTCCGCTTTTTATAAAACCATATTTGTGTTCTCTGCATGAGGTGAGAAACGAAGGTAACCAATTCGAACTGACTGCGTCTAAGCAACTGCCAGTATCTAGAAAATAGATCTATATGCAAAAAAAGATGGTATCTGTTGGGATACACGAGATTGGAATTAAATAGACCAGCTTATATTATGTCGGCCAAACAGGACAAACGAGATTGACGTCTCAAGATACGTATTAGTGTTATGCAATGGATTTCGCTTATTAGATAGGATTTTGTGTGATTTTTCCATGCATTGGTTTCAAAGGAGCGTCTCGGTTGTTTCCATTCGACTGGATGTCATCAGTTTTTTAACGAGTAGAGTACGGTTCATATTTTAGGGACGATTTTCTATTCGAGTGAATTGAACTCCAATTTTTTTAAGAACCATTGCCGACACAATTTTGGTATCCAGTATTAGATACTGAATTTTTTGTATGGGATCGGCATTGAATTTCATTCCTCTGTGCAAGTGGAGATTATTTTGGGCCACAAAAGAGTACCTTTTGGTTGTATTATGAATCTCTCTATCTGTTTTTTTAACAATTAGAATTTTATTTATGCAAAAAAAAGTCATCAATAAAGCAAGTAATTATACTTACTATTGTTATACTATTTATGCTCGTGAGTACATGTCGCCTAAAAAAAGTAAAAGATGATAAACTATCCAAAAAACATCGATAATTAGATAAAATTTATCTTAAGGTTTAATCCTTGAACATCTTTGATGATAATCTTGCACTTTATCCCAAGACGTCTTGCCAACTTGTAAGAAGAAAATCTTCCGAGTAGACCAAGCTCCATGTTAAATTTGCTTATCTACATCTTAATTTCGTTCACCTTGAGATTAAAAACAAGCAAATCTAGATTCAAGTTTTTGTAAGATTTCATTATTCTAACTTTTAGGATTTGTGTTAGAATTTTTTCGATTATTTTCAGATTTTGTTGTTTGTTTTCTGTCCCAAGTTATTTTTACAAAAAAGTTATAAAAGGACAGTCTCCATTCGTAAAAAGGAAAAAGAGAAAATTACTCTCAAGTCCTTCGGATTTGCTTAAATCTACTCAAAAGTCCCTTCTGTTTGAAAAATGATCTTGTTGTCTCTAATTTGATTTTATTATACTTTCGGGTCCCTTAATGAGTTTTTTTCTTTTTTTGTCAATGAAATGACAAAAATACCCTTAGAGAAAAAAGTGCTTACGTCATATCTTCTTCTTCGCTTCTTTCTTCTTTCTTCTTCTTCTTATCCTTGCCAGTAACAGAATCCTAACCGTTGAGAGTAATTTCTGCCGCCGATGACGTCGTTCGAACAGAATCCCAATCCTTGCTAGTAATCCCAAAGTTTGAACAGAATCCCAATCGTTGACGTCGGCCATCATCGAATTCAACCATCGCCTAATCATTGACGCCGGCCATCATAGTTCGAACCTGTCGTTGTTGCTCCTCAGTTTCTCCCTAGCCAGATCTATCCTCGAGAACCTCATCTCCCTCGCCATCGCCTCCTCCTCCTCATCATCCTCCTTCTGCATTTTTCCAGAACAGAAAACAAAAAAAGTTTGGCGGAGAGGTAGCGGTTAGGGGAAGTCTTGAGCAAAGCAACAAGGATACGGCCTTGGCGCAATGGACTCTGTCGGTTTGCTCTCGACCTCCTCTTCTCCTTCCATTTTTTTGTCTCGGGACTTGTCTTGGACCTTCCTTCGAGCTTACCATCGGCGAGCTCGGCCATCTTGGGTGAGTGGGTCCCATTGGTTGAGGGCCATCATGAACACGCCTTGGCTGGAGGTTGTTGACGCTGGCGCCCGCTCGGCCATTTCATTGATTTTGACGACGATGATGTCGTGGGTAACTGACTATCGATTTCGTCGCAAGAGATCCAGATCGCCCGGGAGATCCAGACCGTAGTCTGCATTGTGCTTCCCGGTGAGCTCGCCAAGGACACCATCTTCGAGGGAACCAAGGCGGTTCCTGTACCCGCCTCTACCTACAATTGATTTTGGGGGTTGAAGAACCCTAATTGAGGAATTGATGGTCGGGACGACCAACCACTGAAGCAGACGATGGACGCGGGATGGTGATAGTCTCGGTGCTTGAGGAGTTGTGAGAATGGTGGCCCATTTTCGGGTCTATAAAGATGGAAGTTTTAGATCGGTTGTGTGTGAATTTGGCTAGAGGTAGAAGAAGAGATGATGTTACCATTTTTATTTTTTGTTCTAAGGGTATTTAGGTCATTTTATTGACAAAAATGAAAAAAAAGAGCTACTAATATGCACCAGGGACCCAAAAGTATAATAAAATTAAATTAGAGGGACAACAAGATCATTTTTCAAACAGGAGGGACTTTTGAGTATATTTGAACAAACCCGAGGGACTTGAGAATAATTTTCCCAAGAAAAAAATGGTTCCGTGCAGAATCAAGACCAAGCACATGATAAGCACATGGTTTAGATCATGGATTATTTTTTGTGGATTGAAAACGCGTTTGTAGGAGGTTGGTGACAATAAATAATTTTACGGTCATCTTTATATACAAGTGATATTATCTAGACATTTATCTCTCAATAAAATTTAGGAAAAAAACCGTGTGATTTACTATTATTTGTAAGATAATAAAATTTAAATCATTAACTATACTGAGTGATAGTTGTTGATGAACATTGTAAAATTGTCCATGCAATGATTACGTTGGGAGAAAAATAGTTTAATTCGAGTTATCATGATCGGTAAGGATCCAATAGCACGTTCTTGTGTGAAAAACCATCTTAGCAACTCCACCATGTGGAATTCTTGTCTCATAGTCTTTTTTAGTATGTACTGTACAAACACGTTTATGTGTTTCTTTCTTTGTCCATGGCAGCCAAAATAAATAGTCTAAAATTTGTCAGTGCAACTAAAGAACACACCAAAATTGGAAGGAATTATACGCATCACCGTTTAAGCAACAATTAGTGGGGTGATGAAATAATTAAAGAAAACTAGTTTTTTTATACCATCAAGTATCTGGATCCACTGAGTTGAATAGTACAGATTCGAGTCGGGTGAGACATTTGAAAGGTGTCAAAGTTCATCCAACAAGTATTTAACACGGATGCATTCTGAACGACTCAAACTCGAGACCTAGTTAAGCTCGAGCTGATTGCAAAATGGAAAATAATCATCAACAAACACTTAGAACAACTAGCAAGGGAGTTGTTCTACCTTAATCAAGAAGTCTTGATTTCGAGTTTAAATCCTTGAGAACACATTAATGTTAAATATGTATTAGGAGAGTTTAATTAATTAAGTTAATTATAGCATATAACATAGTCTCTTAATTAATTCACTATAAATTCTGTTACACATTGTTAGTATTTAAATTATGAACCTCCGTTAATTCAAGAATTAAGCTTATTATAGCATATAACATTCTCTTAGTTAATTCACTGTCAGCTTTATTTGTTTAAAGTCTCTATCTATAGCTATTGGTGGTTATAACATCTCTCAACTCACTGTGGTCGGTACTGATCACATCATGAGAATTTTAGCGATCCAAAGCACCACAAGTCAAGAGATGGTCAAAAGGCTAGTTTTACAAGGATTCATGGAATACCAAACAAATCTAATTATTGTACTATATTAGGTAACCTAAAAGTAGTAACCAAAAACAACATCATTACTAGAGATTTAAAGGGAAAAAAAGATAAAAAGTAACTCAACCTCTAGCAATAAAACTATAACTTTTGTTGTTGAATTTGCGTGGTAAGCGAACATCCACTAGAGTGACAAAACTAGGTTTATGCTGGATAAGACTGTTGTATTCCCAACAAGTGCATGAGATTATTATATTCCCAATAGGTGTTAAACGTTATTATATTATCAAGTATTTGAATTCGAAACATCTGGACAAAAATAAAGGTTACACATGGAGGGGAAAAAGGGTAATCAACTTTATCTTGCTTTTAACAAAGAGATCACCCTAACTAACACTTTTTCTCTCCATCAAACATTGGCCCATTACATAATCATCACTGACTTCTTCTTTTCCTATTAAATTAAAAGTATCCAATGAAACAAATTCCCTCTTTCTTCTCATTCTGAAGCAAGTAGGCCACAGGGAGTTGGGAACAACAATTATCAATTAATAAATTTCCCTAGCCCTGTGAAGTCAAGATGATGATAATTTACTTAATCATGTCCAGAGAGGCTCCCAAATAGCCCCAAGATTGTTCTCATCAAGGAAGCAGGCGATATTGCTCTGGTAGCTTGGTGGGGAACTTATGAAATTGTCAATTGGCTGTTGATGAGAAGAAGATGAGACTTCATGTTTTTGCTGTTGTGGAGGTGATTGGGTCATTTCCATGCAAAGCAAAGCTACCAGATTTGCTTGTTGACATTGCATATTGACCACCTCAGCTTGTGCTTTGGCTAGTTGGGCCTGGAGCTCATTGACTTGCTTCTGAAGCTGGCAAATTGCACCTGGACGGGACGTAATATAAATTTACGGATTTAATTTTTGGCAAAGTGTAATATGAGTATATAAATTTACTTCTAAAAAAAATTTGCACCTGCACATCCATAAACAGGGTCCCTTATCCTTGCACTAGCTTCATATACCATACTGCTCACCGCATCTGCCCTTTGAGCCTCTGGGAGTTCCTGAAATTTCAAGTATAATATTTGCTTGAGTTGATGTCAAAAGTTGATTAATCTTTTGGTTTACACTAGTTCGTATCCGGACTCCCACTAGACCGACTAATCCAGGTTCAAGATTGATGAGACTTTTGAAAGATGGCAAAATTCTCCTAACAAGTATTTAATACTGCTACTTTCTCGAACACGAGATCTTTAGTTAAGATAGAACAACACATTCACTAGTTGATCTAAGTATTTATTTGTATTCCAATCAACTTATTTGATATTGCTAAAAAAGCAATTTTTCATAAGCCGAAATACGGACAAGAAATGTTTAAGTAATTTTCTAGGATCCACTATCATGCTTAGTTAGTTTAGTCTGGTTCGAACTGACTCTAAATTAGTCGGTAATATGAACGAGAAGTTGAAGTTTTGCTAAAGGAAGAATGAACGACATGCGGACATCACATCATCGTCAATTTCAAAGTTTGAGGCTGCTTGGACATATATTTGTGCACTCTCTTCGCCCTGATAACGACTTTCCAATTAAAATCTAAGGCTTCCAAAAAGATATTGAAAATGAATATTAAGATGGTCCTTAATTTAAATTCACTTTAAGACTAGTCATATAATTTATTGGTCAACCCCAACTATCCACGGCAACTAACCTATAGACGGGACATTTGAGCTACTCTCCCACTCGCACATGTTACAAAATTAAAGTCGCTTGAATTCGCTATGGGAAACCATTTTCTTTTTGTGGACGAGTTGCCGTGGAAATTAAGGAAATATGTGTCCACGTCTCGATTACTTTAATTAGATTTTTAGTGAATGCTCGACTCCAATCTTGAGATTATTGTTCCGTGAGAATCACTATACGGTGGGGGGTGGGTCCGAACGGGTAGGGGGTGGTCTTTTCGCTGTAGATATGTGTTATAGTCTGTTTGTAGGACGTTTTATTTCTCTATTGTATTTCCTTTCTATTATAGTGCATTTACCTACCAAAAAACATATTGGTTGTGTGATAATAACAACTGCTAAGTGATCAGTCTGCTCTAATATCGTATTATAATCTTCATATTTAACCTAAAATTTTAAACAATTTTCATATTTAATACTTATAAAACAAACTCGCCAAATGACATATAGACTAACAGTACAAAACGTTGTAAAATTTAAGAAGGTCCAAGGTTTAAACATTGACAATGTAATGGTGTAAGAAAAGATTCATCTTAAAAAAAAGTAACGTCTGAAAAATTTTCACATTGCAACCTAAAACAATGAAAAGCAATTTTGGTTGGTATATATAATTTTTCAAGTAAATTTTGTATTAATAATAACTTCAAGATATATACAGAAAAATTTCATCATAGAAAATCACTCTTCAAGGAACTACCTGCAAGAATTTGATGATGTTGCTAGCACCAAACACGCGATGAGCAATGGTGAACTTGGCCGGCTCAGTAGGCGGGAAATAAGGCGCCAACACACACTTGTCGGCGCACCGGCGCCGGAGAATCTTGCACGCCGCGCAGGGGCTAACCACCACCTGAGGCCCTCCCTGAGATGGTGGAGGAGGAGAGGAAGGAGAAGCAGGAGACGACATTAAAGAATTGGTAGGACTTGCACTAGAGTTAGTGGCATTTGCTTCACTACAGTACTCCATCTTAATTGTTCTAAATATTGTAAATAAAAAGCTTATAGTATGTTTAAATATGAAATAACTAAGGTGAAATAGCTAGGGATATAATTCCAGAGAGGAGGAGAAATTGGGTTATATTGAGTTGAGGTGGGGTTACTTGGAGAATGGGATTAGGGTATATATAGGGAAAATGTAGGCATTGTGCACTGTTTCAATCGACGTCATGTGGTTGAAAAAGTTGAAATTTAATTGTTGGCTGGCTGCTGGCGTTTTCTCATTTCAATTCCGATCTGTTATTTCTTCAAGTTCGTTAGATTTGTTCGTTTGTTTGGATATTTTTATGAGACCCGTAATTTTATGATGGTCACGGTATATTAATATCTATAATATTGTGTTATATTATAATGAAAAATTAATAATATTTAGGAGATAAAAATAATCTTGTTGGTCCGCCATAAATATAGGAAAGAATTAAATTTTAATTTTTTAGTATATTAAGTAATATATTTTCTTTTTTTACATCAATATTACGCCTAATTGAACAGTTAAATTAAATATTATCTTTGATTTTTTTTTTGGTAAAGAGTGAATTCTGTGATATCCTTTTGCTTATTTACATTAACTCTACATGCTATTTTTTTGTACAATGAAATAATTTTAAACTCTTACTTTGAATTTTTGATTTCCCCGGCAAAATTCTCTGCAACTTGCAAGTTTTTCCACAGACGCCTTGACGATTAGAAACAATTAAGTCCGCAATAACGACTCGGTCTCAGAAATTAGTTCCAATTTCCCAGTCCTGAAAATTTCCAACATTATCTAAATTCCCGAAACCATGTTAATTTGGGAAAATATATTTTTCCTTAGAACTGATGTCTCCAATTTTCTGGGGGATTCAGTCAACAATAACTAAATTCCAATCGAGATATGAAAAGTCCCAGTTGTCTAGGTGGGGAAGAATATGACATGATGTATTTTTAGTCTACTATTATAAGATCTTATTTGGTCAGTGGTTCTCTCAACAACATCTTCTAGCAATGTGTTAAAAAAACTACTTATATCTACAACTTATGATCCTTCCAGTTTTTTGTTCACCCGATTTGACTCGAGATTTTTAAATAAAAATATATAATATAAATTATATTTAATATCAAATGGAAAATAATTACAAATATAATCTTATTTTATTACAAAAACTCATAGTTTACATGGATTAAATCATTTTAATTAACTAAACGTCAAAATTATATATGTTTGCCTATATTTTTTGATCTGGCTTGTCCAACCAATTGAATCGATGGTCTACACTATTAACTACTCATTGAACTGCCATCCGAATGTGGAAAAATGACCCTGGTTTGATCAGATTCATAGTCCAATATGTCGATGTAAACTCTTTTTTTTATAAGTAAATGTACATTACTCCTTAAAAAGATTCTCAAAAAGTTTACAACCAAGAAATACAGCCCAAGTAGAATCAGACAGAACCTATCAAAGTAGAAAACCTACAAGATAAATGCTATTTAATCCAAGACGGTCCACATGAGCATCGAACACCAAATATGCAAATACCACAAAAGAAGACCAAAGTTTTACCAAAGCCCTCTCGAAAAGTCAAGGGTTTGATAAATATATATAAGAACTCGACTTATTTATTATCTTAAAAATTTTAATAAATATAAAGAGTATGAGAGTGGTTTGCTTATGTGGTTATTCTAGAAAAAAATCTGGTTTTATGAGATAAGAAAAATTAAAGTCCATACAGACATACTTTCATGCTTGAGACGTGTTAAAAATTTCAGCCTTAAAAGTGAAAAATTGCTGTTGACCCAATATATAAATGAAGTGACCCATTTATTACTCGGGTTCAATGTGGGAATTCTTATACAAGATTTTCTCAGCTAATATATATTCCTCTAGTCACCTTAGCAAGTATATAAATTCAACAAATTATTGCTTCATAAATTTACGTAAATTCCAACAAGTTGATAAGTCAAGCTTATGCAAATAAATGTCAGATGTCAATTGAAAATCCAACAATAAATATGGGTGTGTCATTCCAATTCATAACTGCTAAGCCGACATCTAGTTACAAGTTAATTATTATCTAGCTACTCGGTTCGAATTTGGATTAGTCAGCCCAGTGAGCCAGATATCAAGTGGTTCTAAACCAAAAAAAACTATAATATAATTTTCGTTAATGTACGAGGGTGAATTTTCTCTCGAAGAGAGGTATGGGTGCTTACAGGTAGGGGTTCTTTCGGGTAGGGGAAGATTAGAACCTTATAGATTTGGGTAGGTCTTGTAGATATAAGTAGGGTTTTTTCTCCTTCTTTTCTTTTGTGTATTCTCTTTTCATTTCTTTAATAAAGCATATTTCCTTATAAAAAAATATAATTTTAGCTCTTCCTTGAGCTCTAATTTTCTGTAACCTCTGATATTTTGTGTGGAACATTTCTGGTTTGTTTAAGAATAATTTCTTTAATAATATTTTTTACATTCGTAAAAATTAAACTCAAAATATTCTTATATAAATCACAGTATGTTATTACTTATATCAAATCTCGTTCCGGAGATCTAATTCTTTTTCCCTCCATGGATGGGTCCACCTAATTATTTTAGTCCAAGAAAGTTGAGATGGTCCACAATGGAATGCAACCCCTCATCTAAACCCTCTACCACGGTGCCAAGTGGCCAAGTAAGTGGGAGAAAAAGTTCAATTTCTTCCATCGGCCAGTGAATTAAATTTTGGACATGCTGCCATCGTTGAGACATTCGAAAAATGTCAGTTTTCTTCTCCCTTCAACAATTGCAACCACCTAATGACCTTTCTCCTCTAATTGAGAACGACCCGTTTCTGTATTTTATTTTTGTCTCCCTTCCTCTGTACTTTTAGTCTTCAGTCATACGCCTAACTCGAAATTTTTCTTGCTTTCTACCAAAGGAAAAAAATATCCACTCACGTATTTGAATAATATACTGCAAAATTCAAATGTCATATTAATATTTGTCAGAATTTTCATATTCAAAACATAATTTGTGTTAATAGAGGTTTACTTCACATTTCGAGAAACGCGGATCGTGATTCCTTTGACTCGAGCTACTTCATTATCATGTTTTATTCTTCGTATTCAACCCACAAATTTTAGTATGTAAAATAAGTCCAATTTATGATTATTATGTATAATCTAAATATGCTTTGTAAACAATGTGATACTTAATTCAGTCACCTACATTAGTTAGCTTTGTTAAGTGCAATAAACTGACTTACTTTGACTGATCATAGTCACGAAAGTTATTATAATCTATCCATAGACTAAAAGCCGTATCCAAATGGTATAATAGTGCCGAGCATTGATTTTTTCATAAGGGTAATTGGTGCATTAGTTGAATTTTTTTATCTTTAATAACAATATTTTTACATATTATTGTATTAATAGAAAAATAATTATTCCAAATACTAAGCATATTGTAAAATACTAAAATATGATTTATTATTTGTAATTTGATGAAAAGTATAAAATTATAAATTTAATACCGACAGATGTCAATTTTAAAACTTATCAAAAAAAAGATGTCAAATTTAATGGGGCAAATATAAAAATAAAAAAACTATTTGTATATAATTTGTAACTTGAGTGAGGTGAATGTCTCTTTCATCATCAAGTGACTGCGTCAATAGTCATTAGATTAAAAAATTGTACACTACTTTTCAGTAAGATAAATAGAATTAACAGTCATCTTATTATTGCTAGAAATATCTACTAGGTATCATATACTTATCATGATGTTATATTTGAAAAATCGAATCATTTAGCTTACGTAATCAATTTATGTCTTAAATTATTACATAAATTTCGAGTATATTATATCAAACTTTAGATATTTCTAACTCGTAAGTCTTACCGTAACAAAAATTGGGAGATAGGGAAGACAATGGTGAGTGCAGTTAGTTGGTATTTAGATATATCTCGTTCCTCACATGAGAGAGGAAAGAAAAGTACAATGATTTAAAAAGTCACAATAAGCAGGCATCACTGATGTGACCTCATCAATTCTTGCAAGTTTGTTTTTTAAAGTAATTCTTACAAGTTGAAACTTATATATGCATGAAAGAACCACGACAACCAGACCGGTATTTAAAATGGATTTTTTGTTGAAAACAGAACACCATTATTCCTAATTGATTACACAATTTACCAATTAATACTTAAGCTCTGACCGACAATTGTTTTCCCTCCAACTAAAATAATCTTCAATTATTAGTTAACATCACCTAGTATTTAGACACCACAAAAAAATGGACAATATTGTATTTCTCAAAAAAAGGACACTATTGAGATCAATGCATTCGTAGTTACAAGTGTAGTTAGTGTACCTACTATTTTAATAGGGCTAGAAATAAAAATTCTAACATGTTATTAGAACATGTTGATTCTGTGTCTATTATTGTTCTTGCGGGATTATAGTTTCATCACACTGGTGAAGTTGTAAGTGTGAAAAAAAAAATTACATATTCGTTAACTTAAAATTCTGAACAAAACCAAGCGAAACTTCAAAAAGATTCAAAAAAATATCTGTCAAAGTTTAACACATTTATATTCTTATTACTCAACTCGATAACAATACTTAATAGAACCTAAAAACCCTCTTCAAGTTGATTAACCCATTTCATTTTTCGGGTGAAGCAGTAGTTTGTTGAGCACACTGGATTTCTTGTCTTCTTCTCCTCTCAACTTTTAGCAGATGGTCTTTAGCGCGTGGACTTTGTTAAAAGGCAAATTAAAGCACTTGATTAGATTGATCTATTTTAATCCATTATTATTGAAAAGCCCACATTGCGCAAGAAATAGTTCACATTAATGCAGAGCCAAGTTGAGTTCAAAATACCAGTACTTAGATCACACTTGGGGAGAAGAAATTTTCTAACTTAACCAAAAACATACAAGTTAAACTCTTGAAAATACAAAAATATTACATATTAGTTGGAAATCATTTTTCAAATATTTTTATCTAGTTCGAATTTGGATTAATCAATTTATTAGATATCCGCACATGTTATATAAAAAAAAGTTTGGGCTCAAAATGTAAACGCAAGTACCAATTTCCCGCCCACCCGGTGCTCAGAGGATTTGATGGCATGTATCGTATAATCTTGTGGGCTACTACTGCTGCTACCTGCTACATATACACGTGAGGCATTTTTTTTTATAACTAAAATTCATTGATTGCAAAAGAATCTACCAAAGTTATTATACCATCGGTACTAAAGTACCTCATCTTAGGTATCAGATATCACATGATAATTGGTGTTTATTTGTTTGGACTCATATGTCTCCTATTTTGATCTTGTCTACAGTGGAAGTTGAGCTGGCAAGATTCTATTCTCTCTGTCACTTGCACACCCATTTACTTCTCACGTGCGCCTGTTTGTTCCCTTTGGTCGTCTGGCCTTATCAATGACAAGCAACGAAAGTTGTCGTTCGCATGTGGATGCTCCTACAACAAGATTCTCAACTTCAACTTCAATTTTATCAGAATTTCCATGTTCTAACATATCAACATATACAGTAGAGATAGGTAAAATCTGAGTACATAATCAAGGTATCCCCAAAAATAGTGCTATATCTAAAACCAAAAGTGCCCTTCAACACACCAGGTAAAAGGCAACCCTATACAAACTTCCTTGCAAAGACCATGGTTATGGAGGGTTGAAAGACCAAACCTGATCCTTACCTCGTGCCGCATCCTTTATACATGTGAGGCATGTCAGAGTATATTCTTTGATAAGTAGAGTTTATTATTGATGGTAATATTTATAATCTAGTGTAAAATTTTCTCTTTCAAAATTGCGACCTTCAGCCTCATTAAAATTTTAATGCGGTAAAATCTAGTTGGAAAAAAATCATGGTAAGAACAGAGTATTCGATAAAAAAATTCTTATCATGTGCATGTAAGAGTATATATTATAAGAAATGCTTTTTATGATATATACATGTGCTTTGTCACCTTTTATGGATATTTCGGGTGTGCAATACAAAATATATTTCATACAAGATACAACTCAAACTTGAATTTTCAATATGTCCGAATTCTAGGTGGTTTCGAGAAAACCCATAAGATGAATTTCAAAGCTTTTTCAATAATATACCAAGTACGTAGCTCATAACAAATATGAAGTCGATATTTTGTGCTGGGACAACTTCAATCACGACATGTCTGTGTGTGGTCGTTGAACCGACCAGAAATAAGCATTGCAATTTCACACAAGTTTGCAAGATTATGGCCCTAATTATTTTTCCACAACGAGAAATTATATCACTATTCTCTTAACCAAATAAAAGGAGGGGGTGACGTGGCTTCCTTTTTTCCATTTTAAGAGAAACGTCATGATCTTGAATGGTCAGAGATTTAAATCATTTTAATTTCTCCTTTAGAATGCACTTAGTTATACGGCATTTGTGCCCAAACAGTGACTCGCAAAACTTCGAATCATGAATGTTTGTGGGGTTCTTCTAGAAAATGCACCATAATGATCCGAAAATAAAGTTATTCTAGTGTAATAACCGGATCGGAGTTTGAACCATTATTTATTTTTTGTTGCAAGAACTATGATAAATAAATTAATCGACTTAGTACTTACCAGATTGATAAAGTTCAATAAGGAAAATCAAATTAGAGTACCCTGGTCTACAAGGCAATATCCAAGAGTTAGATAGACATGCAGAGGGACACGTGTGTTACGTAGAGAAGCACGAGGAAGACATTCTCTGGTCAGATTTGACCAAGAACTTCTAAAATCTTCCTTTTATTCTCTTTTTTCTGTCCATTAATTCCTAAACCTAAGTAGTAGACCAAATAAATGAAATGATGACTCACATGAAACTGGACGGCCATAATAAAAGTTGCTCAATTTCAATGGAATGACAATTGTATCGTGCAGTTGTCGCTCCATAAATACCCTAATACGGTGTCCGCAAGTTTTAAGATATGCACTCCAATGAAAATGTGCATAAATTTTTGTTGGCATTAAAATAGTTCGTCATCAAAATAGAATAGGCAATTCCGACGCCGAAAGAGAAATTATTTTTATTGGTACCAATATCCAAGGTACTGCGAATCAACAATTCCTCGAAAAACTTAAATTTGTTATATGCTCTTATATTTAAAATCGAACATTGTCGAACTCATTATAGAAGTAGGAAGTAGTTCTCTCAATAGTATATTTTGTATTTGTGAAGTTTGAACTCAAGACCCACTTAAATAAATCCGATTTTTTTAACATTTGTACTAACTACTTACCTTAGTTTGGAAAACTCGCTTTAGTATAGTTTCTTCGAGGATAAAAATTGAAGGTCCACACGTTTTTTAAAAGCAAAAAAGTCGTTAATTTGATGAAACTAGTAACCCACTCAGACCGTTGGTATCTGCGGCGACAACGAACAAGCATTGCATAGTGGTTCCAGCTATATCTCAGCTCTAAGCTGCCAAATTGGCTTCTCGGACGCGGTTTTACGTGGAGATTGGTTGAAAAATAATGTACGAATCGAATAAAATGCATTGGCCAAAAATATTATATTAGAAAGATCAGCGATCACGTAAATCAAAACTTGCGTTAAAATTGGGTATAAATAATTTTTATATTCCGTGTGATCTGACTTGAGTTTTTCTATAAGTATAATTATTAATTATAATATTTACAGTGGAATCTGGTCAGACGAAGTTACGAACATTAGCCTCATCAGAATTTTTGTGATCTAACTTGAGTTAAATCTGGATTAATCATTCTCGTAAGTATACCAAATAGTAACACCAAGTCGTTTTGAAAAGAAATATTGTACCATAAAATCGACCCCATATTATGGACAATTGCTATACGTGCTTGCTGGTGGAATACAGAAGATATCAAAGATAGAATTTCACGCGACAAGACGAGAACCATATACAAGAACAAGAAGATTCGGTTTGAGTGGTAACTAGAGAGTTCAAACTTTAAAAAATATTGTCGAAAGATTCATCCCCTTAAATATTTTGACACTACTCTCGACTCTAAATATCGAAGCATAAAAAACTCGTAGACAATAGTTCAAAGTATCCACGAGCTTAGACGTGTTTACTCCAATAAAGGAATGCTACCAGTTTCTCGCCATCTCAGGACCCATGCAACTGTTAAAGTTAACCAAGAACAGAGAAAATAGACACCACTTGGCCCAGGGGTCGAGCATTTCTTTTCTTCTCTGTCCAAGTGTGGATATTCCTCAAGAAAAGGTGCACGTTATTTCGTGTTTAACATTAACTTAACGGCAGAAATTATAGAAGGTGACCCAACACACGAGAGGCCCTTTCATAATTCTCAAAGGCTGGCTCACCTGATTTCACATTATTATTCCATCACAATCCCGACGTACTAGATGACGCCCACTCTCACGTAGTAAACAAATAGCCAACGAGCTTCAAAGAGATCTAGAGTTTGAGAACTTATAAATATAACTTAAATATTTTTTTAAAAAAATATTGCCACCATTCAAAGATTTTACTGCTCAAATTTGTATTAGTTGATGAGAAGCTTGTATTAATTGATCCAGTAAGTACGGTGCGAGAAAAAATTATAAAGTTGATTTGACTAACCAGAGAAAATGCTCCTCGAGAATTGACCAACAATAGGACTTTTTAAAGGCCGTAAAAGAAGCGTGTTTCGCGTTCGGAAGTCGCATAAGAAAGGAATTCGTCAACCATTCGTAAGACCTCGTGGGCCTTCAGGATTGAAAATGCTCATCGGAAGAATCAGGAAATCGAAACGTGTTTAGGGTTTCCATTTCCAATCACAACAAATCTCGTCCTACATCCAACTGGTAGGATGAAACGCGAAGACGACTGAAAAACACAGGTACCAACACTCGATCTTTGAAGGAAGATTTGGAAGTTCGAGGCAAGTACGAGAACAAAAGGTGACAAAATTCTTCGACTAATTTTAACGCAACTGTATTTACGCGCGGAGGAATAGGGTGTACGTCTAAAGTGAAGAGACATCATAAGGGGAAAAGTCCACCCCATCCCAGGAACTAAAATATGAGCCAAAGTATGACGAGAGAGAAAAATAAATATTCGGTTTGAGCTAAACCGTATATTCATGAAATTGACGAACCGAGAACCGAAAGAGGAGAAAAGACGAACCGAACCCAAAATTTAAGTAAAAGGAGGACTCGATCCGGAACTGAATCAGTATTTCAGTCCAGCTCATGACTAAATTAACCAAAGGAACTGGAAAATGGAAAATATAGTATTAATAAAACTTCCTATACTCAAAAAGGTTTGTTGACTTAAAATGAAACAACTTGAAAGAAGTCTCAACATTATAATTTCAATTTAAAAATTTTGAAAAATTAAGCAAACAAACAAAGTTAAATCCTTTGGACAGTTAAAAATCATTTACTGCCCCAAATTGATACTTAGGCCAGATAATCGAACCAAAACTAAGAACCAGGATTCTTAAAGTCTCAAATTAACCAGCACTATGCTTTTAAAACCATGCTAGATACGCAAGCAGATATGGAGTTGCTCTTCTTAATCGCAATCCTCCGGTGTAATACGAAACATGAGAATGTAAGCAAAAAAACAATTTTGGTTAATTAGCTTACTAGTTAAAGAAAGATCTTAGGCTTAAAACTAGAATGTTACAACTTAGTTTAGCTCCAAAGGCCAGATAAAAACAGGACAAAACCAAAACTGAGAATACATGCATGCCCAAATATAAAAAGAGAACGACAGACAGAATCACTGACCAGAAAAGAGCTACTGTGACAGAGAAGAGGTAGCTGATTGCAGATTTCTCGCGCTCTCTGTTTGTCCGTCGACCTTGAAGAAGTCCTGTAGGGGCATCATATCAAGGGTGCAGGTCTGCAATCTCTTTATTGCACCTGCAGTTGCCAATGCTCCAGCTACTGTTGTTATTGTAGGAACCTTGTATGCCAGTGCCATCCTCCTCAGTTGCCGGCCGTCAATCTGATCAAGATCGTCACCGGAGCTTGTGATCATCATCAACTGGATCTGACCGTTGGCAAGAATATCACCAGCATGAGGTCGTCCCTCGTGCAACTTAAGCACTCTCTCCACCGGAATACCCTTCATTTCGAGGAAGTGAGCTGTTCCAGAGGTGGCGATGATCCTAAATCCCAGGCCCAAAAATGCAGTTGCAAGCCGCTCAAGATGGGGCTTAGTCAAGTTGTTAAAACTGATGAAAACTGTGCCAGAAGGTGGTAGATTCTGACCAGCAGCAATTGCGGCCTTGGCAAAAGCGATGGAAACCTCGTAATCAATGCCCGTTACTTCCCCAGTGTTCTTCATCTCAGGTCCTAATAACACATCACAACCAGGGAACTTATCAAATGGAAGAACTGCTTCCTTAATTGCTACATGTGTTGGGATTACCTCCTTGGTAAATCCCAAATCACTAAGACTCTTGCCTGACATAACCAACGCAGCATACTTGGCTAATGGATGACCAAATAGCCTTGGAGACAAATGGGACGGTCTGTGAAGCCCGTGGATTTGCTTCAAGCAAGAAAACATCCCCGGCAGCTGTGATCGCATACTGGCAGTTCATGAGCCCACAGACATTCAGAGAGACTGCCAGTTTTGTTGTCTATGACCTAATGGTAGCCAAGGAAGATGGTGGAATAGTTTTGAGTGGGGAGAATGCAAGCTGAATCACCAGAATGAATACCAGCTTGTTCAATGTGCTCCATGATCCCACCAATAACAACATTACCATACGAGTCTGCAAGAGCACCTATGTCAATCTCAACACCATCCGAAAGGTATTTGTCAATCAATACAGGGCGTTCTGGGTCAACCTTTACAGCATTTTCCAGGTAAGTAACAAGCTTGCTATCGTATAGACAACCTCTATTGCCCTGCCACCCAATACATAAGAAGGACGGACAACAACAGGATACCCTATTTCCGCAGCAATGGACATAGCATCAGCTTCACTCTTCGCAATGCCACATTTTGGCTGTTCAATTTCTAACTTTTTCAGAATATCATTGAATCTTTCCCTATCCTCAGCAGCATCAATTGAATCAGATGATGTACCCCAGACACGTACAAGCCCAGTGCCACTAGCAGAAAGCAGTTTCTGCTCATCCAAGTACCGCTGGATAGGCAGAGAGAGCTTCAGAGGTGTCTGACCTCCAAACTGGACAATGATTCCATCTGGTCGTTCTAAACCGATGACATTCAAAACATCTTCAACTGTAAGAGGTTCCAAGTAGAGACGGTCACTAGTATCATAATCAGTTGATACTGTTTCAGGATTAGAATTCATCATGATTGTTTCAAATCTTGCATTCTGAAAGAAAGCAAAGGAGAAGCGTCAGAATTCCTGTAACCATCTAACACTTTAACAAGGCTACGAGCAAGAGGCTCCTACTAGACATGCTAAAACAAATTTAGGACAGGAAACTAGATGGACCAAAATTCAAGAAATGTCTACAAAATGATTATGATACTGACTTTATATACGCAATCAGCATTTGAGAACAGAGACATCAACGGAGGGTGGACCATCGGAGAATTAAAAGGTTGAAAAAAGTTTGACATAGTATAAGTATGAAAGAACGTGGCAACTAGGAATACAAACCTGGAGAGCAAAAGAAGTAATGACAGCAGCAGTAATCAAACTCAATTCCTTGCCCTATACGATTGGGTCCACCACCTAAAATTAAAACCTCCTTTTTGTTTGTCGGTGCAGATTCACACTCGGAATCATAGGATGAGTACATATAGGGAGTATTGGCTTCAAACTCAGCAGCACATGTATCCACATGCTTATAAACCGGCTTGACTCCAAGGGATAGCCGTTTTGTCCGTACTTCCTTCTCCGCTGACCTTGTACCAAATGCTATTTGCTTGTCTCTAAAGCCACGCTTTTTCAGCTCCAAGAAGTCATCCTTAGTCAGAGGAGACAAGCTTCGGGACATGAGATACTCTTCTACATCCACCAACTCCTTTAGCTGAGTTAAGAACCATTTATCGATGAGACTGAATTCATGAATTTCATCAACTTTCATCCCCTTCCTCATAGCTGCATAAACGGCATGAATGCCATCTGGGCTTGGGACACAGAGGCTGTATTTTAACTGATCCCAGTCCCAGTTGAGTTCCTTTATGGCTGCACAGCCCCACCCTGAATGCCCACACTCCAACGACCTAACTACTTTCTGGAAAGACTCTTGAAACGTGAGGCCTAGCGCCATGGATTCACCAACGAATTTCATCTGGGTCGTCAAAACTGGCAGGGAATTTTTCGAAAGCAAACCTGAGAATCTGGATTGCAAGAAAAAAAACTACGATTAGTATACTGGTTATAGCAGCCTATTTGAATGATTTCGGTGACTTCTGAACAATGCATCAATTAATTTGAATTACTTTCAGGTTAACCATGAACATGAGTATATAGGATCATGTGTATTAGACAGTACAGAGCATAAAATTACAGAGAACCAAGCTTTCTGTAGACGGAACAAAAATAAACTAATCAAAATAAGCATATAGAAAGCTGACTACAGTCAGAAGAAGAATCCCTGCAAGGCAAATCTCTTTCCACATGCATGTCAAGTTTCGTTCATATATTAAAACTTCAAATGGCTCAGAAAAAGCAAAGAAAAGTTACTGGCCTTGGTAACCACATAATCAATGGAAGGCTTGAAGCTAGCAGGCGTCTTCTTCTTAGTAATATCATTGGGAATCTGGTCCAGTGTGTACCAAACAGACAACTTGGCGGCCATTTTCGCGATGGGGAACCCTGTCGCCTTTGAAGCCAGAGCCGAGGACCTCGACACCCTGGGGGTTCATCTCAATAATCATCACCTCCAACTCCTACTCCACCCTAACAGCGACTTCTCCACGAGCACCTGGGAGGTCAAACTCGCTGCCAGCCCCGACTTACACATCGCCTCCAACTCCAATCCCTATTATAAGCAATCCCACCTAGGGTAAACGCGGGCCTAATAATCAGAGGGAACTCACCAGCGATCGCCTCACACTCTCCTCCAGCGTGGTCCCAATCCCGGTCCTCAAACAGCTCCTGGTCCTCCGCCTTCTTGATGGCGGCCAGCTTAGCCCCAATAAGCTCCACATTGTAGCGGTCCAGCGCACCGGACTCCGCCAGGGCGACCGCGCCGCCCATGGTGGGGAGGGGCGCTCCTTTCGGATGACCTCCTCGACAAGCTCCGGAGTCATGGGGCCAACGTAGGTACGGCGCCGGCGCCGGAGGAGGCGGTTGCTGCTTCCCACTGGTTCATCATTTTTCTTCACTTCACTAAGAGGTTGAGGTTGAGGTTGAGGTTTGTACTGGTGGTTTAGGTTTCAATTTAGGTTTAGGTTTGTAGTCTGTTAAGATTGGGTATTTGAAAATTAAAGAAATTGTTTCACAAGCTTCTCCTTCTTTTTTGGCAGGTAGTGGTTACGTGGACCATTGGAGGAAAATCTCGAAGCTGCATATTCCGCCCAAATTGAGAAGTTTTTTTTGGAAAATTTCGTCAAACTGCCTTCCTACTGCTGAAGCGTTGAAAAAACGAAATCTTGGACAGAATAATTTATGCTCAATTTGTTGCTTGGATGTTGAATCTGTTGTCCACTTACTCTTTGTGTGCCCACATGCCAAATCTACGTGATTTCATTGTTGTTTAGGGCTTAGAATTGATGATGTTGTGATCACCTCTTTTATTGATTGGTTCTCTGTTACCTGTTCACAGCTTGCTCATCTTAATGCTTCTACTTTTATTAGCCTTATTGTGTTTGTTTGCTGGCAGATCTGGAAAGCAAAAAATGAGACCATCTTTAAAGGGACCAGGGCGTGCCTGTGGAGGACTGCGATGATGGCTGAGTTTGGATGGCGAGAATAGGAAGCTCAGAAGTTTCTATAAGACACTGATCATGTTGGCTCTCAAAGAACTACTCGGTGGACTCCACCTCAAGGAAATGAGGTGCTTTGTGAACTGCGATGCTGCCTGGAGAAGCATCTCTTGTGGTGTTGGTGCGGCCGTCGTGGCTAGGAATAATATTGGCCTCATATTGGGAGGCAGCAACAAATCCTTGAGTGCTTCCTCGGCACTGGAGGCTGATATTGGGGCTATTGTGATGGCCCTCAAATTGGTTGAAGATAGGTTTGGAGGCAAAGTTACCCACATTCACTCGGATTGCCTGGTTGCAGTAGACTTTATCAATGGACGGTCTACCTCGATTATGTGGCAGCTTGAAAACCTCGCTTTTGCAGCTAGATTTGTTCTCTCTAAGCTGCATTTTTGTTCACTAAGCTTCACTCCACGCGAGGCGAATGTAGTCGCCAATTGGATTGCAACAAGGTCTGCTTCGGGTCTTGTTGAATCCAATTGAGTTCTTTATCCCCCTTTGGAGCTTAAGTTTCTCTTGTATGATGAGTTTCCAAACTGATTTCCTAGCAATATATTTTGGTTCTGTTCTTAAAAAAAAGGTTTCAATTTGGATGTCCTTTGTTATTTGTTATTTGACTGTTTTGCCCTTTGCCATACACAAGGTAAGCTATTTTTTTTAAGTTATGTAGATACGGTTAGAACAAAATTGGATTGCACAATCTTATTATGGTTATTTTTTACACACATTGATAACATTGTATAAATTAGAGTTGGATATAAACTCTTTTGTAGAAAGACAAAGAATATATGATTAATAGAATTAAATAGAAAGATATATTATAGCAAGGTAAGAAAAAATTAAACTATAAATATAATTTAGGATAGAGGTTTCTACATATAAAAATAGATTAGACAAATATGGATTATACTTTGAACAAATTTTTATTCTATACAAATATTTTTTTCACTAAATATAACTAGGACCATAATCATTGTCCTAATTCTCGCCAATAACCCCGATAAAACACACACAAAGCATAGTTTTGAAGTTTATTTTTCTATACCAATTAATTCAGGATTATTTTTTTAAAAGGTGTTAAATTCTCACAATAAATTCAATCAGAGGAGCCTTCTCTTTTCTCTCTGTGCACGTTGTCGCCCGAGCAGCGTGAGTTAGAGTTTTGTTGGTTTCGTGGATTAGGGTTCCCAAGTATACAACTGCCGCCGGTCCGGATCCTTTTCTTCACAGCGAGATCATCTCTTGATATGGAACCCCAACAAGAAACTCAAAGAAGAGTACGGCCACTTCTTTTTCTATTAGGTTATGATGTCATCATGTTTGTCAATTATCTTTTTCTTTTATTTGTACAGATTCATGAGCAACCTGATTGAATTTTTATAATACCAAGGTTTGAATTAAGCTTCGATGGCTGAAAATTTGATTGTGTATTTTTTTAAATATCATTTGTAAATCGTACCAATATTATTTGCACAACGTATTAATATCATTCGTACACCGTACCAATATCACTCGTACATCGTACCAATATCAGAGAATAAGAAAACCAATATCAGAGCAGAAGAGAACCAATATCAAAGAAGAATGATACAAATATCGGAGTAGAAAGAAACCAATATCACAAAAGAAGGATACCAATATCAGAGTAGAATGAAATCAATATCACATAAAAAGGATACCAATATCAGAGTAGAAGGATACTAATATCAGAGAAAAATAAAACCAATACCTTTCAAATGGTATTCATGTTCAATTACATTTTAAGATGAAATATTTCCAAATCCGTGTAGAAGGATACAAATATCATAGAAGAAGGAAACCAATATCCGAGTACAAGGATACCAATATTCTCATAATTTTTTTCCATAAATTATATTATTTTTCATAATTGTATTATTTTCTGATATTTTTTCGGTGTTACTGATAATTGGATGGTATTTATTTCCTTTTTAATTATTTCTATAACTATATTTTCTAATTTATAGCTTTTTTAATTAATAGTGGTGTACCAATATTGGGAATTTTTTCTGAAATGGGTAAAACAGATACATATTTTTCCTAAATAGGTAAAAAGTTATACATATTTCTAAAATAGGTTGAAAGATTATTTAATATTAAAAATGTGGGACCGCCTCTGTACATGTCGGAAGGTTTGAGAAAAAAATACATATAAAGAAAGCGCCCCAACAAGTTGGCGCCTCCAAATAATTTTTTTTAAATTCCTAAAAAATATTTGGTCGTAGAATAAATAAGGAGACGCCGAGCAATTAATAGTGGCCGAATTTATCGAAATTGATTTTTTTTGCAAATTATGGATAATCTTGATTCAATTCGTAAATTTATCACAATACTTTGATCTAAATTTATCAAAATATACTTACATTTTTACTTGCAGTAGTATAAAATAATACAAACAAGCTAAGTGGACAACTATTTAAAAAAAATAATCCATCTATATCTGATTAAGATTATTATTCAAATAAATATAGAACTCCGTTAAACCGAACATAGATTATAATTTTGAAATTTAATTTTTAAGATAACTTTTACAAAAAGGGGGAAAGAGTTACAAAAAGGGGGAACTCTATTAGAGAAAGTTCATTAAAAAACTCAAAATAAATCAAATTTAGATGGATTGTTAATTTTCTATTTATTGCAACATTGGTTAAAAATAAATCTATAAAAAGTCATTAAAAAACTCCTAATGTCATTAAAAAAACTCAAAAAAAATTAAAGGAGGCGCCCTAGTTGGGTGGCGCCTCCACTTTGATTTTTTTTAATAGTTGTCCACTTAGCTTGTTTGTATTATTTTATACTACTGCTAAAGTTATAACATTTACAAAAAAATCGTGTACAAAGAAGTTTTTATGATGTCTTAGGTAAATCAAAAAAGAATAATGTAATTAAATATGTACGAGAGCATCTTATTTATGTACAGCTTAAAAAAATCAATAAATAATATTTTTTGCAAGTTTTGAAACAAAATGGTACCCGTATCGCGCGCGTGTCTTTACTAGTAGGACATAAAATCATAGTTTTAAAATACGGGTTTTGATACGACCCAGAATTTTCCCGTTTCCCTTTTTTTTTTGTCCGATCGGTTGGACTGCCGGTTGGACCGAAAGTTTTTAATTTAAAATAATATTTTACATATATATATATAGGTAAAAAATAAACAAGAAAGCCCATCTTCATGTGGCCTACAGGCCATGTTCAACCATTATCTCTCCCTCCCACCTATCTTCATGTGGCCCACATTGAACTACAAAACTAGATAACATGGGCCTGGGCCGCCCAACTTTTTTTTGATGGTTTAGGGTCCGGCCCACTCGTAATATAGACCAATTTCCTTAAGTTCCAGTCGAACCGGCGATTTTTGGTCGAAACGAGGCTAAAAATCACCTGGTCCGACCAGAAAATGGACAGTTCGACCAGAGCCTTTTTTCACCCTAAAAATGAGCCTATAAAAGGGATGATTTGCGGTCCAATTGGTTGGACTGCCGGTCGTACCACATTTTTTAAAACTATGCATAAAACTAAGAATATACCAATATTTGGTGGTACTTATAAAAGGAATACCAATACTTGGTATTAGGATGCGTAGGCATACTACCTCATTTTTTAAGAAATTGATGGGTCAATTATCACTCTTTATAAAAATAAAATAATTTTGTTTGAGAGAGAAATGAAATCTAATATTGTCTAAAGTCTCACTTTTCTGCCAACCTATCTAAATTTAAGTTAAAAAAAACGAAGAACATGCAATCAATGACCTTTAAGTTAAACGCCACTGCGCATTTTTTCTGATATGCTTATGGGCACTTAGTTAAAAGTTAATCAGATACTTTGAGTTTTAATATACATACGTTTAAATTTGATAAAAATTTGCTAATGTAATAATTCTATTTAACTGAAATCCAAATTTTTGTATCCACACTACCGTCCACTAAGTGCTTGTGGTTTGGACCAAAGAAAAATGATACTCATCATCATCTAATATGTTCGTTTACTATTGTTCTTTTAGGTACTTCGACGTCTGTCATTAGTTCTCTGTTTATTATGTTATTTTCCAATTTATAAGTCTAAGAGACTACTACTCTACATTGTGGGTAGTTCAGTTTCACATTTAAAGTGGTAATTATCAGTTTAATTTCTAAACAAACATAAATGGTGTTATAACAAATTGGCAATATTGAGGCGTTATATATTTATTACTTTCGTCTATTACATCCACTGTGCTGGCTGACAAACTATCCACCTAAATACTTCGTGTGGTGTTCCTTAATCTCTTGCGGCTTTGACCTTTGACTTTTCGTAAGGGCCTCTGAGAAATTAATCAGCGACAGAAAGAAGCGGTCGTTCTTGCATAACGTCTCGATCCATTGAAGTGGTCGTTCTTGCTCTGCTTGGGCCTAACCCGAGCCCAATGAATTGGAAACTAAATTTTTCGCGGGCCTAGTCGTGGGCCAACCGCTTCTTTTAGACCTAAAAAGAAAAAGTTTCGGCCCACGGCTTGGCGCCGCCACGAGTCGGCGTTTCCCAGACGCCCAGTCGCCGGTTACTAGGAAATCAAGAAAAGTCCAATTAGGCGATACCCCCGATTTTTTTTAATTTGATATTTTAATATTTATTAAATTGACAAATTTAAATTTAAATCTAAATCAGGTAATGTTATTTAAAATGGATAATATTGTCCTAACAAATATTTTTTATTTTGTTATATTTTTAAATATTCGAACTCATCTATTCTCCCCCTACTACAAGCACAACTCAGAATATTCTCACCCAAATTTTATCTTTTAATAGCGACGGAACATAAGATTTGCTAGCATAACTCTCAAAATTCTCCCTTACTTCAAGCAATGTTATTTTCTTCTCTTGTTGCCCACTGCACCAATTCGAACTTTTTTATTTCACTCGTAATTATATGGTACCACTACTTTTTCTTTGAAGAGATATTATTATTTTTATTGATAAACAAATTTTTAGTATCTGCCACCATTCCCGAGAACTCAAACTTATTATTATTTGTGAGTCGATAATACATTATAGCGTTAGTAACACTATACACTAACCAATATTTTTAACTTTATAATAAAATAATTGACCTTAAACTAATTATTGCCATGAATTTTGCAGAGGAACCATAGAGGCATGGCTCTTCACGCAAAATAAACAATTTGATGGTAATCCATCAGGAGCCCCTAGCATGATGGATGGTTTTTCTTTGCGTGATTTTATTGCTCGTTGGCATGGAAATATGCCCAATCTCCTAAAAACTATCAAAGCAGCGCCTATTGGTCTGTGATTTTTTTGGTCATTCTAGATTGTTAGGTAGGTCGTGGTTCCTCCGGTGTTATTGTTACTAGGTGATCGTTATAGGCGTTAAAATTTCAGGTGCGTTAAAATTTCCAATGTCTTCGGGAAGTCTGTACCTTCGATAGTTAAGGTGTAATCTTTTTTTTTCAGAGTAATACAATTTATGTCTTTAAAAAACCATAGAGAGTAATAAACCATAAACAGATTACAAATCCGAACTCAGTAATAGAAATATAAATCAATATCGGCGAACGTGATTCTTCTTAATTTTTTTAAGAATCATCACCCTTCATCGTAAGATTGAACTGGAAAATGCTCAATTCTTTTCCCTGTCACGTTTCCGCCTTAATAATTCCCTCCTCGCACAATTAAAAATCTACCGAAAAGGAGAAAGTGAAAAAAAGAAGCTTTATAAAATAAGAAAATGAGAGGAGAGGGAAAAAAGAAAGAGACTAAAGTATGTCTATGGACTGATTTTTTTTATCATATTACTCTAAACTATTTTTATTTTTATTTTCTTTATCATGTTTGACCTAATTAATAGTGATCATTTTATATAATATATGATTTTTGTGTGTGATACTGATATCCATCTTTTTATTTGAATTTAAATATTTAAATATTTTCAGATTTATTAAATTTTATATTTTTGGGTACAATGATATATAAATATAGTAAAATAGGTAATTTAGATATTTGATTCAAAAATATACATATTTGTCAAATTATGTAACAAAATATTCAAAATTTTCAGATGATGTTTTATTGAGCAAATTATCCTCATGTCCCTGGTATTTGTTTAAATTACTGTTTTAGTCCCTGCTGTTTCAAAATCGAAACTTTGATCCCCTAGTTTACTTTTATTGTACTTTCAGATTCCTACCGGGTAAAACGTTGATGTCATCGGTCAACATAATTATTTAAAGACACTTATACCCTCCCTCCCTCTCCTTCCTCCGTTCCCCCACTCCATCTCCGCTTCCCCCCAACTGCCTCTCTCCCTCGCTTCCTCAACCCTGAACCACTCCCCTCAAAACTGGCGCCGTTTCCTCCATAGTGTCCTTTGGCATTGGCGATGATTTGCCATACGACTATGAGAAGTGGTTCGCCTGTCACGAACGAACAAAACCCACAATAAATGGAAGCCAATTCATTTTTCGAACCCAGTCAAAATCGGGACAAAATCTACCAGTGATGGAACTTGAGTTAATCCGGACGAAACAATGGGGAAAACTCTAATTAAATCAATTCGAGTAATTAATTAAAGGGTTTTAGTTGGTTACTGGATTTAGTAGATTTAGTTGTTTGAAGATGGATTTTGAGTTCTGGGTTCCATGGCTTGAAGATGGGTTTCATGGCTTGGCCTTGAAGATGGGTTTCATAGTTGTTGAGGGATACGTTAGATGTGTTGAAGATGGGTTGTTATTGATTTTGATTTTAATTAATTGATTTCAGTTCATGAAAGAAGAAGAAGAAGAAGAAGAAGAAGAAGAAGAAGAGGAGGAGGGAGGGTCGCAGGGAAGAAGATGAGTTTGAGGTTTTTAAAAAAAGGTATAATCGTCATAAAAATAATAAGTTGACTGATGACATCAGCGGGGGACTTGAGAGTATAATAAAAATAAACTAGGGGGATTGAAGTTTCGATTTTGAAACTACGGGGACTAAAATAATGATTTTATCAAACTTCAGGGACCTGAGAACAATTTGCTCTATTTTATTTGCTATGAATAATTTCAAATTATTTGTATCTGGATTTTTTTATGTCATATAAAATCTTGTTCGGATACGAATACCAAAAAATACTTGTTCGAATATTTCAGATAGTTAACATTCGAATGCGAATAATGTATTTTTACAATTGTTTCTTTGAATTGTAGTTTTGTCTTTAACCAAACATTGGGTTGAAGTGTTGCATGTACCAAACAAGAATTGTACTAAATATTTAATCATGTATAGAAGTTACCAAATACTGAATAGACAACTAGAACAAATAATTTTCTCCAATACTGTTGTGTCATGTTTCCCTAGGCCTTTCCATAAGAGGTACCAAACGCACCTCGATAGCTGATGAAGCTGAGTTAATTGTTGTAACGTAGCTGAAGTGTGTTCGATTACTTCGGAAGTGGTGCCACGTACTTCTCATCGTATTAGAAAGCTATCAGCTAAGACATTATCTTTATCAATCAATAAGAAGGCTTCTATTCAAACTGAAACTATCCTCTTGAGAGTTCTCTTAGCCCAGGCAAACCAGACGATCAAATCTCTTACCCCTTCTCCTCCTAAAGTTGATCTTGAACAAAGATTGGCTGAGAAGGCAGCAATTACTTGGGAGGTGGTGCAACGTATTGGTACAGAATGCGATGGAGAGCCGGTGATAGTTCTAAACATTGTTAATTAGGCAGCCGTAAAGCCAACAAGTCCGGAGGTTTCGGACCCCCAATGACCTTATGCTCATGGAGCACTTGGATGCAAGAAAAGCTCAGCTTCTTTTCACTTGGTCAATGATGGCATGATAAAGAATGTGTGGTTTGCATCATTGCGATGTAATTGTGAGTTTCTAACTCATGCTATCCGCCTGCTCTTCCATGAGTGGGTTGGTGGCCGATCTCGAACTTCAAAGTTGGGGATTAGCAATGTATTTTCCAAATAGTATGGTATTATTATTGTACTATTTGATATACATATTGAGATCTATAAAATTAATCTATTTACTCAAAAAAAATGTTGTAAGAGAAACTGTGAAGTATATTCAGGAGCACGATCCACCCCTAGAAATCTACAAACGAGTCGGATTGCAAGGTGGTTGTGGAGTTTCTCACCAGCTACGCATTTACTTTTGATTGACAACTCGATATGTAAGCTTTAGAAATCCAATCTTTATTGAGCATTTCCTCATGTAAACTTAGACATATCTGTAGGAAAATCAATGCCATAACAGATTGGTTGTCTAAACCAATCTTTTTGTCCCTTTTTTTTTCTCTAGTCTCGAGACTCGAGTAGCCTAGCCACGGTCTGAAAGGACAAGACGAATCTCTTTATATATTTTGTTAGTTCCAAATGAGCATCTAAAATAATTATTGGGTAGGATTGCTATAGATTTTACCATAGTTTTTAAAAGTCAGTAAATTGACTCTCACTCTTTACGAAAATAAAAAAAATAATTGGGATGAAAACAAGACCAATGCTATCTAGAACTTTAGAATTTTGTACCATTCCGTCTAAATTTTTCTGACCAAAAAATCAGCATCTACAGGATCTTTGCTTAGAGGTGTTAAGTCATTAGGTGCAGAAAGGTTTAGTTCCCATGAGACATAAAACGAAGAATATGCTGATCAACTTAAACGCCACTTGTCCATTTTTTCTGACATGCTTCTGGGCAATTGGTTAGAAATTAATCAGATATTCCGAGTTTTAATATACATACGTTAGAATATGTTCGTTTACTGTTGTTCTTTTAGGTACTTCGAAGACTGTCATTACTTCTCTGTTTATTATGTTATCATTCAATTTATAAGTTTGATAGACTACATAGTGGAAATAATTCAATTTCACATTTAAAGTGGTAATGTTTTTGTTATAAATAAGAAGGTGCTTCCGTTCAGTTTAATTTCTAAACAAACATAAATGGTGTATTGACAAGTTTCCAATATTGAAGCGTTATGTATTTATTACTATCATCTACTACAACTGTCCTAGCTGACAACAATGTAATAGCAGTGTCATTTCAAGATTTATAAATTTTGAATTCGATTTCTTAAAAAAAATAATACCCAAAATGAAATGTCATGAACAAACTTTCCACCTAAGTAGCCCATGCGGTGTACCTTGATCTCTTGCAACGTTCTTCGGCCTTCTGTAGCTGATTCGAGCCTCCGATAAACTAGACCGTGCCAGAAAGAAAGCAGTCGTTCTTGCATAACCTTTTTTTTTGTTGGAATGAGAGGGGCAAAAGCCCCTATATATTAATAAAATGGCCACTTACATCCTACTTAGTGCAAGGCTCCCTCTCGGCCTCTTGTGAGGTTGCGACCGCCGACCTCGTCAAAACCCCACCACAGGAAAACCCAGTGGGAGAAACCTGTGGTGAGGAAAGAGTACCTCGGGGAGAAAGATCCCCCCTTGACGTTTGGTTTATCGCAAAATTTTACCTTACACCGTCATTAACTATTACATACCGTGGGAGTGCAACATCCCCAATGTCCACCAACATCCGACTTCTAACAGCATCCGGTGGGGAATCCAAAACGTGGTGTCCAGGGGCTTTATCAAACCCCAAGTTCGCTAAAATATCAGCACAATGGTTTGCTTCCCTGTATATGTGGACGACTCGGATTAACCAGTCCCGCTGGAGCTCCTCACGTATGCACGCAAGCAGTGGGATGGGGCTGGCCCGAGATGATTGGGGGTTATTAATGTACCCCTCGACCAGTTTGGAGTCAACCTCCAAGATCACCTTGCGAAAACCAAGTGACCAAGCCAGTTGGAGGCCTTTAAGAGCGCCCCATAATTCAGCACAAACACTAGAACATCTACCAAGATTGGTAGCAAAGCCACCTCGCCAAAAACCATTTTGATCCCTAATAATGCCCCCTGCAGTCGCTCGCCTCGAGGAAGCCCTCATTGCCCCATCTGTGTTCAGCTTTACCCAGCCATCTATGGGTCTCTCCCAGCCGATTAGTATCTTTTGTCGCATCGGATTAGGTTGCATTAAGGTGATAGTATCTTGGCTTCGCTGTATCTCATTGAATCTGGCATATAACACAAATAAAGCATTAGTGGGCCGAGCTTCACCTTCACCCCAAACACAGAAATTCCTCCATTTCCAGACATTATTTAGAATAATAATAAACAACGATAACCAGCGGTCCGAGGCACGAAGGTTAGAGTCAATCCACGTAGGGAGGCTGAGGGTAAAGAAATTAGCAGCAGAGATTTTCTCCCTCTGTAACATGCGGCGCCAAATTGGTTGAACCAAGCGCCAATCCCTCAAGGCATGAAGTACAGTTTCCTCTGGTCCATGGCAGCAAGGGCAATCCGTGTTCAGAGCCATGTGTCGCCTCCTTTTGATGAAGTTAGTAAGCAGCCTTCCATGCCCCGCAAGCCAGACAACTCGCTTTAGACGCTGCAGCCCTTTCCAACTCCATAAGTTTTTCCAGTTTCGTGTAGGCCCATTTGAGGTCTCATCCTGCAAAAGTGCATAACCTTTGCTCGAACCAAACGAATTGGAACTAATATTTTCGACTGTTTTGTTTGGACCTAGAAAGGAAAAAAATCTGGCCCATGACTTGGCCCACTATGAGCCGCCGTTTGAAATTTCAAACGGCTCCGCCGGGCCCAGCCATCAGGTGGACTTCTAGAAACACGTTTATGGGTCAGCTGCCGGTTACTAGGAAAAGAAGAATAATCAAATTAGGCGATACCCCCGATTTCTTTTGTCGTAACTCGTAAGACCTAATTTCGGGACATTTATTGATTCAATAGATGTAAATCGGATATTTTGAAAATAAAAAAATGTATTTTTAAAGACTAGACTCACAATATTTTCCTCCTACTTGAAGCATAAATCAGAATATTCTCCCCCAAAATTTATCTTTTTTAATAGTAACATAAGATTTGCTAAATTACAAGCATAACTGAGAATATTCTCCCCCAACCTCAAGCAATATTATTTTTTCTTCTCTTGTTTTCCAACTGCACCTATTTGAATTTCTTTTTAAATTTCCACTAATTTTTCTTTTAAGGGTGACTAATATTTTTTTAAATAAAAAATATAATATCTGCTACTATATTCCGACAACTCAAACTTCTTATTATTTAGAAAAAAGTGCACTTTAGTACCATGTGGTATCGCGAAAAATCCAGTCAGTACCCTGTAGTTTAAAACGTATCAATTGAGTCATACTTATTCCAATTAACATCAATTAGAGGCCCGGGCAGCTGCCCGAACCTGCCCGAACCTACCCGACCCCTGCCCGAACCACGTGGCGCCACGTGGACATCCTCCTTCCCTCCTCCTCCTCCGCCTCCTCCTCCGCCTCCTCCCCTCCTCCTCCTCCTCCTCCTCCTCCCCCCGCGTCCTCCTCCTCCTCCCCTCCTCCTCCTCCTCCTCCTCCTCCTCCCCCCGCGTCCTCCTCCTTCTCCTCCTCCCCCCGCGTTCTCCTCCTCCTCTCCCCCCGCGTTCTCCTCCTCCTCCCCCCGCGTCCTCCTCCTCCCCCCGCGTCCTCCTCCTCCTCCTCCTCCCCCCGCGTCCTCCTCCCCAGATCTGCATTCGCCCTAAACCCGGGCCTATGCGGGTCCCCATTGCAAGCCTGTAAAAGCGGGTCCGGATCCGGGTCGAGGAGGAGGAGGAGAACGCGGGGGGCGAGGAGGAGGAGAACGCGGGGGGAGGAGGAGAAGGAGGAGGACGCGGGGGGAGGAGGAGGAGGAGGAGGAGGAGGAGGGGAGGAGGAGGAGAACGCGGGGGGAGAGGAGGAGGAGAACGCGGGGGGAGGAGGAGAAGGAGGAGGACGCGGGGGGAGGAGGAGGATGAGGAGGAGGGGAGGAGGAGGAGGACGCGGGGGAGGAGGAGGAGGACGCGGGGGGAGGAGGAGGAGGAGGCGGAGGAGGAGGCGGAGGAGGAGGAGGAGGAGGAGGAGGAGGAGGGGAGGAGGAGGGAAGGAGGATGTCCACGTGGCGCCACGTCATCAAAATTTGGTGACGTGGCGCCATGTGGTTCGGGCAGGGGTCGGGTAGGTTCGGGCAGGTCCGGGCAGCTGCCCGGGCCTCTAATTGATGTTAATTAGAATAAGTATGACTCAATTGATACGTTTTAAACCACAGGGTACTGACTGGATTTTTCGCGATACCACAGGGTACTAAAGTGCACTTTTCCCTATTATTTATGAGTTGGTATACAGTAACGTTACTATACAATAACAAATACTTTTGACTTTATAAAAAAAAAGTTATTGATCTCGAATTAATTATTGATGTGAATCATATAGAGGAACCGAAGAAACTAATAAACCATAAAAAAATCCGAATTCAGCAATAGAAGTATAAATCAATATAATTATCGACGAACGTGATTCTTCTTAATTTTTTTTAAGAATCATCACCCTTCATCGTAAGACTGAACTGGAAAATGCTCAATTATTTTCCCTGTCACGTTCCCACCTCAATAATTCCCTCCACACATAGTTAAGATTCTAAGAAAAAGGAGAAAGAGAGAAAAAAAAGGAAATTTATAATGAAAAAGAAAAAGTAGTGGAGAAACAGAAAGGGAAGAAAACACAGTAACTTTGATGTGATCATAATTTGATAAAAAAGTAAATCACATATATTGCACTGTAAATTTGAAATTTTATAAAATCAAATTATCGATTTACCCCAAGAAATGGAAATGTCTTTTTCATTATGCATGTTGATCGAATTTATCTACCAGTAGATAATTTTTTGCTTTGACCTTTAAAATTAGTCGGTAGATCAACCGTAAATAATTAAACGACTGTTTCATCTATTGCTTACAACCCGAAAGATGAGAGTTTAACCAACAGATCATACTTATCGAAGAAGTATCGTAAAATTTTAGGAGAAAAGCTCGGCGCGTAAGCACCACTGAAAGTCTGAAACCGGACGTGTTCTCCTTCTGGCTTTTGTATTGTTCTTTTTTTTTCTTTCCAGACAAAAAAGAGACTCTTTCTCGGAGTGGGACCCACATCCCCTTATGAAATATTAACCAAAAAAATGTTAATATTTAATGCCCTTTCTCTCTTCTCTAGTCCTCTTCGCCTTCGAAGTTTGAAGTTTGAACCCGAAATAGACGGTTGGAAAGAACTTTCTTTATCATCGTCCTCCTTCTCGCCTCGTCACAGCCCATAAATTAAACCAAGAAGCCATCTTTGAACGTTGAGTTTCCCTCCCTAAGGTCTGATTCGAGGTTGGAGAATTAATTATCTGGGAGCCATGGTGAAAACCAAAGAATTGTATCCTTTTTTTTCTGGGTAATTTGTGTAAAGTTTGGTGCTTTTTTAGCAATTTGTTGTCTTGAAATGGATCAAATTTGGAAACTTGGGTCTAATTTATCTTCTGGGTATCTTCCTTTAGTGAACCAGGATGTTGAAAATTTAATAAAGGCGCGGGCTTGGAAATTATTTTCCAATTTGTTCTTTTTTTTGGATTTTTTTTTTTTGGTTTGCTTAACTCGAGAAACTCTACTTGTGGAAATTGTCTTGTCTGAAGCCGTATTGTCATGCCCATTTCACTCGAAGAGGTAACATTAATTTTTGTTTTTCTTATGGGGATGGATTGTTTGGCTTGGATTTGGAATCATTTGGTTGTTGATTTGAAGTTAGTTTGGTTTGTTTTGGTGGTGTGCAGTATCAGGTGGCCCAAATGTATATGGTGACGAGGATGCAGCAGCAGAGCACAACTGGGACTGAGGGTGTTGAGGTGCTCGAGAACCGGCCCGCGGAAGATGAGGTGTTTGGCCACTGCCGATACACTTCCAAGGTCTACAGGCTCCAAAGGTAAGACATCTCGGTTTTGATGGTTGCTAGTCGTAAGAGGAATGCGACGAGTGATTCTATTTAGGCGATGCTGTTGCTGTCGAAAGTGTTGGTTGCATTTTGATCGGTTAGTGATTTTCGAAGAGAACAAAAGAATTATATATTTGAGGACAGTTGGTAGTTGTTGAACTTTGTTGTAAATGTATGCATGAATGTTTCGACAAAGGACTGATTGACCTGTATCGTAAATGTTCCCGAACCAGTTTTTCTCTTCCTTCCTTGTCTAAGTTGCTGCTTCATTCTTGGGTTAGGATGAGAAGCAAGTAGGCTCATAATTCTGTGACATGGCTTTTGCAGCAAATTACCTTCTTGGATGACAACTTTCGCGGCAAGAGATGCTCTTGTTTTGCAGGAAGAATCATGGAACGCATTTCCACGATGCAAAACAGGTTCTATTTCATGCTTTCCTCATTTTTTCATATTCATTCGAGATTATATTGATTTTTTTTTGCTGACTTGTTTTCTTTTACTGTGCTCTTTGCTTGGACAACAACTCTACCAGTATTGAAGGTAATATACTTTTTCCATTTTGCAGATGCCTAATTTTATGGACTTTCTTTGTGAAAACGTTTCTATTCCCCTCTTCATGTTGGTGCTCATCCTGGTTTTGCAATGTTGTAGTGTCCGTATTTCACCAAGTTTTCTCTAACCATCGAGACTTTCAATAAGGCCGACCACGGGGAATCAGAAAATGTGAGTTCTGTTTCAAGCTAATTAGTTCACTCTTCAATTTTAGTAAAACATTCTGATAAACTTACCAAAAATAAATTATCATTGGCATTCTTGACTTATGACATTTTTTGCATCCGTTGACTGGGGTCTGGAAAACTAGGTACACAATTTAGATGAAGATAAACTAGCAGCAAGAGAGGTTGAGTTAATTGATATATCATCAGCTGGATCAGATTACTGGAGTTATGCAGTTGGAAGTAACACGACAGACTTCTCTCAGTTCAAATCCAGTAGAACAGGTCGTGGCCCCCTTTTGAATGGATGGCAGGTTGGTTTCCTTCTACTTAAGACCAATCATTTTGCACAGAACATAGTTAATCACGTGTCCACTCCCATGAAGGTCAGCCCTCTCTTTGTAGCCTAATTGTCACTTTTTATGTCGGCTCAAGTTTTTTCACTGCCCTTCAGTTGTCAATTTGTATTCCCCCTTCCGTCCAATGGGGATGTGAAAATAACCTGGTCGGTTGATTACTCGTTGCTTCATTTGAAATGTTCACTTGTTGACTCCTTTGGAAGTTCTGATTATAAAACCGCAGACTGCAGAAGTGCATAGTGTTTTCTTGTTGCCATTCACTTATAAAATGAAAATTTTAGCCCTGTAAAGCTTTAAACATAACACATTGTGTAGGATTTCCGTTAAATCTACTGTCTTTTATCTCTATATTGTAAATGAAATTGTATCTGTTATATTCTCTGAGATAGATTTTAGTGTTCTGTTACTGTTGGTTGGCAGGTTTCGAGCAATTTTCCCTCTTAGCTTTGTTGTTTCTATTTTTTTTCCACCTACCGCGATTAACACTGATATCTTATTGTTTGCAGAATGAATGCAGTCCAGTCATGACGGCATATAAGTTAGTTACGATAGATGCACCGTACTGGGGTTTTGGCTACAAAATCGAGCAAGCTTTACTAGCTGTAAGCTTCTGGTCTATCGTTTCAAATTCAATTACTTTCATATTTGTCGAATGAACTGGATTTTTATGCAATTTGCAGGCTGAGAAGTCTCTTTTCTTGGAGAGCCATCGGAATTGTTTTGGTTGGATCGACGAATGGTTTGGGATGACGTTGGAAGATATTCGTGACATTGAGATGCAGATGCACAGCTCATTAAATCAGGTATTGGTAACTAACCTCGATAGTTAGTTTCATTTCCTTGTCGTAAAACTTCAATTCACCATAGTTTTCGGTGTCGGACAGATAAGCCTGCCAAACTTGCCGACCACTCCGGACGAGTTCGACCAAAGATTTCCCCTCGACGCTGAAAGGCGAACGGAGCAGGAAGTCTCCACTTGAATCATGAGTAGCAGCAAGCATTGTAGCTTGAAATCAACTCGCAGTTGCAGATCGAACTCAATTTAGTGACCGACGAATACTATTTTCCGACGACCGTTCTCCATCTTCTGTTAACTGTAAAGTTGGTATAGCAAATTCTTGAAATGTATGGGGTATATGAAGTTAGAGATAATTACTGAGAGGACTCCAGGGTATAGTCAAATAGACTCTGAGGACCCTGTAGTTTTCCTACAAATTGCCGAGCCCCTGTAGTTTGGTTATTATTATACTTTCGGGTCCGTGGCTGATGTCAGCATTCAAAATTTTCAAGTAAATGACTTAAATACTTTTGCAAAAAAATTTTAAAAAATTAATTACTGTGTCTGACCACTTCGACACCATCTCCTCCGTCTTCAACATGACTTTCGCCTCCATTAACCCTCTTATCTGCCAAATAATCGAAATCAATCGAAACCAATGAAGTAATCGAAATCAATAACATCTTTCACTCCTCGTTTGTCTTCGTCAAATAATTACTCTTGATTTTTTTTAATTAATTAAAGGAGAAAAAGCATAGGAAAGGAGATGAGAAATCCACAAGCTTCCTTTAGATCTAACGACAACGGACTTCCGTTGAGTTTGGTTACCGTCGCTTGTCGACATCTTCGAGGGGTGAGTTTGGTTGCCTCAATTCAGAAGTCCTCTCGCGGACCGTGAACGGGAACAACGATGAGAACCACGGTGCTTGTTCCCCTTTCCTCCTCAACGGCCTGGGTTTTCCCGTTCTTTACTGTACCGAGAACGATGCCGAATCGAGGCAAGATGGCACCTACCGTCGCCGGCGTCAACGGTGGAGGGAGGGGAGAAACTCCGAGCCCCATCGTCGTCTGGGCATTAGAGGACGAAGCGATTTGCGTGTTAAATGATTTGCCTTCCACTGCTCGATTTGTTGTTCGACTTGGTGGCGTGAGATTGAGAAGTGGATGGTAGCGGCCGGAGACTTGTTGTTCGACATTGTTGGCCGGAAAAATGGCCGGAGAAGATGACCGGCGATTTTAGTTGACCGGAGCAAGGGCATATCGGTCATTTCAGATATAAAATAAGAAAAAAATTAGCTAGGGACCCGAAAGTATAATAATAACCAAATTACAGGGGTTCAGCAATTAGTAGGAAAACTATAAGGTCCTCAGAGTCTATTTGACTATACCCTGAGGTCCTCTCCGTAATTATCTTATGAAGTTATTATAGTGTCAGGTATAGATTCCATTCATTTACATCTGTAGTGTGAAGACGGCTAATTCTTAGAAAGTACTTGGAAGCTTTTTCTTTTACCATATTTTTCTTTGGTATGACTCGTCTCAGTTTTTTCGGTTCGAGTCCTTAAGAAAATAGTAGTATTAAATAATTATTGAAAAAATTTACTATCTTTCAAAGTCTCTCGGTTCGAATTTGGATTAGTCATCCAGATCTATATAAAAACTTTTTGACTATTGTTACTATGCTATCGAAGGTCTCATGTTTGTGCTTGCACTCAATTGAAATAGAGAATTTGAGTTTGAGATTTAAAATACAATTAATGTTAAAATTTGATTATAGTTTAATTAGAGATTTCGAGCTAGAGGTTTCAAATACAACTAATTGAAAACTTGGTAAGGACACTGGGATTTTTTTTAATGGAATAACAACTTTTTTTTTTGTTAAATGGAATAATAACTTAGAATTAGAATTAGAATTAGGTTATCTAATAAAAAACACCAACGGCCAGCCAAAAGGTTTAAAGCTCCCCACCACCCCCCCCCCCCCCCCCCCCCTCTTCCTCGCTACTTGGTCTTTTGCACTTGTCGGATTATTTTGATCTGTTCGGGAGTAAGTGTCTTTGGTCTGCACCGACAAGGGTTCGAGCTACTGGGAGATTTGGTTGGAAGAGGGAGGCACAACGTTGGGGTGAATTTTAATCAACTGGTCCGACCTGCACACCAGGTGTTTGTTGATTTGCTTGAAACATATAAGTGAACTGAACCAGTCCCCGGGAGTTTCGTTCTGTCCGGCTTCGATTACATTTTGATCCTTTTATTGATCTGAGTTGGTTGCTGGAACGGATGGGGCCGAGGTGGAAAGGGAAAGATTGCGAGGCCAAAGCTCTTGCTGATCCAGTGTCTGATATAGTGTCGCAGCTGCAACGGTGTTTTGGCAAATCCGATGCGCAGGGGAGGCTCGCGGGATGCAATGTGATTCTGGCGGTGGGCGCGGATGGGGCAGAGCTTCTGGGGCGTGCGTGTTTCGGTCGTCCTGTGGTCAACTGCGAGAAGGACAAGCAGTGGTTTCAACTGGGGTTGGAGGAAGCTTGGTACTTGTGCTTTGATTTGGGGTGTCTCAAGATTGTTGGCCAAGATGGTTGTGTGAAAACCGACGATGAAATGTGGCGGTATGTGCTATCCGTAAATGCGGAATTCCCTGGTTTGTACAAAGGTTATTCTCATCTCAGGAAGAAGAACTGGGTGGTCAGGCCTGGATCACAGTATGGAGTGGACTTCGTTGCGTATCGGCACCATCCGTCTTTGGTGCATTCCGAGTATGCTGTCCTTGTTTTATGGGACGGGGAAGGCGACGAGAACGGGAGGCTGAGAGTATGGTCTGATATCCATTGCACAACACGACTTTGCGGAAGTGTTGCCAAAACGTTGTTGGTTCTGTACATCAACAAGAATGGTCACGGTACTGCCTCGCCATCGTCCCCGGACAGTTACCTCATCGAAGAGCGGACTATCACGAGATGGAGTGCCGAACAGAACCGCGAGGAATAGGGAATTGTTTTCTGCAGCCATAGCTATCAAGCTTGCTGTTTTGTCAAGTTATTACCTCCTCAGACTTGCTGTTTTTGGTTTCTCTGGAGCCATAATGCAGCAAGCAATATAGGTTTATCTATCCGGTTCGAACCTGAATTCCATGTTCTTGGTCATGTTTATCTTACATGTATGTCTCATTGTGGATCATGTCATATCTTGTTGTCTCCTCTCATGCGTTTGCTGCTTCCACCTCTGGATAATGCCTGTATTGTTTGCTATATACTACTGCTCATCAGATTTAAAGATGACAAATCAAATTGTGTCATATAACTAGGGGTGGCCAGGGTTCCAAATATATGGAACCTGAGCCAGAACCGCAATTCCCTAGGCGGTTAACGGAACAGGGGGTTCACTTTTTCTTAAAAACAAATAGACAAGTTTCACGATTTAATTCCAAAAGAATCAAGTTCTGATCTGATTTCATGTTTTCGAAATCGTAAGTTCCACAGTTCCTGGTTTGCACAGTTCTCTAAAACGCAGAACCGTAATCGGAATCTTCTAGAATGGTTCCGGAATAGTTCTGTTACTGGAATCACCGATGGAACGATTCGAAGGGGACAGATTTGGTGGGGACTGGGCTAGCCCCCACCCATGACTAACCCAAACCAATATCACTACACATATAAATCAATATCCGTTCACATATAAATAAATATCACTTCACATGTAAACTGGCGATATGCAAACCAATATCACTTCATATGTAAACAAATATCACCCGATAGATTATTGACCATCAGATATAAAGACAATCAAATCTGACGATCCAAAATTTAGTCCCCACCTAAGGACAAATTTTATTTAGTCTCCACTCAATCTGGTCTCGATTCGAAGTAAACCGTGACCAGTTCAACATGTAACCATGGGAACTAAAAATCGGTTCCCAATAAAGTATGTTTATGTCCGTGATTGAGGGGCATAAAGTCCAGCTTCCGAGAAGTTAGCAGGAAAACAAACAAAATGACGTGGTTGGATTTAGTGGGGACAAGACTTGTCCTCATTAAAATAGATCAAGTGATTTTGGTTATAGATACGATTTTTAATGAATGTCAAATCTGTAGACACGATTTTTAATAAAATCTGATGGTCCAAACAAAATCTCCTTCGTAGGGACGACTTTTATGTTGTCTCCACTCAATCCAAAACCACAAAGTACAAAAGAGAGCGTAGCCTCACTTTCTTGGAACAGGTAAAAATGGGTTTTGCTAAGTTTCTTGGAATCACTGAAAGTAGATGCTCTGCTCTCTGTTTTCCAAGTCTTTATTGAGCAACATTTGTTCAGCATTTTTTCCATTACCAAGGCCTTTAATATGTCTACAACTTATGTTGCATATAATACTTACTATTACCAATGGAAGAATATATCAAGACACTATCGGGATGAAGCGTTACGAAAGGAAAAAACACTATCAAAATCGAGCGTTACGTAAGAAAAAAATACTATTTGGAAAGTCACTCCCTAAAATATAGTCCGAAGGTTCCGGACCGAGTACTTACACAAGAAACAGTCTCTTCACCCTTGATCATTTAAACATTATACCCTCCGAAACGAGACCATGTTTCATTCTTAAACATGTACAGCCAATTTCCAAGAGACCAGACAGACAGGTCCACCAGTCTAAGACAATCCAATCTTAAAGCAAAACGATACAAGTACAGGCCTAATTAGGAACAAAGCTCCATGATTCAAAGGTGGATCCTGCTCGGTTGCGATTTCGTCATACGTGCTTCGCCATACGGCTCGTCGTTGTCCATGCGCTTGTTGTTCCTGAAGGCTGCACAGCCGATCACGTAGAAGATGACCAAGATGATCAGCACGACAATGTTGATTACCGAGACCTTCCTCCAGCTCTTCTTGAGGCTGCCAAGAACACCGGCCTTACACGAGTTGCAAGAGTAGCATAGCTGCTCCTGCTCGTTGCTCCAGAGCTGGCAATCTTTGTTGTAGATGACGCCGCCCGACGAGGTCCAGACGGTCTCGTTCACGTATGCGTAGCCGCATTCCGTCGGAGGCTTGCAGCAACCAGACTGAGAGAAAGAAATGCAGTTAGCTTTCAAGTTCAAGTTCGAGTTGAACAAGACTACAAAGGTTAAGCTAGCACAACTTTCTGTCGTGCGCTAATGCAACAATTCTATCATTTTCTATAACAACAACATGGAGCCTATACCCATTACCAACTATGTTTAAAGAAGACCACACAATTGTTCCAAGAGAATGGATATAACTAATGGCACACGCATTAATGAATTGACAAAATTTTAGGATTTAAACCCGAATAATCATGGTGCACAAATTTACTTTAAGAAAACTCTGTAGCCTTCTCACCTTTCCTTTTCCAAGGGTGATATAACCATACAAAATAAAGAAGAGAATATCCACAATCCTCCCTAAAAGTAACCCTTCAAAGCATAAAGCAAAAGTAACATGCAAAGGAACATCCCATTTCTTCGACAAAATGGTCATCTGTACAGGTAAAAAGACGAAAGCGACTCCATTGTACAAGATTCTTTTGTTTCTTTGGAGCTGGCAACAGAAACAATGTATTCATTACTTAATATTTTTTTGGTGAACCTTTCTTTCATATTCAGAGGTCGGAAACCTATTTTAAGGAGCGACTTTTCTAATTATCTCTTTTACATTCCTAAAATTCAAGATTTTTTAAGTAAATCTGAGCCTCTTATCAATTAAACTAACTCTGTTTTTACTTGATATTAGCAGACAAATACAATTGCAGAGACTGGCTGGCTCGGCCATGAGATAGATTATGGTGGGGTAGCTAGCTTTTGTCCCTAATATAAACAATCTTAAAAAATGTGGTCCATGAGGATACATCATGTATCAACCCGACTAGAAACATAAAGCATGCATTTATGAACTTTCATAATTACAACTTTTTCAAAATTTCAAACTCGATTTCAAATTATCATTTACCACTTGAGCTAGGCTTCGAGAATGATTCTACGAGTTCTGCAATGAATATATATCTCTATTTCAAGGATAAGGTCTCAACTGAAGTGTTCAAGAATATATCTCAAAATTGCAGATCACTTTTCTTTTGGGGGGAATAAGAATTAATATATACTTGGTTTCTCAGCCACAAGGAAAAGGACACTCGATCATTAATAAGCGACTTGTTTTGGACGACTTGTTGTTATCACATGTGAGGCCAACAATGGCCCAAATGTTCAGCCGAGAATCCGGAATCGGCGTGCTCTTCCCATCTTTACTCTATTGCTCCTCACATGCTTAAAAGTCTAGCTTCCACACCAATAATTTAGGATCTACACGGAAACAAATTCAAAAAATTTTGGATTGTCTTTTTACAAGTATGATTTGTTATATTTAATGATCAAGATATCATTATTTAATTTTATGATACACCTTACATAATTCACTTGATTAAGTTTTATTGAAAAATTAATGATCCAAACATTATCATTCGGAATCCCGTAAAATTACGCAACAAAATGGCCCTATAAGCCAGATTTTTTCTCCCTCTTCCTTGCATAGTGTATGAGGCAATGATAAAAAATGGAATTTTAAGAGATATTCAAAGTTAAGTGAAAGATACATTCAACAGAATTTTACTTTTTTGGAAGTCATAATAGGGAATCCCCTAACTATGGAATATTAAAAAGGGCTCCAGACTTTTGAACCACTTCCTCTAGTTAAGCTATGCATATTGGATCTTATCTTGATCCAGTTTCACCGAAAGCGAAAAAAATGAAAAATCTACAAGAACCCATTCTCCAATTTACAAGGATAGAAAGGAAACATTTATGTTATAATCACGTTTATATAAAACATAATTTTTTAATATCAGGGACTATTCTAGTCCAATAATGAATTACTTTGAGGTGATTGTAGGAGAAGAAATAAATTCAAAAAAGAATTTGACTTTGAACTTGAGTAAACCCACAAAATGATGGGCGTATGTTAAGCTACAAATATATTAATAATATCACCTAGCAAGCGTATGTTAAACTACAAATATATTAATAATATCACCTAGCAAACAAGGTAATCTTGAAAAAGTAAAATAATGTAATAAAACGAAAAAAATGTAACACAGACAAAGGAAAAAATTAATTCTTTCCCCACAACAGGAGAAGGATGTAATAATATCTGCTATAATTTAAATATATTACCTAACTTGAATCATTAGTCAGTCCAATGTAAATGATTTCAAACCAAAAAAAATGTAACAACTATAACTTTGAAAGCCTATGTTCTCTACAAAAATGTGGGAATTAATTATTGCAAGAAAATATTCACAAACAAGGCCTAATAAGCTAATTATTGTATCCAATTAACAGAAACCAGGAATTTGATTTGCTTAACTAATGAAATAAATGGCATGAAAATACACATAAATAAACAAATAAATAAATACCTGGATAGGGCTAAGCTTCCTCCGATAAAACATATCAGAAGTCTCAGGGACGCCACCAAAGCTCCTCCCCATCTTCCCACAAACCTTGGAATCCCTAACACAGGAGCTGATCTTCCCCCAGTACCCATCACTCGCCACCCTCTCCTCCAGCCACCCGGAGTAGTCCTGTAAATAGTAGTCAAGGTAAGCCCGGTTGAGGACCGACCGGCCGGAGCCCTTGTCGGTGACGGCGTAGGCGAAGATGATGAACCCGACGAGGGCGGCGATGATGAAGAACATGACGAAGAGGTAGGCCCACATGAGGACGGTGTTCCGGTAACACGCGCCGGCGAAACCGGCGAGGGAGATGACCATGATGGAGACGCCGATGACGATGAGCGGCCACTGGAGGAACCGGAGGCAGTCGGTGGAGTTTGCCTTGCTGCTTAGCCATATCCCTCCGCCGAGGATTGGTATGGAGAGGAGGAACGTCAGGAAGTTTACTACCCCTATTATGTGGTTCGTTCCTCTCATTTCTTTGGGTCTATGAGCTAAAGATTAAGCTTGGGTTTTTGTTTTTTCGATGGGGGAGATGTGGAAGTAAGGGAGCTTGCAAAATTGCAGGTTTTAAGGGTTAGAGTACGATAAATTTTTTTAAAATTCTTACAAAAATATTTAATATTGTTACATTAAACTAAAACAACAATTTTAACAGTTTATCTAAATAATTTTTTTTAGGGCATATCTAAATGATTCTCAGTCACATAGATAGATGGAAGTAGTGGCCATGTCTATGTTATATAGAAGTCTTACAAATGGGACCTGCAAGCAGGCTGCAAGTACAGGAAAATCTTAGAAGTGGAGGTAAGTTCGAAAAAATTATTTGGTTCAAATTTATTGTGGGGTCAATATTTAAATTTTTTTTAGAGTATATTCGAAAAAATTATCTAATTATCAAGAAAAGAAGCTAGTGATGACAGTTATGACCAATTATTTTTAGGGTAAATTACTCTCAGACCCCTAGTATTTTATATATTTCACGTTCGTCCTCTGTATTCCGGTAATCGATTATGAAACCCCCATAGTTTAAAAAAATTATACCTTGGGGTCCCTGAAGCCAGAATCGGAGTTTTTCTCCAACGAAGGCCCACATGAAATGATACAAATGCCCTCCTTCTTTACCCTTACAAAAAAAAAATTATCTTCTTCAACATTTAAACACCAATAATCAAATGAATTTCAATAAGAACACCAAAAATATAAACCCAGAAACTAACTCAGATTGAAAGAAATCAAAATCCACATAAACAAAAACCCAATTGTTCAAAGTCGAGATCGAGAAGAAGAAGGTGGGCCGCTTTCGATGGCGATGGTTTAAACCCAGGTACCAATTCCCATGGCGGCGCCCGGTTTCAATGCCCTCTCCGGGAACTTCCACTTGGATGAGGTCGTTAATGGGCTCTCCAAGCCCAGTGGTATCTTCTTCTTCTCCGACCAGAGGTGGGTGGCCAGATCCTCGTGTAATTTTCCCTCGGTTAATAATCCCCCTCCTTGTCCTTTAAACCTGCAAAAGAAAATTCCCAAATCCAGAACCAAAATGCGGCGGGATCTTGCCGGCGATCAACCGTGGCTACCTCGAGCCAGCAACCTAAAGCCATCTTTTGCGAATCCGCCGCCTTTTTCTTCTTCTTCGTCGGTGACAAAACCTAGGGCCGGATATAAGGGCTCGTCGTCGTCGCTATTTTTTTTGAAGGTGGGGATTGAGGATTTGGGGAGGTAGGTTTGAATTGAAACGACGAAAAAGTGAAAGAGGGACAGAGAGAGTAATGGGTTTGGTGTTTTTTTGTTCATGACTTGGATAGTTTTCTGGGTTGAGTTATGATGTTCTTGGGTGTTTTTCAGAGGTTGAAGATGAAGAGAATTTTTTTTCCAATTAGGGGTATTTTTGTCATTTTATGTGCGCCTTCGCTAGAGAAAAACTCTGATTCCGACTTCAGGGACCCCAGGGTATAATTTTTCCAAACTATGGGGGTTTCTTAATCGATTACCAGAATACAGAAGGCGAGCGTGAAATATACCAAATACCAGGGGTCTGAGAATAATTTACCCTTATTTTTAAGTGGTCTTAAAATGGCAAGTAGAAGTTTATCATTATTTCCGAGAGAGTAACAAATAGCGGATTGAATTTTCAAATTTGTACTTGATTTCCTATTAGATTTTTATGGGTCGATTCAAAGTTGCTGGACCTCAACAATGGTACAACATGTTACTAACAATGTAAGACTGCTAGTGGCGTGTTGTATTATTGTTACAAACGACTACAGTGGTACAACATGTGGCTGACAATGGCACAATACACAGTTAACAGTGGTATAACACAGGATTAACAATAGTACAACAAAATTTTCACATAAAATATTACAAAAATGTCTATGTAATATCTGATATTACAAATTTATTATTACACCCGCAGGCCGTCAAATCTGTCACGCGTGCGCCTCCTCCCCATCGAATAGCCTACAATTCAAATCGGATAAAACTGCCCACAATATAAATCGAGGTGGTCATGGTGTAATTCTATGGAAATTTCCAAGTAATGATACTTGAAAGGGTTTATGAATATTCTACGCTACCTGGGTGAGAATATTTTATAAAGAATATTTTATAAAGAATATTTTATAAGTATGAAATGTTTAGAATATAAGTGTCAATAATTAGTCTTATAAAAAATTTTAAAAATAATAGTTCAAATATTATTATTTGGTATAGAAGAATCGCCATAAAATTACTTGCCATCCGTTTTGCGGAAATTTCCTTGGCTAATTCCTTGCAAGTACTTTGGCTTGCCCGGATTGGTAAAAATTGATAACGATGTGGTTGAGTAAAGATGTAGGTAATCGATGTTACAAGTAAGTTACAAGGTCAACGAGTGGGTAATGAAACGGTACCAATGTTTGTACGTTTTGATTTGGAAAGTGACGCGGAGGAGTTGTATAATTAGAGCGGTTGAGTTGGAGTCCTAAAAACGTTAATCGATTATAGTAAATATTTTCAAAACAAGCTCCATAGATGATATCTTTAGCTAATTAGCCAGTACATGATGTCACCGTGAGATATTATAATCTTGCTTTTGAAAATATCTTGAGATTTCATATTTGGTTCTGCATCTTATTATTATTATTAACTAATAATTCCCCGCTCAAGATGATCCTTCCAACGGAAACTTCAGTTTCGCCAAATTAATCAAGCCTATAATAATTATCAATCTGGTGGGCGGTGGACCCTATCGCATGTTGGAAGGAGTACCATCAAACCTACCAAAAGAAGCTGTCGGTTTCGCTTTCGTAACTTTCCATAATATTGTCGTATTTGCCAATAGCGTTTTATCTATTGAAATCGAGATATTTTTTACGATTAAAGACTCGAACTCAAAATTTGTTCAAATTAAAATGACATTTTTATTAGATTCAAGTGTACGTCGGTAGGACCTTACCCCCAAAAAAAATTGTACGTCGGCAGAAGCGAACCGGAACATATGGACTAGGCACGCGTGGGAAATATATTGCACCGTCCATTTATCTTTCGTGCGAAGTGAGTAGGGATTTATTATGAGCTCATCCTAGCTAGATGGGCTAAAATGCTCAGAACCAAACAGAAGGGCTCGATTAATAGTTATGGGCTGGTGCGCTTTACATCAAAATCCAACAAAATTGGACCCAGGAAACAGATGACTAAATCACAAAATTGGCCCATTAAATTAAAATTATTATAGAATTTTGTTAGATTATAAATAATTAATTGAAATATTTTGTTATTTTCAAAATAATTTTTTAAATAAATTTATTAGATATTTATATAATCAATATTACAATTAATTAAAAAAGTTTCTACGATTCAACTGGTCGAAGTAGAAATCCGTTTACTTTCCGTTCTGTTTAAAAATATTTGAAAAAAAATAAAGAGATTAGGGCTCTAATTTTAAGAATTAAAAAGAATAAACTTTCCCTGGGGATAAATCACGCGCCAGAAAACATAATGGGCTTAACCCTATAAAATTACACATGCTCGTCACATTTATTATATAGTTCAAGGTTCGTTAATTAAAAAAAGAACTTGGAACTTCGTAACAACTTCTTATCGTTTCTTTTTGGTTCATTGATTCTAGAACCAAATCTCGCAGATTGACTATTCCATTTTTTTCCTTTCTAGTTTTAGATATTTTTAATGTCTAATGAATTTAATTTTTTCTGGAGAAATTATCCTCCGACTCCTGGTACATAACGATATTTCTATTTTAGTCTTTATTGTTCTTAATAAAATATTTTCGTCCTCCAAATTTACGAAAATACAACTTTCAGGTTCCTGACAATTTCTTTGTTCTTATGTCATCGCTCAACATATTTTTTTAAGACCATTATATCCTTTCCAAAAAATTACTAATAGTAGTATTTTTTGTATGCGGTTAAGGAAAGCAACATAATAAGCAAGCTTACTACATTGGTAATTTTTCATAATATTCGTGAAAATGGTAAAGGATTTGGTTCTCTTCGATTTCAAATCTAACAACTTATGTTGAATGCGATCCGAACTCGAGTCTAACTATAATTTACACAAAAAAAGCAAGCTTTTACCTTTGGAAGTCACGGTCTTTTTCTCTGTCTTTTGATCTTTTCATCTATATATTTGGGTTGGTTTCTCTTCTTAGTGTAATGATGCTTCTTTTGACTAATATTCGTCTGATTCCACTTCCACTCAGATCGGTCCTTCTCCTTCCTTTAGTCAGCCATTATTGTGCTTCGAAAAAAAGATTATTGTCCTTCTGACGATTTCGATGACGGAGATCGATGATAATCGATACCACTTTCGTGGATCGAGGTCGCCGAAAAATGAAGAATGAAGCTTCGAAGTTCGCTGGAAAGTCGCGAGGGAGAAGACGACGGCGACGGCGAACGGAGGCACAACGGCTCGCGAGGCTGCTACCGACGCACTCGCGAGACGACAGCGAGTCGATTGCGAGCGGTCTCGGCCGTCATTTCGCCGTCGTTCCGCCGTGGTCGTGGCTGGAGATTTTGTGCTCTTCGATGTCGCGCGGGAGAAGAAAGAGAGAAGGAAAAGGGAAAATCTGCGAGGGGCAAAATCATAATTTTGTAATTTTTCCCAAAAATAATTATACTCGAGTCAAGAAAATCAAAAAGCTGGACGACTTGGCCTGATTTCTTGGTTCGATCCAACACGATTTATGGTTAATTTTGACTTAAGTCAAAATTGGACTTTAAAATATTGAGTTTTCTCTTTTAATTGGATAAAATCAGTTTTTATTCAATTAAAATCTAATAAATTGATAAAAATTTGAGAAATTTTTGTCAATTAGGTTTATTAAAATTATAACGATATTTTTAATAAATCTTTTTAAAATATATATTTTTTGGAACGAGTTCCGAGATATGTTAATTAACTAATATCACATGGATTGGTCTATAGTATGATCATCAAAAAATTGAAAAACAAAAATTTTCAATCCTATTTTAGGAGAATATGAAAATTGACCCGAAATTGACTTGCAATTGATACAAGATTCGATGGCTACTGGAAAGAAGTATCTAAACTTTTGTGCAACGGAACTTCGACAAAAGGTCCTGAAGTGTCGTTTACCGCTGCGAGTGCCTAAGGATGACATGCATGTCATTGTTGAGCATATCGAGGCTGTTCACTGGGAGATGCATGACTGCATCTGGGCCGGAGGTTATAATTATGGAGAGGACTGGCCCTCCATATTTCGAGATCTCCTGGTCACGCTGAAGATCCAAGAAGATATGTGCGTCTTCTCGGAACCCGAGATCAATACCCATAGAGATGCCCTCTATGGTCTGATCCACTACCTCGAGGAGAGGGGTCTTCTCAGAGAGATGATACCTCCTCCCGTCCTGGAGCTGCGAAGCAGTTTGGTCCTGAACTGCTATCTTGCTAAGAAGTACTATTACAATTTTTCTCCGCTCCTGGTCATCTCAATTATGGATACAATCCCAGTTTCGATGGTGAACTTTGAACCTTCCTTCGGATCGTCCTTGCACCCGGTCCCCATAGGATCATCCTCGGACCCGGATTCAGATATGTATCTGGATTCTCCTACCGGATTGCCTGGACACCTGATCCCCATGTGATTACACGTTATGTTTAACTGTCCCTATGTACATATCTTATTTTTGTAGGAATTTTGTACAATAGGTTGATACCTTGTCTGAATTTTTTTATGGATGTACGTGTAAACTCAGAATGTACAAATACATATGTGATGCATGTAATTAAACAAAGATATTTATTTAGTTGCTACCACTTGAGTTTACTATCGATGAACTTTAAGCAGTTGAACTTTAAAATTAATACTTGAATGGTGAGGGGAAGCATGCCCGCGACCCACTTCGATTTTGAGGTTGATCAAGGACTTCGTATCGTTAAAAGTTATGAGTGTGTAGTAAATTGAATCATATTGCTAAATTAAATTTCTAATATGTTCTCATATTAAAAATTTCCTATAGAGATGTCAGTTGCTTCTAGATCTATCATAGCTGAGTTAAATCGTGAGTTAAAACTCAACGGTGAAAACTATGAGAACTGGAGCATGAAAATCTAATATGTGCTTGAGGAACAAGAAGTTCTGGAGCACATACATGTGATAATGGATGAGCCTGATGAAGGCACAACTGCTCAACATAAGCGAGACATAGAAGCTTATGTTATTTGGAAGAAAAAGAATACTACTGCCTGGTTGATTTTGTTGAGTTCGATGATGGATGATGTCACCTTACAATTTCGTGTGTTTGACAACGCGAAAGAGTTTTGGGATGCTCTCAAACAAAAATTCAGAAATCTTTCAGTGTCAAAACTGCGTGCTTTGACCATAAGGTTTGACACCTTTAAGAAGCGTCTGGAGGTTACCATAAAGAAACACTTGAGAATGATGTTTAATATGATCAGTGAACTGGCAGAAGCTGGTCACATACTTAGCAATGAGCAGCATATTCAAGCTATCATCCGTTCCTTACCACCAAGTTGAGAACAAATAAAGATAAATCTTACCCATTCCGACCATTTGGTAATATTTGATGATGTTGCCAGACACCTTGAGCCGGAGGAAGATCGCCTCTTAGCTATGAAATCCCATCTTGAAGCCCATTCGACTTGTTCAACTGGGAGTGGTGGAAAAAAGAAGAAAGGTAAAGGGAAGGGTAAGAGTAAGGAAACTCCAAAGGCTGAAAACCTAGGAACCAAGTTAGATGGCTCCAAGGCTAAAAAAAAGTAGTTTAACATTTTTAAAAGTGAAATATTTCAACTGTCATCAGAAAGAATATTTTGTAAAAGATTGCAAGATGCCCAAGCAGGTACACCTAAACTCAAGTGTGAGTAAGTTGTATGTATCCTCTTGTACCCTTCTAACTGAGTCGCATTCTATGTGGGTGATTGATTCAGGAGAGACAGACCATATAGTTAGAGACCGTTGTTCGTTCGTTCGTTGAATATAGGCGGTTGCCGACTAGAGCAAAAACTATTTTTGTCAGTAACAACTCGTGCGTAGATGTAAAAAGCCTGGGCACTTATAAATTGCACCTTCGTAGTGGGTGTGCCCTTCTTTTATATGACGTGTTGTTTGCTCCAGACATTCGAAGGAACCTGATCTCAGTTTTGGCCTTAATGTCTTTAAGTTTTCGATTGTCGTTTAAGGACGAAACTGTTAGATTGTATTTGGATGATGCCTATTTTGTCCTTGGATATATATCAGAAGGTTTTTTGATTCTGGATATTGATCCTTGTAAAAAATTTTCCTTAGTCACTAGTTCAAACTCATCGAAAGATGATATTAAACTATGGCATTCTAGACTAGGCCATATCGGTCATTATCGTTTAAACCATCTAGCTAAGGCAGGACTACTAAGAAATATAGAAAATTTTATATTACCCAGATGCGTATCCTGTCTAGAAGGGAAAAGTACAAGGAAACTTTTTTGTACTAGGGCTGGAGCTAAATTTCTACTACAATTAGTCCATTCCGACATCTGTGGTCCAATGAACGTGAGAGCAATACATGTAGCATATTACTTCATCACCTTTATTGACGACTATACTAGATATGGTATGATATACCTGATTTCTCACAAGTCTGAAGCCTTAAACTGCTTCATGACGTACATATGTTTTGTTGAGAATCAGAAGGATAGAAAGATAAAGGCCTTACGAACTGATTGTGGCCGTGAATATCTTTCGGATGAGTTCAAAGCTCTATGCATTAAAAAAGAGATTGAATATCAGTTGTCCATTCCCTATACACCCCAGCAAAATGGGGTTGCTGAAAGAAGAAATAGAACCCTTCTTGATATGGTTAGATCGATGATGAAAGAGGCCAATTTGTCTATATCATTCTACGGAGATGCGCTCCTGACTGCTATATACGTTCTAAACCGTGTCCCCTCCGAGTCTATTACAGCCACTCCTTATGAAATGTGGACAGATCGGAAGCCTGGTCTATCATATTTTAAGCCATGGGGGTGTGCGTCCTATGTCCATTCTACCTCAAGTACTTTCGGTAAACTAGGACCGAGAGGTAGAAAAAGTATCTTTCTAAGATACCCAGAGGTATCTAAAGGGTACGTGTTCGTAGGTGAACTGGACGATAGACATGTAACAGAATTTGAATCACGCGATGCCACGTTTTTTGAGAATGAATTTCTAAGGTTGAGAGAAGTTAGTAATGACTTTACCCTTTATGAGACAGATGAACCAGAATCATCTGGATCACTTCTTCTGAGTGGGAGAATTGAGGAGGAAGATATAAATTTTCTAACTCAAAATGATCCGGAAGGTCATGATCTGAGTCCTGAAAGGGAGGTAATTTCTTATTCTAATGGGAGTACGGTATTTCTACCAAGTGGGAGTGCGATTCTTGGATATGATAAATATATGAGAGATATTTATCAAAACTGGGAATATCGTAGGTCTAGCAGAACTAGCATACCACGCCGATGATTTGACATCGAAGGCGGCGAGGCTAATGCGTTCTTGGTATCACTAAAAAAATTTGGTGGTCCAAGTAAAATTCTTCTGGCCATCCTGCAGGATGAAGATGAGTCAAAGAATGTATCTGGAGCTTTGTCATCTCGAAAATGAACTGAATGGATAAATGCAATGGAGGAAGAAATGTCTTTCATGATCAAAAATCAGGTTTGGAATCTGGTCAACCTACCTAGGGGGCGTAGGGTAATTGGAAATAAGTAGATTCTCAAAATCAAGCACAATGCAGATGGCAGTATCGAAATATACAAAGCGTGTTTGGTTGTCCAAGGGTTTAAACAATAGGTTGGGATAGACTATAAGGAGACTTTTGCACCAGTTGTTAGATTTACGTCAATTAGGGTCATTTTAGCTATGGTTGCTAACATGAATCTAGAATTACATCAAATTGATGTAAAGACTACTTTTCTCCATGGAGAGTTGGATGAAGAATTCTACATGATTCAGCCTGAGGGCTACATTCAAAAAGGCTGCAAACACAAAGTTTGTAAATTGAATAGATCAATTTATGGCCTTAAGCAGTTGTCTAGACAGTGGTATATTTACTTTCATAATATGATCGTGACGCATGATTTTATAATGATAAACGAAGATCACTGCGTGTATGTTAAGCAATCAGGAAAGAAGTTTATCATCATCACTTTGTATGTTGATGACATACTTTTAGCTAGAAATGACATGAGATTTCTTGTCAAAATCAAAAATTGGTTATCTTCCAACTTTAAAATAAAAGACATGGGTGAAGCGAATTACATACTCGGAGTTAAGATTTTGAGGAATCGTTCAAAAAGGATAGTGTCTCTTTTACAAGAGACACATATTCACAAAGTAGTAGAACATTTCAAATGTGATCACAGTAATCCAAAGTAGGTCACATTGGTTAAAGGTCATAATTTGTATAAGGACATGTGCCCAAAAATAGCTAAACAACGTGGGGACATGGAGAAGATTCCTAACGCTAATGCAGTTGGATGCCTGATGTACGCAATATTGTATACCAGACCTGATATTTGCTATGTTTTTGGGATAGCGAGCAGATATCAGTCTGATCCAGGCAGTGCTCACTGGAAGGCTGTCAAAGAGATTTTGAAATATTTGAACACCACTGCAGAATACTCCTTGTGCTATCAAGGGCGTGACCTGATACTGAGTGGCTACACTGATACTGATTGGAGAGGCGATGTGGACAAGAAAAAGTCTACATCTGGATTAATTTTCTTGTTTGGCGGGGGTGCTATCGCATAGAGCAGTAAGAAGCAAACATATGTATCCCTGTCAACAATGGAAGCAGAATATGTAGCCTCAGCTCATGCTGCACAAGAACCGGTATGGTTGAAGAGATTCTTAAGCCATCTCTCCATGATCAACTCAACGGAGCCTGTGAGTTTATTATGTGACAATCAGGCAGCTATAACCTATGCTAAAGATCCTAGATTTTATAGCAGGGCTAAGCATATAGATATTAAATTTTACTTTGTTAAAAGTTTAGTAAAATATAAAGAACTGTGTATGAAACACATATCTATACAAGATATGGTCGCAGATCCGATGACTAAAGTATTACCTCGAGAAGTGTTCGAGAAATATGTTAAGTCACTAAGTTTACGACCGTTTTATTTATAATATAATTAGTTGAAATAAACAAAAAATTTTTTGCAATATGAGTTATTTATGAAATATGTCGGACATAGAAGTAGCCCATTCACACGGGTGTTTACCTCAGTGGGAGTTAAAAAATTAATTCCTAGATGAGATGAGGCAGTTATTGGACATTCATAAGTGCATGTTCTATGACGGAATGTCATCTTGCTCAAGAGCAAGTTTCCTTATGGGATGCATGATTAAGTTGCTGCATTTGGATTTTTTACAATCCATATGATAAGATATAAGTAGAACTTATCATACTGTCTGTCATATTAGCCTATTAGTCCAGAGTTAAGCTAAGACTGATACTCTAGTATGGTGTTAAATGACATGTGTTCCTTTAAAAAGGAATATACACCGTAATACGTGATCAGTATCATGTGTGCTAATCGACAACTAGATGGGATAAAAATCTTGAGTAATTTCACAATCCCTGGTGTGAGACCAATTTTTGAGAACTGTGATTCCCGAAACCTATCCTTAAGATCCTAAACGTATTCTGGAAGTATGGTCCAGTGCTGGTAGCTTGAAAAGTTCATGAAAAGGTTATGGCATAGCGATTCGACCTGATAGGGCTGACCAGAAAAGTGACAGGGCTGACCAGAAAAGTAGGCTGTATCATTATGAAAAGAATATAGTTAAGGGAGAAGGAACTATGTTCATCATATTCTGAGTTTCGTGGTTCAGGTACACCAATTATATTGAAAAGTACAATAGTGAACCCAAATATAATTGTTTGAAATCACTAATGTGAACAATGGAATGTGACATGAGTCCTGGGGTAATAGCATGCATTATACAAGAAGGTTGTCGAGATGCTACTATTTAAGTAGCCTGAGTGTCCGTGCTCTTGAATTTGGCTTAACACACTCGACGTGTGTTGGTCGCACGAAATTCTTTAAAGAATTCTGATAGCTGTTGATCAAGGTCAATAATAATTGAATGGGAGATGTTGGACCTGTTAGGCCCAATCAGGCAATTATTATTGTGTCTGATTGGGCCCAGGCCCATCAGGCCCAATTATTGGGTGGGACGGGCTGGTCAACCAACCTGCGTTGATCGGCCCGGGCTACGCCGGCCACCATGTGGGCTGCGTGGCCCAACCAGATAGTGTCACGTCGGCGTGACGTGGTGCTGACGCAGTTACTGCCAGAGTTGGCAGCTCACGTGGCATGCTGTCGTGCTGCCACGTGGCAAGGCTAGGGGTAGCTTTGCCACGTGGCGGACATGCGGCCCAGAAGTGCCATGTGACATTTATAGGGAAATCTGGCCGAACGAAAAAGTAATTCTCCCTACAACCACTCAAAAGAAAGGTAAAACTTTAAAATAGTCTCTGAGTTTTGATCAGATTTTTAATAGAGAAAATCTCGTGAAAATTAATTACGAATCTGTTATAACGTGATCGTAATTCGACTGGCACGAAGACATAGTCGACCCGAACCTATGGACCTTTTGCTTCAACAAGTAAGTAATTTATTATTAACGAATTAATTTATTAATTAATCAGATTTAACATATAATTACTCATTAATTACACATTAAAACCAACACCTTAGAACCAAAGGTTCCCATTCTCGTTATCAGACAACCTTTGATAATTACACCATAGGTGATTTGGACCCGAAACGATCTAGTGTTTAATTTCACTTTGACTTTAGACAATACAGGGAGCATGGATGAGAGTAAAAAATAATAGCTTTTCTGTTTATCAGAATTTAAAATTATGGCCCCTAGCATTACGGCTATAATGGTGGAGGAATGATCTGATAGATAGACCTATTAAATATTTGGAAATTTTTTTAAATACATCACCCGAGATTCACTTTCTAAATATACTTTGGCTATAGGATATGTTTATGTCTCTTCTTATACTCCATTTGATTTCTACATTGATGTATACCTAGATAATATGAAGGGATTAGTCTACCTTGATGTTCTCGATATGATGTTTCAACACATGGTTAATAAAGATTAGTGAGCATCCCGTCCCTCGATTCTACCAAAAAGAAATACACCGCGCCACATTGACTGCCAGCTCGAATTGCCATGTGAATTGCCACCTCTATCCACTAAAGTGTCAAAACGTCAAATTTTAGTTTGACGTGTTTTAAACCACATTGTATAAATAAAAAATGTTCAAATTATAGAGTATTAAAGTCAATTTTACCCAAAATGTATTTCGAAAATAATCTCTCTTTCTCCGACATTTTGGTACTTCCGGCAAGTTCTTTGCAATTATGCAACCATGATAACTAATTGGCAAGCAATTATGATCTTTTGATATTAGTGGTTGTTATATTTTCAGTCATGGGCTAATTTAAAAGTAAGTTATTGTGTGTTACATAATAGGGGAAACTAAAAAAAGCTCAACTTTTCATGGAACTAGAGTGGATTCCTATTCGGACCAGCTCTTGTTAGGTTTCTAGCTTTGTGTTCGCGCCTACCGACTTTTTTCACGGTGGTTTTGCTACAATTTGGACCGTGCTATGTAGGAACTACCAACAGTAGTATATGTATTTTTTTTTCCTTGATGCAAAAGACATCATTTGAAAAATCACACCCTAAATAGAGCTTGAATCTAAATATTAAATATTCGAGAAAAAATGTTAGCTTCTGCCTTTATTGCAGGGAGCTGCAGTTTTTGCCCCTCCATGATCCCATCCAGTTCCTCTCTTCTTACATCGGATTCTCTCTTCTTACCCTTGTGATATTATTAGCTCCGTGATAATTATAATTTAGATAATTATTTTATTTTTATCTTGCTCTATGGTGTAGGGTGGCCAAGTGGGTCAGGGAGCAATTAAGCAGTAGCAGTCAAAAGCACACCACAAAGCTCCATTCCTTTTCCCCCTTACATTGTGCCACTAGGACCATGCAGACTCCAAAAGGAAGGTAAAATTCTTGTGCTTGTATTGAGAATTACCTTCCCTTTCCTTATTATCTCCTTGTTTGCAAAAGTCTATTCCAAGATACAAGTTTCAGACTTCGAGTGAGGAATTGAAGTTCTTGCCTCTCATTTGGTTAGTTTACTGTTGTTTTTGCACTTGTGATTGTGAAATCTCTCTCCCTCTATTCCTTCCTGTCCTAATTTGGGTCATGTACAATTTTATACCACAACTTTAATTTTCAGACATAAATTTATACCCACCTCGGATGTTATGTTAAGAGCCTGCAAGTAAAGTATCTCCAATGTAACAGAAAATAATATTGGATTAGTCTGTAACACCCGACTCGAAGTTGGATTTGTCTGTCCACCGAGTGTCCGGGTAGTAGATGGTACAAACCGAAAAAAATAACATGCAGTTGGGTTGTCCTTGTCTCTGCATCAATATGAATCCTTCTGGGGTCTCCAAGTGGGCTCAGAGTTTCAATTTTAGTATCTCCGGATTATTTCTGTTAATACCCTGAACAGGAAGGCACTTGTATATTATTCCTCCTCCATCAAATTCCTGTCGGTTCTTCTGATGCTGAAATTCTCTAGAAAGATGGATTTTTTTCTTCTATTTACATTAATTAGGCTCAAATAAGAAGACTATGAGGGTCATAAAGATTCTAGATCGTTGGAAATTCAAAGCCATAAAGTCAAGGCACATTGTTCAATAACATTCTATTATTGCTGCTGGTTAAATTTCGTGATCACCATGCTTCATTTATTATTTATGGTACAAAATGTTGTTGGACTCGGTTTTGGATTCCCTACGGAGGGGATTTCGTTTGGACCATCAGATTTCATTAAAAATCGTGTCTAGAGATCTGACATTCATAAAAAAACGTGTCTATAACCAAAATCATTTGATCCATTTCAGTGGGGACAGGTCTTGTCCCCACTGAATCCAACCCCGTTGGACTCTATCTGTTGTTTTCCCTTGTTCTTGGTTTTTCCAATATTAGATTACCAATTTTGTCCCCTTAGGATTATTCCTAACTGAACGGTGATTCCAAGCTTCCAGTTTGTTGCTAGCGTATCATTCATTCATTCATTCTACATTTTTCTTTATGTTTGTCACTCACAAGTCTACTGATCCTACAGCTTCCTAATTGTCATCTTTTGCTAGAATTGCTTCGTCTGAAGTGCCTCGAAAGGTGTCTCCCCGAGCCATTTGCCAACTCGAGACGACTGGTTTGGACTCGGACTCTGCATCTGCGTCGAGCCAAGGTAGAACTCCGAAAGTCGGGGAGTGCAGATCACCAAGAAATCCTGCGACTGAGGTATCTGTTACAATAGCAATCTGACCAATTCTTCTACTGGATCAATGGTTACGTGCAAGCCAAACTTCTGAGTGTGACTGAAGTTCGGACTTATAGTTAGTATAATTTATATGTAGGTTGCCTTGTGTAGTTAGCCAAACTTAAAGTAGATTGCTGTTGTAGAAGGGCAATGTCTATTTCTTTTTGACAATCTTTTTTAAAATCTCTGATCCTTTTTAATCAAACGCCATTGTGACGTAGAGATTCAGAGGCTCAAAGTTCAACTCGAGGTAGCAACCGATTCCACTTTCGCGGAGTCTGCTGAACTGAAAGGAAACCTGATGAAGGAGAAGATGAAATACCAGTTGAGAGAGTGCAAAGGATCAGGAGTCCAGGCCCAAGCTTTGGCTAGTGAAGCTCTTGTGCAGTTGGAGACTGCTAAGAAGTCGGTGGAGGCCCTCCGAACCGATGGGATCAAAGCCGTTGAAGCATACAACGGCCTTGTTGCAGAGCTGGAGCGGTCAAAGGTCCGTGTCAACTCGCTGGAACAACTTGTGAGCAAACTCAAAGACGGTATTCAGAATTCCAGCAGCACGAAGTCTTGCGAGTCTGTTGAATCCGAAAGACCCAAGGAAGCTGATCTTAGAGCTGAGGTCTGTTCTCTGAAAGCTGAGGTGGGTCGGCTACGATCTGTTTTGGAAGCATCGGAGGCGAAATCCAGGGAGGACCAAGTTCAGAGCTCGATGCAGGTTACCAAACTCAACGGATCAGTTACCAACTTTCGGACAAGACTAATAGACAAGGAGACCGAGCTGCGAGGGATCCTGGAGGAGAACACCATGTTGAAATCTCAACTCGGGAGGATGGAATCCGAAAGGGGTAGGCTGAAGGAAAAGATGGTTGTAGAACTAGAGCAAACGAGAGCATCCGAGAAGGAAGCGCTTCTGAAGCTAGGACTGGTAATGGAGGAGGCCGACAAAAGTTCGAAAAAGGTGGCTAGGGTGACAGAGCAGCTCGAGGCCGCACAGGCAGCGAACTCCGAGATGGAAGCGGAGTTGAGGAGGCTCAAAGTGCAGTCAGATCAATGGAGGAAAGCTGCAGAGGCAGCTGCTGCAATGCTTTCGGTGGGGAACAATGGCAAGTTCATGGATCGAACTGCGTCGTTGGACAGCCGCTACAGCCCCGTTGGGCGGAGGCTCTCTCCGTTCGACGAGGACATGGACGATGATATGAAAAGGAGAAACGGAAGCATGCTGCAGAAGATCGGTGTCCTTTGGAAGAAGCCACAGAAATGATGTCAAATGCCTTTGTTTCGCATCGACCTCTTCGCATTCTCACATTGTGTCTCGTCTTCTGGTACTTCGACTTGTTAGCTCTCGGAGGAAACATCCGAGTGTGCTTACTACACTCGGATGGTTCTTCCTTCCAAATACCTTGGGGCGCTGTGTACAAGGCCCGAGAACGGATTCACCGCTTCGTAGAGTGAACTTGTAACCATGGAATCGACTCGACGTCGCGGGTGGCAACGAGCAGAGCTTCATTTGTGACCCTTAGAGCAGCATATTGGTGCAACTGTGTTGAACATTTCCGAGCTGAAACAGGATGTACTTCTCCTGAAGCTGCCCTTTTGTACGTCACTTCCTGTGACATAATCACACTAAATCTTGCGTTGGTAACTGTCATTAGTTATGAAAAGCCTACCTACTTACATTAATCTTTTCGGTTTTACTTTTAATTCAAACGGAGCGCCTTTGTTTTAACTTAATCAGATGTGTCGAGTTCGACTCATGAGAATTGCAACAACGTTAAAATCTTGTTAAAGAGAGAGTCTTACTACTATTTTAGATATTATGCCGGACTCGAAAACAAATTACCCGCCCAGTGGATGGTCGGGCACCAAATAGTTTCGTAAAAGCAGAAAACAGGGTATGTAAAGGTGAAGGTCGACTCGTCATTGGCTATACTTTGTGTAGGCCAGTACGTCGCTTGTGATGACCCCTTGGCGACCATTATCAGCCGCGCGAGGTAGCTGCTAGCTCGTGAGTGGGGGGAGGTCTATATCGAGCATACTAAGAGGGAGGGCAACCGAGTAGCCGACTTCTTATCCAAGCATGCTTTGACGTTAACATTTGATTTTAAGAAGTTAGTTTACCACAATGTACCGGTTCCGCCTTATTCGTTCGTTGAATAAAGATTAGTCCCTCGTTTATAAAAAATGTATACAAAAGGCCAGGCCCAGCCCAGCCCAGCCCATTTCAGTACCAAACAAAACAACCCATCCACCATCTCCATTCCACTCCATCCTCGTTAGTGTCAAAACACTCTCTCGACCTTCCATTACATTTACCATTAAGAAACAGAGAGATAGAGAGAGAGAGAGCGCTCCAAGTCTCGAAAATGGCGGCAACAACATCGACCGCCGCCTTCAGTGTCTCAATGAGAATAACCAAGCCCTTCCCGTTGGTTAAAAAGCTTTCAACCTCCAAATTTTCCCGCCGCACTTTTCCCAGTAACTCTCTCTCTCTCTCTCTCTCTCTCTCTTGAAATGTGAAGTGTGAAGTGTGAAGTGTGAAGTGTTTTGTTTGAAATGGGTTATTGTGTTTTGGTTGTGCAGGAATATACGCATTCAACAGTAACGACATCAAAGTGGGTAGCCAAATCGAAGTGGACGGCGCCCCTTGGCGCGTCGTAGGTAGGTACCCCCTTACGCTCCTCTTCATTTGTCGGCGTTTCGGGTTTTGGGGAAGGAATGTTTTTGTTTGTTTGTTTAATGGGGTGGTGTTTGTTGGTGTAGAGTTTCTCCATGTGAAACCGGGTAAAGGGGCGGCTTTTGTGAGGACCAAGATGAGAAATTTCCTCACAGGGAACACTGTTGAGAAGACGTTTCGAGCTGGATCTCCGGTAATGCGACTTTCTTCTTCGTTGCTCGGATGTTGGCTGTTGTAAATGTATGCATTTATGTGCTTCTTTCCTTCATGAATGAATGGCCAACGAAAGGTCGTGTTGGACACGCATATTGATTCGATAGGAAATTAGTCTTGCGAGTTTTTGATAGTCTTTTCAGACCGTGTTAGTACAGGAAGCTCATATTTCTCTTCTTGCATTATTTGTCAGCTCGATGAGGCAAATGTGATGAAGGAAACAAAGCAGTTCACATACAAAGACGGCGATCAGTTTGTTTTCATGGACCTGGTATTTCTCTATACCCTATTAGGCCCTCATGGAATCCTACATCTTTCTAGAGTACGATGACATTTTGCATCAGGAGCCTTCCTTGCTAAATTATGTTGTTGATGAAGTCCAAGCCATGGTGCACATTTTATAATTACTTTGTGGAGGATGAAATGCCAAAGTTTGAAGTCAAAGTTTCATTAAAGAAACCTGAGAGATCAAATATCGTACAAAGGGTCAGCCCGCCTGACTGAGGTTTATGATGTATTATTGTCAATGTGATGATAAGTTATTGGCACTGCACTTAAACTACTACAACGTCTGATGATTGAACATTTGATTAAAGCAGAGCAGAAGCACGAATAGTTTTGATGTGGCCATCTTAATGTGATTCCATTTCATGTTGACAGAATACATATGAAGAAACCCGAATTAACGCCTCTGATGTTGGGGATAAGATGATGTGGCTGAAGGAAGGATTGGACTGCAATCTGCTTTTCTGGAAGGGAAAAGTGATACCCCAGTTTCTCTACACTTTGACTGATGTTTGATTTTTTATCTGAAAGAAAGCTTCTGAATCTTTGAATCCATGCAATTGTTATCTCCACATGGTGGTAGAAGTATCATCATCTTTGTTGTTACTAGTTTGCTGCTTTGACTCCTTACAGTTCTGTGTCCGTATGCTTGCAGGTGATTGACTTTGAACTTCCGACCACTGTTCAACTTACTGTCATTGAAGCTGACCCTGGCCTTAAAGGGGACACCGCTCAAGGTAATGTCATCTGGCTAATTTAGTAAATCTCCGAATGCCATCAGAGCAAGATCAATTATACTGCATCTCCTTTGGTTTGACGAGCCTGCTAAGCTTAACCCCGATGGTAGTTACGTTTGTGTGCTGTTTTCTTACCGTTTGAGCAATCAATTTGAATTGCCAGGTGGATCGAAGACAGCAAAACTAGAAACTGGTGCAGTCGTCACCGTGCCTCTGTTTGTAAGCGTCGGAGACGACATATTGGTCGATACAAGAACCGGGCAATACATGAGCAGAGCCTCCTGAACCCTGAGTTCTATAATTTTTTGGTCGGTCCGGCAGAGATCGTGGAGGAGCTTATGCAGTTGTCTGTGCTAACACTATGGTATATATATATCATTTTTACATCCCTTTTTTTTGTAATGGGGAAGTGTGGTGCTTCCTGTGGTTTAGAAATACAGATTCACAGATTCCTGTTCGGCCCTCTCTTGTAAAACCTTCTTCACCTGGTGAGCTCATCAATCTAGCTGCCTAATGTTATCCTTGCTCTCTTCCCCTTCCGCTCGCCAATGATATTCTCCATTTTTTCGACAAATGTTATTGTTAGCTAGAGATTTTGAATCCGAACCCCCCTGCGTTTTCGCAGTAAGAACGTATTAAAATCGAGTAGCATCTGCAGAAGGACATTGCTGCCTTACAATGTTCCATATGTTTTCTTGGTTTTGGCCCACGTTTGGATACACAACAAATATTTCAGTCAACCTTAAAGTTTGGGACATAAATTTACAGTGTCATGGTACGGAATTTCACTGTACGAGTTGACTGGAATTCTTGCAAGTTTTTGTTATGTCCAGATGTCTAGTAGACTGAGATCACTGATCAAATACAATTTATGTCTCAGTCAAGTAGACATAAACACCATCAGCATTTCTTATCTTGGCTCGAACAGTGTCATGGTCATGGGATTTGTCGAGTTAGATGCATTGTTGCTCGACGAACGACGAGCTTGTGACAGAGCCGTGCCCGTGAAGAAACCGGGTTGCTTAGGTTGAGGTAGGAAGTAGTCTTCACTTCCCAGCATCAAAACCACAGTTGACATTGTTGGTCTGTCTCGGGGCTGTTGTTGAACACACAACAGCGCGACGTTAATGCATCTTGTGACTTGGGAAGAGTAGCGCTCGCACGATTCGACCAAGCACTCATCGACGAGTTGCAGTTGCGTCCCTTCGGTCCACAGCACCCACGCCTGCAGAAAACACAAGTCAGATGCAGCTGAAGTAAATTACAGATGGACTGGACTGCTTGTATACACTTACGTGTCCAAGAAGGTTGAGGTTATGATCCGGATGATGGAAGCCTCGGTTCTTTTTCCCGGTTACGATCTCCAAGACTAGAACACCGAAGCTGAAGACATCTGATTTCGTAGAGAAGAGCCCGTTCATGGCGTACTCTGGAGCCATATACCCACTGCAGAACTGTTAGTTCTTAGTAAATGGTTCCAAGAAGAGAGATTGCAAGTCAAAAAGTTGAAGGACACTTACAATGTCCCTATTACTCTTTTAGTTTTTCCCCGAGTCTGATCTTCCCCGAACAATCTCGCAATGCCGAAATCTGATATTTTCGGATTCAAGTCAGTGTCCAGTAAGATGTTGCTAGCTTTGAGATCTCGATGTATGATTCTGAGCCTCGAGTCCTGATGCAGATAAAGAAGGCCTCGACCGACGCCTTCGATGATATTCATACGTTTATGCCAATCTAGCAGCTCACTCTTTGTTCCATCTGTCAAATTTGCAGCAAAACTTCTAAGTCACACACACAAGTGGGGTGATATGGAAGGATTTGAGCCATTTTCATGAAGGTGAAACATGAAATATACTTATCGACACGGTTACGAACCGAAGATGAAGGTGTCCAAGCTTTTATTCGACAAGTATTCGTACACCAGCATCTTCTCATCTGCACTAATGCAGCATCCAAGAAGCTTCACAAGATTACGATGCTGAAGTTTCGCGACGAGTTTGACTTCGGTTTTGAATTCATCCAATCCTTGTCCGTTGCTCTTGGACAGTCTTTTCACAGCTATCTCTTGTCCATCAAGCAATGTTCCCTGAACCACCATGAATTTTTTTCATCACTTGTTCTAATCATATACCATGAAGAACTTGTGTTCTTGTTCTAGGATGTGCTTCTATCTTACCTTATACACGGGTCCGAATCCGCCTTCTCCGAGTTTGTTACCACTCGAAAAGTTGTTCGTAGCATCGGCTATTGCGACCAGATCAAGTACTGGCGTTTCCATGTGTTCTTCTATGCCAACAATGCCTAAATCATACAAAATGCTTGATTTATTGGTCACATCAAACAGTTGGAAAAAAGTTTTAATTACTTTACCAAATTTCCTGATTTTTTTCCTGCGTAGTGATATATATATTCCAGCTACTAACAACATGATAGCTGCTAACACCACATAGCCTGATATTATTTCAGCTTGCTTCTTTTTAGCAGTTGACTTTCTCTTCTCAATGTTATCTGAAACATAGGAACACAAGAACTAATTAAATCCAAAGTAGAAGGTCTTTTAAGAGGTAAGTTAGAGTCAATGAATTACTACTTATGATGCAGGGCGAAGTCAAAGGCCGCGCAAACTCACCTAATTCCGAAGCCGCCAGTCTGACATATATGTCTTGCCGGCCTTCGGGAAATGTCCTAATATCGAAGAGATCACCGTACCAAAACAAGCAACCAGTGCCCTTGACATGTAGGCTCGAATAAGCAGTGCAAGAGCAGTTGTTCAAGCACATTTCTTCGCACTGCTTGAGATTCATGTCACCTCGAAACCAGGAAGAATTTGTAGTGTCTGGAAGTTTTCCGGAATGCTTCGCGAATCCATCCTTACCATAACAATCCAGTCGAGTCTTTCGAGTACAGCCACCGGACCAATCCGAAGAATTCCATTCACTTGGAGACTTGGGAGTGAATCCATCCAAACACAAACAGATAGGCGAGTTGCTGAAATTGCAGCTGCCATATGCTCCACATAAGGCGTAACTCTCACATAGATCTGCCTTAGCTGTGGCCACAACCACCCAATTGCGCGACTGATCGTCCCATATATACCGCTGCACGGACCCTGACGAAGCCATCGAATACCTAGTTAAGGCCAAACTATGTCCGACCTCAAACTTCATAGAGACCTCTTTCTCATTCAACTGAAACTGCTGCTTGTAAGATGGACCAGGCAACATATAAGGAGTGCCTGTCCAAGTTATCCCATTCCAGGATCCTGCTCTATATATAACCTCATATCCCCTTCTAAACACGAGTTGCGGATAGCCTCGCGCATCGATGCGAGTCGAGAATTCGCCCGGAGCAGGATCTTCTGGGCTCTTCCAAGATGACAGGTAGAGTTCTAACCCAGTACGGAGATTCTTTCCCAACTTCATACCAGGCAACCATGTATCACAAGGATAGTCAAAGCCCTGCCACAAATATCTATCCGGGTTCTCGTCATTTCTCTCCCTCGCAACAAGATTCCCGGAGTCCAACAGCTGCACCACCGGATCATGCGCAACCCTCGTCGTGCTCGAACACCAGTAGATACTGCTTCCTCCATTCGCGACGATCACAAGCACCCCTCGACTCGTTAGATTCACAGCTCCGGATGCATCGCGAAGCGGGTGATCTCTGTTGGCAACCCATACAACAGTTTGAGGTGTTATGTTCTTGTACCATATCCCCAAGTACCTGGACCTCGCATATGGCGGGCTGAAGAATCCGAGTTCGAATATCCCACCAGCCGAAGCCAGAGTTTGGCCATCTCTTAAGCTATGGCCTGGACCAATAATGTCCACTGAAATGGATGTCCTGATCACATTGGAGACGAAGATGAGCAACAAAAAATGGCATGTCAGGCTCTCCATGGGTCGTTCCATATTGCATTAGAACAAAAGTACAAAAGTCAACGGCCACTCTGAGTTTGGTGTCTTGTACTTGTAGAAGATCTGTAATAAATATAAGAGGTTGATGCCATGCCATGCCATGTCAGCAACTCCATCATATTTATTATTTAAGTACTGTCTTCGTAAGTATTATATTATATTCGAACATATTTAAGCCCTAAAAAGAAAGAAAATATTATCAAATGGTCTTCTTGCTGAAGAGTCTGACCTGACACATTTCACAAATTGGTTTGATTTGATTATAGTAAGCCTCGTGCTGACAATTTGTCATAAGTAATAAATTGTCTCTTGCTGAAGAATTGTCTCTTCCACTTCCTATTACTTTATGTAATGTTTAAGAACATTACCAGTTTTGTAATTGGGATTTGTTTACAAGTTGAATATTTTTACCGTAGTCAATTTTCACATTTAAATGTAACCTTTTTGTATTTAAAATCAATTATAACTAAAAATATTTTTTTTCCTAGCAAAATCAATTAGACAGTTTTCCCTACTTACATAGCCTGAAGGAAAAAGGACACATAAGTACCATCTAGTTTCACGTTTTCACAACGGGGTACCTGTGGTTCCAAATTGGTAATTTAGTTCCTGTGATTTTCAAAAATTTTCTCGGGCAGGTCTAGGGAAGCTACCCGTCAATATGGTCTTCGAACGACGTCGTCTTTTGTCCTACGTGGCTGACACATGGGTAACTTAGTTAATTACATATTTAGTCCCCAATTTATTTATATTTGTTCAAATAACCCTTATTTAAATATAGGGCAAATTACTATAGCACCTCTCTTGTTTGACTTAATCGACGATTTAGTCTCTCTAGTTTCGAAAAATATTCTAACATCCCCCGTCTTCGATTTTATTATACATTCGGGTCCCCGGCTCACGTTAGCAACTCTTTTTTTCATTTTTGTTATTAAAATGACTAAAATACCCTCACAAAACAAACAAAATTTCATCTCCTTCCTCTTCCTTCGACTCTCTCGCCGAAAACCCTCACAAAGCCATTCAACGTCGTAACAAGTTCGATGCTTCAACATTCGATCCATTTTCCCATAGACAACAAGAACCCACTTCACCATCCAGTCCCTCAAGTGACTGGGTCCGGTACTGGGCCAGGTGGAGCCAACACTCGAATACCCCGTGGGTGAACTCGTAGATGTCGCCCTTCTTGCACCCGACGCCCTTGCAGAAGTTCTAGCACGCCGCGCCGGAGTAGTGGAACTGCCAGGGGTCCTGCCGCCTGGCCTTCTCCCCCGGATGCGCTTACAGGCACTCTGTCCAGTAGTGGAACCGCCCCCGCACGTGCCACCTCACCTTGAACTTGTACATTCGAAAGTGGTCTCAGACGAATGCGTCTAGGAAGAGGGAGCCCTCCTCGTCACCCTTGAACTCCTCCTCGGTCGGCGCCTGGTCGTTCGATGGCAGGTAACGGTGAAGCACCGTCAGGGAGTCAAGGAACCCAAGGCCGCTACTGGCGTAAGGGGAGGGAGGGTTGTTTGGGGTGGTGGTGTCGTCGGTGGCCGGCGCCGGGTTGCCGTAACAAGTCCCTCAAGTGATTTTTTTAAGGATGAACAGAATCTTTGTCGGGCTGGTCGGCAACGAGGAGGAGGAAGAGGATGAACTTTTTTTTGTTTTTTCTAAGAGTATATTTGTCATTTCAATGACAAAAACGAAAAAAATTGACTGCTGACATCAGCCAGGGACCCCAAAGTATAATAAAATCAAAGAATGGAGATGTTAGAATATTTTTCGAAACTAAAGGGACTAAATTATTGATTAAGTCAAACAAGAGAGGTACTACAGTAATTTGCCCTTAAATATATATATCCTCTCCTAATCAAAAAAATTAACAACAAAAAAAAACCTGCAGTCGTCTTCGTCACCTCCGACCATCTAACTCCCTCCATCTACTTCGTTGCACCAAAACAGTGTCACCGCCCCTAAACCATCTCCTCTCCTGCCGCCAAAAATCCCACCCCGACTCAACTCCCCGGCTTCAACCAGATCAACCATTGTCGACATCCATAGCAGCATCTGCCATCGTTGTTCATCGCCGTTCAACCAAATCAAGGAAACCCAGTTCAAACCCATTGCTCGTTCTGATAGGTTTTTTGCACAAATTCTTGTGAGACGTCGGAGTCGAGGGTGGTTGGTCCTCTCAAATTCCCTAGCCCTAATTTCCCAAATTCCCCAGCCCAACCCTACCTCCCAAATCACCGGAGACGAAGCCATACCAGGCTCGTCGGGATTGAGGGATTTCGCTGGGATTAATGGTGGTAGTGGTGGAGAGGATATATATATATATATATATATATATAAGGGTTATTTGAAATATATATAAATAAATTGGGGACTAAATATGTAATTAACCAAGTTACCCACGTGTCAGTCACGTAGGACCAAAACGACGTCGTTCGAAGACTATATTGACGGGTAGCTACCCTGGACCTGTTCAGAAAAATTTTTAAAAACTACAGAGACTAAATTACCAATTTGAAATCACAGAATACCCCGTCGTAAAAACGTGAAATCAGATAAAGTGTCCCCTAGCCTTAATTAATAAGTAGCACGAAGAAAAACTTTTTTTAAAGATACAAGAAAAACTTCTTCAATAACGCACAAAAAAAAGAAGAACCTCTCCCGATTCTACCTCATGAGTTCCTGCCTCAAGCACTACCGCCCTCAAGTATGTAATAAACTTACAAGTTTTGTGCCCCGGATTCCACCCAAATACATGTTCAATCGCAACTTGCCAAAATGTCATTAAATTCAGATTAAAAAGGTGTCATTAAATAAAGGTCAAAATAAACTTAGATTTCTCATATTAGAAAAAAATAATTAATTATGATTATACTTTCTCAACTAACAGCCAGTTAACTCCATTTTCAGTTTATATCCATCTAAATTTGTTTTTCATGTGCATATTTCCTTTACTAATTAAGTTAATCAAATAGTTCACTATACTAAAGCGACAATACTTAATCGAAATCTCGAACTTTTTATATTCAATCTAATTAGATGGCTGATAGGAACAACTTCCGTCTGAAAAATGAAAATATTAGACGGTTGATGTTTTTATTATTAAGTTAGCCGAGGGATTGTCTCTTAATGATCAAAGGGTAGCAAATGAACTGTATAAAAATATTTGATGATAAACAATGTGTCGATATTAGACGGCTATACGCAAAAAAAGATTCTTTCTTTGCATCGAGACATTAAATTATAAATAATTTTTTTAAAAAAATTATAAGAATAACAACGTATTGAGTTTATATAATCATGTAACTTATCCTACACATAACTTGTTGAGGTAAAAAATAACAATGTATGGAGTCGGAGTACACGTCCATAAAAACCAGGTTGCTTAGGTTGAGGTAGGAAGTTTCACTTCCCAGCGTCAAAACCGCAGTTGACATTGTTGGTCTGTCCTGAGAACGTTGTCGAACACAGCATGGATATGATCATTTCTTTCTTACCTCAGGAAGAACTCAATCCGTTCTCGGTTGGATGGGGAAGAGAGAGGAGATAAATATGTAAAGATACAACAAAATAAGAAAGGAACATGAAAATACAATAATAAAACGTTGTAATACTGCAATTAATGAAAGTTTGTCACTACAATAGTTTCAATAAACTCGAGTCTAGGTCAGAAAATCAGACTTAAACAGGAAGTGTCCGCAACTAAGGAGCCCTCAAGTGACCTAATCGGACTTAAACAGCAAGTGTCCGCAACTAAGGAAACAACTAAATGAGTCCTCAATAAGCAAATAACATAAATAAAGCATAATAATTATCGCTAAATAGCTACCTTCCAACGCAAGTCATGATCGTTCTTGTCCAGTAAACTAGGGCACCTTCATCTTCATCAAGTTGTCAACTCGATGTGTCGCAATTGGAGGTTTTTTGGTTAAAATTTTATAAACATTTTTGAAGTGGTTAACAATTTGTAAGTTAATAACTTGCCATCAAGTGATGACGTTTGACAAAAAAAATAGAATTCTTTCTTCATTCCTTTATTTTTCAAGTTAAGATATAAAAATTGAGTCACCTAGTACTCGAGCACATTATGGATGACCAATTTCTTTAGTTAGAACTTAGAATTTATTAATTATCATGAGAAATTGTTAAGTGGAGAAACGAAAAATCGATTACCAAAATTGGTTTTAATAGTTTTGACTTCTTCCACTTTTACAAAATTGGTAACCATTAGTTGTAAGCTAATTTTTGATGCAACACTTTTTTTTTTGTAAATTTAATTCTTTTACATGAATGATTACTTCTGAAGGTTTGATATTAGAGACTCCACTCAAAATATTTTCTTTCTCTTGCTAAGCTATGAAAAATATATCTTTTTGTTCTTTTAAAATTGAAAAAAATATTTTTATTAATATAATTACAGCTATCATTATTATTATTAAATTTTATTGTGGTCTAGTACGTGTGTATCTGGGTGGAAAATGGTTAGAGCGCTATTAGAACTTGTCCTGAAAGGTGAGAATCTTGTTAGGGCAGCGGAAGCGATTTCGATAGGCTCGTTCATAGCAATAAGGAGATAGAGAACAATATGGAACACTGGGGATACGTGATATACGTGGTTCGGTCAACTAACCGACATCCACGGGTTAGAAACGATCTTTCACTATATGTGTGAAGTACAACAGATACATAGACTATGACGAGACTACCCGTCTCAAGTACTTCTCCCTGCCTACACTAATGTACCCATTACTTTAGCCCACGGGACCCTAAAATATTGCCTCCTATTTATAGGAGCTAGCCTTCACTTGCTAAACACAAAATAGAGCCATATAATTAGAACTTCTATTACATTAGGCAATAACTAGACATTTTCAACGCATCTTTCAGTTATTATAGAGGACAATCAATATACGGCCAAGATAGTGGAGTGTGAAAGCTCTTCTTCGTTTCTAGGGATACTGGTTTTGACGAAGGGTAAACTGTGGAATTTTCTTTTGCCTTGGAAGATGCTGGCTGTTGGGCTGGGTTAATGTATTTTCCACTTTGCATCGGAGGCAGAGCGTAGTATAGTGTGGCGTAGTAATGTTTGGAGATTAAATCAGGGTACGTTGTTTATTCAACCCTGGACGTGGGATTTTCTGCCATCAAAGACAACATCCTCGGTGGCCAAAGTTTGGATTAAGCTCAGGGGATTAAGTTATGAGCAATGTTTTTTATTAACTTAATTAGTAAAGGAAATACCTCTTCGTCCGACAAACTGGAAGAGGGAATAGATGGTTGGATGGGTCGTTTTGTTTGGTACTAATTTCTTCTGGGCAGTTTAGATTAGGGGGGACTGGATTGGACCTGGCCTGGCCTTTTACGCATTTTCTTTTCGAAATTAGTTGGTATCCGACCGACCAGAAGATAAAGCATTCAAGGAAAGAAACATAAATACTCGAGCCCGGGCCCGTTCCATGGAGCCGAGGTGTAGGATCGAAAGAATCTTCCAAAGGGAGAATTATTTAGTTAGGGAAGTTTGGAGAGGACGGAATCGCGAAAAGGGTAACTTATTTTCGGATTGTTGGTGTATCAACTAATTATTGATACGATATTTAATATTTAAAAAAAATATTCTACCGTTCACATTGGGGTCTGGATTCGGTAAAGGATTGTTGTTTTCTAAACCGTCCAGGATGGGATAAAATAGTCAAACAACAATGGGGAAAGTGACACGCACAATGAGAGAGAAAAGAGGGGGGTTGGAGGAGTGTATTCACGTGCTCTTTTTAAATTTTTTTTGTCTTTATTTCTATATTATACTGGAACAAAGCAAACTAATATATTATTTAACTAATTATTTAATTTTTTATGATAAGTATTAATTAATATTATCGTAACCGGGCATGCCATTTTACATAATCGGACGTGCCATTTTACGTAACTACGCATGCCATTTAACCGTAATCGGACCTGCCATTTGATTAATTATTTAATTAATTATATTTTATTCAATATTAATCTGACATGCCATTTGACCTGGACATGTCATTTAACATAACCTGAGCATACCATTTCATATAATGTGTACATATCATTTGACATAACCTCGGCATGCCATTTGACATAACATGTGCATGCCATTTGATATAACATGTGCATGCCATTTGATATAACACGAGCACGCCATTTGACATAACATGAGCTTATAACTCGATCGACTATTAACTTCAAATATATTTTTGATATCTTTTCACTCTGAATTTGGAGAAGTCATAAACTACAAAGTTATAGATATACATCTCACCTTCGTACAACAATTTGAATCACCTTAATCGGACTCCGGAGTAAGAACTTGTTGTCCCCCAACCGAAATATATTTTCGTACTTCGATCAACTTGTGGCTTCAAACGTATTTTCGACATTCTTTCGAATTTGGAGATGTCATAAACTACAAAGTTGTAGATCTATATCTCAACTTTACACAACAACTTGAATCACCTCAATCGAACTCCGGAGTAAGAACTTGTGGCTTTCCAACCGAAACCTCTCGACCGCTTCTCACCGTCGTCCCTTCTTCACAATCGAACTCCGGCCTGCTCCTCGTCGGCATCGGGCTCGTGGCAACGTCGTCAGCCTCAGATCTGGAACCGTGAATTTTTAATTAGAGAGAGAGATGAGGGAGTAAGAGAGAGGTAAAAGGAAAAAGAGAAATATGGCAGGGAGGGGACAGAAGGGAAAAATAGAGGAGGGTGGCTAAAAGACAAAAATGCCCATACAAATTACAACCTTCATATCTCTGACGCGCGCCTAGTCATCAAGATCAATGGGCCATATTAAATCCTGTTTGGTACATAAAATCTCTCTCTCTCGGTACCAAATCCAGGGCTTCACATTGGGTCTTGGCTGTTTGTAATTATTAAGACGACAAAATATTTGTAAAAATAATAATAATAATTGTACTAGTAAGTGCATACATTATACAACAAACCCGACTCTCAAAACGATTTGTCCAAAAAATGTCACATGGACGTGAAACAAGACAAACTTCCTTCTCTGTGCCTATCTCTAATCATTTCTCCCCCTCTCAGTCAGTTCTCTATTATCGGCCCATGCAAATAATTATATATGTTTCTCAAAAAAAATTAATTGCCATCAGCTATTTCTTTCCGTTTGTTGCTAACTGGATCCACCATTCTAGAAATTCTGCTCGAGGAACAGAATCTTGGCAATTCTTCGTATAAAACCGAAATCCACGAGCTCTTTCCGGGACGCTCCATCATGATTTTGTCGTGGAAAGGTTTATTCATGTCTATTTCCACCAAGACTCGAATATAAGTGGCATAGCCCCCCTATTTAGGGCAGAAGCCAATCCCAGGATGATCCGTGAATCAAAGTGCTCCATGCTTAAGCCCGAGAACTTAACCCACACACGAGCCAACGAAGTGGCTGTCTTGACTGGCACGAAATCCTTCACCCACGGTTGCAAGTATAACCTACCTTGTGATAGTTTCCACATCGTTGAACTCCATGCTATTTCATTTTCTGCCTCAAATTGGAATCCATAATAACCAAGACCCAGGTGAAACATCCGCCATCCTTTCTATAAACCTTGAAATTATCCCCTCTTTATCATTCTCTTTTTTTTTCAAGGGTCGAGGTAGAGGCTTAATTAACGGTAATCGCATTGCAAATTGATTACTGATTACTTTAAATGAATTATAACTAGAAGAATTACAGTGTAAAATTAATTCTTGCGATTTTAACATGAACATCGGGTTTTTTGCTATCGAGATAATCTTTCTTTATCATATTTTTTTCTCACGGAGTTTTATCATGGTAGGTTTTGACGATGACGTCATTAGTAACTCATAAAAGAAAACTTTACACTAATTAGGTAATAAATATCACTATTAATAAATTTTACTTATAAAAAAATTAGAAAATTTTACGTTGAAAATTTTTTCTAATTTAATCAAGTTGTCTCAGCATATACCAAGCTTTGTTTATTTGTTTATTGTTAACTAAACGACCACCGTTACACTGACCTAACCATTTTTAAAAGCCATGACAAAAGCCAAAACAAACATCTTATGTCATTGTTTCTCGTATGATTAAACTTTAATTTATTTAATTAGTGTGTGTCCACGTCACATAATCTTCCAACTATAAAATTCCAAAGTTGCTGCCAACTTCGAATTCTTTTAAATTTATTACCAAGTGTAAGTTGAACATCTGACAGTTCGAGCACGCTCAAATCTTTGGCAGATTTGGTCGCCTCCGAGAAACAAATCTTCGCCGAACTTGGTGCACATGCTTCGCTGAAATTCTAATTGCTTTAATTAGAATCCCAATTTATATACTTATATATTTATATCACATTATCATATAACTATTATTTCGAATTGATCGTCTTATAATAGTATTCAAGAGATCTACACACGAAGCAATCATATCTTTGAAGGGTGGCGGCTCGTTTACCGAAAGATTTTGACGATTGTAGGGCCACTAAGCTTCAAATTATAAACTTATATAAGCCGTTCAGACAGCAAATGGACCACGAAATATATTTTTTAATTCCACATAGACCATGTACTATTTGAGCGGTTCAGACGTTAAACATAAATAATAGGTTTAGTATATTACTACTTTGTGTGTCTAAATTCTATAACTATGTGACAAAAATTTACTATAGTAACACCCACTAACTTCCATTACTAATTACTTAAGTTATAATGTGTATCATATAATTATTTTATCCGTATGAAATGACACATCAATAATTACCAAACATGTGCTAACTGTCTAATCACAATGTCATGGTTCAAAACCTAACAGGAATACTAACATAAAAATTTACTGATTAAAAAATATTATCAAACAACAATACCGTATAACCCTCCAATCCCCCTCAAAAAAAAAAGTGTAACCCTCCAAGACTAAAAACACAATCACACCCATTTTCTTAACTTCTGAAACTGGAAAAGAATCTTATCACCACCAGATCAGATAAAATTCCTTACTTGGGTTAGCAAACAAATCCCACATTGACATTTCCCATTAGTATTTAGACCACCACCAACATGAAACACCCAAAAAAAAAAACAAAGGTGGAACAAAAAAGAGTGATCTGGTTCAATTGAATTGAATCAAATCTCTTAAGAAACACAAAACTCAAAAAGGGGACTAATAAAACCTGATATTTGAGTCTCATCATAACAAAAGATGAAAATTTCCCTATGCTTTAATTAAAGTCTACATTAGGGCACTATTGAGAAGTCCATGCCAAGTTGTACCAATTCCATTAATCCAACTTTCCCTTGCTGCTGGTACTGATGAAGGTTCAAACTCACCACCACCATTAACACCAGCTCCTTCTCCTCCTCCTCCTCCACCTCCCATGATATTAATGTTCCCATTCCCATTCATCTGCTGCCATGGGAAACCCCACAAGATCCTATTCTCACTGTCCTCCCTTCCATTGCCATTTCCAAGCTCTTGCTTCATTGGAGTCACTGCCAAATCTTCATACAGCACCATTTCTCCTGAAGTAGTGTTCTCCATCTCCCCTCCTCCTCCCATGTGCCCATTCCCATACCCATTATAGTACATGAAGTTGGTGTTTTGGGTATCAAGGAAACCACTCCTTAGTGCATCTAGGAAGGGAGGAGGATGAGCACTGCTTGAACCCGGCGAGGAGTGTATGCTACTCGGGTTATACTCGACGTGATCATAACCCATTTGGCCACTGGTCTGCCTCTGGAGCCTGGCAAATGCAAGGCTGAGGTCATTGGAGTCATAAACCATGGGTGGAAGGGGAGTCAGAGGGTTTTCTTGAGCCCTTTTGAGGAAGGAAGACGACGAAGACGAAGAAGAAGAAGATGATGATGATTTCTTGTTGTTCTTCCTACACCCTCCTCCGACGGGTACATTCCGCAAGGTGCCGCCTTTGGTCCAGTACCTCCTGCAGGACTTGCAAAAGTACCTAGGCTGGGTGAGGCTGTAGTTGTTGTAGTAGCAGAACTTGGTGTTGGTGGAGTCACACCTAGGGCACTTGAGGGCTTGGTCTGGTTGTGGCCTTGGTTTCCTCTCCTGCCCTGCCTTTGAGCACACCAACATGTTCTCCATTGACTGCGAAGACATCATCTCCTGAAACAGATGTAATGGGGACATATTGGTAAAGTGCAAATCAAAGAGTTTACATAATCTCGGGTATTCAGAGTTAGAACATCGTCGGATACTAGGAATGACTCTTCTAATAACAACTAAAATTTCGTAAAGTTTAAATCCCGATAACTCTTAAGTGAACAGATTTCCAAAGTGGGATCCAGATGAGCTTCAGAAAACAAACCAAATAACCAGCCGCCAAACCATTTTTCTTCTCACAACCGAAGAGAAAAATTGGAATTTAACACTCAAAGAGAAATAAGTGAATAAGGAAACCATTTTTTTTGCAAAACAAACTCAAAATTGAAACAAAAGGAAAAAAAAACCAGGGTAAAGTTTTCTCTTCTTCTTCTTTTTCTACTGAAGAAAGAGGGAAAGCTAAATTAACAAACTTTGAGTAGCTACCTGGTGTTGTCCAGTTGAAGGATCCATCCATGCAAGGACAAAAGACCAACCCTTTAAGCTCAAAGATTCAAACTTTACCAAAGAAGAAGAGATTTTTGATATGGAATAGGATGAGATCAGCCCAAAGGGAAGGAGAAAGATGGTGGGATTTCTGGGTTGAGAGAGAGAGAGGAGAGAGGGGAGAGTGTTTGGGAGAGAGAAGTAAAGAAACAATGCCACCCCTCTCTGGATATATAAAGCAAAGCCAGCAAGCTATCGAGGAGCGAGAGAGAGAGAGAGAGAGAGAGAGGGGGGGCCAATGATGAATCAGCTAGCCGTACGAAATTGTCAGTGTTTTGTTTGTTGGATAATAATAAAATCTTGCAACTAGAGAAACATATATTTTTTCTAAAATATTGCAAATAAAATAAGGGGAAATAGTTTATTACGTATGGAAAAATCTTATGCTACGAATGTGTTTGGAAAAATTTTACAATAATTATCTCAGAACGAGTCGGATAAAAATTTTGAAAAATGAACGCGGACGCGGAAGAGCCGTAGGGGAGAAGAGAGAGTATAGGCAAACAGAAGAGGTTAAGGTAAGCAGCAGCAATTGTGGTGGGCCCCAAAACCTGTCCCGCGTGGATGCAACTTATACGGTGGGTCCCGCAGTGTGTCGTCCTTCGGACACACAATAAGTCAGTTCTCCCTTGTCAGTGGGCCTCGCTCGCCACTACCGCCACTTGGGCGCCGAAGTCCTCGCCTGGAAACCACTCGTTAATTTTGGGTCAGCCTAGGTGACCTAACCGATCATAAATATCATAATCCGTATTTATTTATTTATAAGATTTCGGTATTTCAAAAAATATTATAGATGGAATGAAATTTTCCTTTCCTATGATTTTTAGTTGGACTATATTGCATTTATTGTATTAGTTAATATGTTGTAACCACTGTAGTTTTGTTTGCTTAATTATGAAAATTAATTAACCAAGATACCGAACGGATATCAAATTGATTTGCGTGGGTACTTTGATCTTGTTTATTAATATAAAAATTAATTAACTTATTGATTTCCGTGTGCAATTGGTAACTTTTGCTGACCTGGAGAGTACGATAGAAACTAGTCTCAAGTATTTCACTATTTTGCCTGCACTTCAACATCCCCGGAGCCTCAGTTTTCTTAATTCTTCGAGGTATGGATTGGGTACGAAATGCTCATATTTTGAACCATTCGGAATAAAAAAATACGAGTTTTTTTGTTGCAAAAATGCTAAAATACGGAGATCAAAATAAAAAAGTCACGCGCAAACACAGGCCTGAAACAAATGTCATTATGACATAACTGTGCATGCCAGTGTCACATAACAGTGCATGCCAGTAGGACTTTTTTGCAAAAAAGCTAAAATATGGGGACCAAAATAAAAATAGCTACGCGTGCCACTATCATAAACGGGACATGGCGATGTCACAAATATACATGTCATTATCACCGCATGCCAGTATCACATAACTGCGCATGTTAGTATCATATAACTGCGCCTTGTCAGCGCGGTCCCCTCTTCACTCCAAACCGTTCGGAATTATTTTTTCACTTCGTACCAAATCCAAACCCGGGTCAATGTCCTAAATCTACTCACTACTTTAAGTTTGTTTTTTAATTTGATCAAGTAATTTTTCACTTTCAATATAAAGATTTCGGTTATTCTTTCAAAAGAAAGTCGCACAATAACAACAGATTTCATGATCATCTGAACTGTTTCAGCGTGCTTCATCAGGTGATATAAATTCCATTTACTTGATTGCTACGTTGGAGATAAACGAGGCGCAGGAATGGACCCTCCAGATAAATTCATGAAATTTTATTTCTAACTTCAGAAATTTATGATTTGATCTTGTACAAAACAACAAGTGGAAAGTTGGTTAGCATTTTTAGCCGTTAATACTCGACATTGGATACCCGTCGGCCCAAATAAAGTTGTGGTCGAATATAGGAATCTGCCGCTGTCAAATCAGCAAATGCGTTACCCATATATTTTGCATTTACATAAATTATACCAAATTAGTTCTAATATGCACGAGTTTTAGAAGTTTCTTAGACACCAATTCGAGTTCAAATATTTATAACGTAACAGAGTTAAAAAAATTTATTAAAATTTTTATTCAGTTCAATTTAGATATGTAGATTTACGAATACTTTGTTATATTTTCGTTCCATGCACACTACGTGGGTCTGATATGTTCCTCATGGTTTACGAATTCAAGTTCTATAATCATGAGTCGCCGGTCAAGCCCCAATCTTTAGTCACCCAATCCGTAGGTACTAGAGCACTCCAAAATCCAAGAAAAGCACACCCCTAGTAACTTAGATCTATAATATTCTTTCCATTAGTTTACGCAACCCGAAAAAATTGAATAGACTACAATCCACATGCGATCCACTCATGTAACAAATTTATGATCGGCCAATCGAGTGGATATCATAGATTTATTTTTATATCCTATCATTTTCCGTTTCATTTTTTGTTAGTTTTTGGTATCCATAATGATGTACTACCATATCCTATTTATGATAGTCGTTAGAATTTTATATTCGATCAAAAAAATTTAGGACAATATGTATATAAAGTTTCTATATTTATTATGTGAGGTCAACAATTACACATAATTTACTCACTGACCTCATACATATATCATGTTAGAATTTTCATATCTAAAAATATATTTTCAATTAATAAAACTTGAATCTTTTTTAAGAACTTTAAGTTAAATTACTTATCAAGAGCGACATTCATTTTATCCGTTAGCTGAGTTCTAAAATTCTTGGCACAATTTTGTTTCTTTGTCGTGGTGTGGAAATTACCAATTGTGGACCAAGAGTCTTGTCTCTCTTCTCTTTTAAGTTTTAACGAAGGACCTAGAATCTTGGAATGGCGAGAAACCCTATGTTACCGAAACCAAAATTCTAACTTGTCATCATTTGTCTGCTTAGGAAAACAAATAAACAAACACAATCATTGATCCCACTTCTACTATTAGTAGATATTCTTTGGATCCTATGAAATATATTGCATCTACTTTAATTACCCCATTCTACGTTATTATAATCTTATAATAATGCCGGAGAATATCTTTGGAAGATAAAAAATTCTACCAACAACAATTAATACTGCTGCCTTTTTTTGTTCATCTAAATCTTATAATAATCTTAGACAGTTATCCCACATTAAACATCTCTAACAGTTAATTTGTTGAAAACATACGATTGCCATGTGACCTATTCTTAAGAATATATTTTTACAGTAAAAATTCACCTTGTTTTAAATTTTTATCACATTACCATACACACACAAAAAAACGTTTTGGTCCTTCAAAATCTGAAACACGGTCTTACATTTCAAATCTGATTCTCCACCTCGATTTATAATTGAAATGATAACTATTCTTAAATAGAACTGATAATGTGTGACTTTGAATACTATAACTTTAAAAATATAATTGATGAGTTTATAATTGTAAAATGAAACTTCAACACATTATCAATTAAAAAATAAAATTCCTATATAATTCAAAAAAATTGTCCCATTCAACTACAAAAATGCTTCGTCCTAATGGGTCAGCAATGGATGAGATGGTAGGACCATGGATAAACATCATAGGGATTATAAACAAGTTAGTTGACCAGTCAAAATTAACTGTGCAATTGGAGAAAAAGGGTCGAACTGGGTTGGGAAACTGTGCCCGGACACAGACGCAAAACAGGTTTGTTTCTTGAATTCCACCGCAGAATCTCTAAAGCATATAAGCATAGATCACATCCACATTGAAATGTCTTCACAGAAAACATATTAGTCAGGGCACGCAAGGCAATGCTTTTATGGGACTGTCTGGCACTTGCCTGCATGCATTTGGAGTTCCCATGTATACCTATGTTGGGATTTATCAAGATTCTGTCTCGCAATACAGTTTTTTTTAAATAGTAGCGCAGAGTTATATATTAAATAAACGGATTATAGTACGAGAATAATAAATACATAGCCAAGGTACTAAGGCACCAAACAGAAAATAACAACCAGTCAGACAGTAACAAAGTGGCGTGGGTGGAAGCGAAGGGCGAACGAGAAGCTACAAGAGCCAACGTCCAAGGCGAAAAACTACCGAGAAAAACAATGGCTAATAACTACTAGGTTACATATTAGACGCAACTTTGTAGGCATTTGAATGCATAGGCCTCGCAATACAGTTACAATTCACATTTTGTAATACGATTCAATTTACATTTGAACTACTCGATTTAGCGAGTATTTGAAGGTCGTGTCATTTTGGAAAGAAGAATGGTTAGTGTTGAGAAAATTAGATCAAAACAATAACACACAAGATTTACGTGAAAAAAATTCAAGATGGGGAGAAAAACCACGAGCAAAGAAGAATCATCTACTATCTGAGTCAAAATCGGTTACAAGGCCTCCGCGAGCAATCTCTCTACCTCACAACTTGTTAGGGCGGCGTAAACTTCAATAAAAATGTGTAGAACACGTATAACAAATCGTAGTAGAGAGATATAAAGAACGAAGACACACAAGATTCATAGTTTTATCAACTCACCTACATCCACGGGGCCGAGATGATCAACAATATAATATGTGGAGATATATGGTACATAATCCATAGTCGAGCGCTATCCATCGAGCTTAAATCTATGCTTATACTACCATTGCTAGGGATGACAATGGGTAGGGTAAAGTAGGGTTTTGGTAGGACCCTACCCATACCCTAATTTTTTTAGTTGGACTCATACCCTACCCTCGACCCTACAAATTTTTTATTGTTAGATTCATACCCTACCCTCCCAAAAACCCAGGGTCTACAGGGTCTATAGGGCCCGACCCTTTAACGTTCTGCATTTTGATAATTTTTAATCAAAATTAATTTTTATCTTAAATTTAAACAAATTTAAGACATCTGCTACGTTACACATCAATATTCTATAAAAAATTGATGAAATATCAAATTTTACAATTTAATTTCAATAGTACATAAACAATTCAAACAACAAATATAGAATGTCAGCTTCTAGTGATCCATCATTTACGACATCTTCTAAGTTGGTTGTGTAATAACATAATAAATATGTTAAAGTTAACCACAAAATATATTATATATGGTCTAATTATGATCTAACTATGGTCTAATCAGGGTAAAATCTAAAATAGGGTAAAAATGTAAGGGTATGGTCCGACTCACGAGGTCTAACTATGGATTCATACCCTACCCTAGACCAAACATGGACCCATACCCATATCCTATCCTAGACCCAAAGTCAACATACGTTCGATCCGTAGAGTAAGAGTAGGGTCCGACCCTCAGGGTATAGGTATTTCTGCCATACCTAACCATTGCCAATTAAGTAAAGACCAAAAAACTTATAGCCGTACCTCCGACTTATAGCAGCAAGCCAATATGCAATATAGCAAGAATAGAGTTCTAATTCAGTTAAAATTACGGAAAAAATCTAACTGTTCGAAACGGGGGCGGATTTGGTGGGGACTGGGCTAGTCCCCAAATATGGGGACTAACTCAAACCAATATCACTACACATGCAAACCAATATCACTTCACATGCAAACCAATATCACTTCATATGTAAAACAGTATCTTGCAAACCAATATCACTTTACATGTAAACCAATATCACTTCATATACAAACCAATATCACCTGATAGGTTTTTGACCATCGGAATTAAAGATAATCAAATTTGACGGCCCAAAATGTAGTCCCCACCTATGGACAAATTTTTTTTAGTCCCCACTCAATCCGGTCTCGTTCGAAACACGCATCTAGAAGGGCGGATGTATAAAATTGTAGCGGGGAAAGGAAAAGATAAAAAACTGTGGTCTCCGTGTGACTATATTTATCAGCTTTTGTGACCATTTATTTTTCAGAGAAACAGCAAATGTTAATTCAGTATCATTTAGTTTTGTGGAGAACTGTGAACAGGGTAGTTTCTTTTCGGTTACTAAATGAATTAACAACGCAAATTCTAGAGAAAGTTAATGCCGCCTCCATTTACGAGGTTGAGACTAAGTGACAAGCGTACCGGTCTTTTCTTTTCAGGGGTAAATAAATAAATAAATATATATATATATATATATATATATATATATATATATATATGGAAATCCGTATACAACAAAGCATCCAGCTCCACCGGATGGACCACATTCCAGTTCCCGGGGAGAGAAAGCAACCTAGTCTGTTTACAAAATCAGTCCGCTACCTGATTTCGAGATCTAGAAATCAAAGGCAACTGACAATTGGGCAAATCAAGCAACAAGATCCTAATCCTAACAAACGAGGGTTTGACCTGCCAGTAGACTAGGCAAGTTGGATCATTGATGAAATTGTGGGCCAACAGACAATCGGTCTCAACCAAAGAAAGCAGACTCTGGAACTTTTGTCTGATGATGGTGAGAGCGAGTTCGACCGCTAACAGCTCAGCCTCGAGAAGAGATTGAGCATGCCTAATATCCATATGAACCTTCAATGATGAAGCCTAAGTGATTCCGAGCAACTGCAGCCACACCCACCTGAGAGTTTTTATCCACCCAGGAAGCATCGCAATTGAATTTGACAGCACCCGGTTCTGGAGCCGTCCACGAGCTAAGCCGCGCATCAGCATCAACAGTTTGTAGCAGCGTCAAACTTGTGATATACAAATATTCATAACACGAATAAAACGCTAGGTTCAACGTTGAAATCGGATCAATTTTTACTCCCTAAAAAAAACGTACCGGTCTTTTATTCCCAACAAATTGCACATGACTGGACCTGATATCACACTTCAAAATGATTAAAAGATATTATTGAAAGAGTCATCCTATTGAGCTCTTTTAACTGATTAGTATAGCACGGGGTTCAAATGTATCGTTACAAATAAAATGTATTCTAATCCTACATAATTTGACATATTTCAAACTAAATATCACGAAGTTCATATTTAATACAAATACATAAAAATAGTTCGACCGATTTACTTTCTGGATATATATATATATATAACCTGATATATCTTATTTGTTGGATACTAATTTTATGTAAGATTTGTTATTAATTACATAAAATTAGTATCCAACAAATAAGATATATCAGGTGCTTGATGTTGAAATCAAGCAGATGATACCCATAAGTCAAACAAGAAATCTTACATCAAAAGGTTAAATTTTTGTTTAATTTCAAACGGACAAGAAAATATTATTAAGAGGATCATATTTTAAAACCAGAAAGGAAAGAACATGAACCCATACGCAAAAGGACTACGCTAAGCAAAACCCCATAAGCGGAAATAAGTAACAGTGGGAAGTGAAGAGGCGACAATTAAGAAAACGGGAACCGGACAAAACAGAGAGAAGTCGTTCATTTATGTTCTACCGGGGGATGATTGGTCGGCCGGATGCGGGACCCACCTGGAAGATACCTCTCCCAGATGTCTGAATGACCACGTGGCACCAGGAATGCGGCTACGTGACGAATATTTCGGTTTACGAGGAAAGCAAAAGAATCAAGTGAGAGAGAGAGAGATCGGACACAAGAAGAAAAGCAAAAGCAGAATTTGATGACATCTAATCTACCTATAAATCTCTCACCAATGAGTGCTTGTTCATATTAGTAAAAAAAAACTATGTCTGAATTAAAAAGTCAGTAGTATTACATATTCATTGAAAATTTAGTTTGTTAACAATTCGAATATTAATTAACCAATTTAATAAATATAGAAATGCTTTTGTATACATATCTCTTGGTCTTGGAGCAGCCGCGGCCCGCTGTCAGACGTCAGCGTCAGCAACCAGGGGGATGGTGGGGCCCAGGAAGAGGGAAGTGGGATTGTGGGTATTCTTTCTTCGGGGGGGTGGGGCCCAATGTCTGTTGACACATGAGAAGTGATTCTTCTCCCCCCTCTACAAGCAAGGTATAATTCTCCATTTCAGATATTGTTTGTTTAATTATTTTCTATTTTTTAGAATTTTTAATTATTTTCTATTTGGGGAAGATTTTGTTAATATCTGGACTTACCCCTAAAAAAACAAAAATCTCTGGTCTCTGTGTGCAAGTGTTTTGTGTGGGGACGGAAGGCATGAGGTAGGGGTGATCAAAGTTTGAAATTAAATAAATTCGAATAATAGTTCGTCAATTTTGAATTATAAAATTTATAATTAGTATTTAATTTGTGTAAAGATAAATCACAATACAAATTTTGATTTGTATATACTGATTCGAATCTGAATTAGATTTTATTGACGGTCACCCAGCGTAAGGGGACATGTGGGTATATGTTCGAGATTCACGTTGATTCTCGACTGGATTTGCTTCATTGTTCCGCTATTGCGGGTTGGTGGTTACCGACGACTTTAGTGGTATAATCAAGAATTCCGAATCGCAATTGTATATTATTATTCTTATTAAAAAAATGCACATCATATATATTTTTTAAACTATTTATAATTAACTGCCAACAAGAATTTAGATCAACTGGTGATAGAGTTGTTACAGCTTAACTAAGGTCTCGGGTTCGAGTCATTGGGAACGCAACAGTGTTAAATACTTGTTGAGAGAGCTTTGCCACCTTTCAAAGGTCTTACCCAGCTCGAACTTAGATTAGTCGGCCAAGTGGATCAGATACCAAGTGATTATAAACCAAATAAAACTATTTATAATTAACTTAAAACTTAATAATGAGTAATTAGAATTCAATTTGTTTTATAACGTATCCACCAGTCAATCATGAATATGTGATATGGTATGGTACTCCAACACGCTTCTGAAATATTTTTTAAAAACATTTGGTTAAAATTTGTATAGGTAACATCAAATATCCGAAATATTTTTACTGGCATGCCATGAAACATATGGATAGGAATCGTGTAATGTCAATCAACCGAGATACTCATGAATGGTAAAGCTATGATATTTTGTCTTTGTATTGTATTCCATCAAAAAGAATTAAGACATTAATTTTTTTAAGCAATATTAATTTATTGGATGGTATCAATAAAATTTTTTTTGGAATGAGTTCATACATATATGTTTTGAGTTTGAATATGCATATCTGAATACCCGATTAATCTAAATTTGTATAAAGGATATTCGATGCCAAGTTCGTCCTGCTTGCTAACTGTACATCGGGTGGGATACCATTGGCCCTTCAATTTGATGCTTTTCTCTAAAGAATTTACAACATATTATTTAAAGCCATCGAATACTCCGGATCAGACAGATATTCCTCCGAGAACTGTAAGAGTTTGAATGTTATTATATAATAATCAAATTGGTAAAGTGTCACGTTGGAAGGGAAATGATGGAGGGTCACGCGAGGCACGAGGAGAACGAACGTGACATGAGCAATGATTTGGACACGCGTCGAGTAACAATAAGAAGGTTATTTGGTAACCGAAACTGGTTCTGTTTTTTTAAAGAGATATTGAGTTATACAACAGGAATAAAAAATATATAGACAAGTAACTGTTGTACGTAAAATATGATTTCAATGACGATGAAGATCCGAATTAGGCCGGGATGATTATCGGTCTTGAGGGATACTCTAATCGAAGTCGTCGATTGAAGACAAGGTTGTCGGCTTGGGTTGAGGCGTCTGAGTTAAGGGTGCAATAATCGATTTAATTGATTCAAGAGGGAGTTGCCGATTTAAGAGAGGTAGACTTGGATCGTCGAAAAAGCAGGATCAGATCGTCGATTTAAGAGGTTTAAATGGAGTCCTCGATTTAAAGAGGTAGGCTCGAATCGTCCAATGGAGGGAAGCTTGAATCGTCGAAATAAGAAGACCACTTCGAATGGTCGAAATAAGCGGTTCATCCCTCGATGGTCGAGTTAGGAGGGATCACCTCGGATGGTCGAAATGAGCACCTCGAGTGGGAATCGTCGAAATAGTCCTTTGAGTGACCATTACTCGAGTCGTCGAATTAAGGCCTCGAGGGTATAGGGCTCAAGTCGTCCAATTAAGGCCTAGAGGAAGTCGACTTCAGATGATCGAGATAAGGAGCCTCGACCTTGGATGGTCGAAATAGGGAGCCTCGACCTCGAATGGTTGGAATAAGAGGCCTTGTGTTAGATGTTCGAAGTAGGCTTCGACCTCGAGTCGTCGAAATAAAGTCTTATGCATAGATGTCGGACTCGGCGTTGGTAGATGATTAAAAGACTTGATCGAGGTGGACTCTAAAACAAGTTAGCCGAGGTAGAGGCACGAAGAGACCGGATTCGAAGCGGACTCTTGGAGAGTTTGAAGGGCCTAAAGAGACTGGATGTACTCGGGCCTTTAGATTTAGAGTTGTAGTTGGAGTTGGGGTTTGAAGGCGGATGAACTTCTGGAGTCCGAAGGAGTCCGAGTCGGATTAGAATAGGTGTTAGGAGAAGATGAGTTTTTGAGTTGTTGTATCCGAATAAAAGTCGCCTAGGTAGTAGGACGAGGTTGGGAGTCTTTTGTGTATATAAGCATAGGCCGGGGTTCACCGGACTCTCTCTTATTCTTATGGATTATTCTAATTTTACAAGTTATTACATTTGACCACTTCATAAAGTAAGAAGAATCTCTATTAGTAGTTGATATATGTGTTGGTTACTTCATAAGTATTTACATCGCTCCCTTAAATATAAAAATGTTTAAATGTTAAATAATTATTTAAAAAAAATTATCACTTTTTCAAAGATTTTATCGAACTAGCAACGTACGCACGCCTTGCCAAGACAACAACTCGCCACGTACGTACAGGACAGGAGAGTACACCATTCGCATTTTATCGTCACCATCATTTTTCTCCACTATTATTTTAACTCCATCTGTTTGTTCCACTCCTCTCTGTCCTGACGTTAGAAGCCAAGACACAAGAAGACAACCAGTTTTTTTGTCCGGTTCAAAATTTTTTGAAGGGTTAAAATAAAACCCCATAACTATAGATGGTATTCACTTTACTTCTCTGCCAAGTGAAGTTTTTACCATTTTTGTAAGCGGTAAAAATCGACTCATCAATTTCTAAAAAATGAGTTAAAATTTGTTGTCATCATATTCACAGTAGACGATAGCAATGGAGATGTGAGGACGATTTGCTATACCAAAAAAATCAAAAAACTTAAAAAAAATCTCTCCTTCGAAGGCGGATTTCCTTTTTCCCTCCCTTACCTCTCTTCTTCATCCTCTTCTTCCTCCTTCGGAATTCTTCCTCTTCTTTTTCCCAAAATTGCGCACTTTTTCTCCTTTTATTTTATTTTCCAGATCTGGTAGATTTGGTCTAGATCAGAGTTGAACGGTGTTGTTTGGTACTTCATGGATCGTCTCCCGCCTCCTTCGTCCTTCGCTGGTTTGTTGCTTCAGCCTCCAGGGTCTAACTTCACTTCAAGCTTGTTTTGGGAGGCTTCCAGGGTCACCGTCGACCTCCCCCCGGTTGATCCTTTACTTTATCTATACTTTTTGTTATTTAGTTTCAATGTTATCTGTGAACTTTAAAGTTATTTGTGCTTTCATCTTGCTATGTTTATGTTTGTTAGGTTTGGTCCCAAGCCATATCTGTTTTGTGGCCGTTTCGGGTTTAGACTTGTTTGCCTTTTTTGTGTCTTTTGTTTGGCTCAGTCTAGGATCGATCCAAGATCTAGTCTGTTCTCAAAACTATTCATGTTGTTGCAGGTAGAGAAACTTGTCTCAGGTGAACCTATTCAACCTTGGCTCTCATTTGAGTGCATCTTGTACGCTTTCAAATGGCCACGGGATTGTGTTTGTAACGTTTCCTCGTGGTTTTTAGCTGTAGGTCGTCGTGGCAGATCTTTGCATCAGTTGTTGGTTCTCGTGGCTTCTCGACCGCCTTTCTCTTCCATATGTTCCACTTTGTTGACTGCAGATTGGATTTCTTTTTCTGATTGGTATTTTCGTTGTTGTTGCAAGGGAAAACTTCGAGAGCATTGAAGAACAATTCTGAGACGGTCCAGAGTGGTCGTCTGAAGGGTGATCCCAACGTGCCGCAAAAAAGGAAAAATGAAGGAAAAAAGTGAGTCTAGGGGAAAGAGATTGTATTGAGAGAGTAGGGAAAAAGAGAATATAGGGGTTTGTTTGTGTGATTGCATGAACAAATTTTGACTACGATGGAGAAAATTTTATTACAATAAAAATAAAAATTTGATTTGTTATATTCTACCGTTAGTTAAATTTTTTGTTATTAGTTAAATTTATGGTTCATTATTTTTCTTTGTGTTTATTAAATATTTTTGTTATTTTATTGCCACCTAAAGAGTGATGATCATGATAAAATAAGTGGCAATAATAGAACTAATAATTAATAAACATTAAGAAAAATAATGAAACATAAATTTAAAATAATGTTTTTAAAAAGTGTGATGCCATATTTGATATATTTCATAACGAAAATTTATTATTATAACAAAGAGTACTAGTCAAATAGTATTTAGCCTAACATCATAAAATATTGTCAAACTCAAAGAGGTCCAAGTTCAAACCCTAAGAAGTGTATAAATAGTATAAAATTTAGCTTTAAAAAAATATCAAGTACAGCATTTTCTATTTTTCAATTTCCATCCTTTAAACTGGGCCGGATGACATGGTCCAGAACATGCTTTAGCGTCAATCTTTGGGGCAGTTCTGGCCCACTCACGGGTCTGGACTTGATAAAACTGGACCATAATAACATCTCATCTTTTTGGGACACAGGCATGTGTAGAACCATGTGGCCTACAACCCGTGTTAATTTTTGAAAAAATATCGAGCGGGTAAAAAATTTTAAATTCGAACTATTGAAATTTTTATGGGTAGAAATTGAGGGGCACAATACCTACTAATATTTATTAACTGCGTGCAAAAGTATCAGAACGAATACATTGGAATAGGCTAACCCTCTTCATATCATCTACATAATGCAAAAGCCAAAAGACATATCAGAAAGTATATAATCAAATCCTATCTCTAGAACATATTTAGAGAAGAAATCCGCCGCTTGATTCTCTTCTCGGCCAAGTAACTCACGGGCTCTTCTAATCAAATTGGCCGCGCCCCTCCACACAATACAATTTTGTCACTATTTTAAGTCATTCGCAACTAATAACTGACTTAGTCGATTTGAAAGTACCGTGAATATTACTTGCAATTCTTTTTGTTATTCTATAATAACTCCTCCCCTTTTTCTCTCTCTCGCTCTTGGGTCACCTTTCCTCCACATCTATATTACTTACAATTCTTTGTGTTATTCTATAACAATCTTTACTGATGCATACTGTCATAGAAAATGCTTCCTTATCTAGAATAACAAAGAAGTTTCATAATTACGCCATATTTGATATATTTCTTAATGAAAATTTGTTGTAAAAAAAAGCTTCCTTATCTAGAATAACACAAGTTTTTTTAACAAAAATCTAGAATAATAAAGTCATTTCAATTATGAATTTTTTTTGTCTATCTAAGGAATTTTTTTTAATGGCATCAAGTATCAATGAAAAATCAATATAGAGTAAATAAAAAGAAGAAAAAATTACCCTAAGGTCCCTGGTGTTTAACTAAACACCCCTTTTAGTCCTTATTGTCTTCAATAACTTTTCTCTGTCCTTCTAGTTTGAAATAATACACAATCTCGAGTCCCTGGCTCCGGCACCAAAAAATAACTCCGACAAGGAGGCACAGAAAATGAAAAATTGCCCCTCGGTCAAAATAACAAGAAAAACTTACCTTCTTCAACCTCTAGAATATCAAGAACACATGAACATACTCAAGAATACCAAAAAGTCACTCAATAATATCAATAACACCTAATAACATCCAATTAATTAAACAAAGTAAAATCTCGCAAACTTCATAATCTAATGACCGGGAGCGACCCTAAAGCAAAAACAAATCTGAGCTTTTCGATTCCAAAATGGAAAACAACCACGACAAAAGGGGATCCGTGGAAAGCCAACCAATCGAAGCGATAGAAAATTGCTCTGAACCAGCGCGGTTGGTCTCGTCGTGGATGGTAGTGACGGTGGCGGCGCGGTGTTTGTTCCAAATTAGGGCCAACACCGTTACTGGAGCTCCCCCGGCCATACCCGCAGCTTGCTTTTCCCACATACTCTCCCTTGCTGGAGTCGTACCAAGTTTTAGTCGAGTTGGTTGTGGGGGTTGTTCAAATCAATGACGGAGACCACGACCTGCTCCTCGCCACATCGGAACTTGTTCTTGGTGTTCATTTCTGGGCTAAAGAGGGGAAGTATTCAACCGGACATGGTAATTTTTGCTGGCTCAGTTGGGTTAATCCCAAATTGGGTATTTTCGCTGCCCAATTTAATTGATTGTTAATTCTTTGCTTTAGTTAATTAATTAGTTTTGGTTGTTTAATTAAATGTTATTTGTATTTAGATAATTTGATTTTCTTAATTTTTAATGGGGGTATTTTCTTCGTATTCTAAGGTTAAAAAAGATGAGTTTTTTTTTACTGAGAGGAAATTTGGTTCTTGTAGGTAAAAATTTGCAGGAGTTATTTTTCAGTGCCAGAGTCAGGAACCTGAGAGAGGTACATTATTTTAAATTAGAAAGACCAAAAAAATTATTGAAAATAGTATAGATTAAAAAGAGTTTTCCTTAAACGTCAGAAACCTAAGGGCAATTTCCCCTAAAAAGAATTATAGGTGTATAGATATGGAGGAAGTGTGGGCCAAGAGGGGAGTCGGGGAGAGGGGGAAGCGACGGACGAGAGGAGTTTTTATCTTTTTTATTTTTTTTAACATCTTATATCCGGACTCACTAAACTGATTAATTCAAATTTGAGTTCTATAAAATCTTTAAAAGATCATAAAGTTCTCTAACAAGTATTTTGACGGTTTCGACGCGTAATTAACGAATAATTACGCGTTAAACCCGGATAATTAACAAACTAATTCGTTAACAATAAATCACTTACTTGTTGAAGCAAGAGGTCCACAGGCTCGGGTCCACAACTTCTTCGTGCTGGTCGAATTACAATCACGTTCGAACGGATCCGTAATCGATTTTCACGAGATTTCCTTTTATCGAAAATCTGATTAAAATTCAGGAACTGATCCGGAATTTTCCTTTTGTATTGAGTGGTTGTGGGAAAAGTTACATTTCAGTCCAGCCGGATTCCTCCTTTTATAGGAAAGTCCGGCCAGTCAAAATGTGCCACGTGGCACTCCGGACCGCATGTCCGCCACGTGGCATACCGGACCGCATGTCCGCCACGTGGGCTGCCACATATGACGTCAGCGCCACGTCATGCTGACGTGGCGCTTGCGTAGCTTGGGCCGGTCAACGCGGGTTGACCGGCCCATCCAACCCAACTTTTTGGGCCTAATGGGCCCGGGCCCAATTAGGCACAATAATAATTGCCTATTGGGCCCAAGGTCCAACATCTCCCACTCAATTATTATTGACCTTGATCAACAGTTATCAGATTTCTTCAAAGGATTTCGTGCGACAAGCACACGTCGAGTATGTTAAGCCAAATTCAAGAGCACAGACACTCAGGCTACTTGAATAGTAGCATCTCGACAACCTTCTTGTTTAATGTATGCTATTACCCCAGGACTCATGTCACATTCCATTGTTCACATAAGTGATTTCAAACAATTATATTCGGGTTCACTATTGTACTTTTCAATACAATTGGTGCACATGAACCACGAAACTCAGAATGTGATGAACATAGCTCCTTCTCCCTTAACTATATTCCTTTCATAATGATACAGCCTGCTTTTCTGGTCAGCCCTGCCAGGTCGAATCGCTATGCCATAACCTTTTCATGAACTTTCCAAGCTAGCAGCACTGGATCATACTTCCAGAATACGTTTAGGATCTTAAGGGTAGGTTTCGGGAACCACAGTTCTCGAAAATTGGTCTCACACCAAGGATTGTGAAATCACTCAACATTTTCATCCCATCCAGTGGTCGAGTAGCAGACATGATACTGATCACGTGTTACGGTGTATATTCCTTTGTCAAGGAACACATGTCATTTAACACCATACTAGAGTATCAGCCTTAGCTTAACTCTAGGCTAATAGGACAGACAGTATGATAAGTTCCACTTATATCTTATCATATGGATTGTAGAAAATCCAAATGCAGTAACTTATTCCTGCATCCCATAAGGAAACTTGCTCTTAAGCAAGACGGCATTCTGCCATAGGACATGCACTTATGTATGTCCAATAACTGCCTCATCTCATCTAGGAATCAACTTCTTGACTCCCACTGAGGTAAACACCCGTGTGAGTGGGCTACTTCTCTGTCCGACATGTTTCACATTTAACTCATATTGCCAAATAAAAAATTCCTTTATTCCAACTAATTGGATTACAAATGAAACCGTCGTAAACCCAGTGACTTAACATGTTTCTCGAACACTTCTCGAGGTAATGCTTTAGTCATTGGATCTGCGACTATATCTCGTGTAGATATGTGTTTCATACACAGTTCTTTATATTTCAAAATCCCTTTGACAGCCTTCCAGTGAGCACTGCCTGGATCAGACTGATATCTGCTTGCTATCCCAACAGCATAGCAAATGTCAGGTCTAGTACACAACATTGCGTACATCAGGCATCCAACTGCATTGGCATAAGGAATCTTCTCCATGTCCCTACGTTGTTTAGCTGTTTTTGGGCACATGTCCTTACACAAATTATGACCTTTAACCAATGGGACATACTTTGGATTACTTTGATCACAATTGAAACGTTCTACTACTTTGCGAATATATGTCTCTTGTGAAAGAGACACTATTCTTTTCGAACGATTTCTCGAAATCTTAACTCCGAGTATGTAATCTGCTTCACCCATGTCTTTCATTTCAAAGTTGGAAGATAACCAATCTTTGATTTTGACAAGAAATCCCATGTCATTTGCAGCTAAAAGTATGTCATCAACATATAAAGTGATGATAACAAACTTCTTTCCTGATCGCTTAACATACACACAATGATCTTCGTCTATCATTATAAAATCATGCTGCATGATCGTATTATGAAAACGAATATACCATTGTCTAGACGACTGCTTAAGGCCATAAATTGATCTATTTAATTTGCAAACTTTGTGTTCGCAGCCTTTTTGAATGTAGCCCTCAGGCTGAATCATATAGATTTTTTCATCCAATTCTCCGTGGAAAAAAGCAGTCTTTACATCCATTTGATGTAATTCTAGATTTATGTTAGCAACCATAGCTAAAATGATCCTAATTGACGTAAATCTAACAACAGGTGCAAAAGTCTCCTCATAGTCTATCCCAGCCTGTTGTTTAAATCCTTGGGCAACCAAACGCGCTTTGTATCTTTCGATACTACCATCTGCATTGCGCTTGATTTTGAGAATCCACTTATTCCCAATTGCCCTACGCCCTTTAGGTAGGTCAACCAGATCCCAAACCTGGTTTTTGATCATAAAAGACATTTCTTCTTCCATTGCATTCATCCATTCATCACGTTTTGGAGATGACAATGCACCAGATACATTTTTAGGTTCATCTTCATCCTGCAGGATGGCCAGAAGAATTTCACTTGGACTACCAAATTTCTTTAGTGATACCAAGAACGCATTAGCCTCGCATTCGATGTCAAATCGTCGGCGTGGTATGCTAGTTCTGCTAGACCTACGGTATTCCCGATTTTGATAAACATCTCTCATATATTCATCATATCCAGGAATCGCACTCCCACTGGGTGGAAATACCGTACTCCCATTGGAATAAGGAATTACCTCCCTTTCAGGACTCAGATCACGACCTTCTGGATCATTTTGAGTTGGAAAATCTATATCTTTCTCCTCAATTCTCCCACTCGGAAGAAGTGATCCAGATGAATCTGGTTCATTTGTCTCATAAAGGGTAAGGTCACTACTAACCTCCCCCAACTTTGGAAATTCATTCTCCAAAAAAGTGACATCACGTGATTCAAATTCTGTTACATGTCCATTGTCCAGTTCACCCACGAATACGTACCCTTTAGATACCTCTGGGTATCTTATAAAGATACTTTTTCTACCTCTCGGTCCTAATTTACCGAAAGCACTTGAGGTAGAATGGACATAGGACGCACACCCCCACGGCTTAAAATAGGATAAATCGGGCTTCCGATCTGTCCACATTTCATAAGGAGTGGCTGTAACAGACTTAGAGGGAACACAGTTCAGAACGTATGCGCCAGTCAGGAGCGTATCTCCATAGAATGATATAGGCAAATTTGCCTCTGCCATCATTGATCTAACCATATCAAGAAGGGTTCTATTCCTTCTTTCAGCAACTCCGTTTTGCTGTGGTGTATAAGGAATGGACAACTGATGTTCAATTCATTTTTCAATGCATAGAGCTTTGAACTCATCAGAAAGATATTCACGGCCACAATCAGTTCGTAAAGCCTTTATCTTTCTATCCTTCTGATTCTCAACAAAACTCATGTATGTCTTGAAGCAGTTTAAGGCTTCAGACTTGTGAGAAATCAGGTATATCAGACCATATCTAGTATAGTCGTCAATAAAGGTGATGAAGTAATATGCTCCATGCCTTGCCCTCACGTTCATTGGACCACATATATCAGAATGGACTAATTGTAGTGGAAATTTGGCTCTAGCCCCAGTACCGAAAGGTTTTCTAGTGCTTTTCCCTTCTAGACAGGATACGCAACTAGGTAATATAGATTTCTCTATATTGCCCAACAGTCCTGCCTTAGCGAGACGGTTTAAACGATCCTGACCGATATGGCCAAGTCTAGAATGCCATAGTTTAATATCATCCTCTGATGAATTTGAACTAGTGACAAAAGAAAAACTTTCAGAAGGATCAATATCCAGAATCAAAAAACCTTCCGATATATATCCAAGGCCAAAATAGGCATCATCCAAAAATAATCTAACGGTGTCGTTCTCAAATGACAACCGGAAACCTAAAGACATTAAGGCCGAAACTGAGATCAAGTTCCTTCGTATGTCTGGAGCAAACAACACGTCATGTGAAAGAAGGGCACGACCACCACGAAGGTGTAATCTACAAGTGCCCAGACATTTTACATCCACACACGAGTTGTTACCGACAAAAATGGTTTTTGCTCCAGCCGGCAAGCGCCTGTACTCAACGAACGAACCACGGTCTCTAGTTATATGGTCTGTCGCTCCTGCTTGGGCATTTTGCAATCTTTTGCAAAATGTCCCTTCTGTTGACAGTTAAAACATTTCACTTTTGAAATGTTAAACCGCTTGTTCTTTTTAGCCTTGGAGCCATCCAACTTGGTTCCATGGTTTTCAGCCTTTGGAGTTTGTTTACACTTACCCTTCCCTTTACCTTTTTTCTTTTTCCCACCACTCCCAGTCGAACAAATCGAATGGGCTTCAGGGTGGGATTTCATAGCTAGGAGGCGATCTTCCTCCAGCTCAAGGTGTCTGGCAACATCATCAAATGTTACCAAATGATCGGAATGGGTAAGATTCATCTTCATCTGTTCCCAACTAGGTGGTAGAGAATGGATGACAGCTTGAATCTGCTGCTCGTTGCTGAGTATGTGACCGGCCTCTGCCAGTTCACTGATCATATTGGACATTACTCTCAAGTGTTTCCACATGGGAACCTCCGGACGCTTTTTAAAGGTATCAAACCTTATGGTCAAAGCACGCAGCTTCGACACTGAAAGCTTTCCGAATTTCACTTTGAGAGAATCCCATAACTCTTTCGCGTTGTCATGCACGCGAAATTGTCTGGTGATATCATCCATCATGGAACTCAACAAGATCAATCGAGCAGTAGTGTTTTTCCTCTTCCAAATAACATAAGCTTCCTTATCTCGCTTATGTTGAGCAGTTGTGCCTTCTTCAGGCTCATCCATTATGACATGTATGTGCTCCAGAACCTCTTGTTCTTCAAGCACATATTGGATTTTCATACTCCAATTGTCATAGTTTTCACCGTTGAGTTTTAACTCACGGTTTAGCTCAGCTATAATGGATCTAGAAGCGACTGACATTTCTATAGGGATTTTTAATATGAGAACATATTAGAAATTTGATTTGGCAATATGATTCAATTTACTAATCACTCATAACTTTTAACGATATGGAGTTCTCAATTAATCTCAAAATCGAAGTGGGTCGCGGGCATGCTTCCCCTCACCATTCAAGTATTAATCTTAAACTTCAACCGTTTAAAGTTCATCGATAGTAAATTCAAGTGGAAGCAATTAAACAAACATCTTTATTTAATTACATGTTTGACACATGCATTTGTACATTCTGAGTGTGCTCACACATGCACAAAATCTCAGACAAGGTCACAACCTATTGTACAAAAGTCTCCCAAAAACAACATATGTACATGGGGACAGTTAAACATATAATCACACAGGAATCAGATGTCCAGGCGATCCGGTAGGAGAATTCAGATACATATCTGGATCCGGGTCCGGAGACGATCCGGTGGGGGCCGGGTGCGAGGACGATCCGACGAGAAGTTCCAGGGTACTTTCCAGAATTGGAATTGAATCCATGATCCAGATGATCAGGAGCGGAGGAAAACTATAATAGTAATCCTTAGCGAAGTAGCGGTTCAAGATCAAACCGCTTCGCAACTCCAGAACAGGAGAAGGTATCATTTTTCTGCGTAGACCCTTATCCTCAAGATAATGGACCAGCCCATAGAGAGCATCTCTATGGGTATTGAACTCGGGTGCCGAGAAGACACTCATATCTTCTCGAATTTTCATAGTGACCAGGAGGTCTCGAAACATAGAGGGCCAGTCATCTCCATGATCGTAACCTCCGGCCCAGATGCACTCTTGCATCTCCCGGTGAACAGCCTCAATGTGCTCAACAATGACATACATGTCATTCTTGGGCACACGCAGCGGTAAACGGCGCTTCAGAATCTTCTGTCGAAGTTCTGTTGCACAGAAGTTCAGATACCTGTCTCCAGTAGCCATCAAATCTTGCAACAATTGCAATTCAATTTCGGGTTAATACTCATATTTTCCCAAAATATGATTGAAAAACTCATTTTCCAATCTTTTTGATGAACATTTTATGGATCAATTTATGTGATTTTAGTTTAACTTTTACATATCTCGGAACTCGTTCCAAAATATTTTATCTTTAGGTTTATTAAAATTATATTTTAATAAACCTAATTGACAAAAATTTCTCAAAATTTTTATCAATTTATTAGATTTTAATTGAATAAAAACTGATTTTATCCAATTAAAAGAGAAAAAACCCAATTTTTAAGTCCAGTCAAAATTGACCGTAAACCGGGTTGGGTCGAACCAAGAAACCAGGCCAATCCGTCCGGTTTTTTAATTTTCTTGACCCGGGTATAAATATTTTCGGGAAAAATTGTGAAATTACGATTTTGCCCCTCGCATATTTTCCCCTTGAATTTTCTCTCTCTTCGACCGCGAGGACGAAAAATCGTCCGCCGCTCCTCTCCACGACCGCCGCATAACGGCGGCGAACCACGGGCCGAGACCGGTCACAATCGACTCGTCTCGGCCTCGCAAGCACGGCCGTAGCGGCTTCGCGGGTCGTCGTCCAGCCGTTCTCTGCCGCGATCGTCTTCTCCGTTCCGCGTCTCTCCTCTGTCGTCGTCCTCGATCTCGCGATTCCGGCGACGTCGATCCACAAACGTGGTATCGGGACGTCGGGGAGAAGCCGGAGAATCGACTATCGTCGATCTCCGGCGTCGAAATCGTTGGATTTCCTACGAAATCGACGGATTTCGATTTCGGACGAAAAACGCCCAAATCGCCCGATTAGGGTTTGATTTGATTTGGGGATTTTTGGGACAATTTCCAATTAATCCCCAAGGTTTCCGAAATTTTCACCGAGGTCCATGACACGCAGGTGCCACGTAATCGGTCAAATTTCAGATTGGTACCTTAAGGTTTCGCGCGTGCGCGAATTTGCCCGCGTGGTTAGGCAAAATTTAATTTAGTCCCGCTGGTTCCAAATTAATTACATTAAAGTCCAACATATTATGATTTTCCATAAAATCACAATTAATATGATTTTTAACTCAATAAACCACATAATTATTTAAATTAAAACATCATATTATCATCAAAACATGGTTTCAACCATGCTCTGATACCAATTGACGGTTTCGACGCGTAATTAACGAATAATTACGCGTTAAACCCGGATAATTAACAAACTAATTCGTTAATAATAAATCACTTACTTGTTGAAGCAAGAGGTCCACAGGCTCGGGTCCACAACTTCTTCGTGCTGGTCGAATTACGATCACGTTCGAACGGATCCGTAATCGATTTTCACGAGATTTCCTTTTATCGAAAATCTGATTAAAATTCAGGAACTGATCCGGAATTTTCTTTTTGTATTGAGTGGTTGTGGGAAAAGTTACATTTCAGTCCAGCCGGATTCCTCCTTTTATAGGAAAGTCCGGCCAGTCAAAATGTGCCACGTGGCACTCCGGACCACATGTCCGCCACGTGGCACTCCAGACCGCATGTCCGCCACGTGGCGCGCCACGCGGCAAAGCTACCCCTAGCTTTGCCACGTGGCGCCACGTGGGCTGCCACATATGACGTCAGCGCCACGTCATGCTGACGTGGCGCTTGCGTAGCTTGGGCCGGTCAACGCGGGTTGACCGGCCCATCCAACCCAACTTTTTGGGCCTAATGGGCCCGGGCCTAATTAGGCACAATAATAATTGCCTATTGGGCCCAAGGTCCAACATATTTAATAATTGATAAGGTTAGATATATGTGTTTGTTGGTTTTTGATAATTTATGTTGCCATTAAAAATTGTCTTACAAGGTGAAAACTGGGAGCTCTTTTGGGCGTAAATAATGGTTGCGATTTCAACTAATAGAGTTACGATGAAGAATAACCAAGGACTAGTAATTAGATGCACGTGTTTGTTAATTTAAATGTAAGGAAGCGCATAGAAACAGAACTATGTGGCGGATGGAAAACATAAAACAAATTTAAAGTAAAAAAATAACCGTAAGACAAAGAAAACAATGAGAGGGAGGAAAAAAAGTGTTAGGGTAACGAGGAGTTAAGACAGCGAAAGTGTAAACATGAATGTGTAGAACATCTATAATAAATAGTAGTCAAGATAGCAATAATAGAGGACACACAATATAATAAATAGTAGCAATAATAGAGGACACACAATATATATGATTTAGTAAAAAGACATATATTCTCAGAATCACGACGATCATTAATACAGTATGTGTTGATATATTATACATAATCTATAGACGAGGCATGTCCTAAAAGAAAGTATATTTTAAATTATAACGGCCATAGCAAATAATATAGGAAGTTAGATAAATATAAAGAACGTTGCGACACGAAACGTGAGTGTTGTTACTAGTAATAAATTAGAAATAAACTACTAGATGCGCTTAATTATTCATTATGAAAATGACAATTACTGTAGAAGATTATTTAGAAGATTATTGGGAGAGCTATTCTCTAATAAGATCTGATAATACGATTGCATGGGGTAATAAGAGCCGAAAGTTATAAGGTCTTAACATTATCGTTCCTTTATATTTCTATTAAATGGATTTCTAATAAGATTATCAGATCTCTAAGAAGATCCGATAATACTCAATTGCATGGGATAATAAGGGTCGAAAGTTATAAGGTCTTAACATTATCGTTCTTTTACCTAAATTGACTTAGAAGGTGGAAAGTAGGAGCTCCTAAAGACACAAGATATGGGTCTGGGTAGCTAATATAACAATGGAGAAGAGAGTTAATTAGGAGCCATTGGACACATGAGATTGTTAATTTATAGGAAAACGATTGCTAAAAAAGGGTTCTACGAAGACAACTATGGAGCTTGAAAAAATGAATGCAATAAGAGGACAGAAAGGAAGAAATGCCACAAGGAGTATTCCACTATAAAATTCCGTCAATTCATTAGCGTCGGGTACCATTAGACAAACGATCTTTGAGAAGTGACAAAGATTTAGTTTTTGAAAAAAGGTAAATACTACACCAAGTACACCTTGTATAGGTTTGAATCAAGAACATCCGTCATACCTTATACACCTAGTACTGCTACGCTAAATATCTTTTGGTACAAAAATTTAGTTTTGGCATTTTTATTTTGCCATTAAAATGGTCTTAAGATGTGGAAAGCGTGAACTCTCTTGGACACGAATTTGGGTGTGGTTATAAATGATATTATTAAAAGAAAAAGACAATCACTTAAAAAAAGTCAATTACTTAAGAGGAATCACTCGACAGTCGACACATGAGACTCTTAACGAAGAAAAAAACAATCGATAAAAATAAGAGTTACACAAACATAGTTACGGAACATACGGAGAAAACAAAGCAATTAACATGAATAATAAGGAATCAGAAGAAGAAAATTGTAATAAAAGAGAAAAAAATAAAGAAAGCTACAAGCTCTTAATTTTGTCGTTTCTTTATGTCATTATTAAAAATTTCGCTTGGTATGGATATTAGGAGCTCTCGCGCACAAAACATGTGTGTGGTACAACTAATATAATTTAGAAGAATACAATTACCAACTAAAATTAGTAAATGCATGAGATTGTTAATTAAAAAGATGACAATTTTTAAGAAAGAGCCATTTATCAACAATTATGGATCAAACAAAGAAAACAAATGCACTCACACGAATGACAACAAATTAGTGGGGCATAGAAAGTAATAAGACATCAACAATTACTTATATCAATTACTATGTTAAATTTTTGTTAAATTTTTTTTGTCATTTTTCAAAAATCTTAAGTTCAATTTAAACCTGAATTAATCAGCATATTAAATTTGGAGAGCGATGAAGAAAGAAAGTTACAAACTCTTAATTTTACCGTTGCCTTATGTTGTCATTAAATGGGTCTAAGAACGTGAATTTTGTGAGTTCTTTAGGAAACCAAACGTGTGTATCCTTACAACTAACATAGTTAAGAATAAGTCAAGGATAAGGACAATTGGATGCATGAGAAAAGTGATTAAGAAGAATAAAATTGTATCTGTCGACTGGATCGAGGAAAATTCGAAATTCAATTATTGACATGTATAGAAAATATATTGCTAAGAATAATCCACAAAAAGACTACCAGAGAGTAGTCACACGAAACAAAGTAACTCACATGAAAAATAATGTACAAGCAAAAAAAATATTTGAACTAATAAAATAATGTCTCAGAAAATTTGACGAAAGTCCAGAATTTAAACCATGATAAATATAGTTATTAAAAAGAAACCTATCGATGTGACAAAGAAAGCAATATAAACGCAAGTGTGGTTACAGTTACATAATTAAGAATAAGACGTAACGTATGCATAAAATTGTTGATTAAGAAGAATACAATTGCAAAAGAGGAATAACATGAAAATAACTATCAGATTTGAAAGACAATCAATGAGTGGAAAAAAAATCAATAAGACAATAAAAAATCAATGAGTGGCATGATGCAGCCTCTACAAGTCGATGTGCACCTGAGCGTAGTTGCTGAACTCATGCCTCAATGAATTGTCTGGTGACCAAGATGCTCGGTCGATTCTTGACCATTCAGTTAATGTTACGACGAGTATGTTAGGAATCACCAGAAAGAAAAAAACGTACACAAGAATACGAACATAAGAAATAACGTAGTTCGGTCTAATGCCTATGTTTACGGAGTGATAGAGAACTTTTATTGATGAAAACTGAGCCACAAAGTGATACATGAACTATGATAACATGTCTTTATATATTAGACAAACTCTTGCATACCAAAAAATCTATCTGGGTCATCCTAGGCGTCCAAAACAAGAGTCCGAGCAAAATAGAAAATTTTGCCGCAGCACACGTAGCGATTGCTTGGTGCCTAGCGAGCGCTAGGTCTTCAGCATCCGAACTTTCTGTTTCTACCCCCTAGCGATCGCTAGGTAATTAGCGGCTGCTAGGCCCAATAGATTTTGAGCCACTCCCAACAATCTCCACCTTGGCGAGAAATCATCATTTTGAAGAACCATTAAGCTCCAACCAAACTTTGACAAACTCCAACTTGACGAAATACCGTCCCTTTGAAAAATATGAGATCTTGTAAGACCAAACCAACTCCATCTTGAACCATAGATACTCTGTCATCAATAAGACCATCTACACTTCTCTCTACATTTGTTCAATCCCTTGGAGACATCCCCCAAACTCGAGTGTCGCCCGAGCTTGCTTGGTGTATTTTCTCCAACCTCCATTGAACCCCAACTTGGAAGTTCACATGCTGAAGGAACTTTGTGACCAATAGACGCTCCTCTATTTTTCCGGCCACCCTCATACTTCGCAACCTTGAACTGCTTCCTAGTTAGGGGTTTTTTGCCTTGAACCAATGCTACAAGCCACAACATACATTGGGCAGAATTTTGTTCCACCAAGCAGAACCCTTGACATGTCACAAACTTTACTGCTCGCCCTTGAGTGAGATAAAATCTGATTTGCCTGTGGTGTTTCCAATGGTTTTGCATTCCCAATGCCAAACCTACCCAACACTGTTGCTTTGCACGTGCCATTAGACAACCATAGCGGGGCCTTTAACCTTGTCTCTGGAATTCCCATTCCAAGAATCCTTTTGGCTGCACTCAAATCACTCATGTCAAGACCTCGCTCCTATAATCCAAGGCTCCTAATGAGATCACATTCCTCTCTACCTTTGGAACATATCTAACGACACCATCCCTCATCTTAATTCGTATGTCCCTTATTGATGCAGAGGAACGTGGATAGGAGATCGCGGATCCGTTGATTATGAGAATACTTGGAAAATACGATAAAGTATCGATCCGTTGATTCTATGAATATCAGAAAATAACACAGATAATAGGGAAAATTCTTATTTTTCAATATCAATATTCAACTCCCCTAAAACAATAGCGAAAGGTCCTATTTATAGAAAACTAAAATAAACCTAATACATATAATTCTACTATAATTAAAACTCCTAATACTAATAATTAAACTATAAATAATTACTAATTTAATGCCATTCTTTATCTCCATCATTCTCCCCCGGTTGGAGAAATTCGCCCTCGAATTTGGTGTCGTTGGCCAGTTTGAGATCTTCTTGCACGAACTATTTAACACATTCGAGCAACGTGGTGACACTTGATATCGTCCATTCCAGCAGAACAAATACTTGGAACCTCGGCAATCATAAACATTCTTCAGGTCAAAGACCAAGAACTCATGTCTTCGAGCAGATCTTTCAGCATCCTTGAGGGCATTCAACATATTTAGCAAAAGAGAAGCTTCAACATATACAAACTTGTCAACTCTGAGAAAGTCAATATGTTCAACCGACTCAACCTCATAAGAATGGTATATGTGGGGTATGGCCTCGTTCACCAACTCATCATCCTTAGTGGAGTCTCCAAGTCTAGAGTCACCAACAACTGCATCAACCTCGTCCTCCTCATCAGGGTAAGAGTCATAAATTGATTCACCATTGTCTACATCAACCTCGGAAGAGTCATAAATTGGGTCATCAAATAAGGCATCAGTGGAGTCACCAACCTCTTCCCAAACCAAAGTATCTTCAACTTTTTCTAATGGTGCACTCTATTTCTTCCTCAAAATCTCTGCCATCTCTTGTCTCAAATCATCCAAATTAGCTTAAAGCTCATGCAACTTCTTGACCATTTGATGATCATATTGCTCCCAAAAGCGACGGTGCTTATTACCAACAACGTTCCAAATGTCGTAAGTATGTTGAGAAAAAAAAGCATAAATCAGCTTCTCTTTCTTCTTAGGCCATCGATATATTTTTTGCTTACCACATCGTTATCGTCGAAGATTTAAATCAGACCACCAATGTATAATATCATCTCGTAATCGTCGTTTGACAAATCTGACTCTATCCAGCTCCGCAAACTTGTGAGCATCAAAGTATATCATCTCCATATTGACAAGCCACTTTGTGAAGTCCCTTCTCAAAATTTTCCAATCAAGATAAGGAAAGTCACGCAAAGTAGGAAGCATCTTCAATTAAGCTCAGAAGGACTAATATGAAATTTCAAAAAAGTTGCTGGGACCAAACTATAATTTACCCTCTAGAAAATTCTGTCTGTCACCGAATATCCCAAATCGCCAAAACCCTAAATTGAAAAGGAAAAAAATTGTCCAAACCGAAACAAGAGGCAGCGACGGCAATCGACTGCAAGCTGGTGGCGAGGATATGGACGGCCGAGGATGAGAAGGGTCGTCGGCGGCAAGGGCATGGGTCGACGGCGTCTTCTTGAAGTGTCATTGACGTCGGTTGGGTCCCTTCTCAAGAAACCGAATCTGCCACTTTTTTTGGTTTTTTTATAGAACGAACTCCGATCAGGAAGGATCAAACACGATCGAATACCACGAGGAACGAAAGCGGCTCTGATACCAACTGATGCAGGGGAACGTTGATAGGAGATCACATATCCGTTGATTATGAGAATACCCGAAAAACACAATAAAGTATCGATCCATTGATTCTACGAATACTGGAAAATGACACAAATAATAGGAAAAACCCTTATTTTTCAATATCAATATTCAACTCCCTTAAAACAATAGCGAAAGGTCATATTTATAGAAAACTAAAAGAAACCTAATACATATAATTCTACTATAATCAAAACTCCTAATACTAATAATTAAACTATAGATAATTACTAATTTAATGCTATTCCTTATCTCCATCAACTGATGCAGACAGAAAGCGTATAGCAAGAACGATAGAGCCTTATTCCTTGATTCTCACAAATACTCGGAAACAACAAGACGAGAAGGGAAAACCCTAATTTTTATTATCAAATCAACCACCTAAAATAATATCCTATATATCCTATTTATAAAAAAACTAAAGAGACTTATCACATAAAATTCTACTAGAAATCAAACTCTAGATAATGACTAAAAACTATAGATAATGACCAAATTAATATATTTATGTATCTCCATCCTTATCTCCATCATTCTCCCCCGGTTAAAGAAAGTTGCCCTCGAATTTGGTATCGTTGGCCAGCTCGAAATCTTCGTACAAGCACTCTTTAATACCTTCGAGCTGCATGGTGATATTTGATATCGTCCATTCCAGCAGAACAAATAATTGGACATGAGGTAACCGAAAATAATCTCTTGAGAAAAGAACATGAACTCACTTTTTCGAGCATGCTCTACTTCCTTCAGCCCATTCCACAAGTTCAACAATGGAGAACCTTTCGTATACGCGAACTTGTCAACTCCAAGAAAATCAATATGCTCGACATACTCGACCTCATAATCCTGGACAACCTGAGGTAAAGGCACATCCAGCAACTCACCAGCAACAACATCTTTATCCTCGTCCTCCTCAATAGGGTAAGAGTCATAAATTGGTGGACCAAATAAGAAATCAGTGACTTCATTGTCAGAAGAAATCTGATCGGTTGGCGCAAGCGGTTCCCAGAGGTTGTCCACGGTAACCTCGTCATTCGACTCCTTGTGCTCGACGATAGGTAGTGGTGCAACATCGGGGTGGTGCGTGGCGGTACTCATTGCCGTGGTACCTAGCGAACGAAGCAAGGTTAGTACCTCATTCATTTGTTCTTCCATAGCATCCATGCGGTGCTCTAGGTGATCGCGACTGGCCGCCTCCTTGTGTGTGTCCCATTTCAGCGGCATCTTACAGGAGCGTACGGCTGGTCATTGATACCAACTGATGCAGGAGAACGTGGATAGGAGATCGCAGATCCGTTGATTCTAAGAATACCTGGAAAATACGATAAAGTATCGATTCGTTGATTCTACGAATACTGGAAAACGACACAAATAATAGGAAAAACCCTTATTTTTTAATATCAATATTCAACGCCCCTAAAATAATAGCGAAAGGTCCTATTTATAGAAAACTAAAAGAAACCTAATACATATAATTCTACTATAATTAAAACTCTCAATACTAATAATTAAACTATAGATAATTACTAATTTAATGTCATTCATTATCTCCATCACTTATGCCAGCAATTCTACAAGTAGAACCAGCACCCGTAGTCATCATATCTAAATTAACAAACTTGTATGCATCGAATCAATCACTATTAGGCGTCATGTAAAAAGAGCATGCGCTATCCAAAATTCAGAAATCAACATTATACGCAAGGTTTGATAAGACAGAAAGATAGTCACCATCTCTATTGCGCGTGATATGAGGTCATGTTCATGGAACCCAATTCGTCACGATTCCTAGTTCTTCCTAGACAATCCTTCTTTATGTGCCCCTTTTCTTCGCATTTGAAGTAATTTCCTTTGAACCTCCTCGATCTTTTCCTTCTCTACGATCATGGCTTCCCATCACAACCAGTCCTTCTCCTAGTTCATCGCCGACCTTCTTTCTTTAATGAAATCCTAGTAGAGCACTAGTAATATCCTTCAACACCAAGAACTCTTTGCCCCAAGTTAGAGTTGTAACCAAACTCTCGTAAGAACCTAGTAAGGAATTCAATAGCAACAATGCCTTATCTTCATCGTCGAAACCTAATCAAATCACTCATAAGTTGATTGAAAATATTGATGTATTGGCTCAAATTTGAGCCTCCAACATCTTAAGCCCGTATAATATTTGCTTAAAATAAAGCTTGTTCGACAAAAAATTTGATATATATCTATACTCTAATTTCTTCCAAACCTCAGCTGGTGACTCCTCATCCATGACATCATACATCACGTAATCTGCCAAGCACAAGCAAATCATCGCCATCGCCTTGGCCTCCAACTCTCTCCACTCTTGCTCCTCCTTTTCTCTGGCTTCTTCCCTAAGAGTGCGCTGACCATCTCCTTGTTTCACCAGCAGATCTTTGATACGCCTTTGCCATAACCTAAAATTCAATAATCCATAGCTAAACTTCGCGCCTTGATCTGCCATCCTCACACCAATCTCTGATACCAGTTGTTAAAAAATTACCAAAAGGAAACAAGAATGCACACAAGAATATAGGCACAAGAGCTTACGTGCTTAGGCCTAATGCCTATGTCAACGGAGAGAAGGAGAATTTTTATTGATGATATCTGAGCCACAAAGCCGTACATGAACTAGAATAACATGCTTTTATATATTAGACAAATCCTTGTACACCAAGAAACCTATCTGGGTCATCTTAGGAGTCCAAAACAAGAGTTCGAGCAAAATAGAAAATTCTGCCGCGACACACCCTAACGAGCTCTAGGTCTTCAGCATCTGAACTTTCTATTTTTATCCCCTAGCGATTGCTAGGTCACTAGCGATCGCTGGACCCAATAGATTTTGAGCCATTCCCAATAGAGTACGCGCTCTCTGGTAATCGCAGAGACCCATGGCACTTATTGGTGGTCCATGTGTGGTTATAGGCTATTACGTGACCATTAAGAGATGGTCACATGACTTTGACCATCATATTGATGATATCTTGGCAACTATATTTTGGACATGATCTATCGATCATGTACTATGATACTCAAGTATTGCTAGCTATTGTATATGCCATTGGAGACCCTGTAAAAGTGGAAAAAATCAATTATCTGCGCATAGGGGCCGGTATGCACGTGTACAAATTGATCGATGGAAAACATCTACAAATTGAGTATGAAAATGCTCTATGTATTATTTCTTCGGTGGGCAATATGGCATGCCTCCGAGTCATGCCCGAAAAAGCCATGCCTGACCACATATTCGTTCCTTATTGTAGAGGCATCACCTGTTGAACAGAACTTTGAAGTGGAGGGAACAAGACGACCACGTGCAATTGACATTCACCAAGAGCCCAACATAAGAGTAAATTACGCTACTGACCATTTTCCAATGGCTCCGAAGCCCAACCAACCAAAGTTGCCAAAAATGTTCCCCATATTTAAGGCACCATCAAGAACATTCCTAATCAGGCTACACGGGAAATTAATTGTGATCATTCATTGCCCAACCATAAATACCTACAAAAAATGGCCGCACCTTTAATTATTGATTCACAATCTCAGGCTTCCATAATTGGCCCCTAATCCACGACTTTCTCCAATGCTCCTCTCCCTCATTCTCTTTTTTCAGCTTTCGTTATATGGAGCCCTAATCACGCCAGTAATTTGTCTCCTTTGTTCTCCTTTGCAGGAATACAGGACTTCGCACCTGGAGGCGAAGCCTAGATAAGATACCCGAGCCCAATCAGTGTGATCCAGAAATGATAAGTCTACGCAGATGACACCTAAAAACTAGCTACAAAAAAATGCTACGACACGCGGGGTCAGACGACTTTAGCGAATTAGGCGGCTCTATTATGCAAGCCCTTAAAAGCCCCACCCAGTAAGGCTCCAACCTTCTAGGCAACCAAGACAGATCCATGCTATTACGCTCACACAAGAAGGCTCCACTGATGCCCGTCTAACTAAGGATGCATCAGGGTCAGCCCACCTGCAGTGCCTTTGGGTCTTAGACCGAGCGCGAAGATTAACTGGAAAGGCTGGAGCCTCCACGTCTTGCTCCGACCTGTAACAGATTGATGCTAGACCAAATGTTGAGGCAGAGGGAGAGCCCATGAAGCCGTGAGTACATTGTGGTTTGGCTAACTTGCACAACACTACTCTATGATTTCAAAAGTGTGACCGAATAACAAATTTTTTTAATTGACACATCACTATTTGATTGAATTACAATTCTATCTTAGTAAGGTATTGATTAGAGAAACTTCATTCAATCCATAGAACATTTTAAAATCACATAATAAAAGACAGATACTGCACAAATCGATGGCACCACTTGACTTAGACCCCAAAAAAACTATTGATTTTTTTTGAGAAAATTTAAAGATAAAACTATGGAATTTCTTTAAGGAAGTTCCTATAGAAAAAAAATTTCCAACTGCTCGAGCACAGAAAGCATCCTCGCTTTCCCAGACGGACTGCAACCCCAACGTCATCTGAACCTCACTCTCCAATTTTTCTAAATCACTTGATATTCAAAATTATAGTATGCTAATCTAGATTCGAGTCCAATAATACATTTGTCTCTCCGCTTTTTTTTATTGTATATAAGAACATCTCTCCACGCTCTCCACACCTCCACCATTGACCAATTCCCATTAGACAATTAGTCAATTTATTTATTTAAAAAAAAACCTCAAAGAAAGACAGAAACACACGCAAATGGCGGCGTCAACCGTTATCCGATCCCAGCTCAGCGTCGCCCGTCCTCCGCCGTCCTCCGATCACCCTCTTATTCGGAGACAGTCCGGTCCCGCCGCTTCGGTCTCGCTTACACGGCGCCGTCCCTGCTCCCTCCCCCTTGTCGCCGCTGCCATCCGCCGGGAGTCCGGTCCCAATGGCGAGGGGAAGGACAATATAGCTCGCGCGCTGGAGCTGAACGTGAGCCGGATCGAGGAGGACGCCGCCCGTGACGACGCCGTTTTGCGAGACATCCTCCCAAGTAATTTTGATCCCCAAAACACTCTTTAGGTCCTCTAATATCAGGCTAATCTAATTTATTAGATACGAGTTGGTCCAAATAATAAGAGAAAGGTCGAGATTTGGGATTGTAGTAAGACATCTGCATATGAGCCGATGGCGATTAATTTAATTTGATTTTGATTTTTGTTATTGTTCTTTTTTGACTTTTGGATGTTGATTGTTGTTGACCCAGGGCCTTTGACTTCGGATTATCTGCAGCATTGGGTCCCCGCGGGGGCTCCCCTCCGCGTTGCTTATCAGGTATGTGTTGGAGAATCCCACGTCGGAAGTGGAGGTTTTGGGTTGGATATCGAGATTCTAACGCAGAAAATACTTTCCCGCCAAATCAAACGGAGCCTTAAGAGTGTTTATGAAGTTTCTTTTTCTCAGAGGTAAACCTTTTTGGTGTGTGTTTATGATGTGTGAAGCGAACAATGTGCAGGGAGTTCAAGGAGCGTACAGTGAATCCGCAGCTCATAAGGCATACCCCAACTGCGAGGCAGTGCCGTGTGAGGATTTTGAAGCAGCTTTTGCGGTATAAATGTTGTCCGTGTTTTGTTGTTCTGCCAGTTCCCTTGACTTCTGAAGTGAATTGGTTATTGGCTGTAAATTTGCTGTTTGATTCGCCGGTACCTACTACTTGTTTGTTGCAACTGTTGTGATACAGGAATAGGCAATTGAGAAATCATGCTTTTAGCTTTTCAACTTATATTTGCAGGACAAGGAGCTTTGTATATTTTAGTGTCAACACTGTCATGTCTTTTAAAGTTCCGATTGATGGTGCTTTTCTTTTCTCTGCAGGCTGTTGAACGGTGGCTTGTTGACCGAGCAGTTTTACCGATCGAGAATTCTGTAGGTGGGAGTATCCATAGAAATTATGACCTCTTGCTCCGACACAACCTGCACATCGTTGGTGAAGTGAATTATGCCGTCCGTCATTGCTTATTAGCTAATTACGGTGTTAAAGTCGAAGATTTGAAGAGGGTCTTGAGCCATCCACAGGTAAATTGTCCATACTTCTAAGCTTCAGCTTCTTACCATATTTCCTCACTTTTGCACTATCTTGTCATATTTCAGGCGCTTGCTCAGTGTGAACATACATTAACAAGGTTGGGGTTGGTAAGGGAAGCTCGGGACGACACTGCTGGTGCTGCCAAGGTAGGAATTTTTAATTTAGAATATCTTATCTTGTTCTGTGGCACGTTACGAGTGCCCCTACCATTAGATTCCAGAATGACGCTATTGGCATTTTTGTTAAGTTAAGTGGTCAACCTATTATGCAGCATATTGCAGAGCTTCAACTGAAAGACACCGGAGCTGTAGCTAGTTCTGCTGCAGCAAAAATATATGAGCTAAACATATTGGCAGAAGATGTACAGGTTTGTATGTGCTTGTGGAATATCTATGTAAAGTAGCATTATCAGATTGGTTGTAAGCAGGGTGAATAACTTGTTCCTGTTCTATGATAGGATGAAAGCTATAATGTTACACGATTTCTTATGCTGGCGAGGGAACCAATCATCCCAGGAACTGACAGACCATTCAAGGTTCTCTATTGGATAATACAATGGCAGCAAACTGCATTTCGATCGCTGTTTTTGCAGAATTTTGGTTGATGCTAGGGATCTTCATGTTTCTTGATTTTTCAGACAAGTATAGCGTTTTCACTGGAGGAGGGTCCTGGGATTCTGTTCAAGGCACTTGCGGTTTTTGCTCTGAGAAATATTAACCTTACTAAGGTGAATTTTCTTTTTCTCCAGGATATGAATTTCTTTTATTTCTCATACCGATGGACTTGTTGAATTGGGTCTGAATTGCTTACATCTTGTTTTTTAACTAATGTTCCATGTTAAAATTTTCTTCTTCTGACCAGATCGAAAGTCGTCCATTGACAATGCAGCCTTTGAGAGCATATGATGGCAGCAATGGTTCTAAAAAGTATTTTTTTCTTAAAAAAAGAAAAAGCAGAACGTCCTTTCAAATCATATGCAGAAAAGTTCTTGACCCGATTTGTTCTCATGTTATGTTGTAGACGCTTTGATTATCTTTTCTATGTGGATTTTGAGGCATCCATGGCTGACGAGGTTGCCCAGAATGCCCTCAGGCACTTGAACGTAAATATCCTATTTCATTCTGTTGAATTTCTGTTTTCTTTTCTTTTTTGACTTGTAAATTCTTTTCTTCCATCGTTTAAAAAAGCCGATGTTGGTCTGGTGACAGGAATTTGCTACATTTTTGCGAGTTTTGGGGAGTTATCCGGCAGACACTAGCACATCCTGAAATTTCTCGAATGTGGTAAGCTTCCGTGCCGACTACAATTGTCACGTGGATATTGTTTTTGATATGTAACATGACTAAAAGAATCATAGTTGCTCAATTAATTGCTTTAGCGTCTTCCACCTTCTATGAAAGGCATATACATAGGCATTGTGAATCACAATGCAAGATCAAAAGCTGGAATGCTTCATTCACTTCTCCTTTTAATTCTAGCTCCATGATTTGCCTACAAGAGTTGTTTCGATCCTTTTATGTTGTTCGATGATGGAAACCCATATCGACTGGGATGCATACAAACTTTTTCACTGATCCTTTCGGATCCGTGAAACAGCAGTGAAAAGCAGAGATAATTTCAGCTCTAAAACGTTTCTTCTGCGTCTCCGGACATAAAACTTGTGCTCTTTTGGCGTTGATGCAGGTATGTGGAGAAAACAAATCTTCCAGAGGATGCAACTTTGAACCGATTTCTTGTAAAAAAAAATATTGGTCTTCCATCAGTTTATCGAGGACCTATATTATAAAATCGACATGTTCATTTGGCAAGTTTGTGCAGTTTCCCTTGTTCTTGTAAATGTAAGAGAACAAGGTGGTTTGTTGATAGATAGTTTTTCTTGATGTGGTTGTTGAATGAAGAACCGACCCATTTCTCCAAGTTACGTTTCCAATGAAGCTTGCAATTCTTCATGCTTGTTTTTTTTTAAATTTCGGATATCCAGAGTCGAGCACTGTGAGACTCCTCCCAATGGTGATTTTTACATTCCTAGAACTTGAATTCGAATCCATTATCACTTGCATCGGTGGTATTCTTCCTGCTTGTTTGACAACTGGGATCTGGGTTTTTTTTTGTTGGTGAGAAGAGGGGACAAAATGACGTTAAATCTTTAATACCGAACATGGAAAAATGCATCAGAATTAGCTAAAGTAGGCCCTGCACACAACTTGGGATCTGTAAATGGGCCAAGGTAATACGGTAGAAATTCTCCAGGAGTAGGGTGGCGTGCAATGTATGAAAGAGCACAGTTAGTATAAACCGTTTTGTACTTAAATTTCCGTGTAAAAACCTCTCGCAGCAGTCTGCTTCGAGCATGCACGGATATATAATTTTTTTTATAAGTAAATTTTTACACTAGACATCCGTCAATTTCTCTAACGCTTATGTCATTTGAGCCCGGACATTATATAGTTTTATGCTATTTGAACTCGGACATTTGTCAACTCATAACCCGGTTCACTAAAGTTTGTTCTCTTCAATCGAAGCAGACAGATGAGAGCCATTGAGGCCTGTGTCACGGGCTAAAACTCTCCCTCGTAAGCTAACCCGTGCGGCACTCAAGTGCTCCCGTTTAAGTCAGCCTCACCAGCTCCAACACTCTCTACTCGACCCTTCGAGAGGGAGAACACTACCAAAGTATGCTAAGAATAAGTGAGGGAACACTTGTAGTTGTATTGCTCTCAAATTGTTGGATGATTACAAATGAGGGAGGCACCCTTATGATGTGAATCTCGTTACGGATCCACGCGAAAGCCGGATCTATCTACGTTCAGATTGATGGAGATCTCGACCCGATGCTCACAACCAAACAAGAACCTTGGTATTAAGACCGCGACCCGCTGCTTGAATTGAAACAAAGAACCTTGATATGTCGATGACGCCACAAACGGTGATGAAGATCCGCTTGATAAGTCGATAGTGAACTCGACAGAATCCCTCCGTTGTGTTCGAACAGTTCCGAAGAACCAAGAGAGCAAAGCCCACGTTTTTCAATCAATAATAGTCTACTTATTCTCATTGCATCAGCCTCTATAAATAGGCTCAATATTACAAAGAGATTCCTAATCAAACAACTCCTAAAAAGGAATTGAAATCTGACTGAAAAGGAAAACTAAAAAGGAAAATAACTCTAATCCTACTAGGAATACTCAAAAACGTGATTATCTCATAATTGATTTCTTAAACAGACTAGAACTCCTAATAAAACGAAATTATCTTTTTTGTAACTTCCTAAATAGAATAGAACTCATGTAAAATGAAATTAACAAATAATTAACTTCCTAAATAGACTTTGAAACTCAAAAACGAATTATTAAATAATTATGAATCTCGTTACGGATCCACGCGAAAGCCAGATCTATCTACATTCAGATTGATGGAGATCTCGACCCGATGCTCACAACCAAACAAGAACCTTGGTATTAAGACCGCGACCCGCTGCTTGAATTGAAACAAAGAACCTTGATATGTCGATGACGCCACAAACGGTGATGAAGATCCGCTTGATAAGTCGATAGTGAACTCGACGGAATCCCTCCGTTGTGTTCGAACAGTTCCGAAGAACCAAGAGAGCAAAGCCCACGTTTTTCAATCAATAATAGTCTACTTATTCTCATTGCATCAGCCTCTATAAATAGACTCAATATTACAAAGAGATTCCTAATCAAACAACTCCTAAAAAGGAATTGAAATCTGGCTGAAAAGGAAAACTAAAAAGGAAAATAACTCTAATCCTACTAGGAATACTCAAAAACGTGATTATCTCATAATTGATTTCTTAAACAGACTAGAACTCCTAATAAAACAAAATTATCTTTTTTGTAACTTTCTAAATAGAATAGAACTCATGTAAAATGAAATTAACAAATAATTAACTTCCTAAATAGACTTTGAAGCTCAAAAATGAATTATTAAATAATTATGGCTTCTTGCAGATCTGATTCATATCATTCCCCTCCTCTTGAAATGGATTTGTCCTCAAATCCTTGCATCCGTCGTGCTTTTGCCAATTCACAACCATGCTGTTGCAAGATGAACTCTTTGAACGTCGTGGCTGCACTTAATACCTTTCGTTCCAACAGAACAAGTACTTCGATCTTAAAGAATCTGAAGTCATCTCCAACTCAAAAGCCAAAGCCCTACTAATCCGTTTAAGCCTTTCTTTGAACTTCAAACTATTCCAGATGTTGATCAACGGTGAACCTCCAATATAATCAAACTTGTTGACTCCCAAGAAATCAATATGCTCAATATATTCAACATGGAAATCTGGAGACATGTAAGATATGGGCTGACCTCTTTCTTTTGAACAGCAACAACAAGTTCTTCGTGTTCACCATCAATAGGAATTATGCACTTGTTCATGTGAACAACGTTCACAACTTCTGATTCATTGAACAAATCCCTCAAGTAAAGAAGTGACATGGCATGGTCATCAAAATATTGTCCATCGAACAAGTCAATAGAATATTTACCAAATTTCTCCCATGTCAAAACCTCTTCTTCAACAATCACTTCAGGTGTAGCCTCCAAATCGTCAGAACTACATACCTTCCCCTCAATGTCGTGCTTAGTGTTAATGGTGTTCTCCCTCTTTCCATTGACTTCTCCAACAAAATTAGCTCCTGAATTCTTCTCATCTTTGACCCTCATCCTCCTTTGTTGAATTTGTCTTCCGCTACAGACATTAGGAACATCATGTATCCTCTCTTGTTTGCACACTATCCGATCCACCTTTTCGCTGAGCTTCTTCACCTCCGTTCTCATTATATGCCTCATCCCACTAAGAAGGGCGTCCATAAACGTGTGTGGATCACCAACCAATGATGCAACACCTTCAAATGATCTTCTTGAGTAGTTATAAGACATTCTTGCAGATTCTCTTTTTTTCTACTTTCAACTTTTCTTTTTTTGATTTTATTTTGAACCTTCTTTCTTCTTCTTTTCTTGGCTGCCTTCTTCTCTATCTTTCTTTTTTTTCGGAATTTTTTGTCCTCTTTTTTTTTCTTTCTCCAACTCAGACTAAAATAAGAACAATAATTGAAAACTAATGAAAACAAAAACGAAATTTAAAGATAGATGATCTGAAGTAGAACCTAAGCTCTGATACCAACTGATGTGAATCTCGTTACGGATCCACGCGAAAGCCGAATCTATCTACGTTCAGATTGATGGAGATCTCGACCCGATGCTCACAACCAAACAAGAACCTTGGTATTAAGACCGCGACCCGCTGCTTGAATTGAAACAAAGAACCTTGATATGTCGATGACGCCACAAACGGTGATGAAGATCCGCTTGATAAGTCGATAGTGAACTCGACGGAATCCCTCCGTTGTGTTCGAACAGTTCCGAAGAACCAAGAGAGCAAAGCCCACGTTTTTCAATCAATAATAGTCTACTTATTCTCATTGCATCAGCCTCTATAAATAGGCTCAATATTACAAAGAGATTCCTAATCAAACAACTCCTAAAAAGGAATTGAAATCTGGCTGAAAAGGAAAACTAAAAAGGAAAATAACTCTAATCCTACTAGGAATACTCAAAAACGTGATTATCTCATAATTGATTTCTTAAACAGACTAGAACTCCTAATAAAATAAAATTATCTTTTTTGTAACTTCCTAAATAGAATAGAACTCGTGTAAAATGAAATTAACAAATAATTAACTTCCTAAATAGACTTTGAAACTCAAAAAAGAATTATTAAATAATTATGGCTTCTTGCAGATCTGATTCATATCATTCCCCTCCTCTTGAAATGGTTTTGTCCTCAAATCCTTGCATCCGTCGTGCTTTTGTCAATTCACAACCATGCTGTTGCAAGATGAACTCTTTGAACGTCGTGGCTGCACTTGATACCTTCCGTTCCAACAGAACAAGTACTTCGATCTTAAAGAATCTGAAGTCATCTCCAACTCAAAAGCCAAAGCCCTACTAATCCGTTTAAGCCTTTTTTTGAACTTCAAACTATTCCAGATGTTGAACAACGGTGAACCTCCAATATAATCAAACTTGTTCACTCCCAAGAAATCAATATGCTCAATATATTCAACTTGGAAATCTGGAGACATGTAAGATATGGGCTGAACCTCTTTCTTTTGAACACCAACAACAAGTTCTTCGTGTTCACCATCAATAGGAATTATGCACTTGTTCATGTGAACAATGTTCACAACTTCTGATTCATTGAACAAATCCCTTAAGTAAAGAAGTGACATGGCATGGTCATCAAAACATTGTCCATCGAACAAGTCAATAGAATATTCACCAAATTCCTCCCATGTCAAAACCTCTTCTTCAACAATCACTTCAGGTGTAACCTCCAAATCGTCAGAACTACATACCTTCCCCTCAATGTCGTGCTTAGTGTTAATGGTGTTCTCCCTCTTTCCATTGACTTCTCCAACAAAATTAGCTCCTGAATTCTTCTCATCTTTGACCCTCATCCTCCTTTGTTGAATTTGTCTTCCGCTACAGACATTAGGAACATCATGTATCCTCTCTTGTTTGCACACTATCCGGTCCACCTTTTCGCTGAGCTTCTTGACCTCCGTTCTCATTATATGCCTCATCCCACTAAGAAGGGCGTCCATAAACGTGTGTTGATCACCAACCAATGGTGCAACACCTTCAAAGGATCTTCTTGAGTAGTTATAAGACATTCTTGCAGATTCTCTTTTTTTCTACTTTCAACTTTTCTTTTTTTATTTTTTTTTCAACCTTCTTTCTTCTTCTTTTCTTGGCTGCCTTCTTCTCTATCTTTCTTTTTTTTCGGAATTTTTTGTCCTCTTTTTTTTTCTTTCTCCAACTCAGACTAAAATAAGAACAATAATTGAAAACTAATGAAAACAAAAACGAAATTTAAAGATAGATGATCTGAAGTAGAACCTAAGCTCTGATACCAACTGATGTGAATCTCGTTACGGATCCACGAAAAAGCCGGATCTATCTACGTTCAGATTGATAGAGATCTCGACCCGATGCTCACAACCAAACAAGAACTTTGGTATTAAGACCGCGACCCGCTGCTTGAATTGAAACAAAGAACCTTGATATATCGATGACGCCACAAACGGTGATGAAGATCCGCTTGATAAGTCGATAGTGAACTCGACGGAATCCCTCCGTTGTGTTCGAACAGTTCCGAAGAACCAAGAGAGCAAAGCCCACGTTTTTCAATCAATAATAGTCTACTTATTCTCATTGCATCAGCCTCTATAAATAGGCTCAATATTACAAAGAGATTCCTAATCAAACAACTCCTAAAAAGGAATTGAAATATGGCTGAAAAGGAAAACTAAAAAGAAAAATAACTCTAATCCTACTAGGAATACTCAAAAACGTGATTATCTCATAATTGATTTCTTAAACAGACTAGAACTCCTAATAAAATAAAATTATCTTTTTTGTAACTTCCTAAATAGAATAGAACTCATGTAAAATAAAATTAACAAATAATTAACTTCCTAAATAGACTTTGAAACTCAAAAATGAATTATTAAATAATTATGGCTTCTTGCAGATCTGATTCATATCACCTTATATATACACTTCAAGGAAAGCCAAAAAGTAAATGCTAGCTACCAACTACCATCTACCATCTACTAACTACCAACTACACAATAAATACAAGGAAGCTTCTAGGCTTTTACATGGAAGAACCTAGAGAACTTTTAAGGTAACCTCGATCGTTCGGGCCTTCAATGGCCGAGTCGAACCTTCGCACAACTAGCCCATGACAATTCTCCCCCATCTCATTTCGCGACGTCCTCGTCGCGGCTTCAAACTCGGCAATCTCGCAGTTGCCATCGGGTGTTCCCTTCCATCGCACCAAGTACTCTTCCGTACCCGGGACCGTGCCTCTTTCCAAGTTGGCTCGATGGTCTTCATCTCCATCGACCGCCTTGTTAATCTTCGGCTCTCTTGGAAGGTCCCCCCCTTTCGATGCCAACTTTTTTTCACATTCGCGGGCCTTAGAGTAGTCATCTCGCGACATACTCCCCCACCTATTTGCGCCATGCTCTTCTTGTGCCCCATCGTCAATGAGGCCAAATAACCCAACTTCCTCCCAAGCTCGGCAAGGAAGTCCCTCGCCCCTCATTGTAACCCATTGTGGGCCTCCTCCCTTGTCGAGGAGGTACTCCTTTGGCTAACTCCTCGCAGCCTTCTCGGCCCCGCCATCAATCGTTGCGGCCAACTCTCGCGACTCCTTTGAGAGGCCCACTCCGCCCATCTCCACACCATGTTGTGTTTCAACAGGGCCCTCTCGCATGTCCCCTCTTGCCCCATCGAAGAAATACATATTCGGCTGGCTCTTAGCAGCCATCTCGGCCTTGCGATGTAGTGCATCGGCCAATGCCTTCGACTTGTTCAAGAGGTCCACTTCGTACCTCGGTGGAAGTTCCCTCGATAACTCAGCATATGAGCCCATCATCTCCTCGTGGGCATTTGCGACTTCTCTAGCTGCCCCATCTCGCCTTGGCACCCACTCTTCATTCACGATAGGGTGGAGCACCCGATCCTCCCCCCACAATCGGTGAGTAGTCCCATCACTCCACCACGTAGCCCGTTGTGCTAGGATTGGATCACCCTCCACACCTTCCGTGAACTCACGGTCCACCTTTTGCCTAGGTGGGAGCTTTTCCAACGACTCCGCGAGCAACTCTCCTCCGAGTTCGTCCGCGACTACTTCGGGAACTTCGACATCGAGTGAACTCTCGGTCTCCCCATCTCTTTGCCGCATCGTGCTTCTTGCCTTGCGGCTCTCACATGCAATCGGGTAGCTTATCATTGTGCCACCGATTGCCATACTCGATGCAAAGGCCAGTCATGGGCGGGGAGGGAAGGCACCAACTCCCTTATCGATGCTTCCTTCTTTCTCTCGAATACCCCGCAATACTCCTTGTCCCACTTCCAAGCTCACTTCTCCTGGTCCAACTTCTCGCTAGTGGTCACGATCTTGAAACCACAAGCATCGGGGGACACAAGCGATGGCTCCACCATCGGGGCTCCTCTCGACTCCTCTAACTTTGGAGAATCTACCTTCCTCCTAGGTGGGAGCTTTCCCGCTAGCTTCGCAGCCTGCATGTCATCGCACTCCTTGACAATGCCCGTGATCTCCTTAAGAATCTCGCCCTCTTTGGAAACCATCCTTGCCTCATTGTCGCATGTCTCGTGCTCCTCCTCGTACGTCTCATATTTTTCCACGCAAGCTTCGTGCTCTACCTCGCACGCCTTGCGCTTCTCCTCGTCTTCTCGATCCCATTCTACCACCTTGGCTTTAAGCTTCGACAGTTTGGGACAATCCTTGGGTTTGTGAGGCTCGTCGCAAATGAACCAATTCCGCAGCGGACTCACTCGCACCTTGCGCTCTATTCGACGACTCGGCCTTCGGGGTTCTACCGAAGGCACCACTACCTCCTCATGTTCCTTGCGTACCACCACCTCTTGATCCTCTTCCTTAGGATCGATGCCCTGATCTTATCCCTAATTGAGCAATCAAAGCATCGGTGTGGCCCCTCGCAAATTGAACACTCGATAACTCTTGCGCACCCACTTCGTCGCCTTGACCTCCAGAAAAATCTACCAAGGACTCCGCCATCTCAAGTGCCGACACTAGGCCTTGCGCTCCTTGTTGGAGTAGGGCCTCCTTTTCCCACGGCTCCAACCCTTCGAGGAAAGCACAGAATATTCCATCCTCGGATATATCCTCAATCTCCTCCACCACGTCGGAGAATTCTTTCACATACTCTTGCACACTTCTAGTGGCGGAGCCACGTTTAGGGAAGTGGGGGTAATTGCCCCCACTTAATTTTTTGTTGTTGATAACTAGTATATTTTTTAACGTATGTCCCCACTAAAATTAAAAATTGACCCCACAAAAAAATTAATCTACCTAAAAATTGAAACTAGAATACTAATCTGTACCTTTATCAAGTTATATTGTCCCCACTCTCGAAATTTTCTGGCTCCGCCCCTGCACACCTCCCTCGTGCACAAGAGTTCGGAGACGTGAACGCCCATCGTGCTCAACATGCTCCGGACTCAACGAGAACGCAAGTAGAGTCGCGCCTATCTCCTCGACATCGCTTGACTCGGTGCTAGCGGCTTCGTCGGATGGCCCTTGCATCTTCCCTCGGAGCCCGCCATCACCGTGATGGTGCCCCTCGATGCGTTGGACTCCCCTCTCCAACTCTTCGTAACTATCTCGAACACCAAGCTTCACCTTTAGGCGCCTCACCCAAAAGGTAGCTTCCTCGTCTAGAGATCCCGACTCATCCTTGCGAGACACCACCTCTCCATCGGAAGGCATCTCCTTTCATTCCTTCGAAACAGGGCCTACCGCAGACCAAGTTTCTTCCCGCGAAGCCATCTCGACCCCCCGGCGAAACGAACCTGGCTTTGATACCAAATGTCACGGGCTAAAACTCTCCCCCGCAAGCTAACCCGTGCGGCACTCAAGCGCTCCCGCTTAAGTTAGCCTCACCCGCTCCAACACTCTCTACTCGACCCTTCGAGAGGGAGAACACTACCAAAGTATGCTAAGAATAAGTGAGGGAACATTTCTAGTAGTATTGCTCTCAAATTATTGGATGATTACAAATAAGGGAGGCACCCCTATATATACACTTCAAGGAAAGCCAAAAAGTAAATGCTATCTACCAACAACCATCTATCATCTACCAACTACACAATAAATACAAGGAAGCTTCTAGGCTTTTACATGGAAGAACCTAGAGAACTTTTAAGGTAACCTCGATCGTTTGGGCCCTCAATGGCTGAGTCGGGCCTTCACACAATTAGCCCATGACACCTGGCTCAGGCCACAAGTTGCATAAAACACAAATCAAAAAATAAAAAAGGAAAGAAGACCAAATGAAAAGCTGTCCCAAGGAAAGAAAGAGCCGTTCACATCTACCAGGTAGGTTTATAGTTCCGTACCGGTACCACAATTAATAAATAATGTACAACGAGGAACAAAGTTCTGCAAAAAAAAAATTTATATTCTGATACAAAAATTCTAACGATAAATATGTACACACGCAAAAACATAAGAGAAAAAAGAGAGCAACTATAGTTATTAGCTGGCTTGCCAATTCCCAGGTGTTGGGGTAAACTAGCCGGGGACCTCGTGTTTGATTGGTTTAGCTCGTCCATTAAGGTAGAAATGTGGCTGGATAAAGAGTAATTGTGAACTTATTCAAAAAATAAATAAAAACTTTTGGTGTATTTTGCTCGAAATAATGGCAAGAAATCGAAATGTATTGTTTTTGCGGCTTTATTTTAGAGCATATGGGATCATCACAATGTTATTATTTTCAAACATGACATGGTTGACCTAACAAAACTCTACTTAAAAAAATGGTTCCATTGGTCCGACTTAGAGTAGGAAATTTGGTGCCGATGTAATCCTTTTTTTTATATTATTACTTTGCTACTTTGAATTAATATGTACATTGCCAATTCCTGTACTGCCCGTTTGGAAACCCCTAAAAAATGGGAAATTGAATTCTTTTCCAGATTTTTAAAAAAGTTAGTCTGTTTGGAACTAAATATTTTAGGAAAGAAATTCTGATTTTGTTTAAAAGTCTGGATTTTGAATTCTTTTGAAATTAGGTCGAATTTGTAGGGACTGAACCAGAATTGGTACTAAATATCTATAATACCCCTCATTATATACTAATATAACAAAAAGACCTAGAGTTCCTCCTCTCCTATCTAGAAACTTGCAGAGCGTGGAGACAAATGACCTAGAGCTCTTCTTTCCTCCTTTCCCTCGCATTTTCTCGGTACGATTTCTCAATCAAAATTGTCGGCTTGTCTTATTTTTTGAACCAGCTCAACTCACTCCCTAAAACCCCTCCCTTGACTTGAGCCCAAGTCGTTCGACGAAATGCCACAGTGAAGCTGTGTGTTCGGTTCCTTGGAGATGTTGTCTCCTAAATGAAGGGTTTGAGAGAGGGGGCCAAAGGGTATTCTGTTTGGGGTTTGTAAGTTCTATAACACTAGTTTGAGCAAGAACCGCTCGTGATTGACTACACACACTAGTTTGCCATATCGATGGGAAATGGCTTCCTGAACTAAACAAAAATCTAAAGAGCAGTAATGATCCTTTAGATTTTGTTGGTATAATGATCTTGGATTTTAGTTACTTCTTTGACTACTCTTTTCGCTTATGGCTCTTACAAATTAGCTTTATGGTTTTTTATGGAGTTTTGACCAGTAGTAAGTGCTTCGTACCATTGAGATGAGCTTGATCTCTTATAAGTTGAGAAGGAAACTTTTCTATCTCACCTAAGATTGTTAGGAGGGTATTTATGTAATATTTCAAATTAATTTCCAAAATTTAACTTAAAGTTTCAAACAAGAAAATAGGAAAATGATTCCTTTCTATTATCATTAAGAATTGAAAATGAAATTCCTTTCTTGTCAGAATTGATTCCAAACAGGTGGTACCAATGCACATCTACTTACCAAAAATAAATTGGATAGATTTGCTTCCCAAAAAAATATCACCGGGGATAAATCACAAAAGTCAGTTTACTGACGGTGTAAAAGAAAAAAAAAATCCGTTGACGATAAAATAACCAAAACTTCCAAGAAACTGGCCCCGCCGCCAAAACGCAGCTCCCTCAACGTAAAACGCACACGACGCACTACTTTTTCAGTTTTCGCCATTATCGTCGTCAAACCCCAGCTTAAAAGGAAAAAAAAACAAACAAAAAGGAACAGCACCAATTAACCGCTTTTATTAAACTCGCTTATTAGGCTTCCCCCCTTCTCTCTCTCCTCAGATCTGAGATGGATCCCATGAGAGTGTTACTTTATTAATCACTTCCACTACTGAGCCACCCACCTCCACTATTTTCTTCGATAATTATATTATTAGTATATCTGAGGACGGACCTTGAGGGAGGGAAGACGAGATGGAGAGAGTGGAGAGGTGGATCGACAGCCTGCCGGCGATGGATCTGATGAGGTCGGAGAAGATGACGTTCGTCCAGCTCATCATCCCCGTCGAGTCCGCACACCGCGCCGTCTCCTACCTCGGCCACCTCGGCCTCCTCCAATTCCGCGACGTTAGTGTTTTCCCCCCTTTCTCCCCTCTCGCTTCAGTTCCGACGGTTATTTTAAACAGAATAGGAACCTCCTTAGATCTGTAGCGAGAGATATCGAGATTGACACGTGGCTGGATGCGGCGGTTACTGGTGATTAGGTTCTGTGGTTGAGTTGAGTTGAATTCGCCCGCGATCCGTCAGAATCTTTGTGCTTGGTTAGAGAATGTAGGTTGCAGTTGAGGGAGGTCAGTTTCGTGGCGGTTTACTGGAATTGCTATTGTGTAAATTAGGTAGGGGAATATCGATGCGGTTATGAACGGTTAGGTACACTTCCATTTTGATGCATTCGATATGGCGGTTATTCCGAGCCAATGTATGGGGCACAATCACTGTGGTGTATATATGCTGGAGTGTCTTTGTTTGATTTATATGTGATCTCCGAGTTCATACGGTGCGTTACGTTGGTCTGAACTGACATAAATTCTCGTTTCCATTGACAGTTAAACGCTGATAAAAGTCCGTTTCAAAGAACATTTGTTAACCAGGTATCTTCTTATTAGATATGAAGCTGTAGTTAAATTGGAATACCTATCTTGAGTCGTATGTTGTGTTCTTGGTTTCCGATTTTGGTTTTTGGCTTTCTTCTCTGAGATATGTAGGCCCGTTGGCCTTCCATGCTGAGTTAGTCAACTGCTGTGTGTCTGTCTCTGCATGCTGGAGCCAACCTGTAGTTGGTCATGCAATTCCAGTTAGCTATTCAGAAATCCACTTTCAGGAAGAAAGTATATTTTGACCTTTTGATCCACCACCATTTTTTGAGTAAAGTTGTGGGTTTAACTATGACGTTCGATACATTTATCGATTATTTTGTGCCCTGTCAGTTTAGTATCACGCTGTTATAATATCTTATACCATTAACACATATTGGCCTTTTGCAAGTCTACCTATCTTGAGCATGTGATAATGCTAACTGTTATCAGCCTGAGCAACATTAATTTTTGAGGTCCTTTATGTCTGAGAGACTTTGATAGGTAAAGCGATGTGGAGAGATGTCGAGAAAGCTGCGTTTTTTCAAAGAACAAATAAATAAAGCTGGGCTGCTATCTTCTACTCTCCCTGTTATGGAGCCGGATGTTGAGCTGGAAGAATTAGAGGTGCATTTACCCTTCTTTGTGTCTTTTCCTTTTTTTTCCCTCCCTTTTCCCCTAGTTGATGTAACTTTGTACCTAGCAACTATCTGCTAGTCGACTCTTAAGATAAAACCCTGATAGTTTTATTAGCATGCCTGTCATTCTCAATTGCGTTGCTCTTTGGTTGTATTGTGTTCTTCTTGATGTCAGATACAACTAGCTGAACACGAGCATGAGTTGATTGAAATGAACTCCAACAGTGAGAAACTTCATCAAACTTATAACGAACTTTTGGAGTTCAAATTAGTGCTGCAGGAGGTAAATTTCTGTGTCTATGTTTCATCCATAATACGCTATAGGTTATTCCCATACTTTTCCCCCTTTTCTTTCTTGCTTCTTGATCCCCTGTGCTCCTCTTGTGATATTTGTTTCTGACAAGCTCTGAGTTATTTTCGCCAATCATGCATGGTCCTTTTTCTTATCCAATTCTGTTCAGCTTGCATCTTATTAGAAAAATGATGGCTCGGTCCATGTTATTCTCGTTAGCAATGTGCATCGGTATCTTGTTATCTTGTTGTTCTATTGCTGCCCGATTTCTCTCGCAAGATGTCCTCTATTGTTGAGTCATACATCAATCTCGCTGACATCCTCCTGGCAGTTATTTGCAGAAAATTTATGTTAAGTGGTTTCTGCGATGTATTTCAGGCATCCAGCTTTCTTGTATCAAGTAATAATCATTCAGTTGCAGAGGAGACAGAATTAGATGAGAATGTGCACACAAATAATCATTATGGTGAGAGTGCGTCACTACTTGAACAGGTTCTTGCCATTGTCCCTTTCCACTTGCACCTTTCCCTGCAATGGTGTTACTCTAGTCCTGTATCTGATTAACTATGCAACTTACAGGAATTGAGGTCCGCACCATCTCATCAAGCTGGTTTGAGGTATATCAGCGGGATCATACCTAGTTTCAAGGTTCTCAGATTTGAAAGAATGCTGTTTCGAGCTACAAGGGGAAACATGCTTTTCAATCAGGCTCCAGCTGGTGAAGAGATCATGGATCCTGTGACCACTGAAATGGTTTTCCTCTCATATGTTCTCTTTACAATTCTCAGTTTTGGTTTTGTTGTTATTAAATGAACTCATTGTGTAATCGGATCCCTCTCTTTCTCGTCAGATTAAGTTTCTTTCTCTTTTCTAAGTGCATTGAAAAAAGATTTTGTTTATTTTTTCTGTTTCCTAAATAAATTTGTGGACTTGAGAAAAAAAAACACTTTCTTAGCTCGTTTTCTTATTTGATGGATTGTGTACAATGAGTGATTCATGACTTGGTAAAAAACGATTGATTCCTGATGGTTTGATCTTGCAGATTGAGAAAACTGTGTTTGTTGTATTTTTCTCTGGAGAACAAGCAAGGACAAAAATTCTAAAAATTTGTGAAGCATTTGGTGCAAATTGCTATCCCGTGCCGGAGGATGGTACCAAGCAGAGACAGTTAACGAAAGAAGTATGCACCCTACTATGAAGCTTCTCTCTTCTTAGTTTCCGAGCTCAATTCTTTCCTAGCTTTGGTGCATAACAAGTTTATAAAATTGATTCGCCTTGCGGTATGAATTAAATTTTTTGTCTCTCTTTCATTCCTGTTTCGGCCACCCTATCTCTGCATGCAAATATTATTTTGCATTTCTAAAGGTTAGCTTAGTTTTTCAAATGAAAAACGAAACGGCCCTCATGTCTTTGGTTGATGCAAGTCAGTGTTGTTGCACCAGGTTTTCTCCCGTCTTTCAGAATTGGAAGCGACTCTGGATGCTGGTATACGTCATCGCAATACAGCCCTTTCTTCCATTGGGCTTCACCTAACAAAATGGATGAACTTGGTAGGACGTTTGTTCTGCTTCCTTGTTGCCTTCTGATAAGTTGGTTGAAATTGCAATATATGGTGACAAGCTAATAATTTTCCTCCAATTCTGACTTTGCTTTCAAGGTGAGAAGGGAAAAGGCGGTATATGATACACTGAATATGCTGAATTTCGATGTCACGAAAAAGTGCCTTGTTGGAGAGGGTTGGTGTCCCATTTTTGCCAAAGAGAAGGTACTTGGGATAGCATGTGTTGTAGATCAAAACCATGGCAACTTTGGTTGATGATCTACTATTTTCTTTATTTATAAACTAGATTATATGGTGATGAAATCTCAGCCTTTCTTTACTTTTCACAAGGAAGTACTGCTTTATGGTAAACAGATTCAGGAGGCTTTGCAACGTGCAACGCTTGATAGCAATTCTCAAGTGGGAATAATATTTCACGGGATGGATGCTGTTGAATCACCTCCTACTTTCTTCAGGACAAACCGTTTTACACACGCGTTTCAAGAAATTGTTGATGCATACGGGTGAGTTTCAAGAATAACTTAGTGACTCCTCTGTGGAACAAAAGTTTCCAAAGGGTGACTTGCGTCAGAGATATTTGTAACATCTTTTTTCTTATGACAACCTTTATATGATGGATATGTTTTGTCACTAGAGTTTTCCTTTCAGTGACTTGAACCTGCTAACATCAATGGGGCAAAAATAAGTATACCAAGTTCACATACTCCTACTACTTGGCATTGAACACTTTCAGAAGAATAAAAACTTTGATAGATGCCTTTGACTTATCTTCCAAATAATGTTTCAAACCATTTTTCTGCTTTGGTTCGTTCTCCAAGTTTCTTTTACATATTTTTGATCCATCTTGTTTGCATGAGTTGATATTGCACTTGTTATTAACCAAGATTTTTCTGTGTGATAAATTGTTTAATAGGGATCTTGTTTCCTTCCATTCTTTTTCTAGTCAGAGTACTGACATAAAGACTTAAAATTACAGTGTTGCTAGATACCAAGAAGCAAATCCAGCAGTTTACACTTGTGTCACATTCCCATTTCTTTTCGCGGTTATGTTTGGGGATTGGGGCCATGGAATATGCTTGTTGTTGGGAGCATTAGTCCTTATAGCCCGTGAAAGTAAGCTGAGAACCCAGGTATGTTTTTACAATGGTGTTTGAATCAAAAGAAGGATGCGTCAAGCAGATTTCTGAAATTTTCTTGTCTAGCTTTTGGATGCTAATTGTTGCTCCTTTACTCCAACTGCACACAGACTTTTTTTGGGTATTATTCCTCTTATAGCTTAGAAATTCGCTTCGGTTAGAATCACTTGTTTCAGAACTGTGGAAACTGGAAAAGCTTAATTTTGTGCAGCGAAGCAAGGTTTTTGATTTCCAGAGAAAAGATAGAAACTAATTGGCTGGTGAAATGAGTAAAGCTATAGGTCTATATGGACCTTTCTCTTGGGTTTTAATATTTTGTGCGTTAAAGGACATGAAATACTTGATTCATAGCTGGTGTAAACTTATAGTTTTCAACATTATTCAACATTACTCATTAAGGTGTTTTGTGCATGTGTAAACTTATAGTTTTCTGAAGTTCTCCTTGAACTAGCTAAAGTTGCATTTTATAATCTTGCAGAAACTAGGAAGCTTCATGGAGATGGCTTTTGGTGGGCGCTATATTATCCTTCTAATGGCCCTATTTTCAATCTACTGTGGGCTGATATACAATGAGTTCTTTTCTGTTCCATTTTACATATTTGGTGGGTCCGCCTACAAATGCCGAGACACTTCATGCAGGTAATTAGTTAGTTATATGTTGGTTCTGTCTTTTTCCTGGTTCTTGTTAAGAACAATGTTTCTTAGATGCTAGATTCTTCTTCTCTTGCTTCTTTTGATCAGTGATGCCCAAACTGTGGGTTTGGTCAAGTACCAAGATCCATATCCATTTGGTGTGGACCCCAAGTGGCGTGGAAGTCGTACAGAATTGCCTTTTCTCAACTCTCTCAAAATGAAGATGTCTATTTTATTGGGTATTACCCAGATGAATTTAGGAATCATCATGAGTTACTTTAATGCACGCTTTTTCAAAAGTTCAATTGATATAAGGTATGTGTCTTTTCCATCCATGCCTTGCTACCTTTCACAAATGCCTATGCCATTCTAAAATGAAAGAACAAAATCTGAAGCCTTTTGATGGTTAATTCTTCTTAGGTATCAATTTATCCCACAGATGATCTTCCTCAACTGCCTTTTCGGGTATCTTTCACTTCTCATAATCGTCAAGTGGTGCACTGGTTCTCAGGCAGACCTTTATCATGTGATGATATACATGTTTCTGAGTCCTACCGAGGATCTTGGAGAGAACCAGTTATTTTGGGGCCAGAGACCACTACAGGTACCATATTTTAGTACTTCTAGTTTTGTAGTATTCATCTATGCTTATTTTGTTTTTGCAATGGGTAATTGATTCTTGCTCTTGCAGATATTATTTTTACTTCTAGCTATAATTGCAGTTCCTTGGATGTTGCTCCCTAAACCATTCATTCTGAAGAAGCTTCATACAGAGGTACTATATAATCTTTGGCTCCTCCCAATCACTTTAGGGTTATATAGCCATTTACACATTACTTTTTAAAATACATGGCTGCTTTGTTGATCTCCCTGTTCATAAAACACTTTTTTGTTTTAAAATTACTAAAATCTGCTGAGGAAACCATATATTACTGCATCATTGGGATATTTATGGATAATTGTAGAAAGAGGCAGTCACCTTTGAATTACACGGTAGCGTGGAAGACCTTGTTTATAGAGAAATTCAAGGTGCAACATAAGCTGTCTACTCCAAGGATGGTGTTGAGAGGACATTTATAGAGGGAAATTAATTAGAATACTATTTTCCTATAAAAAAATAGCAATGAGATGGTGAGGCTAGTTCCTACAGAGAAGCATATTCGAGTACGGTATGTGGCATTGATATGCCAATCACATGTGGCATTACCTTTTCTGCCCGAATGCCACAATAATCAATAACCAATAACCTGATCCTCCGTCCCATCATGTTAATATAGGGTCAGCTATATGGATCGTGGGATATATAGTAGATATTTACTCATAGAGGTAGGATGAATAATGAAAATTTGTTTGTATATGATATATGCTAACTAGTCTATGAATGGCTAGTTGATGCTTCTGCATGAAGAAGAGGGTAAAGAGTTCTGCTTTCTTACTATACCAGCCCATTCCTTCTGCTTGGCCCAATTCGAGGGCCAGTTAGGCTGGTCCTGTGTTGAGTTGGAGGACCTATCTAGTTGATGTAGGCAAGCCAACTATTTTGGCATGTGTTTTGTTAATTAAGCAGTTTTGTCGTTTCTACGAGTTCTAGTTGAATCTTAGTGATCATGGTTGGGAAACACGCAGGATAAGGGTTCTTCCAGGCCAATCCTTTGCATTGATGTATTTGAAACTATTTTCGCATAGAGTACTGGCCACTGCTATGTGAAGAAGTCCTTCAGCTGGAACCCTTATTTTGAAACTTCTCAATTAGTAGCACATCTATGATAAGTGGCTTGCTGGATCAATTTGGTTTGCCTGCCAGCTTGACCATCTTAATTGATCAAATGCTCTGAATTTTCTCATAAGAAAAAAGACGGAAATTACTCCCAATTATTTTCTTTGTGCAGAGATTTCAGGGTCGCACCTATGGGATTCTTGGCACATCTGAGGTTGATCTTGACGCTGAACCTGATTCTGCAAGACAACATCATGAGGATTTTAACTTCAGCGAGGTGTTTGTGCATCAAATGATACACTCTATTGAGTTTGTTCTGGGTGCAGTTTCAAATACCGCATCATACCTTCGGCTGTGGGCTTTGAGGTTGAACTGTTAAATTTTGATTCGTCCGCATCCCAGTTAGCTTCCTACTGAAATTTATAATTTGCTTGTACGTGTGCTTGCATTTGCAGCTTGGCTCACTCTGAATTGTCAACAGTTTTCTACGAGAAAGTCCTTCTCCTTGCTTGGGGGTAAGTATTCAACCAGAGTTATGCCAAGTTTCGTGGTCTCTTCTTGCTGTTCTATACTTCTGACTTCATTTTCCGTAGTCCCTGAATTTGCGCCTAGCTTTTACCTGAGAACCCCTTACCAAGTTCCAAGTTTAATTGGCTATCTAGTCAATAGATACCTTTCATATGCTGTATTGTCTTTACATGTTAATTCAATTTATTAAGAGAATCGAACGTTTCTATTCAGGTACAACAATCCTGCCATCCGATTGGTGGGGCTTGTAGTCTTCGCTTTTGCCACTGCTTTTATACTACTGATGATGGAGACCCTCAGTGCTTTCCTACACGCCCTGCGACTCCATTGGGTGGAGTATCAAAACAAGTTCTACCATGGAGATGGCTACAAATTCAAACCCTTCTCCTTTGCTCTGATAACGGAGGACGACGATTAGTCGAATTGGCCTCGTCTAGTTTTGTGTGGATGCGAAAGAACTGCGGCAAGACATTCTTTAACCATATACCGGTAGAAGCAGCCCCGTGTTTTTTGCAGACAAAAGGAATCGGCATATACGCTCCGCAACAGTATACTGGGCGTGGTTTAGCTTAGAAAATGTAACTAACTAATATTCTTTGGATACTGCTGGTATACCGTGGTCAGTCGGCTGACAGTTGGCGGGAGAAAAGAGGGTACGCAGACGAGTTAGGCTCTTACTCTGCAGTTTTTTTGGTTGGTCTTGGGAGATGATTTGTAAAGAAAAGAGTGGAAATATAAAGATCACATGTAACTTTTCAAGGACTACAGTGGTCTAGGAAGAACCATTTTATCGGGGTTTGTACACACAGAAGCTAGTTCGCAGGGAACTCGTACCAAACTCATGTAATAACACCGCACCGGTACTCTCCTCCATTTTTGTAGACCGGTAGAGATTCCACAGATAACACATTCATATCAGTTGCAATAATATTTACTCCATCATCAATATGGCTAGAAAGAGTATACCTTCACAATATCAAAAAAACAAAATCATATATCGGGAACGTATGCTATTCAAGAATCGAACATACTTATTTAATCGGTGTCGGATCCTATCGTTACATCAGCCAATTAATTTAACCCTCTTTGACAAGAACATCAACATTATTAATAATTTAGGTTTAGCCGGAGGGAATATCAACCTCGCCGAAAAGGACAGGCACCTGAAATCTCAAACTCACAATTTATAGATCACTCTCCTCCTCCTCCTACTCCTAACTTTGAACTGGAAACTACAAGTGAGATTCTCTCCACAAAAAATGGAAGCTCCATCTCCAGGTAGAGGAACCAAGCACAGGCTTGAGGAGGTCATGTACCAAAGAGAAGTGGGTTTGTCTCATCCCAGAAAGTTAACTCGCCGCCTCTCTGCTTCCCAGGTTGTTATTGCTAGCTACTATTGTTTTTCCGAAAGCCGTAGTGATATTCAGAGTCGAGTGGGTTCTTATATGTTTTTACATTCGCTAGACCTGAACCCATGACCTCCTTATGAATTCACGTCCCTTACTACTCGCACTCGTTTACGAGTAGCAAATCGAAGACATTGCGTACTCTTATTCAGTACATTCGGATACTCCTAAAGTTCAAATTTTAACTTGCTCAGTGCAGGCGATGTTGGCCAAAATTGATCTGTACGGGAAGTTAGTTGGTCATGATGGTTGTGTCAATTCAGTGGGATTCAACTCTGCTGGTGACCTTCTCGTATCCGGATCCGATGACCGGAAAGTTATGCTGTGGGATTGGTTTACCGGAGACAAAACGCTGCAATATCATTCCGGTCACTTGCAGAACATATTTCAGACCAAGTTCGTGCCGTTTACCGACGATCGGATCATAGTAACCTCCTCTGCTGATGGCCAGGTTAAGTAGTTTGATGTTTGTGTTATAGTTGGAAGTTGCATTTTGCTTTTGCCTAATGAACTGTTGTGATCCGTTGCAGGTCAGGCTCGGCCAGGTATTGTCGAACGGCAACGTCCACACGAAGAGGCTCTGGAAGCACGATGGGGGTGTATATAGACTTGCTTTCGAACCCGGAAGTCCTCACATACTCTACAGCAGCGGTGTAGACGGATTCGTGCAGCACGTCAGTCGGATTAGTCGATATGGCACTCGATTAGAAGTCTTTTCTGAAGTGTATAATCTCATTTTCCCTTTTGTTTTGCAGTTTGATCTACGGAGTAATACTGCTACAAAGCTTTTTTGCTGCTCTGCGGTCGGAGAAAATGGCAAGCAGCAGCCTCCAGCAAGCATAATGGTTCACGATATTGCAGTTGATCCGAGAAACCCGAATCGCTTGGGAGTCGGAGGTTCTGATGAGTATGCTCGGGTCTATGATGTGAGGAAGTGTCGGTCGGATGCGTCAAGGCCTTCCGGGATGCCTATCGACACGTTCTGCCCCCAACACCTGATCGGGAACAACCAAGCACACATTACAGGGTTGGCATTCTCAAACACAAGTGAACTTCTTGTCTCTTACAATGATGAATTCATCTATTTATTCGACAAGGCCACGGGATTGGGTCCCCAGGTGTACTTCGGCCATAGAAATTGCCAGACTATAAAGAGCGTGAGCTTCTTCGGCCCGGATGATGAGTATGTGATGAGCGGATCTGATTGTGGTCACATTTTTATCTGGACTAAACTCGGTGCCAGACTCGTGCGCCTGATGCGAGGCGACCGAAATGTCGTGAACCATCTCGATCCTCATCCGCATTTGCCAGCCTTTGCTAGTTGTGGCATAGAGAAGACCGTAAAGCTTTGGCTACCTATGGCTACTGATACCTCTCCATTACCTGATGACTTCGAAAAGGTACTAAATTCCGAATATTCGCTGGTTTACTGTCCAGATCATGACCCTTGCCTTGCTTACTGTCCAGATCATGGAGTCCAACAGTCGGCGGAGGGAGCAGGATTCGCAAGTAATCCTTACACCGGAGGTGGTTATGCACGTGTTGCGGCTACAAAGGCGTCAAACGACAGCATACTCCGAGAGGAGATACAGTAGTTCCGACATCGAGAGCAATGACAGCGAGATGGAGGCGTACGTCTTAGGACTGTTGAATGCCAATGCTGCCTCTCAAGCGGGTTCATCGGCAGATCCCGGAGATTGTAACGTTGTCTAGAGTTGGGAAACATTAAGGAAGTTTTGGCTTTGGACAGGAATACTTTAGTTTACATGTCCAAGTCCGAGTCCGGATCAAGTTTAACATCAGTTAATCACGGGGCGTTACAGTTACCTTCTTCTGCACTCTCAACATTCTGGTACTTGTAAAACCAGGAGCAGACTAAGTAATACACAAAGTTGGCAGCCCCCAGGACTACCAACAACCAGTACACATTGTCTAGCCTCCCCTGATTCAGGTCATCCGGTAACCAACCTGTACACCTTTGGACAAGATCCACCACTGCGGTGCTCAAGTAGTACGCTATCCCGATTACCATCGCGATCATGGCAGTCGCCGTGCTTTTGAGAGACAGCGGGAATTCCTTATAGTACAGAGCAACTTGGCCCGGAAAATGGAATGCTTCTCCAATTCCAATCAAGATCATTTGGGGAAACAACCACAAAGCTGACATTGGCACCACTGAACCCGTTCTGAGACGCCTTGTTTCGACAGTAGCTGACACGGCCATGGCCGTTACGTTGATCACGTGTCCTACTGCAACACGTTGCAGATCGGTTAGAGGCCGATGGAACAGCTTCTGCCACATTGGATTCAGGACTCTATCGATTAGTGTCAAACAAGCGGATGCGGATATACTGGTCAAAACCAATATAGACCCGGCTGGGAGCTTAAACCGAGGACCGAGGTGGCGGTCCATTTGCAGAGCTTGGAGAACAGTGAGGCTAATGAGGACTGCTATTGGAGTGCTCAAGAAAACTCCAGTTGAGCACAGAGGCAAAATCCTGACAAGGGACTTGAGATCGTGCACCTGTTGCAAACTGCAGAGTCTCCAGGGTCTGGACACTGAGCCATCTGGTCTGATATCTCCGTCGGTTATCAATGCTGCTCGGTCTAGGAACCTGCGATGATACAACGCTGCTCGCTCCGTCAGTTCATCATGCTTAATGTGATAATCCTCCTTCCTGGATGACAGTGAAAGCTTTCGCTTTCGGACAGCAGCAACCACGACTTGAGCCAAGCTGATATAAGGGCTACCTTGTGGTTGATCAAGAACGTAGAACCGGCTCCCCAGAATGAATATGATCAACCCGACAGAAGTAGCAGCCGCGCACAAGCCTAATCCGAGTCCCCATCCCACGCTGTCTTCAATGTAAATGAAAAATGTGGTGCTAACCAGGATTGCTACACAGACGATGAAGAAGTGCCAGTTGAAGAAAATGCTTTGATCCTTTGGTCTGTGAAATTGGTTGGCTCCCATGGTCCCCAAAGTGAAGCGTGTTCCTGCCAACCCGAGTGTTCCTAACGCAATGCCTGCGTATAGAACAGCGAACTGATACGTCTCTGGCTCCGATCTGCAGAGCTCGAATCCGCCTCGACATGGCTGGGGCTTCAGGGACTTCACTGCTGCAGTTGCTAGTAAAAGAAGTATGCCCTGAAGTGGTAAATGGCTGTTAGCATCAGACTCCAATGGACATTGCCTTAGGAAATGTACAGAAAGTCTATTCAAGGCGCAAAATACCAATATTAATACAGAGAACAACATGAGATGATGCTCAAAATACTAATGGATAACCAAACTTAACATCTCAAGTATGCCTTTTTCCAAAAGAGGTTAAAGGGTTAAGAAATAGTTGGAATCTTCATTTTCAATCCAAAATATTCTGCCGTGTGAACGACAGAAATGAACCAAAAATCTTGCAGTAGTAATTGACTCTGATATTATGATTGAATCTTCTTATTCAATCTAAAATTTTAAAACAATAAGTACATGGATTTTAACCCTATAAACAAGTCCAAATGAAGAGGAAAGTAATACTAATAGGAAATACATATGGCTAATAAAATAAGAAGTCTAACGTCTACAAACTTTTGAGAAGCAGTGAAAACAGAGTAGGTAAAAGTTCACTCTAGTACTTCGTAGTTTGGTCAACTTGCAATCTATTACTTGTAGTTTATAAATTTTCGATCAAATGTGAGAAATTTCCTCAGACACCTCACTATTTAGGCAGCTTTTTGGAAAAATACTCCCAAGTATAATTTAATTAAAATTTTAAAAACAAATTAGAAAAAGTATGAAGTTCATAGGAAAAGTATTACGACGGAGGGAAATTTGTTTAATATCTTTTTATAATTTTTTATACAAAAGAAATTAAAATCTAAGTTCTTTTAATTATACTTGGGATATTTTGTCCTAAAACATTCAAATAGTGGATGTCATTAGAAATTTTTTTGTCACTTGATCGATCATTTACAAACCATAATGGTATGCAAGTCCATCAAACTTTGCACAAAATAGTGTATTGTGCAAACTACTTGGTCCTTACTTACCAGTAGAGAGACAACCGAAGAAATCAAGATTACAAGAAAGGAGCCAAGGAAGGAGTCCGCGATAATTGCTCCTATGACGGGTAAGAGATTGGCGCTACCGTTGACAATATTGAAAACCTTAGCAGCATAAATGCCCTTAGCGTTGAAGTTTGCAATCAGAAACACAATCAGGTTCATTTTCCATCCTTCACCACCAAGGGACAAGCCTGCCAGGGCACCTGTTTGATGTAAAACATGAATCTCGTTATGCGCGAGTCCACGAGTAATTTTACGGTAGTCACGGTCAAGATAGAAAATAAGAGAACTGTGTGTTCGTACAGGAAGAAATTTTGTTATTTGTGATCATACTAAAATTTTCATTAGTTTACGGTTAGTGTTATTGGAGTACAAATTTTGCATTAAAATTAAAATAACGTCGGATCATATTTATGAGTAACTAAAACCGGAAGAGATTGAGATCAAGTGGGAGGAGGAGACAAGGAACCTGCAATGAAAGGGAATGTCTTCCAGCCGCCTGGCTTCTTCCCCTTGACCGGGCTTGTCACGTGCGCTTCACTGTCAGGGGAGACAATTGGGGACCCTTCTTTCTCCATGGTGCTCAACTTCTTCGGCTTCCCCGTTGGCACTTAAATACTACGCCACTGGAATAACATAGGGGTTATTTCAACCAATAAGATGATAATGTTGTTTTAGATTAATTAATAGATTTTGAGCTCGAATAATTGATAAAATATTATTGTAAATATTTTTTGAAAGAGTTTTGTCATTCTCTAAAAATCTTACTTTTATCGAATTTAGATTAGACGGTACAATAAATACTCGAATATCAAATAGTAATCTAAAAAATATAAGGATTATTTTTTATCACGTCGCATCCCCGACCAAAGAAAAAAAACTGGAAAGCAAACATCTGGGTCGCGTCAGAATCAGATGCTGCACTAAACCCGTATCAACAATCAACTATTAATGTCATCATGATTAATCAGGGTTTGTTTCACTTGGAAATTGTGCCTTGTTCTGTACTAATGGAATCTATGGATTGTTAACTTCGGGGTTAGAGAATATATATTTATTAGTGGAACAAATTATGACAATGTGCTTCATACTTTTATTGGGTGGACGCTTTTGTGAGAACTTTGTTGGAACGGAGAGAGAACTAGTGATTTCTCGGAGGAAAGATAGAGAGAATTAGTGGTGTGGCAAGGCCACACTTAAACTTAGGTTTGACCGGGGTTGGATTCAGTGGGGACAAGACTTATTCCTACTGAAATGGATCAAATAATTATACCTAAAGACACGGTTTTTTATGATTGTCAGATCTCTAGACACGATTTTTAATAAAATCTGATGGTTCAAACGAAATCTCCTCCGTAAGGACGACTTTTATGTTGTCCCCGCTCAATCCAACCACTGCTTGACCACGGTCTCAACCAACCAATACTTTGTGCTAATTTTTCCAAAAAAAAATGTAAATGTTTCAAAAATTATTGAGTTATTAGAAACATGAAATTAATGTGACTAGTAATATTCTTTTGTGTATTAGGCATTATTGTACCATCAAGTACCTGCACTATGGCTAAACGAGCCTCGTATAACATACCAATGTAAGGTAGGTCAATTCCCACCCCTTGCGAAAATGACAAAATATTTTTTGAGAGGGAAAAAAAATTCAATGCCGTCCAGAGTCCCGGAAGTTAGACCAACCCGCCTAAATTGTGTAGCTATTTTCTCCCCGGCCCAGAGTCCATGGGCAACAAAATTTAAATATGGGCCGGGTCTCGGACAAGTTCTTAGTTCTTACACCCTTACACAGAGGTGAGATAGAGAGAGGAGGACGATGATTAGTTTATGTGTTAATTTCAAATTTTTTTTATTTGCAAGCCTGTTTTAGTCGTCTTTCTGTTAAAGGGTAGTTTTGGAATATAAAAAAGTTCAATAGTATTGAATAACGGGTGCCCTTTTTAATTTGACTTTTCAATGTTCGATACTATATCAAACCTTAACGACTTATAACATGTTCAAGTCCGAGGGGTATCAAAGTCCACACAAATACAGTAGCTTAACATCAGTTAATGTTAATCTAGCCACAGTTACCTTCTGTTACACTTTGAGCATTCTGGTACTTGTAAAACCAGGAGCAAACCAAGTAATACACAAAGTTGGCCACCCCAAAGACTACCAACAACCAATACACATTGTCTAGCCTCCCCTGGTTCAGATCATCTGGCAACCAACCCGAACATCTCTGGACAAGATCAACCACACCCGTGCTCAAGTAGTACGCGATCCCGATCACCATACCGATCATCGCGGTCGCCGTGCTCTTGAGAGACACCGGGAATTCCTGGTAGTACAGAGCAACTTGGCCCGGGAAATGGAATGCCTCTCCAATGCCAACCAAGATCAGTTGTGGAAACAGCCACAAAGCCGACATAGGGACAACCGAGCTTAGTATCCGGAGACGCCTTGTTTCGACTATTGCTGACACGGCCATGACTGTTATGTTGATCAAATGTCCTACTCCAATGCGTTGCAGGTCGGTCGGAGGCCGATGAAACAACTTCTGCCACATCGGATTCAGGACTCTTTCGATGAAGGCCAGACAGACGGATGCGGATAGCATGACCAGGACGAGAATGGACCCGGCTGGGATTCGAAAATGAGGGCCGAGGCGACGATCCATTAGTAGCGCTTGGAGGACAGTCATGCTGTTCTGGACTGCTATTGGAGTGCTTAAGAAAACGCAAGTTGACCACAGTGGTAAAAAGCTGACAAGGGACTTGAGGTCTTCAACTTGCTGCAAGTTGCATAGTCTCCAAGGCTTGGCCACCGATCCATCCGGTCTCGTGTCGCCTTCGGTTACCAATGCTGCTCGGTTCAGGAACCTGCAATGACACAACACAATTGAACATTCTGTTTCGAAAAAATCGAGATGGAAATAGATATGATCATTAGCACTACCTAAATCTCTTCTCAACAAGCATAGGAACAATGTCCTCTGCTTCATCATGTTGGTACAGATAATCCTCCTCCTTGGATGACAGTGGAATCTTACGCTTTCGTATTGCAGCAACGACGACTCGAGCTAAGCTCGTGTAGGGGCTTCCTTGTGGCTTATCACGAACATAGAACCGGCATCCCAGGCAGAATATGATCAAGCCAACAGAATTAGCAGCTACACATAGGCCTAATCCGAGTCCCCAACTCACATTGCCCTCGATGTAAACGAACACGGTGGTGCTAACAACAGCTGCCATGTACATGGTGAAGAAGTACCAGTTGAAGAAACCGCTTTGATCCTTCGGTATACGAAGTTGGTTAGCTCCCATTGTCACCAATGTATAGCGCGAGCCGGCCAGACCGAGCGTGCCAAACGCAATCCCCGCGTATAGAACAGCAAGCTGATAGTTTTCGGGCTTTCTGCAGAACCCGGATCCAATTTCGCATGGTTGAGGCTTCAAGGACTTGGCTACTGCTGTAGCAAGCAAAAGAACAGTGCCCTGAAGTGGTATAAAATGGCTTTTCATTTAACACCAAATAGGCATTGAACTTGAACCAAGATAAGTGAAGGTGATCCTTACCAGTAAACAGATAATCGAAGATACGACGATCACAAGAACGCATCCGAGATACGAATCAGCGATAATTGCTCCGATTACAGGTAAGAAATTGGTGCAACCGTTGACAATGTTGAAAACCTGAGCTGCGTAGATGTTCTTGGTGTTGAAGTTTTGTATCAGAAACACTATCAGGTTCATTTTCCATCCTTCACCACCAAGGATCGAGCCTATCAGGGTACCTGGTTAATGTAGAATAACGAAAATTACATCAACTTCCCGGTTGAAAATGTACTAGAAATTGTCTCTTGCGGAGTTTGCTGATTTTTTCGGGTCTCCGTATCTAATCCAAAATACTCTAAAGTTGCTGCTTCGCTTCCTGTTTATAAGCAACTCCCTTAACAGCTAGAGCTGAGATTCCAGACAATAAAATCTCCTACAAATTGAACCATAAGCTTTTAAACCAACGAGAATTGGTCCAACTGTTACATTGCTTTTGCTAAGTCGAATTGAAGAATGAGATACACAAAGCGGGTTTCTGCTGATGGCATCTTATGTAGAAACTCGTTCATTTCTATTAGAAGGTCACATCTTAGACCCGACATTGCTCGACTATCTAAGCCGAACAGACAGCAAAGTGGACACGACTAACCTGCAATGAAAGGGAATGTCTTCCAACCGCCTGGCTTCGGCTTGATGGGGCTGGTCCCTTGTGCTTCACTGTCAGGAGGTACCATTGTTGATGACCCTTTCATGATGCTCGAGCTTTTAGTACCTATGGCTTGTCGTTGTCTTCCACTGATGTAGGTGTTTCAAGTGTTTAAGTGTAATACCGATAAATACTTAGATTAACTCGAGTTCGAGCTCATGGTAACATAGCAGTGTGTTAAATATTGTTAATAGAGGTTTGTCATATTTCAAAAGTCTCATGCAACTAAAATTTGGTAGTCAGTTCAGTGAGTGTTCGGATACGAGATGGTATAATAAAAAAAGTGTTTAGAGATGGGAGAGCATCTTGAGTTGTCTCTGCAATATTTAATGTTCCGAGAATCATTAAGCTAGTACTTTTGGATAACAAGAAAAGCTCCCTAATTGATGCAGATACTAAACCGTTGTTTATAGGGGTGTGATGTGTTTAAGCTCGTGTTTCCGAAACTTCAAATTTTGTATTGGATACGAAAATTTTAACAAATTACGCTCGATGTTTGAGGCATATGATGGTCAGACCGAGTTGCTAGAGAAGATTTTAAAAAGCCAACCCATACAGGCCCAGCAATATCAATGGAGCCAATTATTTTTAGCGTTCCCAACCGACGGGACAAACTAAATTTAAATATAACGACGATGATCAAAATTCAGATCATATTTTAAAATAATTTTAATTCAAGTGGCAATATAAGTTTTGGCTTCACTTGCTGGGATCGGATTTGGTCCTGGAAGCCAAATCCAGCACGGTGCTGGAGGATTTTTATTGAAGGACACGCGGGGACTATTTTGCAAAAATTCAGAAATACAGGGGTGCAAAATAAAAAAAGTCCACAATCATTGAATCATAACTGGATAAACCATTGAATCGTAACTGAGTAAACCATTGAATCGTAATTGGGACGGACCCCGATTTCTTCGGGACGGGAAAAAACGGACCATTGAATCATAATTAAGTGAACCATTGAATCATAACTAAATCAACCATTGAATCGTTCAGGACGGTCCTGGTTGGATTTGGCCTTACAGGACCAAATCCGCTCCCCTTGCAACTTGGCTAGGAATGGTAATAGCCAAGTCTAAGGATCCAGATTCAAATCTATAGAATCTGGACAAAATTCAATTAGAAATCATGGATTCGTAATTTTTTTAAATGGTAGTATAATAAAAAAGACAACCAATCAAGCTTGACAATATATATATATTTTTAAATTATTATTAAGCATATATTTCCATCAATTATCAATCCTCACCATCAATTATCACAGAGAGAACTACCATATACTACCCCTCGCAACGTTCTGGTACTTGTAAAACCAGGAGCACAAGAAGTAATACACAAAGTTGGCAACCAACCTGTACACCTTTGAAGTAGATCCACTGAATCTTCGTATCCAACCGAATACTTTAACACGACAAGCAAGTATATATGTCACGCTCATAAAATAAGTACCACATTTACAATTGTCAATGTGGTAATCCATACATGCCTCTTCAAACGAAACTCATCGAACTAAAATTTGCATAGATTTTGACATGGCCAACGTGTAATCAAGAACTTTAGGAACAATAATGAGGGAAAAAATAACAATCTCTTACATGAGGCTGCCTGAGCTTGGCAAACCTGTTAAATATACAACATTTTAGAGGCTGCCTGGAAATCCAACCTGCTTAAAATAGAGTCTCATTCTTAATGCAATCTCTTGATCATTTACAATCATCCTTCTTCAAAAAGAATATTATACAGATAGTTATAGAATCAATAAACCAAAGAACTTAGCCACAGCCATCACAAGCATTGTCGTGGATTAAGCGTAGTCCGGATTGAGTGCCAAGGCTTCCTGGTAGATCATGTCCTTCATCTGCTCTTCTCCCAACTGCTCGAACTCGAACGAGAAAGGCTCTAAGCAGATCGGTTCGTCCTCGACATCGTGGAGCCTCGCGAGGAACGGGTGGGCTAATGCTTCCTCAACTGCAAGGGATATGCCAAGTTTCAGCAGAAAGCAAAGGCATGAAATGCATAAAGTATGATAGAATAGAACTAACCAGTGATTCTTCTGGTGGGGTCAAAAGTGAGCATTCTGTCAACAAGATCAATGGCCAGGGGATGAACATGGGGGAATACTTGGGCTAATGGCTGACGAGGAAGTGGAGTGAGCTGCCTAATGTAGCGTCTCGCGTCTTCGTTGCGAACGAATGCAAGATCGGAATCTGTGGGTGTTCCAAGTAGCTGCAAATGATCAACAACCTCAAATTTAGTCCCAAATAACAATTCACTAAGTAATCCAAGAACAACTCGTATCGTCACCTCGGTCAATAGCTTCATCTGATGCACGTGATCCTTGCCCGGAAACAAAGGCTTTCTGTTCATTAGTTCCATGAAGACGCAACCAACTGACCAGACATCAATCGCAGCGGTGTAATCAGAAGAGTTGAGCAACAACTCAGGCGCTCTGTACCATCTTGTCACGACATATTCGGTCATGAAATCGTTCTCTGCGGTCGGACGGGCTAGCCCAAAATCGCATATCTTCAGGTCGCAGTTGGCATTCAGCAGTAAGTTGCTCGGCTTCAGGTCTCTGTGAATGACATTGGCGGAATGAATGTACTTCAATCCGCGAAGAAGCTGGTACAAGAAGTACTGCAACGAAAACAAGGCGAAAAATGAGCAAACAATCAAATCGAAAACCGGATGTAAAGTTTTAGATCGGATACGAAGAAAATAACAATGCAATACCTGACAATGCTCCTCTGATAGGCCCTGGTTGGAACGGATAATTTGGTGAAGGTCGGTGTCCATGAGCTCCGTGGCAATGTAGACATCAGTAAATTCTCTCCTCAGAGGAGGAGGAATCAAGTCTCTTATGGCTATTACCTGTTGCATAGTTTACATAGTGTCATGAATTCCGAGTCAATTACTGTCGGGACATCAGTCAACTTATCAAAAGTCAATTGTGAGTCCGTACTTCTTAATCAAAGTTGAATATAGCTAGTCAGACTTGATATGAATAGCTAGCTCTACCAATATTAATTTTTCAACTCTTCAAAACCTCGAACTCGAGACCCCGAGTAAAGCAAGACAGAAACTAGAGGAAAAAGAGACTGACGTTCTCATGATCCAAGTGGCGGAGTAGCTTGATCTCCCGAAGCGTCCGTTTAGCATCCATGTGGTTGTCGAAAGCGTTAGCTATCTTCTTCATCGCCACCATCTCGTTGGTCTCCGCATTTAACACCGAACTGCACACCATCACCCACGTCAAAAAACATCCGAAAATAAATAACGCTCGATTTTGAATAACATAGATTCACGAAAAAAAACGGGGTCAACTCCAGCTTACCATACTATACCGTAAGCGCCACGGCCGATGGGCATGATCGGAGGCCGGTACTTGGAAGTGATCTCGAAGAGGTTCCCGAAGATGTTGTACTGAACGTACTGTCCTCCGTGGGTCGCAACCACCGGGAAATCCGTGTTCTGGCCACCCCCGCCGTTGTACGCTGCCATGTTACGTTGTCAAACGGGCTAGTGGATGTTCGGATACCGAACGATCGATAATCTCGACCACGAGACTATATCTATATATATATAGCTAGCTTGACTTTATCCGGTTGACTCTTTCCTTCCTCCGAGCTTCGAAGCAGATGCCAGGAAGAAGCTAAGGTTGAATTGAAATGAGGCATATCGTATGGCTTCGAAGCGGATTACGCGATTTCATGTGGGGTAACGTCTTTTAATATATGGACGGATGAGATTACAGCCGCCTCTAGATCAACGGCCGGTTTTGCTTCAATTTGGTCAACGTAAATGTCAGTTCCCGATCCACGATAGCGTTAATTAACTTTTTCTTGCCTGGCCTAGTCCACCGCCCAAGAGGTCAATAAAAGTAATGGTTATTCTAATGATTTTCTTTTTGTTGAAATTAGATTGAAATGTTTATTGTATTCACTTATCTAGATTCGAGTTAACTGACAAATTTTTTTTAACAAATATATAACATTATTGTATTTTTACTAGTTCTGAAAATCGAGACTTCATATTAAACTCTTCTAACAAATATTTAGCTACTTTCATGTAACTTGATCCAAGTGGTTGATATTTTTATTAATAATGTCCTAAACTTACGCTTGTTTTAACTCACATGTGGTAATAAATTCAATGCTTACGCGTATTTTTGGCATTTTTCTTTTAGGTGCGGTCGGTAGTGAGAAACTGACTAGGAAAAACATGTTGGGACTGTTTAGTGCATCGATGGTACCGATTTGGGATTATCTGAACAAGCATGCCAATTTAAAAATTCGGAATATTTTGACGATTAACTCAAAGTTATTTACGGAAGTGACACGTGATGTGTCATCACAGTAATAATTATTCCACAATCAAACGTTCTGTTGCTACCAATAAATATATCTATAAAAAATATCACATTTAGATGTTTAAGTTGGATAAAGAATTTTATTAAGTTCATATTTCTGTGGAATAAGACAAATGATTTATGATGCTAATATGAAGAATTATTGACAACGCTTTGGGATTACATGAGTGAGAGTGACAGGAAGAGAAAAATGAGCTAATTTCCTGCCATCAATTAATCTTCCTATAATTGAATTCGAACTTGTCCGACTAATACATATTCAATTAATAATTTTAAAAAATAATAAAATTTTCTTAATCAATATTTAACACTAACATGTTATTAATAATTCTAATTCGATATTAATAGTTAAACTATAAAAAATTGTAGAAGATTTGAAAAGATTTAATTGAATGAAGCAAGTGGCTCTTAATTTATCAGTGAAAGGGATGCGACGTCAGGTCTCAATAATAAAGTCACAAGTGGCTCATATTTAATCAATCACAACATGAGCCATCGGCGTGGGATATGGTTAAAGTAACGAGCCAGACAAGCCTCAATTATTTAGTTGTTGCTGTCAGAGATTATAAAAAAAAGGTGTCTTATGGTATTGGGAATTGTACATCTTTTTATTTCTTTGGAATTATATGTAAAGAATAATATACATGTTTCACATCCATTTGCACAATTGTATGTGCCGTCTGAAACGATCGATAGCCGAATTTATTTAATACATCATTAAAACAAATCGAAATCAATTTTTGTTCAGTTGGATTGAAAATTTTGAACGCTAATACCAATTGGGCAAATAATTTTATTTTCGTCATAGGACAGTGGAAGTCGCACTCGCCGGTCCTTTCTGGCCATTTCAAGGAAGTCGCGAGTCGTCAGTACACGTCACGTGGATGACGAACAATGTTTTGTCCAACTTAGGACGCCAAATTTGAAAACAACAGCATTAAAATTTAGAGTGAAATAATTTTTCATTCCTGTTTGAAATTATACAGGAAATCTATTTTTAAAGGCTGTACCATACTACCACGTGGTTAGGGGAAAAAACTTTAATCTAGAAGCCAAAATTTTTAATCTATTTTAAAGGCTCAAATTTTTATCCTCCTAGTGATATAGTTCCATATGTATCCCAAATTACTGGGAACAGATCGTATAGGTTTATATCCACATTTTTATTGAAATTTTGATAGAATTTGAATCAAATCCTATCAAATTCAACAGATTTTAGACTAACCGGAAGACTAGCAGGCCGCTGAGACCAACAAAACATTAAAACTATATTGCCTTCTGATTTAACCAACCAACTTGCATCACTATTATATCGTTTAAATTTATAAAGGCAAAATTATGCTCAGGTCCTTGTAGTTTGGCGTTCCTCCTTCTGGGGTCCCTGCATTTCCGAAATTGTTCCTGATGTTTCCGAAGTTTGGTTTTAGAGACTCTCGGGATATTTGGTCATTTCCATGACCAAAAATGAAAAAAAAAACCGTCAGGGACCCGAGAGTTTCTAAAACCAAACTACAAGGACAACAACATGAATTTTGGAAACCCAGGGACCCTAGAAGGAGGGACGCCAAACTACAGGGACCTAAATGTAATTTTCCCATTTAATATATGTTCACGTAATGGGAATTCTTTTATTGAAACTACTATTTAAAAGTTTTTAGATCAAAAATATTATCTCAATAACATTAAATTAAAAAATAAAAATACATTAGAAAAATATTCATGAGAGCGGGATAAAATTTCTAATTTTTTCCAAACAAATTTTAAACCAAAATTTTAGGTTTTATTTATAGATATTTTTGTCAAAAATTTTTATCGAAATAACAGAGAATCACGTAAAGAAATCTCCGTCCCTTATCCGGTGCAAGTCGATGAAACAACATGCTAAAGGCTTTTACCAAACATTAAAATAACCTGTCAAACAACCTTGTACCTCCCCACAAATTTTACACGATATGAAAATGCAAAAGAGAAGGGAGAAAGAGAAATGAGTGCGTTATTTTAATGCAGAAGTCCAAAAGCATTTCTATCCCACATCGTTTTTTATCGCCATCGGCTTACAACTTCCTTGAACTGCACCATCATCCTCTATTCACTTCCCAACTTGATTAGGCTTCAGCGAAGCTGCCAAACAGAAGCAACAATAAAACAGACCCGGATCAAGTCAGCAGCCGAATGCATCTCTTTGAGAATTGAACTATCAAAGGCCATCAACTAGACAGATGAGAGAGAGTTTGCTTACCCTAGCTCAGAGAGCTTCAGGTGGGCTTCAGCATAATCCGCAAAGAAGGCGTCTTCATCCTACAAAAGAACCAGCAACAATTATTCTCCTGTTCTTCACCCTCTAGGTCCACTAACAATGAAAATGACAGTCGATGAATACATAGCTGAACATACCGCGGCGTATTTCTCAACCAGAGGTCGGAAGACGGGATCGGACAGTAGAGCCTTGTCGGTTGGGAGTTGCAGAAGGCCTTCCTTCTCTCCACTCAATAGCTCCCTATGGCACGAGTTTGGCATAGCAAATGATAAACATGTTCCAAAAACAAAGTCAGAAATTGTATCACACACAACGGAGAGTAACTGGAGCTCACGTGAAGTAGGAGTTATCGAAGATGAGAGGGTTGCTAGTCCATGGTCCCTCAAATCCGGACCTATCCTTGTGGCACCTCCCCTGCAATCGTAGTTCACATAACCCACCGCCACCACATCAGAACAATAAACTGAGATGCGGGCATTTTCCTGTCCTTAATGGGAAAAAATGGAAAGTGGACCCAGATGCTGATACGTACCAAGGTGTGTCCACCAGAGAGAGCAACGATATCCTGGTCGCTGAGACCCATTTGCTCACCAAAGACAGTTCTCAAGTGATCAGTTCCTGCAATAATAACCAGACAAGTTATAAGAATGTTCCGGTTTTTAGCAAATACTCATTAAAGGGCACCAAAACAAATCAACCGTTAAGGATGTCGTCAATTCTGGAATAGACAATTCACCTTTGGTGGCATCAGGAAGACGACCCTCTGGAGGTGGCACAGGCTTATCCTAATACAGAGAACTGAATGATCAGGAGGACTGGATGGATGTGTCGGAAACAGAAGACTTAGAAACCAATATTTCCATACAAACTATGTTTTGGTCAGCCATACGAAGATAATTTTCATAAAAAGAAAAGGATGACGAGAACTCTGTAAATAAAATAAACCCTTGTTTACGCATCAAATCAACTCATAGTATCATTGTCAACCAAGTACCATGAACATGAGTACAAACATGTACACCACAGTTTGCCAAAGATAACCTCATAACTATTCGAAAGAACAATCACCCAAATTCCCAATTATAATTTAATAGTGCCCATTAAGAAGCACGCATTGGCAACAAGAAGCGCCACTAACCTCTCTTCCGGGGTGGAATGGAACTTCAGGCCCACCAGTGACCTCCACAGCCACAACACCAGCAAGCTACACAGCAGAAAGAAACGAACTTAAAAATCAGGAAATGTGCCAAATCGCAAATGAAAAATCGGATCCAAGTAACTACTCATATATACAGAGAAACAGAAGGCCACCTAGCAAATTCCATTAATTAGTTGAATAATGCAAGGTAATTCTTTTTTGTTAAATGCCATATACCCTAGGGGTTGACTTTTCTTCAACCACCACACGCTTGACTAATTGCCTGTTGCTTTCCCATCTCGGACAATTTCTTTTTTTGAAGAAGATCTCGGACAAGGTTCAACAGTCCATTAATATTGTTGAAATATGACGTCACATTAGTATTGGACCCATTTCCTATTTCATAAAATTACCAAAAATTAGATTCATCGATGGGTTTTAAATTTCTAATATTCCACCGTATCCAAACCTTTGCTAGAGCGAACTAAATCCAATTCAAGTCAGTTAGAACAGCACCAAGCCAACCTATGCTCTCACTTCTCAGCGGTAAATTCGAATTCCGACGAATTCAAATTATAATATGCAAAATTCGAATTATGAAAATTAAGATTTGTATTTGATTCGTTCTTTGACAAATTCGAATACAAATTTAGATTTATATAAGTTGATTCAAAATCCAAATCAATTTTCAATGAATTAAATCAGATCGAATTTTGAATCAGATTCAATTTATGGTCCCGAGGATAGAAGCTAGACCTGGTAGAAATCGGCGAAGGTGATCTCGGGGAACTGGGCCTTGATGGGCTCAAGAAGCCTAAGGGCAATGTCCAGCCCGTTGTTGGCCCCGTGGGCCAGCTCAGCCGGGTGCTTCATGGTCCCGAACGGTCCACCGGTCTTCGTCTTCACATCGAACGTCCCCGCCGAGTGCCACCTGTCACACACACAAAAAAAACCCCTCGCATCAGCCACAAAATTACCATCCTACCCTTCCAACCAAACTGCAACAAAATTAACGTACGCGAGACGGAGCATGATCGGGGCGCAGTTCTTCTCGGCGATTAGGCCCCTCATCTTCCTCTTCGCCTTCTCGATCGACTTCCTGTACGACTCGCTAACCGTCGGGTAGCACTTGGCCATTGTTTCTCCTTGTCTGAGAAAACATTTCAAAAAAAACGCTAGAAGATCCAAGCCAGAAGACGAGATCGGAGCGGCGAAACGACGACGGATCGTACCTTGAGAGAGACAAAACCCTAGAGAGAGACAGAGAGAGCGTGAGGCGGGCACGGGGTAGACGGTAGAGAAATGAAGAGTGTGGTTGGGAGTTTAAATAGGGGGGTGTTTGAGAGGAAAGTTCTAGTAACTCGATCTGGGCCGTTGGATCTGTGATGATCTTGAGGTTGAGTTTCCTTTGGGGAGGAATGGACGGTCTGTGATTGGGGTAGGTGGGCCCGGGGAGTGAAGTTTGGTTGGTGAGGTCAAAGGCGTGGGAGCCAGGAGGAGCGAAAGGAAAAACGGAAGAAATTGGAATTTAGCTGGCTAAAAGGTTGTGGGCCCCACATGATGACGAGGTGGAATTTTCTCCGGGGTCTGTTTAGACCGAAATGCCCCTACTTCTATCCAGGGAAACACTGTTTTTGGATAATCAAAAAAAAGTTTGGAAAGTTTTTTACATCATTTTCCATATTTGGTTCTTGCTTAATATTGTTCTAGATTTTATTTGAATTTATTTGGTAACTATAATCTTCATTTTGCTACACAAACTTCTATAATGAACTTTGGGTAAACGTACGACTAGAATAGTTAACTAATTATTTTTAAAGAGTTGTTCTATATCGCTTTTTATTTTTTTTACTAAAATTTTGTTCACATCTTCCCCAATAATATTATGTGTATCTGATTATCTGTTCAATAATTTTAAAATTAGTAATGACCTAAACGTTTAATGAAGAAGTGCAGGTAGATGACTATTTTTTAAACTTGTTACTTGGATAAAAGATAAATTTTTGTACTCCAATAATATCAAATTGAATGAAAACCACATGTCACAGATAACATATGAAAGAACTCATTGAATGATATAGAAATCATGAATTTTGCAAAAATAATGAATATTGGTAATCATCAAAATTGGGGAGAGGGGCAGGTCCGTCCTTTCGCAGCTACCGAAAAGGTCCGGTAACTTTTTACTCATTAAAATATCTGACACCGTGGGTGTGAACGCATATAGCTAGAGAAGATTCCATCATTGGCGAAGATAACGTCAAGGAGGTCGCACAGACTTTTCCCAATTGATTGGCCCACGGGACCAGCTACCAGGAGCCAATGGGTTCCTTCCACGTGGAAAAAATAATTTCGCTGTTTTTGTAATTTTGGTAAACCCAAAAAAGACGTGCACATGGCCGAATTTGCCAGACACAAAATTACGAAAAAGTACTTTTAAAAATTATAATATTCACCAACGATAAATTACCTTCGATTACTCAAAACGGGTGTGACGGTTCAAATATATGATTTATCTAAAACATTTTGATATCTTTGCCACTTGGACACTTTGGTTGGTATCTTTGTTTACTTCTAAATCATAGACAATAGAGCTCAATGATTTGAGAAGGATTAGAACGTTTACCGTTAAAACAAATATTTGTTTAAGAAGATTTTGTCAAATTACTCGAAATAAAATTTGTTCATACAATTTATTTATGAGTATTCGGAGTTGGCGTGCTTCATTATGGTGAGTATTTTGAGATCACAACATTGCATCTCCCAAAGTCTACACATTATTGGATATTGGTTGACAAATTGAATGCTATTATAAAAAATTAAAAATCAATAGTACATGTATCCTTAAAAAAAAGTAAACTTTATATATATACAGTATAGACTATAATGTGGGTCCTTAATTAAATCATTTGCCGAGGTGGCGAGAATCATTGGGAGAATTTATATAAATGTTTGTATTGTGCCAATTTATTTTCCTAAAAAAACACGCATCAAAATATTTCTGACACTATAAATTGTTTTATATTTGGAACTTAAGGTTAGCAATATTATCAATATAATAATTTAAACAATGGCAAATTATGCTAAGATTTCTCGTGTTTGGTATATCATTTCATGGGTCCCTCATTTTCTTAAATATTATTTTGTTGTTCTCTCTGTTTATTATTATTATATCATCTATCATTTTTCCACCTTCTCTTCATATTCTTAGATCTCCAATTGTCTTTTTCGATTATTTCCTCCGTCGAATACCAACTGGCAATTATCTTTTTTGGCGAATACTAACTTCATATTATTTTTTTCCGGGACATACCAATATACAACAAAAAGTTCAAGTGACAAGCATACAACAAAGTCCCGAAATCGTAAAAGCTTCATCTAATCTCAAATCCCAAAGGAAGCTGTCTTTTTTAAACCCATTAACTCGTACCCAACACTCATTAACTTCAAGCATAGCCACCCTTAATACACGGAGAGCAAACTGACCACAAATGAAAACAAGAAAGTACAACCCCAACAATTTTTTTTATAAATAAAGTTTTATATTTCATCAAAGCTCCCAAAAGTATAATTACACTGAATATAACATTGCCAAGGATACTAGATAGACATCCATCCCAACAATGAAAAATGGTATCTAAGTATATAACCCAAGAGAGTCTCCAAGAGACCATTAAGCCACAATTTGTCCTATAATTCGCCAAAGAGCAAGGTAAAAATAAACAATATCACCTAACCAAATAATTAACCTAGCTCACCAAAAGCTTTCCAAATTTATGGGGGATCATGAACTGTAGCCGATGAAGAGCTAACCAGGGCCTGCAAACCAACATCATAATGCACATCACTTATAGGTAAACCTGCATCCGTAGTCAAATGCAACAGGAGAAGATAGTGAGGCTCACGTCCAGTTAGGGTTTTGTGAAAATCCCCAAGATTTTTTTTCTATTTCTCATTTTTGTTCTAAGGATATAATAGTTATTTTAGGATAAAAAATTATAAAAATATTGATAATGTCAATGAGAGACCCAAAAATGATATTATCAAACACAAAGGACCCTAGTACTTTAAACAATTATCCACAATTGATACATAGAGCTTGAGCTTCTTTTAGAAATAGAAATAGCTATTTTAGCGTCTTCACAGACAGAACAAAATTGTAATCGATTTGATAATTATCTGATAAAGAAAATAAAACTATAAATACAGTATTATCAAAACATCTAATCCAATACTATTAAATCAATCCAAAATCCCACGCATGCCTTCACCATTTAATTTCCCATATTTTGAATGAATTGCATTTACACTCCTTGCACATTCTATTGACGTTTCGTACGCATGTCACCACCTTCATATTAATTCGGGAAAAGTCCACTTAAGTACCCTGTGGTATCACAAAAAATCAAGTTAGTACCATGTGGTTTAAAATGTATCAATTGACTCAAACTTATTCTAATTAAAATAAATTAGAGGCCCGGGCAGCTTTCCGGACCCTGCCCGTCTCGCCCGGGCTCTGCCTTGCCACGTGGACAGGCCACATCAGATTTCTCTGATGACGTGGCGGTCTTTCATCATCATCTTCTTCTTCTACCAATTAAAATGAGGAAGCTGAAGAAAAAAAAAAGCCAACCCAGAAAGAGAAAAGCAATTGGATTTCTAAAGGAACCAACTTTATCGACCAATAAGCTCTTCTTCTTCCTCTCCTCCTCCTCCAAGAAGCGAGTATTTATACTGTTGCCACTATTTTAAAAATTACGCCTCTTTCCTCCATTGGCTTTGCTTCAGAAAGAAAGAAAGAGAGAAAGAAAGGCGGGGGATGGAGGGAGTTGGGTCCAGGCTATAGAGAGCCTCCTCTCGGTACGGGCTGTCGACCACGGCGGCGGTGTTCAGTTGCCCCGTCAGGAAGTGGACGCGACGGTGTTCAGTACGGCGGCTCCCGGCTCCTCTACTCCCGGTGGACCCATGTCTCATCCCCGGCCATCGCAGAGGCGGCGGACCTCCTGAGTACTCCGCCCATGGAACCCTCCCCCTCCTTCGGGCTCCGACAGCAGATAGCACGACTCGGAACCCGTGGCCATGAAAACCTCCCCCTCCTCCGGGCTCCGACCAGGCCGGCGTCCGACGCGACAAAGCCTAGGATTTCCTAGAAGAAGTCGTCCGTCGGCGCGTCCGTCGGGTTGTCCGCCATCGGGAAGAGGATGAGTCGACTCGGCCGAGTTCAACGTCAATGGAGCCAAGGGGTCGAAATTGGTTCGGTTTCTTCATCCTTGGCTTTTCGACGGCCCTCGGCCTCTTTTTGGGTTCGCTTTTTTTCTTGGAGGAGGAAGAAGAAGAAGATGATGATGATGATGATGATGAGAGAAAGATCGCCACGTCATCGGAGAAATCTGATGTGGCTTATCCACGTGGCAGGACAAAGTCCGGGTAAGACGGGCAGCTGCCCGGGCCTCTAATTGATTTTAATTGGAATAAGTTTGACTCAATTGATACGTTTTAAACCACAGGGTACTGATTTGAGTTTTTGCGATACTACAGGGTACTTAAGTGAACGTTTCCCTATTAATTCTGGTAGGCCCTTGGATGGTTGGGCGGGGCCCCTAACGGTACCGAAAGGGAAATAATATGACATAGTTTTATGGATTTTGTGGTCGATTTGGTTGATCAAGTACGGAGAAAGACAGTGATCATTTTTTTATCTATCTTAATCACGGTAGTTTATCCTAAGTTTATGACATTATGTTAGAATTTTTATATTCAACTCAAAAAATTAAGGTAATTAATTATGAATTTTCAAACACTTATATGGCAACTAAAAATATAGTAATAAGCTAATAGTTTCCTTCAACCAAAAAAAATGTAATATAGTTTCCGGCGTACATCATTCACCATGGCAAAACCTAAATTTATAGCCATAAAAGGTGACAAACTTTTTTTAATAATTAAAGTATTGTATTCCACTAAAATAGTCCATCAAGAAAGGATATATCAAAAGTACCAGATAACGCCTATCAACATACATCATAAAGATAGATGTTATTTGAGTACAACTGCTAAAATAGCCCACCAAGAAAGGTGACAACCCATATATGCATATAATCCTCAACATGTCATTATACAGTTGTTTAGATAATTTTGTTACATTATAAGCTAATCATACATCATGTATAACTTCCTCCATCTTTTACTATTATAATCTTCGTCAGATAGTTTAATTAACGCCCACATGGATCAATTCTTGAAATCCAGAGTCCAGACAATTCCCTGCTTTATGGTTTTCCAGAGTATTACATCATATGATTCAATATTTTTTTAAAGAGATCATGAGATTGACTTTGGTATATTATATGTAGCACAAAATAGCCGGTTGTCTCTAATTTTCTAAAATAAATAGAACATGCTAACATCCGGCGGCCATGTGCCAATTTTATGAATATTATTGTGAAATGAAGCTGGCGCTTGTGATACCTCCGTGGACTAATTTATCTTCAGCACATATTATTTTTGTAAGTAAAATTTTATTTATAAACAAGAACTCTATACTAATCACGAGATTACAACTAATCAATCGCATCAAAATACTAAACGATAAAATCTTTTAGAAAAAAACTACAGCAATTGTCCATGACACGATCTTAATGCAATTGTTCATGAGGCAAAAAAAAATTTTGAAAAAAAAATATCACCCGGTGTCCCGTCGCGCTAATAATAGTCTTCACTAGGGGTGAGCAAATTATCCAGTATCTGATATCCAAAAAAAATTTTGGATTCAGATTCGGATAGTTTTATGTTCGAATTCAGATTCAGATTATCCAAATATTATAATTCAAATTCAGATTTGGATAACAAAATTATTAATTCGGATTATGCGAATATCCGAAATATAAATCTAACTTAAAATATGCCATATGGGCTAGAGCTTGCAAAAAACTTACTTGGGATTTTTATATTCTTTATCATTTATGTGAATTGGGTTTAGATTTTGGAAATCAGTAGATCGTATGATCATTCTTGATTGAATTTTTACATACTTGCGTTATCTTGCGTAACAATTTTTCATTATTTTTTAGTACAGGATTTGGTTTTTTCAGTTCTCAAGTTTCTATCTTGGTTCATAATTGTGAGCCCCTTTTTTGCTTTTCTATGTGAAATGCTAGAAGCGATTTGTTAGTTAGAGTGTAAAAGCTTTTTTTATAAGTAGAGTGTAAAAACTTACATGATAACCGATGGATGAAGGTTTAATTTAGATGACCTGTCGTTTAATTTTTTTTAAATTTGAATAATTCAGATTATCTGAATCCGTATCCGAAAAATATTTTTGAATTTCAAATTTTAGATATTTTATTATTCGAATAAAAAATAGTAATTTCAGATATTTCGAATAATTCGAATTCGGATTATCAAAATACCCATCCCAGACCACTTAATCACCTATTCGTAGTTGTGGCCGGTTCGTGGCACTTCTAGTTCTAGGCTACCCAACAATATTGAACAAAATCGATAATCGTTTGGATTGTAGAAATAGTAAGGAATTTAATTTTTTTTAAATCTCGAATATGAATTCTGTGAATAAAATAAATATTATTATATAAGTTTATCCGACAATGAAAATCGTGATGATTCCTTGAATTATTGTGCCCAATATGGGTGACTAATTGCTACCGTAACTAGGATAGTTCAATAGAGGATATATACAAAATTTCTGAATTATATTTAACTATAAAAATAATAATGTGATAACACATCTATTATAAAAATCATCCAATGTACTTGTATATGAGAGACTATGAACCAAACACACTTAATTAAGCGCATGATAAATTGACATGACCTTTTTCAAATATTGTCCTTCTATTATTTATCAGAATCCTATTTAAAGATAATCATGTTTTTCTTTCATTCTAAACATTCAATGTTGACATTTCTTGAAGAAAATCTAAATCATTTGGTACTTTTTTTGTAGGTAAATTTTCTTTATTAATAAATAATATTCCAAATTAATACATAAATGAAAATGGAGCGAGCATATCTACAAAATGTAGATCTAAATCGATCTAGTCATATTCGCAACAAGCTCTATATTCCCCCTGGAACTGATTCCACCTTTTTCAATTCTCCTCCGGGCGTTGTTTGTCTTTTCCTGGAGCTAGACCAATTGTAATCCTTTCTGATGCAATGAAGTTACAAATTTTTCCTCAAAAAATATTTGCAACATGAAAAAGGAAAACTTCCTCACTACGCAAATTATTAGATACTCTTGACCAATAGGTCCATTCACTAACCGTGTAAATGACCTGATTAATCGGGAGCGTCGAATCTCCTCTACCTTCGTTGAAAATAATCTTGTTTTGGTGTCATCATAATCCTCAAAGTATGGCACCGAATAATGTATTCCACACATGACCATAGGAGTGAGCTTGAAACCTGCAAAACTGACCGACCGTAAAAAATCAAACCGCACCTATAAATAGTTTCGTGGTGCAGTTTAAAACCAAAACTGAATTGGTGCGGTGTAGTTTCGGGTTTGGTCCGAAACCATACCGACCGACCGTAAAATCGCACATATATAAACAACGTCGTTTTATATATGTCTCCTATGTGACAAAACGACGTCGTTTTGCCTTAGTTTATAACCCTTTGTCCCTTTTTAATCCCGGAAGCCACAACTGCGAGCTTCCGCCAACCCTCCAACCTCCCGACCGGCGATTCCCAGGAACTTTCTCCCCTTACCTCCTGGCCGTCGTTGCTCCTCCTTCTCTGTCAGTCATTCTCGTCGCTCCTCCTTCTCTGTCTGTCGTCCTCACCGCTGTCCTTCTCTGTCCGTCGTTCTAAGGTAAAAACCCTAAAACGTCACCGCTCTCCGCCTCCAATTTTCATCCAATCTCTGTTGTTCTTTGTCGTTCTAAGGTTATTAACTGTGCATTTGTTCAGATGTGAGGTAAAAACCGAGAAATTTCAACGCTATCCCTAGGCCCTCCAACCTCCCGATTCAGCATTTTCGAGAAACTTCCACGACCGTCGTCGCTCCTCCTTCTCTGTCAGTCATTCTCGCCGCTCCTCCTCCTCTGTCCGTCGTCCTCACCGCTCTCCGTCGTTGTAAAGTAAAAACCCAGAAACATCACTGCTCTCCGCCTTCAATTTTCGTCCAATCTCTGTCGTTCTCTGTCGTTCTAAGGTTATTAATTATGCATTTGTTCAGATTTGCGGTAAAAATCCAGAAGTTTCAACACTATCCGCCTCCGCCTGAACCTCGACCCATAATGGTAAACCCCAAATCCGTTGTATTTCTGTTCGAGTAATTGAAGTTGTGTCTTCTAGCTTGACTACCTCTACCTGGTGAATAATTCTTTGGCAGCTCCTAAGATGTTATTGATTTTGATTTTGTGGTCACATCCAACTCGTTAATTTGTGTTCACTGTGTATGTAAATGGCGGGTTTCGAAATCTGCTCCCACCTCTATTAGATAAGCCATTGTCTGAGTGCTTAAGTGCGCTTGAATTTTGATAATTAAATTCTAGTTTTTGTTGAAATGTTATTGATTTTAATAGTTGCTGAGCTTTCTAATGGACAGTCATGTAGTTGCTGAGCTTTCTAATGGACAGTCATGTTTCTAATGGACAGGCAAGTGATGCCGACATTGATGGTGTGCAAAAGGAGGTTGTTGGGCCGTTTAGTGATGGTGGAGCTCTTGGCCAGCAAAAGAAAACCGGTAAGATTCCTAGCAAACCTATGTTATCTTCGAAAAGAAAGAATTATGCTGGCATGAATACAGAGAATAACAAGAGTAGGAAGAAAACGAGTGAAGTTTGGGAGCATTTTACACTAGTTCCGGATTCTCCAGAAGGTGAGAAAAAAGTGGCTTGCAACCATTGTGGGTAAAGATATTTATGCAATCTTATGAGGAATGGAACTAGTGCATTGAATGCCCACTTGAAGGATAGATGCACCAAAATTCCTAAGAAAGATCTGAGATAAACTGCCTTGTCATTTGAACCTCCTACAATAGGTAATCATGTGGGTCAGCTTAAAGTCGTTGCCTTTAGTCAAGAAGGGGGTCGCAAATATTTGGCAAAGATGAGTTGCCCTTCAGGGTTGTGGAAGGTGAGAGATTCGTAGCCTATAGCAATTATATAAATTCTAGGTTTCAGATGCCACATAGGACAACTGTGGCTAAAGATTGCATGAAAATATATTTTGAAGAGATGACAAAAGTGAAAAAATCTTTGAAGGGTCAGAGATTGAGTTTTACAACTGATACTTGGACGACAATCCAGACAATGAATTATATATGTTTAACTGGGCATTGGATTGACAAGGATTGGAACTATCAGAAAAGGATCTTGAGCTTTTGTCAAATAGATGATCACAAAGGGGAGACAATTGGAGATAGCATTGAGCATTGTTTGGTTGAGTGGGGGATTGAAAAGATTCTAGCCATCACACTTGACAATGCTTCTTCAAATGATTCAGCTATTCGCAATTTAAAATCATCCACGGGCTACAAATTGAAGAGCATAATAGCAAATCATGAACATTTATATATGAGGTGTTGTGCTCATATTCTCAATTTAGTTGTGAAAAGTGGATTGAAGTAGATTAATCAATCCATTATGAAGATTCGAAAAGCTGTGAAGCATGTTTTGAGTTCTGCACCTAGGCTGAAAGCGTTTGGTGATTGTGTGAAAGCCGTGAACTTAGAGTGCAAGAAATGATTGTGTATGGATGTGGATACAAGGTGGAATTCCACATATTTGATGTTAGATGCTGCCTAGAAGTATGAAAGAGCTTTCACAAGACTAGAGAGAGATGATGGAAGATTTTTACGATATTTTATTGATCCTAGAGATGATAGAAATTCTGATGAGGACGAGTATGATGCAGACAATCCGGGAAGAACACCTATTATGCCTCCTGACAAAGAGGATTGGAAAGATGCAAAACGTTTACTCAAATTTTTGAAGATATTTTACGATGTTACAAAGAAGGTCTCTGCAAGTACAAGTGTGACATCCAATGAATTTTTTCATGATCTTATGCACATGCGTCAAGCGCTAGAGAGGCGTGTCTTAAACAGTGATATGGTTGTCGCATCTATGGCAAAGAGGATGTTATCGAAGTTCTATAAGTATTGGGATACGTTTGAATCCATTAACGGATTATTGTATGTTGCCATTATTTTGGATCCTTGATACAAGAGCAAGTATGTTAGGGTTTCACTTGCTAAATTATACGCAGAAGCTCAAGCCAATACCTACGTCGATCAAGTGGATGCAATATTGTCTCAGTTATATTTGCAATATGAAGAGCGTTCGCGGATAAGCTCAAGATCTAGTTTTGTTGCCTCCACTAGCTCACAACAAGGTGACGTGGTAATGGATCAAGATGATGAAGATGTCAATGAGGATGATGACATGGAAGATTTGAAATTTTGGGATGAATGGGATAAGCAAATTTTGGCGGATATATCGAGTGATACAGTTTCAGATATAGCCAAGTACTTGCAAGATCCATTGGAGGCAACTTCTGATACCTTTGACATCTTGAGTTGGTGGAAGGTTAACGCCATCAAGTACCCGATCATGGCTAAAATTGTACGAGACGTGCTAGCAATTCCGGTGTCAAGTGTTGCCTCGGAATCTGCTTTTAGCATGGGTGGACGCGTGATGGACCCTCACCGAAGTTCGTTGAAGCCTAGAATGGTGCAAATTTTGGTGTGTGCTCAAAATTGGTTGCGGATCAAGCAACAAACAAATGATGACGATGAAGAACTATTGGATGAGACTAAAATAATTGAAGGTTAGTTATTAATTAAAATCAAATAATTTTCTTTACCGTGATATATTTAAGTTCTAATTTAATTTTTTATGATATGCAAAACTCGAGGAGGAATTTGAACGCGAAGATGAAGACATGGAGGATGGAATAGCCAATTAGTTGTGAATTGTTCAGTTTTTGATCCTCCATTACCTGAATCATTTACTGTGAGGTGTTGGATGAACTTGTTGTACTTGGATGTGGTTGTATTTGGAACTTACTGTGAGGTTTTGGTTTTTGGTTGAATCATGAACTTGCTGTATTAGGATGCGGACGATTGAATCCATGTGCTTTGAATCGTTTTATTGTTTTTGGTTGTATTTGGATGGTGAAATCATGATTGGGCTTCTTTTTTTACCAAAATTTTTTCTTTTGGGCTTCTTTTTTCGCCAAAAATATTAAAGAAAATATATTTTTCCAGATTTGGGCCTATTAAATATGGGCCTTACGAATTGGGTCCAATTTGTGATTTCACACCGCAAAACTGCACCATTAAACCTCAAACCGTCACACCGTTGGTTTTTTCCTAAACCGCCACACTGACGGTGCGAATTTTAGCTATATCAAAAGTGCAGTGCGGTGCGGTGTCAATTTTCACACCGACACTGCAAAACCGCACCGAACTCACCCCTACAGATGACCATATACTTTGCCCTTTGCGAGTCCCTTCCACGTTAAGAACGAGCTAGCCAAGCTTTGATCGCTTGATACTTTGATCCACCCTATTGTTTCCATTCTTCTTTCTAACCCTAATTTTTTTGAGAAATTTTAACTCTATTTCTTGGAAAGTAACAATGTTAAATATTTATTGAAAGAATTTTTACACATTTTAAATGTTTCACTTAGTTCGAATCTCTCATCTTGCTAGAGATGATTTTTTATCTTGTCGGATATTTACTAGAATATCCGGAGCACGGAATAGAGAAAATAGATTAGGAAGTTTTACAACTATAATTTATATTTAATATTCAGATCTCATAACCAACCTTGAAAAAAATAATTTAGTTATTAACACAGTAGTGTCCAGATACAAAGTTGTCTAGACAAAAAAATTGTTCAACGGAACAAGCTGCAGCGAGAGGAAGCCTTCAAGACAGCAATAATGACTTGTTTTTCTTATAAGTAAAATTTATTAATAATATTATTTACAAACTACTAAGTAGTGTGTAATTTTTATTTTTATTTTGCAAAGTTAAAACCGCCGGACATAAACAACATACGAAAATATTCGGGTGTTACAGCTGAGCTACGAGGAACCTTTCACTACTTAGAACTGACATGAAAATTGGGGGTTAGAAAACTCATACTCGAAGTGGACTTCAGATTGACAGAAGGCTACATAAACAAGGGAAAGGCCAACCAACCTCACGATCGGCTTCACAAATCTGACAGGGCCTGAGACCATAAGTGATGTTTCGTTTCCTATAACAGCTTTAATAGATCTAACAAGTATTTGTGAGGGTGTTGTTCTAGCTTAAATAGATATCGAGTTTGAATATTTGAGACCGCTACAATATTAAATATTTATCAGAAGAGCTTTATCTACTTTCAAAATTTTTACTCGACTCAAATTTGAATTAGGCGATTTAGTATGTGCAATCGTCCGGAGAACTGATGGCATAAAAAAGCAGTTGTAATAGATTAATAGATTCTTTCCTGATCAAAAAAAATCAATGAGGCGTTTATTCAAATTCAAAACTTACGTAAGCTCCCGTTCGATAGAGGAAGGCTACCAGGCCCAAACTTCATCTTGGCCCAGCCCAGTGTTTGCTGGTTTCATAACAAATCCGTCGAACTTCGTGCTTTTGCTGTCAAAGAGTTCCTTTAACATTTGCAACAAACAGACCCACCGAAAGTTGTGGAACATTTCAGACCGATCACTGATCTGATTAGATTGTCGTTGACACCGAAACGACGGGTTCTTATCACACAAAAATGATTAGATAGAAGTTAACTCATTGACAGCCTTGGTTTGTGCCCTTCCCCCAATATTTTTTTCCCAATCTACTTCAATTATACTTGACACAATATTATTCGTATAAATAAAATTTTCAGATATTATTTGTGTGGTTGAAGTTATCTTTAACAAAACTAAAAATAAATAATATGAAATTTTTTATTCTTCTATAAATAGAGTCCAATGTCTAACATAAATAATATGAAAATTCGTATTTTTCTTGTTATAATTACGAAATAATCATTTTTGTATATTAATTATAATTTTTATATAAAAAAAAATGATGGTAGATAATATGTGGATGAGAGAGAAATTAATTATTTATTTTGTGACCCTGGTTTGCTGATGTAGGTAAGAAAATATTTAATTGGATTATGTTATATATGGATGAAAGAAAAATTATTTATTTATTCTATGATTCTGGTTAGGTGGGTTGATGATGCAGGTATTAAACCTCTGTGTGTTTCGCCGAGGAAAACATTTCAACTGCAAACGAACATTGCAAAATATCTTTTTATAAGATATTTTATCTTATAAAAACTTAATTATAATTAACTACTCTAGAAAAAAAATTGAAAATTTTATTTTCGGATGAAAAAACTTTCCGGTTACATAGCAAATAGAGTCTATCGCTCAAACAATGTACGATACGATTTTCCCAATACATATGTCCCAGACACAAAACGTAATAGATTATTCTACAATTTTCAGTATTTTTAGAAACAATTTTTAGTTAATATCAATCAAACAGATGCCGATTTCTATACCATTAAGAAGTCCCAAATTACGTAGAGTTCTTTTTCTTGAAAATGACTTTAAAGTAGAGTTTGATGGTAATACACTCTGCATTAATTCGACAGTACAATAATTACAATTTGTTGCTTGACGAATTATGTCAGTTCATTGAAAAATAATGAGGAAAAAAAAGGTGGAGCATTCTCAACCATCGTCTTATGAAACTTTTCTCATTTATGTTGCCTACGATAGTTTATTGGTGCTGTTGGAAAATAAGATCGAAACGAGTAAAACACGAGACACAAGAATTACATGAAAACCCCAAGACGGGGAGAAAACCACGGGCAAAAGAGAGTCGTCCACTATGTGAGTCCAATCGGTTACAAGGCCTCCGTGAGGGTTCTCTTTACCTTGCAACTCTCAACTAGTACAAATAAGACCTAGGCATAGGTCGTATATATATAAAAGACTAGTACTCTATTCTGATCAGGAAATAGAGCATTACTGTAATTAGGAATTTGGAACAATCCCTAACAAATCTCCACCTTAGACCCAATTCTATGACTCCAACATCAACGTTTCTCCACCTTCACCACCAGCCCCTAAGGGCTATCAGCATCAAACACGAACACCTACCAAGTCTAAGCAATGCTCGAACTTAGTACCAGAAAGCGGCTTCGTCAACATGTCTGCAGGATTGTCCTTTGTACCCACCTTGCTCACAACAATGTTACCTTGAGCAACGTGTTCCCGAATAAAGTGGTACCTCACATTAATGTGCTTTGTCCTCTCATGATACATAGCATCCCTCGTGAGATGGATAGCACTTTGACTATCACAGTACACTGTACCGACCTGCAGCTTCTCACAGATTTCACTGAAGAAACCTTTCAACCAGATAGCCTCCTTCATACCTTCAGTTATAGCCATGTACTCTGCCTCAGTGGTAGACAACGCCACTGTGGCCTGTAGACAAGCTCTCCAACTGATAGCACATCCTCCAAGAGTGAAGACATATCCAGACAATGATCTGAACTTATCAAGATCTCCAGCATAATCTGAATCAACGAAACCAACAACTCCATCACTGGTGCGTCCAAACTGTAGACACACGCCATTGGTACCCTTCAAGTACCTCATAATCCACTCCACTGCTCTCCAATGACCTTCTCCAGGATTTGCCATAAACCTGCTAACGACACTCACAGCATAGGCCAAATCCAGGCGTGTGCAAACCATAGCATACATCAGAGAACCAACAGCATTGGAGTATGGAACACCAGACATGTGATCGACCTCAGCAGCTGACTGTGGAGATAAGGCAGACGAAAGCTGAAAATGTGTACCAAGAGGAGTACTCACAGGATTACCAGTCACATCAAACCTGTAAAGTACCTTTTCAATGTAACTCTCCTGACTCAGAAATAACTTCCTTGCTCCTCTATCTCTGGCAATCTCCATACCAAGAATCTTCTTAGCAGGACCCAAATCTTTCATCTCAAACTCGCTACTCAACAGAGCTTTGAGCTTTCTCACCTCTTTTTTGTCACTGGCAGCAAATAACATGTCATCCAGATACAGGAGCAAATACACTTGGGAACCGTCGCGTAGCCTTTTCAGGTAAACACAACTATCATACTTGCTCCTCTCATAATCATGAGAAATCATAAAGGAATCAAACCTTTTATACTACTGCCTCGGAGACTGCTTAAGGCCATACATGGACTTCTTCAACAAGCACACATGGTCTTTTTTGCCTTCAACATGAAAACCCTCAGGCTGTGCCATATAAATCCACTCCTCAAGCTCTCCATTCAAGAAAGCTGTCTTCACATCAAGCTGTTCAAGCTCCAAATCCTGTATAGCGACAATACCAAGAAGAGAACGAATCGAGGTATGCTTCACAACTGGTGAAAACACCTCATTAAAATCCACACCAGGAATCTGACTATATCCTCTAGCCACTAGCCTAGCCTTGTATCTAGGCTCTTCAACTCCAGATATACCATCCTTATTCTTGAATACCCACTTGTAACTGACAACCTTCTTATCCTTAGGCAGCTTAGTAATCTCCCAAGTCTTGTTCTTGTGAAGAGATTCCATCTCTTCCTCCATAGCAACCAACTATCTATCAGAGTCTTTCGACTTCACAACATCTAAGTAACTAGACGGTTCTTCACATCTATCAACTTCTTCTGCCACATTCAGGGCAAAAGCAACAATATCAGCCTCACCCAACTTCTGTGGAGGCCTGATAATTCTTCGGGGCCTGTCTCTAGCAATAGAATATGCTGGCTCCCTCTCAACTGTGCCAACATTCTCAGCTTCATCAGACAACCCACCATGAGTAGGACCATGGCAATCAATATCACGGAAGGAACTCGCTTCTGGATCAGCATCAAACTACACCTACACTTTTGACTTTTGCAAGTCCACACTTGGAGCACTCGGAACATCAGGTGAAGAAACATCCTCCCTCTTACTCAGCATGTCTGTCTCTTTGAAAATAACATTCCTACTCAACAAGACCTTAGACAGCTCGGGACACCACAACTTGTATCCCTTCACTCCAGAAGCATAGCCAAGGATGATACATTTCACAGATCTTGGCTCTAACTTGCCATTATTCACATGAGCATAGGCAGGACACCCAAATATCTTCAAATCAGCATAATTAGGAGGATTTCCAGACCACAATTCTTCAGGTACCTTATCATTAAGTGATGCATGAGGTGAACGATTGACAAGGTGACAGGCAGTGGAAGAACCCTCAGCCCAAAACGACTTAGGCAAACCAGCATTTGACAGCATACAACGAACTTTCTCCAACAAAGTTTTGTTCATTCTTTCAGTGACTCCATTCTGTTGAGGTGTACCAGGGATTGTCTTATGCCTGACAATACCCTCATTCTTGCAGAACTCATCAAACCAACTAGAGCAAAACTCTAATCTATTATCTGTGCGGAGATGCTTGACATCTCTCCCAGTCTGCTTTTCAATCATAGTCTTCCACTGCTTGAAAGTGACAAGGACATGATCCTTGCTCTTCAAGAAGAACGCCCATACCTTCCTCGAATAATCATCAATAATAGTCAGCATATACTTGGAACCATTCTTTGTTGCAACTTGAGACGGTCCCCAAAGATCAGAATGAACATAGTCAAGTTTTTTCTTTGTAGTGTGCACACCTTTCTGAAAATTGACTTTCTTCTACTTGCCAAACACACAGTGCTCACAAAATTTTAGCTTCCCAATACCCTATCCATATAATAATCCTCTCCTATTCAGCTCGGTCATGCCTTTCTCGCTCATATGACCAAGTCGCATATGCCACAATGAGGTGTTCTCAGAATCTGTCAACGAGCCAGATGCAGTAGCAGCAGTCCCTGTAACTGTAGAACCCTGCAAAACGTACAGATTTTCAACCTCCTTTTTGGCCTTCATATGCACTAATGAGTTCTTACTCACACGAAGAACTCCACATTCTCCGGTATACTTGTACCCCAATGTATCAAGAGTACTCAGCGGAATTAAGTTCCGCTTCAAATCAGGGATGTGCCTCACATTCGTCAAGGTTCGAATGACACCATTATGCATCTTGATCTTCACTGTGCCAATACCAACAACCTTGCAGACAAAATTATTTTCCATGAGAACATTACCCTCCGCACGTTCATATGTTGAAAACCAGTCCCGGATGGGACACGTATGAAACGTACAAGCAGAATCAAGGACCCAAGCAACATCAATTTTAGACTTCCCATCAATCACAGACAAAAGGTCTCCATCAGATTCTTCTTTCTGAGTGGTGGTGGCAACACTAGCACTGCCGCTATCAGAACTTTCTCCTTTCGGAGCACTGGACTTTTCGCCCTTCTTCTTGTTCTTCAACTCCGGAAAGAACCATTTAATATGCCCAACCTTATGACAATTGAAACAAGTCTTATCCTTGTGCCTTGACCTTGATTTGCTTCTGCTCTTCTTCCTCGAACCAGACTTAGCATTCCTCTCCTCAGACCTCCCTCTCACGACCAAGCCAGTCCTTTGGCTATTTTCAGAGGAACTCACAGTGTGCTTATCAATTCTCTCTTTCTCCAAGAGAGAATCATGAACATCATCCCAACTCAGAGTATCATGGCTGAACAACAGAGTATCTCTGAATTGCTGATAAGAAGCAGGCAACAAGCATCATAACAATAAAGCAAGATCTTTATCATCATATTTCACATCCAGAGTTCTAAGATCAGCCACTATATCCTTAAATTTATTAAGGTGGTCGTGAGCAGACTTATCTTCTTGCATCCGGATAGAAAATAGTCGTTGCTTCAAGCACAGTTTGTTGGTCAAACTCTTGGGCATGCACAACTTTTCAAGCTTTGCCCATAATGAGGAAGCTATTGTCTCCTTCAATACGTCCCGCAAAATATCATCTGACAGATGCAACTGAATCTGACTCACAGCCTTACGATTCTTTGACGCCTTCATCGCAGCATCCCAACTCGAAGGCATCGACTTTTCATCAAGTAGAGTCTCATCCAGCTCTAAATGTGTCAGAATAGTGCGCATCTTGACCTGCCACAGGGAAAAATTAGTTTTCCTCGTCAACTGAGGAATCTCGTACTTCATCGAAGTCATCCTGAAACAACTCGAACCAAAAAAACCGCTCAAAATAGGTTACAAAAATAAAATCAGCCAAAACAGTTGACTTTTGGTCAACTAGTCAAACTGTTGACTAGTCAAACCGTTGACCAAGTCAACTCGGGAATAGTAATTTTTTAAAACCCAAAACTCCCTTTTTCTCTCTCCCCATTTTTTTCGTTTCTTCTCCTCTCTTCGCAGCGACCGGAGGAAAGACGACGAGCAGCGGCGAGCTCGGGTTCGTTTCTTCTTCCCGAGCTCTGGGGTGGTCGCCTCCTTCAGGCGACGGTGGGGCGGTCGGACGCGGCGGCGGCAACTCCAAGGGTGTCAAAACTATAAATCTCGATTTTTCCCTAAATCGGTTACTATTCACGTTTTTTTTTGTGTCAATACTCGAATACTCGAAACTCAGATCTAGCTCTGATACCAATTATTGGGAAATAAGATCGAAACGAGTAAAACACGAGACACAAGAATTACGTGGAAACCCCAAGACGGGGAGAAAACCACGGGCAAAGGAGAGTCGTCCACTATGTGAGTCCAATCGGTTACAAGGCCTCCGTGAGGGTTCTCTTTACCTCACAACTCTCAACTAGTACAAATAAGACCTAGGCATAGGCCGTATATATATAGGAGACTAGTACTCTATTCTGATCAGGAAATAGAGCCTTACTCTAATTATGAATTTGGAACAATCCCTAACAGGTGCTTTATATGTTTTGTAGAAGAACATACGTGATAACTATCATGCAAGAACATACTTTTTTATATATAAAGTAGTATTCATTTTTTAAAAAAGTTTTTGTAGAAGAACATGTGTGATTACTATCAAACAAACACTTGAATTAATTCACAATAATTTCGACTTCCAGAGTAATGTAAAATCATGCAAGAAATATCTTATCACTAATTAAAATCATTTTTAATTAAACTTAAATTAGTGAATGCATAAAGTTTTTCAACCGAAAGAACAAACGCCACAATTCGCAATTCCGGGGGAAAATAAGAAAAAATCACATTCGCGGCCCACGGAAATGGGACCGCGTAGGCCATATACCAGACCAATTACTAAAACTCAAACTACCCTTGGATCTTTCGGATAGGATCAAATTATTAATATATTTTTTATTGTTTGAAATATTATTTTGTCGTTTTTTGCAAAGATTAGGCAAAAGAATCAAATAAGGCCTTCAACTTAACCAAACCATACAATTATCACCTTGTACTTAAATTTGGATCACTTAACACCCTATACTTTTCAAAATAGGACAATTAACATCTTTAACTAATTTTTTTTGGTGTTTAGTGACATATCAATAATCCACGTAAGCAAAGACTATCCATCTCATCTCATTGACTTTTGAAATTAAAAAAAACCTAGCCCTCCCTCCCAAATCATCGTCGTCCTCCTCCGGGCATTTTTAGATGAGACAAAAATCTCATTGTACTAAGGTTCTTTTTTTGAAGTCAATGAGATGAGGAGGACGACGCGAACCTCCACCTTTGGCTGGACGACTCCTCCCTGATCCTCGAGGGTAGGACCATAATTTTTGTCAACCTGCGGACGGTCGTCAAGCACCGGGACAAGTTCCGAGGGATGGACGAAGCATTTACCGTGAGGGCAAAATGCGAGAGCCGAACCATCGGGTGGGTGAACTCCTGCAGATAAGGGAACGTAACCACCTCGATCTTCCACGTGCGTAATATCCAGAGCTCCGTACGATTCCAAAACAATGGGACGCTGAAGACTGTCGTACAGAGGACGAGATGGTAACTGCGATACATGCGTCAAATAACGTCGGGGAGGTGATCAGCCACGTGACGATGAGACGAAAGTACCCTCTCAAAGTAATGACCAAAACAGTGTCATCAGGGGACGTTGAGGAGGAGACCTATGTGATGAGCACCAAAGTTTCGCACGCGCGAGAGGAGAGGGCTTTGTCGTCGTCGGGGTCGAGGAGAGGAGGGTTTATAAGCAACCTGTAAGAGGGCGAGGAGTGGATGAAGGTCAATGACCATGACATTTTTGGTATGAAGTCAATGAGATAAGGAGGACGACGATGTTTTGGGAGGGATGACTAGTTTTTTGAAATTTCGTAAGTCAATGAGATGATGTGGATAGCTTTTTGTTTATGTGGATCATTGATGTATAACCAAACACCAAAAAATACAATTAAAGGTGTTAATTGTTGGATATTTTCAATAACGTCGAATTTTGTTTACCACTACGATGGGGGGTTCCGCCCCCCCTAGGCTGTGAGCGTCCCATCCCGAAACGATACATGTCTTTTGGAAATCAAGTTCAAATTTCAGTTTGAAAATCAAGTTCGGAGGATCTGGCGGGAGCCAGTTGACCTGCACAGATTATTGTTTCGTGACTCTTGAATTCAAACTCAATAAGACATGACTTTCCCTATTAGCCACCATTGATATCTATTATAGATGTCTTTTGGTGATGAACATGCATCTTCAACAGATGCAATCTCCTATAGATAGTGGTAAATGACTCTCATTTATATATAATAATCATCATAATCATAAGAATCTTCCTACTTCCTTCTTCTCAATAGCATCATCAGAAAATCAGGAAATTGTGTTCTTGGTAAGGTCAAGGGAGTACAATCCTTGAACTTCGATTACAGTGTTAGGGCTTCATTGTATCCTGAAGGCAATAACTCATAGACTTGTTGTGCTCGCGAATTCCATTCGGAGGATTGAATTATTTGTCTGAAAGAATCGAAAGATTCTTGAAGTCGGTGCTATACCATTTGCCATTGTTCATCTTCCAACCAAAATATTTTCGAACATTAATTGTCCCATTTTAAGAAGTATAAGGTGCTAAGTGACCCAATTTTAAGTACAAAGTGATAATTATATTTTTGGTTAAATAGAGTATATTATTTGATCCTTTTGCCAAAAAATTATAATCTCAATTCTTCGACGTGATCAGTCAACAAATTTATATTTTTAAAATTTAAACTCAATATTATTTAAATAAATACAAATATACGTGCTTTTCAAATAAAAAACAAACGGGCCCTCAGCCGATAGAGAACCAAGCGCAGCCGTCCGATTAAAACAACTCATGACGTGGTGCCTTGTCGAAGCCCTCCACTAACCAAACCCATGGAACTGGAGGCGCTTGAGATCTTCGTATCCGACGAAACCGGAAATCGCTGGCGAGATTTCGTGAATATATTAATAAAGAATTAGCCAAACAGAAAAAAAATTAAACTCTTTTCTTACGTTTTTTGTTATATTTTGTTACTTAAATTAGTTGAGAATTAACTCTAATTTTGCACTGAAGCATGTGCTATTACCAGTGCCGAGAAGAGAAAGCGTTTACATATTCATATACTACCCTCCCCTCAACTTTTTCTTCGCCTTGATTGCAACCGGAGACAAGTTGATAAAACAACAACGAACACTTAGTCTCCAACTCGTGTATTTAGGAATTCCCCAAGCAATATGGTCGAAACAAGCCAAAAGGGCTCGTAGCCTAACGGCACAAGGCATTGTAAATATCTTGGAGGTCCAATGTTCAAACTTTGGCAATGTCATGGTGTAATAATTTACCTTTCAAAAAAATGGTCGAAACAATTAAGCGTCAAATTGTTAGAATCTTATATTGGATCCAAAAATTTAAGACGATGAGTAGATGATTTTTTTCATACCAATAAATATGTCCACCACACTCACAAATGTGACAATTTTAAAACGCTCTTCAAACGAAACTCATTAAACACGTTCCCTCAAACGAAGTCCACTGGGTCAAAATTTGCACCTTTTGACTTTGTTTGCGATGAATCGGGAATCATGCAAGAATAACAATGGACAACGTGATTAATTCACAAATTATATTATAATTTTCATACCAAACTCAAAACCTTAAGACATTATATAGCTTTATTTTCCACATTTTTTTAGCGGTAAATAAATCTTTATTGATCATAACTCCTAGTACAGGTTACACTAAGTAAATTTTTTTTCCACATTTATAAATAAAATTTAGGGGTGATTATTCCAATGATATTCTTAGAAACTTGAACTCAATATTTTGTTAAATGAATCCAAATATTTTATCACTTAAAATGACTTCCATTAGCAGCCGGTTCCAAACACCCATTTATTTATTTTTTCTAGATCACATGATGTTAGGACACTATTGCAGTAGTAATCCAAGTTTGTGTCGGGTGTGATCTTTGAAAATGTAGCAAAATGTATAGACAAGTATTTAACACTTTGTTCAATTAGATAATGAGTATATTATAATATATGATAATTTAATAAAAATAAACTAAAATTATGCAAGTCTAATTATACACTGAAAAACTGAAGATCTTATAAATAAATATACTAGATCATATCTGTTGTAACTACAATAAAAAATATGCATTGCAGTTTACGATAATATTCCACTAAAATCCGTTGCACACTACATCGATTGACAGGTGTGTTGAGTCAGCTTTGACTATATATAATCGATTCTAAATTTAAAAAAATCAATTTTGTTTAATAATTGATCGGTAAAACTCGAAAGTGATTTGCGGGGGTGGGATGATAAAGGGGGTGGAGTGCAGTCTAATAGGGAGACTATATTGGACGCACATCAGAGATCTAACGATTGTAATTTAAAAAGATATTTTCATCTTTTAGCACCTCTTTTCCTTTTTTCCGGATTCATTCTCTCTGCTGCTCCCCTCTCCCCCTTACTCTATCAAATAAAAAACTAATATGTTTAGGGTTTTTGGAGAAGAACCACGACCATGACCACCACTCTTATGGACCTTCGATGTCGGCTCCGAGTCCTTCTCATCACTAGCGACGCCGGAGTCCGATTGTGAAGAAGGAGCGACGGTGAGAAGCAGTCTACAAGTTTCGTTGGAGAGCCACAATTTCTTACTCTGGAGTCTGATTGAGTTGATTCAAGTTATTGTGCGAATCTAATATGTATATCTACAACTTTATAGATTATAACTTCTCTAAATTCAGAGCGTAGGAATGTCAAAATTAAGTTTGAAGGTGTAGGGAGTCGCAACTTCTTAATCCGGAGTCCGATTAAATTGATTCAAATTGATGTGCAAAGCTGAGACATGTATCTACAACCTTGTAGTTTATAAATTCTCCAAATTCGAAATGTAAGGATATCAAAATACGTTTGAAGTCAATAGTCAATCGAGTTACAAACGGCTGGAAGTGTGGGAAGTCACAACTTCTTACTCCAGAGTCTGATTAAGTTGATTCAAGTTGTTGTGAAGCTGAGACGTATATCTACATTTTTGTAGTTTATGACTTCTCCAAATTCGGAGTATAAGGATGTCGAAAATACGTTTGAAATTAATAGTCAACCGAGTTACATGCGGCTGGAAGGTGTTTGTCAAATGGTATGCCCAGTTATGTCAAATGGCATGCCCAGTTATTAAAAAAATGGCATGTCAGGTTATGTCAAATGACATGCCCGGTTATAAAAAAATGGCATGCCCATATTCGACGAACTGGCATGCCCGGTTATGATAAAATAGCATGTCTGTTAAATATTTAATAAAATTTAGAATAAATTAAATGTCATGCCCGATTATGTCTAAATGGCAAGGCATATTATATCTAAATGGCAGACTCGAATAATATTTAATAAAATTTATGATAAATTAAATAATTAATCAAATGGTAGGTCTGATTACGATAAAATGGCATGCCTGGTTACGTAAAATAGCACGACCGATTATGATAAAATGGCATAACCTGTTATATTAAAATAATTAATATTTATAATAAAAAATAAATAATATATTAGTTTGATTTGTTTCAGTATAATATACGAATAAGACAAGATAAAAAAGGGTGTTAGAGCGCATGGGGAAGGGACCTTTTTTCCCTTTTTGGACCCTTTAGCCACCTGCCCGTTCGGTCAGAGATTTTGCTCCCCGCACCCAATCGTGCACTGGGATGACAATATCCATAAATCTTAGCCTGATGTGCAAATTCCCAGAGTTCTCTAAGACTACACACTACGACGCTTGAAGCCGACTGGTGGCGGGGAAGCATCCAAAACCAAAATTAAATAAGAAAATAAAAAAGGCCACCATTTTGGTCAACCGGATCGGCCACCCAATCCATCGGTTGGCTGTTTATTTATTGTTTTCTTTTTTTAAAATCTATTCATAATGACACATTGTACAATATTATTCGATGAAATAGATATTGGTGGATATAATTTGTGTGGTTATAAAAATTAAAATTATTTTTTAATAAAATAAAAAACTAAAAAAATATATTTTTTGATTCTCTATAAATAGAGCCCAATATTGACATATTTTGATGCATCATCTAAACTTCTCTCTTTTCTCACTGCGTAATCGATTTCTATTCTTTAGTTATATTATTCCTATTATGAATCTAAATATTCTTTAATTATAATATAATATTAATTTTGTTATTTTATTGTAATTTTTTCTTGTTATAATTACTGATGCATAATTTTCGTATATTTATAATAATTTATATGTAAACATAAATTAAAAATAGATAATATGTGGACGAGAGATAAATAAATTATTTATTTGGTGACTAGGTTGGACTAGGTCACTATAATGAGTAGTAAATGGTTGAGTTGGATTGAGTTGTATATGGATGAGAGAGAAATTAATTATTTATTTGGTAATCGGTTGGATTCACTTGCCAAAGAAGAGTTCTAATGTACACCGACCCAAATAAGAGTTCATTATAAATGCATGAGGCGACAGAACAATAAAAAGCCACCAAGCGAGAACACCAAAAAAAACTACTAATAATAATAATATTATTATAAAGGTTTACTCTCTACTAGAATGTAACCATGGTATTCTCCGAAATACTCTCGACTTATAAAAATTTGCATTAAAAAAATTCCCTGAGTTATGACCAATTAGTTATTTCGGCCACACTTTTTTTAAAATAATCTAGTATCAATTAGTCCTAGATATTTCATAAACACAATGTAACCAATCTACATATAATGTAACTAATTAATCCTCGATCCTCTTTCAAGAGAGAAAAGAGAGAGACGAAAGAGGGGGAGAGAAAAAAAATCAAAATATTTTGTTTTCATTTTTATAATTTTAAAATTACAAAGAGTAGACATACAATATCCACTTAATGTATTTTAATAATCATAAATCGACAAAAAAAAAACCCCAATTTTGCCAAACATCAGTACAGTCTCTTGCCAAAAAATACAAAGACAACACAACCGTAAATGGGAGCGACTCGAGAGAGTACTAGAAAAAGGAACCCAAGGAACAAAATGAGAGAAACATAACTCGGAACCTTTTTCAGAAAAAAATATATTTTTGAGAATGCCTAAAAACTGGCACCAACTTATAATTACTCCACCAACTCATGTACGGTCTGATGCTGTATCAGTTTTTAAGCATGAGATGGGAGGATCGAATCTCATGATTGTCTAAGATCCAAAATTGTGAAAACAATTTAAATCTCACCCAAAAAAATTATAATTAATCCCACGGACAACAATAAATCACTTGCCAACGAAATGTAGGAAAAGATAGAAAAACATTGAATCCTAGATATTTCAACTCTGAGTTTGGTATGTTATGCCAAAACAACACAACCAAATTAGGAGAGAGTACGTGAAAAAGGAAAATGGGGAGAGAGTAGGGAAATTGCAATTAAAACTTTCCTTAATAAATAATTCCTTTTTTTAAATTTGGGCTTTTTTTGGTTGGATTGCCTTTTTATAAAAAGCAACCCTGTGGTTTTAATTTCTCCCAGACTCTCTCTCCTTCACATCTCATCCATCCGTCCCAGAGCCGCTGCGGCTGCGTTTTGAGGTTTTTTCGTCTCCCCTTCCGCCTCTCTCTCTCTCTCCCGCTCTCCCGTCAACTCGCCGTCTCAGATCCTCCTCCTCCTCCTCCACCGTGAGTCCTCTCCTCTCCGTTTACTCTTTCAATTTTCAGCTCATTTTCCGATTTTACCCCTCGATCTCCGCCTCAGTTTCCGGATCTCTAATTTATTTTCTTTGCTAAATCGCTAATTTTAAATTTTCGTTTTGTCGGCGTCCTTGGATTATTGTTCCCCTGCATGTATCAGATTTAGGTTTCCCCTTGTATCGATTTATTTGTGTTAATTTTCTTTTTTTTTTGTGAGAATTGTTTTGTTTGAGGAAATCCCGATCGACCGACTCGATCTATTATTTCCAGCTGCGGCTTCTTGGTTTTTTTCAATTTTGATTATTTAATCTGTGTATTGTGCTGGTTTAGGGTTTTTGGCCTGTTCCGTTAATGTGGGCCCCGGAGAGTAGCTGCTGTGTTTGCTTTAGTTTTGAGGGAGGGTGATTTCGTTTTGTGTTTCGTCTGGACCGATTGACTATCTAATAGATTTTGATTTTCGGCTCTCTGGTTGTGGTTTGGGTGACGTACATACATAGGCTTGGCTTTGTTTGATTTTTGATTTTGATTTTGACTTTTTATTGTTTTTGTTTTGGTGAAGGGCGAAAATGAGCGACGAAGGAGAGAAGACTTGCCCTCTCTGCGCCGAGGAGATGGACATAACTGATCAGCAGTTGAAGCCTTGCAAGTGTGGTTATGAGGTAACTGCCTTGCTAATGTTTAAACATTTTCCTATTACATGTTTCCTGAGATGTTCAGAAATGATTTTGGCTTTGTTACATGCATCCTGAGATGATTTTGCCGTTAGGTTTGTTTTCCTGTCTGGGATGGTAGAAATGTTTAATGTTTGTTTGTCACCACCAACTAATTTTATGGGTTTACTATTAATGATATGATCTTTATTTGTTGTTTCAGATTTGTGTTTGGTGCTGGCATCACATTATGGACATGGCTGAGAAGGACGACACAGAGGGGCGGTGTCCAGCATGCCGTTCTGCATATGATAAGGAGAAAATAGTGGGCATGGCTGCAAACTGTGAGAGGTTGCTGTTCTCTCTATGATCAAATTTCTTTCCCTCCATAGTTTATGTTCCTTTTCATACTTCATAATCACGGACTGGTTTTGGGTTCAAATTAGGATGGTGGCTGATGTCGGTATAGAGCGGAAGAAGTCACAAAAAGCAAAGACTAAACCATCTGAAGGCAGGAAACAACTTAGCAGTGTGCGAGTTATTCAAAGGAACCTTGTGTACATAGTTGGCCTCCCTCTTACTTTGGCAGATGAAGAAGTATGTCTTGCTTATTTGCCCTTTTTTAAGATCTTATTTCTCTGCCCTTTCTTTAAGATGTTATCTCTCTGCTCTAGCATGTTTTTCTCTTACACATTTTCTTTCTCTATCCGTTGAGCAGCTTCTCCAACAAAGGGAGTACTTTGGCCAATATGGGAAGGTTCTAAAAGTTTCAATGTCGCGAACTGCTACAGGTGTCATTCAACAATTTCCAAACAGTACTTGTAGTGTGTAAGTTGAAACTGCCTTTGCTGCTTTACTTATTGAAGATCACGTAGCATAAGCAATGATGTTAGTTTAAATTTCATCAGTGGGTTATTTTTGGTGACGAGCTGTTTTGCTTGCAGATATATAACATATGGAAAGGAGGAAGAAGCAGTTCGCTGTATTCAGTCTGTACATGGGTTTGTCTTGGACGGTAGATCTTTAAAGTATGTAATCCTCTTGTTTGCGGTAACTTTGCAATTATTAACGTCGTCCTGCATGCTGACCTTATATTTCTTTCCAGGGCATGCTTTGGGACCACAAAGTACTGTCATGCATGGTTGAGAAATGTGGTGCGTGTTGTCCTGAAGTCTTTGCTTTTTTCTAGAATATTTTGTCTTTCTTGTCTGGTTTCTCAATCTAATTGTATTGGCTAAACTAAACTTTCTAATCTCTCTTGTGTCATGTGGGGAAAATGTTGTTGTGGATCCAGCCTTGCACCAATCCCGATTGTCTATACTTGCACGAAGTTGGTTCTCAAGAAGATAGTTTTACCAAAGATGAAATCATATCAGCATATACAAGGTTTGCTCTTTATCTAATCTCAGCATGCCCAAATTTGTTCTTTGTCTATGTCCATTATTTTTTGGGTGCTACTATAGATACTTCCTCCAATGAAGCTATTATTCTTCTACTAACATCCTAATTTGAGTGATATGTTTACTTGAAGAACTCATTTTACCTGGTATACTTTCTTAGAAGAAAAAATTCCAAGTTTTTCCGTTAGCAAATTATCATTATTGCTTGTCTGCCGATTATGATCTGCTATTCCTGTGAAAGATGAAATTGATGAGGCATCACCAGATCAAAGGAATGCAAATTCAGTAATGATATATCTAGTTTGGTCGTTATGACATGGTGCATGGTTCTCTTGGTAGTTAACCTTGCATCCTAGTAGTCTTGCCATTTCTCGTTTCTATATTCTCTTTTATGATGCATGTGTCTGTCTGCTATGTGTATCATGGGTTATTTTTGGGTGTTGCCCTTCAGTGACTGATCTACTAATACTTGGTTCTGAAGGAGCAGAGTGCAACAAATTACGGGAGCAACCATCAATTTGCTGCGGCGTGCTGGAAGCATGTTGCCACCTCCGGTAGATGATTACAATAACTCTGCTTCTGCGGCAAAACCCATTGCCAGAAGTGCTTCAAGTGTAAGATATGTCAAAACAATGCTTTTAGCTGCAACACTTAATGTTCCCCTTTTCAGAAAATATGAAAAGACAATTGTAGTACTGCGTTTCCCTTGTTCGTCTGATTCTCTAGACAAACTTGAATACCTATTTTATGTGGCCTGCATTTGACACACACATCTGATGTGTATCTTTGGCAGAATACATCTACTACAGGCAGAAGTTCTCCTCCAAATGGAAGCTCCGGTAGATCAATAGGACTTCCTGCTGCCGCTTCTTGGTATGTGCTCAATTGCCATTAGAAACTGCAGTCTTTTTTTTGTCATTACATAATCCTGAAATATTTTTATGTGCCAGGGGAATGCGTGCTTCAAACTTGCCACCAGCGGTAGGTCAAGCATGTTCAAATGGGCCTAGTAAGCCTAAACTGGAAGCACCTAGTGGTAGTACAATTGCTGTCTCTGCTGCCGTTGCAGGCACCACTCAGGCCTCTCCATTGCTTAGTGATGCAACGAAAAGGTCTGGTTGGTTTGACGAAAGTCCAATCATAAACAGCAAAGGAAAATCAGATGCAGCAAAACCTGTGAAACGGCTGGTCAGTATGGATGGTCGATCGTCGATACTGGAGAAGCCAGCCTCTGATAATGGCCTTTCTGCTGGTTTGCTAAGTAACCGATCTTCTCCTATAACAACCAAGTACAATGACTGGGGTAACTCGGCATCACAAAGTACTTCAAACTCCATTCATCCAGCACATGGTGGCACTTCTACAAAAGAAGGGACTGTAGCAAGAGATGGACAGGTTCAGAACTCGGGCATTGATCTTTCTTCAGTAAGACTTGATACTAATGTCAGAAATGAAATTTCTGGCATTAGTAGAACTAGTAGTTCCCTTTCTGAACAAAGCTCAGTTAAATCTCCAAGTAACCAAGTTCTGCAGCAGCCTTTTGTGGAACAATATAGAGATCCTTTATCTACACCTGCAACTGAGAATAACGCTGCGCGAACAAATAGGACATGCACGTCTGGGGAGCATATAAGTTTGAGACTGGACCTGCAATCTAAGAAGGTTGCAGATGCTGCCTCTGTCGCGGAGGAGGATGTGATTTCTTTTGATAATCAAAGACTCAAGGATCCAGAAATAGTGAGTCGCTCGAGTTATCTTCAAAATTCAGCTAATCCACTGCATGCTCATAGGCATTCTAGATCTCGTTCACTGCAACATAGTGAAGCCTTTTCTCCCCTTAATCCGAATGCTGATTCTCTGTACATAGATAGTAGAGTTGGTGATTCCTCGCCTCACCATTCATCTACTAATTTTGCTCTACCAAATGGATACTCTCGGAAGCCAGTCAGCAGCACAGGTGGTTTTGATAAGAATGTGGAGCACTCCTATCTGTTTTCAAATGACAGGGATGTAAAGCATATAGCTAGACCACAAGCTGATAATGATAGTAATGTTTCACCGGATGTTGGGGAGAGCAGCATAATATCCAACATATTGTCACTTGAGCTCGATCCATGGGATGACTCGCTGACTTCACCTCATAATTTTGTGAAGTTGCTGGCTGAATCTGATAAACAGTCGAGCACCCTAAAACTTTCCAGTTCTCGGAAACCGCAGAGCAGTAATCAGTCGAGATTCTCTTTTGCAAGGCAGGAAGGGCCAGCAACAAACCAAGCATTTGATGTGGATTCTTCGTATAGTAACTTCTCTCAACTACACCAAAACCGCTCATTTAGCCAGGATTATATTGATAGCAGAAACCCTTATATGGACCAGCTTGGCACTGTGAATGGTTTCTCCAGCAATTTTGAAGAACCTGGATCTTTTTCTAGCAGCCTTCCAGCTGTTTCTTCTAATAAACCTTCCAGTAAGTAAGACAAAAATTTACTTTTGAACCCTCATAATTTTCCTACTCTTCTGGTGGACGTGGTCTGGTAAGTTGAATGCGCCTGTGTGTCTTGCGCTTGGTTGTTTGCCTTTCCTTTTATTTTCTTTTCAAGTGTGGCATGCTCGATGATCTTATGGTCATGTGTTATTGACCATTTTATTTTCTTTTGAAGCAGTGTCAAGGGGTCAGATTCCTGTGCCACCTGGATTCGCTGTTCCTAGCAGAGCACCACCTCCTGGATTTTCTTCGCATGAGCGTGTTGAACAGAATTTTGAACTTTTATCTGGTTGGTATCTGCATGACATGTTATTTTATCCAAATGTTTTTGTTGTATCCAGATATCCTTATTTTTTTATTTGTTCAAGTTTTTCTTTTCCCTTAATGGTTTATTTTGTGCAGGGAATCATCTCTTCGACTCTTCTTTGCCAAGAAATTCATATCAGGCACCATCTGCCGGTAACATCAGTAATAGTGGAGACATAGAATTTATAGATCCAGCAATTTTGGCTGTTGGTAAAGGGAGATTTCAGGGTGGGCTTAATAATCAGGTCTTGGATATGCGGGCTAACTTCCCGCAGCAACTATCTGCCTTCGAGAATGAGGCAAGGCTTCAACTGCTGATGCAAAGATCACTGTCGCCTCACCAGAATCTAAGATACGCAGATGCTGGGGATAGCTTTTCTTCTCTTTCTGATTCTTATGGTATTTCATCTAGGCTTGTGGATCCACCACAAGTGAACAATCTTGCCCCGTTTGCTCAGCTCTCACTTCAACAGTCGAGGAATGGACTTGTGTCTAATGGACTATGGGATGGATGGAATGAGGTTCAGGGTGGGAATAATATTGGCATGGCAGAGCTCTTGAGGAATGAAAGACTGGGTTTTAACAAGTTCTATGGTGCTGCTGGCTATGAAGACTCGAAGTTTCGGATAGCTACTTCAGGGGACTTGTATAACAGAACTTTTGAGATGTAAATCCTTTATGGAATGAAATGGATACTCAGCCAGCATTGGCCGAGGGATGAGAATCGGAGATGACCTTTTACCTGAGTAGCCTTGAACTTTACGGTTGGGTCCTATGTATAAATCATCTCATATGGCAGCCTGATGAAGGATCCAACTTCGAAAAATCAAGGTCTAGAAGGCAGCAGGTGGTAATCCCTCTTGTTCCATTATGTTTGGCATATAATCTGGTCGTTACCTAATGTTCCCAACAAGTCACTTATGGATGGGTCGGTTGGTTTTCTGTTTTCGTTTTCTGCAGTCGAAGCTTTCATCGCCACAACCTACCCTGTCCGAAGAGAATACATGCCACCGACAGCCTGAACCTCAGAGGAATAGATTTTTGCTTGTTACTTGGGATGAGTTGCTCTTGGTTGCTTTTGCAACAGCCGACTGGTGGCACGAGCTACTTCTCGTGTTATTTTTTGGTTCATTGTTCTTTTGGAGTACTATACAGCCACTACTCTTAAGAACAAAGTCCTGAAGGGACTTTCAATTCTGACAGTTGTTGAATATGGTGAAAGGTTCTGATGTTGAGAATAGTACAAAAGGTTGTGCATTTTCGGTCTGTCCTTGTTTTTTCTTAATGACGACCCATCTGCTAATGGCAAAAGGTGGAGTATTCTTTCAGCTAGTTCGGAGCGTGGGCTGGTTGCAGAATAATGGGTGACATAGCCTTATATTATGCAGCTGAGCTCTGCTTATGTCTGTCGATTCACGGAAGAGTTATCGATCGAATTTACTCATCGATGGCTTTTTTGGCGACGGGTACGTCATTTGTCATTTCCGGTTGTGTTACCTACAATGTTGTCCCGTCGGTTTTCCATTTCTGGTGATTCTTTGATGATTTATAGTTTACTAGCGAAAAACCGACCGAAACTAATGTTGACGCCACACATCCTGGTAGCCAAAGAACGTCATCGCAGATTAAGGAATACTGGCTTCTACCAAACATAATCTTGTCACAAATATTGATGTTTGATCGTACCATTTCACGATAAAACTATAGCTCAGCGAGTAGCGATCATGTCTTTAGCCTCTTGCAGATTTTGGATTTAGGAGTTGGGCTGCGTTACACAATCTCTACATTAATTAGTGGGGTTATGCGTCTGGTTTCACGAAATGCTGTTATCGTATAACCAATGGTGAGAAATTAGGGATTGCACCATTTTAGAGAATTGCAATTGGTATTTTTACGGTATCGGCGAAAGCTATTCAATTTCTTCGCCAGTGAATACCTATTTACTAAGGGCCTGCAAAATCCTTTCATTCTCAACCCGTTGGATGAAACCAAACCCATTGTCGCCCCCCTTTTTGCGGTACCCCCAGGCCCTCAACTTCCATCGAAAAAGGAGGTCGGCGCATAACGGATGATGCTGGATGTTGTAATCCGACGCACGATCAACGAAGGTCCAACGGCTAACTACGACATATGAGGCTCGCCGGGAGGAGGTGGAGACCGGAAGGGCGTGGACAAAGTTGAGGCAAGAATGAAGAATGTCCCAAGTTTTTAATGACCGTTGGATGGTCAAGAACTGGCATCGGAGGTGCTGAGAAATCGTTTCTCGGTACTGGATCAATAAACCACATAGGCAGCTAGTCTTATGAGGTGTTCTCCTCGTAGAAATATATGGAAGTACGCCTGACCACAATCCACGTTCGGAATGAATCAAATCTTAAAATATTTAGACCAGAAATTTTCCGGACTAATAGTGTAAATTGTCAGATTCGCATCTCGAACCAAAGAAAGCTAGTCTGATAAAACCTTAGGGTGATTTAAATAAATAAAATCTTTTGTAATGGGTTTCTATTGTGTATCCGATTGTATTTTCACGTGTATCAAATTGTAATATATCTCGTGTAGCTAGTAAACTAGAATTAAGAGTTCGTTAGTTTATGAATTAAAGGTAGGAAGGCAAAAGCATCAATCTCACTGATAAACCATGTATCTTCTAGTACCTCTTAAGCATCTTAGCTGGTAGATATAGACCTTTTAACCGAATCACGTAAATCAGACATTCTTTACCATTCTCGTATTATTTATTATATTGTTTATCATTTATGCCTAGCAATTATGAAGGTACCTTTTGCCATTTGAGTCAACTTTTTTTTTTGATAAATAGATTGATTTTATTCCTCCTTCTGAAGATACTTACAGGTTGCTTCAAATACAACCCAAAAAGAGAAATCGTCACTATACAACAACCTAATTATATAAGTAATGTAATCAAGCTAGTCCCTACCTAGAGAGTAGATAGAGCAAAAAATCTTGGCGTGCCAACTCGCTTGTAGAGTCCGCCCACAAAATCCATTCTCGAACATGAGTGATGATGGAATGTAGAAAAAGCTCAGAGCTAAACTGTTCTTCCCGGAATACAACTCAGTTTCGACATAGCCAGATACCCCCAAGTAATCGCCCCAAATTGATTCAAAACTTATAAAACATTACAAATCTACCCGTTGTAATGAGAAAAAAAGGCGAATGAGATAGTGAGTTGGGAACTTTAAAACGTCAATCCGACAATTGCCGTAGTCTCTTCAATGAAGAAGATACCATCAACTCCTCCAATGTCATCTGATAGCCTGTATCCTTAAAAGAGAATTCAATGCCGGAGATGGAGCATCTTCAGAGTTGGCCAAAGTGTTCCTCTCCATTAAATTTCACAATCCAAGACAAACATCAAGTTGCTAGAAGTGGGCCCTAATATGGGCCCAAGCCCATATACGACCAAAAGTCCCCCACTAGAATTGGTGTTGTCTCAATTCCGTACCACACGTTTAGTATTTCTTTTTGAGTGCCGAGCCGGCACAATCGCCAACAACAAAATTTAAGAGTGGGGCCTATGCAAATAAAGAGCAAAGGAAAGGTGGGAAAGGCATAAGAATCTAATTGGGCTTTGGCCCACCATGTGGTGCAATAAAACATGTAGGATATTAAAGGTGGTAACTCTTATAATGAGCCCATTAAGAATGACAGAGAGAGAGAGAGTGTGTGTGGGGGCTTGCTAATACTTTTTTGGTTTATACCTTGATATCGTGAGCCACAAATCGATTTTAAGTTGGATAACACGTTTAAAAGATGTTAAAAAAAATTTTAACAAATATTTAATATTTTTAATGATTCGAACTCAAAATTTCTTAGTCAATTTAGAATAAATCTGTCATCGGATCTAAGTGCTTATTATTGAGACTTTCTTATATTGTGACAACTAAATTCAATGTATGCTTCCGTGGAGAAGCTATTTATATTTATTTTATTTATCGACTAATTCTAGAATTAAGGTGTTCTATAATTTTTTTATGTTCATAAGATTCAGTTTTAAAATTAAGTTTAAATTTTAAATATCTAAATCCCTTGCCGTTGGTGGTAAAAAAAAGGAGGCTACATCTGATTTGTGAGGAGAGGCATAAACGGGAGCCTTGCAAGAAAGTCTTACCTTACAAAAGGAAAAGAAAGTGACCTCTCAAACGCTCAGGTTCTAGTCTTTTCTTCCCCTTTCCTTTCTTTGTCCACTTAATTTTTACGACATCATGTGCCGACAACATGTGTTTTTTTTGAAGTTACCAACAACATGTGTTTTTTTATAAGTTACCAACAACATGTGCTCTTTTAACATTTGGTTTGGTCAAATATATGTGTCAGTGATAATAAAAAAACTTATAATTAAGTCGCTGGTAAATTACAAATGCAAGTTGTAATGAGATATAAAATTAACTTATTTGTTAAAATATGTTAAAAAGTAATATAATCATAAATTGATCTATCAATTAAATATAAAGTTTGCGTAATTCCAAAAGTAGAATAGATAAAAATACAATAGATCTTAAAAGATTATATTTTTTATGTTCGAATTCGGACCGCCAAAGCTCTTTAGGCTTCCAATAATCAATGGGGCTAAAGTAGTATACTGCCTGTTCAAAGAATTGAGAGGAAAAAAATTTAAAAGAAAAAAACTGGTTCACTGCGGAAAATTCAAAATTGTTGCTTGTTAGTCTCTTACGTGGATGTCCCCTGTCCGAATAAACAAGTCCAACATCGGATCGTTCTATCTAGCTCTAATTGACTGCTTTTCCCCTTAAAAAAACCATTTTTTGAACACGAATTAGTGGAAAAATATGTGGATAATTTATCTGTATAATTAGTTGCTTAAACTACTCGGTTGCATGAACGCTTGTTCGCTCAATATTTGTAAGATAGGTCTATTATAACGTTACACTCTTTAGATTTGATTAAAAAGTCAAGAATTTTTAGCTTACGATTGCAATTTTCAGAGGAAAAAATCCAAAACCGTAACGCTGCATGATAAGATACTGATGACCATTTCCTTGGCACGTGTCTGGGGGAGTTTTGCTCCCTTGGATCAGCATATCCTCAGTCAGGACACGTAATATCCAAGGGCCGATGTTTTTCGGTTTTTTTCAGGGTAGATTTTTAGGTTTTTTTAAAGTATATGATTTTTATAATGCGGAGGATTAACTCCTCAGTGTATGGATGGTTTTTTTTTCTGTTTGGTGCTACAATACCCATATATTGTGAAAGTGGCATTCCAAATTAAAGTTTTGTGGATATGATGTCCACATCGGACTAAGTCAAAAAAAGTCATCTCTTGGCACCAATATATAACTTTTTTAGTCGTGGTGACCAATACACGACTTTTTACGTCATTTCCAATATTCGGCTAAAAAAGTCGGATCTTGGCTAGATACTACAAATAAAGTCATATCTTGGCAAAAATTGACATCAAATGCGTCCGGCCTGGCTAGCCCAACTTAACTATCTAAACTTTTTTTTGTCAAATAATAACAATTTAATTAATATAATATTTCTGTCCGGTAGTAAAACAAAATGACAATTAATATTATCAAAGAACGGTTTCGAACCCATGGTAAGGATCTTTGGCCAGCAAAGCTGGACGCACTTGATGTCAGATTTTGCCAAGATACGAATTTTTTAGTTATTTCCTGGCAACGACATAAAATGTCAACGAGAGAAAAAGTCGTATCTTGGTGTCAAAATACGAATTTTTTTTTTGTAGTTTGACGTGGACACCACTTCCACAAAACCTTCATTTGGAATGCCGGATCCACAATTTCCACCCATTGTAGTACCATTTTGGGAAAAAAAACCTATGGATAGGGGTTTAAATACAATTAACAAGAAATATTTAATATTTAATTGAACTATATTAATCATCTCTTACATGATTGACCTTTTGTTACTCAAATCAAAATTGACAGTCATAAAATTCAATTTTTTACCGCATACACCAACAAAGAATAATTAATCTTACACAAATTTCAAGTATAGATCAATTTTGCATAATTATTAAGAGTTAGTCTAAGTGATAAAATACTTTGATTTATTTTAAAAAAAATTGGGTACGAGTCTCACAATAAAAAAAATACGATTAGAAGAATCATCTCTAAAATAAAATTCGACAATGTTGGACTATAATACGATTCGAGGTTTTTTTTTAAAAAATCTTACAATAAGTTGGACGGCAGTATCTTCTTCCTGCCGACACCTATAGTCTACTTAGACGCCTAGTCTGAGGGAACAACGCTGTCCTCTGGACATAGTTTTATAATTTCGGCAAAAGTTGGTAAAACGTTGTACTTTACGTGTTGCAAGTCCCAAGTTGATTTTTATAGTTAACTTATGATTTTCCATCTACCTGACTAATAAACAGCAATTTAGAATAGCCGCAATTTCACATCCCCAATCCTGTGAAATGGAAACCGAGACAATATATATTGATTTGAATTATTTGAAAGAGAATTCCGGGGCTGTAAACTATGAGAAAATTTAACACCCAATGTCGCAAAATACGTACTATTTATATTTTACTTGCCAAAATTTTTTTTTGAAAGAGAATAGACACTAATAAAAAACTGCTCATAACTATTCTCGATGATCTGAATCTAGATTAGTTTCCTTAGAATTGTTCTTTCCAAAAACCTCTCTTAAGGAGTTAGCAAGATTTTTCAATAGATTAAATTTCGAAATTGAGTCTTAATTTATGTCCGATCTTTTTAAGACTGGTATTTTTCCTATAAATACTTGCTTGCATGTATTAATGTAATCAGTGGAAAATAGTAAGAAACTCTAACTAGGAGCGTTGCTAAATATAATTAATTTGACGAATTGCTTCAACAAAATTTGCGTGTCCTTTCGTTTTCCATTCAATTTCTTCGTAAATGCAATTTAATTCTTAACATAAAGTAGACAAATGGCCAAGAATCTAAAGAGACTAGTCCTTCAGGTTTGGAAGAGACAACCGATTCTTCAGATCAATTTTGGTCTTACGATCCTTCATAACTTTATTTCTTTGCGAGGTTGTTTGGATTTGGGTTGTCCAATATTTGGTGTATATTAGTCTACTTTTTCACGACCTTAAAATTTTTTGACTTAGATTCTATTGGAGACACTAATGTGCGTATTGTTGATAGGCGTTATCTGATATTTTTAATTTACTCCTTCGTGGTGGACTATTTTGATAAAATACAACATTTACTCCTAAAAAAAAGAGCGGTGACCGTCTTATAGTTATTGTTATACCAGAACAAAAACAATGGGGAACAGCTTTGCACCCACTGGGTTCCCATTTCGCTTTCAAAAAAGTTCCAAGTACCATTATTAGAAAAGAAGAAGTTCCACTCCACCCCGCCTTTTATAGTATTAACGCCACTTGGAACCTTTTTGTGGGAGTATGTCCTCTTTTTCAATGTATTGTACTTCCACATATCCCGAGTTGTGTGTCACGTCCCGATTTTTCGAAAGTCCAAATCTGCAATAGGAGATTAAAAGATTTATGGAAGAGATTCCGAAATCCTCTACTAAAAACTAGAATGTTCTAGCATAAGTTTCTTTAGCTTCCATTAGTAAAAAATTCGTTGTCGTCCCTTGGTCTCCCCTCCCGCATCTCACTTTGTCTTTCGTGGTAAATTTGGACCTCCGAAAAAGGGTTTTGGATTGAGTGGAGACAACATAAAAGTCGTCCCCACAGAGAAAATTTTGTTTGGACCATCAGATTTTATTAAAAATCGTGTCTACAGATCTGACATTCATTAAAAATCGCGTCTATAACCAAAATCACTTAATCCATTTTAGTGGAGACAAGTTTTGTCCCCACTCAATCCAACCCCCGAAAAAGCGACCCTCCTTATTTTCCACGTAAAATAATGTGGGAAGTCTTTTCAAAAATGTTTTTCGGTATGACTGATCATTGTTTTTGAGACGGCGGGTCAGATAACCAGGTACGAATGATTACCTAACGAACCAGATGATTTCTGGTCAGACCGGGTAGTTGGCTCAGATTTTTGACCCAAAAAATTCTGGTTCGTTAGGTTTGACCAAAAATTGAACCAAAAAATCCAGAATTCACCCAACCCAACCCAACCCAAAAAAATTAAAAAAAATCAGATTATATACTCGATTTTTCCAAATTAATACAAAATAAACTAAATCAACAAAGATAATATACTAAATATTAAATAAATTGACCAATATATTGACAATATTAATTTTTAAACCTATTATTTACTAAATATATATAAAAATCTCTAGTCCGACCACCGATCTGACCAGTCAGACCGGTCAACCCAGAGAACGGACCAAAATCTGGGTCATTTTTGAAAACAATGTGACAGATAGATATATATAAAAATCTCTGGTCCGACCACCGATCTGACCAATCGGACCGATCAATCCAGAGAACGGACCAAAATCCGGGTCGTTTTTGAAAACAATGTGACAGATAGAACTTGGATAATAGTTTTTCCATTACAGAAATATTGATAGGAAAAAAAAAATTTCGGTGTCTGTTTGAAAGTCGGTTGGAAGTAGAAACCGAAGGGATAGCAAACAGCACTACAGTTGAAGATCATTTCCAATAAATTACAGGAATCGTTAATCAAGTGCTGGATTCATCATCCAGCTAAGAGAAACAATTGTAGTGGATTAGCAACTTATTACACAAATAGTATGGTCGCGATCTCGAGTATATGTTGAATCACATGATAAACCGGACAATGCTCGTCTCTAACTACAAGATTGGTATGCAAATGAGTGTCACCAATGAGTTGGGGAGACGGATCACGGAGGAGGTTGCGGAGGAGTCGTAGGGAAGTAGAACTTGGATGCGTGGCCGGTGGTGGTTGCGGGCGGAGGGAGAGAAAGACTATGGGGTGCTTGGAAGTATGATTTTGATGGAAGAATGGCACCGGAGCGAGGAGAGGCCGAGAATGAGAATCCTGATGATGCTGCAGCAGAGAACAGTGCCATTGGGGTAGCAGTGACCTGGGGATCCACTTGCCACACCCAGTTGGGAGGTCCGTGAGAAGAACTTAACCCGACGGTCTTTCCGGATGTTTTATCCTGACAGAACAGATGAAGAATATAGTTAGAATGGACCTCTTGGAGGCAATAGTCAGCCAGCATCCACAATAAACCTCCATTTGATCAGTTGCCAGCGCGTATGAAAACAAGAGATTGGAAAACAAACCAGTAGTCAAATAATCTAAACGATCCTACGAAGTGAAGTGCTGCAACCAGCCGTAGATTCGGTCCATCGTTGATGACTAATTATCTTAGATAACTGATGCAGATGCAAAAAATGAGTGTAGTTAGTATCAGAACAGAGGTATACGGGGTACCTCTCTAGGGAAGAAACCCGTATATACGTTGTTCCGTGAAGGATCCAATGCCCGTAGCCCTTTGAATGGTGGAACACCTCCTACGATGTCGTCTTGGATATCCATCTGCAATCGATTCAAGGGATCACATCAGTTCATTAGCTCTACACTTGCCTATCAATGACGATGTATTGTCGGGCAAGAAGTTACCCCCGAGTCCCTGTGATACAAGATTGGGACCACCTGGTACGGAAAACCACCTTCCCTTTCCTTTGAGCCATGGCCTGAAGGAGATATGCCTAAATTCAGATCAAGATTGTGATCGCTACCTGTATCAGAATGATCAAAGCGTTAAACCAAATGACAGAGACTTTCATCTGAAGCGTTAAACATTCAACAGGAAGTCATTTACTAACATTCATTTGTCGCCTCAGAGGTCGTGTCCCCTTGATATGCACTGGGCTCGAAGTTTGTCACCGCCTCCCGTCCGTTGCACTTGATAGCTGCCTTGTCATAAGCCCTGATTTCCACACAACCAAAAGGGAGACACAAGGTTGGATGGATCGCTATTGAGGTTGAAAATTGAGGCAAATTAATAAAGAATCAGAAGAATGTCATTTGAGATCACAAGGACCTTGCAGCTTCTACTTCGTTGTCGAACAACCCAAGATAAATATACCTGCAATCAAGCATCGTAATGTCCATGATGCAAACACCATGCCAATCATACCTTGTCAGAAATAGCACAAACCATCGGTTTGGCAATAAACATGCATCTATCTCCCAAACCACAATCACAGACCGCTCTGATCCTAATAGCGACCATAACAACGAACAGACACAAGTAGTACTCCTGAAACATGGCTCCTTACTTTTTCCCAAGGAATTGCCCCATTCTCGCCTCCCATCGGCCACACTTGTGCAGTGTCACCCCTCTATACTTCGAGCTACCTCTAGAGAATCCAGTGCTCTGGCGACGCAGGATATGAACAAATTCTTCCTTGCTCAAGTTCTTCAGCTGATAAAAATCAGTCAAAGCTAAACATCAGAAAACCACTACCCCACCAACCAACCATTCAATCCAATGCTTAAACGAAAGAACTAATTCCCTTTAGAATCGACTACAAACTTCCAACCTGTTTTAGCTCCTCCTCATAGTCCCCAAGTGCAAAATTGATGTCAGCATCAACACCCCTGAACTTGATAGCAGCCCGATCATACGCTCTGATGAAACAACACCACCAAAGGATCAGGAATACGAAATAAACGAGACGCGCGCGGATGAAAAATCTACGATGAACACCCGCCCCCTCGCAAACAATAACAACAGCTTCAAAGATGGAAGAATTATGTGTGTAGCTGCGAAATCCTACCTAGCAGCAGATAGAGCAGTGTCAAACCCACCTACACAAAAATCAACTTCAAACGTCAGTTAGACCAACAAATTAAACGGTACTCTAATTGACTAAGAAGAAGATAGAGAGACACATATCCCGATGCTTATACCTAAATAAACTTGCTTCCCACAATCCCTGCACAACAAAAAAAATAATAAAACAGAAAATCGAATTAGACCAAACAAACATAGCCACCAAATCAACTGAGCACCAACTATTAAGAAAAACTAAGAAAATAAAATTAAAAGAACACAGACAAAAAGTCAACACTAGACCCGCAACCTCTCGAACAGAAAACTAACGCGGTCATTAACAAAATTAAAAAATAAAAAGAAAAACTAAACAAAAAAGAGAAGAAAAGAAATGTGTGTGAGAGAGAGAGAGGCGGAGCGAGAGTTACCAAATATGAGATTCCCAGCGACCGGTCCTCCGGTAGAAGGTGACCCCACGGTACTGAGAGCTCCTGGAGCGTGGGCCCCGCCGGCTCTTCTTAACCGCCGTCGCCGGCGACGGCGAAGCCTGCTGAACAACCCGCACCACCTCCTCTTTCCCCTCTCTCTCCACCGCTCCCAACCACCTCGACGGGAACAGCTCCCTCGTCGCCGTGGCGCCGCCGCCCCGAACAATATCGAACTCGATCGTCGGTACGGAGCACGCGTCCTCCGCGTCGGCATTGACCACGGAAGACGACGAGTCCGACGTCGCCGCCTCCACCGGCGGCGGGCGGTGAGTCCACTCGGCCGAGTCCATCGCGTCCAGGTTGAGATCCAGCATCATCGCTTAGTATCGGAGTTAGCAGGTCAGTTAGTAGCGACGGTTGCGGGCCAAAACGTCGGCGTTTGATGAAGCTTAACGAGACGATCCGTACAACAACCAGCCGGCGGTTATTTATCGCAAATTCATTTTCTTTTCTGCTATTTTTCTTTTTTTAAGGTTTTTTTTGTTTGTCTTAGAGAGAGAGAGGGAACATCTTCTGGGATAGAGGAGGCAAGCTTGTGGGTAATTATTTATAAAAGAGTACTTTCATTTAATTAATTAATTATTTATTTTCTGTTTTGGGATAGGTGACCGGAGGAGCCGGTACCCAGTTGCTCGTTCCACCTTCTTGATGTTTGTCCAGAGATTTTTTTTCCTTTGTGGTCAAAATTCAGTTTGATACAATTAGTTTGGTGTTTTCTAACTCTTTAGGCCTCGTTTGTTGTTTCTTTTCAAAGTTGGACATTTTTTACGAAAATCAGTTTTTCTATCTTGAATGACTTTTTTTATTTTGAAAGAAAATATTTTTACGGATAATTTTTCTTTTAAAATACTCTTCTTATCTGAGATGTGGCTGGTTGCGCATCAGGACATAAGCAAAGGCCCCAGAGTACTCTTAACCAACAAAATAAAGGCCCCATAGTATTTTGCCTCAATTCTCTCTCTGTCACTCTCTTGTATTTTTCTTTTTCGTTGCCCCCTAGTAGCTAACGGACGCAGGTATAAATAGTCGAATAATTTAGATTCGATTTGTTAATATTTTTGAAATATATAAAAATTTATCTAATAAATATTTGACATTGTTATATTTTTAAATATTTAAACAAAAGAATTTGATTAAAGTATAATAACTTGCCAATCTAAAGGTACGTAGGCAAATATTGCCCTACCATCGATTTGGTTTTTTTTTTTCAGAAGGAGGTTATTGTATTTTACTGAAAGTGGGTCAGGGAACTAGAACATTTCAATTATTGTATAATGTACTTGTATACTATAATGTGTATATGGGCCCCATTAAAATAAAATCCCATCTTATAATGTAACGTCGGTATGAGGTAATTTGGGTAATACTTTGGCTGGGTACTAGATGTGTGCCATTTTATTGGAAGGAAAGTAGAGGTAAGAGAGGATTTTTTATATTGGAATGGACAAGTGGAGTGGAATTAAATGAAGAATTTATGAAACATTTAAGGGTCATAAAAAAGTATGGGATGAATTTAATTCATTAAAAATTAGTCATTATTGTTCGACCAATGTAACAAATCATTTACATTTTCTGAATATCGATCACAGCCATTTTAGCACATAATTTATTGGACAGTTGGCATCCTCCGCTGTTGGTAATCTATATTAAGAATATATAATCTACTATTTTACCAAACGGATAAATTACAAAATTTACTCAAAATCTACAATCTACTATTTGGATCTATCCAATAAACGGGGCAGCTGCTTCGGATTGATTCTCAACGACCAAATGAGTGTACCAAGTTTCTTCCTAGTTGATGTGTGGACCAGCTAACCATAAACAGCCAGGCCCACTCCGGGACTGTCGAAATTGTTGAAACGAACAATGAATAGTGAGAATGGTTTAAAGTGATAAAAGATTCTAATTTATTTAAAGAGTTATTCGGTTCAAATTTAGTAAATGTAAAAAATATTGTTGGAAGAGTCACTCTTAAAATAATAATAAAACGACACTCCTGAAGTCTTAATATTAGAGCTTAAACAAAAATAACTGATGAATTCTCATCTTTGGCAAAGCTAATTTGCTCAAAATCACTGCTCTAAAGAATATCCTTCTACATTTCTCTGATTGCTCTAGCCAGGAAATAAACTTCTCCAAATCTAGTGTATGTTTATCTGAATAGGAACGTAAGGCCAACAACTTCTTAAATCAATCATGCACATTGTTTGAGTGCTCACATGTTAGTAACATGGCTAATTAGCTCCTTAACCTGCAGTTTCTTATCACATGATTACTTGAATTTTGGCAATTGGTTGGAAAAGATACTCACTCTGCTTCAACATTTAGAAACTAATCTCCTAGTTTCCCATGCTTGTATCTTTTGTTGGTCTATATAGAATGCTAGGAATAATTTCAAGGTAAAATTATGCAAGGATATATTTAATTTCACATACACGTGGGTCACGTTTATTTCACCGACGAGGAGTTCTAGATGTTAGCAGAAACTATCTTAAAGCCAGTTTAATTATCCACTCATAAGCTTCCTCGTGGCACTGAACCCGCCTACTAATTTGACAGGTTGGAGCATTGGAATTTATTAGTACAGTAATAGGGACCACTGGATCAACTGATTAAGTTAATAGGTTGGTAAAAAATCTTCTGTGGGCCCTACGTAAAGATATGTATCATCATTGACAAGGGCTCATGATTCATACACTATTAGATAGTTATATATGTCAAAAATTAAATTATGATGATATTATGTCAAATATTTCTAGCAAACTATGATGGTCTGAAATAGTAACTTTTAGTCGAAAGTATGTAGTATTCGAAAACATGTTGAGTTGACTTTTGACTGATGATTAAGAAAATAGTTATTCTTATAAATGTTAACACTATTTCTTTTTCGGAAACCGAATTAGAAAGTTCATATTAAAATTGGTTGATGTAATTATGTAAATGTTTAAGGGTAAATGCCACCCAAAAGGGTCATATAATTAACTCCAACTCATCTTGTATCCATTCAAATGCTTGATGTCACGAGGTTGCATCTTTGATGTTGTCTTGTGTTTGTTAGCCAACTCTTGTTTCAGCAGTTTTCCTTTTAGGTCGTTGGCTCTTGTTGCCTTTCGGCCGACCTTTGCCTCCGCCCATGCTACTTTGTCATTTTCGGTCTGGTACCTGTGTTCTTTAACGTTTCTTTGTCGTCTGTCCATGTATTTTCCCTTTCTCGTTTTGTATCCCGCTCTTTTAATATATATTTTGCGCCACCTTTAAAAAAAATTAACTCCAACAACTCCTCCAAGACCATGCAATAAGCCAATAAGAAAGTTTATAATTCAAAGCAAAAAGAATAGAAAAAGTTGATTAATAATAGGGACTCCCGCCTATCACTAAGCACTAGCAGGAGAATCCTCCAATGTCTACGGACATTTCTGTTTCCTAGGATTAGATCTTACCACGTTAGACTTTTTTTCCGGTCGGTTCCTTGAACGCTAATTTTAAGGAAATCACCAGCCACAAATTTTGACTTTGGATTCCACGTTTCGATCCTTTCTCTATCCGTTATCTATACGAGAATGACGCGTCACATGACGTTATTTGGGAAGAACGTAATTTTACCGTGATTCTAAACATGAACTATAAAATTATCAATCTATAAAATTATAATAATTTGATATATCTAATTATACTTGTTCATGGACGTTGTTCTATTCTCAAGTTCGAGTATTTAAAAACGCACCGAATTAAATATTTGTTGAATTTTTTTTGTTATTTTTTAAAATTCCACGTGACTCTAATCTAAATTAATTTTTAATTTGTCATAAACCAAGAAAGTTATACCTGTTCATAGACCATCGTAAGATTTTTCAAAATCCAGACATGAAAACTTTTTCCATACGAAAAAAATAAAGAGTCTAAAAAGGTTTTTATCTTAACTGGTTAATTAACTGTAATCAAGCTGTTGCAATTTTTTGTACTTTGGATTAGGACGCTTCAAGTAGCGTTTTCCATCCAAATGAACCACGTGATATTAGATAGTATGAGTACAAAGTGTATAGGTTAACATGTGATTATAATTTGATAAGAAGTTTAGGAAAAAATTTTGAGAATTAGTGTAGAGACGTTTTTATATATCAGTTATTTTTCGTGGATTAACATATGGTTCTAATTTTTAAAGAAAATTTTGTATAAGGGATTAACATTTAGCTGCATATTTAAATTTAGGGAAAAGGTTTATTCGGACACGTAAATTAACCAGTTAACTGGCAATACTTATAGTTGCTGCTTTAGTGGAGATTATAAGTTTTCTTAGTTTAACTAATTTTGTAGTTTGGGTTCTCATGAATGCATCATTGTTAAATACTTTGAAAATTTTACCATATTTCAAAGTTACTGTTCGATTCTTAGTCGAGCCGGTAGACCAGATATAAATTGGCATAAAAAGAAGTTGCTGCTTTCCATCCTCTTGCCATGACAATGAAATGAAACGAAATCAATCAATGCACATGATACAAAGGTAAATCATGAAAATGAAATGTACATACATTTTAGCACTGAGTTGTTTTTTTCCTTCCTCAAAGGCAATTATTATCACATATTTAGTAGACCTATTAATCTTACCTTAGTAGATCATAACTTAAATAATAACAGATTTTTTTATTAAAAAATAAATACTTATTATGTTTTCAAAATAAGAACAACAAACATTTGTAATTGGACATTTCATTATCAATCAATCTTTTTATGAAACTACGTGGTATCCGGACATTTATTAAACCAACTAATGCTCGTTTGAGTTGGGCAAGACATATGAATGGTATAAATATCTTTAAATAAATATTGAACAATGTTGTATTTTTGTTACTCTTATTATGTTTATGGTTTTCTTCTTAATTGATTGAGATAACCACAAGCACATTGATCAGTCGTTGACAGTGTTAAACTGAAATAATAATAAAAATTTGAATTTAAGCTATTAAAAATAGCAATATTAAATACTTTTTCAAAATTTTTATGATTTTTTTATAGATCTTACTAATCTTAAATTAAATTTGTCGGTACTATGTTTCGATATCGGGTACTCAAATTAACGGGGTGTCCATTCACTTGGCCGGTCTCTATTCGAAGAGCCATCATTGGACCAGGAAGACGTCGACCGTACACGTGGAAAAACGACAAAAGTTATGGTCCATTTAAATAGAAAGTAGAGAACAAAGTGGAGACGTTGATGTAGAATATTATATAATTGGTTTTTTTTTAATTGTCAATTATTATTTAGTACCTTCCTGTTAAAGGAAACCTCTTACCTTAAAATCTTTCGGTAAACTTATAATTCCAATTTTGGAAAATTCCAAACCAACGCCATGATTACGACTTTCAACCGGACGTAGCCGGTTACCCAGGGAACTAGGAAGGCATCACGAGACCCTTGTTCCTTGTTCCAATCGGGTAAGAACACGTGGACAACTAATCTTCCCCTCCACCCACTCTCTGGCCAACTTGACTATGAATCCTCGGTTGAATTCCTACGAACCCGGGCACCGGAGAATATATTTTTGGGTAAATTACATCTGGATCCCTTATCTTTGGTGAAATAGACCATAGAGTTGCAGTAGTTTTGTTTTTTATTTTGTTGTTTGTATAATTTGGTTATATTATACTCTCGGATCTATGACTTGATGTCATTAATCGATTATTTTTCATTTAAAATGACTATTATACCCTTGTTCCAGTTAACCAAAATCTCCGATCATGTTTGACGAATACCAATTCTGATCATCTTCTCCGATCATTTGCCGGCGAAAACCAACTCTGATCATCTTCTCCGATCATTTTTTCTGGAAACACCAACCCTAACCATCTCCTTCAAATCTACACCTCCCTCCACTGACCCCAACAACCCACATGCAAAATCAACCAAATCTCTCAATTAATCCCAGAACCCTCGACAACCTGAGACCCGTACAAAAATGGCGGCATCCTCAAGGAACCCATTTCTCCACTCTACCCCTGATCAATCTCACAAAACCCATGGAAAGAAGGAAACGCAGCGTCCTCCCCGAAGCAAAACGACGACGATTAAGAGGACGGCGTGGCGCCCCAACGATGAAGCTCGTCGTTCAACAAAACCCTCGATAACCTTAAGTCAGCCATGTCCTACACCGGCATCCTCTGTGCCCTTTTTTGAGTTAGTATGTTTTTTTTTTCCTAAGACGAAAGTGTCCTTCCCGTTGCTATTGCTCCCCATCGTCATCGTGGCCGTCGCTGATACCTGTCGGCGGCGATAATACCTGTTGTCGGTGATTTGCTTTCCAATGAGAGGGAGAGAGCTTGTTGGGACGGCTTGAAGTTGCTTCTCGGTGGTCTTCCACCATTGTTCGTCGGCATTTATTTTTTTATTATGTTTTATTTTTTTAAAGGTGTATAAATTATTTACATGAAAAAATTGATTGATAACATCGGCCGGGATCTCAGGTTATAATAAAATTAAACTAGAGGGAAAACAAAAATTATAATGCAAACTAAATAGATTCTATCATCTATTTCACTAAATACCAAGAGTCCAGATATAATATATCCTTAATTTTTTCTTCCGAACATTTGAGCATTACGAATAAAATAAATCTACTGAAGAGTTAATCAAATTGTTTTTTTCTACCCACAATTCGAACTCTTATCATATTGATTAATAATTATGTTCAAGTTGGATGAAAATTTTAAAAAATCACAAAAAAAAAAATTTAACAAATATTTAGCACTTAAAAACTTGAATAAAAGTGTGACTACCACCAAATTTTCGAATCAATTGTTATAAGTTGTTTAAATTTAAGCTCGAATCTGCATCTGATAAATGCATCGATGAATTTGTTAATGATAATTTTGCTAATATGAGAGGAGTTTTCTCGACTAAAATATAAGATAACTTATATTTATGAAGAAAGGAAAAAGTATAACCATATTACTCAGATAGTTTGTATCTATCTCAAGATATAATAAACTACGGATAAAAAAAACAAGGATTTTACAAAATATTCTTAACTACTAGTACTAAACAAAATTTACCAGTTATTATTATAATAAGGAATTATTCTACAGTGTTTATTCCTTGTCCAAAGGACCAAGTTCAATTAATTATTCCCGTGGAGTTCTGTACGAACGTGGTAAAAACAGTCGGATCAGAAGCGGGTTCGATCCTTCTCAAAAGAAAAAAGGTGGTGGTTCGATCCTTGGAAATTGGAAAAAAATAAATAAACATCAGTCTGTTCAATTAGGGACAAAGCAAGATTTATATAAATATACAGGTCTCGTCTCGTCTTGTCAAATACCGAATTAGACAGGTGTCGACGCCTTAATATCGTGGTCCCATTGACTCTACTTAGGAATCTCCACCCGTCACCACTCTCCTAGACCGGCGCGTTTGAGTCACGCGTACGCCACTAGTTCATGTTTCACGCGCTGATATTGCCCGTCGGACTGCAATGTTTTATCGTTAGTTTTTATTTACCGGAACCAGTTATCTCTTGATCAACTCATTAACCTATAAATTGGGTTTGAATTTCATTATTAAAAAATATTATCGACAAAGTTAATAGTATTTATAAACTACTAGGAGTTATATTTAAAATGTCTAACCAAATTAGAATAATTGTTTTATCAAAATGCTTTATGGCAAAAAGATTACTAAATACGTTATAAGGATTTAGTGACGACTTGCGAAGAAGATCTTGGCTCAGACCCTCGCGTGTGTGTTTTTTTTTTTGGATTTGGAGAACCAACCATGGTATTGCTTTCTTGATGAGGGGGTTCGCTGTTCAAACATTGTGCATTTTGACTGTGTTGTGATAAATTGTAGTAGAACATCAGAAACGATCTTTAGAACGGGTCCGGAGTGGTCGTCCCAAGAGTGATTCGAACGAAAGAGAGAAATAGAAAAAATATGGGAAAAGAGAAGAGAAGATAAAGATTAGAATAGATAGAAGAGAAAAGAATTGGTAGAAGAGCAAGAACTTTATTGAACATATGGGGGAGAAGGGGAAGGAAAAAACATAAAGATAAAAGCTAGAGGCTACATAAGATAAAAACTACGATAAAAGCTAGGATAAAAGCTATGAAGCTAAATGTTTGATGTGTTGTTTGTAAGTGTCTTCATGCCTGTACCTAGCTCTCCTTATATAGATAAGCTCGCCCCAGCCCCATAGAAAAACCCTAGGCCGTTTTCAAACAAGAAAACTTAACATAGCCTCGGCCTAATAAGGAAAACTTAAATTGCCCGAAAATTCCGACCCATATTTGGCCCTCTTTTATGCTGAATTTGGAAAAGTCATAAACAAAAAAGTTATAGATCTTTGTCTTTTCCTTCTGTGAATTTTGGAATCGTGTCAATTCAATACTTGAGGAGAAAGTTACGGTATTTTTACCAAAGTAGGTTTAGCAGATCCGCGGCCTAATAAGGAAAAAACTTACTCCCAAAAATTCCGACCCAAGTCTGACCTTCTTCTGCACCGAATTTGGAGAAGTCACAAACTAGAAAGTTCTAGATCTATATTTTATCTTTTTGTAGCTTTTAGAATCGCATCAATTGGATACACGAGTAGGAAGATACGGCTATTTTACTGAGATATGGTCAAACAAATCCGAGAATTAATTTTCTGCTCCAACAATGCCCCCCACACGTCAATATTTTAACGCTAGGAAAAACGTTGACGTGTATCCGTCCTTGAACACGCGGAAAATTAACTCCACTAAAAAAATAACTAGCTAAGGCAAGATTGTAAATATGTGGAGAATGTACCATCAAACCGGTCGAGACCTAGCCATTGTAGGCGTGCAGTTGATCACTCATCTCGAGATATCCGTGTGCTCACGGCTTTCTCGCAAAAACTTGGTTTAGTCCTACATGGTTGAGTGGGAGCTCTATGTCCTTCATTGAAATGACCATACAATTATTGTTGAAGGTCTCTAAACTTTTTCTTTTGCTTCTGAATTTTTTGCTCCAACCTTCTTCGTTGAGTCTTCGTGAGAGTCGGTCGATGAGACTTCGGACACTTGACCCCCGAGTGTGGGTTTGGCTTTTTTAGCATTTCCTTTCACACATGCATCGTGTGATAACTTGAAGACCTTGTAGGTGGATCACTAATAGCTATTGCCTAATTCGGCTGTGAAAAAGACTGAACTGCCCTTCAAAACTGATTGGACTTTTCAAATTGACAGGCTGACCGGTCTTTAGTATTTTGACCATAATACCTTCGTACGAATCCCAATTTAAACGATCTTTATGTCTCTGGAAAGATGACAGATAGACCTTCAATTTTTTCTGAAATGGCCGTCTCCTAATTCGGCAGGCAAAAAGACAAAAATACCTTCTAAATTCGACTGGACTTCTCAATCATACAGATCGATCAATCTTTAGTATTTTAGTCATATCTTCCTGGTACAAACTTCAATTTCAGCGTTCTTAGTATCCACAGAAAGATAAAACAACTATCTTCACTTTTGATGAAGAAAACTTCTTCAGATTCGGCATAAAAAAGGGCCAAAACACCCTCTAAATCCAACTGACCTCGCTAGACATCTTCTTTCAGCACAACCTTTGACCGGTTTTGTCCCTTTTGAGGAAGGACTCGAAACCGTATGTGAAAACTCGTGTGTTTTGATACAACAATTACTCTTCTCAGACGCCCTCCTTAGTCTCACCGAGCGTGCCAAAAATATGTTGCTATAAATTGTGGTAGAACGTCAGAAATAATCTTTAGAACAAGTTCGGAGTGGTCGTCCCAAGAGTGATTCGAATGAAAGAGAGAAATAGAAGAAATATGAGAAAAGAGAAGAGAAGATAAAGATTAGAATAGATAGAAGAGAAAAGAATTGGTAGAAGAGCAAGAACTTTATTGAACATATGGGGGAGAAGGGGAAGGAAAAAATATAAAGATAAAAGCTAGAGGCTACATAAGATAAAAACTACGATAAAAGCTAGGATAAAAGCTATGAAGCTAAATATTTGATGTATTTTTTGTGGGTGTCTTCATACTTGTACCTAGCTCTCCTTATATAGATAAGCTCTCCCCAGCCCCATAGAAAAACCTTAGGCTGTTTTCAAATAAAAAAAACTTAACATAGCCTCGACCTAATAAAGAAAACTTAAACTGCCCAAAACTTCCAACCCATATTTGGCCCTCTTTTATACTGAATTTGGAAAATCATAAACAAAAGTTATAGATCTCTGTCTTTTCCTTCTGTGACTTTTGAAATCGTGTCAATCCAATAATTGAGGAGAAAGTTACGGTATTTTTACCAAAATAGGTTCAGCAGATCCGCGACCTAATAAGGAGAAAACTTACTCCTGAAACTTCAGACCTAAGTCTGACCTCCTTATGCGCCGAATTTGGAGAAGTCACAAACTAGAAAGTTCTAGATCTGTGTTTTATCTTTTTGTAACTTTTAGAATCGCATTAATTGGATACACGAGTAGGAAGATACGGCTATTTTACTGAGACATGGTCAAACAAATCCGAGAATTAATTTTCCGCTCCAACAGACTTCATTTAGCTTGAATGATGTCGTGGGCGTACTTTTTCAGGTTGAATGATTATGACTCTCTTTTGGTAAAGATCACATAGAATTCAATTTATACGGCTATTTTTTAATTACATACCCCTCTACCAAATATGGACCCTATGGCTAAGGAGTCCATGAATTATGATATTTAAAAAAGTGTTCCGACCAGCGGTTGGAGCGATTAGACTATAAATTGGGGTCAACATCATATCAATTTTTATCTTAAACCCACCTTCTTGTTTGCTAGAGGTCAACTACATTGACTACTGGATTGACCGGTGAGACTGGCCAGCTTTTTGAAGTTGTACTTGTCAGCCGAACCAAAATATTGTTTTTTAAATTTAATAGTGATTAAATTATGATTTTGATGCTTATATTTTATAATATAGTAATAAAATTAGACAATATTTGTGACTATTTACTATTTTAACACTAAATATAATGAATAATATATTTTTGTATTTTAACACTAAATAATATATTTTTGTATTTTAAAAATCTTCGATCCTATGGACAGTTGACCGATGGATCATTTGACCCGGAGAACGGGAGAGATTTTGGTCTAATTTTTGGATATTTTTAAAACCATGATACGGATCACGATGGCATGAAGACACATGTAATTGTTTTATCCAAAACACAAACAATATGCGGTACTTTGGTATTGGATCGAGTACTTTTCATCAAACACTTAAAATTAAATCAACTTCCAAGAATTATTTAATTCAATCAAAATATTTAATTCAAATTTTAAAAAATGTAAATACACATTAAAAGGTAATTTTCTCTGAAACTTGAACAATCTTAACTTAAATTATGATTTAATAAATATCTAAATTTCATGAAATTACGACACTAATATATTTACACATATAAAGATGGACGTACAAAAAAGGAAGAGAGAGCAACTTTTTTTAGGAGGCATATTGTCGGCAACAAATGTACGAGGTTCTAACTTCTAAGTTCTTACCTACATAGGAAGACGTGGACGCTCCAAAGCCATTCGAGGAAAGCCATTACCCCTCGATTATTTTAATATCTGGCGTTATACAAAAGTTACCCACTTGGATTATTTTAATTATATTCCATCTTATCATTACTTTAATTTCATTTACAAAATAGTATTTTTAAGGATTTTTTTCTGCTTCCTTTTAGTCGTTTACAGGTAGGCTGAGGAGCGGTCAGCGTCACGCTGTCAATTATTGTGTATAAGATGCGAGGCATTTATTTTGGAGAAATAAACGAGTGGCCTACTGGGACAAATATTTTTTATTAAATTTAATTGAAAGTTGTGGTGGTCTATAAATCTAAATTGTGTTGCCGTGAAGTGGGTAAATCCGTCTTATCTTAATTATCAATCTAGAGCTTTATTTTCAATAGTTTTAAAAAAGGATAGAGAGGAAATCCAGATTTTTTTCTCTATTTTTCGTTAGACCACCTGACCAATTAAACTGCCAACTAATTTTTGAAATTTGTATTAATTATATTTAATATTAAATTGCCAAATAGTTCTAATTTTTCTCTAATTCTTTCAAAAAAATTATTTACAAATTCAAATAATAATAATTTTAATTATTTTAAAAAAATTAAAAAATTATTATTGGTATATTTGATCTGGTCTTGTTGGTCTAACTAGCAAAACTAGCCGGCCTATTAAGTTAGTAGTCACTAGTCAATAGTGTTGACCACCAAAACTGTTATCCGAGTTTTGGTAAAAGAAGTTGACATTAGTATTGGGTCGTGATCCGATAAGTCAAGCTGTATTTAAAAAAAATTGTTTATTTCGGTGGTTTAATTCAGTTGCCAATAGTAGTACAAGTAAAGTTAAAACATTCTTGGAAAATGATATTAATATTTATATATAAAATATTTATTGATGCACATTAAAGTAAGAAAATTAACGTACCACCAAAAACAGTAAGCAAATTAACGTGTTCTCACATTGCTGTTGGTGCTCCCCCGGGCCTCTCCTCGGGATTTTTTCTCAAATAGGTAAAAAATATACATATTTTTCCTAAATAGGTAAAAAGTTATACATATTCCCAAAATAGGTTGAAAGATTATTTAATATTATTAAAAAATGAAGAAGGCGCCCTCAGAAAATGACGCCTCGACTAAAAATACTATTCTCGAAAAAATCTGGGCAAAAAATTTTTTGTAGTGGAGGCGCCCTAGTAGGTTGGCGCCTCCAATTAAATAATAATTTTTAGAACAATTTTTTTTAATAGTTGTCCATTTTGTATTCTTGAAATAGGAAGAGTTTCTATTAATAAATTTCAGCAAGTACACAATTTAAATTTAGATTAATCAACTACAAAAATTTGAAAAATTAAAATGAATCCAAAATATAATAGTTTCGACTACTCGACTTGCAGTAGTATAAAATAATACAAACAAGCTAAGTAGATAACTATTTAAAAAAAATAAGTGGAGGCGCCAAACAACCAAGGCGCCTCTTTAAAATTTTTTTTTTTGAGTTTTTTAATTACTTTATCTAATAGAGTTCCCATTTTTGTAACTCTTTTCCCCTTTTTGTAAGAGTTATCTTAAAAATTAAATTTCAAGATAGTAATCTATATTTGATTTAACAGAGTTCTATGTTTATTTGAATAATAATTTTGATTATGCTTCAACAAAATTTTGGACTCTTATATAATAATTTATGCCGGTTCATTTGTACATAATCAAATTTACTATTAAAAAAAATCAAGTTGCAATAAATAGAAAATTAATACAATCCATCCATATCTGATTAAGATTATTATTCAAATAAACATAGAACTCTCTTAAACCGAACATAGATTACTATCTTGAAATTTAATTTTTAAGATAACTCCTACAAAAAGGGGGAAAGAGTTACAAAAAGGGGAACTCTATTAGATAAAGTAATTAAAAAACTCAAAAAAAAATTTTAAGGAGGCGCCTTGATTGTTTGGCGCCTTGATTGTTTGGCGCCTCCACTTATTTTTTAAAATAGTTATCTACTTAGCTTGTTTGTATTATTTTATACTACTGCAAGTCGAGTAGTCGAAGCTATTATATTTTGGATTCATTTTAATTTTTCAAATTTTTGTAGTTGATTAATCTAAATTTAAATTGTGTACTTGCTGAAATTTATTAATAGAAACTCTTCCTATTTCAAGAATACAAAATGGATAACTATTAAAAAAAATTGTTCTAAAAATTATTATTTAATTGGAGGCGCCAACCTACTAGGGCGCCTCCACTACAAAAATTTTTTTGCCCAGCTTTTTTCGACATGAATGGACAGGTGAATAGCATTTTTAGTCGAGGCGCCATTTTCTGAGGGCGCCTTCTTCATTTTTTTATAATATTAAATAATCTTTCAACCTATTTTGGGAATATGTATAACTTTTTACCTATTTAGAGAAAATATGTATGTTTTTTACCTATTTGAGAAAAAATCCCTAGCATATCAAACGTGTGTCGGTAATTTACAAATGTCACTTTCGAAAATGTCAAATTGTTCGAGTGTCACACCAAACACGTTGATATCGGAGACTCCAAATTTTGATACTAGGGGAAAAACTTAATGAACCAACCAATAATTGAGTTATTGTTTTAAGAATTACAACCTCAATTGTCCCGAATTGCTTTCAAGACAAAAGATTGGCGACGTTGGACGTTCCTTATCAATTATTAATCTTCAGGGTCACAATGTCGTGCTGATAGAACGGATCTCAGAGATATTGGATTTTCTCATTTAAAGTGTGAGATTTGTAACGCCGAATCGAAACCAGAGATGCTGAATCAATCAATCAAAAGAAATTTGTAGTAGCACTCATCATTAACCCGAATAATTAAGATGTGCTCCCAATTGCTAAAAAATGTCTAATATTTTTACCGGAGAGTATATTTAACAAGGATAAAACAATCACCCGAATTTGGTTCAAGTTAAAAAAAAGATAGATCATCCAAATAATTAAGATCTTAGTTCTTATATTCTGGATAAAAATAGTAATACGAGTTGATATTTTTTGGGATTAGAATTACAGCTACACAAGAAATTAATGAAAAAAAAAGAGAACAATATTTGATAATACAATTTGTTAAAATGACTATGTCTACGAATGCTACGAAGTTAGGATTTCAACACTATTTGTTTCTACAACCATGATCACATTAGTATATGTGGATATATATATAGTACGACCAAGTACCAACCATAATTTAGTTGAGAAGTCCTAAATAAACTAAACAAGTTTAAAAGTAAGCTGGGGTCCAACTAGTTTGTTGTTGGTGTTGTGCTGATATTCATTGGAGTTATAAATGTGCTCATCAGAATAGAGAGGATGTTTGCCACTCTGATTAGTAATTATCTCTCGTGGTAGTTGATGGGATCTCAGGATCTTTTTGTCTGACCATTTTAATTTCTAAATTTCAACAATAATTATCCCTTATTTTAATTTTTACACCCGAATACATCCCCATCCATGGACAAAGCTAGATGAACAGAGAGCATCACATATGGCCAATAAGATACATAAATAATTTAATATTGCCGATTGTGGACACTGGATACAAAGTCACTACCCCAATATAAGTAAAACCAAATGGGCCCAATTATATAATACAAACTAGGAGGGCAAGTATCTTCATCGAGATATGTTACCAAAAACAATTCACTAAACTTCGAGGAGATCAAGACGCCAAGACCCCTCGGAATAAAACAAGAGTCGCTGATTGATTAAGGTTGGTTTAAGATAATAAACATTAGTTTACTCTTAACAAAGTAGATTGCATCTATACTCAATTCCTAAACATGTTCAAGGCAACAAGGTTCGAAAATGTCTTTTCGGCATTGTTTAAAACTACCTAAAGTTAGGCTGATGACAAAGTGGCCGATTCACATTTCCAAGAACGCCATTTTTTCAATTTCTAGTACCCAGAGTCAATTGTTATCTAGTCGGATCTTATTATCGATAATTATTCTAATTATAAATTTTTCATTCGTAAAGTTTAGATCTAAAACCTGTTAAAGATAACACAAATTTCTTACTATATGTATCAACTTAGTTACTTATAAAAAAAACTATGCTAGTTGCATCCGCCATAGAAACAAAAGAAAAGCTCCTTAAATTTTTGTAATCACTAAAAAGAGACAAGGAGGTGGAGTAAAGTTAACTGGTGTCAACCTAAAACATAAGATATTTTGAGGTACGAAAGCGAAAGAAACCTTCAAAACAAATTATGCTGCCTTTGGCCTCTCCTCCATACGAAGTTTGTAAATAAAACAAAGTCCTACGATTTATACAAATGGATTACAACCTACGGTGTTCTGTTCTGACAAAAGACAGATTAGGGATTTGCATTAGGCTATTTCATAGATAAATATGAGACATGTTTCGTTATATTTGAGACACGTGATATTTGAATATTCACTAAACTGACTAATCTATGTTCAATCTAGAGTGTAAAACTATCCCTACAGAATTGTGGAAATGTGAAGATTGTCGACATATTCCACTTAAGGCTGCATCGACAAATCCTGGATGACTAGGATCCGATGGAAAATATTCACTTCCTTATGCCGTCTAATGCTCCACGTCCCCATCAAATTTAGCAATAGGATACACCAAGTTTTTTTGAGGGATACACCAAGTTGGTAATAGAATCAATTGTCCATGATAGGCTCCAGTGAAAAGTGACGAGGTCTCCGTTTAATATTTGTGCGAATCAAAGGGCAGAAGAACCCGACATTATAGTATACCTCGGCATCATTGGCTTGCTTCAGGACCAATGCTACTTGTGTCGTTCACTTTTGTAAGCTTCTCGATGACCGGCTGATCCAAGTCCGACCTTCTATAAATCTATTATTTAAATTGTACCATATGATGAAGTTGACTCAAGATATAAGTGATTTGATTTTCGTAAAGAAGTATTGAGTTTAATCTTTATGAATAAAAAAGATACTACCAGAAGAGTTGTCTTTAAAAATCTTGAGATTGCTCCACTATTAATAGCGAAGATCCATCAAGATTTGCAGCAGATGCTTTTTGGGTTTTTATAGGAAGCAAAAGTGATTAAGTACTCCAATGGTGATGATGCCTTTTGGGTTAATTTCCATTGGTGTCATCAAGCACGAGACAAAATTGATGCTCAAGGAAAAGCACTTGGGCATGAAATGAACACTATTTCAGCAACTCCCATGTCGAAAAAGTTGTCGGTAACCGACCAGATTGTTTGCTTCTCAAATATGTTGATGTAGCATTCTAAAAACTTTTTCGCAGCACATAAAAATAGGTTGTTCTCCTTACTAATAAGAATTACATAAGCTTCGGGAGCCAAATCACATATAGCCTAACAGCACAATACGTACTAATTCAAGAAAATCTAAGGTTCAAATCCTGTCAATTATAAACATAGTATTAAAATTTATTTTTCAAAAAACATAAGCTTCGAGAAAAAATGGTTTTCCAAAGGCCCTTGGCATTTCACATGGGCAAATTATCCAGAAAAAGCTAAGGCCCGTTGACATTTCTATTATTGGGCTGTCCGGGGCTGGCCGCAAGCGAGCAAGCCCGTTTTCTATATCTATTTCCTTTAGATTGTAACTAACGGGCCGGGGAATCCCTAGTATAAAACAAACACGTAATTTCTTTTAAAGGTATATTTTATATCTGCCAGAAGTTAACTTTGGATCTCCATTAATTCATTTATGATTTATTGTGTCATAAGTTAATTACGTTTTATCTTCCTGTTTTTTTGGTTTGTATCACTTCTCGGTAGGTGATATCAATAGAGATCGGATTGAGTGGGGACTAAAGAAAATTTGTCCATAGGTGGGGAGAACATTTTGGGCCGTCAGATTTGATTATCTTTAAATCTGGTGGTCAATAATCTACTAGGTGATATTGGTTTGCATGTGAAGTGATATTGGTTTGCATGTGAAGTGATATTGGTTTGCATGTAAAATGATATTGGTTTGCAAGAGGCTGGTTTACATATGAAATGATATTGGTTTGCATGTGAAGTGATATTGGTTTGCATGTGTAGTGATATTGGTTTGAGTTAATTCTCATAGATGGGAACTAGCCCAGTCTCCACCAAATCCGCCCCCGATATCAATGATCCCGAATATGCTTTTGGATCACTAAAAAAAACATGCTTTTGGAGGATCAGAATTCCATTATTGAAGTCTTTTTTCGCAGGGATTAGAATTTCCGACAATTCCCAAAATAGGATCCTCACGTTTTCTTTGTCTGGGGTGTGACCAGAAAATGTTAAAAAATAAGCGTTTGAAGTTGCAAGAAAATGCACAAAACTGAGCATTTTTAGGCTAAACTCAGTTTTTGACATTTTCTAATTTTTCAAGAAAAGGCCATGCAATTCTAATTTTCTTGGTTTAATTTAATTGAGCATGTCAATCCAAGTCATCAGTTCCCAATTTTTGTCACTCTAATTAATAAATAAAATAAAAGTTACAGATAATCAACAAAACTACTCAATTTATTATAACATTATTTCATTATTTTAATATAAACTGAAAAAAAAACACATTACAAATAATCAAGATCTCTCCCTATTTTTGGAATCTTTTAGGGAGGTGAACTTTTAGTTTGCTATTACCTTTTGGGATGGTCTGTAATTATCTTTACTGCAAGTTTATTTACGGTTTTTGTATGTTATATTAGTAAAGAAAATTTTTATCTTAAAAAAACCTTATTTCAAGACTTACTTCAAATTTATTTAATTCACCGCCGGCCAAAAATAGTTGGGGTCCCACTTTATGTAGTCTGGGTAACATGTGGGGCCCATAACTGTGTACTTTTCTATAGGAAAATTTTAGTCCAAATTATTTCCGGGTCTCCTGTGAATGCTTAATCGTGAATTTAGTTCCTCGTGTTTGGTAATTTATTTTCGCGTCCCCATATTTAATTTTATTATATTCTCGGATCTCTCGTTAACATTATCTGCTAATTTTTTCTTTTTATCATTGAAAATACCCTTAAAAATGCAAGAAGTTCATTCGCTTCTTCCCGATCGTCCCCTTCTCGCCGCCGACAACGTCGCACCGATTTCTGCTTGCCTCCTAGTTCCTGTCGCTCCCTCTCCCACCTTTAAACAACCCCAAAAGCTCCTTCCATAACCCCATCATCCCAACACTCCCAAGCATCAACCAATGGCAACCCACTTCAGCTCCATGGTCTGCCCTTTATGTTCGTTTGCAAGAATTGGCCTCTTATGTTCGTTTCTTTCCTTGTTTCTGTGTGTCGGCGGTTTAGTTCCAACTGCATCTTCTTTTTTGTTAAATCCACGCAATGGCACGAGTTGGTCGCATAGTCATACTGCTCAAGTCCTAGGCCTTTCCGCACCATCTTCCTGTTAATTTCTCCTCTCCTTTTCGATTCTTCAAGAAATTAGGGATTTCAGACTTGGGATGTTGAATTGGGTATTTAATGGCTCGTTTTTGTTAATTGTTGAATTGAAGAAGCTGTTCATTTTTTCTCTATGTTTCTTCATTGTTTGATCTAGGAATTCAAGTTTATTGTTTAATTCAATTTGATTTGATTTGATTTATTAAAGCAGGCGGTGATTGTTAAGGACGATGAATGTTGGGCTTGAAGATGAGTTCTCGTAGTGTGTTTCGGCTTCAAGAATTGTTATTTTTTTTCCGGAATCGGTGCGACGTTGTCGGAGGCGAGAACGGGACGATCTAGAGAAAGAAGATGAATTTTTTTTGTATTTTTAAGAGTATTTTAGTCATATCAATGACAAAACAGGAAAAATTAGGGTGGATGGCAATAGCGAGGAACCTAAGAATATAATAAAATCAAACACAGAGATACACAAATAAATTACCAAACACGATGGACTAAATCGTTAATTTAGCCATACTCGAGTGACCAGAGAGTAATTTTTCCAAAACTTTATTAACAGTAGCAATATTTACATAGTATAATTAAAACGAATGTAAAATTTCTAAGTTGTTATAGCCAGATGGCTCGTTAAAAAAATTATAATATTAATATAATCGAGTATTTCTAATCCGAAGTCTCAATCTCGACTGAAAGCGAATTGCTCCATAAATGGAGGCAAGAGTAGGCCGACATTTCGCTAATACTCAACTCATTTTTTTCCTTTTTCCCTTTATAATCATCGTCATTTTCCACTGCATTACAAATTTTTTTAGTATCAACAATTATTTATATCAATCGGTGAGAATCATTCTTGTTTAACTAAATCATTCTTGTTTAACTAAAAAATATTGACTTCCGGTCATTAAGTGTATAGTAGTGTTACATAATTATTGAAAAAATATTGTTAGATTTTTTATCTAATTCAAATATGGACTAATCGACACAATGATATCTGGATATTAAAGACGTTGAAAACCAAAACAAATTGTCTCTAGTGTTCGAATTCAGGAGTCTATTTCGGGCCAAATGGGTTGTGGAATTATTTTCATCTCTTTTTTATTGAATTGATTAGGTCACGGATTTGAACTTTTTTACTAAATTATGATAATTAGTGGGGTAGAGATCGAATATAAAAGACGTGATGTGACTTGAAATGAAAAGTAAGGGAGATAAGTAGCTATATCAATCTGATAAAAAGGACATTAATCGTTTTTTACAAGTAAATTTTATTCTGATATATTAATATCCACATATTTATAGTTTCTGAGTGTCAAATTCCTCGTGGCGTCACGAGTTTTATTTTGAGAAGATGTCAATCCCACCAACAACCACCAAACAACTCTAGTTAGCTCCATACCAAGTCTTTTAACTCATCTGGTTATGAGCCACCATTTTATTTTATCTATTGCTGATCATAGTTTGAACTTTGAAGTGTTTTACTCATTCTTTACTCCAAATATTAAATATTAAACCACCGAATCATCTAAGATTCAAATTTAGATTCGCTGACGATGATCCAAGTCATGTAAGAGCGAAATAACTACCTTTATCACATCCTTAGTTAATATATGAATTAATTATACAAGTACATGCATAATTTCGAAAAAAGACTATCATTTCAATTTTAACCAGTTATATGCTTACTTTTTATTCTAGAAATTTATAATACATATAAAACTTAAAATACATGAATAATGTGTATAATTCGGTATTATATGCATAATAACAAAGAAATCAGTTACTTTAATTTATGTTTGAGTGATCTTATTTATATTTGAATACATAAATTGACATTATTTATATATTTGAATTGTCTAATTTTATCAAACACTCAAATTTTCATATCTCAACATGTTATATTTGTGATATATATTATTTTTAACAATTTAACCATATTTTTTATGACGTACATTGGATGAAAATAACATTCGTGTTGGGAACAATGTAAGCTTGGATGAGGTGAGTTTTATGGTATGGTGATTATTATTCTTTGTTTGGTATGGTGGATGGTGATCATTTACACTCGTCTAGATGCATGGTGAAATTTTAGAAGGATGCAAATTTCTTTCAGCAAAAAATTGAAATTATTTTATTTTCAATTGCTCGTAATTAATCTAAGTAGTTATTAGTACACGAGAAACATTGATAAAAGATTGGCTTCTGACTTTAGGGATGGGACCAACTTCCAATTTCACACGTTATTGAATAGAACACTTAACTTTGACATAAAATAAGTCACCCTTGATGGAAGTCGGATTATATGCATTGAAAAAAACTTCCCAGTTGTACCTGCTTCGTAAAATAACTCCACTAGCCAACATTCATCTTGTACTAGTACTACTTCTGGCCAACCAACAATATTATTTCAAGTTAACCAAATTATCAAGTTGAAGTTTTAATAATACAAATTTTTTTCAAGAAAAACAACGGTATGTCTAGATTGCAAGAAAGCTATGAAGATGCGAAGCAACCACCTATCATTTGCTAGGAAGCTAACGTTATTCGCGTTACTTAATTGCCCTTCAAATATACCGAACTAGTTACCCTTTTCCCAGATTAACACCAGCACACACCGAATATCCCATATGAGAATCTAAAATAGAACAGGGGCAACATTGACTTTTACCCTTTTTCATCAATTCCACTTCCCCCCTATAAATGACCAAGTCTTATATTCTAACAATTGCAAATTCCCTCCCCAAAGAAAGCAAAGCCCAAAAGGGGGTAACCCCTAGAAAGGAAATACCATAGCTTCCAAAAAACACTTTTCCTCTGTTCTCTCTGTTTCTGCTCTGTTCCTAATACAGAGTACCCAACTCGAATTCTTCATCTTTCTATTTGATTTTGGATTCGACCCTCTTCGTCAGATTCAATATAATTCCCTCCGTATCGGTTCCCAACTAATAATTATGTTTATTTCCACGGTTTCCCCATTAAAACTCATGATTCTTCTGTTGGATTTACACTTGCTTACTCTGTTTTTGCTCTTGCAGGCTCTTCTTCTTCCCCTGAATGTCGGCGACCAGCCCAGCTCCTCCTTCTCCTCCAAGGCAAAACCCATCAACTTTTCCTCCTCGTAGAGGCAGAATCAAAGCTCAGATCTTCGGGGACATGGGCAGGAGCCTCCTTGCCGCCGCCTCCAACCTCCTCAGGCGTGAAGGCGGTGGACCTGCAACACCACCACCTGCTGCTAAAATCCATTCACAGATGCCTGGATTCGTGCAAGTCCTTCCCGGTTCTGGGTTCGAACCGGGTCTTCGAGCTCACTCTTTACCACTTGACTCAGACGTCGACTTATTCGAACCACAGCTTCTATTTCGTGCTGTGGTTCAAAACGTGTAAGAAAATAATGAGATGGGTAGTACCTGCATGACTCATATTTGAGCTAGTTTTAGCAGGACTAATCCCCTCTTAATTGTTTGCTTAGTCTCTTTAAGTCATGTCTTTGTAGTTGTTATGGTGTGCTTTGAATTTCCCTTTTTTCTTCCTTTTTGGTGTGTATGGGGAAATTATTTACTTTTCCTCTGATGTTGTTTCTTCCGCTTTTATGGAAGAATCAGATGTTTGGTTTTGGTTGTGACATGTCCTACTCTACTTGTTTGTAATAATTTGCAATGAATTTTCATGCTTGGCTTTAAACGACCTCTAGTTAATATGTTGATCCAACTCCCAAATCTCTCCATTTTCCCCTTTTGATGGGATCCATTTTGTTTGATTGGGCTATTATTGTAGGTTAGAATCTCCATATTATAATATCCATAATCGTGTGCGAGAAACAACAGATCACGAAATTAATTATTTTGATGTAGAATTTTGAAACTCGGCTTACTACCATGAGTAGAATATTCTTTCAACGATGAGAATTAATCCACGGAATTTACTACAAAAATTGTCCATTCCTATAATCTTAGGCCTGTCCCTTTTAAATTGGGGCGCAAGAGCTTCTGCAGGGAACTGTATTGGATTCTGGTCAAATTTAACTCGAGTGTATTTGACTTTAGGAGTTGCGATCCCCAAATATTACAGAGTGCAGGTGAATTTCCAAGAACGGGGAGGGGCCATGGCGAATCATCTTTGAATATAGGTGGTTCTACAGTGCTTCCTGGATGGGGCAATCGAGGTTGACATTGTGGACTCAACAGGATGCTATCTGGATCATGTCGATAGCTGCGGGAATCGAAATGGGATGATCTAGTTGAGGAGACAGCCCATTATAAAGCTAAAGAAGCCAGGCTAAAGTACTTTAAAACGGGTATATGTGATACCTCATAAGAAATCTTAATGATTTTTTTTACTCTAGAACTATCACACCATTAAAGTCTAAATGCTCTTTTTCCTTGTTGACAGGTTTTTCTAAAGAGGTTTGCGATTGGAATCTTGTCCTTTTGTATGAGAGAATCCACTAGTATCTTTTGAGACTTACTAACTACCCACATGTGAAATTGCTATAAATTATTTTGTGGTTTTTGGATTTTATATAAGTTTTTTTTCTTTTTATTTTAATATAATTTGCTTATTAAAAAGTTGAAGTTTGCTTTCCATTTCCTGCCAAGGTTGCATTTTAAGTTGTGGAAAGCCCGATTAGACTAGTATAAAATAATTAAGGGTAAATTATCCTCACGTCCCTGAGGTTTGGTCACCCTCCCCCTAGGGTCCCTGGCTTTTGGAAAATGATTGTCCCGTCCCTAAGTTTTGATGATAATAGACTCTCAGGTCCCTGGCTGACGTCATCGGCTTTTTTTTTTATTTTTGATCAAGGAAATGACCAAAGTACCCTTAACTTTTGACCAAAATACCCTTAACTTTTCATTTTTGGTTAAGAGTATTTTGGTCATTTCCACGACCAAAAATGAAAAAAAGAGCCGATGACGTCAGCCAGGGACCTGAGAGTCTATTATCATCAAATTTTAGGGACGGGACAATCATTTTCCAAAAACCAGGGACCCTAGGGGGAGGGTGACCAAACCTCAGGGACGTGAGGGTAATTTGCCCAATAATTAATCTTCGGTATAAGCAATGAAATGTCATGACACAAGATCATTAAACATTTATGTACAATTAAAAAGTAACTCAAAATTTCCACTATACAAAATGTTTACTGCATCTTAAATTGTGAGTTTGGTAAATTTATTTATCAGTATTAAAAATTTACATACTCGTTAATGTAACATTTTAAGTTGCAACTCATTGTTGTTGATTGCATGACTCAATGTAAGATGACATATTGACAAAAGTAAAATGGATAAAACATCTGTTGGGATGGCGAGAAATATGAAAGACTTATTTCCTATTCCTATTCCTATTCTGACTAGATTCTGGACTCCTAATTAGACCTAGATATGTTACTTGTACAACAAGGGTTTGCCTCTATATAAAGGCATGTTACCCTAAGGTTTTGTATGGCTTTGTGGCTCGGAAAGTCATCAATAAAAGTTCTCCTTTCTCTTCGTGGACGTAGGCATTAGGCCGAACCACGTTATCTCTTGCGTCCATGTTCTTTGCGCGGTTTGTTCTCTAAGTTGCTTAATTCCTAACAAGTGGTATCAAGAGCTAAGGTTGGAGGATGTCGAATCACGGCGCAAAATTTGCTCTTGTGAAGTTCGATGGTTCATTGAATTTCGGGTTATGGCAAAGGCGTGTCAAGGATCTCCTCGTGCAACAAGGGATGGTTATCGCGCTCTCGGAGAAGAAGTCCAAGAAGATGGAAGAGCAAGAGTGGGAGGAGTTGGAGGCCAAGGCGGTAGCGAAGATTCGCTTGTGCTTGGCGGATGATGAGGAGCCACCAGCTGGGTTGTGGAAGAGGATCCAGGTCGGAGTCAAAGAAGTTCAATGGAAGTGGCTTCAAGTGCTGAGAAGGGCGCATGAAGGGGACTATCCAGGACGAACTGGGGATTAAGACAACGAGGAGGGATCTGCATCCACAACCATAGCCACATATTCAGGCGGGTCGGATGGTGACTGGCTTTCTGTCTTATCAAGTCCAATGCATCCTGGTAATCTCTTTTCATTAGGGACCTTGGATTATAACAGTGATAGTTATAAAGGTATGCTAATGAAGGTGGAGAAGGATGCGATGGTAGGGATGAAGGGTGAAAGGGAATACCTACAGGTTAGTGGGGAACATTATTGTAGGTGGAGTCACATCAATGGGTCTGAAGGAGTTGGCAAAAGCTCAGGTCATATGAGGTTGGTTCGTATGAGGGAGCAAATGCTTGACATGGATGGTTTGAGTGCAGTTGAGATTCGCGGAGACATGGATAGCAAGCTATGGTTGTTTCGTGGAGGCATGGTTGGCAAGGAGCCATGGTTGTCTCGGAGAAGCATTGTTAGCGGGGCCCTGCTATGGTTGTCTAAAGGGACGTGCACGTCAAAGGTGTTGGGTAGGTTTTGCATGGGGAATGCGAAGCCGTTGGTAGCGCCATGGGCGAATCGGGTATCTCACTCAAGGCCGAACGGTGGAGTTCGTGGCATGTCGAGGGTTCTACTTGGTAGAACAAAAGGTTGCCCTTTGTATGCTATGACATGTAGCATTGGTTTGAGGCAAGAAGGTCCAGCGGAAAAGCAGTTCGAGGTTGCGGAGCATGGGGCTGACAAAAAAATAGAGGGCGTGTCTATTGGTCGCAAGGTTGCTTCAGCAGGTGGACTTGCTAGTTGGGGTTCAATGGAGATTGGAGGAAATAGGCCAAGCAAGCTCAGAAGCTCGAGTTTGGGGGCTGGCTCCAAGTGATTGAACAAAAGGTGAAGAGAAAGTTGAGATGGTCTTATTGATGCAGTTATCTATGGTCCGAGATGGAGTCGGTGGAGTCGGATTGGTTTTGCAAGATCTCATGGTTCTTCATGGGGCGGTGTTTTGTCAATGTGGAGTTTGTTGAAGTTCGGGTGGAGCTTCATAGTTCTTCCACGAGATGATTTCTCGCCAAGGTGGAGATTGTTGGGATGGCGAGAAATAGGAAAGACTTATTTCCTATTCCTATTCTGACTATATTCTGGACTCCTAATTAGACCTAGATATGTTACTTGTACAACAAGGGTTTGCCTCTATATAAAGGCATGTTACCCTAAGGTTTTGTATGGCTTTGTGGCTCGGAAACTCATCAATAAAAGTTCTTCTTTCTCTCCGTGGATGTAGGCATTAGGCCGAACCACGTAATTCTCTTGTTCTGTGTTCTTTGTGCGATCTTGTTCTCTAGTTGCTGAATTCCTAACAATATCAAACAAAGGAAATAAAAAATTTCACATCCACAAATTTTGTACTCAATATATCACCAATCGAACATTTTGTTTTTGCGTCAAATTTATCCTCCGCACTAAAGACTGCCGTAGTCGAAAGTGCACTTAGTTCAACAAGGTGTAATAATGAGTTAATTGGGTCAATGATTCAATTCTTAGTTATAATCTTCGTATACAAGATTTATTTCCGAAAAAAAAAGACTTTTAGCCAGATTAAATTTAGATGGCAGTGTCAAGAACTAATTAATTTCTTCTGTAAGATTCATCTTGTAATTATATATTTTCAACAATAACAAATAAATGGTAGCTGATACATTCTTTAATATTAATATTTTTGGTAGGATGGTACATTCTTTAATTAGAAATAAGCCATACATTATAGATAACAGAGAAAAAAGGATTGTCTTTGGTCGGCTTGACTTGACCCCAGCTAAAACCTCGCCGGTTGAGGGAGAGGAGTCCTTTGGGCCCGAATCTTTCTCCGGAGAAAGGCCGAATAGGATCAGGGCCCACACTGATCAATGGGTTCGGATCCACCTGGTCTGAGTTTCGTTGAATTTTTTCATATGTAACTTTTTATATATCTCTCTGATATAATTACAAAGAGTAATATATGGATCTATACAAAAGCTCATAAACCCTAGTTATAAAATTAGTGCACACCCGTCAAAATGTTGCCAAATAATAATTCGCATAGTGAAATAGACTGTAATTATACATCCGATTGCTAGTTAGGGGTGGCATGGTCATCTCTTGGATATCTTATTTCCCATGACCACCTTGCGAAAAGTATTGCCAGAATAGTTGTCGCGTCTTCTTCCCAAATGACGCCAAGATTTGAGCTTTCTAGAATTCACCCGCATAAGACGAATTATTTACGATGTCGGTAAACCTCTTATTTTTATTATTTTATTTTTTTGGATAGAAGGACGAATCACGAATGTACCCCTGAACTTTCTATACTTAATCATGAAGTAATATCTCTTGATCAAAAGTGAAGGTAACCACTAAGCAAAATAAGACGTGACGAACTTGACTTCTACTTTGAAAAAGAAAACATTTCCATGTGCGCTGGGATTCTGTTAAATTCTTCGTCAAATTGTATAATCTCAAGGAGCCACGTTGACGGAATGAACAAAAGTGGAAGTCCAAGATTCGATATAATGTAGTATTCTAGATGCCGGTCAAAAAAAGAGAGTGCTAAAATGTCAAGCTTCTTATATCGATTATTGATTTTATGCTTTATAAATTTTGGCCCAAATGTACAAAGCATGATATAATTTGACAAAAATGTAAAGTTATAATCTTCGTAAAGTGTAACTACGTAACTAGATGTAAAAAATTATCTTTTAAAAAATCACAATGTATGAATGTACAAATGGATATATAAGTGATTTTCTTTTTTATTTTCTAACAGGTTTATTTTCTCAAATAAAAAACGTGATTGAATCGATGGTTTGACTAGTTCAACCACTCACCAGAAAGTATACTAGACCATTTTTGTATCAACCCGGAGAATGGTCCGTTGACAACTGAGAATGGTCCATTTTTGTATAAAGTATGCTGGTCAAGTCAAAAATTTCCAAGAATTTATTGTTTCGGAAAAATATTTTTAAGTTTTGTTAGATTAAAGAGAATTAATTTATGATTTATACTCATAAATAATATATTTTACAATACAAATAGATAATATTTAAAATTATTTGATATTTTTACCAAATATAATTATTTAATTAAATATTTTAAATATATTATTTTACTTGGCGGTAGTCCAACATACTGAACCGGATAGACCAAAAAATAGAGTTTTTTTTATCACCTCTCGATCCATTTTTAAAAATATTGATGGCATTTTATCAATAAATTGATCTCTTAATGCCAAAAAAGTTTGATTGCATAGGTCTATCTGGTGCTATTTTGCTCACTTGGTGGGGATAAGTTTTGGTGCGTAGGTCCTTCTTTAAGTTGTGCTCTTTTGACTTGGATGAGATTGAGAAGAAAGAGAATGTAGGCAAAGGTATGGTTTGCGTATTTTGCTTTGATCATGTGGCGCACCTGGATTCATAGGAATCATGTAATTTTCATGGAACAAAGACACAACCAGTAGTTTCTCATTCATTCCATTTTCTTGATGTTTAAAGAGTGACTAAGATGGAAAAATTTGACTGAGGACAAGAGATAGATTGTACTTACAATCCTTGACAGTTGATTAGGGAGTTCAAGAAATTTGTAATGTTGAATTTTTTTGATTTTGGATGACGACTTTGTTCGAGAAAAGGTAGCTGTGTTTAGTTGTCCTTTTCTCGAACATATGGAGTGCAGGAAAAACTTGCAGTGTAAGGTGTAATATGTTTATTTTTTAATAAAGAAATTTACTCATAAAAAATGGTTTAATTACGTAGGTACAATGACATCACTTTAGAACGACAAGAGCGGACGGACCCAATTCTCATTTCCGATATTTGCCACCCGGAAAGTTTGACTTAAAGTTCCGGAATGGAGAAGCGAGAAAAAATCGTCTCGAATTGCAATTGCACGTGACGAATCTCACACTTTTGTCGGCTGTCGCTATAATATTGGTCCTAGAATAGTGGCTTTTGACCTGATTCTCCGTCGTTTTGTTATCCACTCTCCAAATTTATTCGCTCCTGACTCTAGTTGTACAACTTACTTGAGTCTCACGTGCTACATCATCATTCACGTACATATCACACGTCACAGATTTATTTGCGTGACACAATATAGGCCCCAACAAGGACATTTCGATCTCAATCGGATCTAGATTTGGGATTTGGATTCAGGGGAGACTACATAAAAATCATCCCATGGTATGGACTAAATATGGGCCTTTAGATTTGATCAAATTCTTTTTTTACAGATCTGATGGTCAGAATCTCTTGAGGGTATTTTCGAGTTTTTATCCAAACATACTCATTAGGGTTCCACAATTTTCCTATATAATCTCACAAAAAAAATTTCCCCCCGTCACCCCGCCCCCCCGAAGCTCCCCCCCACCCCCCCCCCCCCCCCCCCCCCGAATCCCGCCCCCCCCCTTCTTCCCCGATCCCACCCCCCCTCCTTCCCCGATCCCGCCGCCACCCCCTCCTTCCCCGATCCCGAAGCCCTCCTCCTCCTTCCCCGATCCCGAAGCCCCCCTCCTCCTTCCCCGATCCACCATCCCCCCCCCCCCCTCCCCCCCCCCCCCCCCCCCTCCCTCTTCCCCGATCCCGAAGCTCCCCCCCTCTTTTATTTTATCCTTTTTTATTTTTTTCGGCAGCTTTTTTCGTTGATTATTTGGTCCGAAAGAAATGACCCACATGCTGTTTCGACTTTGATTCTTGCTGGATTGATCGATTTCATGTGGATAAAATTTTAGCAAAAATTCATAGATGAATGATACCAATATTAAAGTAGAATGATACCAATATCCTAGAACGATGATACCAATATTTGAGAAGAATGAAACCAATACATTCATATGGTATACATTTTCACTTATAATGGGATACCAATATTGGAGTTGAAACCAATATCATAGTAGAATGAAACCAATGTCATAGTAGAATGAAACCAATATCACGGTGAAATGAAACCAATATCATAGTAGAATGAAACCAATAACATAGAAGATGGAAACCAATATCATAGTAGAAATGAAACCAATATCATAGTAGAATGAAACCAATAGCATAGAAGATGGAAACCAATATCCGAGAAAATGAAAACCAATATATCCCATACTTGTATTTTCATAAATTGTATTATTTTGCTGATATTTTTTTTAATTATTTTAATTAGTATATTTCCAATATTGCCCCTGTCCCTTTCAGTGGGGATTACCCATGTCCCCACTGAATTTGAACCCCTAGATTTGAATCTGCATGCTATTTGAACTTGTCTCATTTTCTCTTAAATTAGTGAATTGATATGTTATACCGTAAAATTAATGATTTCACATCACGCACAAATAAAATTAATAATGTAACATGACATTTGTGATTGTTTAAAATAACTAAAATTAGCGGATATCAATTGATTTATGGTAGGTAAAATTTGTGTAATCTAGTCAAAAGATTTAAAACCGTAAGATAGTAGTAAATGAACTTCACCCATTTTCTTTTTTTAAGAGTGGTTAATAACTCCAGGTAAAAGTCCAGGTAAAACTTTCAGCCTATCCTAATTGTTCACGATGACGTGGTCCTTCTAGATGAAAAGATTACGAAGAAGTTGCGAGCCAATCATCTATGCAGCATATCTTGAAAGGAGGGGTATTTTATTTTTTATCCAACATATCATGCGTAGAATACTAGAATAGTTAATAATGGACTATTTATTATAATTAAATATGTAAAATTTGAATAGTTAATAATGGATTTGATTCGAACAGTTAGTACCAACACATGTGATTTTAACCAGGGGCATCCTTTTTAGGTTAACACCAGCCGACACCAGTCCACGAGAAGCTAAATAAAAAGTGGCCGGTATTTTTTATCCATGATTTTTTAGTATTTGTTCATGCAACGACTAAATCAAAAATCGACTATTGTCTGATCTTATAGAAAAGACAACGCTCTAATAATGCATATTCCATTCATACGATTTGAACTCAATGTATTTTTCATTTACAAGATTTGAACTTGAACAACATGTATTCTATTCATAAGACCCATACTCAATATCTGTTAACAATATTTCAACTCGATTATTAAACTAAATTCAAATCACTAAGAATTGAGGCAAGATTAACCTTCAGCTTTTCAACATTTTTAGACAACCTCTTGATCAATTTTACCCCTGCCTATAAAATCCCATGGCTTCCAGCTTTGGCCCTTGCAAATTCCCTTCCCAAAGACAGGAGACCCCAAAAAGTCACCCAGAGGGGATTCACCAATACCTTTTCTTAACAAGACCACCAAAAAGGAAAAACATTTTAGATTCGCATCTCTCTCCTCTGTTCCTCTGTTTCTCCTCTGTTCCAAGTACGAAGTACCCAACTCTGATCCTTCATCTTTCTAGTTAATGGTCAATTATGTCTCCGTCCTCTCCCTTCTTGAACAAATATAACTCCTTCCCCATCTGGGTTCTCCTAAAAACTCTGTCCTTTTCTCGATTTCCACGTTGCCTGTCCGCGTACAACCCAGGCGCATGTTTTAGCTTAGGGATGTAATATTTTCAGGGTTTTTTAGGCTTTTTAATTTTTATTTTGAGCTCTTCGAATCATGTACTTGCAGTGTAATCTGGATGTCCTTTCCCTATGGTAGTTTTTTTTTCTCAATGAATTTTACTATGATAGAATTTTAGGGAGGCCACGAATGTAATCCGTTACACTCTATATAGGGGATCCAACCCTCATTTTTTCTTTTTTTATAGAAGGTTAATTTAGTTTATGAGACAAAAGGCCAAGCGAACTCGTCTAACCGATTCATTTACTTAATGGTTATACGAATTCACTTGATTTTTTATTTTAATAAATTATCTACACATCTTTAACTCTTGTTTTGCTCTTGCAGGCTCTTCTTTTCTGCCAAATGTCGGAAACAACAGCAACCGGCCCGGCTGCTTCTCCTTCGAGGAGAAACCCACCAACTGTTCCTCCTCGTAGAGGCAAAATCAAAGCTCAAATCTTCAGGGACGTGGCCGCGGCCGCCTCCAAGGCAGGTGGGCTGCTGGCTAACAGCGTCAGGGGTGAAGGTAGAGGTGTAACCCCACCACCCACTGCTAATAACGCGGATAATTCCTAAAATACATGGCTCTCTTTTATGGGATAGCCCATCAATTCTCAAATGTTTGAATTAGTTCACGTTCTTACTACTTCAGGTTCGAACCATATCCTGAAATATTATCTTATATATCGACTGGCAATACAAGAGATTTAAATTCATTGATAAAAATTTTGTGTTTAAGTCTTACCAATGCAATAGACGCCATTAATAAAATAATATTTTAAAAAGAGTCCGACATTACTTGGCTGTATATAATAAAATATATAAAAAACTCTTCCTCCTTGATCAAAAAGTAAGATTGTGAAATATAATTCTTTATTATTTCATCTCATCGGCTACTCGACTTTTATAGCCAATGGATGGTAATTAATATAATAATGATGATTAATTGATATTTTCAAAAGACTCAAGATTGTAATACTATATATCTTTTTTTAATATCATTGAATATTATATAAGATAATTTTTCTAATAATATTTTTTCAATTAACCAAAATCACTTTGAAATTGAAGTCCACTATCCGTACACTTTTATTGTTCAACAATAAAAAACGGCAAGTTGGCTAGCTGGGACATTCTTTAATTATATAAATAAATAGAAGCCAGACGTGGATAAGAAAGAGAGAGAGAAAGTGGCCAGCTTGACTTGGGCCCCATAATCCTTTCTCCAGAAAGCCAAAAAGAACCAGTGTCCCATTGACAATAAAATTACCATTTTTCTATACTTTCTTAATGCAAATAATTATGTTAGATTCCCAAATACGTTGTAGCTTCTTCTACGTAAAAGTAAACCGTTTTCAAATATGAATTTTAAAATCATGCGTTGAATATAACTATAATATCCAAGTAATATGATGAATCTTTTTTAGCGCGTTAGTAGTGTGTAGTCTGTATTTGATCAATATGTTAAAAGTTTGAAATCAGTCAGTTATGTTATTTATATTTTGGAAAAGACTTGCGCCACTCTTTTAGCCACTCTTAGTTTGAGCCATTTTTAGCCAGTTATTCAAATATTTTATTTTGCAAGAATTAAATTAAAAAAATGAAAGATCTCAACTCTAAAAACATCTAAACCTAAAAGCCATATCCACAAATGGGAGGCAGGGGTAGGCCGACATTTTGCTAATGCTCAACTTATTTTTCCCCTTTCCCTTTATAATCATCGTTACTTTCTAGTGCATTGTCAATGAACTTGTAATCCAAAAGTACAAGGCGTTGTAAATTTCTAGGAGGTCCAAAGTTTAAACTTTGACAATATCAAGGTGTAATAATTTACGAATCAAATTTTTTTTCTAGTGCAATACAACTTTTCTTTAGTACAAATAATTATTATATCAATTGGTGAGTACGTGTTATAATTTAACTAAAATATTATGAGCTCGAGTTTATAAGTGCACAGTAATATTAGATAATTATTAAGAGATCATTATTTAAGGTTTTACCCGATTCGAATGTAGATTAATCGACACAATAATACTCAGATATTAGCAGTGTTAAAAATAAAAAAAATGGCTCTAGTGTTCGAATTCAGGAATCTATTTCGGGCCAAATGGTTGTGAAATTATTTTAATCTCTTTTTATTGAATTGATTAGGTTACGGATTTGAACTTTTTTACTAAATTATGACAATTGGTGGGGCTGAGATCGAATATAAAAAAGTGATGTGATTGAAGTGAACAGTAAAGTAGAAAAGTAGCTATATCAATAATCAATTTACGTCGTTTATTATAAGTAAATTTTATTCTGATATATTAATATGAACATATTTATAGTTTTTTAAGGAAAAATCTATTATTTGCGATATCTCAACATGTTATATTTGCGATATCTATTATTTTTAATAATATAACCACGTTTTTTATGAAGTACATTAAATGAAAATAAAATTCGTGTTGGGCACAATATAAGCTTGGATGATGTGAGTTTTTTAGTATTTTTTAACAAATAAAATTGTATTTATTCAAGTTTGGATGATGTGAGTTTTTTAATATGGTGATTATTATTCTTTGTTTGGTGTCGTGTATGGGGTGGTCATTTACGCTCATCCAGATGCAAGCATGTTACCTTAATCTTCTTTTTGACTCATCAAATTAATTTAATTAGTTATTTTTGGCCATCGGATATTTTCTGAAAGAAACGTGGGGATATTTTTTGATTCATACTATTTAATATCAGGATATTGCTGACTAATATATATTCGAATCAGGTAGAATTTTTTTGCTAAATATTAGAACCTTTATTAATAAAAGAAAAAAAAATATAGAATGGGGTGAAGAGAAAAAATGAAAAGTTAAAAATCCCAAAGGCCTAAATGGATGACCAAAAAAGTCAACCCGCTGCCATATCTAACAATTCTACCCAGGCTAACCCACAAGTCGGATAGTCAAAGCCAGATAACAATCAAAGCTAGCAACTATCCACGATAGTAATCACATTCCATCATGTAGTGCGCAGGATAGTAGCCACCAGCCTCATAGTCGAGTGATAGGTCATCATCAGCTGATTTTTCATCTTCTGAACACACCCATCGGGACTCATATGAAACACCCCCATCAGATATCCTTCGGATTCAAACAAGGGAAAAAAGAGAAACATGCCGCCGTGTCCAAAACACATCTTCCCTCATTCGGTACAAAGCTAGGCGGGCATAGACCTCGAAGTTGACTGTTTCCAATTTTCGAAACCAAGCGGCTGCCAAGTGGAACTTAAAATATAACAAACGATTGAACAGACACTTAGCTTGGACATAAAACAAAAGTCACACTTGATGTAATTGTTTGTTGTGTGGGAATCCTTTAATGATAACAAACGATTGGCTTCTGACTTTAGGGACGGGACCAACTGCCAATTTCACACGTTATTGAACAGACACTTAGCTTGGACATAAAACAAAAGTCACACTTGATGGAAGTCGAATTATATATATATGTATGTGTATATATATATATATGTATGTATATGTATGTATATATATATATATGTTTATATTATAACTAGAATTTGTATTACCAAAATATAATAGGTTACAACCTAGTGGGATTTTTTTTGGTAGGTAAATTTTCATTGGATATATTAAGATATTAAATTACAGATAAAAATATAGAAAGGAAAAAAGAGGATAACTAAAAAACGAAAAACAAAAAATATCAAAAAACCCCACCACCCTACCCAAGTTGTCCCGACACACCACCCGAGTGGTGATCCCCTCGTGCAAAAGTATGAGGGTCGCAATCGAAAAATTCATTTAAAATTATGTTGTTGCAAAATCCAGTGAAAAATGACAATAGAAAAAAAAATTACATCGAATATATTATAATACATATCAACCACTCAGTATATATTAATAACGAATAAACGAACTATTTACAAATTTACTTAACCTAAAATTAACCCGAATAATGGCACTAGAAGCAAAATAATTCAGGCTAATATTATTTGCAAGTGGACCCGTTCGCAACCCGCCCAAGTTGACAAAGTCATCGTTTCCCAACTTCACTAACTCGGTGATCATATCACCCAAAAAAAAAAACTAACTCGGTGATCATGAGTGTTACCTTTCTTCCCTCCCGAGGGGGATGTTACTCCCATGATTCCACCTAGATCCCAAATGGAAAATTACATTGTAACAATCAAATTGAGAATTATATGCATTGAAAATAAACTTCCCGGTGGTACTTCGTAAAATAACTCCACTAGCAAAACATTCAACTTGTGCTGCATGGTTTGGACGGACATATTTTTTTAAATAAAATATATTTACCTCAAAAAAAAATCAATTTGTACTACAACTTTAGACCAACCAAGAAAATTATTTCAGGTTAACCAAATTATTTAGTTCAAGTAAATAACTCCACTAGCAAAACATTCAACTTGTGCTGCATGGTTTGGACGGACATATTTTTTTTAATAAAATATATTTACCTCTAAAAAAAATCAACTTGTACTACAACTTCAGACCAACCAAGAAAATTATTTCAGGTTAACTAAATTATTTAGTTCGAGTTTTAAGAATACAATATTTTTTCAGGAAAAATAACGGCATTTCTAGATTGCAAGAAAGCTACGAACATGCGGGGCAACCACGTATCAATTGCTAGGAAGCTAACTCTTTTTTTTTCTTGCACTTCCCCTCTATAAAATGACCAAGCCTCTCCCCAAAGAACGTAACCCAAAAAAGTGACCCCAAAGGGGGTAACCCGAAGAAAGGAAAGACCACACCTTCAAATCTCTCTTCCTCTGTTTCTGCTCTGTTCATAATACAGAGTACCCAACTCCTCCTCCCTTCTTCTTCCCTTGAATGTCGGCAACTAGCCCAGCTCCTCCTCCTCCCCCAAAGCGAAAGCCATCAACTTTTCCTCTTCGTAGAGGCAGAATCAAAGCTCAAATCTTCGGGAAAATGGGCAAGTTCTTCGTCGCCGCCGCCACCAGGGCAGGGCGCCTCCTCGTGTGTGAAGGTGGCGGACCTGCAACCCCACCACCTACTGCATACAACTCAGGTGCCAACTCTGATACTTCATAAAATCCATTCTTAGATGCATGGATCTGTAGGGAAACACGAGGGCCCCAAACACCACACGAACAACACCGGAGCTAGAGATCGATGACAAGCACAAAGGAAACTCACGCACACAAGAATACGACACAAAATTTGGTCACCCGGTTCGATCTTAACCGATCTACGTCCGGGGGCGTACCAAGCCAGGAGATTTCACTATATCAAGCTCGATCTACACTCTAGAGCTTCACTCGCTCAACAATGGTATTTCTCTCTCTCCTCTTCTCTCTCTGTCTCTCTCTCTCTCTCTATACACAAGGAAGAAGATACCGAAATAGTGACTGAGAGGTGGGTATTTATAGTGCACACAGCCTAGGACTATTTGGTGTCGGCAGGGCAAAATCGTCCACCAGAAATCACATTTCTGGCCCCGGATGAATAGTGCCGAGTCAACATATGAACAGTAACTTCGTATATTCAACATGTGAACAGTAACTCCGTATAGTACGAAGTCTCCATACCCAACAATCTCCCACCTAGAGACTGACCTCAACACTTGTCACCATTCACTTGATGACCTCCTTCTCCTCTTCACTTCTTGGTACGCCGGGTCTCTTCTCTAGTTTACTAGACCCGCTGAAGCCATGTTGAGCTTCAGCTTCTCTAAGGTAACCACCTTGGTCAACATATCAGCAGGATTCACTTTCCCGTCAATCTTTTCAAGTTGCAAGATCTTCCTCTCCAATAGACTTCGTATGTAGTGATACTTCAACTCAATATGCTTTGTCCTTGAGTGGAATGCGGGGTTCTTAGCCAAGTGTATCGCACTTTGGCTGTCACTGTGGAGCACACTTTCACTTTGCTCCTTGCCCAATTCTCCCAAGAAGTTTTGCAACCATACCATCTCTTTGCTTGCTTCTGTCACAGCCACATACTCACTTTCTGCGGTTGACAAAGCCACAACCTTTTGCAACCTGGAAGCCCAAGATATCGCTGTCCCTCCCAGTGTGAACACATAACCACTTGTGCTCCTCTTGCCATCATGATCATTGGACCCCAAGTCTGCATCACAATAGCATGTCAGCTTCACATCTTTGCCCTCAAAGCACAGGGCCTTCTTAGTAGTACCTCTCAAGTAACCAAGGATCCACTTCACTGCGATCCAATGCTGCTCACCTGGATTGCTCATGAATCTGCTCACTACTCCCACCGCATGTGCTATGTCTGGCCTTGTGCAAATCATAGCATACATCAAGCTTCCGACTGCCGATGCATAAGGAGTCTTCTCCATTTGAGCCTTCTCCGCCTTACTCTTAGGCGAATCCTTCTTGGACAACTTAAAGTGCCCACCTAAAGGAGTCAACTTGGGGTTGGTCTTTTGCATGTTGAACCTCTTCAACACCTTCTCAATGTACTCAGCCTGTGAGAGAAACAGCTTCCCATCAGCCTTATTCCTCTCAATCCTCATCCCAAGGATTTGCTTAGCCTCCCCCAAGTCCTTCATGGCAAATCTCTCAGACAATTGCTTCTTCACCTTGCTCACCTCCCGAGCACTGGCGCCTGCTATCAACATGTCATCAACATAAAGCAGAAGGATGATATAACTATTGTCAAATCTCTTGAAATAGCAGCAATGATCAGCCTCACAGCGCACGAACTCAATCTCATGCATGAACCCATCAAACTTCTTGTACCACTGCCTTAGAGCTTGCTTCAAGCCATACAAGCTCTTCCTCAACCTGCACACGAGCTCACTTTTACCATCTGACAAGTATCCCTCTGGTTGTACCATGTAGATCTCTTCCTCTAGATCACCATGGAGAAATGCTGTCTTCACATCCATCTGCTCCAACATCAGATTCTCTGAAGCTACCATACTCAACACCATACGAATAGTGGTCAGCTTCACAACAGGAGTGAAAACATCAGTAAAATCTATACCATATTTCTGCTGAAATCCCTTCACAACCAGTCTTGCCTTGTAACGTTCGGTGCCATCCGCCTCTTGCTTAACTCTATATACCCACTTATTTTGCAGTGCCTTCTTGCCTTTAGGGAGTTGGACTAGTTCCCAAGTCCTGTTACTCCTCAATGACTTCATCTCGTCATCCATTGCAAGCTTCCACTTGTCCACTTGTCCACTCTTCTGAACCTCTGCAAAATCTTCTGGTTCTCCTCCATCAGTTAACAGGAGATAGAAATTAGCTGGCGAATACCTATCTGGAGACCCACGTTGTCTTGTGGACCTTCTTACCAGAACCATTGGTGGTGGAGAACTTGGTTCCTGTTCCTCCTCGGCCACCTGGCCATCTTGTGCCCTTTTGCTCCCACCTGAGTTCGAGATGTCTAACTCGATCACCTCACTGCTGGAACCCACCTCGTCGGATACACTCCCCCTGTCTTTGTACAAAACCTTCTCATTGAATATGACATCTCGGCTTCTAATAACCTTGCGTCCCAAAATCTGAAACCAAAATTATCTCCACCATATCCAATGAATGTGCACTTTTTGGACTTAGCATCCAGTTTGCTCCTATCACCTGCATCAATATGAACATATGACACACAACCAAATACTCGAAGGTAAGAAAGATCAACCTCCTTCCCACTCCAAGCCTCCTCCGGTATCCCATTATCCAAAGGAGTTGATGGTCCTCTATTGATCAAGAAAGCCGCGGTGTTCACTGCATCTAAACCTGACCACGGTTCGAATTTGGACGAATTCGAATCAAATTTATTCGAATTCGAATTCATCAAAACATTAAACCATATTCAATTCTTCACAAGACGAATCGAATACGAATTATGAATTTTCGAATTTGAATTAAATTTGAATCGAATTATAATCGAATTATAATCGAATTCGAATCAAATTATAACCGAATTATAACCGAATTTTTTCCTCTCAAATCCCCCCATTTTATTTGAATTTTTTAAACATATATTATTATTATATGTACATGAATTTGAATCGAATTTAACACGAATTTAACTCGAATCAAATTTTTGAATTGAATTCGAATTAAATTCACCGGTTTTGCAAATTATAAATATCTTGAACCGTATTCAATTCATTTTATGACGAATTCGAATTGAATTTTTTACTAATCGAATTATTGACGAATCGAATCGAATTTTTAACGAATCGAATTTTTAACGAATCGAATCACGAATCAAATTCAATTCATGGCCAGGTCTAACTGCATCCACCCAAAACATCTTTGGTAGGCCACACTTCAGTCTCATGGCTCTAGCTCTCTCATTGATTGTTCTGTTCATCCTCTCTGCGATGCCATTTTGCTGGGGGGTTCCAGCTACTGTCTTCTCCATGCGAATCCCATTTGCTGCACAATAATCCTTGAACTCTTGGAGCTCGTACTCTCCGCCATTGTCAGATCTCAAACACTTCACATTGAGACCTGTCTCATTTTCCACAAGGGCTTTCCACTTCTTGAAGGCATCGAAGGCTTCAGACTTATGTTTCAAGAAGTACACCCACAACTTCCTCGTAGAATCATCAATAAAGGTCATATAGTACAACGAACCACCCAAGGATGCCACTGGTGCTGGTCCCCATAAATCACTGTGGACCAACTCAAGCTTCTGCTCCTTTGGAGATCTGCCAGCTCTCGAAAAACTCACTCTCTTCTGCTTTCCGAAAACACAATCCTCACAGAGTTCCACTTCCACTGTCTTGAGGCCTGGTAGCTTCCCCTTCGAGCATAGCACCCTCATTCCCTTCTCACTCATGTGGCCAAGGCGACTATGCCACAAATTTGCATCATCTGTTGCACCTGCCACATTAATGCTCTCATTGGTGTTCTTCGTCATATACAAAGTACCCTCCTTCAAACCTCGAGCTACCACCCTAGCTCCTTTGGTAATTTTCCATGTCTTGCAACCAAAGGTCACTGTGTAACCTTCATCATCTAGTTGCCCCACGGATAGCAAATTCCTCTTCAACCCAGGAATATGCCTCACCCCTTTCAACAACAACAAAGATCCATTAGGAGTATTGATCCGAACATCTCTCATGCCCACAATTTTCAAAGGGTCATCATTCGCTAGATAGACTTTGCCATAATCACCTAGGACATACTTCTCCATCATCCCTGCATCACTACAAGAATGAAATGATGCTCCCGAATCCAATACCCACACCTCCAATGGACTGCTCACACTCAAGATCAACGCATCCCCGTGATCTTCCGTTGTCGCATTTGCAGATTTCTCCTTCTTTGGTGCCGTGCATTGATCTCTGAAATGACCATATTGTTCATAATTCCAACATTGCACCGAGCTCTTGTCCTTCTTTGGACCACCCTTCGATTTAGATCTTGACCTACCACGGTCCTTCTTCCCCTTCGACTTATTCTCTGACCTTCCCCTGTTACCCATGCTCAAAGCTGAACTCGAGGCTACTCCAGATTCCTTTCTACGAATCTCCTCACTCATAATCAAATCTCTCACCTCATCTAGCTTGAGCGTTACTTTCCCCGCCGAGGCACTCACTGCCGTGACCGTGCCATTCCAACTATCGGGTAAAGAACTTAGTAAAATTAGGGCTTGTACCTCATCATCGAAGTTGATCTTAACCGAGCTCAATTGGGCTATCGTTGCATTGAACTTGTGAAGATGCTTGGTCACCATCGTACCCTCCGCCATCCGAAGGTTGAACAACTTCCTCATGAAGTGAACCTTGTTGGCCGCCGATGGCTTCTCGTACATCTCGGACAATGTCTCCAACATCTCCTTCGTGGTCTTTGACTTTACTGTGTGCAAGGCCACGTTCCTAGACAAGGACAAACGCACCACGCTCATCGCTTTCCGATCTAGGAGCTTCCACTCCTCTTCCTTCATGTCCTCAGGCGTCTTCCCATCAAGCGACAAGTGCAAATCTTTGCCATACAAGTAGTCCTCTACTTGCATCTTCCAGAAGCCATAGTCGACACCATCGAACTTCTCCACGGGCGATCTCACATCACCCATCGTGATTGCTCCCACCACGCCCTAAACCCGGGCTCTGATACCAATTGTAGGGAAACACGAGGGCCCCAAACACCAGACGAACAACACCGGAGCTAGAAATTGATGACAAGCACAAAGGAAACTCACGCACACAAGAATACGACACAAAATTTGGTCACCCGGTTCGATCTTAACCGATCTACGTCCGGGGGCGTACCAAGCCAGGAGATTTCACTATATCAAGCTCGATCTACACTCTAGAGCTTCACTCGCTCAACAATGGTGTTTCTCTCTCTCCTCTTCTCTCTCTGTCTCTCTCTCTCTCTCTACACAAGGAAGAAGATACCGAAATAGTGACTGAGAGGTGGGTATTTATAGTGCCCACAGCCTAGGACTATTTGGTGTCGGCAGGGGCAAAATCGTCCACCAGAAATCACATTTCTGGCCCCGGATGAATAGTGCCGAGTCAACATATGAACAGTAACTTCGTATATTCAACATGTGAACAGTAACTCCGTATAGTACGAAGTCTCCATACCCAACAGGATCCGTCCACTTCCTTCTGGGTCCCGGGTTTGAACCGGGTCCTCAAACTTTACTCTTTTACCACTCGAGTCAGAAGTCAGCTTATTCGAACCACAGCTTCTATTTCGTGCTGTGGTTCGAAACATGTAAGAAAATAATGAGATGGGTAGTACCTGCATGACTCATATTTGAGCTAGTTTTAGCAGGACTAATCCCCTCTTTATTGTTTGCTTTGTCTTTATAAGTCAAGTTATGTCTTAGTACAAGTTATTGGCTATTGGTGTGGTGTGCTTTGAATTTCCTTTTTTTTTTCCTTTTTGGTGTGTATGGGAAATTATGTAAGTTTCCTCTGATGTTGTTTCTTCCGATTTTAGGGAAGAATCAGATATTGGCTTTGGTTGTGACATGTCCTAGTCGACGTGTTTGTAATAATTTTCAATGAATCATTATTATGTTTGGCTTTAAATTACCTCTTGTTAGTGTGTTGATCCAATACCCAAATCTCTCCATTTTCCCCGTTTGATGGGATCCATTTTTTTTATTGGGCTATTATTATAGGTTAGAATCTTCATATTATAATATCCATAATATTGTGCTATAAAAAATAGATCACAAAATCAATTGATTCTGATATATTTTAAACAAACTTCTAAACAAACTCACATCATTATCTATATTTCAAAACTCGGCCCACTATCATGAGTAGATTATTCTTTCAACAATGAGAGTTGATCCACAGAATTTACTACAAAAATTGTTCATTCCTATATTTTTTTTTCTTTTGGCCTGTCCCTTTAAAATTGGGGCGAAAGAACCTCTGACAGAAAATGTATTAGATTTTGGTCAAATTTAACTTGAGTTGCATTGACATTTAATGGATTCTTAACTCAATATCCTCTGAGATAATTTAGTCAGTTAAAGTTTACATGCCAATCCACATAATAAATCATATAAAAGTCCATTATGAAGAAAAGCCTCAATAACAGTTGAAGTTTGGCTCTTGATTACGGGGTGGACTTGCTTGAAAGGGATGAGAATGTGATAAACTTGGATCAGCTTGATGTGCGCGGTGCAATATCTCACAAAAATAATCTGATTTCCAATGATGGTTCAAGTAGAACGATTGGCGCGGACGAGATATCCCACGCTAGTTATTTACCCAGTGGGGAGAACGATCTGGGGCAGGTTCTGGCTCGTAATCGTGGCTGACGGGGAGGGACCATGGCGAATCATCTTTTCGATACAGGTGGTTCTATAGTGCTTTTCAGAGGGGGCAACATCTTGTCGTGTTCGCATAAGAGCGAGGCTGACATTGTGGACCCAACAAACTTGGATGTTAGGCGGGTCTTATCGATAACTACGGGAAAGAGATGGGATGATCTGCGTTATCTCGTAAGACTACGTACGTCAGCAACTCACCTACCAGTATCACAGAATAAATAATTAATTTTTCTCTCATTTACACTCAATCCAATCTTATTATATATTTTCCTACCCCATTAAGAAAAGAAGTCGCGTCTTCTTCCCCAATGACGCCAAGATCTGTGCTTTGTAGAATTCACACGCATAAGACGAATTATTTACGAGGTGGGTAAACCACTAAACCTCTTCTTTTTTTTTGATAGAAGGACGAATGTACCCCTAAACTTTCTATTACTTAATCATAAAGTAATAGCTCTGGTCAAAAGTGAAGGTAACCACTAACAAGTAAAAGGTGACTTTACTTTTGAGTGAAAGAGAACTTCGTACTGACTGATAAAAAGAAATAAAATAAGACGTGACGAACCTGGCTTCTACCTTGAAAATGAAAACCTTTCCCTGTGAGCTGGGATTCTGTTAAATTCTTTATCAAATTGTGTAGAGTCAACGCAAGGATAGCAAATAAAGACAATATATGAGATCGGGGAAGACAGTACACGTCATGAGCCATGTGAACGGAATGAACAAATGTGGAAGTCTACTGTTCGATATGACGTAGTATATGTACTAGGTGGGGTAGATCTGGCCATTGTTAGAATCTAATTCGTCGTTTGATTTGATTCGATTCATTAAAAATTTGATTTGATTCATTAATAATTCGATTTGAATTCGTCCAAAGTCGAATTGAATACGATTCAAAATTTCTAAAATTCGTCAAACCGGCAAATTTAATTCGTGTTAAATTCGTTCATATATATATTAGTGATTTGAAAGGGGGATCAGACGATCCCGTTTTCCGTGGCCATCCGTGGCCTGCCACATCTTGGGAAATGATTTTGAATATAGGTACGTAGCATATAGGCACCCTTTTTACTTTTATTTTTGAGGAATATAGGTACCTCTTTTTTTTAGGGGAAGGTACCCTTTTTCAACATTAGGGTACATCAACTAAATTTTTTGGTGAAAAGGTCTACTTACTAGGTAGAGCAATCATGTCCACCATTATTCAAGGGTGATTTTGAATGTTTTATTATTGGAACCTCATAGAAAAACTAACCGAACTTTATTATTAGAACTTTGTAGAAAAATCAAATGAACTTTTAGAATATTTTAGTAATATTGCATATAATGTATCGAGTATTTATTATCATACTATTTTTAAAATGTTATGATATATCTTGTGCAATATTTAATAATAATAAAGATTTTGAATTCTCAGTATGTATTTCTAACATTGCTAAGAATACAATGACAACTTAATTTGGTACATTAAGTGCAAGCTCAATCTTTAATTTATTTATTTTTTCTAAAAATGTTTAAAACCAAAACTGTAACACTAACTATAACCCTAACACTAACCCTAAACCCTAACACTAACCATAACCATAAATTATAAACTAACCCTAACGACACACTAATCCTAACACTAATCCTCCACAATCCTAACAAAAACCCTAATTAAAAATTTAAAGGATTAATTCGAATTCGATTCGAACTCAATTTGAATTCGAAGATTCATAATTCGTATTCGATTCGTCCAAGGAAGAATTGAATACAGTTTAACATTTTGATGAATTCGAATTTGAACTAATTCGATTCGAATTTGAACCGTGGTCAGGTCTAGGTGGGGACAGCAAAAAGGAGTGTGTCCGATGATAATTGGTTCAATCGGTAGACCAACTAATTTAGTAAAAAATTTATTGTATTGAAAAAATATTTATAATTTTTGTTAGATTAAAGAGAATGAATTTATAATTTTATACTTATAAATAATAAATTGTAAAATACAATTAGATGATATTTAACTTTTTTGATATTTTAATACTAAATATAATATATTTAATTGAATATTTCAAAAAAAGTGAAGGTAACCACTAACCAGTAAAAGGTGACCTTTACTTTTGAGTGAAATAGAACTTCGTACTGACTGATAAAAAGAAATAAAATAAGACGTGACGAACCTGGCTTCTACCTTCAAAATGAAAACCTTTCCCTGTGAGCTGGGATTCTGTTAAATTCTTTATCAAATTGGGTAGAGTCAACGCAAGGATAGCAAATAAAGACAATATATGAGATCGGGGAAGACAGGACACGTCATGAGCCATGTGAACGGAATGAACAGATGTGGAAGTCCACGGTTCGATATGACGTAGTATATATACTAGGTGGGGGTAGACCGGCCATTGTTAGAATCTAATTCGTCATTTGATTTAGTTCGATTCGTTAAAAATTTGATTTGATTTGTCAATAATTTGATTCGAATTTGTTCGAAGATGAATTGAATACGATTCAACATTTCTAAAATTCGTCAAACTGGCAAATTCAATTCAAATTCGATTCGAGTTTAATTCGTGTTAAATTCGTTCATATATATATTCGTGATTTGAAAGGGGGATCAGACGATCCTGTTTTCCGTGGCCATCCGCGGCCTGCCGCATCTTGGGAAATGATTTTGAATATAGGTACGTAGCATATAGGTACCCTTTTTATTTTATTTTAGAGGAATATAGGTATCCTTTTTCAACATTAGGGTACATCAACTAAATTTTTTGGTGAAAAGGTCTACTTACTAGGTAGAGCAATCATGTCCACCATTCTTTATTCAAGGGTGATTTTGAATGTTTTATTATTGGAACCTCATAGAAAAACCAACCGAACTTTATTATTAGAATTTTGTAGAAAAATCAAATGAACTTTTATAATATTTTATTGATATTGCATATAATTTATCGGGTATTTATTATCATACTATTTTTAAAATGTTATGATATATCTTGTGCAATATTTAATAATAATAAAGATTTTGAATTCTCAGTATGTATTTCTAACATTGCTAAGAATACAATGATAACTTAATTTTGTATATTAAGTGCAAGCTCAATCTTTAATTTATTTATTTTTTGTAAAAATGTTAAAACCTAAACTGTAATACTAACTATAACCTTAACACGAACCATAACCATAAATCCTAAACTAACCCTAACGCCACACTAATCCTAACACTAATCCTCCATAATCCTAACAAAAACCCTAATTAAAAATTTGAAGGATTAATTCGAATTCGATTCGAACTCAATTTGAATTCGAAGATTCATAATTCGTATTCGATTGTCCAAGGAAGAATTGAATACAGTTTAACATTTTGATAAATTCGAATTTGAACTAATTCGATTCGAATTCGAACCGTGGTCAGGTCAAGGTGGGGGCAGCAAAAAGGAGTGTGTCCGATGATAATTGGTTCAATCGGTAGACCAACTAATCTAGTAAAATTTTTATTGTATTGAAAAAATATTTATAATTTTTGTTAGATTAAAGAGAATCAATTTATAATTTTATACTTATAAATAATAAATTGTAAAATACAATTAGATGATATTTAACTTTTTTGATATTTTAATACTAAATATAATATATTTAATTGAATATTTCAAAAAATGTTATTCTTTTTTACAAATGGTAAAACAGATCGAATCGGATAAAAAAAAATAGAGACTATTGGGATTGCCTCCCGATCTATTTTTAAAATCATTGATGGTATTTTATCAATAAATTAATCTGTTAATGCCTAAAGTTTAATTACGTAGGTACAATGACATCAATTCTCGTTTCCGATATTAGCCAGCCGGAAAGTTTGACTGAAAGTTCTCTCGCACTTTGTTAGCTGTCGCCATAAAGTTGGTCCTAGAATAGTGGCTTTGACATGCTTCTCCGTCGTTTGTTATCCACTCTCCAAGTTTGAACGCTTCTGAGACTGTACGTACAAACTTTCTTTTTACATACTCAATTTTATCTAACAATTTTTTTATGGTTTCAAATTTATTTGAATAACATATTAATTGCCTCGAGATGAACATCTTCGATCTCATTTTCGAATCTGAATGTTATTCAAGTTTGTCTCATTTTTCCTTAAATTAATAAATTAATTTATCACGCTGATAAAATTAGTGATATGATATCACAATGAATAAAATTAATAATATAGTATGACATGTGTGATAGTTCAAAGTAACTAAAATTAGGGGTTATTAATTGATTGTTAATCAGATAAAATATGTTATCTAATCATAAAATTTAAAATTATAATATAGTGATATATATCAAAACGCGGAAGAAACATAGTAGTAAATCAACTTTACCCATTTTCTTTTTTTAAGAGTGGTTAATAACTCCAAGTAAAACTTTCAGCCTATCCTAATAATAGTTCACGCCGACGAGGCCCTTCTAGATGAAAAGATTACGGAGAAGATGCGAGCCAATCACCTACCACTTGAAAGGAAGGATATTTATCTTTTTTTTTTCCTTCTAAAAAAAAGGATAAATCGAAGCCAGACGTGGATAAGAAAGAGAGAGAAAGTGCGGTCTTGGCCGGCTTGACTTGAACCCAGATCAAACGTCGCTTTTTCAAATATGAATTTTTAAATCATGCGTTGAATATAACTATATTAAAATAACATCCAAGTATTATGATGAAATCTTTTTTAATAGCGCGTTAGTTATATCTAGTTTATATTTGATCAATGTATTTGAAAAATCTCAACTCTAAAAACATCTAAACCTCAAAGTCATTTCAACTGGTGACACGTTGAACTATTACGTCGTCGCTGGAAGCTGCGACCGTTGAGCGACGGTGTATTTGGTTTTTATTCTATTTTAGATAAGTCTTGAGATGTGGAAGTTAAGTAATTGTCAACAGTAACTGAAAAGGTTATTTAAAAATGAAGTAAATGTTGGACATTTTAAATATTTGTTGAGAATTTTATTACTCTTCAACTTTTTTTATAACTAAAATAGTCAATCAGATAGGTCCATATATTGTATGATATAACAAAACTTATTTCACATTAAATTAATTCACCGCCGGCCAAGAATGGTTGGGGTCCCACTTTAAGTAGGCGGCTAACATGTTGGGGGCCATAACCATGTACTTTATTATTAAACAAAGTATATTTAAAACGAGCAAAAAATTTCTTCCTAAGATGTTATAGCCACATTGTTCGTTAAATTATATAATATGAAATATAGAATTGAGCATTTCTAATCCGAAGTCTCGGATTTTTTTTTTTAAATGGTGTTACTGTTTATGACTTTTTATCAATCCGGTGTTAAAAAAAAGTTTTCCCGAAAATGGTGTCCATGTGTGAATCCGGAAATTTTTTAACATTTCTGGTACCAAGAAACGGAGAAAAATCCCGTTTGTACCAAGAAACAGAAATTTTCTTATTTTTTTCGTTACCAAGAAGCCAATAAAATTTCCGTTTCTTGGTAAAAAATGGAAAAAATTTCTGTTTCTTGGTCGAATGAATGATTATTCATATTTTCAATTTACTATTCAATAATTTGATAACTAACATTTATTAAGAGGCCTGCCAAACGAACAAACATGTTCGGTCTGGTGGTCAATTTCTCGCCCACGCGTCCAAAGGAATGAGGTTTGAATCCCCCCGTCCCCATCCAATTTTTTGCACCATGTGATGACAAAATTCAGTTTGGTACCTTATATTTTTATGCAATTTAATTTTCGTACATTTTAACTATTAAAACTTCAACGGACCATAACTTTTGACTCGTTTGAAGTTTTTGCTATTATAATATATTTTCAGAAAAATAATATAGCGATCTACACGATACAACCAATGTTAAAATTTAATGATAGTTTGGAGTTTTTGCTATTATAATATATTTTCGGAAAGAGAATTTAACGATCTACAGAATACAACTAATGTTAAAATTTAATGATCGTTTGAATTTTTGCTATTATAATATATTTTTAGAAAAATAATATAACGATCTACACAATACAACCTATGTTAAAATTTAATGATAGGTTATTAAACGAGTATGGTCCGTTGAAGTTTTAATAGACAAAATGTACGATAATGAAGTTATGTAAAAATATAGGGCACCAAACTGAAATTTGCCATCACATGGTGCAAAAAAGTGGATGGGGACGGGGGATTCAAACCTCCTTCCCTTGGACGCGGTGGCGAGAATTTGACCACTAGACCGAACATGTTTGTTCGGTTGAAGGGCGCGCGGGCGTCTTTATAAATGTTAGTTATCAGATTCATGTATAGAAAATCAAAATCTGAAAAATCATTCATTTGACCAAGAAACTGAAATTTTTTCAGTTTTTTTTCCAAGAAACTAAATTTTTTTTCGTTTCTTGGTTTCAAAAATGGGAAAAAATTTCTGGATGTCCACGTGGACACCATTTTCGGGAAACTTTTTTTTGCAACACCGGTTAGATAAAAACCAATGAATAGTAACACCATTCAGAAAAAAACCGAAGTCTGAGTCTCAACCAAGGTTTTCAATCTGACCTCTGGGTCAACCAGTTCGACCGGTTGGACGAGATATATTATATATATTTTCTTATTTTAAATGAATATATATGGACTAAATAATAGATTTAAAAATTCGATTTCTCGATATCTCGGCCAATTTGTATCATCTCTTGTATATTTTTTGTTTTTTAGTTTATTTTATATTGAGTTGGAAAAATCGAGTGCTATTCCAATTTTTTGGGTTGGGTTTGGGCGAAATCTGGTCAGACCGGGTGATTCAAGTCAAAAAATTGACCAACTCACCCAATTCGACCTGATTTCGTCCTGTTCGTAAGGTGGACGTCCTCACCACCAAAACTAGTACACCCAAATGCCTAATTTGTGCTCCAACAGATTAGACTATCAATCAGACCGTGTTTTAAAAAACCCTCGTCTCAACCGAAGTGAATTCCTCCATAAATTGGAGTAGACCTCGCAATGAATTGAATCTGATTCGTGATTCGATTCGATTCGCTCAAAATTCGATTCAATTCGTCAATAATTCGATTCGTAAAAAATTCGATTCGAATTCGTCATAAAACGAATTGAATACGGTTCAAGATATTTATAATTCGTAAAATCGGCAAATTTAATTCGAATTCGATTCAAAAATTTGATTCGAGTTAAATTCGTGTTAAATTCAATACAAATTCATGTACATATAATAATAATATATGTTAAAAAAATTCAAATAAAATGGGGGGATTTGAGAGGAAAACTTCGGTTATAATTCAATTATAATTCGGTTATAATTCGATTTGAATTCGATTCGAATTCGAAAATTCATAATTCGTATTCGATTCGTCTTGTGAAGAATTGAATATGGTTTAATGTTGTAAAACCTGGTATTTTGAAAGTAAGACTTACAAAACTAAATGATGAAAGTATACATAAATAATGACCAAACTGTGATTGACCATATAAATCATGATCAAATTGTAATTAACCATCCACTATTAATCGAACTTCTCCACTAAAACTACCCCACTTTCACCGCTTTGTTATTGGCACGTACAACACTACTGAACACATACAAACTCTCTCTATACAGTTGAAGAAGACAAGGTTTTCAAATACGACCCGGAGATCGACCCGGATTTTGGGCCGAACTCCGGGTCGAACGGTCAGACCGGTTGAACCGCCGGTCGGACCGGGTGATTTTTTTTACTTATATATTAATTTTTTAGAAAATATTGGGAGGAATCGGGCTTCCTGCATGGTTTCCTCGGTGGTAAATTTGTATTTTTGGGATTTTGGGGTCTGAGATCGGAGAAGACAATCACGATTTCGTGGGTCTTGGGGTTTTTTTTCCACGATTTGGGGGTAAGAGTTTCGATCATATTTTCCTCGATGTTCTGAGTTGGAAAATTTTGGTTTAATTTTCAAGTTTTAAGCAAAAAACCTTACGAACCCGAAATTTCCGGGTCAGTTTTCCGTACGAACCGCCCGGTCTGACCGGATTTTGGGTGGTTCGTAAGGTTGGCGTTTCAACGAGCAAACCCGGTACGCCCTTCTTACCGAATCGCGGTCCGACCGGTCGAACCGCCGGTCGGACCGCGTATTTAAAAACCTTGGAAGAAGATACCATTTTCTTTACCTCGTTCTTTCTTATTAAAAATAGGATACTTAGAAAGCGACTAGGCGATATAATTAAACGTACTGTTCATCGTGTTAAGGATAATGGAATCAATCACATATGCTAAACTAGCTACAACTCGCTGTTAGGTTACAAGGCTCAAGTTGTCGCGTTATTTCCGGGTAAGTTGTTCTTATTTTCGATTCGAGGTGCTTCTGATTTAAATATGATTTTACGTTTGGGCCAAGTAACTAAAACAAATCGATTCTTGAAGTTTGGTTTGTTGTGTTATATGATCGTTGTTAATTAATTGTGTGCTCAAGTTCATCGTTCTATTATTTTGAGTAGTTCTGTTTGTGAATTGTTGGTGACGTTTTAGTTCTGTGCTTGGGCTTTTGCCCATGATGGCATGATATTAATTTATTAATTAAGTTTTGGCTTCAGGGATTCACGTTAGCATTGTGGGGTATGTAATTTGTGTTAAATAGATTGTTGAACTATAGAACTTGTTGTGCATTGGTTTTGGTTCTTTTGTGGTCTGGCAATATAATTTTGTTCTGCGGTCATAACTTATGATTTTGGGTAATTTCATGTGGAATGGTAAGCGATGACTTCATGTGGTGCGGAAGTGATTTGGTAATTCTGTTTATTGGAATTGTGGTGTGTATTGGATTATAGTATTATTGGAATTGTGGTGATTGAGGTTGGATTGGCTTTGTTTGAGCATGAGCATGTAGGTCCTAATGAGGTTATTAATAAGGCCCATAACGGCGGGGGTATGCGCCAGGACCCTACCATTGGGGGTGGTATGATGGTCCCCATAACGGCGGGGGTATGCGCCAGGACCCTACCATTGGGGGTGATATGATGGTCCCCATAACGGCGGGGGTAAACGCCAGGACCCTGCCATTGGGGGTGATTCGATGGCATAGCCTCATTAGGAGGATCTCCGAAGTTCCTGTCTTCATTTATCATTAGTAAATGCATAGTAGAATCGTCGTTGTCATGTTTGCATAATATATCATATATGGATTGTTGGTGGTTCATGTTCTGTGATTGCTTTGTGTTTTTGTTGTAGCTTATTACATCATTGTTGTCGAAATGTTTGAGGGTTAATTAGTTGTGTTCGTCATTGTTTACCGTTTGAGAATAATCTTTGAACTAAGAACCGTTTTGGAAATGCTTGGGCCTGGCTTCCAATTAGAGGTACGGACAACTTTATTGAGTAGCGAACTCATCCAAATTCGCAACGTTGTTTTTCAGGAAACAAAGAAGATCATTTGAGGTCATCAAATGGGCTGGGTTTGCAAATAGAAGTATAGATTTTTATAGGCCTTTGAGGAGAGTAGAATTGTGCCTTGCGCAACTCTGTTGCGCGGCGGTTGTCTCGGTTACGGGTCGTGATAAATATTTTGATGAATTCGAATTCGTCCAAATTCGAAACGTGGTCAGGTCTAAATTGGAGGCAGGGGTAGGCCGACATTTTGCTAATGCTCAAGTGATTTTTCCCCTTTCCCTTTATAATCATAGTTGTTTTCTAGTGCATCACAACGTTTCCTTTAGTACAAATAATTACTTATATGAACCGATAAGGACGTTGTTATAATTTAGTTAAAAGATATTGAGATCGAGTTTATAAGTGCGTAATATTATTAGATAATTGTTAAGAGCAGTGTTTTCAAATACGACCCGGAGTTTGGGCCGAATCCTGGGTCGACCGGTCTGACCGGTTGAATCACTAGTCGGACCGGAATTTTAAAAATACCATTTTAAAATAATATATATATGTATAATTGTACATGTAATCACATATACACCTCAAAAAATCATCAAATACATGATGAAACTACGGAGATTGATAAAATTTTCTCGATTTTAATTTTTTTGGTCACTTTTCTTTTTTATTTGTGCAAAATTTCCGACCAAACCGTGACCAACTCTTGTTTTTTGGTTTTTTTTTTCAAAAAAAATCATGATTTTTGGTCCAACCTTACCAACCAGAAAATACGGACCCAAAATTTTGGACAAACTGCCCGGTCCGACCAGATTTTGGGTAGTTCGTAAGGTTGACGTTTTTGGGGCCAATTTCGGTACGCTCCTTGTACCGAATCATGGTCCGACCGGTCCGACCGTGTTTGATTACCATGGTTAAGAGATCATTATTAAAGATTTCACCCTATTCGAACGTGAATTAATCGACACAATAATATCCGGATATTAACAGCGTTCAAAACCATGGTTTTAAAACCCGGCCCGGAGCTACGACCCGGAATTCCTACCTTTTTCTGGGTCGGCCGGTCGGACCGGTCGAACCAAAAATATTTTTTATTTTTAAATATTATATATATATATTAAAATATACTTATTTTGCATACAAAAAAAGTAGTCTTAGTTTTTTATCTCTCCACTCTATAAATCTACTTTTTATTTATTTATTACTTTATAAACTTGTCAAATCAATTTTTTTCCTCGAAAACCACCAAAAAAGTCAATTTCGCCCATTTTTGTACAAACCGGGTTCGACCGGTCACGGTGAACCTCAAAATTGGCTGGTCCGACCAGATTTAGTCCGGTTAGTACAGACCCCGGTCAAAAGCCTAAAAATGACCCGGTCTTGTGCCCATTTCATGGTCCAACCGGTTGGACCACCGGTCGGACCACATTTTTTAAAACCATGTTCAAAACAAAAACAAATTGGCCCTAGTGTTCGAATTCAGGAATCTATTTCGGGCCAAATGGGTTGTGTGATATTATTTTAATCTCTTTTTATTGAATTGATTAGGTTACGGATTTGAACTTTTTTACTAAATTATGACAATTGGTGGGGCAGAGATCGAATATGAAAAAGTGATGTGATTTGAAGTGAACAGTGGAGAAGAAAAGTAGCTATATCAATAATCAATCTGATAAAAAGGACATAAATCGTTTTTTATAAGTAAATTTTATTCTGATATATTAATATGTACATATTTATAGTTTTTAAGAGAAAAATCTATATTATTTATATATCACGTCGAGAAATCCAAAAATAATAGTACGTCGAGGTTGGAGAGATGCAAAGTAGTCCAAGCTGAATTAAGAATACCTAGTCCACATTCCCCACTATAAATAATAGTATATATATATATATATATATATATATATATATATATATATATATATATATATATATATATATGTATATGTATATATGGATACATATAGTTTCTGAGAGTCAAATTCCCTGTGGCGTCACTAGTTCGATTTTGAGAAGATATCAATCCCACCAAGCAACCTCCAAACAAACTCTAGTTAGCTCCATACCAAGTTTCTAACTCGGCTGGTTATGACCCACCATTTTATTTTAGCATTAATCATAGTTTGTACTTTGAAGGGTTCTACTTCTACTTATTGTTTATGTCAGATATTACATTTTTTATAAGTAAAATATCATTCACTTTAAAAAAAATTCATCGAGGGAGGTTACACCATTGATATTGTATTTAAGATACCAGATAAAACATATCAAACACAAGACGATAACATGCGATATCTAAATACGTGATTTAAGGTACAAATGCCCTAATGTCAAAACCAAAAATGCCCCAATATCGGGACAAACCCAAACCCGAAGACATATACACCTATACAAACGACCAAGCCAAATTCCGAAGTCAAGGAGGAGATGCATTTATTTGTTAATTAATTAATTAATTATACAAGTACATGCATAATTTCGGAAAAAAACACTATCTTTCCAATTTTAATCAATTATATGCATACTTTTAGTCTAGATATTTATAATACATATAAAACTTAAAATATATGAATAAATGCATAATAACAAAGATATAAGTTACTTTATTTTATGTTTGAATTATCTTATCTATATTTGAATACATAAATTGATATTTTTATATGTTTAATTGTCTAATTTTATCAGACACTCAAAGTTCGGATACCAGAGTATTTGGGCTAAGTTGCTATTTTTAGGAGTTTTCTAGGCGCTATAATTTTTAGGTTGGAATTTCTCTTAGGTATTATAATTTCTAGGGTGGGATTTTTAGGACAACAAAGGAAGCTGAATTTTCTAGATATGTATATGTAGAAACTTGTATTTTTGGTATGCAAGGTGTAACTTTTCACGGAGCAATACAAATTATACCTTAAAAAAAACTAACACTCTAAGTTTCATATCGCAACATGTTATATTTGCGATATATATTATTTTTAATAATATAACCACCTTTTTTATGAAGTACATTGGATGAAAATAAAATTCGTTTTGGGTACAATATAAGCTTGGATGATGTGAGTTTGTTAGAACTTTATAACAAGTAAAATTGTATTTATTCAAGTTTGGATCATGTGAGTTTTTTAATATGGTTATTATTATTCTTTGTTTGGTGTGGGGTGGTCATTTACGTTCATCCAGATGCAAGCATTTTACCTTAATCTTCTTTTTGACTCATCAAATTAACATAATTAGTTATATTTGGCCATCTGATCTTTTCTGAAAGAAATTTGGGGATTTTTTTATTCATACTATGTAATATCTGAACACTATTGTGGTGACTAATATATATCCAAATGAAGTGAAACTCTTGAAAAGTTTTTCCAACCAAAATATAACATAATGGTTTGTTGGATGGGAACCATTTATTGATAACAATCAATTGGCTTCTGACTTTAGGGACGGGACCAACTACCAGTTTCACACGTTATTAAACAGACACTTTAGCTTGGACAAAAAAGAAAAGTCACACTTGATGGAACTTGGAAGTCGAATTATATATATATATAATATTATAACTAGTATTTGTATTACCAAAATATAATAGGTTACAACCTAGGTGGATTTTTTTTGGTAGGTAAATTTTCATTAGATATATTAAGATATTAAAATACAGATAAAAATATACAAAGGAAAAAAGAGGATAACTAAAAAACGAAAAACGAAAAACAAAAAATACCCAAAAACCCCACCACCCCTACCCGAGTTGTCCCGACACACCACCCGAGTGATGGTCCCCTGGTACAAAAGTACGAAAAATTCATTAAAAATTCTGTTGACTCAAAATTTAATGAAAAAAACGACAATAGGAAAAAAATGCATCGAATACACTATGATATACATCAAACACTCAGTACATACTAATAGCGAGCAAACTAATTATTTATAAATTTATTTAACCTAAAATTAACCCAAATAATGGCACTAGAAGTAAAATAATTCAGGCTAATATTATTTGCAAGTGGACCCGTTCGCAACCCTCCCCAAGTCGGCAAAGTCATCATTTCCCAACTTCACTAACTCGGTGATCATATCACCCAAAAAAAAAAACTAACTCGGTGATCATGAGTATTACCTTTCTTCCCTCCCGAGGGGGATGTTACTGCCATAATTCAACCAACATCCCAAATGGAAAATTACATTGTAACAATCAAATTGAGAATTAAATGCATTGAAAATTAACTTCCTGGTGGTATTTCGTAAAATAACTCCACTAGCAAAACATTCAACTTGTGCTGCATGGTTTGGACGGAGATATTCTTTTTAATAAAATATATTTACCTCTAAAAAAATCAACTTGTACTACAACTTCGGACCAACCAAGAAAATTATTTAATTCGAGTTTTAAGAATACAATATTTTTTCAGGAAAAATAACGGTATTTCTAGATTGCAAGAAAGCTACGAATATGCGGGGCAACCACCTATCAATTGCTAGGAAGCTAACATTTTTTCTTGCACTTCCCCCCTATAAAATGACCAAAGCCTCTCCCCAAAGAACGTAAACCCAAAAAAAGTGACCCCAAAGGGGGTAACCCGAAGGAAGGAAAGACCACACCTTCAAATCTCTCTTCCTCTGTTTCTGCTCTGTTTCTTCTCTGTTCATATTACAGAGTACCCAACTCGAATTCTTCATCTTTCTATTTGATTTTAGATTCGACCCCCTTCGCGAGATTCAATATACTAACATCTTCCTCATACTTTCTAACTAATAATTCTGTTTCTTTTTACGGTTTCCCCATTAAAACTCATGATTCTTCTGTTGGATTTACACTTGGTTACTCTGTTTTTGCTCTTGCAGGCACTTCTTCTTCCCTTGAATGTCGGCAACCAGCCCAGCTTCTCCTCCTCCTCCTCCTCCAAAGCGAAACCCATCAACTTTTCCTCCTCGTAGAGGCAGAATCAAAGCTCAGATCTTCGGGGACATGGGCAAGATCATCGTCGCCGCCGCCTCCAGGGCAGGGTGCCTCCTCGGGTGTGAAGGTGGTGGACCTGCAACCCCACCACCTACTGCATACAACTCAGATGCCAACTCTGATACTTCATAAAATCCATTCTCAAATGCATGGATCCGTCCACCTCCTTCCCGGTCCCGGGTTCGAACCGGATCCTCAAATTTCACTCTTTACCACTCGAGTCAGAAGTCAGCTTATGCGAACCACAGCTTCTATTTCGTGCTGTGGTTCGAAGCATGCAAGACTAATCCCCTCTTAATTGTTTGCCTTGTCTTTTTTTTTTTTTGGGGGTCAGGATTTGCCTTGTTTTTATAAGTCATGTCTTAGTACAAGTTATTGGCTAGATTATTGGTGTGGGTGTGCTTTGAATTTCCCTTTTTTCTTTCCTTTTTGGTGTGTATGGGAAATTATGTAAGTTTCCTCTGATGTTGTTTCTTCCGATTTTAGGGAAGAATCAGATGTTGGTTTTGGTTGTGACATGTCCTAGTCTACGTGTTTGTAATAATTTTCAATGAATCATTATGTTTGGCTTTAAATGACCTATTGTTAATGTGTTGATCCAATATCAAAATCTCTTTAAAAACAGTTTGGAACCTTTTGAAGATATCTATTTGTTTGATTGTGTTATCGCCCTCGTACAAATTCCATTGGGTCAAAGCTCGTACGCATTTTTACTTTGTCGAAGTTCTATGACACATCGGTTGTGGAAACAACATCGACCCTTTGCGATATAATATTATAATTTTTATATCTATGTAAAATTTTAAAATAATAAGTTGATAATTTTCAACAAATAAACAAACTGCATAGTCCCAATTTGTAATGGGGCAATTGCAATATGCATAATTTCAAAACTCGGAAGCAAGTGTGGCGGATTTGTTAAAATATTGAAAATTTACATATTTTTTAAAGTATTAAAAATTCACATACTTATTATCTTAAAATTTTAGATTAGATATAAAATTTCTAACTTAGTACCATAGACAATTGCTAATATGTCAATCCGTGTATCATTATTAATTGTATGCCTAACACGTTTGCAAAGTAAAAAATAAAAAATAGGAAATATTTTTGTGCTCACATCCACAAATTCTGTAATCAATACATCACCAATTTAACAATCTGTTGTTTCGTCAAACTTGTCCACCTTTATCAAAACAGTAATTTGTGGAAACATTAATGTTTAGGGCACCTTTCTTCTGGACTCCGGACTAAGAGACTTTTCTAGCCGGATTATATTACACAACAGACGATGCTAGTGTCAAGAACTAATTGATAATGATGCTTCTTCTAAAAGACTAATCTTTTAATTAAATATGTGTACTTTTATTGTTGAAAATATTAGTTGGTAGTGTACCCTAGAGAAAGACAGGTATCTAGTGCATTCTTTATTATTATTATTATTGTGGTAGGATGGTACATTTTTTAATATTAAAAATTTATCGTTTGATCAACTTGTATTCTACTACTATTATGTAGTTTAAAATATCAAACCGAGTACGTAAGCTTTTCTATTTAATACTCAACTGTTTGAACGATTTTTTGACAAAATTACTTCCAAGTATAATTAAGGAAAATATGAGTTTCGTTCTCTCCTCTTTCGTCATTCATATGATTCTTTTTTCACATTGTTTCTGATTTATTTCACAAAGTTTTTCAAAAAAATTATAAAAATAGTGAAATATCAAATAGAAAAATATTTGTCTTTCCATGGAACAGTTTTAATCTACATGTACAAGTGTGAATATGCCAAACCTCAAGACACTAAAGTAAAATTTGACCTTCTTTAATTAGATAAGAGAGAGAAAAGGAGCATTCGAATCAATTAGTGAGGATGTGGATCTAGTTTAACTGAAAAATTTTGTGTTTGAATACCTAGAACCGCAATTACTTTAAAATATTTATTGAGATAATTTTGTCAAGTTTCAAATATTACAATAACTCCAATATGGATTAGTAAGGTTGTCTAAAAAAATTGGATAAGATAGAGAGAAAGGGTTGTTTTTGTCGGCTTGACTTGACCCCAACTAATACCTCGCCGGTGGAGGCAGAGTCCGTTGGGCCCAATCCGTTCTCCGGAAGGCCGAAAAGGATCAGGGTTCACCTGGTCTGAGCATCGGAGAATTCATCCGCATGACACGAATTATTTACGAGGTGGGTGAACCTCTTCTTTAATTTTTGGTTAGAAAGACAAAAGTACCCCTAAACTTGTATTACTTAATCATAAATTGGTTGCAGTAAACTGTAGGAAAAAGAAGTCGCTAATTTTTCTATTAAAAAATATTTCCGATCAAAAGTGAAGGTATGATCTGTAATTTTGGTCAGCACTCAATCGTGTATTTTTTCAGTTTTCCGAAAATGATGTAACTTTTTAAAGTATTCGGATTCAGGTATAGCATTTATAATTCGGGAACGTGTAATTTTATCTATGAAAAATAAAAAATTGCATGGTAGCTAATTGGTACAATCTTTAATAGTATTTTATTTGGTTTTAACTCAGACCACTACATCAAATAATATATGTTCGAAGAGAATAAAACTTATAAAATACGACAAATTTTTTTCAACAAATATTTATATTATTGCATTTCCAAACTAAAATAACTTATTAGACAATCCGATAATCTTTAATTATATGTATATACAAGGCATACATGGATGGATAAGAAAGAGAGAGAAAGCGTGATATTTGGCCGGCTTGACTTGAACCCAGCTCAAACCTCGCTCTTTGGAAATGATCCCGTGGGCCCCAGTCCGTTCTCTAGAAGGCCAAAAAGGACCAGAGTCCCACTGACAATCAAAATTATAATTATTTCTATATCGTCAATATGCAATAAACATGTTAGATTCCGAAAATTATTCGCATACGTAATTTTTTAATCAAATCATAACCTTTTAAATTTTGATCGATGTCTAAAATGTCAAGTTTGTATCAATTTTTGAATCGATGTACTTTTTTATTCTCGGAAAATAACATAGGATTCTACTATTAATCATAGCAAGTATGATTTTACTGAGACTACGTGTGATCTAGGATTTGCTGACTAGGATCCGATTAAAAGAAACAAACAATAATTACCTTCCCACGTCACTTGTCCTATAATCTGTCTCCAAGTTTGCCGTCGGGGTTTGGGAACATTGATATAAGCTTGGATTAATAATGGCTCTCTTTTTTATGCACGCTTATTGCCTTTTTTTGTCTCAACGAATTATTACCTTAATTTGGCAGCCAGTTACCCAACCCTCAAGTTATTGTACATACATTTATAAAGTATTTTAGAAAATATGGAGATAGGTACTAACCTGCACGTCATGTTTATCCCTAGGTTTAATATCAGCTGGCCTGCATTGGTGAGAAATAATTGCAAAAGCCTTGAACGCTTTATATGGAAAAATTATGTGAGGCATTTGACCCAATAAAAATCATGTGATTTTTTTAATCTCGGGAATAGTTCCCCTAGGCTTTCAATTTCTCTAAATTTTTTCTGGTAAGAATCCATGATAATTGTTGATTGGAGACGTGAGATGATGTCTGCGAGGGAGAAAGGAGCGGAGGTTAGACCTGACCATAAATTGAATCTGATTCGTGATTTAATTCGATTCGATTCGTTAAAAATTTGATTTGATTTGTTAATAATTCGATTCGTAAAAAATTCGATTCAAATTCGTCATAAAACAAATTGAATGCGATTCAAGATATTTATAATTCGCAAAACCGGTAAATTGAATTCGAATTCGAGGTTTATTTATGACAGTAGAGGTTCTACTTGTTAACCTCTGGTCCGCAATTCGTTCTCTTCTAGAAGGTCCTACTTGACAATAAAATAACAGTTATTTCAATTTTGTCGTATGCAATAATTATGGTCGATTCTAAAATCTTTCGTAAACGTAAATTATTTTATCAAATCACAACTTTTTAATTATTGATTGAATATAAAATATGTAATTAATATCTAGCTTATGCCAAATTTGTATAAATTTTGCATCGATGAACTTTGTTTGGAATGATGCATTAAGATTTTTCATATCTTGTTGGGTGTTATTAATAAATATGAAATCACATTTTTTATCTAAAAATTATGGTTACAGTTTGGGCTCTATATATTTTTGCTATTAAATCGAAATTGTTTAGGTCCTCAATCGATTCTTTTATTTATTTTATGCTCCGGCGCAGTTCTCTTTATTATTGGGATCATTTTCGTGGTAGGTTAATAAAATGCATCGGACTGGGATACAACTTCTTTCTTAATCTTGGAAAAGAACATGGATTATATTTTTTAATTATGATACTCAGATTGGGCTAAATCTTGTTTAAAATATAATTCTCTGAAATAATATTTTTCTATTATTCGTGAATTAATCTGATCGTAGCAAGATGATGTTATCGAGTCATTCTCAAAACAAAAGCGACGTATTGATGGTCTAGGATTCGCTGACGAGGACCCGATTAAAGAGACAACAATTATTACCTTCCCACGTCACTTGTCCTATAATATCTCTCTCCAAGTTTGCCGTTGGGAATTGGAAACATTAATATAAGCTTGGATTATGACTCCATTTTACTGCGCGCATATTATATTTTTTGGTCTAATTAAATTATTATCTTAATTTGGCTGCCAATTACCCAACCCTCACATTATTGTATATTTATAAAGCACTTTAGTATTGTCTCTTCGGGTATCGCTTAATCCATTGTGCGTCATCGTTTTCAGATAATTGAACTGTCTATTTTTTTGTAAGTAAAGAATTTAATTCCTCATGTTGGACCTTGGGCCCATTAAGCAATTATTATTGTGCCTAATTGGGCCCGGGCCCATCAGACCCATAAGTTGGGTTGGATGGGCCGATCAACACGCGTTGACTGGCCCAAAGCCACGCAAGCGCCACGTCAGCGTGACGTGGCACTGACGTCATATGTGGCAGTACAAAGCTAGGTGTAGCCTTTCCACGTGGCGTGCCACGTGGCGGACATGCGTTCCAAAGTGCCACGTGGCGGACGTGTGGCCTAAAAGTGCCACGTGGCAGCCATGCGCGACACGTGGCATGCCACGTGGCGCATTTTGGTTGTCCGAATTACCCTATAAAAAGGGAAATCTGGCTGGACCAATTGGAAACTTTGCCACCAAACACTCAATAAGAAAGAAAAAATTCTGGATTAGTTCCTGAATTTTGATCAGATTTTCTATAGAGGAAATCTCGTGAAAATTAATTACGAATCCGTTAAAACGTGATCGTAATTTGACTAGCACGAAGAAATTGTGGACCCGAGCCTGTGGACCTCTTGCTTCAACAAGTAAGTGATTTATTATTAACGAATTAGTTTGTTAATTAAACAGATTTAACACGTAATTACTCGTTAATTACGTATCGAATCTGTCAATTGGTATCAGAGCATGGTTGAAACCATGTTTTGATGATAATATGATGTTTTAATTCAAATAATTATGTGATTTTTTGGGTTAAAAATCGTATTAATTGTGATTTTATTGAAAATCATAATCGTTGGACTTTAAAATAATTAATTTAGAACCAGCAGGACTAAATTAAATTTTGCCTAACCGCGCGGGCAAATTCGTGCACGCGCGAAACCTTAAGGTACCAATCTGAAATTTGACCACTTACGTGGCACCTGCGTGTCATGGACTTCGGTGCAATATTCAGAAAACTTGGGGATTAATTGGAAATTTGTCCAAAAATCCCCAAATCGTCAAAAACCCTAATCGGGCGATTTGGGCGATTTCGCCCCAAATCAAATTCCGTCGATTTCGTCAGAAATCTGACGATTTCGACGCCGAAGATCGACGAAAGTCGATTCTCCGGCTTCTCCTTGACGTCCCGATACCACGTTTGTGGATCGACGTCACCGGAATCGCGAGATGGAGGACGACGACGGCAGAGAGGCACGGAACGGAGAAGACGTTCGTGACGGAGAACGGCCTCACGACGGTTCGCGAGGCCGCTACAGACATGCTCGCGAGGCCGAGACGAGTCGAACGCGACCGGTCTCGGCCGTTGGTTCGCCGCCGTTACGCGGCGGTCGTAGGAGGAGCGGCGGCCGGGTTTTTTCGTCGCGCGGGAGAAGAGAGAGAAATCAGAAGGGGAAAATATGCGAGGGGCAAAGTCGTAATTTCATGATTTTTCCCGAAAATATTTATACCCGGGTCAAGAAAATCAAAAAACCGGACAGATTGGCCTGGTTTCTTGGTTCGACCCAACCCGATTTACGGTCAAAATTGGACTTAAATATTATTTTTTTCTCTTTTAATTGGATAAAATTAGTTTTTATTCAATTAAAATCCAATAAATTGATAAAAATTTTGAGATATTTTTGTCAATTAGGTTTATTAAAATTATGACGATATTTTAATAAACTTAAAAATATTTTGGAACGAGTTCCGAGATATGTTAAAGTTAAACTAAAATCACATAAATTGATCCATAATATGATCATCAAAAGATTGAAAAATGAGTTTTTCAATCCTATTTTGGGAGAATATAAGAATTAACCTGAAATTGAATTGCAATTGTTGCAAGATTTGATGGCTACTGGAGGAAGGTATCTGAACTTCTGTGCAACAGAACTTCGATAAAAGATTCTGAAGTGCCGTTTACCGCTGCGTGTGCCTCAGGATGACATGTATGTCATCGTTGAGCATATTGAGGCTGTTCACCGGGAGATGCAAGAATGCATCTGGGCTGGAGGTTACGATCATGGAGAGGACTGGCCCTCTATGTTTCGAGACCTCCTGGTCACGCTAAAAATCCAAGAAGATATGAGTATCTTCTCGGCACCTGAGTTCAATAACCATAGAGATGATCTCTATGGTTTGATCCATTATCTCGAGGAGAGGGGTCTTCTCAGAGAAATGATACCTTCTCCTGTTCTGGAGCTGCGAAGCGGTTTGATCTTGAACCGCTACCTCACTAAGGAATACCATTACAGTTTTCCTCCTCTCCTGATCATCTGGATCATGGATTCAATTCTAGTTTCGGCAAGTACCCTGGAACTTCTCGCCGGATCGTCCTCGCACCCGGTCCCCACAGGATCGTCCTTGGACCCGGATCCAGATAAGTATCTGGATTCTCCTACCGGATCGCCTGGACATCCGATCCCTGTGTGATTACATATTATGTTTAACTGTCCCCATGTACTAATGTTATTTTTTTGGGGAATTTTGTACAATAGGTTGAGACCTTGTTTGAGTTTTTTGTACATGTGTGTATAAGCTCAGAATGTACAAATGCATGTAATTAAATAAAAATATTTGTTTACTTACTTCCACTTGAATTTACTATCGATGAACTTTAAACGGTTGAAGTTTAAGATTAATACTTGAATGGTGAGAGGAAGCATGCCCGCGACCCACTTCGATTTTGAGATTAATCAAGAACTTCATATCGTTAAAAGTTATGAGTGATTAGTAAATTGAATCATATTGCCAAATCAAATTTCTAATATGTTCTCATATTAAAAAATCCCTATAGAGATGTCACTCGCTTCTAGATCCATCATAGCTGAGCTAAACTGTGAGTTAAAACTCAACGGTGAAAACTATGAGAGTTGGAGCATGAAAATACAATATGTGCTTGAAGAACAAGAGGTTCTGGAGCACATACATGTGATAATGAATGAGCCTGAAGAAGGCACAACTGCTCAACATAAGCGAGATAAGGAAGCTTATGTTATTTGGAAGAGAAAAAATACTACTGCTCGATTGATCTTGTTGAGTTCAATGATGGATGATATCACCAGACAATTTCGCGTGCATGACAACGCGAAAGAGTTATGGGATGCTCTCAAACAAAAATTCGGAAAGCTTTCAGTGTCAAAGCTGCGTGCTTTGACTATAAGGTTTGACACCTTTAAAAAGCGTCCGGAGGTTCCCATGAGGAAACAGTTGAGAGTGATGTCCAATATGATCAGTGAACTGGTAGAGGCTGGTCACATACTCAGCAACGAGCAGCAGATTCAAGCTGTCATCTGTTCTCTACCACCAAGTTGGGAACAGATGAAGATGAATCTTACCCATTCCGATCATTTGGTAACATTTGATGATGTTGTCAGACACCTTGAGCTGGAGGAAGATCACCTCCTAGCTATGAAATCCCACCCTGAAGCCCATTCGATTTGTTCGACTGGGCGTGGTGGGAAAAAGAAGAAAGGTAAAGGGAAGGGTAAGTGTAAACAAACTCCAAAGGCTGATAACCATGGAACCAAGTTGGATGGCTCCAAGGCTAAAAAGAACAAACGGTTTAACATTTCAAAAGTGAAATGTTTTAACTATCAACAGAAGGGACATTTTGCAAAAGATTGCAAGATGCCCAAGCAGGTACATCTAAACTCAAGTGTGAGTAAGTTGTATGTATCCTCTTGTACCCTTCTAACTGAGTCACATTCTATGTGGGTGATTGATTCAGGAGCGACAGACCATATAGCTAGAGACCGTTGTTCGTTCGTTGAGTACAGGCGGTTGCTGGCTGGAGCAAAAACTATTTTTGTCGGTAACAACTCGTGCGTGGATGTGAAAGGCCTGGGCACTTGTAGATTACACCTTCGTGGTGGTCGTGCCCTTCTTTTACATGACGTGTTGTTTGCTCCAGACATACGAAGGAACCTGGTCTCAGTTTCGGCCTTAATGTCTTTAGGTTTTCGGTTATTGTTTGAGGACGACACCGTTAGATTTTTTTGGATGATGCCTATTTTGGCCTTGGATATATATCGGAAGGTTTTTTGATTCTGGATATTGATCCTTGTGAAAGTTTTTCATTTGTCACTAGTTCAAACTCATCAGAGGATGATATTAAACTATGGCATTCTAGACTTGGCCATATCGGTCAGGATCGTTTAAACCGTCTAGCTAAGGCAGGACTGTTGGGCAATATAGAGAAATCTATATTACCTAGTTGCGTATCCTGTCTAGAAGGGAAAAGCACTAGGAAACCTTTCGGTACTGGGGCTAGAGCTAAATTTCCACTACAATTAGTCCATTCTGACATATGTGGTCCAATGAACGTGAGGGCAAGGCATGGATCATATTACTTCATCACCTTTATTGACGACTATACTAGATATGGTCTGATATACCTAATTCTCACAAGTCTGAAGCCTTAAACTGCTTCATGACATACATGAGTTTTGTTGAGAATCAGAAGGATAGAAAGATAAAGGCCTTACGAACTGATCGTGGCCGTGAATATCTTTCTGATGAGTTCAAAGCTCTATGCATTGAAAAAGAGATTGAACATCAGTTGTCCATTCCCTATACACCCCAGCAAAATGGAGTTGCTGAAAGAAGGAATAGAACCCTTCTTGAGATGGTTAGATCGATGATGGCAGAGGCAAGTTTGCCTATATCATTCTATGGAGATGCGCTCCTGACTGCCGCATACATTCTAAACCGTGTTCCCTCTAAGTCTGTTACAGCCACTCCTTACGAAATGTGGACAGATTGGAAGCCCGATTTATCCTATTTTAAGCCATTGGGGTGTGCGTCATATGTCCATTCTACCTCAAGTACTTTCGGTAAATTAGGACCGAGAGGTAGAAAAAGAATCTTTATAAGATACCCAGAGGTATCTAAAGGATACGTGTTCGTGGGTGAACTGGAGAATGGACATGTAACAGAATTTGAATCACGCGATGTCACATTTTTTGGAAAATGAATTTTCAAAGTTGGGGGAGGTTAGTAGTGACCTTACCCTTTATGAGACAAATGAACCAGAATCATCTAGATCACTTCTTTCGAGTGGGAGAGTTGAGGAGGAAGATAGATATTTTTCAACTCAAAATGATCCGGAAGGTCGTGATCTGAGTCCTCAAAGGGAGGTAATTCCTTATTCTAGTGGGAGTACGGTATTTCTACCCAGTGGGAGTACGATTCCTGGATATGATGAATATATGAGAGATATTTATCAAAATCGGGAATACCGTAGGTCTAGCAGAACTAGCATACCACGCCGACGATTTGACATCGAAGGTGAGGCTAATGCGTTCTTGGTATCACTAAAGAAATTTGGTGGTCCAAGATGAAGATGAACCAAGTAAAATTCTGCTGGCCATCCTGCAGGATGAAGATGAACCTAAAAATGTATCTGGAGCATTGTCATCTCCAAATCGTGATGAATGGATGAATACAATGGAAGAAGAAACATCTTCTATGATCAAAAACCAGGTTTGGGATCTGGTTGACCTACCTAAGGGGCGTAGGGCAATTGAGAATAAGTGGATTCTCAAAATCAAGCGCAATGCAGATGGCAGTATCGAAAGATACAAAGCGCGTTTGGTTGCCCAAGGATTTAAACAACAGGCTGGGATAGACTATGAGGAGACTTTTGCACCTGTTGTTAGATTTACGTCAATTAGGGTCATTTTAGCTATGGTTGCTAACATGAATTTAGAATTAAATCAAATGGATGTAAAGACTACTTTTCTCCACGGAGAATTGGATGAAGAAATCTATATGATTCAGCCTGAGGGCTACATTCAAAAAGGCTGCGAACACAAAGTTTGCAAATTGAATAGATCAATTTATGGCCTTAAGCAGTCGTCTAGACAGTGGTATATTCGCTTTCATAATACGATCATGCATCATAATTTTATAATGATAGACGAAGATCACTGCGTGTATGTTAAGCGATCAGGGAAGAAGTTTGTTATCATCACTTTATATCTTGATGACATACTTTTAGCTAGAAATGACATGGGATTTCTTGTCAAAATCAAAGATTGGTTATCTTTCAACTTTGAAATGAAAGACATGGGTGAAGCGAATTACATACTCGGAGTTAAGATTTCGAGGAATCGTTCGAAGAGAATAGTGTCTCTTTCACAAGAGACATATATTCGCAAAGTAGTAGAACGTTTCAATTGTGATCACAGTAACCCAAAGTACGTCCCATTGGTAAAAGGTCATAATTTGGGTAAGGACATGTGCCAAAAAATAGCTAAACAACGTAGGGACATGGAGAAGATTCCTTATGCCAATGCAGTTGGATGCCTGATGTACGCAATGTTGTGTACTAGACCTGATATTTGCTATGCTGTGGATTAGCAAGCAGATATCGGTCTGATCCAGGCAGTGCTCACTAGAAGGCTGTCAAAGGGATTTTGAAATATTTGAACACTACTGGAGAATACTCCTTGTGCTATCAAGGCCGTGACCTGATATTGAGTGGCTATACTGATGCTGATTGGGGAGGTGATGTGGATAAGAAAAAGTCTACATCTGGATTCGTTTTCTTGTTAAACGGGGGTGCTATCTCATGGAGCAGTAAGAAGCAAACATGTGTATCCCTGTCAACAATGGAAGCAGAATATGTAGCTTCAGCTCATGCTGCACAAGAAGGGGTATGGTTGAAGAGATTCTTAAGCTATCTCTCCCTAATCAACTCGACGGAGCCCGTGAGTCTATTCTGCGACAACCAGGCGGCTGTAGCTTATGCTAAGGATTCTAGATTCCATAGCAGGGCTAAGCATATAGATATTAAATTTTACTTTGTTAGAAATTTAATAAAATATAAAGAACTGTGTATGAAACACATATCTACATGAGATATGGTCGCAGATCCAATGACTAAAGCATTACCTCGAGAAGTGTTCGAGAGACATGTTAAGTCACTGGGTTTACGATGGTTTCATTTGTAATCCAATTAGTTGGAATAAAGGAGTTTTGTTTAGCAATATGAGTTAAATGTGAAACATGTCGGACAGAGAAGTAGCCCACTCACACGGGTGTTTACCTCAATGGGAGTCAAGAAGTTGATTCCTAGATGAGATGAGGCAGTTATTGGACATTCATAAGTGCATGTCCTATAACGGAATACCGTCTTCTTCAAGAGCAAGTTTCCTCATGGGATGTAGGAATAAGTTACTGCATTTGGATTTTCTACAATCCATATGATAAGATATAAGTAGAACTTATCATACTGTCTGTCCTATTAGCCTGGAGTTAAGCTAAGGCTGATACTCTAGTATGGTGTTAAATGACTTGTGTTCCTTTAAAAAGGAAAATACACCATAACACGTGATCAGTATCATGTGTGACCACTGGATGAGATGAAAATATTGAGTGATTTCACAATCCCTGGTGTGAGACCAATTTTCGAGAACTGTGATTCCCGAAACCTAGCCTTAAGATCCTAAACGTATTTTGGAAGTATGATCCAGTGCTGCTAGCTTGGAAAGTTCATGAAAAGGTTATGGCATAGCGATTCGACCTAGCAGGGCTGACCAGAAAAGCAGGCTGTATCATTATGAAAAGAATATAGTTAAGGGAGAAGGAACTCTGTTCATCACATTCTGAGTTTCGTGGTTCAGGTGCACCAATTGTATTGAAAAGTACAATAGTGAACCCGAATATAATTATATGAAATCACTGATGTGAACAATGGAATGTGACATGAGTCCTGGGGTAATAGCATACATTATACAAGAAGATAGTCGAGATGCTACTATTCAAGTAGCCTGAGTGTCTGTGCTCTTGAATTTGGCTTAACATACTCGACGTGTGCTAGTCGCACGAAATCCTTTAAAGAAATCTGATAACTGTTGATCAAGGTCAACAATAATTAAGTGGGAGATGTTGGACCTTGGGCCCATTAGGCAATTATTATTGTGTCTAATTGGGCCCGGGTCCATCAGGCCCATAAGTTGGGTTGGATGGGCCGGTCAACCTGCGTTGACCGGCCCTGAAACCACGCAAGTGCCACGTCGGCGTGACGTGGCGCTGATGTCATATGTGGCAGTCCACGTGGCGCGCCTACGTGGCAAAGCTAGGGGTAGCCTTGCCACGTGGCAGACATGCAGTCCAAAGTGCCATGTGGCATGACACGTGGCAGACGTGTGGCCTAAAAGTGCCACGTGGCAGCCATGTGCGACACGTGGCATGCCGCGTGGCGCATTTTGGTTGTCCGGATTTCCCTATAAAAAGGAAAATCCGGCTGGACCAATTGGTAACTTTGCCATCAAACACTCAATAAGAAAGAAAAAATTCCGGATTAGTTCCTGAATTTTGATCAGATTTTCTATAGAGGAAATCTCGTGAAAATCAATTACGAATCCGTTAAAACGTGATGGTAATTCGACTAGCACGAAAAAATTGTGGACCCGAGCCTGTGGACCTCTTGCTTCAACAAGTAAGTGATTTATTATTAACGAATTAGTTTGTTAATTAAATGGATTTAACACGTAATTACTCGTTAATTATGCGTAGAATCCGTCACCTCCAGAATAGGTTACACCGCATTTGAGCTCCATATAGAGAAGTCTGTACCTGAAAGTTTGCCTATAACAATATCGGCAAAACATATCTCATGAACTATTATTAGTACAAAAGAATGTACTAATTATATATTTTTCTGAGAAAAGTGCACTTTAGTACTCAATAATATAAAATATTTTTTTATTCAGTCTGTAGTTTAAAACAAATTCGAATTTATTGAGATTTTTTTACCTAGCAATCTTTGATAGCTGCCTTGGGTTGTCCGACCATATAGATTTTTCACTTTAGCTTTACTGAATGGGGGTGTGCCTTCTCGGCTTTTTTATCCATGCAAATGATGACGTTACAAGTCATAAAAATGTCAAAATAATAGCAACATTATTATATATTTTTAAAATCGACCCTTCAATTTCTCTGTACTTCGATTTGTAACATCATCTTCAACCTGCTAACTTCTTCTTCATCCTCAATACCACTAATTAACGCTAACATCAGCTTCAACCTCTAACAAAGCTTGAAGATCGTGAAAAATGGAGATAAGAGAATTGTTTTATTAATGTGAATTAAGCTAAGCCATGGAAGCTAGAGGAAGAAGAAAACAGTTATTGTTCTCTAGAATTTTCTTATGATTACAGCTGGTACAAAGAATCTTATTTATCTCTTTCTCTATTTTTGACTTAAGCCCACATGGCTATTAAGGTTGGGCCGCAGGCTAAGCCCATTATTCTTCTTTGGACTCCTCTTCACTTTAAGTCTTCTTCTCCTTCAATTAATAATTTAATTGCTGCCACTGGATGATTCAACACGCCCCCGTAAGCTGGGCAATGTATGTCCACCAAACCCAGCTTACTGGTGAGAAATTCAAACCGACTTGCTGTGAGGTTCTTCGTAAAAAAATATGCTAATTGAAATTGTGTCTTCATGTGGAAAAGCTTGATTAAACCTTGTTGAACCTTCTCGCGAACTAGATGGCAATTTAGTTCGATGTGCTTTGTCCGCTCATGAAACACTGGATTTTTGGCTATATGTATCGCTGACTGGTTATCGCAGTAAACCAAAGCAGGTTCTTTGTGCGTGATCCCCAAATCTTGCAACAAATAGGTGACCCATTATACCTCACAAGTTGTTGCAGTTAAAGCCCTGTACTCAGCCTCCGACGATGATCGTGAGATGGTTACTTGCTTCTTAGCTTTCCAAGAGATGAGGGAATTACCAAGATAGACACAATAACCAGTGACTGACCTTCTTGTATCAATACAAGATGCCCAATCGCTATCCGAGTATGCCTTGAGCTGTGTTTCTGGAGTCGTAAAGGCTGTCAGCTGGGTAGCTGGTGTGACACTGTAAAAAAGACCCTTTCCAGGTGATCCTTTGATATATTTAAGAACATGATAAGTAGCTGTGAGATGCGTATCGCGAGGTTGAGTAAGATACTGACTTAATTGCTGGACAGTGAAGGCTATATCAGGCCTGGTGGCAGTTAAGTACAGCAGCTTACCAATCAACCTGCAATAGTGAGATGAATCTTCTACAACTTCTTTACCATCAATCGTGACCTTCACAATTGGCTTGCCTTGAGCATCATATGCCAAGTCATCCAACAATGTGCCCGCTATAGCACTAAGCTTATAACTTAAATCCATTGGTGCCCGTCTTGGCTTGCAACCCAAATAACCTGCATCTTTCAAGAGTTTTAATGCGTATTTATTTTGATAAAGATGCAGACCAGAAGCATTACGAGCAACCTCCAAGCCGAGAAAGTACTTAAGCTGACCAAGGTCCTTGAGCTTTAGAGTGAGCTCAAGGTGGCGCTTAGTTTTAGAGATGACAGTAGAAGAATTTCCAACCATGATGATATCATCTACATAAACCAGCAACACGGTAAAAGAATCTGACCTTAGGAGTGTAAACATGGAGTAATCGCTCTTGGATTGCAAGAACCCAAAAGCCAAAAGAATGGAAGTAAGCTTGGCAAACCATTGCCTACTAGCTTGCTTTAATCCATAAAGTGACCTCCGTAAGCGACAGACCTTATGAGAATCTGCAGGAGAAACTTGAAGCCCTCTAGGTAAAGCCATATACACCTCTTCCATGAGATCCCAGTGTAAAAAGGCATTATTAACATCCAATTGTTCAAGAATCCAATCGTGTTGAATAGCCACAACAAGAAAAGTGCGAATGGTGGTCATTTTAGCAACAGGACTGAAGGTATCAAAGTAATTGATGAGTGTGTAAACGCTCATGTTTTGTCATATGTTTCGCGCGTGTTTAGTCATATTTTGAGTTATATTCATCATGTCATGTTAAACCTTGTGATCGATTTAGTATATTTATGTTCGGGAATGGATTTCTACCCATTGTCATATTTTGTAGGAAATTGGAGCTCAATAAAGGTTGTTGGAGGGGTGATTTCAAGAGATCATATTGCAAGAGTCATAACTTTCTACTCGAGCATCGGATTATAACGCATAAGATACTGTTGGAAAGCTTGAAGAAAGATCTACATTTCGTCTTTTATAGTCGAAGCCAAATTCGGAGCGGAAGAGGGACAAAAATGGAAAATACGAAGATTCAATGAAGCTGTGTAGCCCAACTAGCGACGGGGAGTTGACTAGCGGCCGCCAGTGAAAGTGGAAGGGCTCCCCGTCGCTAGTTGACTAGCGATCGTTAGTCGGGAAGCACAGAGATTTACGAAGGGGTCGAACTGGCGGCCGCTACTCAACTAGCGATCGCTAGTTCGCCCAACGCAGCTTTAGTCCGACTTCTTATTTAGTTGTGATTTCGGATCCGCTAAAAGAAATATTCGACTTTTAGCCTCCTGTTTCGGCTTTAGGACTTAAGGTATATTATTTATATTATTATTTGGCTAGTTAAACTTCCAATTTAGATTAACCTCCTCTAGGTTTTCCTAATTTTGTATTAGATTCGTGGCTATATATAAGCCTTAGGAGACAATTCACGGAGGTGACTACGAAGACATTACTACTGCAATATTGAGAACAGCCTTTAGAGCTTAATAAAGGGGCGATTTCAGTTAGCTGCGGGGAAGGATTGGAGGGCTCGATCATCACGACTAAGCTTTCTCTATCTCTATCTTTATGTTAATTGCTATCATGTTCTTCGTTAATCTATTGTGCTTTGTTAACATGCTTAGCGAGTAGTTCTCTTGCGAGTGCGATGCCCTAATTATGTGATTACTCGTCTATGTTAGCTATGGTTTGATTATCTTTCGTAGTAGTTGTCAATTGATGATCTTAAGGCTTAATCTAACTTGATCACTTAGATTATGATTTTAGTTGATAATAATGGACCGGAAGGCAATAGAATCAACGGAAGAGTCAATTGACATGTCTTAAGGTATTAATGAGGAATCTTGATACTAAGGGATAACCCGATAGGAGTGAACTTCATAATTGAGTTTAGTTTAATTCTTGGTCTAATTAATGAGCGGAAGCGTTGATTAGTAATCATGAACTATTCTAGCTTAGTTTTGTCATCCTAATGAGCGGAAGCGTTAGGGAGATGCATTAGAACACTCCGGGTACTACTTAGAACTTCATAAAAACCATAGTCTCGACATAGATGGGTAGTCCATGAGGGTACGTGCTCGTTTATCTCCATTGATTTACAACTCGTCTTTTATTTGCGTTTTCAATCTCGTTTATTTACTTGCGACCTTTCACAATCATTATAAAACTTTACTTCTCTCGCTTCACATAATTATTTGCATTGATTTCGTGTTCAACCCTCAATTCTAAGAACCTTACTTACCACTATACTATTTGCTTGTGCATTTAATTACCTATCAATTTTGTGTACATCAAATTGGCGCCGTCGACACGGAACTGAGATTTTAGGACATAGAATCAAAAGCAATTGATTTTGTGTAGCAAACTTGCTGAGTTCGTGTGATCTCTTTTTCAGGATTCTCTAGTGCATGCCAAGAACCCGGAGTGAAGGACTAGACCTTGACACAGACACTGTGCTTGAGGTTGACATTGGAGTACTCGAAAGGGTAATCAGGTGTGAAAAGAGGGACCAAGCGAGATCAATGGCACACAATCAGGAAGATGGAGCGCTCCAAGCTGTAGGAGACGCGCCACGCAGAAGAACGCTACTGGAATCATCTGTTCCTACATGGAATGGGAACCCTAATGGTTTACGACAACCACCTGTAGGTCCCACTACTTTTCAGATTCCAGCAGCGATTGTCGGACTATTGCAAAACTCGGTCCAATTTGGCGGCTTGCCAAGCGAAGATCCTCAAGACCATCTATCTCGATTTGAAGATATCTGCAACATCATGAAATTTCAAAATGTCGATGATGATGTCTTGAAGTTGCGTCTCTTCCACTTTTCTTTGAAAGATCGAGCTCGTACTTGGTACAACAAGTTGAAAGGAGAGACGATTCAGAGTTGGAATGATCTGGCTCATGCTTTTCTTCGGAAGTTCTTTTCTATGGCTAAGACATCCAAACTTTTGCAAGAAATTAACACATTCATCCAAGAAGATGGGGAAAGCATCTATGAGGCTTGGGAGCGGTTCACCGATCTCCAAAGTTCCTTCCCTCAACATGGTATAACTCAGGATAACCTCATGAAGATCTTTTACAATGGGTTAGATGGCCCATCCCGTGACCATATTGATGCCTCCTCTCAAGGAGTGTTCTTGAGGAAGACTGCTGATGAAGCTGCTCGCTTAATGGAGGAAATGGCTGAAGTCAATGGTATGTGGCCAAAAGAATGTGCTAGGCAACCACGTAAGGAAGCAGCCCGAGGAGTACTCACAGTAAATGCCAACATGAAGCTCGAAGCTCAAATAGAAGCACTTACCAAAAGACTTGACAAGCTGACCAAGGACAAGGAACAGGCAGCTGTGGTGCAAGATACTTGTCAGCTTTGCAAAGGGGCACATCCCACAACTGACTGTCCAATGTTGGAAGAGATCCAGGCCATCGCTGATAGAACACCACCAGGAATGGGCTACTCACAACAAGCTAATGCTCAGCCAAATTTCTCTCGATTTGGTCAGCAAGCACATAACACTAATGCCCAGCAAGACTCCAGGAAACCATATTTGGGCGAGCAAGTCAAATAAATGGGTGACAAGATCGATAAGTTAGTGGGGGTAGTCCAGCAGTCCATCCAACAACAAAGTATAACTGTGTAGCGGCTGGATCGTTGTGAAGTACGTCAACAAGAGTTTGAGACATACCTAAAAGGGCAGGCCACACAACTCAAGAAGATGGAGATCGAACTTGGAAATTTGGCTGCAGCAAACACTCAAAGGGAAATAGGTGCTCTACCCAGCAACACCGAGTCGAACCCGCGAGGACAGGTGATGGCCATCACAGTGAGGAGTGTGGACGAGGATGATGAACCATATATTCCTCCACCACCTTATGTCCCTCCACCTCCATTCCCGCAAAGACTCCGGAGAAAGCAACCACTTGAGAACAAATCCTCTTCAAAAGAATGTGTCGAACCAATCAAGCCAGCCATAGAGCAGGAGGTAGTTACTGAAAAGAAAGAACCACCAGTTTACATCGGTGCAAAAAAGGGTTCTTATGTTCCTCCACCATCACCTCAACAAGTCAAGAAAGCAGCAGTGATCGATGAGAAGGCCCTTGAATTCATAGAGACAATGGAAGAAATTCAAAGCCATGTCTCTTTCTTGGAGATGTTAGATAAAAGGCCACAATATGCTGAGTTTTTGAAGGAGATCATCGCGAGGAAGAAGAGGCAGAATGATGGCAAGATGACCCCTTTGATAGAAAATGATATACCGCCAAATCTAAAAGATCCAGGGAGTTTTACTATTCCTTGCAATATTTATGGTATTCAATTTCCGCATTGCTTATGTGATTTGGGTGCCAATGTTAACCTCATGCCTCTTACTATTTTTAGGAAACTTGGACTTGGAGGCCTCAAGCCAAAGGAGATGTACCTTCAACTAGCCGATCAATCAGTCAAGAAACCACATGGAATCGTGGAGGATGTGATAATCAAAGTCGACAAGTCTCTCGTACCTGTAGATTTTGTGGTGCTGGACTATGCTACTAATGAAAGTTACACATTGATTCTGGGACGTCCATTCCTCAACACTTGTCATGCAATGGTGGACGTTCATAAGGGCAAGCTACTTCTCCGTATAGGCCCAGATGAAATCGAGTTCCAAGTAGCCGATAAGCGCCTCCATCCACCATAGTGCCACAGGGAGTAACAAAGTCAAGCTAACGACTCTAAATTAGCACGTTTAGTATTTAAGTTTTCTTTATATTTTGTGTTTGTTTCAGTATTGTTATATTTATTTAGTATTTTACTGGCCTTTGCAGGAGGTTTCAAAATGAGAAAAATTGAGCTACAGCAAAATTCGCCAATCCATACACAAACTTTGTTGCGCAAAAAGGCAGTTAGAGCAAAACTCCACCAGCTTTCCCCACCGCCTCCCACTCACGAGTGACAGGGCAGTATCATTCCCTTCCATTTCTTGTTATCTATTATCGTAGTATCTGTTATGTCCTTGTGGTCTTTGTTTCTATGCTGTGCTATTTGCTTGTGTCCCCTACATTGAGGACAATGTGTTTAATAAGTGTGGGGGGGTCAACGTGCATTTTATTTCAATTTGGCGTATGTGATCGAGTCTAGGTCTGAATTTAGGATTGTGTTTGTGATTGAAGTGGTGTATTTAAAGCAAATTATGAATTCCCCCCTGAATTTTTGAACTTTTGTTAGAAGTTAAACCTCATACCTTGTTAGGAATCAAGTTTGAGTACGATGAGTAGAGACGTGTAGGAACAACACCGTTGGTTGTTTAGGTTAGTGGTTGCACTTGGTAGATTATACTAGCGGTATTGATGAGTGACCTTGTGAGATTTTAGAGCCGAAGGAGGAGACAACCGTCTTCGTATAGCATGAGGTGCCTACATTGCTCCGGTCATCGGGTTTCATGCCATCACTTGGTATCGTTTTGGTGGTGTGGGTGTAAATGAGAGGACGGGGGCCATCTTTGATATTGAGCCTAGAGCCTTAGAGCCGAAAACCCTGTATCTCTCTTGTTTAAACACGTTGAGCTTAAGCCTTTTTCCTTGAAATATTATATGTAAGCCAATATGTAAGCCCTATATCCACAATCTTACCCACCTTTGATCACTTTGGTCCGAGGATGCATTAGGTCTTAATCTTTGGGGTATTATTGTAAGGGTTCATTTGATAGAATAGCTCGGGAATGAACAATGGGGAAAATGGGTAGAAATGAGGCCAACAAAGAAGCCGAGACCAGTTGCCTTTGATGTGTAATGTGATGAATGGATGTGATTGAGGAAGGTTGTGAAAAGTGAAAAAAAAAAGAAAAAAGAAAAAAAAACAAAGAAATGAGAAAAAAGCGAGAAGTGAAGGAAAAGATCTCGTTTATTTACTTGCGACCTTTCACAATCATTATAAAACTTTACTTCTCTCGCTTCACATAATTATTTGCATTGATTTCGTGTTCAACCCTCAATTCTAAGAACCTTACTTACCACTATACTATTTGCTTGTGCATTTAATTACCTATCAATTTTGTGTACATCAGTAATCAATCCGAAGGATTGAGTATAACCTTTGGCTACCAATCACGCTTTGTACCGCTCAATGCTACCATCAGCTTTGTGCTTAATTTTGAACGCCCATTTGCTGCCTGTAGGCTGTTTACCTGGTGGTAGATCAACCAAATTTCAGGCGTGATTCTGCTAAAGAGCAGAAAGTTCCAATCGCATAGCAGTCATAGCAGAGATCCAACATTCTTCCTTCGCAACCTATTCATAAGTTTCAGGTTCGACATGGCTAGAGATGGAAATACTAAAGGCTCTAAAAGCAAGAGAAAGGTGAGACAAAGTGAAGTAAGAATGTAAAGGATAAGGAGTAGTAGCTCTAGGAAAAGAAAGAAAAGATGAACCTGAGGGAGTCATGGCAAGCTGTGTGGCGTGAATCTCATGGTCGAAATCTTTGAGGTAGGATGGTATGGTTTTAGGACGAGAAGATCGACGTGGTGGTGGGTCTATGATGGTGTTTGGATTGGAAATTGGGTGATTGGGTATGGGGTTCGAGGTCTGCAATTGTTGCAGATGTGGCTGCTGCAAATGTGACTGCTGCACATGCTGTAGTGATGCTTGCGGCTGATGATCCAAATTATGTTGGCTTTGAACAGACCCACCATCAAATACACGGTCAAGATGTTGTAAATTCTGTGGAGATGTATCATCAAACACGGCAGGATGTCGAGGAGAAGGAATTGAATGAGGAGAGAGACTTTCCACCAAAAAAAAAATGAAAGAGAGACAGTGTGATTTTTTGCTAATCTTCTAGAAGGCCAAAAGGATGAGGGCCCATTGACAATAAAATAACAATTATTTCTATGTTGTCTTTGAATCACACAAAATTTTTAAAACATATATTTTTTCTAATATATATTTAACACACCTATATTTATAATAACTCAAACTTTTTGAGCTGAAACTCAAAGTATAATAACTTAAACTTGAAACAAGTTTAATTGAAACAATTTCTCTGTCACTAGAGAATCTTTAATTGTATATATACAATCCATACATGGATAAGAAAGAGAGAGACTTTCCACCCAAAAAAAATGAAAGAGAGAGACTGTGTGATTTTTTGCTAATCTTCTAGTAGGCCAAAAGGACCAGGGCCCACTGATAATAAAATAACAATTATTTCTATGTTGTCTTGTGCAATAATTTTGGTAGATTCCAAAATAATTCGTAAACGCAAATTATTCTATGTGGGCTCTCTCATATTTTTGCTATTAAATAGGCATTTTTTAGCTCAATCGATTCTTTTATTTATTCAATGCTCCGGCTATGTTCTCTTTCTTGTTTTTTTAGGACAAACACACAAATTTATATATGCCAATCAAGTGGGAAAGTCTGTATACAACAAGATATCCAAATCAAGAGGATGAAAATCGAGCCAATTACAGGAAAAAAGTCTCAATCTAATTTGCTTACAAAGCCAATCTGTAGTGGCATTTTGTACTCTGAAAATTAGACAAAGACTGCATCGGAGTAAGGCTGAGAGGGAAGAACGAATCTCAAGCACCAGTGATTCAACATTCCAGAAGAGATGAGCATTAATGTCCATGATGAAAACAAATGCCAGGTGACAGTCAGTCTCAAAAATCGTCTCCCTCATCGCAAAATCTTTCTGGACCATGTGAATTGCAAGTGCTATAGCCTGAAGTTCCGCTTCCAAAGGCGAGTCCGCCAATATCAAATCATGCTGACCTGCAACAGCTAGGCCATGATAATCACGAACAATTATGGCGATTCCGGATAGAGTAAAACTCTCCATCCAAGAGACGTCACAATTAAGCTTCAAATGTTCTCTTTCTTGTTGGGATCATTTCTTGGTAGGTTAATAAAATGCATCAGATTGGTATACAACTTTTTTCTTGATCTTGGAAAATAACATGGAATATATATTTTTAAATTATGATATTCAGATTGGGCTAAATCTTATTTATCTTATTTAAAATGTAATTCTCTAGTAATATATATTTTTTGCATTCATAATATTTACCAAATTTTTAATTGAATGAATTAATCCGATCATAGCAAGATGATGTCATCGATCTGCGTATGAAAATCCGTCAAGTGGTCTAGGATTCGCTGACGAGGATCCGATTAAGAAACAACAATTATTAAGTTCCCACGTCACTTGTCCTATAACATCTCTCTAAATTTGCCGTTGAGATTTGGGAACATTAAGATAAGCTTGGATTATGACTCTCTTCTAATGTACGCATATTACATTTTTTGTCTAATTAAATTATTACCTTAATTTGGCAACCAATTACCCAACTCTCACGGTATTCTATATTTATCGCTTAATCCATAGTGCGTTATGGTTTTCAGTTAATTAAACTATCGCCATTTTTTGGTAAGTAAATAATTTAATTCCATCAGAATCGATTACAGCGCGTTTGAGCTCTATATAAAGAAGTTTGTACCTGAAAGTTTGCCTGTAACAGTCTCGGCAAAATATATCTCATGGACTACAAATACAAAACAATATATTTTAGTACTATGTGATATCACCATTTTTATATTCAATCTTTGTGATTTAAAACGAATCTAAATTTATTAAAATTTTATCACCTAGCGATCTTGGGTAGCTGCCCTGGGTTACCCGACCCTATGAATTTGTCATGTTAGCTTTACTGAGTGCGGGGAATGTCTTCTCGGCTTTTTGTATCCATGTAAATGAAAATGTTACAAGTGATAAAAATTTCAAAATAATAACAAAATTATTTTATATTTTTAAAAATCAATCCTTCAATTTCTCTCTCTACCTCGACTTCAAACATCATCTTCAACATGTCAACTTCTTTTTTCACCCTCAATACCACTAATTAACGCCAACGCCAACATCAGCTTCAACCTCACTCCCATTAAACCCCCACCTAACTGAAAACCCCTTACTTCTAATTAATATTCAAATTTTCCAGTTAAAAAAAAAGGGAATGAGGTTGGGCCAGATTTTCCCAAAAGTGGTTTATAGTACTGGGTTTCATGGAACTTGTCGCCCTCCGGTGCAAATCAACCAATTAAATTGGCAGTGAGATATATATCGGATTATGATTAACGTACGGATTTTTTGTAATAAATGATTATCATACTATCGACCATTAACTTATTTTTTTTAAACTTCATCTATCTCTTGACTACTAAACCAACACTCATTTCGTACTTCTCATGTGAAATTATGTGAAGCCTCTTCGATATATTGGATTATGAATTTTAAGTTTTAGGCACGTCTATCCATATTCAGCTAAAGTAACCGGAAAGTGAGTGAGAATTCTTGTTTTCTGGGAATTCAAAATTTATTTACTTATGAAAAAATGAGCAGTTTGCGTGTTATAGAAAAAATTGCTTATGAAATACAATTAATCAGGAGGAACGAGGAAGTCCAATAAACTTATAAACTATACAACAGATAACATTTGTTCTATTCATTGTTAAATATTTTATGTACTTTTTTTTTCTTCCTGAAATGGAGTATTTTATGTACTTGAACCAACTCTTATCATCAATGAAGTTCAACATACGTTGAAAAGTAAACTTTCAAAGGTACTCGGTGTCTAAGCATCCACATCATCCATCTTTTTTGAGAATCTGCATTCACACTATTTTGAACAGAATAGAACATTTAGACCCTAGTACCCTACTACTACTAGTTTTTTTTGAAAAATAAAATTTATTGATTGTCATGGTATATACTATTACAGTGTACTACTACTTCCCGCCAATGCCCTTCTAGATTGTAAGAAAATTAGGAAGATGCTGACCAACCATCTGCAACTTGTAAGGCATCAACATAATTTTTGGGGTGAATTTTTGGTATCTCGACTACTATCAGATCCTATTTAGGAGACGATTTTTTCAATAATATTTATTACATTTGAAAGACTTGAATTCACAAATGAATCCAAGTTTGTTACCGCTTAAATGTTCCATTTAGACACCAACATATACTTGGTTACCCATTGCAACAAAAAATGTCTAAATAATTGCTATTAGGGAATAAAAGAAATTTTGATTCTTGATTAAACTCTTGCAAATGAAATAGGGAATATAGAATCTCACTTTAAATAAAACCCGACTATGTTTGACTCTAGATTTATTATTGGAACAAGCACGAGAGAATCCTATAAAAGCAATATAGCCAAAGGGCACCAAAAGTAAACATCATTCGCATCTTCAAAACTCTGTCACCGCTCTCTGTTCCTAGCACAGAGTACTCAACTCAAATCCCTCATCTTTCAATTTGATTTTAAATTATGCCCCCTTCATAAATCACCATAGCATCCTCCTCACTGGTCTTTCCTAAAGATCCTATTATGTCCTCCATTAAAACTCATTATTCTGCTCTTGGAACTACCTAACCCTGTTTTTTTTCTCTCGCTCTTGCAGGCTCTTCGTCTCCGCTGAATGTCGAAGGCAACAGCAACCGGCCCGGCTGCTTCTCCTCCGAGGAGAAACCCACCGACTTCTTCTCCGCGTAGGGGCAAAATCAAAGCTCAAATCTTGGGGGACGTGAGAAAGAGCCTCGCCGCGGCGGCCTCCACGGTGGGAGGCCTCCTGGCCACTAGCGTCAGGGGTGAACGAGGAAGTGAAACCCAACCACCTACTGCTTATAACTCCGACACTTCCTAGAAAAGTTGGGTCTCTCTCCAACAGTGGCGGAGTCAGGACCACAGCTTCTATTTGCTGTTGTGGTTCTAAATATGGAGATGGGTACGAAGTATGTTTGAGCTTGATTTAGCAGGATTTCAGGCCCCATCTTCTCCATAGGTTTAATATCACGTTCAAGTCTTTTGGTCTACTATCCGACTCAAATATTGATTAGTCGGCTCAGCGATTGTTACACACAAGGCGGTTTCAGCCGAAAGTAATGTACTCTTCCTCTGTTTTCATTCCTTGGATTCTGAAGAAAAAAAACCAGATTTTGGTTTTGGTCGAGTCTTGTAACATGTCTGGGACTACGTGTTGTACCATATTGTAATAATTTTCAATGAATTATCATGTTTGCTTTTTTTGTGGTAAGTAAGTAAATTTTTATTCCATTTCAATATTTACATATTTTTAAAGTTGATATTACATTTGTTTATGAAAGATTGCGACCGTAATTTCATTATAATCCTTATTAAAATTCCCGGAAAACTTAAGAAAAAGTTGTCACGTTTGCCTTGAATGAAGGAATGATTGCATTGGTCTAATTTCTGAAGTAAATAAGATTTAGGGATCTGAGGTGGAGGCTTTTTGGCATTTAGCCCTCCAGAAATGGCCTTGGCCAAGTTTCTCTTCAGCCTGAGGATAAGCCATCTAGAACACAAGTCGAGACAAAAAAAAAGCCTTTGGATTCTAGAACCTAAACTGCTTCAAAAAATAATGTTCTAGAACATAAATAATAGAATCATTCATTTACATGTTTACCAAAGACAGGTGGGGGTTTCTTCTAAAAGAAGTCATGTGGATTAAATAATAACAATGGTCTCTTGAAAAGAATTTAATCAACATACCGTTCTCCTTTTCCAGTACTTTCAATTGTTTATAGGAGTTCATTTTTTAAAAGTTATCTCCTTATCCCCTTATTTTATTCACTCTTTCTGTGACCAACGGTGCAGGAATTTCGGTTAGTTGTTTATGAATAGTTTTATGATTTTCGAACCTATATCATTAGTTCCATTACAATATCATTATTTAATAAAATTTTAACCAAAATATTAATTCATATTTATATAAATTGTTTTTTCTGATAATTTAATTTTTTTCACACATATTTACGAGATTGTAGATACGAATTCAGTAAAATCTTATTGAAATAACATTCATTTAAAAACCATCAATAAAAGGTGCTTGGTGTTGATTGGGCCTAAAAACTTTTCCCGGTGTTTATGGTCAGGAAGACCACTCTTGATTAGGTCAGGAATTCCCTAAAAAATTCACGAGATTACAAACAACACATGGGTATTCACACCCTCGTGGGGACTCAACTACGTCTTCAATGGACCATAAAGTTGTTTTTTAATAAGTAATTCGTAGTTCATAATGTTAACTAGGGATGCACGTTTCTGTGTTCATGTCAGAGCGTCAACTCTCCATTATATGTTTCCTTTTTTATATTTTGAATAAGACGTTATTTCAGTCGTAAAATAAACCTTTTTAGAATTAATCGAGAAAAATAGGAAACCTAAGTTAAAGTTAAAACTGTGCTGCTTTCGTTAGATTATTGTTTGATAATACTCGTTATTCAGACACTTAATAAATTGATTAATTCATATTTTGATTGTCAAAGTTTTTGCAAATTATTTTTGTAAACTAGAATAACTAATCTCACTATTATTAAAAAAAAGACTAAGCTCACTTGATGATCAAATGCTGATTATATGATAGTACGTCATCATAAAGTGCGGGGATGACGCATAAGCGGCGGCATGCGTGTCTGACGTGTAAAGAAATTGGAAAAATCTAACAATAAGTAAGTGGATCAACTAGGGTGACCCTTATTTTAACTTTTATCAGATTTCAAATTCAATTTTTTTGGTATGCATGAGTATTAAATAGTTTTTGAATTTTTTTTACTACATTTTAAAATTTCTATCCATTTAAATTGTAGAATTAGTCAACCTAACAAACTTGATACTTTTTAGTATAAATTAGAAAAAAGAATTGCGAAATCTTTTGCTGGTTTGCAGAATTGGAGGTTCATCACCCTTCACCGCAATAATGATGTCTCCTCATGTTCCAAGCGAAAGGGACATAAAAGCGACAAATTTCATATCCACTCCTTTTATATAAATGTGAAATAGCCATTTTACAAGAGATTAATTAATCAAGATAATATAATATTAATTAATTTTTAATATTTTATAAATTAAGAAGTTAATCCGAGAACCCAATTTCCAGTTATTTTACTGACAAGACTATATTTAAAATGAAAAAAATATCTCCTCTATATCTAAAATTTGAAGCTTGCCATTTAATAAAAAAAATATTTTCGAATGTTTCGTTGTTTACCAGCGGGAATTCTCTACTAGGTTTCTCACGAAGCTGAACAACGAGATCGTCTCTTTCGAGCTCAAGAACGGAACCAATATGCATGGCACCATCATTGGTAATCGGTCTTCCCCGCGGTTTTGTGGTCCTAGGGTTTAGTTTAGTTTTTTTTAAATAAGTAAATACGCTTTATTAAAGAAGATAAGAAGAGGAAAACGTAACAACCGAAAGTAAAGAAAAAATAAAATAAAAAATGAAACATATCTACAACAAGCTAAACACTCCCCACAATAGTCCCAATACAAATTACCTAACTCGAAGAGAATCCCAAAATAAATCTAGCTCCTGCGAGCCGATATCCTTCAAGGTTTAGTTAAACTTCATGTTTCTCCAAATTTGTAATTGTTTTGTTCCGGGGCTTGTTGCAGTGGAAAAGGGTACGAGAACCTGAAATAAAATCGAGACAAATTCGGAGTGACCGTTACAAGAGCGATCAACGAACATGCGGGTGCAAAAAGTGAAAGGAAAAAAATGCAGGAAGATGGAGAGCTTGAGCTAGGGTTTTTTTTAATGTGATGTTGTGGTAGTCTACTCCTATGCCCAAGTTGAACTTATATAGAAAAAATCTAGCCAAGCCCCGACTAATATAGGAAAATTTAGTCCCGGCCTAATATAGGAAACCTAGTCCCGACCAACTCCCTAAGCCGTATCTTGATTGGACTCAACCACCCGAAGCCCATCTCTTGAGCCCATCCAATTCTTCTGAATCCGTGTCTATCTGGTCTCTTCCATAGACTTGGATCTGACATTGGCCTCCTATCGACATACTTGAAGTGCCGGCCTGAATATCACCTTGAAATAAACTAAAATGGAAAAATTGGCAGAAACAACCCGACGTGGGCCCAAAGTGTACCCAGGCGAGTCAACCTGCTTGGGAGGCGGGTCTGACCGCCTATGCTCTTGGAGGCAGGTTGAATTGCCTGCTCTATTGGAGGTGGGTCCAAGTCTAACCCAGGTGGGTTTGCCAAGCTGACCCGATGCAGGCTCATTTTACATGGATCTTTGACATTGTTACGCTTCAAATATGAAGATATCATAAACTATAAAGTTGTAGATATTTGTCGTACCTTCCATAGGAGAAAGAATTAGTTCAATACCTGGCTCAGGTCAAAAGACATGAATGATCTACAAAAGTTCGATGGAACTCAACGAGCAAATCAACACCGAAACTTGAAGCTCTTTTTTGACCCTCTCCCGCTCGTCTTTCTATTTATACTATTTCAAAGCAAACAAAACGACGACGTTTATTCTTTGCTTCAAATAGGGAAAAGATGAAAATGCCCCCATATCATCACACGTTTCTCATGTAACTAGCTCTCTCTCTTATCTCCCGCGCGGGGGTCCTTCGTGTTTCAATGGCTATAACGATTCTTTCCCTTTCCCTTCTTCTTCCTTCATTAGATTAGCAAGCATGTGATGATCACCACCTCTTGATGTTGATAATCTCCCATAAGTTAAACTAGAGATTGTGATACCCCGTTAATGATCTGTACTGAAATAGCCTTAAGTGATTTGATTGGTCTATCCATATCAACAAGGTGCACCTTCTTTTCTGGCACACATCTTAAGAGAACTCTAAGGTTAAACGTGTTTGTCCGGGAGTAGGATCAGGATGGGTGACCTCCTAGGAAGTTTCCCAGGGTGCGTGCGAGTGAGGACAAAACAAACTAGAAAAGACCCGTGTTGGTCTGTATAGTCAGTCGATCAAATTACAGGGTGTTACAATTGGTATCAGAGCAAGCTCAATTTGTACGGTGTGGTTCGGGGATCGAACGCACCTGCAACCGAGGGATTCTGAGACTGTCTGTATCTGGCGCGACGAGGACGTCGCGTATTTAAGGAGGGGTGAATGTGATACCCCTCTAATGATCTGTACTGAAAAAGCCTTAGGTGATTTGATTGGTACTATCCATATCAACAAGGTGCACCTTCTTTTCTGGCACACATCTTGAGAGAACTCCAAGGTTAAACGCATTTGGCCGGGAGTAGGATCAGGATGGGTGACCACCTGGGAAGTTTCCCAGGGTGCGTGCGAGTGAGGACAAAGCACGCTAGAAAAGACCCGTATTTGTCTGTGGAGTCAGTCGATCAGATCACGGGGTGTTACAGAGATATTGAGCAGATATAGCTTATCAACCAGAAACTCAAAGCGCTACACTTGTACGCTCATGGTCCACTAAATTGCAGTTTTTCCCAAACCAAATTGCAATCTAGTTCAATATGTTTCGGCCTCTCATAAGACACAAGATTCTTTGTAATCTGTAAGACTGATTTATTTTTGAAGGTAGGCATAATATTTTATTGATATTAGATAGATCATTGACATATGTTGTCAACGAAATTAGCATCTAGATACCACAATTTTCTCCGCCTAGAGACCTTTGTCGTGCGACCTTCCTAAACTAAGTTCGTGATAGTTTAGGTGTTCCTAAGATAGTGAATACTTCACTCTTGTTCTTCACACCTCCAAAGCTAGGTTTCAGGAATCACCTCCCAATTCTATATGGTCTCTCACCCTCTAGTTGTCAACTTAGCGACTCCTTACCTAGTCGAGAGTCAACACTACTAACCCAGCTCACTAAGCACCACCATAATTACAACTAAACTCCCTCCCTTCACTATTATTCTTGGAGTGTTCTTTTAGTCTACTAGTTATCCTTTTCTATGGTTTCCCTTCACTCGTTCTTTGGGTTCTCACTCAATCATCTAGCAAGTCCATACATCAAGACATAACGCTTTTGCAAGTAATCTCAACCTATGACCTTTAAAACTAGAAGCATTAGGACCTCAAACTAGTTCATGCTCTAAAAATTAAGGCCCCATTCAAATGCCTAGAGAGTTAGGTGCACTTAGGGCACCAAACTCAAAAGAGTTATACTCACTAAACATAAACACAATAGGTAAAAAAGTCATAAATGTCACAAGCAAATAAAGAAGATAAGTTTTAGAGCGTTCAATGATTAGACAGCAAAAAATCAGAAGATTTTTTATGGTTTAGTGGATGGAAGTGCACTTGGGGGTGTAGCCACATCTGCAGGAGTCTTCCAGAATTGTCAGATATTTATGCAGGGCTGCTTTGTGGTAAAGATTGGTGCTCGTTTTGCAATTTAAGCAGTGCTGGAGGCCACTTCCTTTTTTTCTCATTTTCTTCAAAATAATGCGCAAGGTTGAAATATTTTGTTCTAGGAGAGGAGGGTTGAACTCGCTGTCTCCGCATGCGTTCTGGTCGGTATGAGCAGAAAGAATCTCGACGAGGAGACTTGTTGCGTGCTTTATTAGGGCTAAAGAGGCTCGCATTGTGCGAGCAAACAAGTTCCTTGTTCAACTTTATTTTTTATTTTCATTTCTTGTAAGATACAGCAGTGTTAACGTGATTTTTGTTACTCTTTTGTCCTTGTCGCTTGTTTTTGTCACAGAATTTTACAGTGACATAGTTTTTTATAAAGACTTGTGGCTGCAACCTCATACAGTTTAGTATGAGGGAGAGGTCTAAGTGCCCATTCTGGTTATTTAGATTCGTAGTTGTAGTTCACATCATTGATGAGATTAGGTGACTCTTGACTACCCGCTTATAAGATAGCTTGAGTATGAGCATCCCATCTTAAGTTCTGGGCGAAGTTACGCTTGTTTTCTTTTCTTTTGATTAACAAAGTTTCATGAATTATTAAAAAATTACAATTATTTTTAATCCTAATTTTTCTGGTTGTTACATATACATTTAATATCATATGAATGCCATTAATTATGCATCCACCGAATCTTAATGCCCTTACTTGTATATACATAGCGAGTGTATAAAATGAAAAAAATGTACCGACATGATTTTAGGAGCTTCAGGTTAACATGAACATAGCGAGTGCATAAAAAGAAAAAATGCAACGACATAATTTTGGGAGCTTTAGGTTGACATGAACATAGCGAGTGTATGAAAAGAAAAAATTCAACGACGTGAGTTTAGGAGTTTAAGGTTGACATGAAGTGGTAAGTTCTATTGGCTAGATCTTCTAAATGTCATGCCTCTTCAAAGCTAGGCATGGCATTTTTATTGATATTGGATAGATCATTTGCATATGTTGTCGACAAAAAATATATTATCTAGATACCACAATTTTCTCCGCCTGGACTACCATAAGAAAAGATCTCTCTAAATATTCGATCATGTCTCCAATGACTTAAGCTATAGCATTTTTTACTGTCAACATATGTTCTCGACTTTGAATAGTCAAACGCAACAATATGGTTATATTTATCAACGATTTGAATAGTTGAAAAAGTTGATGAATAACTACTAAAATGAGTAGCAAATGTTCCTCTCAACATAGGTGGACTAAATTATCTTCTTGGTGCATAAGTTATTCAACCAAATGTGATGGTATTAGCTTCTCTGTTCAAATGTGCAAATATTTCTTTTGGCCAGTAACCAATCTTTAAATCATATAACATCAACCACCAATTACTCGTTTCATCATCCTACAATAGTTAATGGACAAATGAGGAAAATATATGTTTGATTTAAATTTTACACACTCTCTTCTTAGCACATTCTTTCTCTTTCTTTTAATAGATGATCGATAAGACCGATAAAATAAGAAGATAGCTTTAGAAAATAACTCTTAAGCGACATAATTTATAATATATTTATCACAAAATAATTATCTATTTTTTAAGAAGTAAGTAGAGCTCATATCTATATATTATTTTCATAAATAATAAAATATCACTATCAAATGTAATAGAATAAAAGATATAACTATTTCAAAAAAATAACAGATATAACTTGTAAAAAAATATGATATAAAATACATAACTTGTAATCACAAAATAATTATCATTACTATTAATAAAAAATATATTTATAGAAAATCAAAATAAATCTAAAGAAACGAACTTGATTTTGTTCTAATCTAATATTAATTCATTTGAGTGTCTTTAAGATTCACCTAAGATAACGAGTAAATTCCTCATAAAAATCGTATAGAAATGAAATGAGATTCAAATTTTATGATCAGACATATGATAAGAGTGCATAATAGTTGTTATGTATTCAGCAACTAGAGAACAAAACGCGCAAAGAACACGGACATAAAAGTTTAAGTGGTTCGGCCTAATGCCTACGTCCACGGTGAGAAAAGGAGAAATTTTATTGATGAGTTTTCGAGCCACAAAGCCATACAAAAACCTAGGGTAACATGTCTTTATATAGAGACAAACCCTTGGTGTACAAGTAACATATCTAGGTCAGATTATGAGTCCAAAACCTAGTCAGAATAGGAATAGGAATAGGAAATAAGTCTTTCCTATTTCTCGCCATCCCAACAATCTCCACCTTGGCGAGAAATCATCTCGTGGATGAACCATGAAGCTCCACCCGAACTTCAACAAACTCCACCTTGACAAAACACCGCCCCATGAAGAACCACGAGATCTTGCAAAACCAATCCGACTCCACCGACTCCATCTCGGACCATAGATAACTGCATCAATAAGACCATCTCAACTTTCTCTTCACCTTTTGTTTAATTACTTGGAGCCAGCCCCCAAACTCGAGCTTCTGAGCTTGCTTGGCCTATTTTCTCCAACCTCCATCGAACCCCAACTAGCGAGTCCATTTTCTGAAGCAACCTTGCGACCAATAGACATACCCTCTATTTTTTGATCAACCCTATACTCCGCAACCTCGAACCGCTCTTCTGTTGGATCTTTTTGCCTCAAACTAATGCTACTCGCCATAGCATACAAAGGGCAACCTTTTATTCTACTAAGTAGAACCCTCGACATGCCTCGAACTCTACTGTTCGGCCTTGAGTGAGATACCCGATTCGCCCGTGGTGTCACCAATGGCTTCGCATGCCCAATGCAAAACCTATCCAACACCTTTGACGTGCACGTCCCTTTAGACAACCATAGCAGGTCCCAGTTAACAATGCTTCTCTGAGACAACCATAGTTCCTTGCCAACCATGCCTCCACGAAACAACCATAGCTTGCTATCCATGTCTTCGCGAATCCCAACTACACTCAAACCATCCATGTCAAGCCTTTGCTCCCTCATACGAACCAACCTCATATGACTTGAGCTTTTTTTACTTCATCAGATCCATTGATGTGACACCACCTACAATAATGTTCCTCACTAACCTGTAGGTATTCTCTTTTACCATTCATCCCTACCATCGCATCCTTCTCCACCTTCATTAGCATACCTTTATAACTATCACTGTTATAATCCAAGGTCCCTAATGAAAAGAGATTACCAGGATGCATTGGACTTGATAAGACAGAAAGCCAGTCACCATCCGACCCATCTGAACACGTGGCCATGGTTGTGGATGCCGATCTCTCCTCGTTGTCTTGATCCCTAGTTCGTCCTAGATAGTCCCCTTCATGTGCCATTCTCCGCACTTGAAATCACTTCCGTTGAACTTTTTTGACTCCGACCTGGATCCTCTTCCACAACCCAGCAGGTGGCTCCTCATCATCCGCCAAGCACAAGCGAATCTTCGCTACTGCCTTGGCCTCCAACTCTTCCCACTCTTGCTCCTCCATCTTCTCGGACTTCTTCTCTGAGAGCGCGATAACCATCCCTTGCTGCACGAAGAGTTCCCTGACACGCCTTTTCCATAACCCGAAATTCAATGAACCATCGAACTTCACAAGAGCAAATTTCGCGCCGTGATTCGACATCCTCCAACCTTAGCTCTTGATACCACTTGATATGAATTCAGCAACCAGAGAACAAAACACGCAAAGAACATGGACACAAGAGATAATATAGTTCGGCCTAATACCTACATCCACGGAGAGAAAAGAAAACTTTTATTGACGAGTTTTCGAGCCACAAAGCCATACAAAAACCTAGGGTAACATGTCTTTATATAGAGAAAAACCCTTGGTGTACAAGTAACCTATCTAGGTCAGATTAGGAGTCCAAAACCTAATCAGAATAGGAATGGGAATAGGAAATAAGTCTTTCCTATTTCTCGCCATCCCAATAATAGTGATAATAGTAAAAAACATTATAATTTGTATTATGTCAATATATAAATTACTCTACGATGTTCTTTACCTGAACAATTGAGAATCTGAATTCAATTTGTTTTCTCAGACCAATACGAGAAAAATTTGAAAAAGGTTGTTCTAAATAGCTTTTCGATCAATTTGCACAAATTTCGGACATAATGTGTTGTAACAACCATTTTTGTAACCATTTTCCTACGTAGACAAAGTACCTTACACTTAATGAAATGTAAACAAATATTGTATAGTATACAAAATCTAGTTAGTATTCAATGAAATAGAATAATTAGTTACCATTCAGAACCCCGTAATTTGACTTAAGCTGTCACCATAGAGTTGTGGATTTACCTAAAATAATGGTATCAAATTTAAATTAAAACTTATTTCAAGAGTATATAATTTGTTTTGATGATATTTGTAAAGCTCATGATTTGACCGACTGACTCTACAGACCAACACGAGTCTTTTCCAGCGTGCTTTGTCCTCACTCGCACGCACCCTGGAAAACTTCCCAGGAGGTTACCCATCCTGATCCTACTCTCGGCCAAACGCGTTTAACCTTGGAGTTCTCTCAGGATATGTGCCAGAAAAGAAGGTACACCTTGTTAATATGAATAGTCAAATCAAATCACTTAAGCATTTCAGACAGTACATATCATTTATGGGGTATCACAATATTCCCATCTAAAACTATGTACACAAATAAGATTTAGGAAAAATTAAACAAAAAATAATTATTGAAAAGTCTTAGGAAAGTTCTCAATATACGTTGCAAAATTATACATTTTTCAAATATTTGGATATTGATTTATTTTGTGTGAATGCTGAACACTATATCATTCAATCCTTAAGACTTAATAAATATATTTGTTATACTCTAAAAATATTTTTTTTATTGGACTCCTTTGATTTGTGATAACGTATTTGTTTTAAAATTGTGATCTATTCACACTTAGAATATTGTCTCGAAGGTAAATTTTTACACCAAGTACCACCTAGAATATTGTTATTCTTAATTTTTGAGCTAAGGAGCTTCTAACTTAAGATATGGTAAGATTTGATGTACCATATCTCTATTCATATGGATTATGTCGACCTAATTAGAACTTATTGTACCTATGTTTAAACTTACCAAAATTAACTATTTGGCCAAAATCATTAAAAAAAATTTAGGAAATAGTTTTCTTTGTTCTTGTGATTTTGAAAATGTTAATTTAAATTAACTAAATCTTATTAACTATCTTATTAGGCTACTAAATATTTTAATTGTTTGCAGCTTTCGGGAAGATAACATTAAACACGTGGCAAAATATTTTGCATACAAATGAAGTCATTTTTTAAAAGAGTAAGATATCATAACTACTTAGTATGAACGAATGTATAACAAAATTTTCCAATAAAAACAAGATTCTCAATATTATTGACACTCACTATCCATCCAACAGAAATTATATTAGCTTCAATTGGTGGCCCGTTTTTATTCCAAATTAGTGCTCCAGAAAATTAGACCATTTCCTATTTCAATGTTACAGTTATATTATGTGGGCAGAAGAGGTGTATTAAATTACTAGACTTTTTTTATTTTTATGTTTTCTTTTCTTTTTCACGTTGATTTATTCTTGAAATTTATTGATTGCAGCTATGTTATGTGGAGTTAACATTCAAATTCAATGAATAATATAGTGCCAAACAAAGAACATGGAAGCGTAAAGAACTAATGGATTCAAAATAGCAAAGCTTTATTAGGAGAGTATGAGACTAATTTTTTCTAGTGCATGATCAATGTTATGGTTGTCACACTATAAGTAATAGGAAAATTTAGACTAATTTATTAAAAGTAAAATTTAAGAGAGAAAAGGGAATTTCGTATGACTCAATATAAATATAAAAAATATAAATTTTAAGCAATGAATATATAAAATCATATACATATTGAGATTAATTCAATTTTCAATTTTCAATTATTTATACTAATTTTAGTAATATTCTAGTGATCCAATCAATCTTATAATAACTCGCTACCTAAAATAGGAACTTGCATATAAAAGCATATTGATGAAAACTCGCCATCTAAAATAAGAAATTACACATAAAAGTCTATATACCACAACCCGCAATATTTTAGTTTTTTTCCTAGGAACCTATGTATCAAATTTTAGATATCTACCCCATAAATAGTAACACCATATAAACTATTTGTTGATAAATCATTAAATTCATATAATATTTAAATTTAAAAATAATAATAACACTATATAAAATATTTATTGATAAAATATTCTATTTTATATATAAATTATTTTATAGTATTATTAAATGAGAAATTGATATTGCAACACTTCTTTAATATTATACTGTTTATTTAAATGTTTGATTTATATTAGACTATTAATTTAAGTGAAAAATTATGACACTAATTTGTATGAGCGGAAGAAAATAATTTATAGAAAAATTGTTTGGTTATAATAATAACTTACATGTTGTCCAGTAAAATTCGATGTTAATGGTTGTATTACTCCTCCTTGTCTTCGTTGAATAGGTACCGAACTATTTAGACAAGCATTAACTTCAAAGAAACCAAGTGTTTCATCTTTATTGTATCTCAAAGCTCTTCTTAGGTCTCTTTCTATTTTGAATTTTTATTTTGAAATTTGGCTCCATCTTTACACATGTGTAATAACTGTTCAGGTAAAAACCATCACTAATATTTATCTTGAGTCCATGAGACAAAGAAAATAAGTACCTGAATTTTATGATTTTGGAGCATAGGATATTGTAGAGCTGGTTGCTTATATATATCAATGCACTTAATAAATGAAGACTATAAAAATAAATTAGTAAAATGAAACATGACTCTAATAAAAAAGTGTAAAGGTACCTTCAATGTAAAGAGTACACGTGAGTACCTTTGTTTTTCTTAATCCTTTCACGCCATGGTAACTCATACTAATACATAAGATGACCAACAAATATATATGTACCCATCATCTTCTATTCCAATGATAAATATAGACAAGACTTATTTATTTATAGGGAGATTACATACGCTTATCACTTGACATAGGGTTGAATATTTAAAAGCATTTTAATTCTTTATTTATTAAGGAATTTGACCCATTAATTTTTAGTCAAAATTCATTAGTTATTTTGTTTTGTTGCTAATTTAGATCCTACCTTTCATTTAATGCAAATTGAAATATTAATCATCAAATTTTAGTCAAAGTCATTCATTATATATTGAGCTTTTTGGATTCTACCTACCATTGAATACAAATTGAAATATTTTGAGAATTGAGAAAAATCCATAATTTTTTAATGGGTGGACCCAAATTTTAAAAGATAAAAGTTATAAATAATAATGATCAGTGTAATGACATTAATAGAAATAAATTTTCAAATTTGAAATTTTAAAAGGAAAAAAAGATTTATTTATTTTGTGTATGGAGAAAACGAGAATATATAAGAGTAACAAGTATTATACAAAATTATCTCACAATCACGATTACCAATTTTATAACAGTGGAAGAAGTCAAAAATACTAAAACCAACTATGATAGTCAATTTTTGTATCTTAACTTTTTTTAAGTAAAAAAAAAAGCCAATTAACAATTATTAGGTCGAGTTATGCTACCTAGGGAAAAAACAATTAACAAATATTTGTTCGGGAGTATGCTACGATCGCGAGCAAATTACGGAAATGTATAAGGGTTCAGATATCAATGTTTTTAAAATTGATCAGGAAGGCGATCCAAAACTCTTAAAATTTATGGTTTATTCGGTTCGACTAATTGGGTCGTCAGTCGGACCGGAGCTTCTATGTTATATTAATGTTATTAAATAATATTTAATAAATTTAATTTAGCATTAAAAATGATAAAATGTCAAATAAGTTCAAATATTTAACAACTTTGTTATACAATTTATCCAAAGAAAATCTTCAAACACGAATTAAACAAGTCTAGAAATACAAGAAGATGATTATACAAATTTTATTATTCGACATATTAGTGCAATTAGTTTGACTTAGTTGATATATTATCGAGAATTGTTAAGAAGATAAACTTATTGTGATCCAAAAGTGATGTATAAACTCCGAACGTGGAAGTTGATGTTTTATTTTTAAATTAAATCCGATAAAATAGAACTGATCCGGGGGAACCGGGTTACCCATAAGTACCTGACCGGATGGTCTGACCAAATTTTGGCCGATCAAACCAATTTTTGGGTTTTATGTCAAAATCGACCCAAATTTGATCCTGGTTAGCAGTCCAACCGGTCAGACCGCCGAAAAAACTAATTAACAAATATTAGTACGGGAGAATGATACGATCGCGAGCAAATTAGGGAAAAGTATTAGGGTTCAAATATGGCCCGATAGTATTCAAACTCTAAAAGAGAGATTTCACAAGAAAAAAACATTATAAGGGTTCCAAAGTGGGGCAATTGTTATCTAAATACTAGATGGCTTCAAATTATGGCGGTTGCAATATATTGTTGAGTTAGATGGCTTCAATTTTATAATATTCGAATATATTCCTTGATTTAATAGTATTCAAAGCTACAACTTGATTTCTCTGTTCCTTTTGAAAAGAGTGGTTAGCTTCCTAGAGGATGCTAAAATAATGCCTTACAGTAAGACCGCCTCCAATTTCGTGGGAGGGCTAGCAATTACAATATCAAGATTAGCTCCTACTCTAACCGCTTTTGTAAGCCAATCCACAACTAAATTTGTGCTTCTAGGAGTAAAAGCAAGTTTACATAAAAGTAAACTCAAAAGTGTTGCTTGCATCTCCATAGCTTGAAGTTTAATCTTCCACTCAATGTCGGAGGTAGCACCGTTCAGATAATCAACCAGATGTTTGCAATAAGGGAGCTGGCTAATCAGGAGGTGTCTCAGCAACTTACAATTAGTACCTCCAGATTGGCAATTCTTGCTTTTGTGACCTACAAGGTTACAATAATAACAGAAGTCAGGAATCCTCTCGCACCTAAACTCCACTTCCCTGGGTGGCAGATTTCCCCCGTGGAGGACAAAGCCATTTAGCAGTGGAGCATCAAGGTTCCTCTGAAGAACTCTCCTATAAATATTTAAAACTACTACATTTGTAAAGACTCGAACTACATAACTCTTGATTAATCTTAAATTCTCCTACGAGTATTTGATATGGGTTGGTACTGGTTTCATAAGATTTTCCAATGAGGCTAAAGAATCAGAATCAATCAATGAAACAGGAAATGTGGTGGGGTTGGATGAATCAGGGGGCCACCCAGAGAAGTGACAAATTTCAAATTACCGCATCTCACGCACTCCAACATTTATGTCCAAGTTTATGTTTTAGAAGTCCATGTAGAGGCCACCATCGGAACATGTCCCCGTCAAACAAAAAAACCGTTAGAACATGTCAATTTTGTTCGTACCACCCAAAAAAAAAAAGGAAGATAAACAAAAGCTCAGAATTTATAAAGCGAACTTGTGAACTTCCTAGCAAATAAAGCAAGATTTTGCCTGTTAGCCGTCCATCTACATGGGTATCTAAATGCTGCAAAAGCAATTAAAACGAAATTCATCCATTTAAAGGAAGCACAAAGCATCCTTTTTCGAGGCGGGAAGATGAATAAATGTTTTCAACAGGTGAGAAAATTGCCTTGAAAAAATCAAATTCCGGATCTTCAATTGTCAAGAACTGTAAAGATGAATCATTGGTAACTTGAAGGCATCTGAGAATACCATTAAACCGTTGTTTTATAAAGAAACCATCTTCATCTAGTCTAGAACTAAATCGTCAGGCCATGTCACCAAATTGAACAGACCAGATTCTTGGGGAAGGGAAGAACACAGGCAAATATTTGACAAAGATGACGCAAATAATCCCTGCATGGCAACTTTTACAACTAATCTCGGGTATCCTGACACTAATTGGGTTGACTAATCCAAATTTGAGCCGAAGAGGAACTTTAAATGTTGACAAAAAATTCTCCCAACAAGACAACTCGTCAGATTCCTGAGCAATGCAGGAGCAAAGAAAGAATGCACCCAACCTCATATCTTCCAACAGACATATTACCATTAAACTTGGGAAGTACTAAACATATATACATTACTGTTGTTCAAAATTATATTAACTAAATTGCAATTATTTAACTTTAGGATTCCAAGGTATCCACCGAGTAATATTTAATTCTCACACAACATTCTCTATTCCACAAGACTACAGAAAAAAATCTCTTGTAATTCTCAGGCCACCAATTTCATGACGAATTATCTTACTTATCCAACTTCAGGTAGCTTCCCATGATGTGGCAATGATATAATGTTAACATAATTAGTAAAGAAACTTAAATTCTCTTTGGAAGATTTTGGTTCTAATCTTGAAAAAGTATCATTGAAAATGTCACAATAGAATTGAACAATGCTCGCCTTTGAATACTATGTACAAGCGCCTTTGCATCATGAGAAGAATATTCGGGACACTGTTGCCTCTGTCGTCATAAAAACACTGCATTGACTTTGCAGACACTCGAAAGACCACACACAGTACTATTAACTCGAAGAGAATTTAGAATGCCCAATACAAAAAACAGAGGAGAAAGAGTTGCATAAAAACAAGGGAATTAGGATTAGGAGGCACCTAAGATTGTGGTAAAGGCTGGAGTAAAAAAGGATTGGATTATTCTAGACAGGGTTCGAACCTTGGAAAGGTCTACTAATTGAAAAACAAAAAGGAAGCAAGCGATTGATTAAATTAGAACAAATCAAATGCATTCAATATTCTTCATCAAAATGTATTATTGTTGTTGAAAATTATAGCAAGTAAATTGCAATTATTTAACTTTAGGATTCCAAAGTATTCCCCGAGTTATATGTAATTCTCACACAACATTCTCTATTTCACAAGACCACAGAAAAAAATCTCTTGTAATTCTCAGGCCACCAATTTCATGACGAGTTATCTTACTTATCCAACTTCAGGTAGCTTCCTATGATGTGGCAATGATATCATGTTAACATAATTAGTAAAGAAACTTTCAGAAGTTTTTGGTTCTAATCTTGAAAAAGTATCATTGAAAAAGTCAAAATAGAATTGAATAATGCTCGCCTTTAAATACTGATGTAGATTCGAGCTGGCTGAAAAGATTGCAAAACTCTCCCAACAATTAAAGTGCACCTAAAATAAATAAAACTAATAAAGTAAAAAGAACTTACTTTTTCTTTTTTAAAAGAACCCATAGCAAACGACCTAACCACGTCGCGTGCTTGTAGCATTAAGATTAGGCATCTGTCGAGAAGCAAAAAAATGATGTAAATGGAAGATACATTTGGCTTGAGTTCAAAATTTGTGATCAATCTGTAACACATTCACAACTACGACAAAGCACATATGAAAACTTTTAGAGTCTGATTTTTTGTTTAAATCAGCAGAAATTTTGTCAACTTACTGTCACTTTAAGATGACTACTTTTTAGTTCTACTGTACTATCCTCATTGCAGCAACAACGAGTCTGGTTAAAGGATCTTTTACTTACACAATTGTGATTAGACCTCGCTTATCATCAAGGACTTGAAAGCAGGGTTTGGGTATTCAAGTTAATATAGGCTGGTCTAAAAGCAAGAAACTAAGAAAATCCGGATAACGAAGCTTAAGCATGTCCTCCATATGAGTGTAGTAAAGCCAGCTTTTGCCAACTAAATAGTGCCAACCAATAAACACTTAGAAGCAAATCTGTAGCTTGTTCAACTACAAAGATTTAACAGGAAATCAATCTGTAGCTTTTAGAAACTCTAGGAGTGATTGGAAAATGGGATCTTCATCAAGGAAGAAGTTGTTCACAACTAATGCTTAGGGAGCAGGTCTGGAAACTTTGAGGGCGAACACAGTATGATGAAAAGACCAAAGATTTTCAAGTACCACTTTCTTATGAGCCTTTGAAAATACACGAGCCCATAAGAAAAGAGCAACTAAACTTTTACCTTCTTCTCCAAAACAAGAAACTATGGAAGGAAAGGGGAATAACACAACACAGCAATGCAACGAAGGAACAACTCCAACAAGGTATTTATAGAGGAAAATAACATAACTGAACACATCATGTTAAGGTAGAAGAGAAGCAGACTGTTCGGATAAGGAACAAGCCTGCCGTCGCTGCCCCTCCTAGCAGCGCCAAACCCGCGGCGGATGGCGGAGAGCCCCAGCCTTTCCACCTGGAGGCAGAGCCTCAACACACACAGTGCAGAAAAAACAAGGGAATTAGGATTAGGAGCCTAATCCTAAGATTGTGGTAAAGGCTGGGGTAAAAGGATTGGATTCTACTCTAGACAGGGTTCGAACCTTGAAAAGGTCTACTAATTGAAAAACAAAGAAAGAAACAAGTGATTAATTGATTAAATAAATTAGAAGGAACAAATCTCAATATTCACAAGGAAGCAGATCAAACTGTACATGGAAAGTTCAATAAGCTACAAATTTTCTGATATGTCAGTGATTACAATTAAACGAAATTCGAAATAACTTTAAAAAACAACAAAACAATAATTGGAAAAAAATTTATCCCGAAGCAATTAACCTCCAATCGTACAAAATATAATAAAACAAAAAACGAATTATATATAAAAAAAAGAGAGAAAGGAAAAGGAGAGGATGGGGAAAACCTGGCGGTGGGAACTCTACGAGGAACCTCCGTCTGGAGGGGAGGCCGAGGAAGCCGTTGAAGCGGTCGAAGGTCACGTGGGACACGTGTTCGTCGGCAAGCGATGTCCATCCGGCCGCACGACAAGACATAAGTAGGGCTGACGTGAAGGAGGATGACGGCATCGCCAGGGAGGATGTAGTGGTTGACGGCCCAGCGTAAGCGCTCTCGTCGGAGAGGTGCCGGCGGTGGGGTGGGTGTGGCCCCCGGAGGGTGGTGGTGGCGGGGGGAAGAAGGATGGTGGATCTTGATCGTCGGGAGCTGGGGCTGGGGCTGGTCCGGATCGATTGGGTTAAGCATTCATTTTGGGGATTTTTTTTTTCCCAAATGCTAATTGATATTTCTAGGGTTTGTGGGGGTTAGGGAGTGTTGTTCAGTTTCTAATATAAAAAGGTGTTTAGGGGTTTTGGAGAAGCAAGGTTCAAGGTGGCAGTATGGGAGACACTAGAGAGGAGCGTACGAGTGGGTTAAGCAACGAATCTTTTCGGACAAACTTTTTTTTCTACACTTATCTGCTTTTTACTGAACTTGTCAATTTCTTTCAAAAAAGAACCTGTCAATTAAACCAAAATTCAGTTTTGGTTTCTGGAAAAGTGACAAAACTTGTCCATATAGAAACTTGTTTTGATTAATTTATTTTGGTTTTTAATATCCGATTTTCAGTCAAGTTTTTGTTTGATGAAGCCATTGACATTAATTTCACAATAATAATAGTAGTAGTTCTGGTGACAATAAATTTGTACCATGTTATGAAAGTTTTCAATAACAACATTTCGGATCAAAAGATAGCATTAAGAGATTACCAATTTAATACGGCCTCGTTTCAACGTCAAGGCGGGTCACTACGATTTTGCCGAGGTACTCTTTTCTTCTTGATGCGAGTTTTTCCACTGAGTTTTTACCACCGGAGGGTTTTAACGAGGCCGGCGGCCGCAACTTCGAAAGAGGGGATCTCGACACTCATGCCAGTAGGACTTCTTTCGATGTTGGTTAATTGACTATGTCTGATACTCTGTATTTCTTTTTCGTATTTATATAGGGGCATGATCCCAGCTTTTCTACCCAAAAAAAGTGCTCTGGTTTAAAAAAAAATTAGATTCCCAATTGAATGTTGTAAGGTAAGAAAAGAACTCATCTCATCTTAGTCTTAAAAATTCCAACTAATTTTTTTTAATTGATGTAGAACAAAGTATTCACCAATTGAACTAAAAGCTTATTAGTCTTGACTTGTTACTGATATAAAAGTTGTAAAAAGGTTTAAAAAAAATGTATAAGTATAAATAGTTGTATGCCATACTATTAATTAATACTAAAATAAATATAGTTGGGTTCATGTAGTTAGAATTAATGCATTTGAAGGTCTACCAAGTTGCACGTTCGTTTCTGTAGTTTACAAAAACATATATTTAATTCCCTACCTACATGTTAAATTTGCTTTGATACGCGTTGAATTCGACTTGAATAATTCTATAATATACGCGATTCGGAAACTTATGGCCTCGTTGCAGCTTACAAGGCTTCAATAATTGCTGCCATTTGGGAGTTTAATGACGTTGTTGCCTTCGGTAGTTTAATGACGATTAAGCGGGGTTGGATTCAGTGGGGACAAGACATGTCCCTACTGAAATGGATTAAGTGATTTTGGTTATAGACACGATTTTTTATGAATGTCAGATCTCTAGACATGATTTTTAATAAAATCCGATGGTCCAAATGAAATCTCCTCCGTAGGGATAACTTTTATGTTGTCCCCACTCAATCCAAAACCCGATTAAGCTTTGTAGATAGAGAAACCCCTATTAACGTAGGTTGTAGTTTACTTGCATGCAACGTTGACATATTTTTTTCCTTCCTAAATGAATGTAGCTTAATATAGTTAAAGGGAATCAAATTCTAATCTCTTCTTAATAATCAACACCTCAATGTGAAATTATTGAATGCTGATAACCGGTTGGTACTAGTGCTCTTCCTGATCTAATAAGTTTCTTGTTGCTACGTTCCATCTATGCACTACCCTTTTAAGATACTATATTGAAAATTTTCATATCAAACCAAAATTTAAAGATAATAGATCAATAATTTTTTAAGCTTATATATGAGTAATACTCTATTTTAAATATTCAACTTCTTTGTCACTTTCTGTTGGTGTAGTTCATACAAATCATTTGGTGGATATTTCTTTGGTTAAAGTAAAAAATAACTTCGAAATGTATTTTGATTTGTTTAAAGTTGATAATAGAATACGCAATAATTCACATACAAAATCTGTGTACAAATCACCATAATAATTCATAGGTTGTTAATGTCGAAAAAAAATCTTTTAATTTGCTCTTGCGTTGGAAACAAGGCTACCGTTCTTTTATGTATGTTCTTTGGCTCCATCATAATAGTGCTCGAATCCCCCTGTTCGAGTATTTGCAACAATTTTGTCTTTTTTTAAGAACTCAACTCGTTTGAATTTGGATGATTAGTCTAGTGTTTCACTAAAAATAGTTTCTCAACCAAAAGAGCTAAAAATTGTGGAGCATGCTCGGGGGATGAGCTTGCCATTATATTCTTCTTGGGAAATTCCCAACTAATTGGTTGCATGTGAGTGGCGTAAATGGCGGACCATCTTGTGCTAAATATGTCTAAAACTCGATCGCTTTCGCTTCATTGACGTCATATGTCTAAAACTTGTGCTAAATATGTTATTCCTCCCGAGGGAAAAAAAAGCAGGTAATGGTAGGAGCATTGGTTAAGCAGAGGAGAGAACATGTGGGTTAAGCAAAGAATCTTTTCGGACGAACTTGTTTCTCTATACTATCGGTATTAGGAAACTACTGAACCGATCAATTAATACAAAAATTGAGTTAGGTCGTATTTTTGAAAAAGTGACAAAATTTGTCCATCTAATGTACTTTCAAAAGTTCAAACTCTAGACTTGATGATTAAGTTAAAACGTGATATACTAATTGGTTTTAACAAACTTGTTTTGGTTAATTTAATTTAATTTTTTATATCCAATATTTTAGTCAAGTTTTTATTTGATGAAGCTATTGGGGTTAATTTCACAAGTTGTTTCTGATGACAACGAAATTGTACTATGTTAAGAAAATTTCCAATACCAACATTTGGGATGAAAAGATAGCATTAAGAGATTACCAATCTAATATGGTCCAATTTAGAGCCAAAAAATATATAATATGGTCTAAAAGTATCAAAGGGCATAAGAACCAATAGAACACAATATTTAATTCGCCATTTGCCATAATATTCTTTTTGTTTAAGGTATATCCATAATATTCTGCTACATAGAATTTAAATGAGGTTCTAAATTAATCTGTAAAAATAAAATTAAATTTACGTAGACAACGGAGATCCAATTTTTTCTGAATCCTTATATATTACAAAAGAAATTCTTTCAACAAAATTGTGAATTAGGAAAAATTGGTCGACTAAATATAAACCGGAGATTGAATCTTGATATACCCACTAATAATATATTTTTGTTACCCCGAGATATATTGTCAGTGACAGATTTTTTGATTGAAATGAAATTTGGAATGAGTACATGAAATCATGTAGGCTCAAACTCCGTAGGTTCGAATCTTGTCGTTCACAAAATTTTTATTTGATTTTTTCAGATGGGTATCACGGAAATAAGCGAAAGACTGATTTGGTTAATGTGTTAATTAAAACTTCTCAATTTAAAATTAGGAAGAAAATCATATTTCAATGAACTTCGACCGTGTCAAATTTTGGAACTGGCATTTGCCAATGATAGTAGGCAGAAGAATAAGCCGTAAGTTTTTGTTTTGAGTAACATATGAAGAGAGAGATATTTGATATTAGAGTATACTGCTAGGTTTGAATTTTGCAGTGCAAAAAAAAATAGTTATAAAAAATCAAAAAAATTAAGAATGAACGAACAATGAGATCTCCTAATAAAAATATACTGAATTAAAGTCATTAAAAATATATTGTATTTAAATATTTGTTAGCTGAATTATACCTTAATTTTAATTGACTCAAATCGTGAGGAAATTATTAAAAAAATAAATTAAACGTAAAGAAGCGAACCAGAAATTAAGAAAAAGAAGAAGCTGATGCATGTGCCACCAATTGGATTTTCATGAACTTGGTGGGAACGTGATTCAGATTTTTCGTTTTTAACCCATATTTCTCTTTTTTATGAATTACTAGTAATGAACCCTAAAGACACCCAATTGCATCACTTTCATGGTGGTTTTGTGGTTTCCTTTTGTTGTCATTCGGCCTTTATTTTTGACAAGTAAACTTATACATCAAATAGTAATTACATGCTGTTAAATTATACATCAAATAGTAGAGACTCAAAAAATATGCAAAAAACCATTCCTCCCTAAACATGAGGACAAAAGCCTATAATTAACGCTTAGAAAAACAACGCGGTGTTGATGAATAGTGGAACTTGAAGTGTTCCTTTGCTATTCCAGAAAAATACAATTAAGCCCTTCGTCCCCCCTTTGGCCCTTCTATTTAAATTCCCCATTGCTCGAGTTCTCCTTTCCCATTTCTCTTCGGAACCTTTCTTGTTCATATTCGGGTAGATTATTAAGGCACGTGCAAAAGAAAAGTTGAGGAGCTACACACATCACCCCAACACAGAGCTACGCCATTTCGACCTTGGATTAACTAGCTCGACACTGCGACGCTTTCTCCTCCAAGGCACAAGGTAAGAGTCGCATCCTTGATTACAATTTCGATAATAACTAGCTTTGCTTGTTGTTTTGACCCTCTTAAGATTGTTAAAGCATGCGAAGAGGTGTTGAACCATTACGCCATGCAAACTTTTTCTTAGGCCCTTTGTGACTGACTCCCTGATCTCTCCACAGAACATAGATGTGTTCAATTATCTAACTGATTCATAGCCCTTTAATTGTTCAGATTGTAAACACTACTAATTTAAATAAGTTGGTAAAATTCCTTAACAAGGCTTTATAATCCTGTCCACAAAACACAAGCATAGGCTTCATAAACTGCACCTATACTCACTTTTCTGTCCTCGGTAGTTCGATTAACCAAAAATATTCCTCACATCACGCGCGGTTAAACCTCGAAACAAAGGAATGTCATTACGAGGAATATGGGAGTGTTTGTTTAGTTTCTATTATAAAAGCTGTTTAGGGCTTTTGATTTGTTTAAAGTTGATAATAGAATACGCAATAGGTCATATCTAATTGTTTAGAGGCAGCAGATTGGCTTTGTTTCAATCTGGTTTGCTCGTTTCCAAAAGATGTCTTTACTGCACCAGCTCTAATAACTTCCTTGTTGCTACGTGATCTAATAGGTCCCTTGTTGTTGATATAAATACCAAGCTCCCTCTCCTTGTTGGTTCTTCTTTACCTGTGGACTCTCTCTCTCTCTCTCTATCTCTCATCTGCCGCTGTTTGTTAGGTTGGTTTTATTTCTCAGTTGTTCTCTCTCTGTTGTCCGCTGATTAATTGAAATCTTATATTGCTTCCTTTTGTCTAGTTGGCAGCTGATTAAGAGAGAGTTTTTGAAGTCCTTTTGCTCGGACAAGTCCTATTTCCATCTCTTTCGTCAGGTAAATCGCTCTCTTCTAAAGAACGTGTTAGCAATTTTCCAACAGAATGTAAACTAAGCATCCGCTATACTTTTTTATGGACAAGTCCTGGACGAATTTTATCCTTTTATATTTGGTTAAACTACTGACCGAATCTCAATCAACCTCATACTCATCGTGGTTAACTTTTTTAAAATAAATATTTGGTGTATAATTTCAATTATTTGGTATTAGTTCCTTGTCTTGAGCGCATCCAAATTTTACAATGTTGTAAAGTTTTGGGATGATTATATATAAAAATTATGATATGATATTTAAATGAATTGATCATATGACATATTGAGACTACGATTGTAACACTTTATTTGTGTAAAAATAAAATTTTCTATTAACCAATATGGTCACAATTTATTGCAAATAAAATCTGCCATATAATATCTACTCGATATTTTTTTAGAAGTAGATTTTCTTTATTAAATATATAGTAATATTTACACCAATGAGACTCCTCCCCTACCAAAGGAACCCTCCCCAAACCTTTTTGCAGCAGCCGAAACCAAGTCCTGATGTGCTGACTCCTTCAGCTAGATTAGGTAATTCAATTACCCTAAGCTCTGACGCCGCAATAGTTCCAGGAACAAAACAAATTTTGAAATCCAATTTTGAAATTATTTTGGGATGGATGTGATTTGAAATACAATTATTATGGTATCAGTTTTGAATTCGTTAATTACTATTTTTTAGAATTAACTAGCATCGGATGCAGTTTCTAGGATTATTGCCTTGTGAAAACAATCACATGTGAAATTATTAAATTGTAGTAAATTATACGAATAGATCCTGGAATTGTATATGCAGTAAGGTTTAAATGATTTAGTTTTAAAAATAAAAAATTTAGGTGGAAACAAGTGAGACCACTCATTTTCACGCGGTACGAATAGGATATCAAGAGGGTCTTAATTATATTATAATATTCTAATTTTTATTTGGAAGAAAAAGAGATTTTTGCATCCTGACACAGTAAACACTAGAAAATCTTAATAAACTTGCATATATTAGTCGATCTAATTAAAACTATAACATATTTATTTGCATTTTCTTCTAATACAAATACAGAGCCCATTTAAAACAACCCGTCAGACTCAAACTTCCCACCTCCCTCCCCGCTGACCCGGCCCATTAAAACACGCCGCGACAAATAGCCCATCCCTTCTTCGCGAAACCAAACGTGCATATAAATGGGCACTTCAAATCAAGATTTTGTTAAGAACTAATTCATCAAGCTTCTTTCTTTCTTTAATTTACTAATAACATTTTTTTTTATAAATGCAGGTTCTCTATCAAAATGGGCCGTCCAGGACCAAAACAAGGCGGTGCCGATGGATCCAAGATTGACGATGATGTCATTCTCCTACTATTTTTTATAGGCCTTTTGGTAAATTTTCCTTTATTTGTTTACGGCATTTTGTGTTTGTTAGATCAATATAGAAATTGGATCCGTCGGCGTCGCACGTTGTCCCTCGTTAATGGTCTACGGGAGGTTGAGATGTCAACCACCCGACACCGCGAGGGAGACTGTTCAATATGTCTCGAAATATTAGAGGCAACTGATCTAGTGTACGCGTGGAGAGAGTGTGAGCACTCTCTCCACTCTGAGTGCTTTAGGAGGTATTTCCACTTGTGGTACGGTGATGGTGGTACTAAAACTTTTCGTTGTCCCATATGTCGGGCTCCACTATAGTTTTATATAGTTATCATTACTATTTATCGGATCCATTTATGATAGAAACATAATAATATGTATTGCGACAAAAAATTCATATGTTTTTTTCATTAATGATGCAGTATATAGATATATATACTTCTCTCAATCTTGTTGCTTCTTGAGCAAAGCATCCGCTATACCTTTTTATGGACGAATCTTGGTTGGATTTTATCCTTTTATATTTTGTGAAATTGCTGCCTGAATCCCAATCGATTTCATACTCAACATGATTGAATTTTTAAAATAAACATTTGGTGTCTAATTTCAATTATTTAGTATCTACTGTTATTCCCCTGTCGTGAGTGCATCCCAGATTCACAATGTTGTAAAATTTTGGATTGATTATATATATAAATTCTGATATAATATTTAAATGAATTGATCATCTAACATGTTCAAGTTAGGATTGTTACACTTAATTCGAGTAAAAAGCATTTGTACTTCTAAAACAACGATATGGTCAAAATCAATTTAAAATAAACGTGCCTTGTAATATCTAATCGATGTATTAATCTCCAACTCCAAACTTTTTTTAATAAGTAAATTATTGTATTTCATCAAAATAATCTACTTAGAAGAATATATCAAAGGTACTAGATAACGCATATCAAGATACACCATAATGATAGACGCTATCTGAGTATAACTACCAAAGTGACTCCAAAAAAATTTATACCCAAAAACCCTAAGGTCGTCAAAAAATTCGAATATATAACTAAAGAAGGACAAATCAAACCAAAACAATTTCACAGATAACAAACTCCAAACTTTAGATCCGAATATAGGCCGATCAAATCAATTATCATATACTCCTCCAGAATGGATTCCTAAAAATCCGAGTAAATGTGCCGTGTACTCCTCCTCGTAGGTTTGGATGGATGACTAATTTATTTTTAATCCTTGTTGAATCATTTCAGTTTCAAACCAAATTGTAATACGTGCTACCCATTATAAAATTAATTTAATTTAATTAAGATTTTAAGTTGGAAATTTTAAAAATTGGAATACTTATTGAGAGCGACCGACGTCTCCTGTGATGGAGCTTACCATGATTCGAGTCGATGATCCATCATCATGGGATGATACCAACTGGGAGGTTATATATACTGAGTGTTTAGTTCTGATTGACTTTCTAACCATCGTGGGATGAGCTTACTATGATGGGGATGTCTATGTCACGACCTTGGGTTATTGGAGGTGTTGGAGTACGAAATTAATGTCTCGGAGTGATGACGGTCTATCTCCGGATGTGCGGGAATCGGCTCGGGCTCCTCGGAACAAGGAGCCCGGGGCGAGAGGCCCCTCTCACCCGCATAGGCGAGACCGAGCGAGGGCTCTTCTCGCTCACGAGGAGCCCGGGCGAGAAGCCCCTCTCGCCCGCATAGGCGAGACCGAACGAGGGCTCTTCTCGCTCACGAGGAGCCCGGGCGAGAAGCCCCTCTCGCCCGCATAGGCGAGACCGAGCGAGGGCTCTTCTCGCTCACGAGGAGCCCGGGCGAGAAGCCCCTCTCACCCGCATAGGCGAGACCGAGCAAGGGCTCTTCTCGCTCACGAGGAGCCCGGGCGAGAAGCCCCTCTCGCCCGCATAGGCGAGACCGAGTGAGGGCTCTTCTCGCTCACGTTGGTGTACCGGGCGAGAGGCTCCTCTCGCCCACGAAGGCGAGACCGAGCGAGGGCTCTTCTCGCCCACATGGCCGAGTCCTATCGGGAAACTCGTCCGACTCAAATAGGCGAGAGGCCGGTAGGAGGCACGAGCGAGGAGTCGAGTGAGAGGCCTACGAAAAGAGGTCGAGTGCCGAAAGGCCGAGCGAGAGGCCGAGTGGCGAGAGGCCTACGGCGAGAGGCCGAGTGGCAAAGGGCCGAGCGAGAGGCCGAGTGGTGAGAGGCCGAGTGAGAGGCCTACGACGAGAGGCCGAGCGAGAAGCCTAAAGCGGGAAGCCGGGCGAGAAACTTAAGGCTGGAAGCGTAAGGCGAGAAGACGAGCGAGGAGCCTAAGGCGAGAAGCCGAAGGTGAGAAGCCAACTTGGACCCGAGCGGGAAGCTCATTTGACCTTCGTAGGCGGGAAGGCAATTCCGGGAATAGGTCCACTTTGGTTGAGGAGGCCGTTAGCTTGAGCCCATTTTGAGATTCACTTTGGGCCTGACGAGATGTCCGTCTTGGGCGATGACGGACTTGAGCCAAGATTTTGCATGGGAGATTCGAGAAGGTCAAAACGATCTATAGTTTCCTAACTTGAGCCGAGATTCTCAATATTTGGCAAGACTTGGTAAGTTCTTCTTTAGACTGCGATCGCTTGGTTGTCACGTTTTGAAAGCTTCCTATCCGAGGATGGGATTTCCTCATTTAAGGAAGACGACTTGTATTGAGCCGAGAGGATCCCGTCATGTTAGGAACAAATAATTTGAAGCGGATCTCTCGGGATTGAGACTTGGAGCCGAAGGTCTTGGAGGCAGTTTAGAATTTCCTATTGTGAAGGCACGGAGGTTAAGTCAAGGCACTCTATATAAGGAGGGCTCGGGCAAGAGAACGAGGAATCAACAAACACAACAACAAACTACTCTTCTATCTTTATTGCTTTTCCTTAGCCGTAGCTTAGCGTAGCCTGTAGCTTAGCTCTAGTTTTAGCCTTAGTATAGACCGACCTTGGGACGATCACTCCGGATCTGTCTCGGGTTACTTGTTCTCTTTTCCCCGCAACATATTTTTTGGCACGCTCGGTGGGACTAAGGAGGGCGTCTGAGAAGGCAGTCTAATACCTTTACCCAGCCAAGGGTATCAAGAAATTTGTTGCTTCGGTTCTTTCTAAGGAGCCAACACCTTCCGCCTCTCAACTAAACGTGAGGAGGAACTCACCTACTGCGGCTTCTTCCAAAGAGCCGGCTGAAATCAACGTCGTCCCTATAGAGTTTTATACACCCGTCGTCCCGATGGAGACATATGCCGCTTTTCGTGCTCGGAAGCTCTACGAAGAGCCTTTTGGGTACTATGAGGAGTTATCACAGTTGGTCATCAATCAACACCAAGGGATGACCGTATCCACCGGATCAGTTGTACCCATCCAACCGGCCTTTGGGCAACCATGGACCGGTCATATACCTTTCACTGCAGCTCTGCCATCGTCAGCTGTGTTCAGCTATGGTCCAATGCCCGGAACTCCTATGTATCCCCCGTACCAAACAACTCCTTACATGGTAATGGGGACACATGGAGTGAACCACTCGGGATATTACGAGATTGCAAGGATGGGGGCTAGCAATCTTCAAGTGGAGTCGAGCTGGTACCAACCGGCCCTGACCCAAGACTGGTCATACCCATCTAGGGTCTCGACCGATCAAAGCTCTTTCGAAAGGAGGGATGTATGCACGAATCTTTTATTTGACTCAAGAATTTCCAATCCTACCCCGACCCCCCAAGTCATGCAACAAGCACGGATGGACTTGGACGATGAGGACAACCTCCATCCCGTCAACGTACAAGAAAAGCTCGATGAGGATGACGAGCTCGATGACGACGATGTCAACCAACAAAAAGAGCTCGATGAGGATGACGAGCTCGATGAGGATGACATCAATAAAAAAGAAGAGCTTGATGAGGATGATGAGGTCAATGAGGGCAACGTCAACCGACAAGGAGAGCTCGATGAGGATGATGAGCTCGATGAGGACGACGTCAATCAACAAGGAGAGCTCGATGAGGATGACATCAACCATCAACTGGTGTTCGGATCTACCCAACAACAAGGGATGGAAGGACAACCTCAACTCTCTCAATTTGAAGGCTTGGCTTCACATCAATGTCTCGGGGGGCAACCGGCAAACAAACCTCCCTCGAGTACTTCCGTTGCTATGGTTGGCATCCAACGAAGCCAAAAAGGAGAGAGGCCAAAGCTAACAAAGACCTCCCAGACATGGAGGGAAAGGCTCGGGGGGTAAGGACGACCGCCCGATAATGGTTTCCCAAAAGCTCGAAAGTCCTTTCGTTCGAGGAGAGCTGATGACCCAAAGAAAATAAAGACCGACCCCAAGACTCGGTGGACAAGACTCGGGGGGCACGGAAGGCCGCCTGATAACAGTATTCCAAAGGCCCGAAACTTTTGTCATATGAGGGGAGCCGATTATCCCGAGCGAGGGAAGGTCGACCTTAAAATTCAAAGAGCAAGACTCTTGGGGCAAGGACGACCGCCCGATAACGGCATCCCAAGGACTCAAAATTTTTATCCAAGGAGAGCCGATGAAACGTGGAGGCTCCATCACCCTCGTATCAAGGTGGACATTCAAGATGGGTCCAACCCACACCGGTATGCCTTCGATCGACTTGGAGACAAAAAGGTCACCACTAAGCCACCAACGCAAGACGTCCTCACCAAGACCTAGAGGCGTCGCCTTAAGAGAAAGGTCCAGAGACAGAAGCAAGTCATCGAGTTTCTCGAAGGGCAATTGGTGGAACAAAAGGCCAAACTAGAGGAACGAAAGGCACTCCTAGCTCGCCCATGGATGAAATACTATTTAGCCTCGACTCGAGGCCAGGCCAAGGAGGTCGAAGCTGATAAGGAAAAGAAAGGAAACGACCTCAAGCATATTAGGGAGGTCTGACCCAAGGCACCCACTGACCTACATGGGAAGTTGATCCGTAAATGGGTACCTAAAATGAGAAGTGGGATCTGCCCAAAGAAGGATTACCCTCAGCAAGGCGGGATCGACCGTAAGAGAAAGGAGGTCTCGGTTGACATTGAGACGAGGTACATCAAGTTTGGGGACTTCCTAAGCAAGCTGAAAATTAATATGACGCCGACTATCCTTGAACCGGAACCTGGCCAACCAAGCCACTTCAAGGTTGACGTGATCGAAGGAGACCTTATTGACCCACGAGTAGGAGAGGCGTGCTCAACCATACTTACGGTGGGGGACTTCGGTGGCAGCGCCACGATTGCAACGGCCGTCCGAGGGGGATGCGAGCATTTAAAGCTCATTTACGTCATGGCTCATATCAGTACGGAGCCGGTCAAGAGAGTCTTCGTGGACGACGGGGTGGTGAACGTCCCTCCTCACTCACTTTCCAAAAATTTAAGCGAGGAGAGGGAGATACTGATCTCGATCAGCACATCCATGGCCAACTTTATCGAGAAGGGGCAAAACTCGACCTGCCCTCGTCAGGTAGTCCCATCTTCCAACCGCCAATGTCTAATTCAATGGAAATTAGATGGAAAGGTGGAGATCGTGTTGGTCGATGCCCATCCATTCATGTCGGCCGCTTGCTACATTGAAGTGGTCCTGTACGACGGGTCCATAGTGTCAACAAGGGTGGTCTGGAGTAGCATGGACGATCAGTTTTCCCAGTATGTTACCTCGGCCAAGTGGGAGGTTCTTACAGCCCGATGGCCGGTCAGTGCCATACCTGGGGGGCAAGCCCTCCGTCTTACTTGCAAGGAGTAAGGCGATACAAAAGGTGACAAGGTAATTAGAGGTCTACGCTTTGTCACATATGAGTCGGCCGGGTATGTCTTTGAGGATAACGGCCTAGACCTCCTGGGGTGCATAAGAGAAAGTGACCATCACCGTACCCCAAGAAACTTCCTACCGCCAAGGCTGAGGTAAAGGATCTTATGATGCAACAAGTTCATCAAGACAAGAGGATTTTTAAGGACCACGTCAACGCTTCTCGCCCGGTCGTACCAAAGCATTAACGTGCGGGGGGCATTGTTGGAGCACGAAATTAATGTCTCGGAGTGATGACGGTCTATCTTCAGATGTGCGGGAATCAGCTCGGGTTCGTCAGAACAAGGAGCCCGGGGCGAGAGGCCCCTCTCGCCCGCATAGGTGAGATCGAGCGAGGGCTCTTCTCGCTCACGAGGAGCGCGGGCAAGAAGCCCCTCTTGCCCGCATAGGCAAGACCGAGCGAGGGCTCTTCTCGCTCACCAGGAGCCCGGGCGAGAAGCCCCTCTCGCCCGCATAGGCGAGACCGAGCGAGGGCTCTTCTTGCTCACGAGGAGCCCGGGCGAGAAGCCCCTCTCGCCCGCATAGGCGAGACTGAGTGAGGGCTCTTCTCGCTCACGTTGGTGATCCAGGCGAGAGGCTCCTCTTGCCCACGAAGGCGAGACCGAGCGAGGGCTCTTCTCGCCCACATGGCCGAGTCCTATCGGTAAACTCGTCCGACTCAAATAGGCGAGAGGCCGGTAGGAGGTACGAGCGAGGAGTCGAGTAAGAGGCCTACGGCAAAAGGTCGAGTGGCAAAAGGCCGAGCGAGAGGCCTAGTGGCGAGAGGATGAGTGAGAGGCCTACGGTGAGAGGCCGAGTGGCAAAGGGCTGGGCGAGAGGCCGAGTGGCGAGAGGCCGAGTGAGAGGCCTATGGCGAGAGGCCGATCGAGAAGCCTAAAGCGGGAAGCCGGGCGAGAAACTTAAGGCCGGAAGCCTGAGGCCAGAAGACGAGCGAGGAGCTTAAGGCGAGAAGCCAAAGGTAAGAAGCTAACTTAGACCCGAGCGGGAAGCTCATTTGACCTTTGTAGGCGGGAAGGCAATTCTGGGAATAGGTCCACTTTGTTTGAGGAGGCCGTTAGCTTGACCCCATTTTGAGATTCACTTTGGGCCTGACGAGATGTCCGTCTTGGGCGATGACGGACTTGAGTCAAGATTTTGCGTGGGAGATTGGAGAAGGTCAAAACGATCTATAGTTTCCTAACTTGAGCCGAGATTCTCAATATTTGGCAAGACTTGGTAAGTTCCTCTTTAGACCGCGATCGCTTGGTCGTCACGTTTTGAAAGCTTCCTATCCGAGGATGGGATTTGCTCATTCAAGGAAGACGGCTTGTATTGAGCCGAGAGGATCCCGTCATGTTAGGAACAAATAATTTGAAGCGGATCTCTCGGGATTGAGACTTGGAGCCGAAGGTCTTGGAAGCAGTTTAGAATTTTCTATTGTGAAGGCGCAGAGGTTAGGTCAAGGCACTCTATATAAGGAGGGCTCGGGCAAGAGAACGAGGAATTAACAAACACAACAACAAACTACTCTTCTATCTTTATTACTTTTTCTTAGCCGCAGCTTAGCGTAGCCCGTAGCTTAGCTCTAGTTTTAGCCTTAGTATAGACCGACCTTGGGACGACCACTCCGGATCCATCTCGGGTTACTTGTTCTCTTTTCCCCACAACAGGAGGTGATTTTAATGACATTACGTGTACGGCAGAGCGTAGAGAAGGATCAGGTACTTTGACTAGTCAAAATTTGGATTTTGCTGAGCATATTGATGCACTTGGTCTTATTGATGCAGGATATATAGGCTCACCTTTCACTTGGGTTCATGGGCGAGAGATTGGTACGAGGGTCTCGAAACGTTTGGACAGGGTTCTATGCAATGTTGGTTGGAGGACGGAGTGGTCTGAAGCTACTGTACATCATCTGCCTCAGAATGGATCAGACCATTGCCCCTCCTTTTGGATCTACAGTCGCAAGTTGTTTCTGGCAGGCGTGAACGGCCATTTCGATTCCAAGCAGCATGGTTCTTGCATGAGGGATTCTTGCCCTTTGTGTCATTTGAATGGCGTTAGCAGGAACCTGCGAGTGTGACATTGGAGTCCTTTACTATGGCTCTGGTAAAATGGAATAAGGAAGTTTTTGGACATATTCTCGGACAAAAATCTCGTTGTTTGGCCCGATTTAAGGGTGTGCAAAGAGCTCTTGATGTGCGTACCATATCTGGACTCCTTAAATTGGAGGACAAATTACAGCAAGAGCTTAATGTGATACTGGAGCAGGAGTCTCTTTTGTGGTACCAGAAGTCTAGGGAGGACTGGGATTTGGATGGTGATCGGAACACCAGGTTCTTCCATGCTTCGACTATCATACGAAGACAGGGGAACAGAGTACAAAGCCTTATTGGACCTACATGAGAACAGATATAGGATCAGGATATTCTATGCTCTTTGGTTGTGGACCACTTTTGGAAGCTGTACTCTGAAGAGGATTTCAGTCGACCAGATTTTCCTTACCAGAACGGCTTCCCTGCTTTACCGGAGGAGAGGGGGACCAGATTATACTTACCAGTCTCTTCTGGGGAGATCAAGGACAGCCTGTTGCAGATGGGCCCGTACAAGGCACCAGGAGAAGATGGCTACTAGACCGTCTTTTTCCAGCGCCTATGGGAGATTGTAGGGGGCTCTGTTTGTTTGCAGGTGCAGGATTTTTTTTGGGTCTGGAGTACTACCAGCGCTCTTGAATACCACTTTGTTAGCACTTATCCCAAAGATACTTAACCCTAAGAACATTGCACAATTTTTCCCTATCAGCCTTTGTAGTGTGCTATACAAGATCATCACGAAAACTTGGTTAATCGACTCAAGCCACTACTCAATGATATTGTCAGCCCATTTCAGTCTAGTTTCATACCAGGGAGGGCCATGATAGATAATATTATGATTCTTCGACAAACTGTTCATTCTATGGCGCATAGGTCAGGGCCGATTAGGTGGATGGTGCTTAAGCTGGATCTCGAGAAAGCCTACGATCGACTGAGCTAAGATTTCCTATGAGAGATGCTTAGTATGGAAGGATTACCTAGAGGTTTTATGGCATAGATCATGGCGTGTGTTTCGTCTCCCTCTATGCATATCCTATGGAATAGGGGAAAATCTGACAGTTTTGTGCCATCTCGGGGCATACGACAGGGAGATCCTCTTTCACCATACTTATTTGTTCTATGTATGGAACGTTTATCTCATGCCATAGACAAGTTGATGAGGGAGAGGCGCTGGGCACCGGTGAAAGTTACTCGTCGAAGCCCCCCTTTCTCATCTAATATTTGCTGACGAGCTTATTCTTATGTGCAGGGCATCAGCTGATCAAGCTGTTCTTGTTCGGGAGCTTTTGGATGATTTCTGTTTGAGCTCGGGACACAGGTTTAGCCTCCCTAAGTCTAAGGTTTTGGTGTCCGCCAATGTAGATGCTGGGCTGGTTAGCCAGTTAAGCTCTATCTTGGGATCCCCTTGACCTCGGACTTAGGGAAATACCCGGGTGTTCCAACTATGATAGCTAGACGGAAGCGAGATTCTTACCAGTTTATTATTCAGCGGATGCGTGCTAGGATGGCTAGTTGGAAAGCCAGAACACTAAGTCTAGTCGGTCGCATTACCCTCGGTCGCTCGGTACTATCAGCTATCCCTTCACACGTTTTGTAGACTGATATCCTTTTAGTGTCTATTTGTGCAGAGATGGACAAGTGCATGCGTGAATTTATCTGGGGTGATGATGAGGAGTTCCGTCAAACTCACCTAGTTAGCTGGCCTACTATTTGCCTTCCAAAGGCAGCAGGTGGGCTTGGTATCCGGCCTACTCGAACAGCTAACCTGGCGACCTTTGCTAAATTCCCATGGCGGCTCCTGCAGTCTCAGGAAGTCCTCTGAGCTCAGATTATAACTAGTAAGTATGGAAGGGGGAGTACACGTTTGGAGATATTTGTGCCCAGATCTGATAGCTCTTCAACTTGGCAGGCGATAGTTAAGTCCTGGCCGAATCTGTCTTTAGGGTTACGATGGAATGTAGGAAACAGGTTGGGTACATCATTTTGGTATGATCCTTGGTTATTATGTTCGCCTCTCTGTAACCATATTGTAAATGATCTACCACTGGATGAGGAAGTGAAGTGTGTTGTTGACTACTGGCAACCGAGTGAAGGATGGGACTTGGCGCGTTTGGCAGAATTCATACAGGCGCCGTATCTGGCGGCTCTAGTGGCAGCCGACCTATCTATGGTGCCGTCAACTATGGATACTTTAACATGGGGGCTGACACCTGATGGTAAAATTCACTACAAAATCGATGTACAAGGCACTCCAAGGGGAGCTTGATCTTGGAAACAGGGAAATATCTTGGTCTGATGTTTGGTCTTTACCAGTTCTTGAGCGGATACATGTTTTTACTTGGTTATTTTTGCATGGCAGGTTGATGACCAATGCAGAGCGGTACATACGACATCAGACCAACTGGAGCGCTTGTCCGAGGTGTTTATGTAGGGAGGAGACCTTAATACACTTGTTTCGTGATTGCAGGTTCTCGCGGGCAGTATGGGATGTGCTCCTGCCTAGTGGGCGACCTGGTTTCTTCTCCGAGATAGACTGCACAGCTTGGATCCAGACGAATATTTTAGCTGCTGGTCAGAACATTGAGGGCCCTTCCTGGGCGGCAATCTTTATTACTGCGTGCTGGTGGCTATGGAAGTGGCGGAATGATGTTGTCTTCCGTAATGAGCCGACTACGGATCTACCCCCTTCTCTTATCTCTCTACAGGCACAAGAGTTTGCCCGTGTTATGACTAATCGAAATACTCCAAACCCTCATAGGCGCGAGGTACTTGTATCGTGGACACGCCCACCACCTGGATTTGTCAAACTCAATACTGATAGAGCATCACTTGGCAATCCAGGTACATCTAGTGCTGGAGGGGTTATCAGAGATGCAGTAAGTTATTGGCTATATGGAGTTGCCAAAGGTATCGGATGCTGCACTTCCCTTGTTGCAGAACTCTAGGCTCTGGTGCTGGGACTCGAGCTAGCATGGGAGCGTGGATTTCGACAGGTAGTGGTGGAGGTCGACTCCTCCCTAGCTCTTCTCTGTGTCGAGCGTGAGGTGGGACGGGACCACCCACCGACCAATTTGATCAGCCGTGCGCGAGGATTGCTGGATCGTGACTGGATGACACAGATACAACATACCTTCAGAGAAGGGAATCGGGTGGCGAATTCTCTCTCAAAGTATGCACTGTCTTCAGACTTTGACCATGTTAAATCCGATACCGCTATCATTTATTGTTTTGATGCTTATATAGATGATTTGAAGGGGATTAGCCTCCCACGATGTACTCGGATTGATGTTACATCATGCAGTTAATAAAGATTAGCGGGTACTTAGCCCCTCGATTTCTACCAAAAAATAGTGATGTAAGGTTATTATTGTCGATAAATAAATAGGTTGTGAAAGAGATTTATTTTGACGTTTTCTTTTCCATTCCTTAATAGGAGCTTTTTTTTCTCTTTCTTTCCTCTATTTTATTTAGGGATGGCAATGGGTAGTGTAGGGTAGGGTATTGATAGGACTCTACCCATACCCTAGTTTTTGGAGTTGGACCCATATCCTACCCTCGACCTTACACTTTTTTTATATATTAGATTCATACCCTACCCTCCAAGAGACATAGGGTCTACAGGGTCCGACCCTTTAACGTTCTACTTTTTGATACTTTTTAATCACAAAATTAATTTTCGTATAAAATTTAAATAAATTAAAGACATCTACTGAGTTACACATCAGTATCCTACCTCCTGTGCTAAAGGCACTTTCTGAGGCAACACTAGACACAGGAATAAAGAGCACATCTCTAGCAATGGTACAAAAGGTAGGATACTTGAACTTATTCATCTTCCACCAATGTAATATATCAAAGTTTTCTGTTCTTTGTAGAACAAACTCTTCCAAGTAATTATCCAATTCAGTTTTTGACACAGTCAACTTGCATTTCTTTTGACTCCTCACAAAAGAATCATATCCAGATAATGATCCACTCGAAGAATTTTCACTGTCTAACTGGGGTCTAACTAGGGTAGGGTCTACAGTAGGGTAAGGTCTAAAGTAGGGTAAAAGGGTAGGATTCAAACCCTACCCTAGACCCTACTTCTAAACATTGACCCATATCCATACCCTATCATAGACCCAGTCAAAGTCAACATACCCTAGACCCACAGGGTAAGGGTAGGGTCCGACCCTCAGGGTATATGTATTTCTGCCATCCCTAATTTTATTTGCTCATTTGGGGACCACCAGCTAGGAATTCCGGTGAATGAAGGATACACCTTATTAATTAATTTTAAATTTGCCATATTTTTTTTTGAGATTCAGATATCTTAATTAAGTATCCAAAATTGGTCATTAATTTTTTTATAAGTATATTACTCCTGAAAAGAAACCTCAACGATTCTTGATAAATTATATGTAGTTCCCTTGGAAAAAAAGAGAAGAAAACCAAGCACAATTCTCACATCATCTCACCGATGTGCCTTAGAATGAACCTCTTGTTGGAATAAATGCATAATTAATGCATTTGGGGCAAGCTGGAAGGCCCAAGCTGAAAAGTCCAAGCTGTGGATGGGAGAACCATTACCATATCAGGAATTGCAAGGGATTTTTTTCCTGTTTATAAGGAGAAGCTCCAAGCTGGTTTAACATTAAATGTTCTACCTGAAGAGCTATCCGAGGCTGCCTCCATCCGAGCACGAGCACGAGCATGAGCACGAGCACGAGCACGAGCACGAGCACGAGCACGAGCACGGCGCACTTGGCACTTCGCACGTGCGTATCTTCGCGAGTAGCTGAGGGGTCGCAACTCTTTGGGTTGCCTCCCTCCCTCCCATCCAGCAGCCCTCTCCCCCTCATTTGCATTTCACCCCGAAACTCATTGCATAACCATTCTTTAGCAATAGTTCTCTCTCGCTCTCTCGGAAAGTTCCAAATATCCAAGGTACCCCTGAAGCTTCGAGGGTCATTGTGCTACAAACTCGAAAGTAGCCTAGTGGTTGTATCTTGGGGACGATTGCCGCAGCCCGTAAGCACTGAATACGGGGCAATCTCATCTTACGGAGAAAAAATTAAACTCTTACCTCGACTATACCAGATCCTAATCAAGTGTACCACCTCCGACAAACATCAATCGTAAGACGAGATCAGTGTACTTGAAGATGGCATCATCAAGCTCCACACCAACACCAGTGCCAGCGGTACCGGGAACCGTCCACGCCGAAAAGCCGCCCAAGTTCAACAGTACTGAGTTTAAGAGGTAGCAACAAAAGATGCTGTTCTACCTGATGACGCTCAACCTGGTCCAATTCTTGTAGGAAGAGGCTCCAAAGGTGGCGAAAAATGAGGCTGATCCACAGAAGATCAACGCCATCGATGCATGGAGTCACAGCGACTTCCTATGTTGTAACTATGTCCTGAATGGCTTAGACGATGCCATGTACAATGTCTATATAGGTACTAAGATTGCGAAAGAATTGTGGGACTCCCTGGAGAAGAAGTACAAAATGGAGGATGCCGGGATGAAGAAATTTATCGTCGGAAGGTTCCTCGACTTCCAGATGATGGACTCCAAGAAGGTCATAGACCAAGTCCAAGAGCTGCAGCTGATTGTACACGAGATTCACGCTGAAGGCATGCAACTCAGCAAATCCTTCCAGGTGGCTGCTCTAATCGAGAAGCTACCCCCTTTGTGGAAGGACTTCAAGAACTACCTCAAGCATAAGAGGAAGGATATGGGGCTGGAAGACCTGATCGTGAGACTAAGGATCGAGGAAGACAACCAAAAGTCCGATGTCAAGACCAGCAGGACCAACTCCGAGGCTAAGGTACACCTCGCTGAAGATGGTACTGGCAAGAAGAGGAAGAAGCCCGAAAAAAAGTAGGAGAAGCAAGAGCCAAAGCAAAAGAAAGCTAAGAGAATCAAGGGCAATTGCTACAACTGCGACAAGCCTGGTCATATGGCAAAAGATTGTCGTCTGCCAAAGAGGGACGATCGTGAGAAGGCAAATCTGGCCGAAGACCTGTCTGAGCTAGACTTATCCGCTGTGGTGTTTGAAGCCAATCTGGTGGACAACCCAAGATAGTGGTTCATTGACACAGGGGTAACCCGATACATCTACTCAGACAAGGAGATGTTCTCGACCTATATCCCGATCAATGGATGAAAACTATTTATGGGTAACTCCGCAACTTCTCCTGTAGTCAGAGTAGGCCAGGTGGTGCTGAAGCTGACCTCTGGAAAAGAGCTGACCCTCAAGGATGTGCTGCATGTCCCAGACATTCGTAAGAACTTAATAACTGGCTCACTGTGGAGCAAAGCTGGGATGAAACTAGTATTCGAGGTCGATAGGTTTGTATTGACTAATGCTGGTACCTCTGTAGGAAAGGGTTACCTCGAAAGGGGGCTCTTTAAGATGAATGTAATAACTATGAAACGCGCCTTTGAAGGGCCTAATAAAGTTACCAATTCTTCTTATTTGGCCGAGTGTTCTAACTTATGGCATGATAGACTAGGACACATAAATTTGAGCTCCCTAAGGAAGTTAGTAAGTTTAAATTTATTGCCTAAAATGGAGTTTGACCTGAACAATAAATGTGAAGTATGTGTAAAGGCAAAAATGACCAAAGCACCTTTTCATTCAGTGGAAAGAAGTACTACACCTCTAGAGTTAATTCATACTGACATATGCGATATGAAACACGTGCAAACTAGAGGTGGGAAAATGTATTTCATCACATTTATTGACGATTGCACAAGGTACTGTTATGTACACCTCTTGAAAGGAAAAGACGAAGCTCTAGAAGCTTTCAAGAGATATAAGAATGAGGTTGAAAATAAACTTAGCACTAAAATTAAAATGATTCGAAGTGATAGAGAGGGAGAATATGTAGCTCTGTTTGATAAATTCTTCTAATAAAATGGCATTATTCATCAGACAACAACTCCATACTCACCTCAATCAAATGGCACGGCTGAACGCAAGAATCAAACTCTTAAGGAGATGATGAACGCTATGTTGATTAGCTCGGGCTTACCACATAACTTATGGGGGAAAGCTGTGCTATCAGCTAATCACATTCTAAACAAATTGCCACACAAGAAAAGCGACAAAACTCCATATGAATTATGAAAAGGAAGAAAGCCTTCCTACGGTTACCTTAAAGTGTGGGGGTAGCGCATACAGATTTCTAGTGCACAAGTCTGAAAACCCTGAAATCAACGAGGGAATGGACATAGAATCAAGGAATGCAACATTCTTTGAGAATATCTTTCCTAAAAAAGAAATGAAAGAAGTAAGCTCAAACAAAAGAAGTTATGAAGCTACACAAGGCTCTGATCAAGGTGCTGAGGAACCTAAACAGAGTAAGAGGACCAAAGTAGCCAAGTCGTTTGGTCTAGATTTTCTAAATTACATGTTAGAAAATGAACCTGGGACAATCCAAGAGGCATTATCTAGTCCGGATGCTCTTTTCTGGAAAGAAGCTATCAATAGTGAGATAGAATCAATTATGCAAAACCACATGTGGAAAATCGTGGATCTCCCACCAGGTTACAAATCTTTAGGTTGCAAGTGGATCCTTAAAAGAAAATACAAAGCTGAAGGATCAATCGACAAGTACAAAGCTCGGTTGGTAGCTAAAGGATTCAAACAGAAGGAAGGATATGATTTCTTTGACACGTACTCGCCGGTCACAAGAATCACATCTATTAGAGTGCTCATAGCTATTGCAGCACTCTATAACCTCGAGATACATCAGATGAATGTAAAAATAGTTTTCCTAAATAGAGAACTGGAAGAGAAAATATATATGGAACAACCTGAAGGGTTTGTTGCCCCCGGACAAGAACATAAAGTGTGCAAGCTGGTCAAGTCACTGTACGGGCTGAAATATGAGCCAAAACAATGTCATGAGAAATTTGATAGAACAATGATGTCAAATGACTTTAAGATCAATGAGTGTGATAAATGTGTACACATTAAATGCACACCTGATGTTTACATAATCACGGGAAGCAGTAATGATCTTATCGTAAAAACTAAGAACATGCTAATCACGGGAAGCAGTAATGATCTTATTGTAAAAACTAAGAACATGTTAAAGAATAACTTTCACATGAAAGATATGGGTCTAGCTGACGTCATACTAGGGATTAAAATCTCTAGGATGACTGAAGGAATTGTCTTGTCACAATCTCACTATATTGAGAATGTACTCAAGAAATTTGATACTTTTGACACTTAGCTAAAAATAGCTAAAAATAGAAGGGACCCAGTATCTCAACTGAAGTATGCAAGAATCATTGGAAGCCGGATGTACTTGACAAATTGTACACGCCCTGATATTGCATACTCAGTTAGAAGCTTAGTAGATTCACGAGCAATCCAGGACCAGACCACTCGTTAGCTCTGAAAAGGATTCTAAAGTATCTAAAATATACCATGAACCATGGCATACTTTATACTAGGTATCTAGCTGTATTAGAAGGATACAGTGATGCGAATTGGATATCAGACACAAAAGACTCCAAATCTACTAGTAGTTATGTGTTCACCATAGGTGGAGGAGCAGTGTCCTGGAAATCCTCTAAACAAACGTGTATAGCTCGATCCACCATAGAATTGGAGTTTATAGCACTAGATAAAGCTGGGGAAGAAGCTGAATGGCTCAGAAACTTCCTAGAGGATATTCCGTGTTGGAACAAGCCTGTGCCCCCTGTATTGATACATTGTGATAGCATGTCTGCAATCGGGAGAGCACAAAGTACAATGTATAATGGTAAGTCTCGACACATCCGTAGGAGACATAACACCGTTAGGCAATTGATCTCAGGTGGTATAATTACCATTGATTATGTGAAGTCCAAGGACAACATAGCTGATCCTTTGACGAAAGGAATCAACATAGATCAAATGTATAACGCAGTAAGGGGAATGGGGTTAAAACCCACACATTAAAGAACGTTCATAGCGGTAACTCAACTATGATGAGTGGAGATCCCACAAACTTGGTTCAATGAGACAACTAAGTTATGGCTGGTTCATATGATCACTTGGAACCCATCCCATTCTCAGAAGCTGCCCAAGTACTAACCTGTAGAGGTGTGGTAAGGTTAAGCGTCTACGCTTTTAATAATTCCTATACCAGGAAAAGGTGGAGTATGGCAGGATACTCCTGATGGGAGATCACCTATATAAGTGTGAAGTGAGGCCGCTTCAAATAGAAAAATACTTATGAATCTAAGATATGGTCCATGGCCGAAACGAACACAACGTGAGAATCAAAAGATATTAGAGATATCTTTGTGTAAATGTTATTGTCTTGGTTTATATAAAAAAGTTGACCAGTTTGAGACATCGCGTTCACTGAGCAGCAAGTAAATCTGATAACATCTTACTAGAGAAGGTTCAAAGCCATAAGCTACCTATCTCGATGCAATGATATTTCGTTGAAATTTTTCTTAAAGTGTCAGCATGCATTAATCATCATTCATGTGGGAGATTGTTGGAATAAATGCATAATTAATGCATTTGGGCTAAGCTGGAAGGCCCAAGCTGAAAATCCCAAGCTGAGGATGGGAGAACCATTACCACATCAGAAATCGCAAGGGATTTTTCCCTGTTTATATGAAGAGCTGACCGAGGCTGCCTGCGAGGATGGTGTGTAGCACGATCTGAGCACGAGCACGAGTACGAGCACGAGCACAAGCGCGAGCGCGAGCACGAGCGCGAGTACTAGTGGGAGTGCGAGCATGCGCACGCGTACGTGCTCACGCACGTGCGTGTGCGCATGGTGCATTGGACGTAGGTCGCAGGTCACTAAGAAGTGCGGAAAGGTGCTTATGATCAGATACCTGCCGAAGGGACACGAGCCGAGGGTTGCCTGCCGAAGGGATCCAGAACGCCCACCGAAGAGGCACGATCTGGCTAGCAAAGAGGCATGAATGGGCAGCCTAACTGCCATCTGAACAGACGCAACTCTTCAGGCTGCTTGCCTGCCTCCCATCCAGCAGCCCTTTCCCCCTCATTTGCATTTCACCCCGAAACTCATTGCATAACCATTCTTTAGCAATAGTTCTCTCTCTCTCTCTCGCTCTCTCGAAAAGTTCAGAATATCCAAGGTTCGCCTGAAACTTCGAGGGTCGTTGTGCTACGAACTCGGAAGCAGCCTAGTCGTTGTATCTTGGGGACGATTGCCACAGCCCGTAAGCACTGAATACGAGGCAATCTTGTCTTACGGAGAAAGAGTCAAACTCTTGCCTCGACTATACCAGATCCTAATCAAGTACACCATCTCCGACAAACATCACCTCTGTAATTCCAACAGTACAAAAGAACATTCCTCCCTCTGCAATTCCAACAGAAGATAGAAGAACATCAAAGGAATGAGAACCCTTCCATCACCAAAGTGGCAAGAACGTGTATTGATCTAACACGAGATAGTTAGATCAAAGAGCACCAAACAAGCATACACCACGAGGTCCACCAAGAAACCAACTCCAACCAAATAGAAGCCAAAGTCAAGGGGGATCAAAGGGTCTGGAAAGCGCCAGACCGTAAGCTGCTCATTTTATCTCGTGGAGGATTTGCAAAATATCCTCCTCCCAAGAGAAATCCATAGTGATTGTGATGTGCCACGCCTCGGTAGTAATGCTTGAAGCTCATCGTCTTACACCTCCATGCCATCGATAATCGAGCCAAGGCCACACTCTGTCTTTGATCTCTTAGGCAACTTAATCTTCAGTTTCTGCTATGAAAACGTCATGAGGACAATGGCTTTTTCTGTGGGCTTCCATTCCCGGCAACTTGATCTGGTCGGTGTAGGCTGAAACAGATTGCCCTTGATGATTTTTTTATGCCAGAACTGGAGACGCAGATGGAGAGCTAGACCAACCAACAACTTGAGGAGCATCCACTGACTTCACCAGCAAATCAAAAGAAGCCACATCGCAAGCAACCAAGCATTGCACTGGCACAACAGGATCAGCAAGATCTCGAGGTGCTTACCCTCCACGCGAGACCTGTTGGACTTGAGAATAACTAAGGAATCATCGACTTGTGAAGATCCTGATGAACCCGAACCTGGAATTCTGTTTCGAACGCTTGGAAGCGCCCACCACAGAACATAATTGGTGGAATAAATCATAAAATTTGGCGTAGGTCCATGAAGGAGGGAGGTTTTCGACGAAAAGAGACGTCGATGTCGCTATATGAGGGAGACGAAAAGGTCCACCGGCACCCCCCAACCTCCCCACCGGCGGAAGGTGGAAGGGGCGGAGGTTGAGATATTGGGTTTGGAACGATGAGGAGGTATTCAGATGAGACATCAGTTGAATTTAGGTTTATTTGGAGAAACTGGAAGAATAGCGGTGAAGGAGAGGTGCAGGGAAGGGGAGACAAGAGAAAACGGATTTTGAATTTCAAAATATAACTCTTCATGCTGAAACTTCTTCAACAAGTTAAAAAAATAGGCAAATTACTCTCAGGTGCTAATATTATAGTTTTATTACTCACAGGTCCCTGTATTTCGAAAATAGTGTGTGAGGTCCCTGCTTTATACAAAAATATTGGTCTCGGGTCCCTGGCTGATGTCAGTGGTCATTTTTTTTATTTTTTATCCTAGAAATGACCAAAATACCCTTGCACAAAAAAGTAAAATATACATCATATTTAACCTCAAGTTAAGAACATCCAAACCCAGAAATTCATTCCAATCAACAATAAAAAAAAAAGAGATCCAAAAATGTCGTTCCCCCACCCAGCCCCTAGATCTATTCTGATCCGCAGAGAAAAAGCCATCGAAAATGAGAAGACCGTCTAGACGACGGTGCAGGAGATTACGGGGCTGAGGGCCATACAGGACTACGACCTCCTCGACCAGATCGGTTCCAATGGGCCCGCCCTCATCAGCCTCAAACTCTGTCGACGGGGCACCGTCGGTGTCGGAGGCCATAAGGATGGTGTAGTTGTCTGGTGTGGAGGTGGCGAGGGAGAGAATGGTGGCGTTGGAGGAGAGTGATGACGACGGCGCTGGAAGGGGGAAGCTGGAGGAGCGACGGCCAGGAGAGGTCCCCAAAGAGGGGGAGAGAATCATGGATTTGGGCTTCGATTAGGTGTAGGTTTTTGGATCTCTTTTTTTTTTGTTGATTAGGGATAAATTTCTGGGTTTGGATGTTCTTGTTTTGAGGTTGAAGATGATGTATTTTTTATTTTTTTGTGCAAGGTTATTTTGGTCATTTTTCGGACAAAAAACAAAAAAATGATTGCTGACGTCAGTCAGGGACCCGAGAAGAACATTTTTTATAAAACAGGGACCTCACATACTATTGCTGAAACACGGAGACCTGCGAGTGATAAAACTATAATACAGAGACTTGAGGATAATTTCCCAAAAAATTATCCATTAATGGACCTTGTTTTTGTCATATTGATTTTTTAAATTATGTAAATTCAGGTTTAAATAATTGGGTAATGTAGAACTTTATTTTAGGAGTCCAATGATATCAAATTCACTTTAACCCATACATTCAGTACTTAACACTTGGACCAGCTTGGTCCGTATATTTATTTCAATGCTCATAAATTTACAGTTAAATACGCTCCACTATTTTCCATAAAAGAGGGAGAGAAAATATTATATCCGTTACTGTAGTAGTATACAATACGAATGATCTAACCAAAATATTATATCTGTTAACCAAAAAATTTTCCCATCCACATATCATAGGATAAATTAATGGAAAAATTGCTCACGGTTTCCTAATGTTTGGTATATTCGATATTTACATCTATGTATTTTGGTAATCGATTAAAAATTTCTCATAATTTGACAAATTATATCATGGAACCCCTGAAACCAAAATTGAAGTTTTTCTCCAACAAAAAAACCATATAAAATGACACAAATACCGCTAGTTAAAAGACAAAAAAAAAACTCTCTCCCCTCCTTTTATCTATATCTTCCTCCCTCCCCCCTCCCCCTCTCTCCTTCTTCCCCGTCGTCCCCAAAACCACAACTGATTGCAGCCCCGACTACTGATTGCCCTACCTTTTCGCTGTAATTTTATGTTTAGGTTTAGGTGAGGAGAGCGAAGAAGTTGGGGCGAAATTTTGGTTTGGTTAGATCTTGATTAGGGTTAGTGGGTCCCCCTTTGGCATCTCCATTAACGAAGTCATTGTACCTCCAACAAGCCCAGGTGGTCTGTTCCTGGTCTTCATCTCATATCTTTCTGGTTGTGCGTCTTCTTTGAACACTCTCGAATTGTGCTTTTCTTTTTTCATATTATGTAAAGGCGGGTTTCTAATTCAGAAAGATGGAAGACCATTAGGCATATTAGGGTTCTCTTCTCCTTTAATGGTCACCGATGGATGAGAGAGAGGAGGAAAGAGGTACTGGGGAGGAAAGAGTGGAGGGGAAGATTTTTTTTGGTTTTTAATTGAAGTTGTTAGTGTTTATTTTCTGGGTTGAGTGGTGTCTTGAATAGTACTCTGCCTTGCCCACCAACTGTTCGATAGGTAAATTTTTGTTTCCTTTTTTAATGGAATTTTTTATAGTTGTGGTGTTGGGGACGATGGGGAAGGAAGGAGGAGAGGGAGGAGAGAAATTTTGTTTTTATTTTTTTAAGCGGGGGTATTTGTGTCATTTTTTGTCTAAAAATGTTCTACCATTCATCAAAATAGTAAACTTTTTTTAGGGGTAAATTGCATTATATATATTACGTCGAAAAATTTGAGAATAGAATTACAAAGATGAAAAGCAAATACATGGATAATAAAGCTAGACAATAACATAGGATAACAAAGGGTGAACAAAGTGCAAGAGAATCTCGAAGGCATCGTGAACGAGAAAGAGACCATGGCAATGTTCTAAAAAATGAGAGCAGAATGCAACTCAAAAGAGAACAACCATACCAAACAATGCTGACCAAAATGGCAGCTAGCTAACAGGTAAGACGAATAGCAAACCTGGAGAGGAAGTGGGAGAGGGGGGGAAGAGTCTAGTGCCGCCATAACTCAAGCGGCGCCTATAGGTACGCCGTAAGTGGGACCAGGAGCTTTGGTAAAAGAGAGGGTCAAGCTTCACCAACAAGAACACTAGAAAGCTAGATCTGGACAGTGGTGCCCAGATCTAAAACACCAGGGCGGATGAATAACAGTGGAGAGACTGAGCTGCGGCCGAGGAAAAAGTTGTAAAAATCATAAAGAGTAGATGACTTCAAGGGAGAGTTTTAGAGACAGAAGTTCAGCTAAGGTTGGGTGGGACTAAACATATCAAAATGGTAAAATGAACTATATAATAACATCCTCTATAAAAACTATATAATAACATATTGTCACATCAATTCATCTGCAACGCATTTTCGGGCCCTGATTCGAAAGGGGGGCCAAATCCCTTACCAAACGAAATAAGGGTAAAATATGCTTTAAAATAAAAATAAAAAGATAACAAGGAGGGATGACGCCCACGTGAAGGGACTGATGCGTGTAGGATGGGATGACAGGTTAACGCGTTGGAATTTGTGTAATTTAATTAAATTCATATTTTTTTAAATTGCAACAACTTTATTTTTTAATTAGAAATTAGTTTGATAGGGGTATGAACTCATATGACAAAATGGCATGACCTGTTATGACTAATTGGCATGACCTATTTTGATTAATTTACACGACCGTTATTTATTACTTATTTAATTACTTATATATTTTTATTATAAGCATGTTTTAATATTATCAAAATGGCATGACCGGGTATGCCATTTTGCAATAACTAAACATGTCATTTTATCATAACCAGACATGTCATTTTATCGTAATCAAATATGCCATTTGGTCATAACCGGGTTTGCCATTTGACATAAGTGGGTATGCCATTTGACATAACTAGGTCTGTCATTTAGACATAACTGGACGTGTCATTTGACATAATCAGACATGCCATTTTGGCATAGCCGGGCCTGCCTTTTGGTGATAACCAGGTCTGCCATTTAGACATAATCGGGCATGCCATCTGACATAACCAGACATGCCATTTTGACATAGCCAGAGATACCATCTAAACATAAGTGGGTCTGCAATTTTGACATAACTAGACACGCCATTAGATATAACCAAGCATGCCATTTTAACATAACATTCCAGCCGCTTGGTACTCGATCGATTCTTGACTTCAGAATTTTTTTTGACATCCTTATACTTCAAATTAGGAGAAGTCATAAACTTCAAAGTTGTTGATATACTCAATTTCCGACATCAACTTGAATCACCTCAAACAGACTCCAGAGTAAGAAGTTGTAGTTCCCCAACCAAAATCTGTCGACTGTAACTCGATCAACTATTGACTTCAAATAATTGACACCTTTACACTTCAAATTTGGAGAAGTCATAAACTTTAAAATTGTAAATATATATTTCAGCTTCACATATCAACTTGAATTATCCCAATCAGACTCCGGACTAAGAAGTTGTGGCCCCCCAGCCAAAATCAGTCGATCACAACTCGGTCGACTCTTGACTTCAAATAAAATTTTGACATCTTTGCACTTCAAATTTGGAGAAGTCATAAACTTCAAAGTCGTAGATATACGTCTTAGCTTCGCACAATAACTTGAATTACCTAAATTGGACTTCGGAGTAAAAAGTTGTGGCTCTCAAATCTAAATCTGTTGACTGCTTCTCACTGTCGTCGGGGTATGTCATTAGACATAGCCAGGGCATGCCATTAGAAATAGCCGGATATGCCATTAGACATGGTCGGACATGCCATTAGACTACCAAAAAAAAAAGAGAAGAAAAAAAATAAGGGTACATAAAAAAAAATCCTACCTAGAAATAGAAGCAAAAAAAAAGAATATTTAATTGATACTAAGGTGAGACGCGTGAAGTCTTTTTTGGTTTGCACAAAACCAAAAACACGTGTGCACCAAGGAAATTAAAAGGATTTCCACATGGACAAAATTACCCCTAGATGATAATGACCATCAGATGAGAGTGTAGATTATTGACACTCATCCGACAACCCACGTTTTGCGCATTTGGTCCGGGAAAATTTAATACATCCCGGACCCAATCCGGGTGCCGTGTCTTCGTTGTACGACTTACAGCCAAAGCACGCAAACATCGTAGACGTGTCCAGAGATTGCATTATCGGGTCAAAATTCAGTGGGGACATAGGAAGTCCCCACTGAAGGGGATCAAAAAGAGACTAAATGGTAATCTAGGTAATAAAAAGATAACTAGGGACAATATTGGACAATTACTATTAACAAAGCCAAGCTACAATTTAGGGATAATAAAATTATGGAAATAATTCTCACCAAAAATAATTATGGAAATAATTAAAAAAGGAAAATAATACCAGTCAAATAATACAATTATGAAAAGCAATATAATTTATGAAAATACAATTATGGGAATAATGGTATCCTTATAATCGAATATTATTTTCCTTCTTCTAAGATATTGGTTTCCTTCTTTTTTTTTCAACGAATGTTAGCCATTTAAGTTTTAAAATATAGTTGTGCTAAAAATTAGTATGAAAGATTTGTTATTTTTTATGGTCTTTGACTTATTCGAATATAAATTAATCTATTGAGCTTGATTGTTTCAGTAAGTGAATGGTGAATGGTTTGTGACACTGCTTGATTGAATGTACCAATACATATTCATGATATTTATCGATAAAATATTGGATCCAAGTTTCTGTATATGTCAATATTTCTTCCAACAAAACACGTTAATTCTTCTTGGTAATTTCATAATTTAATACGGATCAAAGATTGTCACTTCCTCAGGCATATTTAATGATCATACATATCACTTTGGGTCAAGATTCAGTGAATAATATTGGACAATTAATATTAACAAAGCTACAAATTAAGGATAATATAATTATATAAATAATTAAAAAGAAAAATAATACCAGACAAATAATGAACTTATGAAAAGCAATAAAATTTATGAAAATATAATTATGAGAATATTGGTATCTTTGCACTCGGATATTGGTTTTCTTCTTCTTGGATATTGGTTTCTTTTTTCTATGATTTTGGTTTCCTTCCACTCTGATATTGGTTTCCTTCCACTCTAATATTGGTGTCTTCTACTTTGATATTGGTTTTCTTCTTCTATGATACTGATTTCTTTCTACTATGATATTTGTGTCTTTTTACTCTAATATTAGTTTCCTTCTTGTATGATATTGGTATCCTTCTACTCTCATATTGGTTTTTTTCTACTCTGATATTGATATCCGTCTACTCAGATATTGGTATCCTTGTACTCAGATATTGATTTTCTTCTTCTCGGATATTGGTTTCTTTCTTCAATGATATTGGTTTCCCTCTACTCTCATATTCGTGTCCTTCTTCTCTGATATTCTAAACAAATACACTAGTATATGATTGTAAATGCATACCAATTACAATACACTCACATACCAATGACAAAAAATGTGTATACTAATTTCACTTCATAGTACAACCAATATCACTTAACAAATATACCAATAACAAACACACAATGCATACCAATATCACATCAACTCACATGAACCCTAATTCCTAATTCGAAAATCACATAACCCATCAAGCAACAATCACAAAACAAATAAAGAGCATACAAATTAAGTATCTCTCATGCTTTTCATCTAAGTTGGAACGTCTGCTTTAGATTGGTAATGGATAATCGATTTGTTTTTAGTAATATAGTTACCCTAGTTACCAATAAAACTAACAGATAGTCAAAATGTTCGGTCTTTTTTGTTGATGTTGCTAGGGATTAAAATCGATAAAAGGGCCGATTAGCCTAGCAAGTACATAAATATACGAAAGCATTAGCCCTACATTCGTAAAAAAAACTCAAGAACCCTAAATCCCTAAAAAAATAACAACAGATCTCTTACCTGGATCGTAATCGGGACGAAGCGAGATTTCTTGGTATGTCAGCAATTTCTTGGTCCGAAGAGATGAAGAGAGAGGTGGAAGAGATGGGAACTTTTTTTCCTGAGAGGAAGAGAGGTCAAAGAGATGGGAACTTTTTTTTTTTGGAAATTCGCTAGAAGAAGAGAAGGAAATGGCCGAAATTTCGTGGAACTTTAACTAGGGTATCTTTGAAAAAAAATAAAAAATGTTCCGAGAGGATTTTGACCATCAGATCTACAAAAAATAATTTTTGATCGAATCTAATGGTCCATAATTAGTCCATACCATGGGGACATGAATCACGTAGTCTCCACTAAATCTAAACCCCTGCATGATCTTGCTTGAAACGCTAATATTCATTAAATAAGTAAAAAAGGATGAGATTTAATTAACGGAAGGTACCGAAGAAAAATACACGAGTACCCAGTTATTATTTTCCGGAATTATCTGATATAGTCCCAATAATTAATGTTTGTCGAATAAGAATTTCTTTTATGTTTCCTATACTAGCACTACCCGTAATAATATTTCGCTATAAAAGAAAACATGGACTTACTTCTAAAAAAAATGGACTTGTTGGGTCTTTGGCCGGCTTGAGCCCAACTAAAACCTTCCGGCCTTTGCCATTCTGGAGGAAGAGTCTTCCTTGTTTGGACGAGAGGAAATATAGAGGAATTACGAATTAGAACAAAAAATAAATTGTTCCCGTTTTCGGGTATTAAAAATGGGTTTTACTTAGTTAGAAGTTTTTTTTATCAACAAATAAATTTGTTTTTCTAGTTTAAACAAAAATTATCGAGTTCGAGATATTCAGAATGAAAAATGTTAAGATTTGAAATATTTCAAAAATTTTACCCAACTCAAACTTGAAATAGTTGGTGTTGTGTTTTCTATATACTATATGGTATAAAAACAAAAATATATATAGTTAAAAGCTTTAGGCTCAAATTTTGTGTTTAATGAGTTTTTATTAGTAAATTGTACCAGTTTTACGATATGCCTAAATATTTCAAAAAAAATGACTCTAACCTTGAATAAAAATTCACTCTTTCGATTCTGAATTGGACCCTAGATCGAAAGTCTTTAAGAACATTAATCCACTTTCTTCTTTTCTGCCATTAAGTCAAATTATTTTCGAGCAATTTTCTTTAAAGAGAAAAAATCATTTTCATTGGATTTTGCGAGTGATAAATTTTTAGCAACACTTGCGACTTTAACCTTTGTACAATAGCACGAGAGAGTTCACCGCTCATCTTTTTTTTTTTGAGAAAAAACCATGTAGTATTAAAATGACCTAGGTCGGAAAATCAGAATACAAAAAAGTATCAAACTTAAGTGGATGGATGCTAAGTCAGTCCTCAGGTAAAGTACCAAGTCTACAATTCTTACAAACCCAATCAGCAACATGATTTTGCAGACGGCTAATAAGGTTAAGAGTACAAAGCAGGAGCGAGCACAAATCTTCTCGGAGATCCAGGATTAGCGTCTCAAGTTGTCAAGGGACGTGAGGGTGAGGTTCCATCAAGAAAATGTATGCTAGCCGACAATGAGTATCGATCATCATTGTCACTTGATCAAAGCGAAGTTGGATAAACCTAAAAGTAGCTTGAAGCACCGCTCATCTGGGGTGCAGAACCGTTGTACTATATTATTATATAAATTTTACCTATATAAAAAAAAGCAAAACTCCTTCACGGAAGGCCGATTGCAAGGAGAACCATGTCGGGTCCACGGAGAATATACTCGTCAAAGTGATAAGGTGGAATTGTTCCTTTTTCCTCTTTTAGATAAGTAGGTGGAATTTTTCCTTTTTTTTTAAAATATAAGTAACTCGAATTGTTTCTTTCTTTTGTTCTTGGTTTGAGAATTTCCAACTTTTTTCCTTGAAATTATTTATTTTTAATGAAATAAAGGAGAGAGAAAGTGAATCATATATGATCTATATAAAATTTGTCACTTAGAAAAATTTTAACATTGGATATATAAAATCATGATCGTTATTCGTTAAGGAATATATAATGGTTCGTCGGGGAACGATAATAGACCTTATGCTTATGTAGGGCCAAGATTTAGCACGGAAGGGCCTATTTCGTGCATGCACGGAGATGGGTAAGATAATAAATTGGCTGACGTGTATAGAAAGGTGTGCATCAGTGGAGAGAAAAAAGAGGACGTGGGCCCATGTCAGTAGATGGGGAAGGGTTGACATGTGATTCACTTTCCCCTTTCCTCCCTTTAATTTTTTTTAAGTTTGCACAAAACTTTTTTATTAAAATTTTACGAATTTTTTATTTAATTAATTTTTTTATGTCCCTTTTATTAAATATTAATTTCGCATGCCATTTTATTGTAACCAAGCATGCATTTTTTTCGTACCCGGGCTTGCCAATTGATCATAACCAAGCATGCTAATTAATTTTTTTTATGTTCCTATTATTAATTAAATATTAACTTGGCATGCCATTTTATCGTAACCAAACATGTCTTTTTATCGTACCCGGGCATGACCATTGATCGTAACCAAGCTTGCCAATTAATTTATATGTCCCTATTATTAAATATTAACTTGGCATGCCATTTTATCGTAAACAACCATGCTTTTTTATCATATCTGGGCATGCCAATTGATCGTAAACAAGCATGCCAATTAATTTTTATGTCACTAATATTAACTTGGCATGCTATTTTATCGTAACCAAGCATGTCTTTTTATCGTACCCGGGCATGCCATAACCAAGCATGATTTTTAATCGTACCCCGGACATACTAATTGATCGTCACCAATCATGACTTTTTATTGTACCTGGGCATATTAATTTATCGTAACTTTTTTACAATCAAGCATGCATTTTTGCATATAAATAACCTGTCCAAAAAGCAAAGTTCAATTAAATAATTATAAACCTGACAAAAAGAATTTAAATAGAAAAGGAAACCAGGGACGAAGAGACAAGTAATCATTTTTTTACTCAATTACTATGCTTGTTTTAATAGAAAAATTACTATGCATTTAATAACATGAGTCATGAAGGGACGATTCTAGAATTTCAAAAAAAAATCAATTAATATGCATGACTGAGGGAAGATACATTCTATTAAATACATGTCAGGCGAGATGCGGCTCAAGGAGGCTTGTGAACCAAAATTCGAAAATTCCTTTAGTGACACGCGGCAAAGATCTACCATTGGATCTTTGCGCGCGTGTTTCCATAATCCTTCCACGGCTCAGATTGATCCCTGCACGGTGTGGGACCCGCCAATTAGGTCCCGCACCAAATCCAAGGCGGCTTATGTAGGGGTGATAATTATCCGAATTACCAAAATTACAATTATCTGAAATATCCAAATAAATATTTTTAGTATCAGAATCTAAGATTGAGTCTAAATATATCCGATATCTAAATTTATTTTAGATACAGATACAGATAATCTGAACCATCTATTTTTTCAATGTCTTCAAAAATAAAATTGAAAGGGCTTAGTATTTAACGGGTTTAGTTTTTTTTGTGAAGGTAAAATTTTATCGCGAAGAGAAAACCAGGTGAAACAACATCAGGACAACAGCTGCAGAGAAAGCAGCAGTTGCAACAGTTCACAAAGCCAAGTGGAAGAAACCTATAGACCCCGAGCCCAAACACACATCCAGAATAAACCAAAACCAAAGCGTAAAACATACAGGTAAACTCAACCTAGAAAAAAATGCCAAGAAGAGGTCCCTCCTGAGAAACATCGCCGGTGAGTTGTCGAATAAGCAGCAGCCAGAAGGTGGGAAGGGACCCATCCACAGGAGAGGAGCATTGATGAAAGTTTGCCAAATCATAGCCTAAGAGAAGCCAGAATCGCCACAAAAACCAGCCCAGAATGACCATTCCGAAACACATCAAAGAACCGAGAGAAACAAATCATTCGCACAAGGGGGAGGGCGATGCTCAAAGATAACCTTGTTCCGGGTTAGCCACACATTCCAGCAGCAGGTTGAGAAAAGTACATACCATAGCTTCTTTGACAAAATTTCCCTTGACAAGACCCAACCAATCATCCAGCAATCCAAGCGTGGACTTACCCGGACACCAACTCACCCCAACCAAATTCAACACCCAGCACCAGACCAGACCTTAGCAATGAAGTTACAATGAATAAACAGGTGATCCGAGGATTCAAGTTCCTGGTTGCACAATGCACAAAGAGAAGCCATCCACCAAATCCGGGGTCCACACAAAATTATCAGGCCCCGGAACAAACCCACTGAAGCCCGAAAGAAGGTGGTTCAGCTGAAGCACACAACGATTTTGAATTACTATAGGTTTCATAACATAGAGTTTTTAATCGATTTTTTTTTGAATTACTCGTAAGTATGTGCTTAAGGGGATTAATAAACTTGAATTTGAATACCTTTTAAATCAAATATTAACAAATTTATTATTTATACCCGTATATGAGTTCGGAAGATTTATAATCTGTATCCAAATTGGAATTCAAGACTATCTAAATCTGAATTTAAAAAATTGGTTTTTTGCTCACACTTATACGCCCCAACGATTTTGTAAATCTGACACATATAGCATGTACGGACTTGTGTGAGATCCTTCAAACTATGAAGAGACAAGTATATTGGATTGGGACGTGGATCACAATAAGATAATTTGACTTAAAGAATAGCTTATTTCACGCAATGTGTGAGGTTGTATATAAAAAACTTTGTTAAATAAAACTCTTGTGTTGTTAGGGCTCCATCTGTCTTTTTTTTAGGGATAAAAGATTGCCTATCATTAATAAAAAACAACCTTTAACATGCAAGAGATCATATGAGCACTCTAAAAACCCGAAACATACAATAGCACGAAAGGAGTACTATCCACCTAGGTCCACCACCCTCCGCCTGGCCCTACAACCTATACTACCTACTCATCTTATTGTCCACCGTACAACAGCACGAGGACCCTACCCACCTAATCGATCTACCCATTAAGACATAGTTCTCCCCTCACAAATGTGAGGTTGCAGCTGCCGGCCTCGTTAAAAACCTATTCCAGAAAACTCGCCCCCACCGAGAAAAAACCAAAATCAGGAAAAGAGCACCGCTCGATAACACTGCAATGATGAAAACGAGAATTATGCCTTGCCCCTCATACATCCAAAGCCCCAACAATACCAGCCATAACCCACCCGACAAACCAACCCGCCTGCCCCACCCAAAAAGATGAACCGATGCTAGCTCTCCGGTCGATGCTCTTGGCGAATGACTTCCGCAATTGCCTCAGGCGGGGATGAAAAGAACTGAAACTGAAGATCATCCGCCATCTCTGTCTTGGCCATCCCGTGGGCAGCCATGTTGCCTCCTCGTTTGATGAAAGCAAAACGGCACCTCGAAAAGCTCCTCGCAGTATCTAAACAATCCTCCACCAGTAATGCTATATCGCTCCTGTCTGAATCATGTCTAGACAAAGCTTGCACAAGAGGTAAACAATATGACTCCAAAATGACGTACCTCAAGCCGAGTATGCTGTCAAGTTCCAGGCCGACCAGCACTCCGCGAGCTTCCAGTAGCGTGGATGAACAACCCCTTCAAACTTTCTAACAAAACCTGTTATAAAACCCCCACACTTGTCTCGTACAATAGCTCCTACCTGCACATCACCTGCAACATTAAAAGCTGCATCAGTATTAATCTTAAACCAACCTTCATAGGGGGGCGCCACGCTTCCGGTGGTCTGCAGATGGATGGATTCTTTGGGGCATTGACAGTAGTATGATCCAGCCACAATCGATATACCGATTCCAAGACCACTTTTGCCTCTTCGAAACCTGCATTCTTGAAGACCATCTCATTTCGTATTTTTCATATCCCCCATAACCAAGCAGCTCTTCGATACCTCTCAACATGATCCTACACCGAAAACAGACCCGTACAAGCTTGGACTAAGGAAAGGCCCCTAAAAGCCCGATTATCTAATCATGCCATAGACCACAAGTGCACTACAATCTGACAGTCAAAGAATAGATGAAATACCGTTTCAGCCGCTCCTGAGAACAAAGGGCATCCTACGTCCAGCTCCACTCCTCGTTTCACAATGTTTACCCGTAGAGGAAGATTGTCATCCAGAAGTCGCCAAATAAATGACCTAATCTTCGGCGGACAAAGTAGGTTCCAAGCGCATCGCTAGACATCCTTGGCATGTGTTGGAAGGGCCGTCAATTCTGAGTTCTCCCACTAGCCCTGCAAGTCAACATAGTATCCCGATGGGAAATCTACGATATCGTCCGAATATTAATTGTCCATATTATATGATGGGAAATCAACGGTTTTCACAATCATTATGCCTTCATTCTTTCAAAATGTCCTACTGATAGAAAATGCAATTAATATAGCAATGAATATCCACCCGTTACCAACATTTCATGCTAGGATGGCAACAAATGCTAATTTTTTTTAGGGATCGGTGGACCTACTCACATTCCTTGCAAAATAGCAAAATTTTAGTTGGAAATAGAACAAAATTTAATGCAATCTAAAATTTCATAATTTTTGTTTAAATCAATCTGTCTAAATTTTATCAAAAAATAATAATAATTACCCCCAGGTTCCTGGGTTATGTCTTAATTAAAACTAGGGTCCCTGCTATTCAAAATATTATTTTGTCGTCCCTGTGTTTTATAAAAATATTGGTCTCGGATCCTTAGTCCCTGATTTTTATTTTTTGTCATATGAAATGACTTTTATGTCCTTGAACAAAAAAAAAATCTCCATCTTCAACCTTGGAACAAGCTTTGAACATGAAGAACAAACATAAAAACCTAGAAAATACTCAGATCTGGCTAACAACACCAATTAGATAATTTCACTAACAACACTCAGATCCCATCCCGACCCCAACCACCGCCACTCTTGACCTCTTCGCGAGGCTCCAGGCAGGACCCGCTAATTGAGAACCCGACAGTAGCAATCCTAGTCCAGTCAGCCGCCCCTGCCCTGGGCTTCTTTGCTTGTAGCTTCGACGACGACGTCTTTGCCGTCCTCGACTCTGGATCCTCCCCCCTCCTCTTGATTCCAGAAATTAAGAACCCAGAAATTAAGAACATCAACAACCCAAAATTGTCGTCTCGAACAAGAGAAGGAGGTGAGAGGTCTTTTTATGCGGCGGAGAATTAACTTCGTGGACCAGAGAGAGAGGGAGGGAAAAGGAAGAGAATGACGGCGAGGGATTGACGATGACAGCGATGACGGTGAGGGATCTAGGTACTGGTTTCCTCCCGCCGTCGCGGGATGGGTCCAGTGAGTTCGTAAGGAGGCGAGGATGGGTCCGGTGAGTTCGTGAGGAGGCGTGGAGCAGGGATGAGGCTGGAGAGGTTATTGTGGGAGAGGAAGAGGAGGCGAAGGCCGGTGAAGTTGGAGAGGGAGGACAAGGCGGTTGAGTGGGTCGGTGTAAGGTGTTCGCCATTTTTGGGTTGGGGTTTTGTTGTGGTCGCCATAAATGTGTTCAAAGTTTGAGAGGTTGAAGATGAATGTTCAAAGACATGTTGGAGATGGCTTTTTTTTAGCTAAGGGTAAAACATCTAGGTAGACCTGACCATGGTTCGAATTTGGACGAATTCGAATCGAATTTATTTAAATTCAAATTTATCAAAACATTAAGCCATATTCAATTCTTCACAAGACGAATCGAATACGAATTATGAATTTTCAAATTCGAATCGGATTCAAATCGTATTATAATCAAATTATAATCGAATTATAACCGAATTATAATTGAATTATAACCGAATTTTTCCCTCTCAAATCCCCCCATTTTATTTGAATTTTTTTAACATATATTATTATTATATGTACATGAATTTGAATCGAATTTAACACGAATTTAACTCGAATCGAATTTTTGAATCGAATTTGAATTAAATTCGCCGATTTTGCGAAATATAAATATCTTGAACCGTATTCAATTTGTTTTATGACGAATTCAAATCGAATTTGTTACGAATCGAATTATTGACGAATCGAATCAAATTTTTAACGAATCAAATCGAATCACGAATCAGATTTAATTCATGGCCAGGTCTACATCTAGGGACCCGAGACCAACATTTTTACAAAAAAAGAGGACGAAAAAAAAATATTTCGAATAGCAAGGACCCTAACCTTAGTTACGATATAACCCAGGGACCTGAGAACAATTACCCGTGTAAAAAATCCATGTGTTATCTCAAAGACGGATACAAAAAATTTAGATACTCCAAGTCTGAAATCTCGACCTTTCCCCTTTTATCAATATGTATCGATTGGTCGGATAAAAGACATAGTTGGAGAAGGAGAATTACATCATTATAATGCGCGCGTTCTTGATTCTCAAATCTTGATTCATAAAAAGCCGTAAACTCGTCCGACCGAGGTTACAGCAAGGTTCATCTTTTCTGAAATCTTGAACCGGCGCTTAAAAAACTGTAACCTGCAATTTGGAAACTATGGCTATCCTAATGGTCAACATTGTTGATAGACAGTCAAACCTGTTGGCCTACCGGTTGAACCAGTAGATCTAAATCCAAGCTGTAATTTTTTCTTTATGAACGTTGATTTTTTTAGTTTTATTAAATAGAAATGACGAAATTAAGATCTTGCTACTTGAAAATGATAAACTTAGTAACAAAATTTAAAAATACTTAAATTATTTGACATTTTAATACTAAATAAAATTGATATTATAATTATTTTTAAAAATCTCTTGTTCGAACGGTGGTCCAATTTGGCAGATCATTTGGACCGAAATCCGGAATACAAACCAATTCGATCTTCGGTCCATTTTAAAACATTGATTTATTTCTCGGTACATGGTCCATTATATGTATAGTGAGTAAAATCTTCTTAAAATAAAAGTACATCTTTTTTAGAGACGGCACCCACTTTGTAGTCGTTCAGTGAGGAAAACAAGTCATTAATAAGTGGATCCAAGATCAATTAAATAAGCTCCGAGCAATTATTGTGACCTTCAAGGAAGAGAAAAAAGAATCTCGAATCTGTAAAAGAATAAAAAAACACATATCACCTTAATACAAAAGTAAGAAATTTAGATTGATTTAAGAAAATAAAATTTTAAATAAATCACATAAATATAAAAGACCTGATAATATTAGACTCTAAATATATGAAACTAGTTTTCAGACAAAAAGTGAAACATATATCCAGCAGCGATGCTTTAATTACCTAAACCGGAACGACGGATCATTTAAGTTAGCCAGCTAGGTCCCCATCCGCTGAATCGGCGCTGATCAGGATCTCTCAATTTCTCGAATCATTCGCCCATCTCATTCTCACAAATGTTGTCGTCTAATTGGTTTTCCTAACTTCAAATTAGTAATTTACAGAGTAACAAATTTTCATTTTGATATCCATCAGTTTTAACTTCCAATTCAGTACTAATTGTTGTGTGCCATTGGGTTGTTCCGGATCCTTCTTTTGTTTTGCCTATTCATCCTCTCAAATGCTCGGATGTCGACCTCAAACGCAAAATCTATGTCCAGGTCAGATCCTCCGGTGCGAGTTCTAGACATATACTAGAAGTACCTACAAAAGAAAATGCATAAATTAGTGAGTGGTAACAATAGAACTATATATCAAACATGATTTTTTATTTTTCTGCCACCCAAAACCTTAGTCCGTGTTGACGGCGTCAATTAGATATGTGTTAATTTATCTCTAAAATACTTTCCTAACAAATAGTATAATTTTATAGTAAGGTTCATACTAATGGACGGACAAAAAATCGAAACTAAGTTTGTTCACAGTGTAACAATGATTTTGGTGGAATAACATTAAAATGAAGTAAACTAAGGCAAAAATAAGATGAAGTTGATATCAATGACCAAAGTTGAAGTTGCTACCAACACCTAACTCATAAAGTTTATTGAGCCAAAGCATTACGACTCATAAACGTTACACGTTCTAAACATTACTACTCACAACACATCATCAAAAAATGTCACAAAAGCAAAATAACAAAGAAAGGTTAGAGGTGGCGCAATCGTGTGAGCCCGCTCGCTCCTTTTGTGTCATCCGCTCCTTGCCTCCCCTGGAGGTTCTCCTCTAAGCCTCCAAACCAAAGCTTTTAGCTTCTAAATGTCAAAGCTTGGCTAGGTAAAAGTGAGAGGGCGTATATATAGTGCAACCCCACTCTCAACTAAAAAACCCAAGAAATGTCTAAAATATTCTTAAAATATCTTTACATTTTGGGTGATTTCTGCACTTGGGCACCGACCGACGGGTGTGGACTTCAGTCAGAGCAATTTGCGCCATTTGGCAAGATTTTTTTTCTGGTGGGCGGTTTGGCCTGGCGAATGCTTCTCCTTCTTCGTGGTCGACGTTCGACGAGTCATTAAATTGCCCAATTCTTTACAGAGATCTGAGGAGTGCACATACATCATTCGACGGGCAATCCACCATTCGGTGCTCATTTAAAGATTTCGTTGTCCAGAAGGTTGTTTCACCGACCAAAAGGGTCCAGGGGGAAATCGAGGATCTGTGCAGACTGAGGGCACCATTCGGCACCTTTTCTACCGTCAGGTGGCTGGCACAGGGCATTCGCCAATCGGTGCTAGTTTTGTCAAGCGGTGACTTCAGTTTATTTCTGGCTTGCCTTCTCTCGCCTCGACTCCTTCCACGCTCTGCATCTTTGACTGCCCCTCTCATCCCGACAATCCTCCAAAAGATACAGAGACAAATAAGTAAAACCATTCAAGGGAAAACACATAGAAATGGCCGAAAAGATGCTAGACTCAAGGACTAAAGACGTAAAAAAAAGGGTCAAAATGACCCTTAAATGATGTGATGAAATAGGAGTTTCTCACGCTCTTCAAATCTCTACTTTCCCTTTATTGCAAGTGGACTGAAAATTCGCCTTGTCAAAGCATTATCTTCCTCTCCTCTCAAGAAGGTAAGCTAGGACGTTGGATGGTGGAGGAGGCTAGTATGAGCTTGGATCTACATTGTGCTTCTCTAAACCTAATCTATTCAATTTAACAATTTTGACAATGCTTTTATGTTTATTAATGTAGTGTGCTTAAATATTTGTGAATAGTTGTTTTATCGGTTGGGTACCCTTGGTGTACCTAACTAACTAGGTTTCGAATGGGCTTTAATTTGTAGAGTATGAATTAGTTGTTGAACTTAATGTTGTTGAACTTAATGCTTTTAGTTATAGGTCTTATGATTTGAGTAATAGTGAGAGCGTTGATTTTGAATCCTATAAATTTGCTAAATGATCAAAAGGAACTCTATGGGCGAGAGCATTAGGGATCCATGAAAAGAACCAACTAATCGATGAATGAACCTCCGAAGGATGAAGAGTTAATTGTCCTTAAGGTTGCGCTTAGTGAGTTGGGTTAGTAGTTTGTTTTATTGAATAGGTGATTTAGCGCTAGGGTTGATAACTAGAGGCTAGTGCACCAGATAGAGTTGGAAATCAAACCTGAAATCCTCCTTTGGTGGGTTAATGGCAAGAGCATTCTCTCATTCCATTAGAAACACCCGGCCCATCACAAATCTTAAAAGCTCAAAAGAGACCTAGATATGAACGTTGTATTCAATAGGTTACATTGCCCAATCTTTTCCATTTAACCTAGCCTAGTTAGTTTAGGTTATTTTCTCATACATAGTTCTAGTTATTTGGACACCAAATCCTCGATCTTGTCATCCTAAATTAGTGAGCTAACCAAAAGGGTGGCACAAACCTATTTTCTCGTGGTTCGATACTCTACTGCACTTTATTGCAACGGGTGTTGCAAACAACCTCGTCATATATCAACCAATCACATGAAAAATAGAGACAAAAGTGCTATTATTATGTCATCCTTTAATATGTTTTCTAGTCTAAATCTATCAATGTATAATGAATATGTAAAAGTTATACATAAATTGTTTGTATATTAATAACAAAAACCATTGTTATATGTTTCTCAAATTTAAGACTCGATACATATAATACTCATAAACATGTCTAACTGGTATCCAATTATGAGTTTTTAATAGTATATTTTATTTTAAATATTAAAACATACCAAAAGTATAATGCAAATAGAGGAGATGAACAGTTGAACATGATAGCAAGTGAGAGGCAAAGACAAAAATGCCTCAGAAGCTCAACCCACAGGCGAGTAACCAAGAGAAAACCTATAGAACACATAAGCAAATACCACAATACAGTGAATTTGAGGTTGCAACAAAATGCCTCGTCAAAGAATAAGGATATATTTGGATCATAAGATTCAATCGTAGATCTAGTCAAAATCATATCATAATTGATTGGTAGAGGTGGTGGAGGTGTAAAAGAAATTGCGTGAGCAATATTTGAATCTCTATCTTCTCTCTGTAGACAAGATTTTTGGCGAACTCAAACAACATGAATTATAGTTTATTTGCCAATCTACCAATATTTTTAAACTATTTATGCTAATACAGTTACTTATACTCCAAAATTTTCTCGTTGTTGCATGTACATTTAATATCTGAAAAAATGCCTGAAAATTTGTGAATGACATCAACAAGATGACTTCATAATCATGCACCCACCAAATCGTTATGTCCTTACTTCAAAGTTAAGCGAGAAGTTCTATTAGCAAAATCTTATAAATGGCATGCATCTTTGAAGGTAGGGATGCTTTTTATTGATATTATATAGATCATTTACATATGTTGTCAACAAAAAAAATAGTATTTAGACACCACACTTTTTTCCGCCTGGACCACCATAAGTGAAGGTCTCTCCAAATATCCGATTGTACTTCCAGTGAATTAAGCTATAGCATTTTTTACTATCAACAAACGTTTTTGACTTTGAATAGTCAAAATTAACAACATGGTAATTCGAATTAACAGTTTGAATAGTATTAAAACATGATGAACTAATGCTGTAATGAGTAGCAAATGTTCCTCTCCCCATACGTGGGCTAGATTGTCCTATAGGTGCATAAGTTACTCCACCAAATACAATGGAAACGGCTTCTCTATTCAAATGGGTAAATATTTCTTTCGGCCAATAGCCAATCTTATCATTAGAAATCATCAACCACCAATTACCAGATATTTGATCCTACAAGGGTTAACAAAAAAAATTATGAAATGAAATATGATGCAGATTCCACATACTTTCTTCTGATGCACATCATTTTTATTTCGTATGATAGCAAATCCATACGATAATGAACAAAAGTAATAATTAGAAAAAATAGTTCTTGAGCAACATAAATAATTTACAATATATTATCACAAAAACAATTAGCTATGTTTAAGTAACTAGCACATTATGAGATTATAGGAGGGCTCATATTTATATCCAGTTTTCATATTTATAATTTGTCGTATTCTCATATTACTATTAATAAAAATTACAGTTATAAAAAATTAAAACAATGGTTAACAAAAAATTTATATATTAATTTAATATATAAATTATTCCTATGATGTAATTTACCTGAACTATTGAGAATCTAGATTCAAATTGCTTTTTCGGACCAATACCGGAAACTAGTCCTCCAAAATCTTGGCCTAAATAGGTTTTTTGATCAATCTGCACAAATCCTGGACATAATATGTTGTAGCAACCATTTTTGTAACCATTTCCCTGCATACACAAAGTACCTTACACTTAATGGATATATACGAAATATAGTGTATAATAGAAAAATCTAGTTAAATTAGTTGATGACAGAAAGTCATTGGTTACCGTCCAGAATCCTGTAATTCGACTTATGTTGTCACCATAGAGTTTTGGGTTTACCTAAAAATAATGGTACCAAATTTAAATTGAAACTTATTTCAAGAGTATATAATATAATTAATTTATTTTGATGACATTCTTATCTTAAACTATGTTCCACAATATCATTTAAGAAAAAGTGCACCAAATTATTTAGGACAATTCTCAATGTATTTCAACATTATACATTTCCAAAAATTAGATTTATTTTGAGAGAATGCTAAATTATTGATGACATTCGATGTGAATATTAATAATTGTAATTTTTTGGACTCTTTTGGTTGATGATATTATATTTACTCACACTTAGGAGATTGTTACCCCTAATTTCAAGCCAATGAGCTTGACTAAAGACATGGTAAAATTTGATGTACGATGGCTCTAATTCATATGGATTATATTGATCTAATTAGAACATCTTGCACCTAAGCGTGAATTTATCGAAATTAAATATTTGACCACAATCATATTATTTTGGAAAAAGTCCACTTTAGTACCCTGTGGTATCGACCAAAATCACTTTAGTACCCTGTGGTAAAAAACCGATCAATCGAGTCATACTTATTCCAATTAACATCAAAAAGGGCCTCGGGCAGCTGCCCGGAGCTGCCCGAACCTACCCGAGCGCTGTCTGGGCCACGTGGCCAGCCACGTCACCAATTTTGATGACGTGGCGCCACGTCACCAATTCTCCTCCTCCTCCGATTTTCCTCCTCCTCCTCCTCCGCCTCCTCCTCCTCCGCGTTCCTCCTCCTCCTCCTCCTCCTCCTCCTCCTCCTCCCCCCGCATTCCTCCTCCTCCTCCGTGTTCCTCCTCCTCCTCCTCCCCGCGTTCCTCCTCCTCCTCCGCGTTCCTCCTCCTCCTCCTCCTCCCCTCCTCCTCCTCCTCCTCCTCCTCCCCGCATCCCCCTCCTCCTCCGCGTCCTCCTCCTCCCCGCATCCTCCTCCTCCCCGCGTCCCGCTCCTCCTCCGCGTCCTCCTCCCCGCGTCCTCCTCCTCCTTCCCGCATCCTCCTCCCCGCGTCCCCCTCTTCCTCCCCGCGTCCCCCTCCTCCTCTCCTCCTCCTCCCCGCGTCCTCCTCCCCCTCCTCCTCTCCTCCTCCTCCCCGCGTCCTCCTCCTCCTCCTCCTCCTCCCCGCCTCCTCCTCCTTCTCTTGGTGACATGGCGCCACGTCATCAAAATTGGTGACGTGGCTGACCACGTGGCCTGGGCAGCGCTCGGGTAGGTTCGGGCAGCTGCCCGAGGCCCTTTTTGATGTTAATTAGAATAAGTATGACTCGATTGATCGGTTTTTTACCACAGGGTACTAAAGTGATTTTGGTCGATACCACAGGGTACGAAAGTGGACTTTTCCCTATTATTTTTGAAGTTATGCCTTGAAAAAAAATATCATTTTTGAAGTTCAATGAGTAATTTTCTTTCTAGTTGTTTGTGATTTTGCACAAGTTAAGTTTAATTTGAAATATTTGAATCTTGCAAATTATCTTAACCGATTACTAGATATCTCAACTATTTGTAACTTTTGGGAAAATAACAGTAAACACGTGGCGAAGTATTTTGCATATAAATGAAGTCTTTGTTAAGATATCATACCTATTTAGTATGAATGAATATATAAAAACATATCCCAATAAAAACAAGATTCTCAATGTTATTGACACTTACCATCCATCCAATAGAAATTGTATTAGTTTCAGTTGCTGGTCCATTTAGAATCCAAATAAATCCTCCAGAGAATTGATTTGGCTCTACAAATGGTTGTTCTATACTCATAAATGCAATACCTCCACGATATTCTGGATGAGGTCCAATATTCAATGTAGCAAACTATTTCATTTTTCAAGTTACAAGATACAAACATGTTAGGAGAAAAAATATATATAATGAAAATATAGACAATCTTAATTGAGGAAATAAAATTTAACGGATCCGCTAGGTGAACTCCATTATTTTAACGCCCCTGAGAAACCATCTCATACTTCAATCTTGTGGTCATATTATGGGGGTCAAAAGAGGTGCATTGAAGTTGAGTTATGTAGAGTTAACGTTCAAATTCAATGATTAATATGAAAGCATTAAGAACTAAAGGAATCAAAATAGTAAAGCTTTATTTGGAGAGTATGAGGCTAATTTTTACTAATGCATTACCAATGTTATGGTTGTCACAGTATAAGTAACATGAAAATTTAGATCAATTAATTTTCAATAAAATTTAAGAGAGAAAAAGTGATTTCTTTAAGACTCAATATAAATGTATAAAACGTGCATTATAAACATATGAATGTTATAAAATCTAACATATATTGAGATATACTTACAATTTTTCTTATTATCAATTATTTTTATTAATTTTAGTAATATTCTAGTGATCAAACCGATATGATCATAACTCGCCACCTAAAATTGGAACTTACATATAAAAATATACTGATCATAACTCGCCACCTAAAATAAGAACTTACATATTTTTTTAATAACAACTCGCAATATTTTAATTTTTTTCCTAGGAATATGTTTGTATAAATATCCAAAATATCTACCACATAAGGACATCAGTTAGAAATAGTAACACTACATAAAATACAAGTTGATATTTAATTCTATTATTATGTAAATTAGAGAAGAAACAGTAACACCATATAAATTTTTTGTTATATCACCAAAAAATATAAAATATTTGTTGATAAATAATTATACTATTTTGTAATTTTTTTCCTATAAACTAATAAATCATACAAATGATATTGCAACGTTTCTTTGATTTCAATTAAACTATTAATTTAACTGAAAAGTAATAATGATAGTTTGCATGAGTTGATCAAAATATTTCAAAGAAAACTTGGGTGATTGTAATAGTAAACTTACATGTTGTCCAGGATAATTCAATGTTAGCGGTTGTATTACTCCATCTTGTCTTCGTTGAATAGGTACCGAACTATTTGGACAAACATTATTTTTAACGAATTGAAGTCTTTCACCTTTATTGTATCTCAAAGCAATTCTTGGGTCTCTTTCTATTTTGAAGTTTGGTTCCATCTTCACATATGTATATTAGTTGTTTAGGAAAAATATCACTAATATTTATCTTGAGTCCATGACACAAATAAGTAAAATACCTGAATTTTATGATTTTGAAGCATGGGATGTTGCAAAGCCGGTTGCTCATATATATTAACGCACTCAATAAATGTAGACTACAAAAGTAAAATTAGTGAATGACGAGCACGACTTATTGTTAATTAAAAGCTAGAGATAATATAATTACTCTAAACATGAAGCAAATAGAAAAATTATTCTTAATTGAATCAACAAACAAAATTTTGTAATTGAAAATTAAATAAATTTAAGACAATAGCCAATAAATATGGGTTCTCTAAAGCACTACTTTAACAATGGTGAAATAGGCGATGACAAAGAAAGTCTAAGTGAAGAATGAGAGATGCCGAGTTTATATGGTTATATTTCATATTTGACTTTCTTTTAATTTTGGCTAACTTATTCACTTGTAACTATATTGTGTAAAGGTTCTTTAAGAAGTTGTTAGTATATTATTGTATATTACTAAACATATATTAGGATTGGATATAAAAGTTGCAAGAACATTGTGCGATCTAGTTTTATTTAAGTCTAGCTGGACAGAATACAAAGTCACATAAAGTAAATTTAGGAGTAACGATTTGGAGGTGATACATAATAAGAAGAGCTCATACTTGTTATTCCATTACCTTTATAATAAAGTTATTGTATCTTCCTTTATGTAAGCCTCTAACCTTTATCGAGTCCCGTACTAAATTTGGGAGTAACGATTTGAAAGTGATAAAAAAATATTTTATTTTCAACTTCATTTTTTTTCATCGGCAAAAATTTTAAAAAATATTTCACAACAATGCATTCCAAGTTTAAAAATCAGAAGACAAAGAAAGAATAGAATAAAGAAATTATGTCAATGACTGTAAAGAGTACACATAAATACCTTTGTTTTTCTTAATCCTTTCACGCCATGGTAAGTCGAACTAATACACAAGATGACCAACATTACGTAGGTACCCGTCATCTTCTATTCGAACAGTAAAATTTAGACATTACTTGTTTATTTTATAAGGAGATTAAAGAACATATAGCTGCACACTTAAATTTGTTTTAATCCCTTATTTCCTAAGGAATTTGACACATTAATTTTTAGTCAAAGTTCATTAATAAATTTATTGCTTTTTTTACCTACCATTTAATCAAATTGAAAATTACCCATCAGTTTTTAGTCAAAGTCAATTAATTATTTAATAAGATTTTTTGGATATTACCTACAATTGAATACAAAAAGAAATATTTTGAGAATTGCAATAAATCCATAACTTTTTATGCGTGGACCCGAATCGTAAAAGATAAAAGTTATTAATAATAATGATACGTGCAATGACATTAACAAAAAAATGAATTATGAAATTTTAAATTTTAAAATTTAAATGAAAAAATATTTATTTCTCTTGTTTAGGGAAAGAAAGAGAAAATATTTGGAGTAACAAGTATATTATCATAAATTATCTCACAACCAATGTTTATCAATTTGGTAACTCTAGAAAAAGTCTAGACTACAAAAACCGACTTTGGTTGTCGACTTTTGTTCCGAACTTACAATTTTTTTATCGTAACCAATCACGAGGGCAACGCCTTAGCATTATTACCTGTCTTTACAACAGACTTGTTCTTGTGAGTTTTTGAAAAGATGCATTCTTTTTTATCTAACAATTTTGAACCAACAAGTAATTAGATCAACTATTGATAATATTATTCTAATTTAAATAAGAATCGAATTTGAGTCTATCAAATACATGTAATTATTTGTTGGGAGAATTTTGATATTATGATATCTTTCAAATTCTATTTAGTTTTTTTAAATTGTATAGGTGTTCGAATTAAGTTTTTTTTTAATAAATAAATTGCAAATTTTATTGATCAAAAGAAAAGACAAAGTTAATATGACTACGAGACCCCGAATGAGACACCTATACTCAACTAGCCCACTAGCGAATAGTGAAGAGTTACATAAATCCCATCGATACTGTATACTATAACTACATGTCTAAGTACGCAAAATGGATGGCAAGACCACACTCTCGCACATAATTGTATGAGGTTACAGCCGCAGATTTTTTATGGTGACATGTTTTTTATAGAAGCATGCAGCTGCATTTATTTTTACATTTTTGGTATAATTTGAGTATGGATGTCCCATCTTAGACTCTAGGTGAATTTACACTTTTTTTTTATTAATAAAGTTTCATGATTTACTAAAAAACTACAATTATTTTTACTCTAAATTTTTCTCGTTGTTGAATATACATTTAATACCCGAAAACATACCAGAAAATTTTGTGAATGAAATCAACAAGATGACTTCATAATTATGCACCCACCAAATCTTAATGCCATGATTTTAGGAGCTTCCGGTTGACATGAATATAGCGAGTGTATAAAAAGAAAAAAAAATGTAGCGACATGATTTTAGGAACTTCAAGTTCACATGAATATAGCGAGAGTATAAAAAGAAAAATTGCAACGACATAATTTTAGGAGTTTAAGGTTGACATGATGTGGTAAGTTCTATTGGCTAGATCCTGTAAGTGGTATGCCTCTTCATAGGCGTACATTTTTATTGATATAAGGTAGATCATTTGCATATGTTGTAAATAAAAAAGAATATTAGGGATAAGTTTATTTTAGTACCCTGTAGTTTCACCCTTTTCGTCTGGAGTACTATGTGGTTTCAAATTGGTATTTTAGCACCCTATGGTTGACCACCAATTTTTCAAGCAGGTCCAGGGAACCCGCCTGTCCAAACCCACCCAAAAAGACATCATTTTTACACGACGTGGGAGACACGTAGTGACCAATTACCTAAACAGTCCCCTAATTTTTTTATTGTTTTCCAAAAACTCCTTCTCTCCTTCCCTCATTCTTTTTCCAAAAATCCCTTCTCTCCTCCCCTCTCTCCAAATGGAGAAAATTTGAAGTTATCCCTTCTTAAAACCCCTTCGATTTCCAATCCAGCCAACAATCACTAGATTCAATTAATAATTTAATTCAGCCCACCTCAAGAACCTTAAAACCCCTTTATAAATCCAAAATATGCCGCTCTTTCAGGCCGGCACCATCCAAGGACCCACGACGTCGTTCAGACCTCTCCTTCCCCTAAACATCCCTTATGTACCATTTGTACCTTCTGGCCTCCCTCCAGAACAAGAAGCTCTCGTCTCCCTAGCCCGTTCGCGGTCTCGGAGAAGTCCGACTCAGAACCCAAAGCGGGAGCAAAACCTAAGCTGAGAAGGCACCGCCTGAAACCCGAAGAGCCCCGCGACGGTGACGAGACCGTCTTTCCCAGATGGAGTCTGTGATGGGGCTGTAGAAGCGAAGCAGAGGCGGTGGAGGATTTCGTGAGGAACCAGCTGCAGCAGGCTTTCGAGATGATACGGCAGCAGAACCCTGTGTTGTTTGTAGGAGGTGGTGTACTTGATTAGGATCTAGTATAGTCGAGGCAAGAGTTTAACTCTTTCTCCGTAAGAAGAGATTGCCCCGTATTCAGTGCTTACAGGCTACAAAAATTATCCCCAAGATACAACGACTTTGTTACTTCCAAGATCGTAGTACAATGATTCTCAAAGCTTCGGACGAATCTTGGATATTCAAAACTTTCTTGAGAGAGGGAGAGAAGAACAACTATTGCTAATGAATGCTTGTGCAATGAGTTGTGGGGGTGAGATGCAAATGAGGGGGGAGAGGCCTATTTATAGGCTGTGGAGGCTGGCATTTCTGAGGGGCTTCCTGGCAACTCTGAAGGGGCTCCAGCATCTCCGAAGAGGCGTCTCAGACCTATCTGTAGCTTGACGGGGCGCCTGTTATTGCCTCGCGTCCCTTCGCCTTTCAAAGTGCACCTCAAAGCTCCTCAAAGTGGCCATTGTGACCTACATATAATGCGCCATGCGTATACGCACACGCACATACGCATATGCGCGCTCGTGCTCGGATGCTGCGCAATGGTTCGAGTTAGCTTTTGATGTGTGTCTAAAATACACATTAAACACATAGGATTTCAAGTTATTTTCGTATGTTTTTCTTTAGTTTAGTATCGTTTTAGTAAATATTTGAGATTTGGATGACTAATGGGTTCTTTGTGCTAAATTGTAGGAAAAGGAGGCAAATTTGGAAAGAATTATACTTGGAGAAGAAGTTTGGCAGGGACAGCTAACTTAGAAGGGCATTTCGGTTAACTTTGGAGCCGAATCAGAGGACACGTATTTGACAGACAATTGAAGATATTTCTTTCCTCTTTCTGTGCATATAAAGAACGCCTAAATCGGAGATCGGGAAAGGAAGTTACGATCAAAACACTGAAGGCTGGTCTGACAGATTATTATCAGCGAATTTTAAGGGCCAATTTTGGAAATTCGGTCTTCTGATCCCTTAGGACACTGGGGATGACCCATTAGGTTTTTACACTTAGGAGGGTTTATATATAACCCTCTAGACTTATTTTAAGAGAACTTTTCATTCCAGAGAACATATACCTTATTTTTGCCTTTGTCAAGACTATGAGGAACTAAACCTCTAGGTTGATTCGAGGGAGGAGACCCAGGTTTTGGTTGTGAGGATCTTGGTTATTCAATTTAATTCAGTAGCATTTACTTATTCCTTGTGCTTATTATTGTTCTTGGATGGTTTGCGTTTGTGAATTTATTCTTGAACATATTTGCCTTTGATTATTGATTAGCGGTTGCAGTTAGGAATTGAACCTAGGAGCAAGGTTAATTCAGCGAGGAACGGTCGTTACCAAACTAATTAACTAGGAATAAGTAAGGCTAGTTTGTAGATACCAAGATTTTGAGTATAATCGCTAGGAGTAGGAACATCTATTCTTAATGCTATTATCTTATAGAATAGAAATCGATCGATATTCTGTCTATTAGGTGATAAACAACTAGTTAGGCGGTCGTTTGGCTAGTTGATTGTTGGATGTTTGTGGTCTCTTTGCGGTTGCGGGAGATTTACACCTACTTGCTACTTGTGTTAGATTATCTTTTGTGATCCAGTGATCAACCAACCTGTCGTGGTACTCCGATCTCGAATCTGCCGCTTTTCTCTTATTAATTTTACTACTTCTACTTTCTTTTGTGTTCGTTGATTTCGTACAACTTTGAATCCACAAACCCCCCTCTTTTTACTTTTGTGTTATTAGTTAGATTAATTGAGTATTCGTTCCTCCTTGGATCTGACTCGGTATCTTCCCTTGCTTACTACAAGTTTGCGAGCCGCAAAATATCAGTTATTTTGAGGGGCCTCGACACGCTCGTCAGTTTTCCAGGTGGTCAACTTATTTCATAGCTAACAACGAGCATCTCCTTATAAACTAGGAAAATTTTGTGCAATTTTCCAATGTAGGATTGCCCTTTCCCATTCCATATTGGGCCTCCCACTTTGGGCTTTCTAACTTTGGGCTTTTTAGCTTGAAATTCATCATTCAATTCCAACAATCCCTCACATGAATGATGAATAATGCATGCTGACACTTTTAAGAAAAGTTTCGACGAAATATCATTGCATCAAGATAGGTAGCTTACAGCTTTGAACCTTCTCTAACAAGATGTTATCGGATTTACTTTTTGCTCAGTGAACGCGATGTCTTGAACTGGTCAGCTTTTTTATGTAAACCAAGACAATAACATTTACACAATGATATCTCTAATATCCTTTGGTTCTCACATTTTGTCCGTTTTGGCCATAGACCTTATCTTGGATTTGTAAGTGTTTGTTCTATTTGAAGCGGCCTTACTTCACACTTATATAGGTGATCTCCTATCAAGAGTATCCTGCCATACTCTACCTTTTTTTGGTATAGGAATCATTAAAAGCGTAGATGCTTAACCTTACCATACCTCAGCAGGTTCGCACTTGGGCAGCTTTTGAGAATGGGAAGGGTTCCAAGTGGTCATCTTAGCCATCCATAACTTAGTTGTCTCATTGAACCAAGTTCGTGGGATCTCCACTCATCATGGTTGAGTTACCGCTATGAACGCTTTTATTGGGGTTTTAACCCCATTCTTCTTATGCGTTGTACATTTAATCTCTATTGATTTCTTTCATCAAAAGATCAGTTATGTTGTCCTTGGACTTCACATAGTCAATCGTTATTACTCCACTTGAGATCAATTGTCTAATGATGTTATGTCTCCTACGGATGTGTTGAGACTTACCATTGTACATAGTACTTTGAGCTCTCCCTATCGCTAACATCCTATCACATTGTATCAATACAGGAGGCACATGCTTGTTCCAACAAGGAATATCCTCTAGGAAGTTTCTGGGCCATTCAGGTTCTTTCCGGCTTTGTATAGTGCCACAAACTCTGACTCCATGGTGGATTGAGCTATGCACATTTGTTTAGAGGATTTCCAGGACACAGCTCCGCCACCTATGGTGAACACGTACCCACTGGTAGATTTAGAGGCTTTAGAGTCCGATATCCAATTCGCATCACTGTACCCTTCCAATACAGTTGGATATCTTGTATATAGTATGCCATAGTTCAAAGTATGTTTTAGGAGGTAGTGTAATTGATTAGGATATAGTATAGTCGAGGCAAGAGTTTGACTCTTTCTTCGTAAGCCGAGATTGCCACGTATTCAGTGCTTACGGGCTACGACAATCGTTCCCAAGATACAATGACTTTGTTGCTTCCAAGATCATAGCACAAAGATTCTCGAAGCTTTGGGCAAACCTTGGATATTCAAAACTTTCTTGAGAGAGGGAGAGAAGAACAATTATTGTTAATGAATGCTTATGCAATGAGTTGTGAGGGTGAGATGCAAATGAGAGGGAGATGCCTATTTATAGGTTGTGGAGGCCGGCATTTCCGAGGGGCTGCCTGGCAACTCTGAAGGGGCTCCAGCCTCTCCGAAGAGGCATCTTAGGCTTGCTTGTAGGCCTGATGGGGTGCGTGTTACTGCCTCGCATCCCTTCGCCTTTCAGCCCAGGTTTTGATCGTGCTCCTTCGGATCCTCGCCTGGCTATTGCCGTCGTGATCGTTTGGATGTACATGCCTTTGCTTGTACTCCTTTGCGAGGCTTCCAGCGAATACTCGCACACCTTCGATATCCATACAAGTAGCTTGTAGCTCTCCGAGCTCGGGCAAAAATCTTAAGGCTCCTCCAGATCCTCGCGATGATGCTCACGTGCGAAGTGTGACTCAAAGCACCCATTACAACCTGCGTCTAATGTGCCATGTGCACACGCGCATGTGGGAGCACGATCGCATGCTCATACTCGGATGGTGCTACGCACCATCATCGCAATGGTCCGAGTTAGCTTTCCAGGTTGTCAACTTATTTCCTAGCTAAGAAGGAGCATCTCCTTATAAACTAGGAAAAGTTTGTGCCATTTTCTAATGTGGAATTGCCCTTTTCCATTCCATATTGAGCCTCCCACTTTGGGCTTTCCAACTTTGGGCTTTTTAGCTTGAACTCCATCATTCAATTCCAACACCCCGACCTTTGGGAGGAGAAATGGAATGATGTGAAAGAGGCAAAGGAGGAGAAGGAGGAGGACGATGATGAGGAGAGGACAGGGGTGATGGAGGAGGAAAGCGAGGTGTGGCCGGTGGATGCAAAGGTTAGGTGGGGGATTAGGGCATCGAAGTATTTCGAGAAGCGCGCGATAAAGAACATGGTCGGGGAGGACGGGCTCGAGAATGACTGGGAGGAGGAGTTGGATGACACATGGGTTCAGGAGAATAATTGCTTTGAGGGGGAGAGATTTGTCTTTCACCCCAGCCCCCTCGTCGTTCTAGCGTTTGAGAGATATAACAAGTGAGCACTTCCCTATTGGCTTGTTTAAGGGAGGAGAGAAGGGGGTTTTGAAAAAAAAAATTGGGGACTATTTAGGTAATTGCTCGCCACGTGTCTTCCACGTTGGCTCGAAAATGACGTTGTTTCGAGTGGGTTTGGACAGGCAGCTACTCTGGACCTGCCCGAAAAATTGGTGGTCAAGCACAGAGTACTAAAATACCAATTTGAAACCACATCGTACTCTGGACGAAAAGGGTAAAACTACAAGGTACTAAAATGAATTTATTGCAGAATATTATTTAGATACCACAATTTTCTCCGCCAGGAGTACCATGAGAAAAAATTTCTTCAAGTATTCGATCGTGTCTCCAATGACCTAAGCTATAACATTTTTAACCGTAAAGATATGCCAAACAATTGCATACTTATACAAGGGTTCAAGTTTCGATCGATATTTGTGGAGTTGATCATCCCTCTCGAAATCGTTAAGGGTTTCAGTCGTTCAATTCTCATTGGTAACAAGTAGCCCTTTACTTCGGTTTAGTGCCTTGTAATATCTACTTGATGTATTAATCTCCAATTCAGAACTTTAAATCTGAATATACGCCGATCAAATCATTTATCATATACTCCCCCAGAATGAATTCCTAAAAATCTGTATCTCAAAAAAAAAATCCTAAAAATCTGAATAAATGTGCCGTGTACTCCTCGTAGGTCAGGATCGGTGACTAATTTATTTTTAATCCTTGTTGAAGTGGATTCCCCTAGAGAATGAACTTTTCGAATATCTTAAAATATTTATATCCAATCAAAAACCTTAAAACAATAGGTTGTTGGATTTTACACACTTATAAACTTTTCCACTATATTCGCAACTAGCGATGTAGAATGCTCAACACGTCCTCTCAATCGGGTCAAAAATTGTAAAGGCTTTGACTTCCCCCAACGTGCGAGAAATGAGATCCACTATGATACCATGTTAGAATCTCCAAATTCAACCTAAAACCTTAAGATAATGAGTTGGTGACTTTTCTACACTTATAAGGTTGTCCACCACACTCGTAATTAACGATGTGAAATTCTCAACAGAAGAACAAGAGTCTCTCAGTGAAATCTTTTTCAAATGGAAGTTCCACGGCAACCCGAGATTCTGGAACCTCTCTTCTAACCTTTCTCTAACAGATTTTAAGCCCTTAACCCAACATGAGGTGGAGAGGCAAAGAACATCCACGCGTTATTGCGGAGATAGATCTGACATATTTGTGGAAGAGAATTACTTTTTTTTAAAGGAATGGTCTAGAAACCTTTCATTCATAATAATAACGAGTTATATAAAGGGTTACATGACTTAGACATAGGCTAAACATTAAGGATAAGATGGAGATCCGACTTGGGCAATTGTAGATTGTAAAATATTCCAAAATCACAAAACAAGTAAGTGGGGAATGGGTGGTATCGACATCGACTTTGTTAGCCAAATCCACTTCCACATTGGAAGTAGAACAAAGAAATTGATGAATAGAAGATCAGCTAAAGCTCCCTTCTCGGCTACAAACAAGTTATAGACCAAAAGAAATCTCCACATGGTCATATCATACGAGATATCGCTTGATGGAGATACTCTTGTTCGGAATAAACCGCACAAAGTATGGACAACTGGTTATTCTGCAAAAGGAAACACCGCAGCGAACAATACAAGCAAAAAGCCGAAATAGATCCGGCTAGAGCATACAAAGACAACCAAAAAGCCAAATTGAAATTTGAATAACAAGGGAAAAAAATACAGTTAATTAGATTAGGAACATGGTTTTCAAATACGACCCGGAGAGCGACCTGCTCTGGCCTCTGGGTCATATTTTAACCGGTCTGACCAGTTGGACCGCCAGTCAGACCGGTACTTTCATATATATTAAAATATATTTTTATTAATATTTTAATTATCCCTATCTCAAAACTCTAACTTTTTCTTTCTTTTTTGACCCACCATAACCTTGAAATTCTAAAAAAAATATTCTATCAAACATGATTTTTCTCTTTTTATTAAGGTTTGGTTATTTTTTTGTCAAAATATCTGACCAATCCTAATTTTTTGGGTCAAATAGTTGACCAATCCTAATTTTTTAGTTCAACCTTATGAACCGAAAAAATGGAGTCAAAAATTTGGTCAAACTATCCAGTCCGACCATTTTTTGGATGGTTAGTAAGGTTGGCAGTTTTATGACCATACCTGGTACGTTCTCCTGACTGAATCATGATCTGACCGATCGGACCACCAGCCGGACCGCGTATTTAATAACCATGATTAGGAAGCCTCCCAACACACACAAACAATTGGTCACCGGTTGCCGACAAGCAAGGAAGGCGACGAGGAGCAAACGACCGGGACGGGCTTTGCTGAAGCCGGGTTAGCTGAGGCCAACGAACGAACGACTGAGGTTGGCTGCGGCCGCCAGACGACGACTAAGTTGGGAAGACAGACAGCGGGCGGACGGGCTGAGGCGGGAGACGGCGGTCTGGGCAGGACCGAACTACCTGAGGGACGAGCGAAGCGGTCGGAACGGAGGGGCAAACTAAGAGGTCAGAGTGGGGCATGTGGCCTACGAACCCTGAGCTGGGACCTGCTGTAGAAAGGGGCAGAGATCTACGTGAATAGGCGGTGGACGAACGAGGAAAAAGACTAGATCGAGGAAGTGGAAGGAGAAAGACCAGCGAGGGTAGAGCCAGAGGCGACGACGGTGGGCCAGCTAGGGCAGATGGAGTATGGGCGGTACAGTCTCGGGAAGTTTTGTGGGTGGAGGCGGCTTCCAAAGAGGGTTCGTGGGTGTTATGTTTTTTTGTTGTGGTGAGGTTTTTCAAGAATTACATCATTAGAAAGCGCGTTCTGGATTCATAAATGCAGTAATCATGTTTAGATTTTCTTTAAAATTAGTATCGTACACTCTCTTAATAATATCTTAACCATATTTAAAAAATAATAATAAATGACTATTCGTAAATTTGAACAAATTTTTTAGATAAATCTAAACCTCTTACAATTTAGATATTTTATCCTTATCATCCGGTTTTAGATTGAACTTTGCGAATTATTGCATCATCATGCCAAATGCCCAAATAGTCTGATAATATAAAGTAGTCATTCGACATCTGCAAGAGTTTCGGACGTTTAGTTTCTTTTTTTCTTTTTAAGGCAAGTAACGTAAAGTATCAAGTCATATGCGGATCGTGTACGCACACAGGCTTCGGAATGGACGAACAAGGGTAATTACATCAAACCTACCCTACTTGGTGATTTATCTACTGTAGTTTTGGATGAAGAATGCTCCGCGGTGTGTGCTAACTTTGGTAAAAGAGCGGTCATTGGTAGATTGGTTATGCCTAAAGGATCGAAACCATGTTCGTCATTTGATTTGCAAACTGCAGTTGCCAAAGCTTGGAAAGTTCAAACATGTAGGATGCTACCTTTAGGCATGGGTTACATTGGTTTCCACTTTGATTCGGAGTCGGAAAAGGAAGCAGTATGGAGCTCAAAGATATGGAGGTTGCCTCAAGGTAATCTATACTTACAACCTTGGGAACCTTTCTTCAAGCCTACTAAATCCACATCGTCGTATGCAAAGATTTGGGTCAGGCTTGAGGGACTTGGAATGGAGCACCTCGCTCATGACATTGTTTTCGGGTTTGGCCGCGACAGCGGGTGACCCCATTCGCATGGATTCTTCAGCTATCAATAAGTTCAATGGGGCTACGGTTCGACTACTTGTTGAAGCGAACTTGTCTAAGCCTCTTAAGGATAAGGCATGTTTGAAATTGACTACGGGTAGATGTTTGGTGGACTTAGTATTTGAGGATCTGCCTGTTTTCTGTGCCCATTGCAAGACCATTGGTCATGATGCAGTTGCGTGCCGAAAGTTACACCCAATAGTTAATGGAGTTGATAATGCTAAACGGCGCGAAGTTGCTCGAGGGAAGCTGGTTCAGGGGACGGTAGCCACTGGATCAGATGTTGGGATGGATACTTTTCGGTTTCAAGGAAGGAACAAGCGAGAGTGGGTTCCAAAATCAGCAAGTACATCGAATGAGGCTACTATTGCTACTGTCCCTAGTCCCGCCTCTCGTATTCAGGAGGTTGCAAGGGATGGTGTCTCGACGTCGAATGATTTCGACGTGCTACGAGAGCATGGTGAGATTGTAGAGGAGGTGACGCCTTTGGTGGGCTCCCTTGCTATAGTTCCTTTTACTCCTATTGCTTCTGTGACTCAACCGCTTCGAATTGGCGATGTTGTTCTGAGTACTTTTGTCGGGATCGGGCCTGAGATTGAGCTAATTTGTGAGGTTTTTGAAGAGGAAGAGAACGAGTGTACCCCTACAGATTTAATAAGGTTGGGTGTTTCTCTTATTTTGGAGCACGCACAGGTTTTTGTTGACTTGAGTTCTCCACCTGAAAAGGAGGTCGAGTCTGTGTTGACTTTTTTTGGTGAGCAGCCGACTTTGGACAGCCATCCGGACGTGAAGGAGCAAGTGTATGCGGAGTCCCTTGCTTTGGTTCCTTTTGTCCCAGTTCCAATTGTTGACATACAGGAGCAGGTTGAAAATAATGGGGCTGAACATGTTAGTACAGAGATGAAAGTTCAACATGATTCTGTTTTATTCACATCTGTATCATGGTGATTCTTGGTTGGACAAGGATCAAGAGGTGTCTAATTTTCCACGGAAAGGAGTGGAATCTGCTAATGGGAAAGTTGGTCAAGTGCTGGTTGAACAAAAAAATTGTGCCTGGAATGAGGAGGCGGAGATGGTTTTCAGCCTGTCAAGGTTGTTTCTGGAGGAGGATGAGGATGGTAGCGCGGTTGGGGCGAGTGAGGCGCAGGCGATTGAGGTGGTCTCAAGTGTTTTGAGTGCGAGTCCAAACACACCGGATGTGCGGCTTGCAACGGGAGGAAGCCCAACCCCCAATGTTTTTGGCTCAAGGATGGGTTCTAAAGAAAGGTCCAGGTGGTCTTTTATCACAAATGAAGAAGATTCTCCTCCATCACCCCCAATGATGGAGAGGGTCTCGGCTCTTCCATCCTGTCCTAGTACGGGGCAGTAGTCGTTTAAGCCGAATGCTACAGCTACTTCGTCGACTTCCGCTAAGAAAGGCGAGTTTACTGGGTTGAAGACGAGTTTTCTTGGTATGGGGACTATGGTTTTACAGGGTCCTACACCATCTGTGCTTGGCAGGGCCTCGGCTTTGCCTTCTACAGATCCTATGTCAATCCCGGGCTCTCAGGGTAATGGATCACAGTGATCACTGATACTAACAACCCGGCAATGCACCTTATGTCAATATTAGCGCAAAAGAAGTGGGCAGAGGTGGTTCCGAAGGTGGATGCTCCTGATCATAGGCTCGAGCCCATCATGACGAGGTCCAGGACAAAGAAGATGACGTTTCCCCTTGGAAAGGGCAAACATTAGTTACTGATTTTGGCAACATCTACCCTGACTATCCGACTTGTGGGTTAGCTTGGGTAGAGTAACAGGTTATGGCAGCGAGTCTAGCTAGTCTTTAGTTGCCAGTTTTCGCCTTGGACTTTTTTCCTTTCTCTTTCTCTTTCTCTTTTCTCACCCCTTTTTCTTGCTTCCTATCCTCTTCATGTAAATTGTTTTTTCTTTTTAATAAAGTTTTATAATTAAGAAAAAAGTAACGTAAAGTTCTTTCTTTTTTGAAAGTGGAGGTCGAAGCCCACGTAAAAGTTCTACGTTCTCCATAAAAATGGTTGCTTGCGTTCTGAAATTTTGGATTTGTCTCCTATAATATACACCAAATTTAGAACCCATACCTAGTTAATAACCTGAAGTGACACAATCGTTCGTAGCTCTACATAACTCATTTCCTCAACTAGTTTTTATTAATTGGAAACTCCAAACTACTTATACTATCTGCTTGCAGTAAAGTAACATTCATTTGTAGGAATTGACCAGCAACTATGAATGGACTAGAACTAAACACGACTAGTCGACTATGATCTAATGGGGTTTTCCCATTGTTTAAAAAAATATAGATCGGTGGTTAGACAGGTTAGACTGTGATCTGATATTAAGGATGGTTCGTTTTTATACCAAACCTAAAGGACACTTGAATCAGTGATCAATGTCATTAATCTGCAGTCCAACTAGATGGTGAATTGGCCTATTCAAATCTAACTTGTAATTGATTATTTATGGAAAACATACATTTTAGAATTTTATTAGATGACAAGTGATTAAATTAAAATTTTGATACTAGTAAATGATTATATCTTTTTTACAAAATTGGGGATATTTAAAATCATTTATCATTTAAATGCTAACATGGTTGATTACAAATGTATGTAAAGTGGGTAAAATCTTCTTAAAATAAATACAGTTAAAATGAATCTTTTTCAGAGAATGCACCCATTTTGGAATTTGGATTTAGTGGAGATTATATAAAAATCATCCCCATGGTATGGACTAAATTTAGACCGTTAGATTTGATCAAATTTTTTTTTTATAGATCTGATGGCCGCCAGAATTTGTCAGGAGTATTTTGGAGTTTTTATCCAAGAAAAATCCTATTAGGATTTCACGAACTTCCCTCCTTTTTAATCCAAAAAAAAATCTCATCTCATCACGAGATTATGAGCTTCCAGGATCTAAATTCCTCATCCGCTGCCTCCAAGAAAAGGAGGTCCATCCCCAACAACAATACCCCTTCACATAAGATCTCCTCCACCATTTTCCAGATCAACACTGCCGTCTCCGGCTTCCGCCACCTCGTTGACTCCCTCGGTCTTATTAAGGACATCCCGAACCACTGCCGCAAGCTGTCTCTCTCCCTCTTTCCCGACCACCCCCGACACTATCACTGAACGCGTCGAGTTCGTCGAAGCTTGGTAGAAAGGTGAGGAGGACGGCAGTTGTTAAATCCAAAGCCCTAATGGCCCTCGACCACCGCTGGAAGCTGTCTCTCTCTCTCCTCCCCGACCACCCCCGGCACTGTCACTGAACGCGTTGAGTTCGTCGAAGCCCAGTGGAAAGGTGAGGAGGACGCCGGTTGTTGATTTCTTTGTCGCTGCAAATTCGAAAGGCAGAGGTTCCTGGAGCAATAAGAAAGGAATTAGTTTATTTATAATATTGGTATATTTGTGGAGTGACAATGGTACATTTATGTATTAATTACCAATATCCGAGAAGAAGGATACCAATATCAGAGAAGATGAAAACCAATATCGTAGTAGAATGAAACAAATGTCAGAGTAGAATGGAACCAATAGCATAGAAGATGGAAACCAATATCAGAGAAGATGAAAATCAATATCGTAGTAGAATGAAACCAATATGATAATAGAATGAAACCAATATCAGAGTAGAAGGGAACCAATAGCATAGAAGATGGAAACCAATATCAGAGAAGATGAAAACCAATATCGTAGTAGAATGAAACCAATATCGTAGTAGAATGAAACCAATATCATAGTAGAAGGAAACAAATAGCATAAAAGATGGAAACCAATATCCGAGAAGATGTAAACCAATATTCCAATACAAGGATACCAATAATCTCATAATTGTATTTTCATAAATTATATTATTTTTCATAATTGTATTGTTTGGGTAATATTATTATTTTTTTAATTATTTCCATAATTGTATTTTTAATATTGCGTCTATCCCCTTCGGTGGGGACTACCCATATCCCCACCGAATCTTGACCCCCATTTTGTACCCATTCGGTCGGGGGAAAACCTTATTGGTTGGTGGTTGCAAGATCAATTAAATAAGAATCAACGTAACAAGTTAAATATTTATTTTTATTTTTATGTTACTCAATTTAATAAATCTTCAGATACTGGCTTTAAATAATTATTGTGAAAGATGTAAAAGAATGAACAAAACATATCTAACGGTGAAGCTTTAATTACCTGAACCGGAACGATAGATCATTTAATTAAGCTAGCGACGTCCACATTCGCCGAATCGGTGCTGATCAGGATCTCTCAATTTCTGGAAGACTTCGTCCATCTCATATTCATAAAAGTGTCGTCGTCTATTGGCTTTCCCCAATTTAAATTAGTACTTTTTTAAAAGATAAATTTTACTTTGTCAAGATTTGAACCTTGGATTTTGTTGGGAATAATAATAGGCCAGCAATCAAACGAGAACGAATCGAAATGAAGAATACAATATAATTTGGTAATCTTGTTCGTAAAAAATGACTACGTCAGGGGGCATGCCAAGCGAGGGTTTTTTTCACTAGATTTTTTGAGCGTCACTACACTCTTTGTCACACATTACAATAGGTCTTACATGGATTTATATAGAAGAGCAACCCTAATTAGAGTGGGGATCACAAAATAAATAAACATGAAACAAATTAAGGCTGTCAGCCGGACCTAGCGGTTGCTATCCCCCTAGCGGTCGCTAGGTCCTCAAATTTTTAACTTTCTGTTTCTTCCTCCTAGCGGCCTCTAGGCCCTTCACGAACTCCGTCTTTCATACGCCATTCACTTGGCAGTTGCTCGTACTTTCGCGTGATCTTCACTCGATAATCCAACGCCTCCTCCGAGTATCAAACAGACTCCATAACCCAACAATCTCCCATCTGGAGATTGATCTCATCACTTTTCACCTTTCACTAGATGACCCTCTTCACTGCGTGGCACGCCAGGCCTCTTCTCAGTTCACTGGGCCAGCTGAAGCCATGTTCAGCTTCACCTTCTCCAAGGTAACCACTTTGGTCAACATGTCTGCAGGATTCACACTTCCTTAAATCTTCTCAATCTGCAACATCTTCCTCTCTAAGAGATGCTATTTGTAGTGATAACTCAACTCAATGTGCTTGGTCTTTGAGTAGAAAGCAGAATTCTTTGCCAAGTGAATTATACTCTGGCTGTCACTGTAGAGTACACTGTCCTTCTGCAAAATCCTCCAGTTCTCCTCCATCTGTCAAAAAGAGATAGTAGTTAGCTGGCAAATAGCTATTTGGCATCCTATGCGACTTTGTGGATCTCTGCTGCAGAACCATTGGTGGTGGAGAACTTGGTTTTGCCTCCTCTACGACCTCCTGACCATTTAGTACTTTCTTCCTCCCACCCGAGTTTGAGATGTCTAACTCGATCACCTCACTGCTAGAACTCTCTGCATCAGATGCACTCCCTCTGTCCTTGTACAATACCTTCTCATTTCATACGATATCTTGACTCTGAATGACTTTGCGAAGTCCCTCATCCCAAAATCTGCAGCCAAAATCATCTCCTCCGTAGTCAATGAACACACACTTCGTGGACTTAACGTCCAGCTTGCTCCTTTCAGCTACATTAACATGAACATATGAAACACAATTAAATACACGAAGACAGGAAAGATCAACCTCCTTACCACTCCAATCTTCCTCCGGTATCCCATTCTCCAAAGGAGCTGATGGTCCTCTATTGATCAAGAATACAGCAGTGTTGACTGCATTTGCCCAAAATATCTTTGGTAGGCCATGTTTCAATCTCATGGTCCCGGCCATCTCATTGAGCATCTTATTCATCCTCTAAGCGATTTCATTCTACTGGAGGGTTCCAACTACTGTCTTCTCAATGAAAATCTCATTCGCTGCACAGTACTCCTTGAACTCTTAAAGCTCATACTCTCTGCCGTTATCTGATCTCAAGCACTTCATCTTAAGACCTGTCTCTTTCTTAACTAGAACTTTTCATTTTTTAAAGGTGTCGAAGGCACTCTATTGATCAAGAATGCAGCAGTGTTGACTGCATTCACCCAAAATATCTTCGGTAGGCCATATTTCAATCTCATGTCCCCGGCCCTCTTATTGAGCATCATATTCATCCTCTCAGCCATGCCATTCTACTAGGGAGTTCTAGCTACTGTCTTCTTCATGCGAATCTCATTCGTTACACAGTACTCCTTGAACTCTTGGAGCTTGTACTATCCACCATTATCTGATCTCAAGCACTTCACCGTAAGACCTGTCTCTTTTTTTACTAAGACTTTCCACTTTCTGAAGGCATTAAAGGCACCCGACTTATGTTTCAAAAAGTAAATCCATACATTACTTGTGGAATCATCAATGAAGGTCATGTAATACGACACACCATCCAAGGATGTCATTAGTGTCGGGCCCCATAAATTATTGTGGACCAACTCAAGCTTCTGCTTCTTCAGGGACCTGCCACCTCTTGAAAAGCTCACTTTCTTCTGTTTTCTAAGTACACAATGCTCACAAAGATCGATATCAATTGTCTTTTAGCCTGGTAGCTTTCTTTTTAAACATAGTACCTTCATTCCCTTCTCACTCACGTGGCAAAGTCAACTATGTCACAAATCTATATCATATGCTGCACCTCTAAGACTAATGCTATCATGTGTGTTCTTTTTCATAAATAATATATCTTTCTTCAAATCTCGAGTCACTACCATAGCTCCCTTGGTGATTTTTCATAACCTGCAGCCAAAGGTCACCACATAACCTTCATCATCTAGCTGTCCCACGGAAATAAAATTTGTCTTCAAACCAAGAATATGCCTCACCCATTTCAACCACAACAAAGATCCATTCGACATGCTGATTCGAACATGCCCCTTGCCTACAACCTGCATCGGTTCATCATCTGCTAAATAAACTTTGCCATAATCACTTGGGGTATACCGCTTCATTATCCTTATGTTACTACATGAATGGAACGATGCTCCAGAATCAAGCACCCATGCCTCCAATGAACTGCTCATACTCAGAACTAACACATCACTGTGGTCATTTGTTGTTGTGTTAGCTGACTTATCCTCCCTCGTTGGTGCCGTACACTGATCCTGAAAGTGACCATACTCATCACAATTCTAGAACTGGACCAAGCTCTTTTCCTTCTTGGATCCCTTCCTCGATTTCAACTTTGACCTACTCTGGTCCTTCTTCGACTTCTCCCTTGACTCGGACCTCCCTTTATTCCCGGCACTCAAAGCTTTACCTTTCCCGCTAAGGAACTGGCAGTAGTAATAGTATCATACCAACTATCAGGTAAAGAACTCAATAAAATAAGGGCTTGTACCTCAGCTTCGAAGTTGATCTTAACCGAGCTCAACTGGGCAATCATTGTGTTAAACTTGTTAAGATGTTTGGCCACCATCGTACTCTCTGTCATCTTGAGATTGAAAAACCTCCTCATCAGGTGTACTTTGTTCGCGGTGATGGCTTCTCTTACATCTCGAAAAAAGTCTCCAGCATCTCCTTGGTAATCTTTGATTTTACCGTATGCAAGGCAATGTTCCTGGACAAAACGCTCATCGCCTTCCTGTCCAGCAAGCTCCACTCTTCTTCCTTCATGTGTTTGGGCTTCTTCCCACCAAGAGCTAGTGCAAATTCTTGCTATATAGATAGTCCTCTATCTACATCTTTCAGAACTCGTTGTCCACGCCATCCAACTTCTCAACGGGCGACTTCCCTTCACCTATCATGACTGCTCCCACAGCCCTCTAATATTCAAGCTCTGATACCAATTGTCAAAAAATAATAATAGGCTAGCAATCGAACGAGAATGAATCGAAATGAAGAAAATAACACAATTTGGTGACCCTGTTCGTCAAGAATGACTACGTCTGGGGGCGTGCAAGCCAGAAATTTTCTACTAGATTTCTTGTGCGTCACTACACTTTTTGTCACACATTACAATGGGTCTTACATGGGTTTATATAGAGGAACAACCCTAATTAGAGTGGGGATCATGAAACAAAAAAAATAGAAAATGAATTAAGGCTGTCGGCTGGACCTGGCTGTTGCTATCTCCCTAGCTCGGTCCTCAGATTTCCAACTTTTTATTTCTCCCTCCTAGTGGTCGCTAGACATTTTGCGGCCGCTAGGTCCTTCACAAACTCCGTCTTTCACACGACATTCACTTGGCAGTTGTTCGTACTCTCGCGTGGTCTTCACTCAATCATCCAACGCCTTCTCCGAGTACCAAACAAGCTCCATAACCCAACAGACTTCGGTAAACTTGTCAACACCTTGTGCTTTTGGTTATAGGTTGTTTTTTTATAAGTAAAAAGAATTAAAACTGCCAAAGATAATTACAAGGGATAATTACATCGAATTATACGAAGCGTACAACACCCGGATATCAAGGTACTAGATAAGCACATATCTAAGTAAAAATTTAAATTAGTACCTGATACTCTAATGAATTTTCGCTCTGGTATCCAACGGTTTTATCAGTACTAGTTGTTTACTAAGGTGATGAAATGAAAAAAAAGTAATTTGTGCCGCCACAACAAATACACATGGACCTAGTAGTATTCTTTTTAATAAGTATATATTTTTTACCATGTAGTATTTAGTATTTTAGTATCTCAAAATTTATCACGAATATTTAGATCAATTGATATTGTTCATCGAGCTGGGATTTCAAGTTTGACCCATAAGAATATATTAATATTAAATTTTATAAGTTTGCTACAATTTGAGGTTCTGTCCTCTTCAAACCGGAACAATTCGACCTGCGAGTATTCCGGGCACTAAATAGTTTTGGAAAAAAAGGGAACCCTAACTTTAAAAGCATGGAAAATGCTTTTCATTTAAATTATTCTTCAACAAAACAAACGGAGCATGTAAACAAAATCGTACTAAAATTTAATTCTTTTGGTACCAAAATGACGTTTTGCTCTTCTTGTTTCCGGGCACTAATTTCCATCTATAGCCTTGTGGGGCGCGGGTGACCGAGTCGCAGATCCCCCAACTCAGTTAAATCTTGATTCTTGGCAGCCAAGTAACTAAGTCACTCACCATACTGCTATATAATAACCTCATTCTCCTGCCTCCTCCCAGTTCACTTCACTCCAAGCTCACCACTTTCTCTCGCTAAAATAGCCCCCCAAAAAAAAACCGACCAACTACTCCTCTCCTCTCCTCTCCTCTGTTTTTCCTCCCCTGTTTTCTTACAGCCCAATCTAGCTTCCACGTGTATCGTTTTTCTAATTTTTCTAATTTTTTGGGGTTGTTCGTTTATTCTTTTTTTCCTTAATTCTATTAATTTTCGTTGGTTAATAGGATGTGGGATTTTTGTACGATAGATATACATGTAATCCTGATCCTGACAAATATATTCTCTTGTAATATACAGCCAGTTTTTAAGTACCTGGATAATAACTTGTTATATATAGCCAGGGGCTATTCCATTTTTATTAATCTCTGGGCTTCCGTTTCTTAACTGTATTAATGATTCTATGTGATTCCCAATATCTCGTTTAGAAAATTTGAATAACTTGATGATCGTTTGGAATTGGGGCTTGTGCCTCGGCTAGATTAATATATTTTTTTTCATTTTTAAGATTTTAATTTAAGATTTGAATTAGAATATTCGAAGTTCTTTACTAGTTACATATCTAAAGGATGCACACGTATCCTTACCTGGCCAGCTGATAACTTCCGATAGCATTTTGCAAAGGGAAAAATTCATCATAGAAAAGAATGTCAATTCAACTGTTGCTTTCTTTTTTCTGGTTTCTTCCTGGAATTAAGAATTCTTACAATTGGATCTTTCTAATCAGTTATATACATTATTACCATTACCAAGTTGTAAAGGTGACACCTTTCTTTACAATTGTATGTTTTAAAGTATTTCAGCTCGGGTGTAGTACTTTAAAGTATTCTAACTTGCGTAAAGTGCTTATGTTTTGCCCTCTTTGGAGTCGTGCTATAACGATTATGGCGACATCACAATACGATTATATTCTACGGTGCTACGTGCAATCTTAAACTTACCACTCATTCTATCCTCTACAATGTTCGAGAATGGTTGTGTTGCTAACGACACCAAGACTATATGTAATCATGACCTTTTACTTTATTTTAATTCAAATTTGTGAAGTGTCAAAGTTACACACCTAGTGTGGTTAGGCCTTTGCTTGTTTGTTCCTATGTTGTAATTTATTTTGATTAATAAAATTTCTACTTGTAAAAAAAGATAGCTAGTTTAGAATTGAGTATTGTTAAATTTTTTTAGGAAAGATCTCTTAATAATAACTTTTATATTTATAAGATTTATTCTAAAATACCAATTTCACGAACTCTCATTGATAATATTTAATTATGTGTAATTTTTAATTAGACATGGATAAAAAAGAGTGAAAAAGAGTGGTCTTTGGCCGGCTTGACTTGAAACCCCAGCTCAAACCTCGATCTATGGAGATTATCCATGTTGATAAAATACGGGGGCCCCAAGTAATACACAATACGGAGCAATTGATCCCCCGAGCGTCCTTGAGCACCGAATCCAGTCTGATCAACTCTAGAAATCATGACCTTTTAGACAATGGTGTTTTCCATCTTTGTTTACAAAACTGCTCCCTTGGGTGTGCTCGAGGGAGCGCTTGATTGACAGTCTGTGGGAGTTAATGCTTGGAGCCATGTCCCGCAAAAAAAGCAAGAACAATTTGGGGAGGGATTTCAGAAATGCTATCATTCATGCCTAGTCTTCACTTTACCAATGTCACCAACTTTATACGTGGTGAAGAACTCTGAATGCACACCCAAGGGATGGAACTTTCGTTTGAATCTTGTCTTGACTTGCTTTCACTCTTTTCATGGCCTTTAGGTCCTTTACTCTTGCTCCTTCCTCAGTTCCCGGCAACAAACACTTGGATAATATTTGAGTTTGAAGTCGTTGACTTTATCCTAGTTTCATCATTCAACATGTTATCTTTTTATTATCCATAGACAATATATCATTAAGGGAAAAGTTAATTGCAGTCACGACAAATGCCTCTCAGTTGTTAGGTAATGACCCTAAAAGCAACAGTGCTTCCAACTCATCGTCGATTTGTATACCCATTATGGCCGACTAATTGATCGTACTTTGGAAATTGTTGAGATGCTCAGTCACTTTAACACCTTCTCGAAGTTTTACTGAAGGTCTCACTGGGCTATCACTGGGCTGGAATTCAAGCTTTATTGAAGAACTAACCCGTGGAAGATTATGTGAGCTTGAAGAAGAAAAGAGCTGGACGATTGGGGAAGATGATAGTGACTTTCTTATCCTATAAAACTCAACATTTTCTCCCGCTCGACTTTCTGTTCATACTATTCAAAACAAACACAACGTCGACATTTATTCTTCGCTTCAAATAGGGAAAAGATGAAAATGCCCCCACGTCATCACATGTGTCTCACGTGACAAGCTCTCTCTCTTTTCTCCCGCGTGGGGGTCATTGTATTTCAACGGCCATAATGACTCTTTCCCTTTCCCTTCTTCTTCCTTCCTTAGATTAGCAAGTATGTGATGATCACCACCTCTTGATCTTGATACTCTCCCATAAGTTAAACTATAAATATTGAGCAGACTTAGCTTATCAACCAGAAACTCAAAGCGCAACACTTGCAAACTCATGGTGAACGAAATTATCATTTTTCTAGAATCAAATGGCAATCTAGTTCCCTTTTATAAGACCCAAAGTTCTCTGCTGTCTATATGACTCATTTATTTTGAAGGTAGGCATAATGTTTTATTGGTATGAGATAGATCATTGACAAAGAAAACTAACATCTAGATGCCGCAATTTTTTCTGCCTGGACCATCATAAGTAAAGATCTCTCCATATATTCGTTGGTATTTCCAATGAATTAAACTATAGCATTTTTTACTATCAACAAATGTTGTTGACTTTGAATAGTCAAAATTAACTATATGGTAATTCTTATCAACTATTTGAATAGTATCAAAAATTGATGAACTTATATTGTCACGAGAAGCAAATGTTCCTCTCCCCATGTGCTCACTAGATTGTCCTATAGGTGCATAAGCTACTCTACCAAATGCAATAGCTATGGCTTCTCTATTCAAATGAGTAAATATTTCTTTTGGCCAATAGCCAATCTTATTATAATAAAGTATCAACCACCAATTACCCGATGCTTGATCCTACAAGAGTTAACAAAAATATTAGGAAATAAAATATGATGTAGATTCCAAATACGTTCTACTTATGCACATTCTTTCTATTTCGTCTAATATAAATGAAAAAAAAAATAATTAGAAAAAATTGTTGTACGAGCATCATAAATAATTACTAATATATTTATCGTAAAATAATTAATTTTAAGAAGTAACTAACACATTATGAGATTTTAGGAGAGCTCATAACTATATTCAATTTTATAAATCATCAAATATCATTGTCAAATGTAAACAAATAGAAGGTATACTTTCTTGTATTGTGGGTTACTATTAATAAAAATTATAGTTATAAAAAAGAAAAAACAAAGGTAAACTTGATCTAGTCTAATTTTAGTTCATTAGAGTATCTTTTAAATTCAACTATCATTTTTTTACAAAAGTCCGAGTAACCTCCTTATAGAACTCATATAAAATGATCTGAGATTCTAATTTATTTATGACAAACACATGGTAAGAGTGCATAATAGTGATGATAGACAAAACCATATTTTTCTATGTTAATTCAATATATAAATTATTCTTGTAGATGTGATGTACTTGAACTACTGAGAATCTGGATTCAAAAAGTTCTGTCGAACTAATAGGGGAAGGATCTCCAAAATCTTGGCCTAAATATATTTGTTGATTAATTTGTACAAATCCCAGACATAATGTGTTATAGCAACCATTTTTGTAACCATTTCCCTGCATAGACAAAGTACCTTATACATAATGAGATATACAAAAATATAGTGTAGAATAGAAAAGTCCAGTTAAAGTAGTTGATGCAAGGGAGTTATTGGTTACCGTCCAAGATCCTGTAATTCGACTTATGTTATTACCGTAGAGTTTTGGGTTTACCTAAAATATTGATATCAAATTTAAACTAATTTTAATTGTATATAATATAATTAATTTATTTTGATGATATTCTCAATTTAAACTAGTACCACAGTATGACTTAGAAAAAAATACACAAAAATAAATTATTTTGAATTCTTAGGAGAATTTTCAATATATATTTCAACATTATATATTTGCGTACATTTGACTTATTTTGAGAGAATGATAATATATTGTTTGGTGGTCGTCCCTCTTGACTGCCCAGCTTGTGGGTTAGTTAGAGGTAGCTAGTAGGTTGGCATTGTTTGCTAGTTGGTGATCATCCCTCCAGACTACCCAATTATTGGGCCACCTTGTAGGCGTGTTGAGCTCTCCATTGGTCTATTAGCCAGTGTAATCCCTTCTTTGAATACCCAAAATGTGCACTTACGGGAGATTAGATGATAGGGTTATTGTTTTACTTTTACTTTTTTACTTTTGTAATAAAATTAAGAAATTTATTAAAAAAACTCAATCAATAAGAATTAATTATTGTATTTTTTATTAGACTCTTTTGGTTTATGATAATATATTTGCTTCAAAATTAGGATCTATTCAACCCTAGAATAATGTTACCCCTAAATTTAAGCCCAAGAACTTCTAACTATGGTAAGATTTAATGTACTATGGCTTCTATTCATATGGATAATATTGACCAAATTAGAACATCTTGCACCTACGTGTAAATTTACCAAAATTAACTTATTTGACCACAATCATATTATGATTTTTGAAGTTTAAAGATTAGTTTTTTTCCAAAGATTTGTTAATTTAACCCAAGTTAAGTTTAATTTAAAATAATTAGAATCTTCCTATTTATTTTAACCGCTACTAAATACTTAAAGTATTTTGCATACAAACGAATTCTTTTGTTACAATAGTAAGATATTTTTTCGATAAGTAGATTTTTATTATAAATAAAGTATGAAATAATTATAGATACATTCGTTTAATAAAGAATCTACCAAAGTACAAAGTCAAGATTACAGATGCAATCAAACAAAAAGCTAATTACATATACAATAGTAAGATATTATAACTATTTAGTATATATGAATATATAAAATCTCTGAAATAAATACAAGATTCTCAATATTATTGACACTCACCATCCATCCAATAGAAATTGTATTAGCTTCGGTTGGTGGTCCATTATGAATCCAAATTAATCCTCCAGAAAATTGATTAGGTTCTATCGATGGTTGTTCTATACTCATAGTTGCAATGCCTCCATGATATTCCGGATTAGGTCCAATATTCAATGTAGCAAACTATTTTATTGTTTTTAGTCACAATATACAAACGCGTTAGGAGAAAAATATATATAACGTAAAAAATAATTAATCTTAATTAAGAAAATAAAATTTAACGCACGCTTTTGGTGAACACAATTATTTTAATTCACGTGAGAAACTATCTCCTACTTCAATGTTGCGTTCATATTATGGGTGTCGGAAGAGGTGCATTGAAGTTGTGTTATGTGGAGCTAACATTAAAATTCAATGATTAATAAGGTGCCAAACAAATAACATGGAAGCATAAAGAACTAATAGATTCAAAATAGCAAAATTTTATTGGAAGAATATGAGGCAATTTTTTACTAGTACATGATAGTTGTTATGGTTTTCCTAGTATAAGCAATAGGAAAATTTAGACAAAATTTTTTCCTAGTAAAATTTAAGAGAGAAAAATGAATTTTGTATGATTCAATATAAATGCACAAAATGTAAATTCTAATGGAAGAATATATAAAATCTTATATATATTGAGATATACTTAAATTTATCGATTATAAATTACTTACATTAATTTTAGTAATATTTAAGTGATCCAATCGATCTGATGATAACATGCCACCTAAAATTGGAACTTACGCATAAAATCATATTGATCAAAATTCGCCACCTATAAAAAGAACATACACATTAAACCTATTGAACACAACTCACAATATTTTAGTTTTTCCCTAACAACCTATGTGTATAAAAATCCAACATATCTACCACAAAATGATAGCAATTAGAAATAGTAACAATACATGAAATATCTATTGATAAATAATTATATTATTATGTAAATTAAAGAAGAAATAGTAACACCATATAACATATATGTTGAAAAATAATGTTATTGTTTTGTAATTTTTTCTAAAGTACTAATAAATAAAAAATGATATTGTAACACTTCTTTGATTTAAATTAAAATACTAATTGAACTGAAAAATTATGACGATAATTGCTTGAGCGGATGAAAATATTTCAAATAAAACTTGGATGGTTGTAGTAGTAAATTTACATGTTGTCCAGGATAATTCAATGTTAGTTTTGTATTACTCTACCTTGTCTTCGTTGAATAGGTACGAACTATTTGGACAAATATTATTTTTAAAGAATCCAAGTATTTCACCTTTATTGTATCTCAAAGCAGTTCTTGGGTCTCTTTCCACGTGTAATAGCTGTTCGGCAAAATAATATCACTAATAAATATCTTGAGTCCACGATACCAATAAGACAAATACCTATATTTTTTTATTTTGGAGCAAAGGATGTTGCAAAGCGAATTGCTTATATATATCAATGCACTCAACAAATGAAAACTACAAAAGTAAAATTAGTAAAATGAAACACGACTCTAAACATCCATGTTAAAAGATAATATAAGTTTTTGAAAGCGTCAGATAATATAATTACTCTAAACATGAAGCAAATAAGTTCTAATTTTTAATTGAAATAAAAAAATCATTTAGTAGTAAAAAGTTTAAGACAACAGCGAATAAATATGGGGTTGTATGACACACTACTTTAACAATGGTGGAAATAGGCAATGGCAAAGGAAGTCTTGGTGAAGAATGTGAAATATCAAAATTTTATAGTTATATTTCTTTTTTGACTTTCTTTTAACTTCGGTTAATTTATTCGCTTGTAACTGCTTTGCGCAAAAGGTTTATACGAAGTTGTTAGTATATTATTAGAAATTTCTAAAGATATATATGGATCTGATAAAAGTTGTAAGAATATGATGAGATCTAGTTTCATTTAAGACTAATTGGACAGAATACGAGTAACATAAAGTAAATTTGTGAGTAACGATTTGGAGATGATAGATAATAATAATAATAGGAGCTTATTTTTTTCCCTACTTGTTATCCTATGACCCTTACAATAAAATCATGCAATCTTCCCATATGCAACTCTCTAACCTCTATCAAATCATATAGTAATTTGAGAGTATCGATTTGAAAGTATAATAATTTATTTATAAATATCATCTTATTTCATTTTAGTCAAATAAAAGTTTAAAAAATGATAACAAGGCAAACCAAGCATTTCAAGTTTGAAAATAAGAAAACAAAGAAAGAATAGAGTAAAAAAATTATGCCAAGAACTCTAAAGAGTACACATGAGTACCTTTGTTTTTGTTAATCCTTTCACCCCTTCGTAAGTCAAACTAATACATAAGATGACCAACATACGTAGGTACCCATCATTTTCTATTCGGATGATAAAATTTAGACAAGACTTAGTTATTTTATAGGGAGATTACAGTTGAAATTTAAAGGCGTTTTAATCCTTTACTTCTTAAAAAAGTTGACTCATTAATTTTTAGTCAAAGTCAGTAATTATTTTATGAGCTATTTTGGATTCTACATACCATTGAATACAAATTGAAATATTATGAGAATTGAATAAATCCATAAAGTTTTACGTGGACCCAAATTTTAAAAAAAGTTATTAATAACAATGATCACTGTAATGACATTAATATAAAATAAATTATGAGTTTTTAAATTTTACTAGCAAAAAATGGCGACGGTTCAATTAACTGAAAACGATAACGCACAATGGATTAAACGATAGCCGAAGAGACAACTAAAGTGCTCTATAAATATACAATAACGTGAGGGTTGAGTAATCGTAGCCAAATTAAGGTTATAATTTGATGAGACCAAAAAAACGTATATGCGTGCATTAAAAAAAGAGAGTCAAAATCCAAGCTTATATTAATGTTCCCATATACCAACGGCAAACTTGGAGAGATATATTATAGGACAAGTTAAGTGGGAATGTAATGATTGTTGCTTATTAATCGGATCCTCGTCAGCGAATCCTAGACCTCTTGACGGATTGTTTTACGTAGCTCGATAACATCATCTTGCTATGATATGATTAATTCGTTCAGTTAACAATTTGGTAAATATTATTAATGAAAAATAAGATGAATAAGATTTATCCCAATATGAGTATCATAATTAGAAAAATATTATTAAGAAATCACATTCTAAATAAGATAAATAAGATATAGCCCAATATGAGTATCATAATTAAAAAATATAATCCATGCTATTTTCCAAGATTGAGAAAAGGTTGTATTCTCGTCTGATGCATATTATTAACGAACTTGTTGGAGAGAATCTCATATCGAAAATTACAAGTAGATTGAGCTAATTTATAAGTGTATCCACCTACATATTGCCTTAAGATTTTGGGTTGGAAATAGAAATCCTAACATGGTATCCAAACCAATTGCTCTAACAAGATACATGGCCCGTTGTGTTAGGGCAGCGAAAGCACTTTTGATAGGTCCATGTACAACAATAGAGAGATAGGAGAATAATAGGAACAGCGAGGACACGTGATATACGTGGTTCGGTCAAGTGACCTATTCCACGCGGGTAGAGTCGATCTTCACTATGATATGGAGTACAACGGATACATAGGCTATAGCGAGGTTACCCGCCTCGAGCCCTTCTCCCTGCCTATACTATCGTACCCATTGTGTTTAGCCCCAAAGAACTCCTCAACACTGTCCTCCTATTTATAGGAGTCTAACCCTGGAGTTCTTTCCTAATTAGAATCTTATCACATTAGGCAATAATTAAATAGGAAGTTGAGACATTCCCAACAATCTCCATCTTGGCTCAAATTCTAAAACCAATCGACATCTCGAGCTTTACTTACTCTTCCACATCGGATCATCATCTTCACTGCGTGCCTCTTCCATTAAGCTTTATGCTCTACCCGAACATGACTTCATCGTCTGCCTCAATCTGACGGATACTCTTGTGTGGTCTTCACTCGATCATCCAAAACTTTCTTCGAGCACATATTAGGCTCCATAGTTTGAAAACTCCACCTAGAATCTTCCACAAGTATCTACTCACCATGGATCTTCACTTGATCACTCAACACATCAGGAGAAACTGTATTCGCGCAAGCTTCACCTTGCTCTTCGATGCCATACTTTCTCAACCGATCTTCTCTACTCCACCTCCACAGGAACCTTTATAACGTCACTGATCTATCAGAAGAATACCGTGTGTATGCGCATGGTGCATTGGACGTAGGTCGCAATGGGTACTTTGAGGCACACTTGGCACTTCGCACGTGCGCATCATCGCGAGGAGCCAGAGGAGCCTTAAAACTTTGCCCGATTCCAGAGAGCTATAGGCTGCCGAAGGGACACGATCGTGCTGCCTGCCGCCTGCCAAAGGGGTGCCTACGAGCACCAAAGGGTCACGAGCAGGCCTGGCCGAATCTGGTATGCAAAAGGGTGTCTCTGGCTGGCCGAAAAGGTGCCTGAAAGACACAGCCTATCTGCTGGCCGAAATGACGCGTCTCCTCAAAATTGCCTCCATCCCATCTGCAGCATATAAATAGGCATCTCCCCCTCATTTGCAAAGCACACCAGAAACTCATTGCATAAGCATTCATTAGCAATAGTCTCTTCTCTTTCTCTCAGAAAAGTTCCGAGTATCCAAAGGTTCGCTGAGGCTTCGAGAGTCGTTGTGCTACGATCTTGAAGTGCGAAGTCGTTGTATCTTTGGGACGATTGCCATAGTCTGTAAGCAATGAATACGAGACAATCTCGTCTTACGAAAAAAGAGTCAAACTCTTGCCCCGACTTAGATCCTAATCAAGTACACCATCATCCGGCTAATCACCAATCATCTCATTTTAGGTCAACTCTACCACACTACACTAATCTTCAACTCGAATTCAGGACTTGAAAATTAATTTGCATTAAAATTTGGCATGGATAACTTTGTTGCGGTCTATTAAATCGGTGCATCCCAGCGTTTAACATTTGCAAATTCCTTTCCCAAACAAAGGGTCACCCCAAAGGGATCTACTTCAGCCTTCTCTTAAATAGACCACCAAAAGGAAATTTCGCTGCTTCAAAACTCTCTCACTGTTCTCTGTTTCTCCTCTGTTTCTAACACAGAGTACTCAACTCGAATTCTCCATCTCTCGATTCAATTTTAAATTATGCCCCCTTCATGAATCAACATAACATCCTCTTCATTGGCTTCAATTTTAAGCTATGAAATCATAAAAATCGTGCTATTTTTATGTAAAATCTTATTGACGATCATCATTTGCTAGTCAGTATCATTCGTAGTTGGGAGGCATGGTTGCATTGATCTGCTCTCTGGAATAAATTAAGAAAAAAAATGCAGAGACAAAAAAGAAAATTATTCAAAGTAAAATGAGGGACACGTGTATTTCAAAATTATGCACTGACTGAAGTGTAATTTACTCATGGAAAAATTACCGCTTTTCGATGTGGAGTTTGTCTATGTGGTGGAGGCTTTTTGGCATTTAGTCCCCGCGAAATAGCTTGGCGGCCAAGTTTCTCTTCAACCTGGGAATAAGCCATCTAGAACATAAGACAAAAAAGGAGTCATCTAGATTCTAGAACATAAACTGCTTAAAAAAAATATTCTAGAACATAAACAAATAAATAAATAATAGAATAATTCATTTACATGTTTACAAATTGCAGGTGTATGTATCTTCTAAACACAGTAAAATATCAAAATCTCTTTAAAGTATTATTTTTTGGACCAGATAAATTATTATTTTATAGAGATTATCACGTAAGACTGTTTTATATTTTTATACGACAAAAAATTATTTTTCTAAAAAGTTATAATTATTTATTTGACATATTCAAGTCTCAAAAAATATATTAATAAAAATCACACTTATTATCTAATAAAAAATTTCAATAACTTTTTAATTTCTAAATAATTTATTAACATCTATAAACTTTCATCAAAATATAGTTATAATTAACGTCTATACATATGACTCCTAAACAATCTTTCCATGTTACCATGACCGAAAAGATTCGTAAAAAATATATCAATACAAAAAAGACAACCCTAATGATAGTCACGAGATATATAAAAACTCGGCTTATAATGTTATTTAAATATTACACTTGGTTGAAATATATTTTTTACAACAAGACAGCGATCACAAGGACCATTTATAGATAATTCAAAAGATGAATGATGTAAAAGTTATCAAACAGATAAATTTAGCATAGACTGGCATCCTAAAATATTTTTTAAATTCGCAAGATATGTATATATATAAATATATATTTATTCAAAAATATTATTTTATATGAACTTGGGACCGAAATTTTAGACTATCATTTCGTGAAAAAGTATTAGTTATTACGATAGAGATTATTAAATTTTAATACTGACCCCAACTCGAGATCAAATTTCTTTATCAATTTAGAGAGATTATCACTTTAGAATAGACCACTTTAGAGAGTCAGGTGAGGTACCGTAATTTTTGTAAACTATACCTACTCGAAAATATTTTCAAATATTAATAAATTTTCTTAAATAAATATTTAACCAACGCACCGTACTCTTTTCCGTATTTAACCAACGCACCATACTATTCGAAAATTGTAGTTACCGTATGAACTTTTTTTTAAGATTCTAAAAAATAGTTAACGTATCATCCGAAAATTTTCTTGTTGGATTAATTTAATCAACGCGTACTCCTTTTCCGGTTCATCCAATTGTTTATTGGAGTTCAAATTTCTTTTACTTTATCTCCTTCTCCCCTTATTTTATTATCCCTTTTAGGTACCAACGCTTAAGAAATTTCGGTTGGTAGTTTATGTGGTCAAGAAGACCGCTGCTTGATTACTTGACACCAAATAAGACTTGTTTTAATCTAAAAAGAAACATAAATTTAAAAGTTAAAGTTGAACTAAAATTGAGAATTGATCTATATGATAAATAAATTTAATTCTTTTTAAAATTATAAATTTAATTTTTATGAATGAAAAAAATCAAGACACGTATTTTTAAATAGAATTGAAAATTCTTTATTCTTAATACGAGAAATTAAAAAAAAAATCCAAACGGCACTGATTTAGTTGGATTATAAGACAGCAAGACATCACAATGCGCACGGATGACGCATAGGCGGCGCATGCATTGCAGGTTCGTCACCCTTTATCTTTATCTTGTATGCATGGAGTTTGAATAATCGGTAAGACTTTTGTATTCATTTAACGAGTTTTTGGATTTAAATTTTATGAATATTATAAATATTATTGAAAAATCATATAAAAATACTATATAATGATACACAACTCTAAATATCCTAGTTTAAAAAAATTGATTGATGTCTTCCCATATAGTCCGAGCGAAAGGGAGATAAGCTTCAATTTGATATTCACTCCTTTTATATAATATGTAATCTATAATTTTGACCCCACCAATATAATATTTATATACATTTTAGCGGAATATTTTTAAATATATTTTTGTTTACAATTTCAGTTCATCATATAGCCATTTTCCTTCTTATTTCTTTTTAGGAGTTTATTAATTCTTTCTTTTCCTTTTTTTTCACTTTTTGGATCCACCAGGCATGAATTCCGGTGATTGAGGGATACAACTTATGAATTAATTAATGAAATTTACACTCATAAAATGTGCACTAAAATTAAGCGCTACGCACTACTATTTTCCATGAAAAAGGTGAGAAAAAAAAATTAGATATGTAAGTTATTAGGTTAAAACAATATGATTCATCCAAAAAGTTTTTCCATCAACAAATCATATGATTAATTAATTCAATTATCTCAGACCCGCTTTGAGCATGATAAAACAAAAAAATATTCAATAGTGCATCAAGTGGGCTGACTCAAATTAATGGACCCCCATTATTTATTAAGTGCACTTAACATCAACCCCTAATTATTTCCTCGAGATGAGTCAAGATCACGTGGAAAATCTTGAATTTTTGCGATGAGACAGTATCCGGATTAAAAGTCTACAATCGTTGGTTGTCTCAAAATTAAAACAGAAGTGTGAACTCTCTCTCTCGACGTAAAAAAATTCTGCACGTAGAAAAATTAAAACAGAAGTATGACAAAAGATTCTGCACGTAGAAAATTTTATAAAAATTAAAACAGAAGTGTGAACTCTCTCTCTGGACGTAGAAAAATTCTGAACTCTCTCTCAAAACTAAAACAGAAGTATGACAAAAGATTCTGCACGTAGAAAAATTTACAAAAATGTTCCCCAATTCATCAAAATAGTAAATTGAACTATAATAACATAATGTCATACTTGGACCGATTTGATATAGTTATTCTACCTTAATTTCAAAATTTTTAAAATTCAACAATGTTAAATTTTTATTAAAAATTTATCACTTTTCAAAAATATTTCTGATAAAAATATTAATTAGTCGGCCACGTAAATCAGATACTAAATACTAAAAATGAAAACATAGTGTCACATCAATTCATCCGCAACGCGTCTTCGCTATACCACTTGTAGCCAAAGTACAGAAACTGCGAAGGCGAGTATCGTATTTTTATCATTAAATAAGAAAAAAGATGGCTGGTTTAATATTGACGTGAGCTACACATTGATGAGCCGATTATTATTTGTTTTTGGAAACCACCTAGTACAGTCCCAGCAATTAAAGTTTGAGCTATATAAAATTTTTAAATAACAACAAAATATTTTTAAAAATATTTCAAATTCTTATATTAACACTATTCGCAATAATATTTCACTTATAAAATACTACATGGACTTGTTGGGTCTTTGGCCGGCTCGACCCCATAAAATCTTCCGGTCTTTGCAATTTTGGAAGAAGATTCCTCCCTGTTTGGACGAGAGGAAATAGAGCGGAGTAATTAAAAAAAATGAATCGATCCTTTATTGGATTTTTTATAAGTAAATTTTATTCTAATATAAGCATATTTACAAATTTACAACATCTTTGTGTTAAAGCCTTCGTACTTTGAAATTACAGCCGTAATTTTGGTGAAATCTTACCGAGATAAAATCCTGTGGAAATTCTCGGTAGGATATTATCTTATCTTATTTAGAGAAATGTGCATAAATAGTAAAAAAAATTCTCGGAATGATCGCCTAGCGGTTTTGCTATTATAGTAAGTTTAACTACTTAGTGGTTATTTTTTTGCATAAATATAATCTACTTGTTCAAAAAAAAATTCTCGATAGGGAATGATCGCCTAGCGGCGTTGCTATTATAGATGTTTAACACCCAAATTCATCTACCCATACTGACAGAGCCAATTATAAGAACTGGTCATTCCCCATTTTTGGGTATTAAAAATGGGTTGTACCTAATTAAAAGTATTAGGCACAAATTTAGTGCTTAATAAGTTGTTCTCTGGTAAAAGTGTATTCACTTTACAAAGCATCTATATACTTTAAAAAAGACGATACCAACTTTGAACGAAATCGCACTCTTTCAACGCTTAAGTGGACCACAATGGTGACTGGCAAGGGGGTTTCATCTACAACATTGGTCGATGGGCGAATGTAAAGGACTCGAATTAGTGTGAAACCTTGGGTACAAAAAGGTCATACTTGAAGTTAGGCTTTTTGTGTGGCAATAACCGTTTCATTAGGCTTTTGCTATGTATAATCTAAGAGTTTATATTACACGATACTTATCAAAAAAACTAGTCAAAGATTTTATCAATAAAGAATTTCCTCTTAGTTAGATTAGAGCAAAAATTCGAGCGAAATTGAAATGTTCGAGCTGTTCACATTTATCGGGGACAAATAGATGTGGCTGGTACCTCAACTAATATTGGGTTCTCCAAACCCCTATTAAATGAGCCACCGCCAGCCGTAAGAAAAGCTATGCTCGTGATATAAGTGACATAGCTATTTCTGGCATCGTTGTAATGGATCAGGACTTTAATTAATGAGAAGCACCGAGGACATCGACCCTCCAAATTTATCAAAAAATGGAAAAGAATTAATTCGGTTTCTTCTCTCTTTCATTATCATTTTTTTTCTTTCCTTTTCTGCCATCAGGTCGCAAACTTCTTTAAAGAAAAAAATAATTTCCAAAATGTCGGTTGCGGCCCTCGGATTCGGTGCGGGCTACAGAAGCGCTACAGCACCTGCCGCAGGTGCACGCGCGTTCGCCACGTGGCCTCGTTGTAATGGATCAGGACTTTAATTAATGAGAAGCACCGGGGACATTGACCCTCCAAATTTGTCAAAAAACTCAAAACAATTAATTCTGTTTCTTCTCTCTTTCACTGTCATTTTTTTTTCTTTCCTTTTCTACCATCAGGTCGCAAACTTCTTTAAAGAAAATAAATCCTTTCCAAAATGTCGGTTGCGGTCCTCGGATTCGGTACGTGTTGCAGAAGCGCTACAGCACCTGCTGCGGGCGCATGCGCGTCCGCCACATGGCCTCTTTTTTTTTAAATGATAAATTTTACTTTGGTACTAAATATTTTTACGCGATTTTATTTTCATACATTTTAATTTTCTTTATTTTAGCCGATAATTTTTTTTAGTTTTTGGGTCAATAACTATTAAAACTTCGACCGACAACTAGTCTACTTTAGATGTTTATTCTTGACACTGAAAAACTGCACAACAAAAATTTTGAGTACAAAAGAGGACATTTGGATTCCGAGTGTTGAATACGTTTTGACCGATTAAATCAACCGATTAATTACTCTTTTTATTCTAAATGAACCGATTAATTACATTTCGAGTCGATATAATTTTTTTAGAAAAAATAAATAAAAATTACACAAAAGGAAATGAAATTGTCCGACACAAAAAAAAAGTATCGAAAATTTTGTTTTGCTTAAATTCGATAAACGCCAAATAATTAGTTTAAATGGAACTATGAGTAAAAAAAAATAGATTCAAGAAAATAATAGGATTACATTTCTGTACATGTTCAAATGGAGTGTTCAATTTTTATGAAAGATTTCTTACGTACGAAAGATCTTGGATTCGTGAAATTTGAATTGGAATAATATAGCCATCACTCACAGAGGGATGATTGGGGTAAGGGTATTTTGATAATTTCATGTTATAATTTAATTGAATCAATTAAATTAATTAGTTAGAATGACAAACTAGTTTAATTTCTTAAAACTTAGGGACTAACTAATTCAATTTCTTAATCAATTAAATTAATTAGTTAGAAAGAAGAACTAGTTTAATTTCTTAAAACTTAGGGACTAACTAATTCAATTTCTTAAAACTAAGGGACTAATTTACTAAGATTAGGATCTTTCAGTACATTATCTTGAAATTAAATAATTAAATTCTGGTTTAGAGATCAGGTCTGAGGTTGAATCAGAACATGTGCATCCCGCTGCTTCCACATATCAACCAGCATCTAAAGTTCCACGACGCAGTGAATGAGTTTGAAAAATTCCACATCATCTCACAGAGTTTTAGATCTCGCTACCCCCATTCCTCTCACAACCACATCAAGAGCCATATATGTCATCACCTCTTCGCTAAGTAACTTTGTTTTATATCCTTTGACTAATTTTATCAGTTACAAAAATTTTTCTCATGCACATTAGGTCTATTTGGCAGCCATTAGTTCTCATGATGAGCCTCAGACGTATTATGACATTGTTAAGCATAATTGTTGGCTAATTGCTATGCAACAAGAAGTGGCAGATTTAGAAGCCAATGGCTATTGGCAGCTTATAGACCTTCCTCGAGGCAAATATGTCGTGGATTCCAAGTGGGTGTACAAAGTGAAGTTCAAACCTGATGGCATAATAGACTAGTACAAAGCCAGGCTTGTAGCTCGTGGTTTCAAACAAATCGAAGGGGTAGACTACCAAAAGACATTTGTCCCGATAGCCAAAGTTGTCTTTGTATGTTGTCTTTTGGCATTGGTGGTTAAATGACGTTGGCTCATTCACCAGTTAGACGTCAATAATGCATTATTTCATGCCGAATTGACTGAGGAAGTCTACATGAAGGTACCTCAAAGATTTTCAAAATCAGGTAATTCTCATGTTTGTAGATTGAGGAAATTGCTATATGGACTAAAATAAGCTTCTCGGTCATGGTATATTAAGCTCACCACCGCTCTGGTTACCATAGATTTCAAACATTCTAATGCTGATCATGCGATATTTTTATATCGTCAAGACATGCTAGTCTTTATTCTATTAGTCTATGTTGATGATGTCATTCTTGTTGGAGATCATGTTGCAGTCTACTAAACGACGTCTCAATGATCAATTTGCCATTAAGGATTTGAGACTTTTAAAGTATTTTCTTGCATAGAAGCTGCCACTAACATCCCAGGGTTTGGTCCTTAGTCAACAAAAATACAAACTTGATAGTCTTAAAGTGTGTGAGAAAGATGATTCACGTCCTTGCCATTTTCCTATTGAACAGAACCATCACCTCAAGACAGGAAAGATGGTGTTAATGATTCATGATGGTAATGCCATTTAATTGGCCGCCTGATGTACTTGACGATCACCCGACCAGATATTTCTTAAGGTGTGAACATACTCAGCCAGTTCATGGATAATCCAGATCCTGCTTATGTTCAAGCCACCGATCGAGTAGTTCGCTACCGAAAAACTACACCGGGACAAGGAATTTTGCTCAAAAATTCCTCGGACTTAAAGCTTGTTGCTTATTGTGATGCTGATTGGAGAGGATGTCCGATGACTTGTCCATCACGTACCGGCTACTTCATTTCTTTTGGTAGTTTGCCTATTTCATGGCGTATAAAGAAGCAGCCAATCATTTCTTGATCGTCTGAAGCTATGTCAGTTGCATTTTGTGAAATATTTTGGTTACTATAGTTTGCCTATTTTATGGCGCATAAAGAAGCAGCCGATCATTTCTTAATCGTCTGTCGAGGCCGAGTATCAAGCTATGTCAGTTGTATTTTGTGAAATATTTTGGTTATTATAGTTGTTCCGTGATTTGGGTACCCAATTTTCTCATCCTACTAGGCTATTTTCTAATAGCCAGGCTGCTATACACATTGCCATTAATCCGGTCTATCACAAGCAGACCAAGCTCATCAAAATTGATTGCTATTTTGTCCGTGAACATGTCCAGTTAGGAGAGATTGTTCCGCTCAAGATACCTACAGGTTGTCAGTTGGCCGATTTATTCACCAATGCTTTTGGCCAAGAGTAGTTTCATGCTCCCACTTGAACGGGGAATATTGGAGTTATCTAGTCCTAGTCTATTGTTATCTCTAGTTTACGTGATAAGAGATAAACTTGTCTATCTTAATTTAGTCATATTGGGATTCTTAATCTAGTCATACTAGGATATTGTAATATTCTCTATTTAATCAGAGGATGACCTAATAAGAAATCTATGTTACAATTTTTACAAATTTATTAACAATCATTAAATCAGGCAACGTAAATCCGAGGCAGAAGAGACAGATCAGCGACCTAACCGAAGATAAGGATATAATTGTACCAACAAAAGGTAACATATTTCCTAACAAATTATACAAAAGCTTAAACAAATCATTTTTGAAGTTTTGCAGGGCTGGCCATACCTTACTGACCCGCTCCTAATCGATTGGAAAAACTTCTCAATTTTTTTAAACAAATTCTCAAAGTCCCAAAATTAGAAACCCTAACCAATTTAGGAGGCTGGCCTGGGACTTGGGAGAGAGGTCCCGCGATCTGGTGACGTGGCCGCGTCAGTGGCAAATAAGCAGTTTCGTGGCATCTGGCATGGAGGTGGAAAATGGGGACTATTAGACGTTGGTGAAGTGGTGTTTCCATGTAGGTTTAGGCCATGCGTTTGTTTATATAGTTAGTGAAATTACATTTTAGTACTTCAATTTTTTGGTATTTTGGTAAAATACTAATATTTTTCAAAATTATACCGAATATCAAAATGCACCAAATTTTATAAAAACAACCCTTATCTAATTAATCTTGAATACTGACTTACCGATCTAGAAATTCTGAATACCAATTATATACCAAAATAACCGAATACTGAATACTGTTTGCACACTCCTACTTGGCAAAGACTAATTGTGGGTTTAGTTCCACTTTGGAAGAAGCCAATTAACAGTTATAAGATCGAGGGTCCGGGGTAGCTATAAGCGATGGTGAAACATGAATTTTTGATGTCCACATTGCAACAGAGTAAGTAAAGTTGTTGAAGCTACATGGAGCTGCACTTAAAGTGCCTTATCAGCTCGCTAAGCTAGATTAGGATCGGTTTTTTTGGTAGTTTTTGGGTGATGTGTGTAAATAGAAACTAAAATGCTAAGATAATAAATGGAAAGATAGGTTAGACACCTTTGTCGTGCGACCTTCCTAAGTAGGCATCTAGTGAACTTTACTAAGTTCATGCCAGTTTAGGTGTTCCTAAGATAGTGAATACTTCTCTCTTGTTCTTCACACCTTCAAAGTTAGGTTCCAGGTATCACCTCCCAACTTTATATGGTCTCTCACCCTCAAGTTGTCAACCTTGCAACTCCTTACCTAGTCGAGAGTCAACGCCACTAACCTGGCTCACTAAGCACCATCCTAAAGATAACTAACCTCCTTCCCTTCACTCTTGTTCTTTTGATTCTCACTCGATCATTTAGAAAGTTCATATATCAACACTTAACGCTTTTGCTAGTAATCTCACCTTATGAATTTTAAAACTAGAAGCATTACGACCTCAAACTAGTTCATGCTCTAAAAATAAAAGCCACATTAGAATACCTAGCTAGTTAGGTGCGCTTAGGGCACCCAACTCAAAAGAGTTCTACTCACTAAACATAAATACAATAGGTAAGAAAGTCATAAATATCATAAGAAAATAAAGGAGATAAGATTTAGAACACTCAATGATTAGACAGCCATAAACTGGAGGATTTTTTTTTGGTTTAGTGGCTAGGCTGCATTCTATTTTCTTAATTATCTGGGTTTATTTTCTGAAGCCAATGTTCTTGATCTAGAAAATATGTTTAATTCAAAAGAGGAGCTTTTAATTCGTAAAAAGGTGGGTGTACGTGGAAGACCTGGTAAAGCCTCATGCATAATTGAAGTTAGATGGCCTCTGCCTCTGTCGGGCTTGATGAACTGCAATATAGATGGACTTAGGGGTGCAGCCACAGCTGCAAGAGTCTCTGGAATTGTCAGGGATTTATGCAGGGCTACTTTGTGGCAAAGATTGGTGCTTGTTTTGCAATTTAAGCAAAGATGGAGGCCACTTCCTATTTTTTTGTTTTACTTCACAGTAATGTGTAAGGCTGAAATATTTTGTTCTAGGAGAGGAGAGTCAAACTAGCTGTCTCTGCAGGCATTCTGATCGGCATGAGCAGGAAGTGTCTCAGCAAGAATGCTTATTGCTTACTTTATTGGGGCCAAAGAGGCTCGCATTGAGCGAGCATTTCCTTTGTTTTTTATTTGTATTTCTTGTAGGACACAATAATGTTAACGTGGTTTTTGTTGCTCTTTTGTCCTTGTCGCTGGTTTTTGCCATGTGATTTTACAATGACATAATTTTTCACAAAGGCCCGCGGCTACAACATCATACAGTTTAGTGCGAGGGAGTGGTCTAAGTGCCCAATCTGGATATTTAGATTAGTAGTTATAGTTCACATCATTGACGATTTACACGTGACTCTTGACTACCCGGTTATAAGATAACTTGAGTATGAGCATCCCATCTTAGGTTCCGGGTGAAGTTACGCTTGTTTTCTTTTCTTTTGATTAACAAAGTTCATGATTTATTAAAAACTACAATTATTTTTACTCCTAATTTTTCTTGTTGTTACATATACATTTAATATCAAAAAATATACCCAAAAATTTGTGATTGATATCAACAAGATGACTTCATAATTATGCATCCACCAAATCTTAATGCCCTTACTTCTATATACATAGCGAGTGTATAAAATGAAAAATGCACCGACATGATTTTAGAAGCTTCAGGTTGACATCAACATAGCGAGTGCATAAAAAGAAAAAAATGCAACGACATGATTTTAGGAGCTTCAGGTTGAAATGAATATAGCAAGTGTATAAAAATTCATCGACGTGAGTTTAGGAGTTTCAGGTTGACATGAAGTGGTAAGTTCTATTGGCTAGATCTTTAAAGTTGCATGCCTCTTCAAAGGTAGACATAGCATTTTTATTGATATTGGATAGATCATTTACATATGTTGGGGACAAAAATATATTATTTAGATACCACAATTTTCTCCGCCTGGACCGCCATAAGAAAAGATCTCTCCAAATATACGATCGTGTCTCCAATGACTTAAGCTATAGCATTTTTTACTGTCAACATATGTTCTCGACTTTGAATAGTCAAACGCAACAACATGGTAATATTTATCAACGGTTTGAACAGTTGAAAAAGTTGATGAATAACTACTAGAATGAGTAGCAAATGTTCCTCTCCCCATAGGTGGACTAAATTGTCCTTTAGGTGCAGAAGTTATTCCACCAAATGCGATGGCATTGGCTTCTTTATTCAAGTGTGTAAATATTTCTTTTGGCCAGTAACCTATCTTTAAATCATATAACATCAACCACCAATTACTCGATTCATCATCCTACAAATAGTTAATGGATAAATTAGGAAAAAATATATATGATTTAAATTTTACATACTTTCTTCTTATGCACATTCTTTTTCTTTCTTTTAATAGATGATCGATAAGACCAATAAAATAATAAAATAGCTTTAAAAAATAGCACTTTTTTGAACAATAAAAAATAAATTTGAAAAATAGCTCTTAAGCGAAATAATTAATTTATAATATATTTATCACAAAATAATTATCTATTTTTTAAGAAGTAACTAACACATTATAAGATTTTAGTAGAGCTCATATCTGTATCCAGTTTTCATAAATCATAAAATATCACTATCAAATGTAATCAAATAAAAGATATAACCTTAAAAAAATAAAAGATATAACTTGCAAAATAATATGATATAAAAGATATATCTTTGTAATCATTAAATAATTATCATCACTGAAAATAAATAATATATATTTTTGGAAAATCAAAATAAAGCTAAACAAATAACCTTGATTTTGTTCTAGTCTAATTTTAATTCAGTAGGGTATCTTTTTTATTCAACTAAGAAAACGAGTAAATTCCTCATAAAACTGGTACGGAAAGATTCAAATTTTATGATCAGACATATGATAAAAGTGCATAATAGTGATGATATACAAAAAATTATTTTTTGTATTATGTCAATATATAAATTACTCTACGGTGTTATTTACCTGAACAACTGAGAATCTGAATTCAAATTGTTTTCTCGGACCAATACGAGAAAATTTTGAAAAAGGTTTTCCTAAATAGCTTTGTTTATCAATTTGCACAAATCCCGGACATAATGTGTTGTAACAACCATTTTTGTAACCATTTCCCTGGATAGAAAAAGTACCTTACACTTAATGAAAAATATATACAAATATAGTATAGAATAGAAAATCTAGTTAAAGTATTTGATGAAAGAGAATAATTTGTTACCGTCCAGAATCCCGTAATTCGACTTAAGCTGTCACCATAGAGTTGTGGGTTTACCTAAATTAATGGTATCAAATTTAAATTAAAACTTATTTCAAGAGTATATAATTTTTTTTGATGATATTCCCATCTTAAACTATGTACAAAAATATGATTTAGCAAAAATTAAACAAAAATTAATTATTGTAAATTCTTAGGAGAATTATCAATATACGTTGCAAAATTATACATTTTTTAGTATTTGGATATTGATTTATTTTGTGTGAATGCTAAATATTGATATCATTTAATCCTTAAGACTTAATAAATATATTTGTTATTGGACTCTTTTGATTAGTGATAACCTATTTGTTTTAAAATTGGAATCTAGTCACACCTAGAATATTATTTTTGAAAGGTAACACTTTATACCAGGTACCAACTACAATATTGTTATCCTTGATTTTTGAGCTAAGGAGCTTCTAACTAAAGATATGGTAAGATTTGATGTACCATGTCTCTATTGATATGGATTATGTCGACCTAATTAGAACTTATTGTACCTACATGTAAGTTTACCAAAATTAACTATTTGGCCAAAATCATTTAAAAAAAATATAGGAAGTAGTTTTCTTTGTTCTTGTTATTTTGAAAATGTTAATTTAATTTAAATTAATTAAATCTTACTAAATATCTTAATAGACTACAAATATTTTAATTGTTTGCAGCTTCCGGGAAGATAACAAAATGAAGTCATTTGTTAAAATAGTAAGATATCATAACTACTTAGTATGAACGAATGTCTAACATAATCTCTCAATAAAAACAAGATTCTCATTATTATTGACACTCACCATCCATCCAACAGAAATTATATTAACTTCAATTGGTGGTCCGTTCTGAATCCAAATTAATCCTCCAGAAAATTGATTTGGATCTACAAATGGTTGTTCAATACTCATAGTTGCAATACCTCCATGATATTCTTGATGAGGTCCAGTATTCAATTTAGCAAACTATTTCATTGTTAAAGTTACAAAATACAAACACATCACGCACAACAATAATCAATATAGAAGGCAAAAAATAGACAATCTTAATTGAAGAAATAGAATTTAATGAATCCTTTTGGTAAAGTCCATGATTTTAACGGCCCTCAAAGACCATTTCCTATTTCAATATCGCAGTTATATTATGCGGGCCGAAAGTGGTGCATTAAGTAACTAGATATTTTTATTTTTATCTTTTCTTTTTCACGTTGATTTATTCTTGCAATTTACTGATTGAAGCTATGTTATGTGGAGATAACATTCAAATTCAATAAATGATATGGTGTGAAACAAAGAACATGGAAGCGTAAAGAATTAATAGATTCAAAATAGCAAAGCTTTATTAGGAGAGTATGAGACTAATTTTTATTGATGCATGATCAATGTTATGGTTGTCACACTATAAGTAATCGAAAAATTTAGACTAACTTATACAGTAAAAATTTAAGAGAGAAAAAGTGAATTTCGTATGACTAAATATAAATATATAAAAAATTTAAGCAATGAATGTATAAAATCATATAAATATTGAGATATAATTCAATTTTCAAATTATAAATTATTTACATTAATTTTATTATAACTAACTACCCAAAACAGGACCTTGCATATAAAAACATATTGATGAAAACTCAGCCATCTAAAATAAGAAATCACAAATAAGGTCAGTATACCACAACCCGCAATATTTTATTTTTTTCCTAGGAACCTATGTATCAAATTTTAGATATTTACCACAGAAATAGTAACACCATATAAACTATTTGTTGATAAATTATTATATTAATATTAATATTTAAATTAAAAAATAATAGTAATGCCTTATTTATTGATAAATTATTCTATTTTTTATATAAATTATTTTAAAGTACTATTAAATCAGAAATTGATATTGCAACACTTCTTTAATATTAGACTGTCAATTTAAATGTTTGATTTATATTAGACTATTAATTTAAATGAACAATTATGACAATAATTTGTATGAGCGGATGAAAATATTTTAAAGAAAACTAGGGTGGTTGTAATAATAACTTACATATTGTCCGGGAAAATTAGATGTTAAAGGTAGTATTGCTCCTCCTTGTCTTCGTTGAATAGGTACCGAACCATTTGGACAAACATTATCTTTGAAGAAATCAAGTATTTTGTCTTTATTGTATCTCAAAGCTGTTCTTAGGTCTCTTTCTATTTTGAAGTTTGGCTCCATCTTTACAAATGTGTAATAATTGTTCAGGAAAAAACCATCACTAATATTTATCTTGAGTCCACGAGACAAATAAGATAAGTACCTGAATTTTATGATTTTGGAGCATAGGATGTTGTAGAGCCGGTTGTTTATATATATCAATGCACTCAATAAATGAAGACTATAAAAATAAATTAGTAAAATGAAACATGACTATAATAAAAAAAAGTGTAAAGAGTACCTTCAGTGTAAAGAGTACCTTTGTTTTTCTTAATCCTTTCACGCCATGGTAAGTCATACTAATACATAAGATGACCAACAATACATAGGTACCCATCATCTTCTATTCCAATGATAAATTTAGACAAGACTTATTTATTTATAGGGAGATTACATCCGCTTATCACTTGACATAGGTTTGAATATTTAAAAGCGTTAAGGAATTTGACCCATTAATTATTAGTCAAAATTCATTAGTTATTTTGTTGCCAATTTAGATTCTACCTTCAATTTAATGCAAATTGAAATATTAATCATCAAATTTTAGTCAAAGTCAGTCATTATTTAATGAGTTTTCTTGAATTCTACCTACCATTTAATACAAATTGAAATATTTTGAGAATTGAGATAAATCCATAATTTTTTATGCGTGGACCCAAATTTTAAAAGATAAAAGTTACATATAATAATGATTAGTGTAATGACATTAATAGAAATACATTTTCAAATTTGAAATTTTAAAAGGAACAAAAAGATCTATTTATATTGTGTATGGAGAAAACGAGAAAATATTAAGAGTAACAAGTATTATAAAAAATTATCGCACAATCAAGATTAAGGGTCAGCAAAAAATCCTATATTAGTAATCCATATTCGATATTTTCTAGAATACGAACTCGAATAATTTTAAATTAGAACTCGGATACAGATTATTCGAAATAAATATTTCGGACTCGGACAAAGAGAATAAATATCCGAAATATCTGATTTACAAAGTAAGATCATTAAATAAATTAAAAATTACAAGTTGGTATACCTTACAATATTTTGTTTTGAGAATTTGGTATACCTTACAATAGCCCACAAAATTAAGCCCAAAAAACCTACGAAGCTACGACTACCCACCGCCCCCGTATATTTCAACTTCTCCAAACAAGAAAACTTCAAAAAAAATCAGGTTCCCTTAATTCCTTGAAGGCCACTACAATGAATCAGGTTTGAATTTTTTTTAGTTTTCATGGAAACTCCGGATTCATTTTTTAACCACATCATGTTACCAATTTTATTTTTGAAGATTTGAAAAAATATGGATAGTTCGAATTATTCGTATCCATATCCAAAAAAAATTTGGATATCGGATAGTAGAGAGTTCGGACTCAGACTCGGATACCAAAAATATTTATTCGGATAGTTCGGATAGTTAAAATTTTGGATAGTTCGAATACGGATAATTCGAATACTCACCCCTAATCATGATTACCAATTTTATAACAGTGGAAGAAGTCAAAAATATTAAAACAAATATTATCCCGAGAGTATGCTATGACCCCGAGCAAAGTAGGGCAAAGTATAAGATTTCAAATTAAATCTCATAATATTCAAACTCTAAAAGAGAGATTTCAAAACAAAATTATAAGGGTTACAAAAAAAATTTGTTTAAAAGTTAAGTTGTAAGGGTTTTAATGTAAAAAAAATAAACCAAATCAATTTTTAAGTGTAAAATTTTAATTCCAAACAAGAAAATACATTCAATTTTCATTTCCATTAAAATAGGAGATGTTATTCTTTTCTATCTACTTATTAAAACAAATATAAAAAAATAGTTGAAAGGGACCGATTCCTCGTCTAATCTTAATAATTCAACACCTCAACGTTAATAACAACTAAGCAAATATTTTTTTAAATAAATCCAGCATTATTTTTTTAATAATGAACAAAAATTTATTTCCAGAGACAAGAAAATAAGAGTTTCATGATTATATAACACCCAAACTCTACCACCACCTATCCGAAGAGCACATAAGTGGTACACCTCCTAGACGAAACCTCAAGTTAACTCACAATTAGTGTAGTCGTGAGACCACCTATCTCCAAAAGCTGGATAGTCTTGAGAGGTCTCCACTAGCGATTAGGCAAAATAAAAGTCTCTCTAACTTCCTAGTCTCAAGCTAACTCACAACGGTATATGATCATATGTTGTATCATGCTACATTCGGGGGCAATCTAACGGAAGCACAAAGCATCTTTTTTCGAGGGCGGGAAGGACCCCAGCGCATTTCTATGTTCACCGCCACATCTTCCCGCATGAATCTTATTCTCTGCAATCAGCATTGATGCGCAAAGAAAAGCTTAGGAAATAGAAACAAGATCCAAGAGACAACGTATAGATGATGTATGACAAAGCTCATTTAGATGATTAAATGTTTTGAGTTGAGAAAATTGCCTCGTAAAAATCGTACTCCGGATCTTCAACGGTCAGGAATCTGTAAGGATGAATCATTGGTAACTTGGATGCATCATTCCTAGGATTACCCCTGAACACAAGTCTGAAGGCATCTTGAGAATACAATTAAACCGTGTAAGTTGTTTTATAAAGAAACCATCTTCATCTAGTCTAGAACTATATCGTCAAACAAAAGCCATGTCACCAAATTGAACAGGCCAGATTCGTGACGCACAATGTCAGGGTATCTGGAGGGAAGAACACAGGCAATTATTTGACAAAGATGACACAAATAATCTCTGCATGGCAAGTTCTACAACTAATCCTGGTATCCTAATACTAACTGGGTTGACTAATCCAAATTTGAGCCAAAGAGGACCTTTAAATGTTGACAAAAAATTCTCCCAACAAGATAACTTGTCAGATTCTTGAGCAATGCAGGATCAAAGAAAGAATGCACCCAAACTCATATCTTCCAACAGACCTAATACCATTAACTTGGGAACTACTAAATTACCAGAGAGATTTCACCATTTGTGATCAAATTCTTCATCAAAATGTATTATTGTTGTTCAAAATTATATTAACTAAATTGCAATTATTTAACTTTAGGATTCCAAAGTATCCCCCGAGTTATATGTAATTCTCACACAACATTCTCTATTTCACAAGACCACAGTTCCAAAATCTCTTGTAATTCTCAGGCCACCAATTTCATGACGAGTTATCTTTACTTATCCAACTTCACGTAGCTTCCTATGTTGTGGCAATGATATAATGTTAACATAATTAGTAAAGAAACTTAAATTCTCTTTAGAAGTTTTTGGTTCTAACCTTGAAAAAGTATCTTTGAAAAAGTCAAAATAGAATTGAACAATGCTCGGCTTTGAATACTACTGGGTTGACTAATGTAGATTCGAGCCGGCTAAAAATGTTGCAAAACTCCCCCAACAATTTCTTACACCGTGTTCCCAAGGACTAGAACTCTAGATCTGTTTAAATAGAAGAGTGCCTGGATCTATGTACTAGTTGGTCTATCTCAGTCCTAGATTAATTAGCCAAAGTGCACCTAAAATAATCAAAACTAATAAAGTAAAAAGAACTTACTTTTTTTTTTAAAGAACCCAAAGCAAACGACCTAACCACATCGCTTGCTTGTAGCATTAAGATGAGGCATCTGTCAAGAAGCAAAAAATGATGTCAATGGAAGATACATTTGGCTTGAGTTCAAAATTTGTGATCTACATCTGCTCCTCTTGTAATAACATCATTCACAACTACGACAAAGCACATATGCTCTTTGCTTAACATTGAAAAAAATATGAAAACTTTTAAGAGTCCGATCTTTTGTTTGGATCAGCAGAAATTTTGTTAACTTACTGTCACTTTAAGATGACTACTTTTTAGTTCTACTGTACTATCAAATGAGTCTGGTTAAAGGATCTTTTACTTACACTATTGAGACTAGACCTCGCTCATCATCAAGGACAAAAAAGCAGGGTTTGGGTATTCAACTCAATATTGGCTGGTCTAAAAGCAAGAATCTAGGAAAATCTGGATAACGAAGCATAAGCCTATCCTCCATATGAGTGTAGTAAAGCCAGCTTTTGCTGAATCAATGGTGTCAACAAACAAGCACTAACTCCAACAATAAGAGGGATTTGACATGAAAGGACCCAGGTTCAAACCCTGGAGGTGTAACAAATTATACTAATAAAATATCAACTGTGTCAAATTGTTCAACAACAAAGATTTTACAGAAAATCTATCTGTAGCTAATGAAAACTCTACGTGTGATTGGAAAATGTGATCTTCATCAAGAACATAGACTTAGAAGCAAATCAAGGAAGAAGTTATTTATAGAGGAAAATAACATAACTGAACATATCATGGTAAGGGTAGAAGAGAAGCAAACTGTTTGGATAAGGAACAAGCCTCCCAATACAGAAAGACCTTGGCACTGGTAAACAAAATAGCAACACACACAGTACTATTAACTCGAAGAGAATTTAGAATGCCCAATACAGAAAACAGAGGAGAAGGAGGTGCAGAAAAACAAGGGAATTAGGATTAGGAGCCTAATCCTAAGATTGTGGTAAAGGCTGGGGTAAAAGGATTGGATTCTACTCTAGACAGGGTTCGAACCTTGAAAAGGTCTACTAATTGAAAAACAAAGAAAGAAACAAGTGATTAATTGATTAAATAAATTAGAAGGAACAAATCTCAATATTCACAAGGAAGCAGATCAAACTGTACATGGAAAGTTCAATAAGCTACAAATTTTCTGGCCAAAATTATGATATGATAGTGATTACAATTAAATGAATTCGAATTAACTTTGTAAAAACAGAAAGACAATAATTGGAAAAAATTATCCCGAAGCATTAACCTCTAATCGTACAAAATATAATAAAACAAAAAACGAATTATATATATAAAAAAAAGAGAAAGTAAAAGGAGAGGATGGGAAAAACCTGGCGGTGGGAACTCTATGAGGAACCTCCGTCTGGAGCTCGGAGGGGATGCCGAGGAAGCCGTTGAAGCGGTCGAAGGTCACGTGGGACACGGCGGAGGGTGGTGGGGGTGGGTGTGGCCCCCGGAGGGTGGTGGTGGCGGGGGGAAGAAGGGTGGTGGATCTTGATCGTCGGGAGCTGGGGCTGGTCCGGATCGATTGGGTTAAGCATTCGTTTTGGGGATTTTTTTTCCCAAATGCTAATTGATATTTCTAGGGTTTGTGGGGGTTAGGGAGTGTTTGTTCGGTTTCTAATATAAAAAGCTGTTTAGGGGTTTTGGAGAAGCAAGGTTCAAGGTGGCAGTATGGGAGAGACTAGAGAGTAGAGAACATGTAGTTAAGTAACAAATCTTTTCGGACAAATTTGTTTTCCTATACTATCTATTTTTTACTCAAGCTGTTAATTAATACAAAATTCGAGTTTTATTTTTTGAAAAAGTGACAAAATTTGTCCATCTAGTGTACTTTCAAAAGTTTGAACTCGAGACGTGATGATTAAGTTAGTACGTGATATAACTAATTTATTTTAAAGAAATTAATTTATTTTGATTTTTGATATCCAATATTTGACTCAAGTTTTTGTTTGATGAAGCCATTGACGTTAATTTCACAATAATAATAGAAGTAGTTTGGGTTATAATGAATTTGTACTATGTTAGGAAAGTTTCTAATAACAATTTTCGGATAAAAAGATAGCATTAAGAGATTACCAATTTAATATGGTCTAAAAGTGCTCTAGTTTAAAAAAAAGTACATTCACAATTGATTGTTGTAACGTAAGAAAAGACCTCATCTCATCTTACTTGTTCTTAAAAATTCCAACTCAAAAATTTTGAATTAATGTAATACTATTCACCAATTGAAATAAAAGCTTATTAGTCTTGACTTGTTACTCATAAAATTTGTAAAACGGTAAAAAAAGGTTTGTTTAAGTATTAATAGTTATATGCCATACTATTAATTAATATTAAAATAAATATCTCTGTGTTCCGTGTTGCAGCTAGTTTTTTGTTTTTGTTTTTTTAGAGCTGCAGCTAGTTGATCCACAGCCAAAACATCTCCTCTTGTTGCTTTGTTTCAATCTGGTTAGCTCGTTTGCAGCTCTAATAACTTCCTTGTTGCTACGTGATCTGATAGGTTCCTTCCTGTTGATATAAATACCAAGATCCCCTGTTCTTCTTTACCTGTGGACTCTCTCTCTCTCTCTCTCTCTCTCACATCTGCCTCTGTTTGTTAGGTTGGTTTTATTTCTCTGTTGTTCTCTCTTTGTTGTCCGTTGGTTAATTAAAATCTTACATTGCTTCCTGTCGTCTGGTTTGCAGCTGATTAAGAGTGAATTTTTGAAAGCCTTTTGCTCGGACGAGTCCTAGTTTCCTCTCTATTCTTTCGGAGTTTTACCAACAAAAAAGTGTTAGCAATTTTCCAACAGCATGCAAATTAAGCATCCGCTATACCTTTTTATGGTTGAGTCCTGGCTGAATCTTATCCTTTTAAATTTGGTTAAACTACTGATCGAATCTCAATCAACTTCAACTCATCGTGGTTGAATTTTTTGAATAAATATTTGGCGTCTAATTTCAATTATTTGGTATTAGTTTCCTGTCTTGAGTGCATCCAAATTTTCAATGTTGTAAAGTTTTGGGATGATTATATATATAAATTCTGATATGATATTTAAGTGAATTTATCATCTAAAATATTAAGATTCCGATTTTAACACTTTAATCGTGTAAAAATAAATTACACTATTAATTAATATGGTCAAAAAAAACTTGCAAATAAATGTGCCTTGTAATATCTACTCGTTATATTAATTTCCAACATGAAAATTTTACCGAAGAAACCAAATATCTGCCTCCTCCAGAATGCATTCCAAAAAAGAAATCTAATTATAAATATAATAACTGGAAATCCAATTACGAAGTCGATATTACAAGGCACTACAATATCATAATTATAAATATAGTAACTGGAAATCAAATTTTAAAGTCCAATTTTTAAATTAATTTTGAATGGATGTGATTTGTGATCCAAGTTAAATGTTTCAAAATTAATAATATAATATCATATTTGGAGTAAATATGATATTATATTTTTTAACTCAATTCGATTATAAAACTAGCAGCCTTGACTTCAATATCGCGCGTGCAACGTGATGGAATTCATGAAAGATCGAGGAAATGACATGACATCATCTTCCTCTCCCTATATTTCTAACTTCTCAAAGAATTAATTTTTAATAACATTTCTAACTTTTTAAGGAATTTAAATACAAGACTCTTAATCATAAAATGTATTTTGCTGAAAAAATTTCTAAATTTTTTATGAGGATTATTTTTTTACTCTGAGAATAGATTATTCCGTATTTTGACACCAAAATATTTATTTAGGGAAAATATTTTAACATATATATCTGAAATGAAACGGCTCCGTTTGAATTATTTTGTCACAATTGCATAAAATATTTATTAAATATTTTTGTCGCAATCGTATTAAATAAATTTTTGAAAAAATATTTCCGTCATTTGGTGGTTTATCCGTTTCCAGAGCTACGCCATTTCGACCTCGGATTAATTAGCTTGACACTGCAACACTTTCTCCTCCAAGGCACAAGGTAAGAGTTGCATCCTTGATTACAATTTCGAGAATAACTAGCTTTGCTTGCTGTTTTGACCCTCCTAAGATTGATATACTGTTTCCCTTTTTGACTGACTCCCTGATCTCTCCATAGAACATAGCCCTTAAATTGTTCAGATTGATTCATGTAATAATCAACACTACTAATTTAACTAAGTTGGTAAAATTCCTTAACAAAAAGGCTTCATAATCCTGTCCACAAAACACAAGCATAGGCTTCAACAAATTCATTCCGACGAGCCCCTTCATTGTCCAATCTACACTTTCACCTTACTTTTCTGTCCTCAGAGGTTCAATCAACCAAAAATATTCCTCACATCGCGTGCAGTTAAACCTCGAAACAAAGGAATGTCGTTACGAGGAATATGGGAGTCTTTGTTTAGTTTCTATTACAAAAGCTGTTTAGAGGTTTTGGAGAACCAAGGTTCAAGGTGGCAGTATGGGAGAGACTAGAGAGTAGAGAACATGAGGTTAAGCAACAAAATTCAAGTTTTTTTTCCCTGAAAAAGTGACAAAACTTGTCCATCTAGTGTACTTTCAAAAGTTTTAACTCGAGATTTGATCATTAAGTTAGAACGTGATATAACTAATTGATTTTAAAGAAATTTATTTTGTTAATTTATTTTGGTTTTTGATATCCAATATTTCAGTCAAGTTTTTGTTTGATGAAGCAATTGACGTTAATTTCACAATTATAACAGAAGTAGTTCGGGTGATAATGAATTTTGTACTATGTTAGGAAAGTTTCCAATAACAACATTTCGGAATGCTTTCTTTCGTCTGGTTGCAGCTGCTTAAGAGTGTGTTTTTGAAGGCCTTTTGCTCGGACGAGTCCTAGTTCCATCTTCTTCGTCAGGTAAATCGCTCTCTTCTATTCTTTAAGTGAATTGATGTGAATTGATCATCTGATATGCTGAGACTAGGATTGTTATACTTAACTCGTGTAAAATAATTTTTTCTATTAACCAATATGGTCAAAATTTATTGCAAATAAATTGTGTCTTATAATATCTACTCGATGTACTTTTTTTTTGAAAAGTAGATCTTCTTTAATGAGACCCTCCCCTACCAATAGAACCCTCCCCAAACCATTTTGTAGCAGCCGAAACCAAGTCCTGATGTGCACACTCCTTCAGCTAGATTAGGTAATCCAATTACCCTAAGCTTTGACGCCGAAATGATTCCCGGAAGAAAACCAGTTCCTATCCTCCAAATAGCTTGATAGAGCCTGACCAAACAAGTCACTCCTGCCTATGTAAGAGTATAGATCGCTTTGTTTCGGTGCAACTAAACTCCTCGTGTAATAACACCGAATAATGCAAACCAAATTTTCTCTGGTATACCACCTCTAATACCCTTCCACACTTTCGCCTTATCCTCCAAATAAACTGCACCTACACTCACTTTTCTGGCCTCAGAGGTTCGATTAACCAAAAATATTCCTCACATCGTGCGCGGTTAAACCTCGAAACAGAGGAGTGTCATTACGAGGAATATGGGAGTGTTTGTTTAGTTTCTATTATAAAAGCTGTTTAGGAGTTTTGGAGAAGCAGGGTTCAAGGTGGCAGTATGGGAGAGACTAGAGAGGAGAGAACATGTGGTTAAGCAACGAATTTTTTCGGACAAACTTTTTTTTATACTGTCTACTTTTTACTCAACCTAACAATTAATACAAAATTCGAGTTTTGTTTTCTGAAAAAATGACAAAATTTGTCCATCTAGTGTACTTTCAAAAGTTTTAACTCAAAACTTGATGATTACGTTAGAATGTGATATAACTAATTAATTTTAAAGAAACTTATTTTGGCTAATTTATTTTGGTTTTTGATTTCCAATATTTCAGTCAAATTTTTGTTTGATGAAGACATTGACGTCAATGTTAGGGATGGCAATGAGTAAGATAGGGTATTGATACGACCCTACTTATACCCTAGTTTGGAAAGTTAGACCCACACCCTACCCTAGACCCTCGACAAATTTCATTATTAGACCCAAACCCTTACCCTCAAGGTCCGCAGGGTCTACGGGATCTTGCAGGGTCCGACCCTTGAATTAAATGCAATATATTTTTGATAATTTTTAAATATAAAATTTTAATTATTTATATAAAATTTAAATAAATCATAATGAATATATGAAGATTAATCATGAAATATCTAGTATATCAATAAAGAAAATTAAAATTATATATATTTTAAATTTCGGAGTCGATATCATGGAACATATTCCATAATATTTGAGAACTCTATTACAATTTATAAGTAAAATTTAAAGATAGAAAGGTCTACTTAGGGTTTAAGTAGGGTCTAGTTAGGGTATGGTCCAAATTGGGGTAAAAGGGTAAGGGTAGGGTAGGAATTCATAGGATTCATATCCTACCCTAGACCCCACCTCGAAAAGTTGACCTATATCCATACCCTACCCTAGGCCCAGTCAAAGTCAACATACCCTAACCAACTCATATATGGTCTGATGGATACGGTGTCAGTCCTTAAGCATGAGGTGGGAGGATCGAATCCCATGACCGTCTAAGATCCGAAATTGTGGAAACAATTTAAATCTCACAAAAAAAAGTCAACATACCCTCGACCCACGGAGTAAAGATAGGGTCCGACCCTCAGAGTATGGGTATTTCTGCCATCCCTAGTCAATTTCACAATAATAATAGAAGTAGTTCGGGTGAAAATGAATTTGTACTATGTTAGGAAAAATTTCTAATAGCAACATTTCGGATGAAAAGATACCATTAAGAGATTACCAATTTAATATAGTCTAAAAATGCTCTGGTTTAAAAAAAATTCACAATTGAATGTTGTAAGGTAAGAAAATACCATCTCATCTTACTCATTCTTAAAAATTCTAACTCAAAATTTTTTAATTAATGTAGAATAACATTCACCAATTGAACTAAAAGTTTATTAGTCTTAACTTGTTACTCATAGAAAAGTTGTATAACGGTAAAAAAAAAGGTTTGCACAAGTATAAAAGTTGTATGCCATACTACTAATTAATATTAAAATAAATACAGTTGGGCTCATGTAGTTAGAAGTAATGAATTTGATGGCCTACCAAGTTGCACGCACGTTTATGAATTTGATTTCGATTTCTGTTCGAATTTTACAAATATATAAAAAAGTATAATTATAATTAAAATAGGGTTGATGAAAAGTTTGTAATTGAATTTGATTGGTTGAAATCTGCCTCTGTTTGTCAGGTTGGTGTTATTTCTCTGTTGTTCTCTCTCTCTCTTGTCCCCTGGTTAATTGAAATGTTACATTGCTTTCTTTCGCTGGTTGGCAGCTGCTTTTTTTTTTGGGAGTTTTTGAAGGCCTTTTGTTCGGACGAGTCCTAATTCCATCTCCTTCGTCAGGTAAACTACATCACTCAGTTTTCCAACATAATGCAAATTAAGCATCCGCTATACCTTTTTAAATAAAAATGTGGTGTCTAATTTCAATTTTTTGGTATTACTTACCTGTCTTGAGTGCATCCAAATTTCACAATGTTGTAAAATTTTGGATTGATTATATATAGAAATTCTGATATGATATTTAAGTGAACTAATCATCTGACATACTGAGATTAGGATTGTAGCACTTTACTCGTGTAAAAATAATATATACACCAATTCAGCCAAAAACTCCGACAGTACCAAAACCAAAAACAGATATCCGAATATAACAATAATAAACTCCTTTTTTAGGGTTAAAACTAATATTCATTAATCATAGAAAGCAGGTAGTATCTGATACAAAGCATGTCCGCAAAAAGTAATAGAATAGCCTAAACAAAAGCCGCATCTGATTAGGCCAAATCATCAGCACAAACCGTAATAAGCTCAGTAGGAATAGCTGTAAACATCGCAGTGCGACAACGACAGTTTTGGGCTAGAAATATCTAAGGATAACCGACTCGCATATAATTCAATCGGTCCAAGTTAAAACGGCAACATATTAATTTGCATTTTCTTCTAAGGAGCCCATTAAAAAACAACCCGTTGGGCTCAAAGTTCCCACCTCGCTCAAGCATTTATTTATTGAGAAATGTCAGAAGCTAATAACATGCTGTTTATATGCAGGTTCTCTTGCAAAATGGGCCGGAACTTTTCAATCTTTCACGCTTTCCATGACGATGACGATGGTGTCATTCTCTATTTTATAGGCCTTTTCGTAATTTTTCCTTTATTTGTTTACTGCATTTTGTATTTGTTAGATCAATATAGGAATTGGAGGAGACGTCGCCACACGTTGTCCCTCGTTAACAGTCTAACGGAGGTGGAGATGTCAACCACCGGACGACGCGAGGATGACTGTTCAGTTTGCCTCGAACTATTAGAGGCAACTGATCTAGTGTATGCATTTCCACAATGCGACCACTCTCTCCACTCTGAGTGCTTTAGGAGGTATTTTAACTCGTGGTACCAAGACGGTGGTACTAAGACTTTTCGTTGTCCCGTATGTCGAAAACCTCTATAATTATGTATAGTTATCATTACTATTTAGCGGATCCATTTATGATAGAAATATAATAATATGTATTGCGACCAAACAATCTTATGTTTGTTTTTCCTAATGATGCAGTATATAAATACGAACATTTCTCTCAATCTTTTTGCTTCTTGAGCACCCGCTATACCTTTTTATGGACAAATCTTGGTTGGATTTTATCCTTTTATATTTTGTTAAATTGCTACCCGAATCCCAATCGATTTCACACACAACGTGATTGAATTTTTTAAATAAACATTTGGTATCTAATTTCAATTATTTGGTATCTACTGTTTTTCCCATGTCTTGAGTGCATCCAAGATTTACAATGTTGTAAAATTTTGGTTGATTATATATATATATATATATTCTGATATGATATTTAAATGAATTGATCATCTTCCATTCTTCGGTTAGGTTAGGATTGTTACACGTTATTCAAGTAAAAATAATTTGTACTTAAAAAAAACTATATGGCCAAAATGTTTTTAAAATAAATATTTCTTGTAATATCTACTCGATGTATTAATCTCCAACTTAAAACTTTAAATCAGAATTAAGCAAATCAATTATCATATACTCCTCCAGAATGAATTCCTAAAAATCCGAATTAATGTGCCGTGTACTCCTCGTAGGTTTGGATCGATGACTAATTTATAATCCTCCTTCAAACATTTCAGTTTCAAACCAATTGGAATAAGTGTCAGCACACATGTTTTTAATACCCGTTACAAAATTATTTCAAGTTCAAAGAAAACGATGCCGCCTCTGATGGAGCTTACCAATAATTTGAGTCGATGATCCTTCATTATGGGACGACACAAACTGGCAGGTTATATATACTGAGTGGTTAGTTCTGATAACTTTCTAACCCTCTTATGTTAAATATTTTTTATGGATATTATTCAGGGGTAAGAGATGTAAGGTTATTATTGTCAATAAATAAATGGGAAAAATCCACTTGACTACTTTGTGTTATCGTGAAAAATCACATTAGTACACTGTAGTTTAAAATGCATCGATTGAGTCAAACTTTTTTTAATTAAAATCACTTAGAGCCTTAGATAGATACTTCGATCCTACGTGTCAAAATGGCATGCTTGACTCTAATTAATTTTAATTAGAAATAGTTTGACTCAATTGACGCGTTTTAAACCACAGGGTACTAATATAATTTTTTACGATACTATAGGATACTCAAATGGACTTTTTCCTAAATAAATAGGTTATGAAAGAGGTTTATTTTAGTCTATGTTATTACAAAATAAAAACTTTGATCTTCCTTAATTTACTTTTATTGAACTCTTAGGTCCCTAGTGAGTCTACTGCTGATGTCATCGGTCAAAATAATTTAAAAAATGACAATTTCACTTTTACAATAAAAAAAATCATTCTTCAACCTTCAATATCAATTCTGACTTCGGTCACACTCCGGCATTGACGAAAAATTGGTCCACCATGAACGTAACTGAGCCACGTCCTATCCAACGCCGTCATCGACCTTGCCTAGTTCCTTTCAATGCCGTCGTCATCATTTTAATCAGCGATAGAATGTTCTTTGGGGAAGATGGCTGTGGTCTGGAAAATAGCTGGAGAAGATGTGTTTTCTGGTTGGCGAAGATATTATCTTGCCAGAGAGGATGATGGTCGGGAAAGAAGATGTATTTTTTATTTTTATTGAAGGGTATAATTATTATTTTTAAAATAATTTAAACGATGACATCAACGAGGGAACTTAGAATTCAATAAAAGCAAACTAAGAGAGTTAAAATTTTGATTTTGAAATAGCAATGACTAAAATAATGATTTAAGCAAATACTTCACCCCTGAGGGCAATTTTTCCCTATTATTAATAACTTATTTTTTAAAATTTGGGTCCACATAAAAATTTATGAATTTATCTGAATTCTCAAAATATTTCAATTTGTATTCAATGGTAGGTAGAATACAAAAAAGCTCATAAAATTATCAATTGACTTTGACTAAAAATAAATGAGTAATACTTCAATTTGCATTAAATCAATAAATGAGTGATAGTTCAATTTGCATTAAATGTTAGGGAAAATGACAATATAATTACTAATGAAGTTTGACTAAAAATTAATGAGTCAACTTTATTAAGAAGTAAAGGATTAAGACGCCTTTAAATGTTCAACTCTGTGTCTTGTAATATGTCTATAAAATAAACAAGTCTTGACTACATGTGAATAGAAGATGATGGGTACCTACATTATGCTGGTCATCTTATTTATTAGTTCAACTTATCATGGCGTGAAAGGATTAAGAAAAACGAAGGTATTCACGTGTACTCTTTACAGTTCTTGACCTAATTTCTTTACTCTATTCTTTCTTTGTCTTTTTATTTTCAAACTTCGAGTGTATTGTTTGCCTTGTTGTGAAATTTTTCTTTCCTTTAGTCGACTGAAATGAAATAAGATGAAGTTATTAATAAAATAAATTATTATACCTCCAAATCGATACTCTCATATTACTATATAATTTGATAGAGGTTAGAGGGTTTGCGTAAGGGAAGATCGAATGACTTTGTTGTAAGGGTCGCAGGGTAAAAAAATAGCTCTTGTTATAAACTATCATATTTCTAAATCTCACTATATTCTTACAACTTTTATTCAATCAAAATCTATCTTTACTAATTTAAAAATAATATACTGACATCTTCGTAAAGACTTTTGCACAAAGCAGTTACAAGCGAATAAGTTAGCCGAAGTTTAAAAAAAAGTCAAAAAAGAAATATAAACATAAAATATAGATATTTCGCATTGTTCACAAAGACTTCCTTTGTCATTGCCTCTGTCTACCATTGTTAAAGTAATACATCAGACAACCCCGTATTTATTCGCTATTGTCTTAAATATTTAAATCGTTTACTACTAAATGATTTTATTTATTTATTTCAATTAACAATTAAATTCTTATTTCCTTCATGTTTAGAGTAATTATATTATCTTACTTTTTGAAAACTTATATTATCCTTTAACATGGATGTTTGGAGTCATGTGTCATTTTACTAATTTTACTTTTGTAGTCTTTATTTGTTGAGTGCATTGATATATATAAGCAACCAGCTTTGCAACATCCCCTGCTCCAAAATCATAAAATTCAGGTATTTATCTTATTTGTATCGTGGATTAAAGATAAATATCTGTGATATTGTTTCCCTGAACAACTATTACACATGTATAAAGATGGAGCCAACCTTCAAAATGGAAAGAGACCCAAAAATTGCTTTGAGATACAACAAAGGTGAAACACTTGAATTCTTCAAAGATAATATTTGTTCAAATGGTTCTGTACCTATTCAAAGAATACAAGGTGGAGTAATACAACCACTAACATTGAATTATCCTGGACAACATGTAAGTTTCCTATTACAATCACCCAAATTTTCTTTGAAATACTTTCGTCCGCTCATGCAAATTAACGTCATAATTTTTCAATTGAATTAATACTTTAATGTAAATCAAAGAATTGTTGCAATATCATATTTGGTATAATAGTACTTTAGAAAAAAAATACAAAATAATAGAATTATTTATTTTATATGTTGTTATTATTTCTTCTCAAATTTACATAATAATAGAATTATTTATCAACCGATTTTTATATTTTGTCGTTATTTCTAAGTGTTTTGTGGTAGATATCTTCGATTTTTATACATATATGTTCTTAGGGAAAAACTAAAATACTGCGAGTTGTGATCAATAAATTTAATGTGTAAGTTCTTATTTTATGTGGCGAATTGTGATTAATATGTTTTCACGTGTAAGTTTCAATTTTAGGTGGCATGTTTTCATTAGTTCGATTGGATCACTTGAATATTACTTAAATTAAAATAAGTAATTATAAATATTGAGTTATACAAAATTCATTTTTTTGAAATTTATATTGAGTTATACAAAATTCATATTGAGTTGTGCAAAATTTATATTTTAAGTAATTTATATTTTTTAAATTTATAATGAGTTATACAAAATTCATTTTTTTCTCTTGAATTATACAATAAAAGGTCTACATTTTTCTATTACTTATCCTAAGATAACCATAACATTGATCATGCACTAGCAAAAAATTGCCTCATACTCTTTCAATAAAACTTTGCTATTTTGAATCTATTAGTTCTTTATGCTTCCATATTATTTTTTTGGCACCATATCAATCATTGAATTTCAATGTTAGCTCCACATAATCCAATTTCAATGAACCTCTTCCGACGCCTGTAATATGATCGCAACATTGAAGTAGGAGATGGTACAAAATTATGTTCACCAAGAGATGCGTTAAATTTATTTTCTCAACTAAGAACAACTATTTTGCCTTATATATTGTTTTTTTTCTCTTAACATGTTTGTATCTTCTAACTTGAAAATTAAATAGTTTGCTACGTTGAATATTGGACCTCATCCGGAATATCGTGGAGGTATTGCATATATGACTATAGAACAACCATCAGTCGAACCAAATCAATTTACTGGAGGATTAATTTGGATTCAAAATGGATCACCAACTGAAGTTAATACAATTTCTATTGGATGGATGGTGAGTTTCAATAATATTGAGAATCTTGAATTTATTTGGTAGATTTTTTTATATATTTATTCGTACTAAAAAGTTATAATATCATAGTAGTCACTTAAGATAAATAGCAAGATTTAATTACTTAAATTAAACTTAATTTGTTAAATCACAAATATTTAGAAAGAAAACAACTCCTTAAACTTCAAAAATCATAATATGATTGTGGTCAAATAGTTAATTTTGGTAAATTCACACGTAGGTGCAAGATGTTCTAATTAGGTTGATATAATCGAGGGAAAAGTATACGGAAGTACCCTGTAGTTTTACGCTTTCTAAATTTAGGTCATGTAGTTTTTTTTTTGCTCGGACTCCACTCGGTCCCGAGCATCCCAGGTAGCTGCTCGGCTACTTGTCTGTCCACATGGGTGCCACGTCATATGGCATCCTACGTGGACTTTTCAATGTTTAAGTCGTCGATGATGTGTCGTGCGATAAATTACTAAATTGATCCCAAAACTTGAAATATATATTGTTAAAAGAAATTCTGAAACCCACCTCACCCGTAACCTCTTCCCCATCCATTGGTCAAACAAAGAGAGAAAGATGGCAACAAAAAAAGCAGCTTTATCATCAACAACGAAACGATGTACCAAGATACCGAAAAAATAGCTAAAAACTAAAACCCTTCTTTTTTCAACCTCCTTCTCCCCCTTGCTTCCTGCCTCCAAAGTTCTCTTCTCCGCCATGGGCCCCACAACGAAGAAACCCTCCGGGAAGAAGCCATCGAAAGACGCCGAAGCCCTCCAATCAGAACTAGCCTCCTTCGCTTCCTCTCTCGGTCTTCATCAAGCCCACCGCTTTACCCGCTGACAAAAAGGACTGCCCCAACAAGACCCAAGTGGGAAAAACGTGGGCCGGTGAGAAGCCGACCCCAAAGTTGCTGCCTTTCAGGGACGGGGACCATAACGCTGCCGTTTTGAGCTCACTGGGGTTATGGTAGGAGGACCTTGGGGAGCTGAACAACGATGTCGAACCCTTTCTGGTCGCTGAACCACTTCATCGTCCCGGTGGAGTGCCTCGCCTCTGGCATTGAGTTTAACAAGGGAGGGGGAGAGGGAAAGAGAGGATGAGGAGGGATGGGTTTGGAACAGTAGGAAGAGAGGTTAGGGGTGGTTTTTTTGGAATTTAGTTTGATTTGTTTCTGGGTTGTTGGTTTAGAGCAGAAAATTTCAAGCTTTATGGGTTTATTTTAATGGAGATTTGTATTTGAAGGTTGGAGGAGGAGGTGGGTATCGTTAGAGGGAGGAAATGATGAAGGGGGAGGGATATTTTTTGTTCAATTTTGGGACCAATTTGGTAATTTATTACACGCCACATCATCGATGACTTAAACATTGGAAAGTCTACGTAGGACGTCATACAACGCCGTTAGGCGGACATGGCACTCATGTAGACAGACAAGTGGCTGGGTAGCTATCCGGGCTGTCCGGGACCGAGTGGTGGCCAAGCAAAAAAAAACCACAGGACTAAAAAACGTAATTTTAAACCTAAATCTAGAAAGCATAAAACTATAGGGTACTTAAGTATACTTTTTTCTATAATCAATATGAATAGAAGCCATCGTACATCAAATCTTACCATATATTTAGTTAGAAGCTCATAGGCTTAAAATTAGGGGTAACATTATTCTAAGTGTTAGTAGATTCCAATTTTAAAATAAATATGTTATCATTAACCAAAAGAGTCTAATAAAAGATACAATAAAGAATCCTTATAGATTAAATTTTTTAATAAATTGTAAAATTTTATTACCAAAGAAAAAAGTAAAAATAAAATAATAACCCTATCATCTAACCTCCCGTTAGCCCACATTTCGGAAGTCAAATAGGGGATTCTGTTGGCCAATAGACCAATAAAGAGCCAAATGCCATCTAACCTCCAGCTAGCCCAATAATCAGACAGTCAGGAGGGACGATCACTTACCAGCACGTCAATGAAACGCCAACCTATTAGCTATCTCTAGTTAACCAACAAGTTGGGCAATCAAAAGGGACAACCACTAAACAATATATTAGCATTCTCTCAAAATAAATCAAATGCATGAAAATATATAATGTTCAACATATATTGAAAATTCTCCTAAGAATTCATAATAGTTTATTTTTGTGTAATTTTTCCTAAATCATATTGTGGTGCATAGTTTAAGATGAGCATATCATCAAAATAGATTAACTATGTTATATAATCTTGAAATAAGTTTAAATTTAAATTTAAAATTATTATTTTAGGTAAACCCAAAACTCTATGGTGACAACATAAGTCGAATTACAGGATTCTGGATGGTAACCAATGACTCCTATTCATCAATTACTTTAATTAGAATTTTCTATTCTGCATTATATTTTTGTATATATATATCTATATGTGTAAGGTATTTTGTTTGCGCAGGGAAATGGTTACAAAAATGGTTGCTACAACACATTATGTCCGGGATTTGTTCAAATTGATCAACATACCTATTTAGGCCAAGATTTTGGAGATGTTTCTCCTAAAGGTCCGATAAAAATTTTTGAATCCAAATTCTCAGTAGTTCAGGTATATTACATTTACAAGAATAATTAGTATACCCAATAAACATAGAAAAATATTTTTTCTATTATCACTATTATGCACTTTTACCATATGTTTATCATATATAAATTAGAATCTCAGTTCATTTTTATATCAGTTCTTAAGTAGGTTACTCGAACTTTTGTCAATAAAAATTTGATAGTTGATTTAAAAAATACTCTAATGAATTAAAATTAGACTCGAAAAAATCAAGTTTATTTGTTTACCTACGTTTTGATTTTAGGGAGATTACTCTCAAGTCCTCCGTGTTTGCTTAAAATATACTCAAAAATCTCCCGTGTTTCAAAAATATATGCCAAAGTCCTTCGTGTTTGATTTTATTATACGTTCGGATCCCTAGCTCATGTCAGCAGATTTTTTTTTATTTTATTTCATTGAAATGACCAAAATACCCTTCAAAAACTAAAATCGTCATCTTTCCTGACCAACATTCAACACCACCCAACCGTCGACCAACCTTCAATATATACCGATTAACCCACCGACAACCTCACCCAGCCGTCGACCCCACCCAACTGTCGACCCCACCCAACTGTCAACCAACCTTCAATACATACTGATTAACCCTTCATCGACCCCCTCCATTTCTGTTCAATTCCTTCTTGTTGGCTTGAATGGGTTTTTGGGATTTGGGTTTGTTTGATTTAATGGGTTTTTGGGAAAGATTGTACCTATAATCGATTTTAGGGATTTTTGTTTGTTTGATTTTACTTTTTGAACCTTAGAGATCCCACCTCCTATGGACGACTCGATCTCCCCGGAAGGAGCATCATTGTTGGCCACCTCGAAGAATATCATCTCCGAGAGGAACCGGAGGAAGAAGCTCGGAACGAGCGCCTCTTTGCTCTAAGTCACAGCTCCTCTCCCTCTCAGATCGACGGGGCTTCTTGTCACGGTGGCCGTTCTCCTAGGACGGCGAGGTCTGAGTCGGAGGAGAGGGAGGAAAGAGCTGGACCATGTCGGAGGATGGTGGAGAGGAGGTGGTGGCGATGGTGGAGTAAAGGAGAGAGAGAGAGTGGGAGGTGGTGGCGACGGTTCCGATTCATCTTCCTGGCCTTCGGGGAGGCTTGCCGTAAGAGGAGTCGCTCTATTGGGAACCTCCATGCTCCTCTCTCTCTCACTCTCATTTCTCTTTGGGGATTAACTCGTCGGGAATGGACATGAACCTTTACTTGTTTCCAGAATCGATAAAGATGGATTAATTTTTAATTTTTTTGGTTTTTTTCTTTGCCGGAGAAGATGATCGGAGATCTTAGTTGGCCAGAATGAGGGTATTTTCATCATTTTAATGACAAAAACAAGAAAAAGAGTTGATGACATCAGCGAGAAACCCAAATGTATAATAAAATCAAACACGAGAGACTTTGACGTATATTTTTTAAAGACGGAGAACTTTTGAGTATATTTAAACAAATACGAAGGATTTGAGAGTAATTTCTCCTTTGATTTTTTATAACTACAATTTTTATTAATAGTAATGCCAAAATACAAGAAATTATACCTTTTATTTGTTTAAATTTGAGAGTGACATTTGATGATTCATAAAATCAGATATAGATAGGACCTTTGATATAATCTCATAATGTGTTAGTTACTTCTTAAACAATAGCTAATTATTTTTTAATAAATATATTATAAATTATTTATGTTGCTCAATAGCTATTTTTTCTAGTTAGTTTTTTCTTCCATTAATATTAGACAAAATATAAAGAATGTGCATAATAAGAAAGTATTTGGAATCTACATCATATTTTGTTTCCTAATGCTTTCGTTAACTCTTGTAGGATCAAGTATCGGGTAATTGGTGGTTGATGCTTTTTTATGATAAGATTGGCTATTGGCCGAAAGAAATATTTACCCATTTGAATAGAGAAGCCATTGCTATTTCATTTGGTGGAGTAGCTTATGCACCTATTGGACAATCCAGCCCACGTATGGGGAGAGGAACATTTCCTTCTCATTACAAAGCAAATGCAGCAGTTTTTGAAACTATTCAAACTGTTGATAAGAATTACCATGCCGTTAATTTTGATTATTCAAAGTCGACATCGTTTGTTGATAGTAAAAAATGTTATAGCTTATTTCATTGGAAATACGATCGAATATATGGAGAGACCTTTAGTTATGGTGGTCCAGGCGGGAAAAATTGTGGTGTCTAGATACTAATTTTTGTTAACATATGTCAATGATCTATCTAATATCAATAAAACATTATGCTTACCTTCAAAAATAAATGATTCATACACATTGTAGAGAACCTTGTTTCTTATGAGAGGAACGAAACCCATTGAACTGAATTGCCATTTAGTTTAGGAAAAATCGTAATTTAATTCACCATGACTATGCAAGTACAACGCTTTGAGGTCATTTCGCGCTAGCTCTGCCATTCCCTTGGGCTATATCTTGCATTCTTCCTCCCATTTGGCTCTTGCGTGGACTCAACCTCCTCCTTGCCTCTAATTGTGCTCGTTCTCTCTGAACTCCTCCTAAAAGCACAAAAGACTCAATAAATGAGTCAATTCTAGGTAACAAGTCTAAAATGGACGAAAAGACACAAGATTAAGACTAAAAAGGACTCAAAATAACCCAAAATGGCCATAAAATGACCTAGTGAAATGAGTATTTTTGACACTTATCATACTCCCACAGTTAAATCTTTGCTTATCCTCAAGTAAAAACCAGGCATGGGTGACCAAAAATAACTAAAAGTACATCAAGTAGGGGCTAGGCAAGACTAATTCAAAAGAAGACTCCCCCAAAATCTTCAACATCCCATTTAAACACCACCCCATAACCTAGTAGTTCACTCACCTAAGCGCGACGAATAAGGACATATAGACCTAGCCCCCTCGGCTGTTTAACCAACTCATCCGGCAAAGTAAACTACTCTGAAAGGTTGAACACTCAAAGGTTAGGAAGTTAATTATGCTCATGTTTAAAGGTAGTCAACTGCCTATCACTCGCATATAAGACTGGGGTCTCAAAATGTCCTACGTCCAACATCGGAGGTGCCTAAAAATGTATGGGCATTATGATCAGGAGGTCTTTCTTCAATGGATTGCAATGGGAATTAAATAAGGGTAAGGATAAACACATTTGGGAGGTAGCTAAACCACCCAATCTAAAGAGCTAGATACAAAAATATTATTTAACTCTCAACTATTCTAAGCAACCTCACCTTATATTCTAATACACCCATTCTCAATTTATACCCTAAATCATAGTGACCAAATATCACAAAGTCTTGCCATTATTCAAATGCCTTATTGCACTTCCACACTTGGTCTTTTTGGGGTTTTTCACAAAATTTCCCTTTTTTGTTAGTTTTCTTCATTTTTCACTTTTTTCTTTCCTTTTCTTTGACTCTTCTTCTTTATTCATACGTGGCACATCTATACACGACAAAGATCTGGCTCTTTTGATGTTGGCCTTTACAATTTCTACCATTTTCCCCCATTGTTCATTGCCAAGCCAATACTACTAATTTTTGCCCATACAATTTTTCCCCAAAAGATTAGTCCTAATGCGCACTTGGATCAGATGGTGAACATGTAAGAGAATTGGGATATTGGCTAAAGATTGGCATTAAAATCTATCAATGAAAGGCTCTAGGCTCAAAGGGTATATGCAATAGTTCAAAAGGATTTTTAGGCTCTAAAACTCTAGACTCGTGTCACTCAAAAATGGCCCCCTTCATCCCACTTGCACCCACAACACTCCAGGCAGTTCCTAGTACTAGTAGGATACTCCAATAACTTGAAGCTTATATGCACCTCTTTAATAAATAGAGACGGTCGTCTCCTCCTTTGACTCAAATCCTCATAACGTCACTCATCAGTTCTTCTAGATTAATCTACCTACCAGGATAACAAGCCTAAACAACCAAAGATTCAGTTCCTATACACCCCTATTTGTGGAACCTAGGCTTGATCCCTTCCAGATGTTTGGTTTTGCTCGGCTAATGCATGTGGGATGGGTTAGTTTATAAGTATTAAAAATTCACACTAATTTATAAGTGTTGAAAATTTACCAACCCATTGCCTAAAAGTTTTTGGTTGGATATGGAGATTTTAACATTGTATTAGAGCGGGTTGATCCTGTGCTCATTGTTGTACTCGCACGACTCTCATTTCTCGCAAAATTGTGAAGTCAAATCCCGTGTAATTTTTGAACCGATGGGTCTTGTTTGAGAGGGCGTGTTGAGAATACAACATCGCTTAGTACAATAATGATGGACTAATTTATAAGTGTTAAAAATTTACCAACCTATTGTCTTGAGCTTTTGGGTTAGATTAAGAGATTTTAACATTATCATCTCTGCAGAATGTGAGAATGAATTCCTAAAAGTCCAAATAAATGTGTCGTGTACTTCTCGTAGGTTTGGATCGATAACAAATTTATTTTTAATCCTTGTTGAAGTGGATTGCCCTAGAGAATTAACTCTTTCCAAGCAAGAGTCTCTCAGAGAAATCTTTTTTCAGGAGGAAGTTCCACGACAACCCGAGATTCCGCAACCTCTCTTCTAACCTTCCTCTATGTCCTTAACCCAACATGAGGTGGAGATGCAAGTAACATCCACGCGTTATCGCGGAGATAGATGTGACATATTTGTGGAAAAAAATTACATCATCAGATGCAATATCATGTTTAGATTTTCTTTAAAATCAGTATCGTGCACTCTCTTATCAATATTTTAACCATATTAAATAATAATAATAATATGGCTATTCATAAAGTCACATCCGCTGAATTGGTGCTGATTAGGATCTCTCAATTTCTCGAAGCCTTCGTCCATCTCATTTTCATAAAAGTGTCGTCTATTGGCTTTTCCCAATTTAAATTAGTACCTGATACTCTAATGAATTTTCACTCTGGTATCCAACGGTTTTATCAGTACTAGTTGTTTACCGAGGTGATGAAATGGAAAAAAGGTAATTTTTGCCACCACAACAAATACCCCGGGACCTAGTAGTATTCTTTTTGATAAGTAGATATTTTTTGACCATGTAGTATTCAATACTTTAGTAGCTCAAATTTTATCATAAAATATTTAGATGAATTAATATTGTTCATCAAGCTTAATGAAGGAATTCAAGTTTAACTCATATGAATACATCAATGTTAAATTTGATAAGTTTGCTACAATGTGAGGTTTTGTCCTCTTCAAACCTGAATAATTATACATACGAGTATTCCGGGCACTAAATAGTTTTGGAAAAAAAGGCAACCCTAACTTTAAAAACATGGAAAATACTTTTCTTTAAAATTATTATTCAACAAAACAAACGGAGCGTGTAAACAAAATCGTACTAAAATTTAATTCTTTTGGTACCAAAATGACGTTTTGATGGTTCTTGTTTCCGGGCACTAATTTCCATCTATAGCCTTGTGGGGTCCAGTTGACCCAAGAATTGAGAATTCTTACAATTAGATCTTTCTAATCAGTTATATACATTATTACCATTACCAAGTTGTAAAGGTGATACCTTTCTTTACAATTGTATGTTTTAAAGTATTCCAGCTCGGGTGTAGTACTTTAAAGTATTCCAACTCAGGTAAAGTGCTTATGTTTTGCCCTCTTTGGAGTCGTGCTCTAACGATTATGACGACATTGCAATGCGATTATATTTTACAGTACTATGTGCAATTTTAAATTTACCACTTATTCTATCCTCTACCATGTTCGAGAATGGTTGTGTTGCTAACGACACCAAGACTATATGTAATCATGACCTTTTAGTTTATTTTAATTCAAATTTGTGAAGTGTCGAAGTTACACACCTAGTGTGGTTAGGCCCTTGTTTGTTTGTTCCTATGTTGTAAATTATTTTGATTAATAAAATTTCTACTTGTAAAAAAAAGATAGCTAGTTTAGAATTGAGTATTGTTAAATTTTTTTAGGAAATATCTTTTAATAATAATTTTTATATTTATAAGGTTTATTCTAAAATACCAATTTCACAAACTCTCATTGATAATCTTTAATTATGTGTAATTTTTAATCAGACATGGATAAAAAAGAGTGAGAAAGAGTGGTCTTTGGCCGGCTTGACTTGAACCCCAGCTCAAACCTCGATCTATGGAGATTATCCATGTTGATAAAATACACGGGCCCCAGTAATACACAATACGGAGCAATTAATCTCCCGAGCGTCCTTGAGCACCAAATCCAGTCTGATCAACTCCCAAAATCATGACCTTTTAAACATTGGTGTTTTCCATCTTTGTTTACAAAACTGCTCCCTTGGGTGTGCTCGAGGGAGTGCTTGATTAACAGTCTGTGGGAGTTAATGCTTCGAGCTGTGTCCCGCAAAAAAAGCGAGAACAATTTGGGGAGGGATTTCAGAAATGCTATCATTCCCAGTCTTCACTTTACCAATGTCACCAACTTTCTACGTGATGAAGAACTCTGAATGCATACCTAAGGGATGGAACTTTCGTTTGAATCTTGTCTTGACTTGCTTTCACTCTTTTCATGGCCTTTAGGTCCGTTAGTCTTGCTCCTTCCTCGGTTCCTGGCAACAAACACTTGGGCAATATTTGAGTTTGAAGTCATTGACTTTATCCTTGTTTCATCATTCAACATGTTATCTTTTTATTATCCATAGACAATACATCATCAAGGGAAAAGTTACTTATAGTCATAAAAATGCCTCTCAATTGTTAGGTAATGACCCCAAAAGCAATAGTGCTTCCAACTCATCGTCAATTTGTATACCCATTATGGCCGACTGATTAATCGTACTTTGCAAATTGTTGAGATGCTCAGTCACTTTAACACCTTCTCGAAGTTTTACATTCACCAACTCCTTGACCAGAAAAGCTTTCTTCGCAACTGTCTTTTTCTCGAACAATGACTCCAATTTTGACCATAATTGAGGTACATTAGTTTCGTTGGACACATGGTGAAACACACTATCATCTAACCATTCACGAATATATCTGATAGCTATACGAATGAACTTGTTCCAATTCGCAGCCGTAGTTGCTTCTAGTTTGGCCTTATCATCTTGAATCTGCTCATGAAAATCCTTGCAATATAAAATGTCCTCCATCCTTGACTTTCATGTCACCGAATTTGAGTTGTTGAGATGAATTATAATACTCCTTGAACCTTCCATTCTTATGCCTTCGAAGATACTCAGTTAACCAAATGTTATTATACTAGTGTTAGGCAAATAAAAGAGATGGGCAATAGCTTGAACACAACCAAGATGGAAATGATAAGAATATCAACAAGTATGGAGAGAATGAAGAGACTGAAGGCATATGAAAGTAAGACTCAAAGAGACTAGATCCAACACAACTAACAAGAAAGTAAAAGATAAAGCTAACAAGAAAGTGAAATGAACTAATTTGGGGTGAATTTAAGCTTTATTGAAGAACTAAGCCGTGGAAGATTATGTGAGCTTGAGGAAGAAAAGCGCTGGATGATTGGGGAAGATGATAGTCGCTTTCTTATCCTATAAAACTCAACATTTTCTCCCACTCCACTTTCTGTTCATACTATTCAAAGCAAACAAAACGACGACATTTATTCTTTGCTTCAAATAGGGAAAAGATGAAAATGCACCCACGTCATCACACGTTTCTCACGTGACTAGCTCTCTCTCTTTTCTCCCGCGTGGGGCTCCTTCGTGTTTCGACGGCTATAACGACTCTTTCCCTTCTTCTTCCTTCATTAGATTAGTGTGCATGTGATGATCACCACCTCTTGATTTTGATACTCTCCAATAAGTTAGACTAGAAATATTGACCAGAACTAGCTTATCAACTAGAAACTCAAAGCGCAACACTTGCACACTCATGGTGAACGAAATTATCATTTTTCTAAAATCAAATGGCAATCTAGTTCAATGGCAATATGACACAAAGTTCTCTGCGATCTATATGCCTCATTTATTTTGAAGGTAAGCATAATATTTTATTGGTATGTGATAGATCATTGACAAAGAAAATGAACATCTAGATGCTGCAATTTTTTCTGCCTCGACCACCATAAGTAAAGATCTCTTCATATATTCGTTGGTATTTCCAATGAATTAAACTATATCATTTTTTACTATCAACAAATGTTGTTGACTTTGAATAGTCAAAATTAACTATATGGTAATTCTTATAAACTATTTGAATAGTATCAAAAATTGATGAACTTATATTGACACGAGAAGCAAATGTTCCTCTCTCTATGCGATCGCTAGATTGTCCTATAAGTGCATAAGCTACTCCACCAAATGCAATAGCAATGACTTCTCTATTCAAATGGGTAAATATTTCTTTCAGCCAATAGCCAATCTTATTATAATAAAGCATCAACCACCAATTACCCGATGCTTGATCCTACAAGAGTTAACAAAAATATTAGGAAATGAAATATGATGTAGATTCCAAATACGTTCTACTTATGCACATTCTTTCTATTTCGTCTAATATAAATGAAAAATAATAATAATTAGCAAAAATTGTTGTACGAGCATCATAAATAATTACTAATATATTTATCATAAAATAATTAATTTTAAGAAGTAACTAACACATTATGAGATTTTAGGAGAGCTCATAGCTATATTCAATTTTATAAATCATCAAATATCACTCTCAAATGTAAACAAATAGAAGGTATACTTTCTTGTATTGTGGGTTACTATTAATAAAAATTATAGTTATAAAAAATAAAAAACAAAGGTAAACTTGATCTAGTCTAATTTTAGTTCATTAGAGTATCTTTTAAATTCAACTATCATTTTTTTACAAAAGTTCGAGTAACCTCCTTATAGAACTCATATAAAATGATCTGAGATTCTAATTTATTTGTGACCAAACACATGGTAAGAGTGCATAATAGTGATGATAGACAAAACCATATTTTTCTATGTTAATTCAATATATAAATTATTCTTGTAGATGTAATGTACCTGAACTACTGAGAATATGGATTCAAATAGTTATGTCAAACCAATAGGGGAAGGATCTCCAAAATCTTGGCCTAAATATATTTGTTGATTAATTTGTACAAATCTTGGACATAATGTGTTATAGCAACCATCTTTGTAACCATTTCCGTGCATAGACAAAGTTCCTTATACATAATGAGATATACAAAAATATAGTGTAGAATAGAAAAGTCTAGTTAAAGTAATTGATGCAAGGGAGTTATTGGTTACCGTCCAAGATCCTGTAATTCAACTTATGTTGTCACCGGTAGAGTTTTAGGTTTATCTAAAATATCGATATCAAATTTAAACTAATTTCAATTGTATATAATATAATTAATTTATTTTGATGATATTCTCAATTTAAATTACGTACCACAGTATGACTTAGAAAAAACTACACAAAATTAAATTATTTTGAATTCTTAGGAGAATTTTTTGATGATATTCTCAATTTAAATTACGTACCACAGTATGACTTAGAAAAAACTACACAAAATTAAATTATTTCAACATTATATATTTGCATACATTTGACTTATTTTGAGAGAATGATAATATATTGTTTGGTGGTCGTCCCTCTTGACAGCCCAACTTGTGGGTTAGTAAGAGATAGCTAGTAGGTTGGCATTGATTTGCTGGTTGGTGATCGTCCCTCCAGACTACCCGATTATTAGGCCAGCTGTTAGAATGTGCAATTATGGGAGATTAGATGATAGGGTTATTGCTTTTTCTTTTTACTTTGGTAATAAAATTTAGCAATTTATTAAAAAAAATCAATCAGTAAGCATTAATTATTGTATTTTTTTATTAGACTCTTTTGGTTTATGATAATATATTTGCTTCAAAATTAGGATCTATTCACACCTAGAATAATGTTACCCCTATATTTAAGCCCAAGAACTTCTAACTATGGTAAGATCTAATGTACTATGGCTTCTATTCATATGGAATACATTGACCTAATTAGAACATCTTGCACCTACGTGTGAATTTACCAAAAATAACTTATTTGACCACAATCATATTATGATTTTTGAAGTTTAAGGAGTAGTTTTTTCCAAAGATTTGTTAATTTAACGCAAGTTAAGTTTAATTTAAAATAATTAGAATCTTCCTATTTATTTTAACCGCTACTAAATACTTAAAGTATTTTGCATATAAACGAATTCTTGTGTTACATTAGTAAGATATTTTTTCGATAAGTAGATTTTTATTATAAATAAAGTGTGAAATAATTATAGATACATTCGTTTAAGAAAAAATCTACCAAAGCACAAAGTCAAGATTACAGATACAATCAAACAAAAAGCCAATTACATATACAATAATAAGATATTACAACTATTTAGTATATATGAATATATAAAATCTCCCAAATAAATACAAGATTCTCAATATTATTGACATTCACCATCAATTCAAATTAATCCTCCAAAAAATTGATCAGGTTCTATCGATGGTTGTTCTATACTCATAGTTGCAATGCCTCCATGATATTCCGGATTAGGTCCAATATTCAATGTAGCAAACTATTTATTGTTTTTGTCACAAGATACAAACGCGTTAGGAGAAAAATATATATAACGCAAAAAATAACTAATCTTAATTAAGAAAATAAAATTTAACGCATGCTCTTGGTGAATGCAATTATTTTAATTCACGTGAGAAACTATCTCCTACTTCAATGTTGCGATCATATTACGGGTGTCGGAAGAGGTGCATTGAAGTTGTGTTATGTGGAGCTAACATTAAAATTCAATGATTAATAAGGTGCCAAACAAATAACATGGAAGCATAAAGAACTAATAGATTCAAAATAGCAAAGTTTTATTGGAAGAATATGAGGCAATGTTTTACTAGTACATGATAATTTTTATGATTTTCGTAGTATAAGCAATAGGAAAATTTAGACCAATTTTTTTCCAAGTAAAATTTAAGAGATAAAAATGAATTTTGTATGATTCAATATAAATGTACAAAATATAAATTCTAATGGACGAATATATAAAATCATATATATATTGAGATATAATTAAATTTACCGATTATAAATTACTTATATTAATATTAGTAATATTCAAGTGATCCAATAGATCTGATGATAACATGCCACCTAAAATTGGAAGTTACACATAAAATCATATTGATCAAAATTCACCACCTATAAAAAGAACATACACATTAAACCTATTGAACACAACTCACAATATTTTAGTTTTTCCCTAACAACCTATGTGTATAAAAATCCAACATATCTACCACAAAATGATAGCAATTAGAAATAGTAACAATACATGAAATATCTATTGATAAATAATTCTATTATTATGTAAATTAAAGAAGAAATAGTAACACCATATAACATATATGTTGAAAAATAATTTTATTGTTTTGCAATTTTTTCTAAAGTACTAATAAATAAAAAATGATATTGTAACACTTCTTTGATTTAAATTAAAATACTAATTGAACTGAAAAATTATGACGATAATTGCTTGAGCGGATGAAAATATTTCAAAAAAAACTTGGATGGTTGTAGTAGTAAACTTACATATTGTCCAGGATAATTCAATGTTAGTGGTTGTATTACTCCACCTTATCTTCATTGAATATGTACCGAACCATTTGGATAAATATTATCTTTAAAGAATCCAAGTGTTTCACCTTTATTGTATCTCAAAGCAGTTCTTGGGTCTCTTTCCATTTTGAAGCTTGGCTCCATCTTTACACATGTGTAATAGTTGTTCAGCAAAATAATATCACTAATAAATATCTTGAGACCACGATACAAATAAGACAAATACATATATTTTATGATTTGGAAACAAAGGATGTTGTAAAGTCAGTTACTTATATATATCAATGCACTGAACAAATGAAAACTACAAATGTAAAATTAGTAAAATGAAACACGACTCTAAACATCCATATTAAAAGATAATATAAGTTTTCGAAAATGTCAGATAATATAGTTACTCTAAACATGAAGCAAATAAGTTCTAATTTTTAATTGAAATAAAAAAAACATTTAGTAGTAAAAAATTTAAGACAACAGCGAATAAATATGGGGTTGTATGACACACTAACAATGGCGGAAATAGGCAATGGCAAAGGAAGACTCGGTGAAGAATGTGAAATATCAATATTTTATGGTTATATTTCTTTTTTGACTTTCTTTTAACTTCGGTTAATTTATTCGCTTGTAACTGCTTTGTGCAAAAGGTTTATACAAAGTTGATAGTATATTATTAGAAATTTCTAAAGATATATATGGATTGGATAAAAGTTGTAAGAATATGGTGAGATCTAGTTTTATTTAAGACTAATTGGACAGAATACAAGGAACATAAAGTAAATTTGTGAGTAACGATTTGGAGGTGATAGATAATAATAATAATAATAGGAGCTTATTTTTTTTCCCTACTTGTTATCCTATGACCCTTACAATAAAATCATTCAATCTTCCCTTATTCAACTCTCTAACCTCTATCAAATTATATAGTAATTTGAGAGTATCGATTTGAAAGTATAATAATTTATTTTATAAATAACTTCATCTTATTTCATTTTAGTCAAATAAAATTAAAAAAAATATTTCACAACAAGGCAAACCAAGCATTTCAAGTTTGAAAATAAGAAGACAAAGAAAGAATAGAGTAACGAAATTATGTCAAGAACTCTAAAGAGTACACATGAGTACCTTTGTTTTTGTTAATCCTTTCACGCCTTCGTAAGTCAAAGTAATACATAAGATGACTAACATAACGTAGGTACCCATCATTTTCTATTGGGATGATAAAATTTAGACAAGACTTATTTATTTTATAGGGAGATTACAGTTGAAATTTAAAGGCGTTTTAATCCTTTACTTCTTAAGAAAGTTGACTCATTAATTTTTAGTCAAATTTCGTTACTAATTATATTGCCTTTCCTACTATTTAATGCAAATTGAAATATTACTCATTAATTTTTAGTCAAAGTCAATTAATTATTTTATGAGCTATTTTGGATTCTACATACCATTGAATACAAATTGAAATATTATGAGAATTCAATAAATCCATAAAGTTTTACGTGGACCCGAATTTTAAAAAACGTTATTAATAACAATGATCAGTGTAATGACATCAATATAAAATAAATTATGAATTTTAAATTTTACTTGCAAAAAATGGCGACAGTTCAATTAACTGAAAACGATAACGCACAATGGATTAAACGATAGCCGAAGAGACAACTAAAGTGCTCAATAAATATACAATAACGTGAGGGTTGAGTAATTGTAGCCAAATTAAGGTTATAATTTGATGAGGCCAAAAAAACGTATATGCGTGCATTAAAAAAGAGAGTCAAAATCCAAGCTTATATTAATGTTCCCATATCGCTGCGGCAAACTTGGAGAGATATATTACCGAGAAATTTTATACTCGTCCCTCTTGGTATGTCTTTGCCAATCAATAAATGACAAGTGATTAAGTAAGGTATTTCATTAATCCATGCGTGTATGATCTAATTATGGCATATAACCTGTAATTAATAGAATAAGATCTTGACATAAAAATTTTATGAAAAGGTAACCATAATTCTCGTGGATTTTATATTATAAAAGGAAGTCATTTATATGAACCAAATAATAAACTAAATTATTACTATTTGTTTTTTGCTTAAAGAAAATTTGATAAAAAACTCTTAATCATATATTTAATTATTTATGTTCCCTTTATTTTCTTTTTTACTTTATGGAACATGAATATTATCCTGTTTTTGTAAGCTTTATTTAAACATAATAGTAAATAAATTAAATTTATTAACTTCTCTATTCGAATTCAAATATTAATAGTATAAACAACTTGAATCTGGATAACTGCAAAACTATTGAAGTGAATAGTTATTAGAAATTAAGAGACTTTGAGGAAAAAAAATTGTCATATTAATTACTTGAAATATCTTCATGCTGTTCATACCCAACTGTTCGACATTGAAATATATGTTAATTAATACGTTTGACAAGCACATATGTAAATTCAGTCTATGCTTTATACATGTTAATCAATGCATGTAACTTTTATCAAGAATGAAATATTTTCAAAATAAAAATCCATCACAGAATAACACTCCTACAAAAACTTCTAGTTAGATTTGGAGAGAATTGGGTTAATAAATCCCTTCGAAAAGTACTAAAAAATTGTAACAAAATATTATGAATGGTAAAGAATCTGGTTTAAAAAAACTTTCCAATTTTTATATCTATTGATTGCAGATTATTTTGATCAGCATTAATTACAGATTATATGTCATAATTAGATCATACACATATCGTTTCTCAAAAAAAGATCTTACACACATGGATTAATGAAATATCCCACTTGTCCACTTGTCATTTATTGATTGGTAAAAACATACCAAATTATCAAATGATTTGGTATGGAAGAACCAACATAAAATTTCTCACCAAGAAAGGATAATAAAATAAGGGATAGTAAAAGAAATTTGAACTCCAATAAACAATTAGATGAACCGGAAAATGAGTACGGTGCGTTGATTAAATTAATCCAACAAGATATTTTTCGGATCATACGTTAACTATTTTTTAGAATCTCAAAAAATAAAAAGATCATAAGGTAACTACATTTTTCGAATAGTATGGTGCGTTGGTTAAATACGAAAAAGAGTACGGTGCGTTGGTTAAATATTTATTTAAGAAAATTTTTATTATTATTCAAAAACATTTTAGAGTAGGTATAGTTTTAAAAAATTACAGTACCTCACCTAATTCTTCTAAATTGATAAAAAAATTTAGTCCTGAGTTAGGATCAGTGTTAAAATTTAATAACTCCTCTATCGTAATAACTAATACTTTTTCAGGCAAAACTAGTCTAAAATTTTGGTCCCAAATTCGTATAAAATGATATTTTTGAATAACTATATATATACACACACACATACCTTCCGAATATGAAAAATATTTTAAGATGCTAGTCTGTGCTAGATTTACTTGTTTGATAACTTTTACATCATTCATCTTTTGAATTGTCTTTAAATGCTCCCTGTGATCGCCGTCTTGATGTAAAAAATATATTTCAACCGAGTGTAACATTTGAATAACACTATAAGCCAAGTTTTTATATATCTCGTGACTATCATTAGGGTTATCTTTTTTGTATTGATATATTTTTTATGAATCTTTTCGGTTATGGTATGGAAAGATTATTTAGGAGCCATATCTATAGACTTTATTGACAAATTTAGAAAAATATTTTATAATTTTAACTATATTTTGATGAAAGTTTATCATAAATAGATATTAATAAATTATTAAAAAATTAAAAAATTTATTGTAATTTTCTATTAGATAATAAGTGTGATTGTTTTTAGTATATTTTTTTAGACTTGAATGTGGTTGAAAAAATAATTATAAATTTTTTATAACTTTTTAGACAAAATAATTTGTTTTTCTTGTAAAAAATTTAAACCTATCTTACATGATAATCTCTGTAAAGTGATAATTTTTTCTAGTCCAAAAAATATTACTTTAAAAAGATTTTACTGTATTTATAAGATACATACACCTGCAATTTGAAAACATGTAAATGAATTATTCTATTATTTATTTATTTGTTTATGTTCCAGAATATTTTTTTGAAGCAGTTTATGTTCAAGAATCTAGATGGCTCCTTTTTTGTCTGAACTTATGTTCTAGATGGCTTATCCCCAGGTTGAAGAGAAACTTGGCCGCGAAGCTATTTCGCGGGGGCCAAATGCCAAAAATCCTCCACCTCATAGACAAACTCCGTATCGAAAAGCTGTAATTTTCCCATGAGTAAATTACACTTCAGTCAGTGCATTATATTGAAATATACGGATCCCTCATTTTACTTTGAATAATTTGCTTTTTTGTCTCTGCATTTTTTTTCTCAATTTATCCCGGAGATCAGACCAATGCAACATGCCTTCCAACTTCGAATGATACTGACTAGCAAATGTTGATCGTCAATAAGATTTTACATAAAAATAACACGATTTTCATAGCTTAGATTATGCGAACTACGCTTTTTTTTTTTTACCTTCCTCGCACCAAGCCGAGCCAATCTTCCAAGTTCTACATGTGACAATAACCAAAACCAAACCAAAAATGGAGAGAGATTTGGGTGTTGGATCAACCCATTAAAAGACGTCGTTCAAGGCGAACATGGTAATTCATTGAAATTTGAATCGAAAGATGGAGAATTCGAGTTGAGTACTCTGTGTTTGGAACAGAGGAGAAACAGAGAACAGTGAGAGTTTAGAAGCTGTGAAATTTCCTTTTGGTGGTCTATTTAAGAAAAGGCTGAAGTAGATCACTTTGGGGTGATCTTTTGTTTGGGAAAAGAATTTGCAAATGTTAAACGCTGGGATGCACCGATTTAATAAACCGCAACAAAATTATCCATGTCAAATTTTAACGCAAATTAATTTTCAAGTTTTGAATTCGAGTTGAAGATTAGTGTAGTGTGGTGGAATTGACTTGAAATGAGATGATGTCTAGGTCATCATACATTATTTGTTCCAACCATGAATCTAAAAGTTGAGCATTGTGGAATAAAATTTTATATTTTTGTTTTTTTTAAAGTATATAATTTTATTGATCTCCAAGATAATTACACAGAAACAGAAATGTTGATTGCACATCCGACAATTAACACGCAAATGTCCTTATCGAGATACAATAGCACCCAACAGCAACTTAGATACCAATGCACTAGAGGTTACTCCAAAGCTCTAATGAACAAGAAGGCATCTTAAAGGTGAGCGTGAGAAGCCACTCCCGACCAAAACATCCACTCTGAAATTCTTCTCGAAATCTCCAGAAGTAATTTATTGGCTCGGAAAGGCTCGTTATTGAAGACTACTTTGTTCTTAGCCAACTATATGCTCCAACATATCGCAGCAAAGGCGATATACCAAATCTGCTTGAAGGTCTTCCCCTGCACCAAGCCAACCCACAACTCCGCAGCAAAGGCGATATTTTTGTTTTATTTGCATTGTTGGATCTTTTACCGATAATCGAAGTCAGAAGTCTGTCATCTCTAACAGCAGTTATTTATACATTTTAGTTGCATTGGGTAACGAAACATATGTTGGTGCCTTGCAAGTGACAGATGGTTGGCTAGCATCTTCCTAATTTTTTACAATCTGGAAGGGCATAGGCGAGGAGTAGCAGTGGGTAGCACTACTTGGGCTGGCCAAAATTTAGGCTAGCGACATGTATTATTTATAGGAGGTAAAAGGTTTAAATGATGTCCTGGTTTAAAAAATTTATCTTTTAAAAAAATCTAGTAGGGCTAAACATTGTATGTTCAAAGTAGTGTAAATGCACGGATAATAGTTGATCAAAGTAGTAAAAAATTGAATATGAGAGAAAAGAAAAAGAGGGTCACAAAAATAGTGTGAATGCAGGTTCTAAAAAAAGAAAGAATGTGAATGCTAAGCTACTGGAACAATTGAACTACCGAGTGCCGTTCGGAAGTTTACTCTTCAACGTATGTTAGTACTTCATTGATAATGAATAAAATAATTGTTATATATCGTATAGTTTATAAGCTTATTGGACATCCTCCCGATTAAATTTTTATTAAGTAAATTATTTCTGAATTCCAGAAAAAAAAAAGAATACTCGATCACTTTCCGATTACTTAAGATAGACAGCTGTATAGACAAAGCTGGGTAGCACATGCTTAGGACGATACAAAACAGCAAAGCTGCCTAAAACTTAAAATTTTGTAATCCAATATGTATAAACTTCAAATTTATATACAATAGCCGCCGCCGTACCTTAGGGACTTCGGTCGTTGCTTTTTTTTGTCATAAGTCACCAACTTAGTTGACTTTCTGACAATATCAACCTCATACATACTCTTAACTTTTAAGATTTTGTGATTGTGTTTTTGGTAAACAGCCGCCGGCCTATTCATTGCGACCATGAGAGGATTTATATTTCAATACCAATTTAGTTGCTAGATTTATAATACTGGAAGTTTATATTTCAATACCAATTTGGTGCGCGGGCAACTCTATTTTGGACTCTTTAGCATGCCGGATGAACCTAACAAGTGAAGGTATGTTAATGAAGATGTGGTTCGTGTTATTTGAGGCGATAATATGGACATTTTAGAATACTCGTAACAAGGTGATTTTTGACTGTGCGAATGTTGATCACCGGCCTCTTCTTCATACTTCTATTTTAATGGTTCGAGAATAGCTCATTTGGTCAGATTCTTACTCTTTTCTAGGTGGCCAAGAGATCTTACTTTATTTAGACTCGTTACAATAAATATTTGAAAATTTTGATATAACTCTTGTGAGATTTTGCCCATTTACAAGCACTATTGTACTTTGTACAATTGCATGTTTATACTATAAGATTTACTTATAAAAAAATAATACTGGAACTCGTGGCTACAAGTTCCATAAACTGAAATGGCTAAAAGCACAGTGGAATTAAGCGACACCCGAAGAGACAAGACTAAATGAGGCATGTAGATTAGACAAAAGAAATTTATAAATTTACTTTATACGACCCTCCTTGCGGGAAATGGGCTCCAAGTGTCGGGTTCCATATGATTTTTTTTTGGGCCTTTTCCACTCAACTCATCTCAAAGAAACCCTTCGAAACCTCAAGGTCGTTAAAATTTCGTATCGCCCTGCTCTTCTGCTCCAGAAATTTGCTTGGGAAATTTGCTTCGGAACCCAGTCTTGTTCTTTGAGATTTTCATTAGTGTTTTCTAATTTATATTTTTTAATTCGAATTGGAGTTTATAAGATTAGGGTTATTCAAATTTTGATTCTCTCTAATTAGTTTTAATTCTCACTACAAATGTTTGGACTTAAGTTTGAGTTTAAGTTTTGGTTGAAAGTTAGAGGAAGAAGATGAAATGGGAGGAAGAAGAAGGAAGAAGGAAAGAAGAATTTTTTATTTTTTAAGTGGGAGGAGTATTTTTGTCTTTTCTAGTGACATTCTCCGGAGAAATTGACATATTCTGACGACAAAGACCCGGGAGTATAATAAAACCAAACACGGGAGAAGGTAAAATTATTTTCTGAAATTTAGAGACCCGAGGGTTATGGTGACCATACCAAAGACCTGAGGATAATTTACCATATAAATTATGAATGGATGAACTTTGTTTGAAAAGATGCATTAAGATTTGTCATATCTTGTTAGGACTTATTAATAAATATGAAATCAAAATTTTATCTCAAAATTATAAAAATCCAATGATAACAATTTTGGACCCTCTCATATTTTTGCTATTAAATAGGAGTTGGTTAGGTCCTCAATTGATTGATTTATTTATTTTATGTTCCGTCTCGAGTAGGTGAATCTTTTACACTTATAAATTAGCCCAACTTAATTACAATTTTCGATGTGAGATTCTCTCGAGTAGATGTATCTTCTACACTTATAAATTAGCTCAATCCATTTGCGACTTTCGATGTAAGATTTTTTCTAAAAGTTGGTTAATAATATGCATCAGACGAGAATACAACCTTTTCTCAATCTTGGAAAATAGCATGGATTATATATTTTAATTATGATACTCAGATTGAGCTATATCTTATTTATCTTATTTAGAATATTATTTCTTAATAATATTTTTTAATTATGATACTCATATTGGGCTAAATCTTATTCATCTTATTTTTCATTCATAATATTTACCAAATTTTTAACTGAACGAATTATTCATATCATAGCAAGATGATGTTATCGAGCTACTTCAGACAATCCGTCAAGAGGTATAGGATTCGCTGACGAGAATCCGATTAATAAGCAACAATCATTACATTCCCAATAACTTGTCCCATAATATTCTCTCCAAGTTTCCCGTTGGGATATGAGAACATTAATATAAGCTTGGATTTTGACTCTCTTTTCGAATGCACGCATATACATTTTTTTGGTCTCATCAAATTATTACCTTAATTTGGCTACAATTACTCAACTCTCACGTTATTGTATATTTATAAAGCACTTTAGTTGTCTCTTCGGCTATCGTTTAATCCATTGTGCGCTATTGTTTTCAGTTAATTGAACTGTCGCCATTTTTTGTAAGTAAAATTTAAATTTTCATAATTTATTTTATATTAATTTCATTAAACTGATCAATGTTATTTTATAACTTTTTTTAAAAGACTGGTCCACGTAAAAATTTATGGATTTATTCAATTCTCATAATATTTCAATTTGTATTCAATGGTATGTAGAATCCAAAATAGCTCATAAAATAATTAATTGACTTTGACTAAAAATTAATCAGTAATATTTCAATTTGCATTAAATAGTAGGAAAGCCAATATAATTAGTAACGAAATTTGACTAAAAATTAATGAGTCAAACTTTCTTAAGAATTAAAGGATTAAAACGCCTTTAAATTTCAACTGTAATCTCCCTATAAAATAAATAAGTCTTGTCTAAATTTTATCATCCGAATAGAAAATGATGGGTACCTACGTTATGTTGGCCATCTTATGTATTAGTTTGACTTACCAAGGCGTGAAAGGATTAAGAAAAACAAAGGTACTCATGTGTACTCTTTAGAGTTCTTGACATAATTTCTTTACCCTATTTTTCTTTGTCGTCTTATTTTCAAACTTGAAATGGAGGTTTGCCTTGTTGTGAAATATATTTTTTTTAACTTTTAGTTGACTAAAATGAAATAAGATGGAGTTATTTATTAAAAAAATTATTATACCTCCAAATCGACTATTGGAGGTATAAAGAAATTTCTTACAACTTTTATCCAATCCATATATATATCTTTAGAAACTTCAAATAATATACTAACAATTTCGTATAAACCTTTGCACAAAGCAGTTACAAGCGAACAAATTAACCGAAGTTAAAAGAAAGTCAAAAAAGAAATATAACCTTTTTCCATTACCTATTTCCACCATTGTTAAATTAGTGTGTCATACAACCCCATATTTATTCGCTGTTGTCTTAAACTTTTTACTACTAAATGATTTTTATTTATTTCAATTAAAAATTAGAACTTATTTGCTTCATGTTTAGAGTAATTATATTATCTTACTTTTTCGAAAACTTATATTATCTTTTGACATGGATGTTTAGAGTCGTGTTTCATTTTACTAATTTTACTTTTGTAGTCTTCATTTGTTGAGTGCATTGATATATATAAACAACTGGCTTTACAACATCCCTTGCTCCAAAATCATAAAATACAGGTATTTTTCTTATTTGTATTGTGGACTCAAGATAAATATTAGTGATATTATTTTGCTGAACAACTAATACATATGTGTAAAGATGGAGCCAAGCTTCAAAATAGATAGAGACCCAAGAACTGCTCTGAGATACAATAAAGGTGAAACACTTGGATTCTATAAAGATAATATTTGTCCAAATGGTTCGGTACCTATTCAACAAAGACAAGGTGGAGTAATACAACCACTAACATTGAATTATCCTGGACAACATGTAAGTTTACTTCTACAACCATCCAAGTTTTCTTTGAAATATTTTCATCCGCTCAAGCAATTATCGTCATAATTTTTCAGTTCAATTAGTATTAATATTTAAATCAAAGAAGTGTTACAATATCATTTTTGATTTATCAGTACTTTAGAAAAAATTACAAAACAATAAAATTATTTTTCAACATATATGTTATATGGTGTTACTATTTCTTCTTTAATTTACATAATAATAGAATTATTTATCAATAGATATTTCATGTGTTGTTACTATTTCTAATGCTATAATTTTGTGGTAGATATGTTAGATTTTTATACACATAGGTTCTTAGGGAAAAACTAAAATATTGTGAGTCGTGTTCAATAGGTTCAATAGGTTTAATGTGTATGTTCTTTTTATAGGTGGCGAATTTTGATCAATATTTTTTTATGTGTAAGTTCCAATTTTAGGTGGCATGTTATCATCAGATCGATTGGATCACTTGAATATTACTAAAATTAATATAAGTAATTTATAATTGGTAAATTTAAGTATATTGCAATATATATATATATATATATATATATATATATATATATATATATATATATATAAGATTTTATATATTCGTCCGTTAGAATTAATATTTTGTACATTTATATTGGATCATACACAATTTATTTTTCTCTCTTAAATTTTACTGGGAAAATAATTGGTCTAAATTTTCCTATTGCTTATACTAGGAAAACCATAACATTGATCATGTACTAGTAAAAAATTGCCTCATATTTTTCCAATAAAACATTGCTATTTTGAATCTATTAGTTCTTTATGCTTCCATGTTATTTGTTTGGCACCTTATTAATCATTGAATTTTAATGTTACCTCCATATAACACAACTTCAATGCACCTCTTTCGACACCCACAGTATGCTCGCACTATTAAAGTAGGAGATAGTTTCTCACGTGAATTACAATAATTGTGTTCACCAAGAGCATGCGTTAAATTTTATTTTCTTAATTAAGATTAACTATTTTTTGCATTATATATATATTTTCTTCTAACGCGTTTGTATCTTGTGACTTGAACAATAAAATAGTTTGCTACATTGAATATTGGACCTCATCCGGAATATCGTGGAGGCATTGCAACTATGTCTTTAGAACAACCATCGATAGAACCTAACCAATTTTCTGGAGGATTAATTTGGATTCATAATGGACCACCAACTGAAGCTAATACAATTTCTATTGGATGGATGGTGAGTGTCAATAATATTGAGAATCTTGTATTCATTTGGGAGATTTTATATATTCATATGTGCTAAATAGTTATAATATCTTACTATTGTAATAAAGAATTTGTTTGTATGCAAAATACTTTAAGTATTTAGTAGCAGTTAAAATGAATAGAAAGATTCTAATTATTTTAAATTAAACTTAACTTGAGTTAAATAATAAATCTTTGGAAAAAATCTACTCCTTAAACTTCAAAAATCATAATATGATTGTGGTCAAATAAGTTAATTTTGGTAAATTCACATGTAGGTGGAAGATGTTCTAATTAGGTCAATATAATCCATATGAATAGAAGCCATAGTACATTAAATCTTACCATAGTTAGAAGCTCCTGGGCTTAAATTAAGGTAACATTATTCTAGGTGTGAATAGATTCTAATTTTGAAGCAAATATGTTATCATAAACCAAAAGAGTCCAATAAAAAATACAATAGTTAATTCTTATTGATTGAATTTTTTAATAAATTGCTAAATTTTATTACCAAAGTAAAAAGAAAAAGTAAAATAATAACGCTATCATCTAATCACCCGTAATCACATATTTTGGGTATTTAAAGAGGGGGTTACGCTCGCTAATAGACCAATGGAGAGCTCAGCACGCCTACCAGCTGGCCCAATAATTGGGTAGTCAGGAAGGACGATCACCAACTAGCAAACTAGTAAAATGCCAACCTACTAGCTACCGCTAACTAACCCACAAACTGGGCAGTCAAGAGGAACGACCACCAAACAATATATTATCATTCTCTCAAAATAAGTCAAATGTATGAAAATATATAACATTGAAACATATATTGAAAATTCTCCTAAGAATTCAAAATAATTTATTTTTGTGTAATTTTTTCTAAGTCACACTGTGGTACATAGTTTAAATTGAGAATATCATCAAAATAAATTAATTATATTATATACAATTGAAATTAGTTTAAATTTGATATCACTATCTTAGGTAAACCCAAAACTCTACGGTGACAACATAAGTCGAATTACAGGATCTTGGACGGTAACCAATAACTCCCTTACATCAACTATTTTAACTAGACTTTTATATTCTACACTATATTTTTGTATATCTCATTATGTGTAAAGTACTTTGTCTATGCAGGGAAATGGTTACAAAAATGGTTGCTACAATACATTATGTCCGGGATTTGTACAAATCAATCAAAAAATATATTTAGGCCAAGATTTTGGAACTCCTTCCCCTATTGGTTCAACAAAACTTTTTGAATCCAGATTCTCAGTAGTTCAGGTACATTACATCTACAAGAATACTTTATATATTGAATTACCATAGAAAAATAAGGGTTTTCTCTATCATAACTATTATGCACTCTTACCATGTGTTTGATCATAAATAAATTAGAATCTCATATCATTTTATATGAGTTCTATAAGGAGGTTACTCAAACTTTTGTAAAAAAAATGATAGTTGAATTTAAAAGATACTCTAATGAACTAAAATTAGACTAGAAAAAAATCAAGTTTACCTTTGTTTTTCTTTTTTATAACTATAATTTTTATTAATAGTAATACCACAATACAAGAAAGTATACCTTTTGTTTGTTTACATTTGAGAGTGATATTTAATGATTTATAAAATTGAATATAGATATGAGCTCTCCTAAAATCTCATAATGTGTTAGTTACTTCTTAAAACTAATTATTTTGTGATAAATATATTATTAATTATTTATGATGCTCGTACAACAATTTTTTCTAATTATTATTTTCTTTCATTTATATCATACAAAATAGAAAGAATGTGCATAAGAAGAACATATTTGGAATCTACATCATATTTCGTTTCCTAATATTTTTGTTAACTCTTATAGGATCAAGCATCGGGTAATTGGTGGTTGATGCTTTATTATGATAAGATTGGCTATTGGCCGAAAGAAATATTTACCCATTTGAATAGAGAAGCCATTACTATTGCATTTGGTGGAGTAGCTTATGCACCTATAGGACAACCTAGCCCGCGCATGGGGAGAGGAACATTTGCTTCTCGTTACAGTATACGTTCATCAGTTTTTTATACTATTCAAATAGTTGATAAGAATTACCATATAGTTAATTTTGACTATTCAAAGTCAACAACATTTGTTGATAGTAAAAACTGCTATAGCTTAATTCATTGGAAATACCAGCGAATATATGGAGAGATCTTTTCTTATGGTGGTCCAGGCGGAAAAAAATGTGGCATCTAGATGTTAGTTTTCTTTGTCAATGATCTATCTAATACCAATAAAACATTATGCCTACCTTCAAAATAAATGAGGCATATAGATCGTAGAGAACTTTGTCTTATAAGAGGATAAAACACATTGAACTAGATTGCCATTTGATTTTAGAAAAATGATAATTTCGTTCACCATGAGTGTGCAAGTGTTGCTCTTTGAGTTTCTGGTTGATAAGCTAGGTCTGCTCAATATTTCTAGTTTAACTTATGTGAGAGTATCAAGATCAAGAGGTGGTGATCATCATATGCACACTAATCTAATGAAGGAAGAAGAAGGGAAAGAGTCATTATAGCTGTTGAAACCGAAGGACCCCCACGCGGGAGAAAAGAGAGAGAGCTAGTCACGCGAGAAACGTGTGATGACGTGGGGGCATTTTCATATTTTCCCTATTTGAAGCAAAGAATAAACGTCGTCGTTTTGTTTGCTTTGAAAAGTATGAACAGAAAGTAGAGTGGGAGAAAATGTTGAGTTTTATAGGATAAGAAAGCAGCTATCATCTTCCCCAATCGTCCAGCGCTCTTCTTCCTCAAGCTCACGTAATCTTCCACTTTCACTTTCTTAGTTCTTCAATAAAGCTTGAATTCACCCCAAATTAGTTCATTTCACTTTCTTGTTAGCTTTATCTTTCACTTTCTTGTCAGTTGTGTTGGATCTAGTCTCCTTGAGCCTTACTTTCATATGCCTTCAATGTCTTCATTCTCTCCATACTTGTTGATATTCTTATCATTTCCATCTTGGTTGTGTTCGAGTTATTGCCCATCTCTTTTATTAATCCTAACACTGGTATAATAACATTTGGTTAAATGAGGATCTTCAAAGGCATAAGAATGGAAGGTTCAAGGAGTATTATGATTCATCTCAACAATTCAAATCGGGTAACATGGACGCCAAACTAGAAGCAACTGCTACTGCGAATTGGAACAAGTTCATTCGTATGGCTGTCAGATCTATTCGTGAATGGTTAGAAGATAGTGTGTTTTACCATGTGTCAAACGAAACTAATGCATCTCAATTATGCTTAAAATTGGAGTAATTGTTCGAGAAGAAGACAGTTGCGAAGAAAGCTTTTCTGATCAAGGAGTTGGTGAATGTAAAACTTCAAGAAGGTGTTAAAGTAACTGATCATCTCAACAATTTCCAAAGTACGATCAATTAGTTGGCCATAATGGGTATGCAAATCGACGATGAGTTAGAAAGCACTATTGCTTTTTGTTAGAGCAGAAAATAAATTCGCAGATTTTTCCGACACTGTCTCGATAAAATTGCCATATCTTCATACTGGAGTATCCCATTGAGGCGATTCTAAAAATCACAGAAAGATAAGACATAGATCTACAATTTATAGTTCATGAAAATTCGACATGGGAAAGTGTTATAATCGGGTTAGAAGTCTCAGAAATTTTAGGACCAACGCGGATGATGGTTCTCACGGCAGATTCGGAAAATACAAAGAGTCCTAAGCAAGTTCGATGTCTACCAAAAAGTCATAGATGCATGAAGGAGTTCAAGATAATGAAGTCTTCTTAATAGAATGAACGTAAGAATAGATGTCTTAAAAGGATTCTTAGTTTGAGTTTTTATTGAGCTAGGACACCTAGTCCAATTGAAACACGGCGAAGCTCTTTGAATTTTGCCAGGACTAGGACTCTCGATCTCTATATAAGGAGGGACAGGGACTAGATTAGGGATAGCACATACAAACCCACAAAATCATACATATAACTAGGAAAAATTTACTCTACAACCATACTACTCTCATCAATTATCCGCTTCGCATCTTCCCAATTTTCTTAATAAAGTTTTTGATACTCCACTAATTCTTTTCTCCTCTACTTATCAAGTATGTTTTTTATCTTCTTTTCCACATATTTCTTCTCCTTTTCTTTTCATTCGAATCGCTCTTAGAATGACCACTCCGGATCCGTTCTTAAGTTCGTTTCGACGTTCTTTTATACTTTTTACCCACGACACTTTTGAGGTAATTACCTAACAATTGGGAGGCATTTGTCGTGACTATAAGTAACTTTTCTCTTGATGGTGTATTGTCTATGGATAATATAAAAGATAATATATGGAATGATGAAACTCAGAAAAAGTCAACGACGTCAAGCTCAAACATCACCCAACTGTTTGTTACCGTGTTCCGAGGAAGGAGCAAGAGTAAAGGACCTAAAGGCCATGAAAAAAGTGAAAGCAAGTCAAGACAAGATTCAAAGGAGAGTTCTATCCCTTGGGTGTGCATTTGGAGTTCTTCACCAACATATGACAAGATTCAAAGGAAATTTCTAGCCCTTGGGTGTGCATTCGGAGTTCTTCACCACTTATAATGTTGGTGACATTTGGTAAAGTGAAGATTGGAAATGATAGCATTTATAAAATCCCTCCCCAAGTCGTGCTTGCATTTTACATGGGACATGGCTAGAAGGATTAACTCCCACACAGTGTCAATCAAGCGCTCCCTCGAGCACACTTAAGGGAGCAATTTTGTAAACAAATATGGAAAAGACCAATGTTTAAAGAGCTACGGTCGCTACCCGGAGGGAATCCCGACTCGTTTCTTGGTTGAAACCCGAACAGCTATCGAACTGTCCAAAATTAGGTCAGACTAGATGGTTCGATATACTGGTTGATCCGGGTCAACCAAAAATGGGAAAAAGTAAAAAAAAAACATTTGCACATTCAAGGCAAAAGGGGAAGTGTACATTCTGAAAGTGAAACAATTTTGCTATTCACAAAATCATAATTATTTATGGTTTAGGAAAGGGACAAAAGATAAAAGGAATCCGAAAAATGGATTGGAGGTCTTATGATGAGGTCGGCTTATGATAATGAGGGATAGAGATTTTTTTTAACAAATGGATTAGAAGTCTTGCTTACATTTTATACGTTAATATATTTGATTTTTTGAAATCTGGTCATACTGGGCATTTCGACACAGTGGTTTAGCTGGGTCAACCAAAAATGGGAAAAAGCAAAAAAAAAAAAAGAACTTGCACATTCAAGGCAAAAGGGGCGTGTACATTCGGAAAGTGAAACAATTTTGGTAGAAAAAATCATAATTATTTATGGTTTAGGAAAGGGACAAATAGATAAAAGGAATCCGAAAAAATGGATGGGAAGTCTTATAATAAGGTCGGCTTAGGGATAGAGATTTTTTATAATAAATGGATGAGAATTCTTGCTTAAAATTTATATGTTAATATATTTGATTTTTTAAAATCTCTGATTAAGAAATTTTTTGAACTCTTTTTGATTTTTTTGTAATTCTAAACATGTTAATTAATGTTTGGAGACTTTTTTAGATAAATTGTAAAGTAAAATTACTAAATATTTGAACTTTTTATTTTTTGTCTTTTTAAATTAAAACTATTTCACCATATTTAATGATCTATAGTATATAAAAAAGTCTTGGTCCGATGACTGTCCATCCGAGTGGACAGAAAAATTTAAGATTTTCGAATTGCCTTCCAGTTATTTTTTAAAACGTTGGAAAAGACACTTTTTTTCGCTAGGTCTAGCTCTCCTTCATTTGTTGGGTATTTGATAGGTTGAAAATTCGGCTTACAAGATATGGCTTCTCGCGTTCCCGGGCTACTATATTAAAATCTTTGTTTGGCATAATCCGAAAATTTTAATCTTTTTTTTTTTGAAAAGTAAATTTTAATCTATATTAAGCTCGAATGTTTGAGAGATTTTTGGTCTCTTTAAGGTTTACGGGTCAGCCCGGCGAATTCGGCCAAATGCAGCAACATTAAATTAAAAGGAAATTATTCACAAGTCCCTCGAATTAGCTTAAATATACTCAAGTGGCCGAGGAGCTCCTTGATGACGCGGTCCGTCTCCATGATCCTCGCCTTGTTTGCCTCCAGGATGGACAGGTTCAGGATGGTCGTAACGACATCGATCTGAAGCCCCGGAGAGTCCGAGCCTAGGAACTGCATCTGCACCAGCACCACCACCGGGATAGTCCCCAATTTGGGGAACCGAACTGTACCAGCACCAGCCGGGATCGTCGTAAGGAGATGGTAGCCGGCGGCGGGAGCGGTCCCTGGGATTGGAAATCGATTTGGGGAAGAAATCCCCAACTTCTAGAATTGACCCGTGTTTCGGATTTTTTGGTTACAATTACAAATTGATCCCTGTATTTCTTCGTAGATTTTTTAGTACAATTACAAATGAATCCCTGAGATTTTTTGATTTGGATTTGATGATGTCAGCAGTTTTTACTTTTGTTCTAAGGGTATTTTGGTCATTTCATTGACAAAAATGAAAAAAGAGTTGCTAACGTGCGGCAGAGACCTGAAAGTATAATAAAATCAATCCCTTCTTCTTCTTCTCCTTCTTCTTCTCCTCCTCCTCCTCCTCCTCCTCCTCCTCCTTCTCCTTCTGGTCCTCCTCCTTCTCCTCCTCCTTCTGCTCCTCCTTCTCCTTCTCCTTCCCTCCTCCTCCTTCTCCTTCTTCTTCTTCTTCTTCTTCTTCTCCTCCTCCTCCTCCTCCTCCTTCTCCTTCTCCTTCTCCTTCTCCTTCTTCTGCTCCTTCTGCTCCTCCTCCTCCTCCTCCTCCTTCTTCTTCTTCTTCTTCTGCTCCTTCTCCTCCTCCTTCTCCTTCTCCTCCTCCTGCTCCTTCTCCTTCTTCTCCTTCTTCTCCTTCTTCTGCTTCTTCTCCTTCTCCTTCTCCTTCTCCTTCTCCTTCTCCTTCTTCTCCTTCTCCTCCTCCTCCTCCTCCTCCTCCTTCTGCTTCTTCTTCTTCTTCTTCTCCTTCTCCTTCTCCTCCTCCTCCTCCTCCTCCTCCTCCTTCTTCTTCTTCTTCTTCCCTAAAATAAAACCCAGCATAATTTTTTATTTTTTTTCTTATTTGAATTAAACGACGTCGTCACTCAGATTAGATTAGCCATTTATCTTCCTTTCTTTTTTGACAATTTATTTATCTTCCTTTCCCATCACGCATATTTCCTTCTAAAAAAATCATGTATATTTCCCCAACTCTCTCGCATAACTCTTCTAATTGCTCCTCCCTCTCCACATCCCTAAACCCTTACAGAAAATGACACAAGAACCCTAAAAATCTCAGAAACCTAATCTCCCCAATTCCTAAATCCTTAAATTCTAGGGGGAGAATAATAAAGGAGAGAGGGAGAGCCGACTTCAACCCGCCATTATTTCTCTCTCCTTTTCCAGCTCAGTGCTCGCAACCCGATGAACGTCACCTAGCCATGTCATCCAAGGATGCAGACCCATCATTGGGCTACCTGGCCCGACAGGACATGGTGGTGATGTTGCCCCGCCCAACCTGGGTCAAGAACAAGATCCCGCACACGTCCAGCAGCTGCCCTCCTCCGCATCCTGGGATCCGCCACGAAGGAGCCACCGTGACCACGGCCGTGCCGAGATGGTTTAAGGGCCACAAGGCCACAACCACGTGCTACATCGTCTCACGTGACCGCCCTGGTACCATCGCCACTGTGGGGTTATAGCCGAGGACGGTGGCAAATCCGGTGTTGTTTGCAGCGACTTGGAGGAGGATAGAATCTGGGTTATAAAGGTGAGGTTGGATTCTTGCCTCACTTTGACTCGGTTGAGTAAGGCCACCGGGAAGAGGACGGGGACAGCAGTTTCAATTATTCTGGGTTTTTTTTTTTGAAGAAGAAGAAGAAGAGAGGAAGGAGGAGAGAGAGAAGAGATAGGGGAAGAGAGAAAGAGAAGATACACGTGGCGCCACATCTTCAGCGAATGCTGATGTGGTAAGTCCAGATGGACGGGCATGGTTCGGGTAGGTCGGGAAGGGTTCAGGCAGCTACCCGTGGACCTTTTTGATGTTAATTAGAATAAGTATGGCTCGATTGGTCGGATTTTTACCACAGTGTACTAAAGTGATTTCGGGCTATACCAAAGTATTAAAGTGGACTTTTTCCTTTATATTTTAGAGCACAGAGCTACTAGGCTTGTTGCACATGCTCAGAGCACAAGACTTGTCTAGTCTCAAAACGTGTGTGTTATAACATGGTTTTAAAAGGCGCCTGACGTGGACTGGTTTTCCTAAACCTGTTCGTGGCTGAGACAAGCTGGTAAACAGCACCTAATCTCTTTCCTTGTTTTCATGAGTTGGGAGATTTGGAAGACTCGAAATGAGGCAATCTACCAAGGAGCACATCCATCCCCTCCTGTGACTGTGGACAGAGCTTTGAAGGCCTGATCTGAATGGTGCATGGACATACCTCAGGTAACAGAACTCGAGATGGAATTCACCTGTTGGTCAAGCGGTGATAGTCAATTGCAATGCGTCCTGGTCCTCTGAGGACCAAAATACGAGGCTTGCAGCAGTGGCTAAAAACAATTTAGGCCATATTCTTGATCGTCAAAGCTTACTCACTCGGGCTACCTCGGCCTTGGACGCAGAAGTGATGGCAATTCAGCTTGCAGTTGAGCTTGTGAATGGAAACTTCAGGCATATGGAGACTCAAATACACTCGGACCGCAAGGTAGTAGTCGAGTTTATAAATAGACATACAACCATCATTGATTGGAGAGTAAAAAATGTGGCTATCTACACTAGGTTGTCTATTTCTCCATTGCATCTTTGTAAGCTATGTTCCACACTGAGGTCGGCCAACGAAGTGGCCAAATAAATTGCGACTAAGACTCGTTCAAACTTAGTCGCATCTAATTGGCTTATTGTGCCACATCCGGAGCTTTTCTCCATATTGTACCTTGACTTTTCCGGTTAATATTATATGAAGGTGATTCCATTCTAAAAAAAGTGTCTGACGTGAATCAATACTAAATATGGGCTGGATTTGACCATAAACCCCATCTCTGATTCAAATTGATTAAACAAAAATTTCTCGCCGAAACTAATTGATCTCAAGGACGGAAAAAATCCTAGATTAATCTCCGAGCCTTTTTGAAAGCCACGTGTTATTGTTGAAATTTTTACATCGGTTAAAACACGAATTCGAGGCAAGTTTATAAGTGTGAAAAATCTACCAACTCGTAGTCTTAAGATTTTTGGTTAGATATGGAGATTCTAACATAATATCAGAGCGGGTTGATCCCGTGCCCATTGTTGAGCTCGCACGACTCCCATTTCTCGCACTTTGTTGAAGTCAAAGTCATTGCAATCTTTGACTCGATAGGTCTCGTTTGAGGGGACGTGTTGAGATTCTCACATCAGTTAAAACACGAGTTGGGGTGCAAATTTATAAGTCTGGAAAATCCACCAACCCATAACCTTAAGTTTTTGAGTTGGATATGGAGATTTGTTAAACAGAAGGGATCGTCTATCAATCCATAAGCCATAATTTTTGCACGGCTACAATCCATAATTCTTAAGCCGATTTTTTTTCCAACTTAATGCAACTTGTACCGAATTTTTTTATCTGGTTTCTAGAACTACACTTAATTGGAAAGTACTCAGAAATTGGAATATTTTTTATTAAAAGCACCAGATCAGAAAAATTTTGGGGTTTTCCCAAAATGATGTTACAGTAATATTTAATTACCGATTTGGTGTTACTGTTGAATAAATTCTGGATATGGTGTTCTTTTTCCTAGGGATGGTAATGGCCAGGATCTGGGTAGGATCTATAGGACCCAGATCCTTACCCTCTTTTTGAATGATGGACTCAGATCTTTACCTTTATCCTCTTTAAAAATAAGGATTCGGGCAGGATCTTTGTCCCAAAAAATCGGGCAGGATCGGGGCAACCAGCGGGTCCGTATTTTTTTAAAAATTTTTAAAATTTTAAAATTTAAATTATCTTTTTATAGTTTCAAATAGTAATGGGACATTTTTATTAATTAAACAAATCAATACAAACAAATCAAACAAACAAATTAAAAAAAAATGATGTCGGGTAAGTTAAAATTGAGAATTTGGTACTATCTCTAATAATTAATATACATATATATTATTTTAATATTAATTTAAAATTTTGGATAGGATCAGGGCAGGATCCTATAGATCCATATCCACGACCTTATCCTTTTAAAATATCAGGATTCGAGTAAGATCAGGGTCTAGACCCGGTCAAAGTTAACGGGTCTTAGATACTTCGGGTCTGGATCAGGGTAGACCCTCAGGGTAAGGGTCTAATTGCCATTCCTATTTTTTCCAGATCGAATTTTTTTTATTCTCTCATTTGATCAAAAAAAATTTCAAACTGGGTTTAAAATCATAATAAATTTTTTGATCTCTATTTTCATCGCAGATCGAAATATTTTTTCGACCTGAGGAATGGCATTGCTCTAAGGGCGCAGATGAAGCAAATTTTTGACATTTTTTGGCGTCTTTTTTGGTCTGACTTTTTTTTTCTCTTGAAGCAAAGTTCTTTAACTAGAGATGAAGGCCTCGACCACCCCACATAGTGTTTCAAATCTTCAAGGAAGACGGCTTGTACTGAGCCGAGAAGACGGCTTGTACTGAGCCGAGAAGATCCCGTCATCTTAGGAACAAATAACTTGAAGCGAATCTCTCGGGATTTAGACTTGGAGCCGAAAGTCTTGGAGGCGGTTTAGGATTTCCTATTCTGAAGGCGCGGAGGTTAGGTCAAGGCACTCTATATAAGGAGGGCCCGGGCGAGAGAACGGACATCAACAACACAACACACAACTACTCTTCTATATTTATCGTTTTTCCTTAGTACGTAGCCTAGTATAGCCGGTAGCCTAGCATAGCTTTAGACCGACCTTGGGACGACCACTCCGGATCACTCTCGGGTTACTTGTTCTCTTTTCCCCGCAACAAGGAGTATACGATAATTTTATCGGGGTATATTTGGATTTAAAGTTCCTGAGTTCGAGATTAATACATCGAGTAGATATTACAAGGCACATTTATTTTAAATACATTTTGACCATATCATTTTTTATCGAATAACGTGTAACAATCCTAACCCGCGCATGTTAGATGATCAATTCATTTAAATATCATATCAGAATATATATATATATATATATATTACAACTTTATGAATTTTGGATGCATTCAAGACAGGGGAATAACAGTAGACACCAAATAACGGAAATTAGACAACAAAATTTTATTTAAAAAATTCAATCACTTCGCATATGAAATCGATTGGGATTCGGGCAGCAATTTAACAAAATATAAAAGATAAAATCAAACCATAAAAAGGTATAGCGGATACTCAAGAAGCAAAAAGATTGAGAGAAGTATTTGTATTTATATATACTGCATCATTAGGGCAAAAATATAAGATTGTTTGGTAGCAATACATATTATTCTATTTCTGTCATAAATGGATCCGCTAAATAGTAATGATAACTATACATAATTATAGAGGTTTCCGACATACGGGACAACGAAAAGTCTTAGTACCACCGTCTTGGTACCACGAGTTAAAATACCTCCTAAAGCACTCAGAGTGGAGAGAGTGGTCGCACTGTGGAAATGCATACACTAGATCAGTTGCCTCTAATAGTTCGAGGCAAACTGAACAGTCATCCTCGCGTCGTCCGGTGGTTGACATCTCAACCTCCCTCAGACCTTTTACGAGGGACAACGTGTGGCGACGTCTCCTCTAATTCCTATATTGGTCTAACAAATACAAAATGCAGTAAACAAATAAAGGAAAAATTACGAAAAGGCCTATAAAAATTTAATCTATAAGGATTCTTTATTGTATTTCTTATTAGACTCTTTTGGTTACTGATAACATATTTATTTTAAAATTGGAATCTACTAACACTTAGAATAATGTTACCCCTAATTTTAAGCCTATGAGCTTCTAACTAAATATATGGTAAGATTTGATGTACGATGGCTTCTATTCATATTGATTATAGAAAAAAGTATACTTAAGTACCCTATAGTTTTATGCTTTCTAGATTTAGGTTTAAAATTACGTTTTTTAGTCCTGTGGTTTTTTTTTGCTTGGCCACCACTCGGTCCCGGACAGCCCGGATAGCTGCCCAGCCACTTGTCTATCTACATGGGTGCCATGTCCGCCTAACGGCGTTGTATGACGTCCTACGTAGACTTTCCAATGTTTAAGTCATCGATGATGTGGCGTGTAATAAATTACCAAATTGGTCCCAAAATTGAACAAAAAATATCCCTCCCCCTTCATCATTTCCTCCCTCTAACGATACCCACCTCCTCCTCCAACCTTCAAATACAAATCTCCATTAAAATAAACCCATAAAGCTTGAAATTTTCTGCTCTAAACCAACAACCCAGAAACAAATCAAACTAAATTCCAAAAATACCACCCCTAACCTCTCTTCCTACTGTTCCAAACCCATCCCTCCTCATCCTCTCTTTCCCTCTCCCCCTCCCTTGTTAAACTCAATGCCAGAGGCGAGGCACTCCACCGGGACGATGAAGTGGTTCAGCGACCAGAAAGGGTTCGACATCGTTGTTCAGCTCCCCAAGGTCCTCCTACCATAACCCCAGTGAGCTCAAAACGGCAGCGTTATGGTCCCCGTCCCTGAAAGGCAGCAACTTTGGGGTCGGCTTCTCACCGGCCCACGTTTTTCCCACTTGGGTCTTGTTGGGGCAGTCCTTTTTGTCAGCGGGTAAAGCGGTGGGCTTGATGAAGACCGAGAGAGGAAGCGAAGGAGGCTAGTTCTGATTGGAGGGCTTCGGCGTCTTTCGATGGCTTCTTCCCGGAGGGTTTCTTCGTTGTGGGACCCATGGCGGAGAAGAGAACTTTGGAGGCACGAAGCAAGGGGGAGAAGGAGGTTAAAAAAAGAAGGGTTTTAGTTTTTAGCTATTTTTTCGGTATCTTGGTACATCGTTTCGTTATTGATGATAAAGCTGCTTTTTTTGTTGCCATCTTTCTCTCTTTGTTTGACCAATGGATGGGGAAGAGGTTACGGGTGAGGTGGGTTTCAGAATTTCTTTTAACAATATATATGTCAAGTTTTGGGATCAATTTAGTAATTTGTCTCACGACACATCATCGACGACTTAAACATTGAAAAGTCCACGTAGGATGCCATATGACGTGGCACCCATGTGGACAGACAAGTAGCCATGCAGCTACCCGGGATGCTCGGGACCGAGTAGAGTCCGAGCAAAAAAAAAACTACATGGCCTAAATTTAGAAAGCGTAAAATTACAGGGTATTTCCGTATACTTTTCCCTCGATTATATCAACCTAATTAGAACATCTTGCACCTACGTGTGAATTTACCAAAATTAACTATTTGACCACAATCATATTATGATTTTTGAAGTTTAAGGAGATGTTTTCTTTCTAAATATTTGTGATTTAAAAAATTAAGTTTAATTTAAGTAATTAAATCTTGCTATTTATCTTAAGTGGCTACAATGATATTATAACTTTTTAGTACGAATAAATATATAAAAAAATCTACCAAATAAATTCAAGATTCTCAATATTATTGAAACTCACCATCCATCCAATAGAAATTGTATTAACTTCAGTTGGTGATCCATTTTGAATCCAAATTAATCCTCCAGTAAATTGATTTGGTTCGACTGATGGTTGTTCTATAGTCATATATGCAATACCTCCACGATATTCCGGATGAGGTCCAATATTCAACGTAGCAAACTATTTAATTTTCAAGTTACAAGATACAAACATGTTAAGAGAAAAAAACAATATATAAGGCAAAATAGTTGTTCTTAGTTGAGAAAATAAATTTAACGCATCTCTTGGTGAACATAATTTTGTACCATCTCCTACTTCAATGTTGCGATCATATTACAGGCGTCGGAAGAGGTTCATTGAAATTGGATTATGTGGAGCTAACATTGAAATTCAATGATTGATATGGTGCCAAAAAAATAATATGGAAGCATAAAGAACTAATAAATTCAAAATAGCAAAGTTTTATTGAAAGAGTATGAGGCAATTTTTTGCTAGTGCATGATCAATGTTATGGTTGTCTTAGGATAAGTAATAGAAAAATGTAAACCTTTTATTGTATAATTCAAGAGAAAAAAATGAATTTTGTATAACTCATTATAAATTTCAAAAATATAAATTACTTAAAATATAAATTTTGCATAACTCAATATGAATTTTGTATAACTCAATATAAATTTCAAAAAAATGAATTTTGTATAACTCAATATTTATAATTACTTATTTTAATTTAAGTAATATTCAAGTGATCCAATCGAACTAATGAAAACATGCCACCTAAAATTGAAACTTACAAGTGAAAACATATTAATCACAATTCGCCACATAAAATAAGAACTTACACATTAAACTTATTGATCACAACTCGCAGTATTTTAATTTTTCCCTAAGAACATATATGTATAAAAATCGAAGATATCTACCACAAAATGACAGCACTTAGAAATAACGACAAAATATAAAAATCGGTTGATAAATAATTCTATTATTATGTAAATTTGAGAAGAAATAATAACAACATATAAAATAAATAATTCTATTATTTTGTATTTTTTTCTAAAGTACTATTATACCAAATATGATATTGCAACAATTCTTTGATTTACATTAAAGTATTAATTCAATTGAAAAATTATGACGTTAATTTGCATGAGCGGATGAAAGTATTTCAAAGAAAATTTGGGTGATTGTAATAGGAAACTTACATGTTGTCCAGGATAATTTAATGTTAGTGGTTGTATTACTCCACCTTGTATTCTTTGAATAGGTACAGAACCATTTGAACAAATATTATCTTTGAAGAATTCAAGTGTTTCACCTTTGTTGTATCTCAAAGTAATTTTTGGGTCTCTTTCCATTTTGAAGGTTGGCTCCATCTTTATACATGTGTAATAGTTGTTCAGGGAAACAATATCACAGATATTTATCTTTAATCCACGATATTTATCTTTAATTACTATAAACATGAAGGAAATAAGAATCTAATTGTTAATTGAAATAAATAAATAAAATCATTTAGTAGTAAACGATTTAAATATTTAAGACAATAGCGAATAAATACGGGGTTGTCTGATGTAATACTTTAACAATGGTAGACAGAGGCAATGACAAAGGAAGTCTTTGTGAACAATGCGAAATATCTATATTTTATGTTTATATTTCTTTTTTGACTTTTTTTTAAACTTCGGCTAACTTATTCGCTTGTAACTGCTTTGTGCAAAAGTCTTTACGAAGATGTCAGTATATTATTTTTAAATTAGTAAAGATAGATTTTGATTGAATAAAAGTTGTAAGAATATAGTGAGATTTAGAAATATGATAGTTTATAACAAGAGCTATTTTTTTACCCTGCGACCCTTACAACAAAGTCATTCGATCTTCCCTTACGCAAACCCTCTAACCTCTATCAAATTATATAGTAATATGAGAGTATCGATTTGGAGGTATAATAATTTATTTTATTAATAACTTCATCTTATTTCATTTCAGTCGACTAAAGGAAAGAAAAATTTCACAACAAGGCAAACAATACACTCCAAGTTTGAAAATAAAAAGACAGAGAAAGAATAGAGTAAAGAAATTAGGTCAAGAACTGTAAAGAGTACACGTGAATACCTTCGTTTTTCTTAATCCTTTCACGCCATGATAAGTTGAACTAATAAATAAGAAGACCAGCATAATGTAGGTACCCATCATCTTCTATTCACATGTAGTCAAGACTTGTTTATTTTATAGAGATATTACAAGACATAGAGTTGAACATTTAAAGGCGTCTTAATCCCTTACTTCTTAATAAAGTTGACTCATTAATTTTTAGTCAAACTTCATTAGTAATTATATTGTCATTTTACCTAACATTTAATGCAAATTGAACTATCACTCATTTATTGATTTAATGCAAATTGAAGTATTACTCATTTATTTTTAGTCAAAGTCAATTGATAATTTTATGAGTTTTTTGTATTCTACCTACCATTGAATACAAATTGAAATATTTTGAGAATTCAGATAAATTCATAAATTTTTATGTGGACCCAAATTTTAAAAAATAAGTTATTAATAATAGGGAAAAATTGCCCTCAGGGGTAAAGTATTTGTTTAAATAATTATTTTAGTCATTGCTGTTTCAAAATCAAAATTTTAACTCTCTTAGTTTACTTTTATTGAATTCTAAGTTTCCTCGTTGATATCATCGTTTAAATTATTTTAAAAATAATAATTATACCCTTCAATAAAAATAAAAAGTACATCTTCTTTCTCGACCATCATCCTCTCTGGCAAGATAATATCTTCGCCAACCAGAAAACACATCTTCTCCAGCTATTTTCCAGACCACAGCTCATCTTCCCCAAAGAACATTCTATCGCTGATTAAAATGATGTCGACGGCATTGAAAGGAACTAGGCAAGGTCGATGACGGCGTTGGATAGGACGTGGCTCAGTTACGTTCATGGTGGACCAATTTTTCGTCGATGCCGGAGTGTGACCGAAGTCAGAATTGATATTGAAGGTTGAAGAATGATTTTTTTTTTATTGTAAAAGTGAAATTGTCATTTTTTAAATTATTTTGACCGATGACATTAGCAGTAGACTCAGTAGGGACCTAAGAGTTCAATAAAAGTAAATTAAGGAAGATCAAAGTTTCTATTTTGTAATAACATAGACTAAAATAAACCTCTTTCATAACCTATTTATTTAGGAAAAAATCCATTTGAGTATCCTGTAGTATCGTAAAAAAATTATATTAGTACCCTGTGGTTTAAAACGTGTCAATTGAGTCAAACTATTTCTAATTAAAATCAATTAGAGTCAAGGATGCCATTTTGACACGTAGGATCGAAGTATCTATCTAAGGCTCTAAGTGATTTTAATTGAAAAAAGTTTGACTCAATTGATGCATTTTAAACTATAGTGTAGTAATATAATTTTTTACGATAACACAAAGTAGTCAAGTGGATTTTTCCCATTTATTTATTGACAATAATAACCTTACATCTCTTACCCCTGAATAATATCCATAAAAAATATTTAACATAAGAGGGTTAGAAAGTTATCAGAACTAACCACTCAGTATATATAACCTGCCAGTTTGTGTCGTCCCATAATGAAGGATCATCGACTCAAATTATTGGTAAGCTCCATCAGAGGCGGCATCGTTTTCTTTGAACTTGAAATAATTTTGTAACGGGTATTAAAAACATGTGTGCTGACACTTATTCCAATTGGTTTGAAACTGAAATGTTTGAAGGAGGATTATAAATTAGTCATCGATCCAAACCTACGAGGAGTACACGGCACATTAATTCGGATTTTTAGGAATTCATTCTGGAGGAGTATATGATAATTGATTTGCTTAATTCTGATTTAAAGTTTTAAATTGGAGATTAATACATCGAGTAGATATTACAAGAAACATTTATTTTAAAAACATTTTGGCCATATAGTTTTTTTAAGTACAAATTATTTTTACTTGAATAACGTGTAACAATCCTAACCTAACCGAAGAATGGAAGATGATCAATTCATTTAAATATCATATCAGAATTTATATATATATATATATATAATCAACCAAAATTTTACAACATTGTAAATCTTGGATGCACTCAAGACATGGGAAAAACAGTAGATACCAAATAATTGAAATTAGATACCAAATGTTTATTTAAAAAATTCAATCACGTTGAGTGTGAAATCGATTGGGATTCGGGTAGCAATTTAACAAAATATAAAAGGATAAAATCCAACCAAGATTTGTCCATAAAAAGGTATAGCGGGTGCTCAAGAAGCAAAAAGATTGAGAGAAATGTTCGTATTTATATACTGCATCATTAGGAAAAACAAACATAAGATTGTTTGGTCGCAATACATATTATTATATTTCTATCATAAATGGATCCGCTAAATAGTAATGATAACTATACATAATTATAGAGGTTTTCGACATACGGGACAACGAAAAGTCTTAGTGCCACCGTCTTGGTACCACGAGTGAAAATACCTCCTAAAGCACTCAGAGTGGTCGCACTGTGGAAATGCATACACTAGATCAGTTGCCTCTAATATTTCGAGGCAAACTGAACAGTCATCCTCGCGTCGTCCGGTGGTTGACATCTCAACCTCCCTCAGACCTTTTACGAGGGACAACGTGTGGCGACGTCTCCTCCAATTCCTATATTGATCTAACAAATACAAAATGCAGTAAACAACTAAAGGAAAAATTACGAAAAGGCCTATAAAATAGAGAATGACACCATCGTCATCGTTGCATCCATCATGGCCACAGAGATGGAGTGAAAGATTCCGGCCCATTTTGTAAGAGAACCCTGCATATAAAAAGCATGTTATTAGCTCGAGAGAAGTGGAAGCGGCACTGCGACGTTTACAGCTATTCCTACTGAGCTTATTACAGTTTGTGCTGATGATTTGGCCTAATCAGAAGCGGCTATTCTATTACTTTTTGCAGACATGCTTTGTATCAGATACTACCTACTTTCTATAATTAATGAATATTAGTTTTAACCCTAAAAAAAAGTAGTTTATTATTGTTATATTTTGGATATCTGTTTTTGGTTTTGCTACTATTGGAGTTTTTGGCTCAAGTAGTGTATATATTATTTTACATGAGTAAAGTGTTACAATCCTAACCTCAGTATGTCAGATGATCAATTCACTTAAATATCATACCATAATATATATATATAATCATCCCAAAACTTTACAACATTGTGAAATCTGAATGCACTCAAGACAGGGAACGAATACCAAATAATTAAAATTAGACACCACGTATAAATTTTTTTTACCCAGGATGATTATGAGGTTGATTGAGATTCGGTCAGTAGTTTAATCAAATATAATAGTATAAAATTCAGCTAGGACTCGTCAATAAAAAGGTATAGCGGATGCTTCATTTGCATTTTGTTGAGAAAACTGAGTGATGTAGTTTACCTGACAAAGAAGATAGAACTAGGACTCGTCCGAGCAGAAGGCCTTCAAAAACTCTAAAAAAAAAAGCAATGTAAGATTTCAATTAACCAGCGGACAACAGAGAGAGAGAACAGCAGAGAAATAACGCCAACCTAACAAACAGAGGCAGATTTCAACCAAGCAAATCCAATTACAAACTTTTCATGAACCCTATTTTAATTATAATAACACTTTTTATATTTATAAAATTCGAACCAAAATTGAATTCAAATTATTTATTCTCATTGTTCTCACCAATGCTCCTACCATTACCTGCTTTTTCTTCGTCGAATTCAACGCGTATCAAATCAAACTTAACATGTAGGTAAGGAATTTGATATATGTTTTTGTAAACTACAGAAACGTACGTGCAACTTGGTAGACCTTCATATTCATTACTTCTAACTACATGAACCCAACTATATTTATTTTAATATTAATTAATAGTATGGCATACAAATTATTTTATACTCGTGGAAATTATTTTACCGTTTTACAAATTTTATATGAGTACCAAGTCAAGACTAATAAGCTTTTAGTTCAATTGGAGAATATTTATTCTACATTAATTAAAAAAATTTGAGTTGCAATTTTTAAGAACAAGTAAGATGAGATGAGGTTTTTTCTTAGACCATATTAAATTGGTAATATCTTTTCATCCGAAATAATGTTATTGGAAACTTTCCTAACATAGTACAAATTCATTATCATGAGGAGTTTAGTTGCATCGAAACAAAGCGATCCATACTCTTACATAGGCAGGAGTGGCTTGTTTGGTCTGACTCTATCAAGCTATTTGGAGGACAGGAACTGGTTTTCTTCCGGGAATCATTTCGGCATCAAAGCTCAGGGTAATTGGATTAACTAATCTAGCTGAAGGAGTCAGCACATCAGGACTTGGTTTCCGCTGCTGCAAAATGGTTTGGGGAGGGTTCCATTGGTAGGGGAGGGTCTCATTAAAGAAGACATACTTTTCAAAAAAAAGTACATCGAGTAGATGTTATAAGGCACATTTTATTTGCAATAAATTTTGACCATATTGGTTAATGGAAAATTTTATTTTTACACGAATAAAGTATAACAATCAGATGATCAATTCACTTAAAAAATAGAAGAGAGTAATTTACCTGAAGAAGGAGATGGAACTAGGACTCGTCCGAGCAAAAGGCCTTCCAAAAAACTCTCTTAAGCAGCTGCAACCAGACGAAAAAAAGCATTCCGAAATGTTGTTATTGAAAACATTCCTAACATAGTACAAAATTCATTATCACCCGAACTACTTCTGTTATTATTGTGAAATTAACGTCAATTGCTTCATCAAACAAAAATTGACTGAAATATTGGATATCAAAAACAAAATAAATTAACCAAAACAAGTTTCTTTAAAATCAATTAGTTATATCACGTTCTAATTTAATCATCAAGTCTCGAGTTAAAATTTTTGAAAGTACACTAGGTGGACAAGTTTTGTGACTTTTTCAGAAAACAAAACTCGAATTTTGTATAAATTGACAAGTTTTGTATAAATTTTGTATAAACAAAACAAGTTTTGTGACTTATTTTGTATATAAAAATAAGTTTGTCAGAAATGATTCGTTGCTTAACAACATGTTCTCTCCTCTCTAGTCTCTCCCATACTGCCACCTTGAACCCTGCTTCACCAGAACCACTAAACAGCTTTTATAATAGAAACTAAACAAAGACTCCCATATTCCTCGTAACGACATTCCTTTGTTTCGAGGTTTAACCGTACACGATATGAGGAATATTTTTGGTTAATCGAACCTCTGATGACAGAAAAGTGAGTATAGGTGCAGTTTATTTGAAGGATAAGGTGAAAGTGTAGATTGGACAATGAAGGGGTTCGTCGGAATGAATTTGTTGAAGCCTATGCTTGTGTTTTGTGGACAGGATTATGAAGCCTTTTTGTTAAGGAATTTTACCAACTTAGTTAAATTAGTAATGTTGATTATTACGTGAATCAATCTGAACAATTAAAGGGCTATGAATCGATTAGATAATTGAACACATCTATAGTAGTGTAGATTGGAGTCAGTGACAAAGGGCCTAAGAGAGAGTTTGCATGATGGCCTAATGGTTCAACACAGCAAGCAAAGCTACTTATTCTCGAAATTGTAATCAAGGATGCAACTCTTACCGAGCTAGTTAATCCGAGGTAGAAATGGCGTAGCTCTGGGTCGGGGCGATGTATGTAGCTCCTCAACACTTCTGTTTTGCAACTGCCTTAAGAAAGGAGAAATGGGAAAGGAGAACTGGAGCAATGGCGGATTGAAATAGAAGGGCCAAAGGGGGAACGACGGGCCTTAATTGTATTTCTCTGGGATAGCAAAGGAACACTTCAAGTTCCACTATTTATCAACACCGCGTTGTTAATTATAGGCTTTTGTCATCATGTTTAGGGAGGAATGGTTTTTTGCATATTTTTGGTGTCTCTACTCTAGGTCCTGCGCCTAGAACATGATGTATAATTTAACTTGTAAAAAATAAAGGGCGAATAACAACAAAAGGAAACCACAAAACCACCATGAAAGTGCTGCAATTGGGTGTCTTTAGGGTTCATTACTAGTAATTCATAAAAAAGAGGAATATGGATTAAAAACGAAAAACCTGAATCACGTTCCCACCAAGTTCGTGAAAATCCAATTGGTGGCACATGCATTAGCTTCTTCTTTTTCTAATTTCTGGTTCGCTTCTTTACGTTTAATTTATTTTTTTAATAATTTTATCACTACACTAATCAATATAGATTCGAGTCAATTAAAACTAAGGTATAACTTAGCTAACAAGTAAATACACTATATTTTTTATGACTTTAACTCGGTATATTTTTATTAGGAGACCTCATTGTTCGTTCATTCTTAATTTTTTGATTTTTTATAACTATATTTTTTGTACTGCAAAATTCAAACCTAGCAGTATACTCTAATATCAAATATCTCTCTCTTCATATGTTACTTAAAACAAAAACTTACGGCTTATTCTTCTGTCTACTATCATTAGCAAATGTCAGTTCCAAAATTTGACACGGTCGAAGTTCATTGAAATATGATTTTCTTCCTAATTTTAAATTGAGAAGTTTTAATTAACACATTAACCAAATCAGTCTTTCGCTTATTTCCGTGATGCCCAGGTAAAAAAATCAAATAAAAATTTTGTGAACGACAAGATTCGAACCTACACGGGCAAAGCCTATATGAATGGCTGTAGTCATTCCAAATTTCATTTAAATCAAAAGATCTACTGTTGGCAATATATTTTCAGGTAACGAAAATGTATTGTTAGTGGGCATACCAAGATTCAATCTCCTGTTTATATTTAGTCGACCAATCTTTCCTAATTCACAATTTTGTTGAAATAATTTTTTTTGTAATTCCACACATAAGGATTCAGAAAAAATTAGATCTCCGCATACACAAGTAAATTGTTGATAAAATTTCAAAATGGCCTTGCCGTCTACGTAAATTCAATTTTATTTTTACATATTAATTTAGAACCTCATTTAAGTTCTATGTAGCAGAATATTATGGATATACCTTAAACAAAAAGAATATTATGGGAAATGGCGAATTAAATATTGTGTTCTATTGGCTTCTTATGCCCTTTGATACTTTTAGACCAAATTAGATATTTTTTGGCTCGAAATTAGACCATATTAGATTGGTAATCTCTTAATGCTATCTTTTCATCCGAAATGTTGGTATTGGAAATTTTCTTAACATAGTACAAATTCGTTATCATCAGAAACAACATGTGAAATTAACCCCAATAGCTTCATCAAATAAAATCTTGACTAAAATATTGGAGATAAAAAATAAAAATAAATTAACCAAAATAAATTTGTTCAAACCAATTAGTATATCACATTTTAACTTAATTATCAGGTCTGTAGTTCGAACTTTTGAAATTACATTAGATGGACAAATTTTGTCACTTTTTAAAAAATACGAACTAACTCAATTTTTGCATAATTGATCAGTAGTTTCCTAATACCGATAGTATAGAAAAACAAGTTCGTCCAAAAAGATTCCTTGCTTAACCAATTCTCCTACCATTACCTGCTTTTTTTCCCTCTGAAGGAAAAACATATTTTGCACAAGTTTTAGACATATGACGTCAATGAAGCGAAAGCGATCGGGTAATTAAGAGATGGTCCGCCATTTACGCCATTCACATGCAACCAATTAGTTGGGAATTTCCCAAGAAGAATATAATGGCAAGCTCATCCCCCGAGCATGCTCCACAATTTTTAGCTCTTTTGGTTGAGAAACTATTTTTAGTGAAACACTAGACTAATCATCCAAATTCAAACGAGTTGGAGTTTTTAAAAAAAGACAAAATTGTTGCAAATACTCGAACAAGGGGATTCGAGCACTATTATGATGGAGCCAAAGAACATACATAAAAGAACGGTAGCCTTGTTTCCAACGCAAGAGCAAATTAAAAGATTTTTTTTCGACATTAACAACCTATGAATTATTATGGTGATTTGTACACAGATTTTGTATGTGAATTATTGCGTATTCTATTATCAACTTTAAACAAATCAAAACACATTTCCAAGTTATTTTTTACTTTAACCAATAAAATATCCACCAAATGATTTGTATGAACTACACCAACAGAAAGTGACAAAGAAGTTGAATATTTAAAATAGAGTATTACTCATATATAAGCTTAAAAAATTATTGATCTATTATCTTTAAATTTTGGTTTGATATGAAAATTTTCAATATAGTATCTTAAAAGGGTAGTGCATAGATGGAACGTAGCAACAAGGAACTTATTAGATCAGGAAGAGTACCAACCGGTTATCATTATTCAATAATTTCACATTGAGGTGTTGATTATTAAGACGAGATTAGAATTTGATTCCCTCTAACTATATTAAGCTACGTTCATTTAGTTAGGAAAAAAATATGTCAAAGTTGCATGCAAGTAAACTACAACCTACGTTAATACCGAAGGCAACAACGTCATTATACTCCCAAATGGCAGCAATTATTGAAGCCTTGTAAGCTGCAACGAGGCCATAAGTTTCCGAATCACGTATATTATAGAATTAGGCAAGTCGAATTCAACGCGTATCAAAGCAAATTTAACATGTAGGTAGGGAATTAAATATATGTTTTTGTAAACTACAGAAACCAACGTGCAACAATTTTTATTTTAGTGTTAAATTGGTAATTTCTTAATGCTATCTTTTCATCCAAAATGTTGGTATTGGAAACTTTCCTAACATAGTACAAATTAATTATCACCAGAACTACTACTATTATTATTGTGAAATTAACGTCAATGGCTTCATCAAACAAAAACCTGACTGAAATATTGGATATCAAAAACCAAAATAAATTAATCAAAAGAAGTTTGTAGAAATGAATTGGTTATATCAGTTTTCTAACTTAATCATTAAATTTCGAGTTCAAATTTTTAGAAATATATTAAACGGGTTGAGTACTATCCTAATACCGATTGTGTTGAAAAAGAAGTTTGTTCGAAAAGATTCGTTGCTTAACCCAGATGTTCTCTCCTCCGCCACCTTGAACCTTCCCTTCTCCAAAACCCCTAAACAGCTTTTATAATAGAAACTAAACACACTCTCACAAACCCAAGAAAACTCAATTAGCATTTGAAAAAAAATTCCCCAAAATGAACCCTAACACAATCGATCCGGACCAGCCCCAGCTGCCGACGATCAAGATCCACCACCCTTCTTCCCCCCGCCGCCACCACCACCCCCATCGCCGGCGCCCGCCGCAAGATCGGTGTCGCCGTCGACCTCTCCGACGAGAGCGCCGCGCTGGGTCGTCAACCACTACATCCGCCCCGATACCACGACGACGAGCGGCCAAATTGCCGAGGAGTGTCCCACGTGACCTTCGACCGCTTCAACGGCTTCCTCGGGCTCCCCTCCGAGCTCCAGCGCCAGGTTTTCCCCCATCCTCTCCTTTTCTTTTCTTTTCTTTTCTCTTCTCTTTTTTAAGGTTTTATATAATTCGTTTTTTGTTTTATTATATTTTGTACGATTAGAGGTTAACGCTTCCAATTATTGTTTTTCTGTTTTTACAAAGTTAATTCGAATCCGAATTTTGTAGCAACTACTCGAACCAACTTCTATTCGTTTAATTGTAAGGTTCGAACCCTGTCTAGAGTACAATCCAAACCTTTTACCCCAGCCTTTTCCACAACCCTGCTCTTTCTCCTCTGTTTTCTGTATTGGGCATTCTAAATTCTCTTCGAGTTAATAGTACTCTGTGTGTTGCTATTTTGTTTACCAGTGCCAAGGTCTTTGGAGTGCGTGCAAAGTCAATGCAGTGTTCTTATGACGACAGATGCAACAGTGTCCCAAATAGTACTGGGGCCTCGCCGCCTCCGTCCCGGGTTTGGCGCTGCTAGGAGGGGCAGCGAACGCAGGCTTGTTCCTTATCCGAACAGTTTGCTTCTCTTCTACCCTTACCATGATATGTTCAGTTATGTTATTTTCCTATATAAATACCTTGTTGGAGTTGTTCCTTCGTTGCAATGCTGTGTTTGTGTTATTCCCCTTTCCTGCCATAGTTTCTTGTTTTGGAGAAGAAGGTAAAAGTTTAGTTGCTCTTTTCTTACAGGCTCGTGCATTTTTAAAGGCTCGTAAGAAAGTGGCACTTGAAAATCTTTGGTCTTCCATCATACTGGGCTCACGCTCAAAGTTTCCAGACCTGCTCCCTAAGCATTAGTTTTGAACAACTTCTTCCTTGATTTGCTTCCAAGTCTATAGTCTTGATGAAGATCACATTTTCCAATCACACGTAGAGTTTCTAAAAGCTACAGATAGATTTCCTGTTAAATCTTTGTAGTTGAACAATTTGACACCGTTGATTTTTTTGTTAGTATAATTTGTTACACTTTCAGGGTTTAAACCTTGTTCCTTTCAAGTCAAATCCCTGATATTGTTGGAGCAAGTGCTTGTTTGTTGACACCATTGATTCAACAAAAGCTGGCTTTACTTCCACTCATATGGAGGACAGGCTTAAGCTTCGTTATCCAGAGTTTCCTAGTTTCTTGCTTTTAGACCAGCCAATATTGACTTGAATACCCAAACCCTGCTTTTAAGTCCTTGATGATAAGCGAGGTCTAATCTCAATAGTGTAAGTAAAAGATCCTTTAACCAGACTCGTTGCTGCAATGAGGATAGTACAGTAGAACTAAAAAGTAGTCATCTTAAAGTGACAGTAAGTTAAGAAAATTTCTGCTGATTCAAACAAAAAATTGGACTCTAAAAGTTTTCATTTTTTTTCAATGTTGAGCAAGCTTTTATGTGCTTTGTCGTAGTTGTGAATACGTTACAGATTGATGTTATTACAAGAGGAGCAGATGTAGATCACAAATTTTGAACTTAAGCCAAATGTATCTTCCATTGGCATCTTTTTTTTGCTCTTGACAGATGCTACAAGCAAGCGACGTGGTTAGGTCATTTGCTTTGGGTTCTTTTAAAAAAGAAAAAGTAAGTTCTTTTTTACTTTATTAGCTTTGATTATTTTAGGTGCACTTTGGCTAATTAATCTAGTACTGAGATAAATTAATAAGTACTTAGATCCAGGCATTCTTCTATTGAAACAGATCTAGAGTTCGAGGCCTTGGGAACACGCAACCTTTTCAGCCGGCTCGAATCTACATTAGTCAGCTCAGTAGTATTCAAAGGCGAGCATTGTTCAATTCTATTTTGACTTTTTCAATGATTTTTTCAAGATTAGAACCAAAAACTTCTAAAAAGAATTTAAGTTTCTTTACTATTTATGTTAACATTATATCATTACTACATCATAGGAAGCTACCTGAAGTTGGTTAAGTAAGATAACTAGTCATGAAATTGATGGCCTGAGAATTACAAGATATTTTTTTCTGTGGTCTTGTGAAATAGAGAATGTTGTGCGAGAATTACATATAACTCGAGGGATACTTTGGAATCTTAAAGTTAAATAATTGCAATTTAGTTAATATAATTTTGAACAACAATAATACATTTTGATGAAGAATTTGATTAGAAATTGTGAAATCTCTCTGATAATGTATATATGTTTAGTAGTTCCCAAGTTTAATGGTAATAGGTCTGTTGGAAGATAGGAGTTTGGGTGCATACTTTCTTTGCTCCTGCATTGCTCAGGAATCTGACGAGTTGTCTTGTTGGGAGAAATTTTTGTCAAAATTTAAAGGTCCTCTTCGGCTCAAATGACCCAGTTACAGTCAGGATGCCGGGATTAGTTATAAAACTTGCCATGCAGGGATTATTTGTGTCATCTTTGTCAAATATTTGCCTGTGTTCTTCTCTCCAGATACCCTAACATTGTGCCTCTGGTCTAGTTTAAGCACACAGTCCTCACGAATCTGGCCTGTTGAATTTGGTGACATGGCCTTTGTTTGACGATATAGTTCTAGAATAGATGAAGATGGTTTCTTTATAAAACAACTTACACGGCTTAATTGTATTCTCAGATGCCTTCAGACGTGTGTTCAGGGGTAATCCTAGGAATGATGCATCCAAGTTACCAATGATTCATCCTTACAGATTCTTGACCGTTGATGATCCGGAGTATGATTTTCACGAGGCAATTTTCTCAACTCTTGAAAACATTTATTCATTTTGTCATACATTATCCATACGTTGTCTCTTGGATCTTGTTTCTGTTGCCTAAGCTTTTCTTTGCGCATCAATGCTGATTGCAGAGAATAAGATTCGTGCGGGAAGATGTGGCGGTGAACATAGAAATGCGCTGGGGTCCTTCCCGCCCTCGAAAAAAGATGCTTTGTGCTTCCGTTAGATTGCCCCCGAATGTAGCATGATACAACATATGATCATATACAATGGTATTGATCCTCTACAGTTCTCTACTCTCTATCGCATCTCTATCATATGGCTGTAAACAAAATAGTGTCACCCTCCTTATACTCCCGAATGCCAACCTGAGGTATGTAGGACCATTTTTTGTCAAACCTGGAGAACGGTCTAGCCACCGTTGGCTACTGGTTTATCAAGTTGGTCAGACTAGTCTAGTCCAAATTCCATATAATATTTTCTGAAAAATATTCTCTCAGTTTTGCTATATTAAAAGTAGTTATGTTATAATTTAGTACTTGTAAATGATAGATTTTTACAATAAAATTAGAAGATATTTATAATTATATAATTAAATTAGAGGACTGCCGGAAACTGAGATTTTCCAAGTTGCCTCCTAGTCCATTTTTTATATTTGGCGACAGCTTTTCTACAGAGGCTGAAGCTACCACCACATGCACGCTTGTATGTGGGTTAGAGGCTGAAGCTACAACCAGATACACGCTTGTATGTGGGTTAGTAGGGATATACGTTCTTGTGGGATAGCTTGAGACCAGGAGGTTAGAGAGACTTTTATTTTGCCTAATCGCTAGTGGAGGCCTCTCAAGATTATCCAGCTTTTGGAGATAGGTGGGGTGATCGTCTCATGGCTATACTAATTGTGAGTTAACTTGAGGTTTGGTCTAAGAGGTAATTGTGAGTTAACTTGAGGTTTGGTCTAAGAGGTGTACCACTTATGTGCTCTTTGGATGGGTGCTGGTAGAGTTTGGGTGTTATATAATCATGAAACTCTTATTTTCTTTTCTTTGGAAATAAAATTTTTTTAATTATTAAAAAAATAATGCTGGATTTATTTAAAAAAATATTTGCCTAATTATTAACGTGGTGTTGAATTATTAAGATTAGACGAGGAATCGGTCCCTTTCAACGATTTTTTTATATTTGTTTTAATAAGTAGATAGAAAAGAATAACATCTCCTATTTTAATGGAAATGAAAATTGAATGTAATTTCTTGTTTGGAATTAAAATTTACACTTAAAAATTGATGTGGTTTATTTTTTTACATTAAAACCCTTACAACTTAACTTTTAAACAATTTTTTTTGGAACCCTTATAATGTTTTTTTTTAATCTCTCTTTTAGAGTTTGAATACTATGAGACTTAATTTGAAATCTTATACTTTGCCGTACTTTGCTCGGGGTCATAGCATACTCCCGGGCTAATATTTGTTTTAATATTTTTGACTTGTTCCACTGTTATAAAATTGGTAATCGTGATTAGGAGTGAGTATTCGATTTATCCGTATTCGAACTATCTGAATAAATATTTTTGGTATCCGAGTCCGAACTCTCCACTATTCGTTATTCGAATTTTTTTCGGATATGGATACAAATAATTTGAACTATCCACATTTTTTCAAGTCTTCAAGTCTCCATGAAAACTAAAAAAAAATTCAAACCTGATTCATCGTAGTGGCCTTCTAGGAATTAAGGGAACCTGATTTTTTTCAAAGTTTTCTTGTTTGGAGAAGTTGAAATATACGGGGGCAGTGGTAGCCTCGTAGGTTTTTTTAAGGGTAGCTTCGTAGGTTTTTTGGGCTTAATTTTGTGGGCTATTGTAAGGTATACCAAATTCTCAAAAAAAATATTGTAAGGTATACCAACTTGTAATTTTTAATTTATTTAATGATGTTACGTTGTAAGTCAGATATTTTGGATATTTATTCTCCTTGTCCGAGTCCAAAATATTTATGTCGGATAATCTGTATCCGAGTTTCAATTTAAAATTATTCGAGTTCATATTCTAGAAAATATCGAATATGGATTACAAATATAAGATTTTTTGCTAACCCTTAATCTTGATTGTGAGATAATTTTTTATAATACTTGTTACTCTTAATATTTTCTCGTTTTCTCCATACACAATATAAATAGATCTTTTTGTTCCTTTTAAAATTTCAAATTTGAAAATGTATTTCTATTAATGTCATTACACTAATCATTATTATATGTAACTTTTATCTTTTAAAATTTGGGTCCACGCATAAAAAATTATGGATTTATCTCAATTCTCAAAATATTTCAATTTGTATTAAATGGTAGGTAGAATTCAAGAAAACTCATTAAATAATGACTGACTTTGACTAAAATTTGATGATTAATATTTCAATTTGCATTAAATTGAAGGTAGAATCTAAATTGGCAGCAAAATAACTAATGAAATTTGACTAATAATTAATGGGTCAAATTCCTTAACGCTTTTAAATATTCAAACCTATGTCAAGTGATAAGCGGATGTAATCTCCCTATAAATAAATAAGTCTTGTCTAAATTTATCATTGGAACAGAAGATGATGGGTACCTATGTATTGTTGGTCATCTTATGTATTAGTATGACTTACCATGGCGTGAAAGGATTAAGAAAAACAAAGGTACTCTTTACACTGAAGGTACTCTTTATACTTTTTTTATTATAGTCATGTTTCATTTTACTAATTTATTTTTATAGTCTTCATTTATTGAGTGCATTGATATATATAAACAACCGGCTCTACAACATCCTATGCTCCAAAATCATAAAATTCAGGTACTCATCTTATTTGTCTCGTGGACTTAAGATAAATATTAGTGATGATTTTTTCCTAAACTTACACATTTGTAAAGATGGAGCCAAACTTCAAAACAGAAAGAGACCTAAGAACAGCTTTGAGATACAATAAAGACGAAATACTTGATTTCTTCAAAGATAATGTTTGTCCAAACGGTTCGGTACCTATTCAACAAAGACAAGGAGGAGCAATACAACCTTTAACATCTAATTTTCCCGGACAACATGTAAGTTATTATTACCACCACTCTAGTTTTCTTTAAAAATATTTTCATCCGCTCATACAAATTATTGTCATAATTGTTCATTTAAATTTATAGTCTAATATAAATCAAACATTTAAATTGACAGTCTAATATTAAAAAAGTGTTGCAATATCAATTTCTGATTTAATAGTACTTTAAAATAATTTATATAAAAAATAGAATAATTTATCAATAAATAAGGCATTACTATTATTTTTAAATTTAAATATTAATATTAATTTAATGATTTATCAACAAATAGTTTATATGGTGTTACTATTTCTGTGGTAAATATCTAAAATTTGATACATAGGTTCCTAGGAAAAAAATAAAATATTGCGGGTTGTGGTATACTGACTTTATTTGTGATTTCTTATTTTAGATGGCTGAGTTTTCATCAATATGTTTTTATATGCAAGTTTCTGTTTTTGGTAGCAAGTTATGATAAAATTAATGTAAATAATTTATAATTTGAAAATTGAATTATATCTCAATATGTATATGATTTTATACATTCATTGCTTAAATTTTTTTAATATTTATATTGAGTCATACGAAATTCACTTTTTCTCTCTTAAATTTTTACTGTATAAATTAGTCTAAAATTTTCTATTACTTATAGTGTGACAACCATAACATTGATCATGCACTAATAAAAATTAGTCTCATACTCTCCTAATAAAGCTTTGCTATTTTGAATCTATTAATTCTTTACGCTTCCATGTTCTTTGTTTCGCACCATATCATTTATTGAATTTGAATGTTATCTCCACATAACATAGCTTCAATCAGTAAATTGCAAGAATAAATCAACGTGAAAAAGAAAAGATAAAAATAAAAAAGTCTAGTTACTTAATGCACCACTTTTGGCCCGCATAGTATAACTGCGACATTGAAATAGGAAATGGTCTTTGAGGGGCGTTAAAATCATGGACTTTACCAAAAGGATTCATTCAATTCTATTTCTTCAATTAAGATTGTCTATTTTTTGCCTTCTATATTGATTATTGTTGTGCGTGATGTGTTTGTATTTTTTAACTTTAACTATGAAATAGTTTGCTAAATTGAATACTGGACCTCATCAAGAATATCATGGAGGTATTGCAACTATGAGTATCGAACAACCATTTGTAGATCCAAATCAATTTTCTGGAGGATTAATTTGGATTCAGAACGGACCACCGATTGAAGTTAATATAATTTCTGTTGGATGGATGGTGAGTGTCAATAATACTGAGAATCTTGTTTTTATTGAGAGATTATGCTAGACATTCGTTCATACTAAGTAGTTATGATATCTTACTATTTTAACAAATGACTTCATTTTGTTATCTTCCCGGAAGCTGCAAACAATTAAAATATTTGGTAGTCTATTAAGATATTTAGTAAGATTTAATTAATTTAAATTAAATTAACATTTTCAAAATAACAAGAACAAAGAAAACTACTTCCTATATTTTTTTTAAAATGATTTTGGCCAAATAGTTAATTTTGGTAAACTTACACGTAGGTACAATAAGTTCTAATTAGGTCGACATAATTCATATCAATAGAGACATGGTACATCAAATCTTACCATATCTTTAGTTAGAAGCTCCTTAGCTCAAAAATCAAGGATAACAATATTGTAGTTGGTACTTGGTATAAAGTTTTACCTTTCAAAAACAATATTCTAGGTGTGATTAGATTCAAATTTTAAAACAAATACGTTATCACTAATCAAAAGAGTCCAATAACAAATATATTTATTAAGTCGTAAGGATTAAATGATATCAATATTTAGCATTCACACAAAATAAATCAATATCCAAATACTAAAAAATGTATAATTTTGCAACGTATATTGATAATTCTCCTAAGAATTTGCAATAATTAATTTTTGTTTAATTTTTGCTAAATCATATTTTTGTACATAGTTTAAGATGGGAATATCATCAAACCAAATTATATACTCTTGAAATAAGTTTTAATTTAAATTTGATACCATTAATTTAGGTAAACCCACAACTCTATGGTGACAGCTTAAGTCGAATTACGGGATTCTGGACGGTAACAAATTATTCTCTTTCATCAAATACTTTAACTAGATTTTCTATTCTATACTATATTTGTATATATTTTTCATTAAGTGTAAGGTACTTTGTCTATGCAGGGAAATGGTTATAAAAATGGTTGTTACAACACATTATGTCCGGGATTTGTGCAAATTGATAAACAAAGCTATTTAGGAAAACCTTTTTCAAATTTTTCTCGTATTGGTCCGAGAAAACAATTTGAATTCAGATTCTCAGTTGTTCAGGTAAATAACACCGTAGAGTAAATTATATATTGACATAATACAAAAAAAAATTGTTTGTATATCATCACTATTATGCACTTTTATCATATGTCTGATCATAAAATTTGAATCTTTCCGTACCAGTTTTATGAGGAATTTACTCGTTTTCTTAGTTGAATCTAAAAGATACCCTATTGAATTAAAATTAGACTAGAACAAAATCAAGGTTATTTGTTTAGTTTTATTTTGATTTTCCATAAATATATATTATTTATTTTCAGTAATGATAATTATTTAATGATTACAAAGATATATCTTTTATATCATATTATTTTGCAAGTTATATCTTTTATTTCTTAGGGTTATATTTTCTATTTGATTACATTTGATAGTGATATTTTATGATTTATGAAAACTGGATATAGATATGAGCTCTACTAAAATCTTATAATGTGTTAGTTACTTCTTAAAAAATAGATAATTATTTTGTGATAAATATATTATAAATTATTTATGTCGCTTAAGAGCTATTTTTCAAATTTATTTTTTATTGTTCAAAAAAGAGCTATTTTTTAAAGCTATTTTATTATTTTATTGGTCTTATCGATCATCTATTAAAAGAAAGAAAAAGAATGTGCATAAGAAGAAAGTATGTAAAATTTAAATCATATATATTTTTTCCTAATTTATCCATTAACTATTGTAGGATGATGAATCGAGTAATTGGTGGTTGATGTTATATGATTTAAAGATAGGTTACTGGCCAAAAGAAATATTTACACACTTGAATAAAGAAGCCAATGCCATCGCATTTGGTGGAATAACTTCTGCACCTAAAGGACAATTTAGTCCACCTATGGGAAGAGGAACATTTGCTACTCATTCTAGTAGTTATTCATCAACTTTTTCAACTGTTCAAATCGTTGATAAATATTACCATGTTGTTGCATTTGACTATTCAAAGTCGAGAACATATGTTGACAGTAAAAAATGCTATAGCTTAAGTCATTGGAGACACAATCGTATATTTGGAGAGATCTTTTCTTATGGCGGTCCAGGCGGAGAAAATTGTGGTATCTAAATAATATATTTTTGTCACCAACATATGTAAATGATCTATCCAATATCAATAAAAATGCTATGTCTACCTTTGAATAGGCATGAAACTTTAAAGATCTAGCCAATAGAACTTACCACTTCATGTCAACCTGAAACTTCTAAACTCACGTCGATGAATTTTTATACACTCGCTATATTCATTTCAACCTGAAGCTCCTAAAATCATGTCGTTGCATTTTTTTTTCTTTTTATGCACTCGCTATGTTCATGTCAACCTGAAGCTCCTAAAATCACGTCGGTGCATTTTTCATTTTATACACTCGCTATGTATATAGAAGTAAGGGCATTAAGATTTGGTGGATGCATAATTATGAAGTCATCTTGTTGATGTCAATCATAAATTTTTGGGTATATTTTTGGATATTAAATGTATATGTAACAACAAGAAAAATTAGGAGTAAAAATAATTGTAGTTTTTAATAAATCATGAACTTTGTTAATCAAAACAAAAGAAAACAAGCGTAACTTCACCCGGAACCTAAGATGGGATGCTCATACTCAAGTTATCTTATAACCGGGTAGTCAAGAGTCACGTGTAAATCATCAATGATGTGAACTATAACTACTAATCTAAATATCCAGATTGGGCACTTAGACCACTCCCTCGCACTAAACTGTATGATGTTGTAGCCGCGGGCCTTTGTGAAAAATTATGTCATTGTAAAATCCCATGGCAAAAACCAGCGACAAAGATAAAAGAGCAACAAAAACCATGTTAACATTATTGTGTCCTACAGGAAATGCAAATAAAAAACAAAGCAAATGCTCGCTCAATGCGAGCCTCTTTGGCCCCAATAAAGCAAGCAATAAGCATTCTTGCCGAGACTCTTTCTGCTCATGCCGATCAGAATGCCTACAGAGACAGCTAGTTTGACTCTCCTCTCCTAGAACAAAATATTTCAGCCTTACACATTACTGTGAAGTAAAACGAAAAATAGGAAGTGGCCTCCATCTTTTCTTAAATTGCAAAACAAGCACCAATCTTTGCCACAAAGTAGCCCTGCATAAATCCCTGACAATTCCAGAGACTCTCGTAGCTGTGGCTGCATCCCTAAGTCCATCTATTTTGCAGTTCATCAAGCCCAACAGAGGCAGAGGCCATCTAACTTTAACGATGCATAGGGCTTTACCAGGTCTGCCACGTACACCCACCCTTTTAAGAATTAAAAGCTCCTCTTTTGAATTAAACATATTTTCCAGATCAAGAACATTGGCTTCAAAAAACAAACCCAGATAAATAAGAAAATAGAATGCAGCCTAGCCACTAAACTATAAAAAATCCTCCAGTTTATGGCTGTATAATCATTGAGTGTTCTAAATCTTATCTCCTTTATTTTCTTGTGATATTTATGACTTTCTTACCTATTGTATTTATGTTTAGTGAGTAGAACTCTTTTGAGTTGGGTGCCCTAAGCGCACCTAACTAGCTACGTATTCTAATGTGGCTTTAATTTTTAGAGCATGAACTAGTTTGAGGTCATAATGCTTCTAGTTTTAAAATTCATAGGGTGAGATTACTAGCAAAAGCGTTAAGTGTTGACATATGAACTTGCTAAATGATCGAGTGAGAACCCAAAGAACAAGAGTGAAGGGAAGGAGGTTAGTTGTCTTTAGGATGGTGCTTAGTGAGCCAGGTTAGTGGCATTGACTCTCGACTAGGTAAGGAGTTGCAAGGTTGACAACTAGAGGGTGAGAGACCATATAGAGCTGGGAGGTGATACCTGGAACGTAACTTTGAAGGTGTGAAGAACAAGAGAGAAGTATTCACTATCTTAGGAACACCTAGTTAGGAAGGTCGCACGACAAAGGTGTCCAGCCTATTTTTCTATTTATTATCTTAGCGTTTTAGTTTCCATTTACACACATCACCCAAAAACTACCAAAAAAGCCGATACTAATCTGACTTAGCGAGCTGATAAGGCACTTTAAGTGCAGCTCCATGTGGCTTCAACAACTTTACTTACTTTGTTGCAATGTGGACATCAAAAATTCATGTTTCACCATTGCTTGTAGCTAACCCGAACCCTCGATCTTATAACTGTTAATTGGCTTCTTCCAAAGTGGAACTAAACCCACAATTAGTCGTTGCCAAGTAGGAGTGTGCAAACAGTATTCGGTCGTTTTGGTATATAATTGGTATTCAAGATTTCGAGATCGGTAAGTCAGTATTCAAGATTAATTAGATAAGGGTTGTTTTTATAAAATTTGGTGAATTTTGATATTCGGTATAATTTTGAAAAATATTAGTATTTTACCAAAATACCAAAAAATTGAAGTACTAAAATATAATTTTACTAACTATATAAACAAATGCATGGCCTAAACCTACACGGAAACACCAGTTCACCAACGTCTGATAGTCCCCACTTTCCACCTCTATGCCAGACGCCACCAAACTGCTTAGTTGCCACTGACGCAGCCACGTCACCAGATCGCGGGACCTCTCTCCCAAGTCTTAGGCCAGCCTCCTAAATTGGTTAGGGTTTTAAATTTTGGGACTTTGGGAATTTGTTTAAAAAAATTGAGAAGTTTTTCTAATCGATTAGGAGCGGGTCAGTAAGGTATGGCCAGCCCTGAAATGATTTGTTTAAGCTTTTGTATAATTTGTTAGGATATATGTTACCTTTTGTTGGTACAGTTATATCCTTATCTTCAGTAAGGTCGCTGGTCTGTCTCTTCTGCCTCGGATTTACGTTGCCTGATTTAATGATTGTTAATAAATTTGTGAAAATTGCAACATATATTTCTTATTAGGTCATCCTCTGATTAAATAGAGAATATTACAATATCCTAGTATGACTAGATTAAGAATCCCAATATGACTAGAGATAACAATAGACTAGGACTAGATAACTCTAATATTCCCCGTTCAAGTTGGAGCATAAAACTACTCTTGGCCAAGAGCATTGGTGAATAAATCGGCCAACTGACAACCTGTAGGTATCTTGAGCGGAACAATCTCTCCTAACTGGACATGTTCACGGACAAAATAGCAATCAATTTTGATGAGCTTGGTCTGCTTGTGATTGACCGGATTAATTGCAATGTGTATAGCAGCCTGGCTATTAGAAAATAGCCTAGTAGGACGAGAAAGTTGGGTACCCAAATCACGAAACAACTATAGTAACTAAAATATTGCACAAAATGCAACTGACATAGCTTGATACTCAGCCTTGACAGACGATAAAGAAATGATCGGCTGCTTCTTTATGCGCCATGAAATAGGCAAACTACAGTAACCAAAATATTTTACAAAATGCAACTGACATAGCTTGATACTCGGCCTCGACAGACGATCAAGAAATGATCGGCTGCTTCTTTATGCGCCATGAAATATGCAAACTTCCAAAAAAATGAAGTAGCTGGTACGTGATGGACAAGTCATCGGACATCCTCCCCCATCAGCATCACAATAAGCAACAAGCTTTAAGTCCGAGGAATTTTTGAGCAAAATTCCTTGTCCCGGCTTGGTTTTTCGGTAGCGAACTACTCAATCAGTGGCTTGAACATAAGCAGAATCTGGATTATCCATGAACTGGCTGAGTATGTTCACACCATAAGAGATATCTGGCCAGGTGATCGTCAAGTACATCAGGCGGCCAATTAAATGGCGTTACTGCCTGGAATCATTAACACCATCTTTCCTGTCTTGAGGTGATGATTCTGTTCAATAGGAAAATGGCAAGGACGTGAATCATCTTTCCCACACACTTTAAGAATATCAAGTTTGTAAGTTTGTATTTTGTTGACTAAGGACCAAACCCTGGGATGTTAGTTGCAGCTTCTATGCCAAGAAAATACTTCCAAACTCCCAAATTCTTAATGGCAAATTGATCATTGAGACGTTGTTTGGTAGACTGCAACATGATCTCCAACAAGAATGACATCATCAACATAGACTAGTAGAATAAAGCCTAGCATGTCTTGACGATATAAAAATATCGCATGATCAGCATTAGAATGTTTGAAATCTATGGTAAGCAGAGCGGTGGTGAGATTAATATACCATGACGGAGAAGCTTATTTTAGTCCATATAGCAATTTTCTCAATCTACAAACACGAGAATTACATGATTTTGAAAATCTTTGAGGTACCTTCATGTAGACTTTCTCAGTCAATTCGGCATGAAATAATGCATTATTGACGTCTAACTGGTGAATGAGCCAACGTCATTTAACCACCAATGCCAAAAGACAACATACAAAGACAACTTTGGCTACCGGGATAAATGTCTTATGGTAGTCTACCCATTCGATTTATTTGAACCCACGAGCTACAAGCCTGGCCTTGTACTAGTCTATTATGCCATCAGGTTTGAATTTCACTTTGTACACCCACTTGGAATCCACGACATATTTTCCTCGAGGAAGGTCTATAAGCTGCCAATAGCCATTGGCTTCTAAATCTGCCACTTCTTGTTGCATAGCAATTAGCCAACAATTATACTTAACAATGTCATAATACGTCTGAGGCTCATCATGAGAACTAATGGCTGCCAAATAGACCTGATGTGCATGAGAAAAATTCTTGTAACTGATAAAATTTGTCAAAGGATATAAAACAAAATTACTTAGCGAAGAGGTGATGACATATATGGCTCTTGATGTGGTTGTGAGAGGAAGGGGGTAGCGAGACCTAAAGCTCTGTAAGATGACGTGGAATTTGTCAAACTCATTCACTGCGTCGTGGAACTTTAGATGCTGGTTGATGTGTGGAAGCAGCGGGATGCACATGTTCTGATTCAACCTTAGACCTGATCTCTAAACCAGAATTTAATTGTTTAATTTCAAGATAATGTACTGAAAGATCCTAATCTTAGTAAATTAGTCCCTTAGTTTTAAGAAATTGAATGAGTTAGTCTCTAAGTTTTAAGAAATTAAACTAGTTCGTCCTTCTAACTAATTAATTTAATTGATTAAGAAATTGAATTAGTTAGTCCCTAAGTTTTAAGAAATTAAACTAGTTCGTCCTTCTAACTAATTAATTTAATTAATTCAGTTAAATTACAATATGAGATTACCAAAATACCCTTACCACAATCATCCCTCTGTGAGTGATGGCTAGATTATTCCAATTCAAATTTCGCGAATCCAAGATCTTTCGTACGTAAGAAATCTCTCATAAAAATTGAACACTCCATTTGAACATGTACAGAAATGTAATCCTATTATTTTCTTGAATCTATTTTTTTTGTTACTCATAGTTCCATTTAAACTAATTATTTGGCGTTTTTCAAATTTAAGCAAAACAAAATTTTCGATACTTCTTTTTTTTTTGTGTCGGACAATTTCATTTCCTTTTGTGTAATTTTCATTTCTTTTTTCTAAAAAAATTATATCGACTCGAAATTTAATTAATTGGTTCATTTAGAATAAAAAAGTAATTAATCAGTTGATTTAATCGGTCAAAACGTATTCAACACTCGGAATCCAAATGTCCTCTTTTGTACTCAAAATTTTTGTTGTGCAGCTTTCCAGTGTCAAGAATAATCATCTAAAGTAGACTAGTTGTCGGTCGAAGTTTTAATAGTTATTGACCCAAAAACTAAAAAAAATTATCGGCTAAAATAAAGAAAATTAAAATGTATGAAAATGAAATCGCGTAAAAAAATTTAGTACGAAAGTGAAATTTATCATTTAAAAAAAAAGAGGCCACGTGGCGGACGCGCGTGCACCCGCAGCAGGTGCTGTAGCGCTTCTGCAGCTCGTACCGAATCCGAGGGCCGCAACCGACATTTTGGAAAGGATTTGTTTTCTTTAAAGAAGTTCGCGACGTGATGGCAGAAAAGGAAAGAAAAGAAAATGACAGTGAAAGAGAGAAGAAACCGAATTAATTCTTTTGAGTTTTTTGATAAATTTGGAGGGTCAATATCCCCGGTGCTTCTCATTAATTAAAGTCCTGATCCATTACAACGAAGCCACATGGCGAACTCGCGTGCACCTGCAGCAGGTGCTGTAGCGCTTTTGCAGCCTGCATCGAATCCGAGGGCCGCAATCGACATTTTGGAAAAGATTTTTTTCATTAAAGAAGTTTGCGACCTGATGGCAGAAAAGGAAAGAAAAGAAAATGATAATGAAAGAGAGAAGAAACCGAATTAATTCTTTTTCAGTTTTTTGATAAATTTGGAGGGTCAATGTCCCCGGTGCTTCTCATTAATTAAAGTCCTGATCCATTACAACGATGCGCGAAATAGCCATGCCACTTATATCACGAGCATAGTTTTTCTTACGGCTCGCGGTGGCTCATTTAATAGGGGTTTGGAGAACCCAATATTAGTTAAGGTACAAGCCACATCTATTTGTCCCTGATAAATGTGAACAACTCGAATATCTCAATCTCGCTTGAATTTTTGCTCTAATCTAACTAAGAGAAAATTCTTTATTGATGAAATCTTTGACTAGTTTTTTTGATAAGTATCATGTAATATAAACTCTTAGATTATACATAGCAAAAGCCTAATGAAACGGTTAGTGCCACACAAAAAGCCTAACTTCAAGTATGACCTTTTTGTAGCCAACGTTTCACACTAATTCGAGTCCTTTACATGCGCCCGAAATTCCACACTAAGGCATGCCCATCGACCAATGTTGTAGATGAAACCCCCTTACCAATCACCATTGTGGTCCACTTAAGCGTTGAAAGAGTGCGATTTCGTTCAAAGTTGGTATCTGTTATGAACTTTATCGGAAATAATCAATAGTCACAAGTAGAGAGAAAAAGCGTAAGAGAGGAGAATATGAACTTCTCATTAATAGATCAAGAATGTATCATAATGGTAATACAATGAGTTCTATTTATAGGCTAAATGGAGAAGGTGGATAGAGAACATGAAGGAACTCACTAACCCACTAAGCTTACTTTATGGAGATCATGGAGGAGAACATGGAGAACATAGAGGGAATCATGGAGGAGAACTTGGAGAACATGGAGGGAGAAAATGGCATCCATAATTAATACATAATACTCCCCCTTGGATGCCATGTGAATAATATGCCTCATTAAAACCTTATTAGGAAAAATCCTATGGGAAAAATCCTAATCAAAGGAAAAAGAGTACATCATCATAAAATTACTGCCTCAATAAAACCTTACTCGGTAAACCCATTGGGACAAAACCATGGTTAAGGAAAAAGAGTACAGTGTAAAATGATATCTCCCCCTCATGTATGCATCACTTGAGATCCCTGAGTCGTCTCAGACCGATATTATAAATATGCTTCTCAAAAACTGTAGTGGGCAGAGATTTCGTGAATAGATCTGCCAAATTGTCACTTGAACGAATTTGTTGAACACTTATCTCCCCATTCTTTTGAAGTTCATGTGTGAAAAAGAATTTTGGTGATATATGTTTTGTCCGATCTTCTTTAATATACCTATCTTTCAGTTGTGCAATGCATGCAGCATTATCTTCGTATAAAGTTGTAGGTATTCCTTTTTGAAAAGGTAATCCACGTGATTCTCGAATGTGTTGGACAATAGATCTCAACCAAACACATTCCCGACTTGCTTCATGAATAGCCAAAATCTCAGAATGATTGGATGAGGTGGCTGCTATAGTTTGTTTCATGGAGCGCCATGAAATGGCAGTACCTCCATATGTAAATAAATATCTGGTTTGTGATCGACTATTGTGAGGATCAGATAAATATCATGCATCTGCATATCCAATTTCTTCTGCCTCTGAGACACTAGGATAATGCAAACCCATATCTATTGTACCTCAAAGATAATAATATTTGTTTTACTCCAGTACAATGTCTTCTTGTAGGTGAAGAACTGTATCTTGCTAGTAAATTAACAGAAAATGATATATCAAGTCGTGTATGACTAGCGAGATATATTAGCGCACCTATTGCACTAAGATATAGTACTTCAAGACCAAGAAATTCTTCACCATTTTCTCGAGGTCTAAAATGGTCTTTTTTCACATCAAGTGACCTTACAACCATTGGAGTGTTCAACAGATGTGCTTTATCCATATTGAAACACTTCAGCACCTTTGCTATATAGGAAGATTAATGCATAAAAATTTCTTCTCCAAAATGTTCAATTTGTAATCCGAGACATAATTTGGTCTTTTCCAAATCTTTCATTTCAAATTCGTTCTTCAAACAATCAACTGCCTTTTGGAGCTCTTCAGGAGTTCCAATGATATTGAGATCATCAACATAAATTGCAATTATAACGAACTCAGGTTCAGATCTCCTTATAAAAATACATGGGCAGATTGGATCATTCTTATAGCCTTCTTTTAATAAGTAGTCACTAAGACGATTATACCACATACACCCTAATTATTTCAATCCATATAAAGATCGACATAATTTGATCGAGTATAGTCCCTTTTGACTAGAATCACGTACTTCTGGTACGTTGAATCCTTCTGGGATTCTCATATAAATGTCACTATCTAGTGAACTATATAAATAGGCTGTAACAATATCCATAAGGCACATATTCAACTCTCCATATACTGCCAGACTTATCAAATATCAAAACGTGATTGCATCCACCATAGGAGAATATGTCTCTTCATAATCAATACCAGGTCTTTGAGGAAAACCTTGTGCGACAAGTCGTGCTTTATATCTCACGACTTCATTTTTCTCATTTCGTTTACACACAAATACCCATTTGTATCCCATGGGTTTCATCCCTTTGGGTGTGCGGACTACACGTCCGAAAACTTCACGTTTCGTAATTGAATCTAATTATAATTTTATTGCGTCTTTCCAATTTGCCAATCTTTTCTATGCATGCATTTCTTGATAGATTTTGGCTCTAGATCATCTTCATCTTCCATAATATTTAGCGCTACATGGTAGGCAAAAATATCATCGACGATAACTTCATTTCGGTTCCATTTTTCTCCAGTCATAACATAATTTATTGAGATCTCATGATTATCACAATGTTCCGGTACCTGAACTTCCATTGGAAGTAACTCATCTAGAGTCTGCCCTTCCTTGATATTAATATTGACTGGGGACTCTTCAGGAGTCAAGATATCCTCGTTTTGACTATCTTGATATTTTGCTCCTTTTCTTTTACGAGGATTTTTATCTTATGAACCAATAGGTCTACCACATTTAATTTGTGTCTAATTTTCATTTGACAATAATTGATCGTCCTTCAGGGACATCAATTCTAAAAGGAGCATTAGCAGCCAAAATATGTGACTTAGTCACTCTCTTTGGGTCAGCAAAAGCATCTGGCAACTGATTAGCTAAATTCTGCAGATGAATTATCTTTTGAACTTCAAGTTCACTTTGCTTTGTGCGAGGATCTAAATAACACAATGATAATTCATTCCAGCTAATATCTTTTTCATGCTGCTTATTTTCTCCCCCTAATGTTGGGTATATTGATTCATCGAAATGGCAATCGGCAAAACGTGTCGTAAATATATCTCCAGTACGTGGCTCAATAAATTTTATTGTCGATGGAGATTCAAACCCAACATATATTCCCAACCTTCTTTGAGGTCTCATTTTAGTGCGTTGTGGTGGAGCAATTGGAACATAAACCACACATCCAAAAATTCGTAGATGGGATATATTTGGTTCGTGACCATAAACCAATTGTAATGGGGAGAATTCATGATAACTTGTTGGCCTGATGCGAATTAACATTGCTGCATGTAAAACAGCATGTCCCCAAGCAGAAATAGGGAGTTTTTCTCTCATTAGTAATGGCCTTGCAATTAATTGAATCTGTTTAATAAATGATTCGGCAAAACTATTTTGAGTGTGAACATGAGCCACAGGATGTTCAACATTTATACCAATGGCCATACAATAATCATTGAATGTTTGGAAAGTAAATTCACCAGCATTACCAAGACGAATGGTCTTAATTAGATTATCTGGAAAATGAGCTCGTAATCGAATTAATTGAGCTAGTAATCTCGCAAATGCTAAGTTGTGAGTTGATAATAAAGATACATGTGACCATCTAGTTGATGCATCAATTAATACCATAAAGTATCTAAATGGTCCATATGGTGGATGAATAGGTCCACATATATCACCATGTATACGTTCCAAAAATTCGAGGGATTCAGCCCCAATTTTAGCTGGTGATGGCCTGGTTATTAATTTTCCTTGAGAGCATGCAATGCATGACAATTCATTGGATAGAAAAATCTTATGGTTCCTTAAAGAATGTCCACATGAATTGTTAATAATTCTTCGCATCATTATTAACCCAGGATGGTCCAACCGGTCATGCCAAATCACAAAATCAGTAAACTTCTGGTTTACTATTGCATGTGCTTCAATTGCACTAATATATGTATAATATAAACTAGATGAATAAGCGGGTAATTTTTCTAACATGCACTTTTTACCCAAAATAATATTTATGATATACAAATATTCTCTGTTTCCTTCATTTGTTGCCTCAACATGATACCTATTTTGGTGTATATCTTTGAAACTTAATAAATTTCTTTGAGACTTAGGAGAATATAATGCATTATTTATGCAAAAATTTGTACCTCCAGGTAATAATAAATTAGCTCTTTCGGAGCCTTCAATTAAATTTGCAGTACCTGATAGAGTACTAACATTTGCCTCTAGCATTTGCAAATGAAGGAAATATTTATCATCCTTAAGTATGGTGTGCGTTATGGCACTATCTGCTAAAGACAGATCTCTTTCTCGAGTAGATGAGCCAACTCGTGCCAATTCCATACTCATCATAAAAAAATATTTATATTAAATTTAAGCAATGAAAACATGATATGAAAAAGTTATAAGAGACATTACATTAAAATTAAGCACCGAAAACATGATAATAGAAAAGGCCAGGAAATATACTTAAGAAATGAACAAGAACATGTATATTAAACTGCTATTCAATAAGAAAATCAGCAACATCAAAATGAGTGAAGTCATTTAGGCCAAATTCAGGGCTACCATCCATATTCATAATGCCAGAGGCATCTTCTTGATAAGGCTCAACTAGATACTTTGGTGCACAACAGGTGCGAGCTCAGTGGCCTTTGCATCTACAACGATGACATGAATTTTTCATTTTTATTCCACTATCACCATCTCTTCGTGGTTTCTGTTCTTTGTTCTCCCACTTCAGGTGGCGAGACATGTTCTTAAAATTACCACTACGGTAACCTTATCCTCCACGACAATTACCACGTCCAAGACCACGAGCCTGGCCTCTATAATTAAACTTTGTCACATTCTCTACAGGGAATGAAGCATAACCATTAAATTTTAGTCCAGAGACCCAATTGCAATATTAAAAATTAATCCAGTGACCAAAATGTAATTTGCCAAAAAAATCAGAAACATCGGAGGACTAAATAGTATATTTTGGGAAAGTACGAGGATCAAACAGTATTTTCTAGATTCACAAATATACAAAGAAGTCCCTGCTATTAACTAAGGACCACATTGCAATTTTATAATTAATCGGGGATCAAATTGCAATTAATCATTAAATCTGGAAGTCACAGAAAAGTCAAAGTACCAAACAATAATTTTCCGAAACGTCAAAGTACCGAACCATAATTTTCTACTGGAGTGGTAAATTTATAAAGAAATCCCTGCAGGATCTCAACTCTTTAAAGTAGGTCTCTCCAAATGATTAAAGGGGTATTCTGTCCTTAATTGAAAATACGAGAAAATATAAAGTACTAATCTGTAATCCGGTGCCCTTTTTCGGTGCACATAATATCCGTTTAGTACCTATTAGTTTGACGCGTGTGCAAGCAAGGACAAATTTGATGTTCAATGTGTAAACTTATAATTCAGTCCCTAGTATTTTCTCGCGTGTGCGAATAAGGAAATAATCCTTATTTGCGTTCCAAGACAAAATTTCACATAGATCATTGGTATTTTCTAATACTTTTATGCAAGGACGACAGAAGGTTTTTGCATGAGAAATCTTTAACAAATAAATCCAATTTTTGCAAAGAAAATTTTACAAAATTATTTTCTTTGAGAAAATCATTTATGAGCAAGAACAAAGCTTCATATGATTTAATAACATTGAGAATCCAACAAGAATGAATAATTATAAATGAGAATCTAACAAGAATGAGTAATTATAAATTGTAAGAATACTTACAAAAGTTAAGCTCAATTCTTCTCAAAAAATTATTGAGAACTTGGTAGAGAGAAAAAGAGTAAGAGAGGAGAATAGGAACTTCTCATTAATAGATCAAGAATGTATCATAATGGTAATACAATGAGTTCTATTTATAGGCTAAATGGAGAAGGTGGATAGAGAACATGGAGGAACCCACTAACCCACTAAGCTTGCTTTATGGAAATCATGGAGGAGAACATGGAGGGAATCATGGAGGAGAACATGGAGAACATGGAGGGAGGAAATGGCATCCATAATTAATACATAATAGGATTGTCTTTTTTAAAGTATATAGATGCTTTGTAAAGTGAATACACTTTTGCCAGAGAACAACTTAGTAAGCACTAAATTTGTGCCTAATACTTTTAATTAGGGACAACCCATTTTTAATACCCAAAAATGGGGAAGGACCAGTTCTTATAATTGGCTCTGTCAGTATGGGTAGATGAATTTGGGTGTTAATGATCTATAATAGCAACACCGCTAGGCGATCATTCCCTATCGAGAATTTTTTTTGAACAAGTAGATTATATTTATGCAAAAAAATAACCACTAAGTAGTTAAACTTACTATGATAGCAAAACCGCTAGGCGATCATTCCTTATCGAGAATTTTTTTACTATTTATGCACATTTCTCTAAATAAGATAAGATAATATCCTACCGAGAATTTCCACAGGATTTTATCTGGATAAGATTTCACCAAAATTACGGCTGTAATTTCAAAGTACGAAGGCTTTAACACAAAGATGTTGTAAATTTGTAAATATGCTTATATTAGAATAAAATTTACTTATAAAAAAACCCAATAAAGGATCGATTCATTTTTTTTAATTACTCCGCTCTATTTCCTCTCGTCCAAACAGGGAGGAATCTTCTTCCAAAATTGCAAAGACAGGAAGATTTTATGGGGTCGAGCCGCTCAGCCGGCCAAAGACCCAACAAGTCCATGTAGTATTTTATAAGTGAAATATTATTGCGAATAGTGTTATTATAAGAATTTGAAATATTTTTAAAAATATTTTGTTGTTATTTAAAAAATTTATATAGCTCAAACTTTAATTGCTAGGACTATACTAGGTGGTTTCCAAAAACAAATAATAATCGGCTCATCAATGTGTAGCTCACGTCAATATTAAACCAGCCATCTTTTTTCTTATTTAATGATAAAAATACGATACTCGCCTTTGCAGTTTCTGTACTTTGGCTGCAAGTGGTATAGGGAAGACGCAGACGCGTTGCGGATGAATTGATGTGACACTATGTTTTCATTTTTAGTATTTAGTATCTAATTTAGATGGCCGACTAATTAATATTCTTGTCTGACATATTTTTGAAAAGTGACAAATTCTTAATAAAAATTTAACATTGTTGAATTTAAAAATTTTTGGAATTAAGGTAGAATAACTATATCAAATCGGTCCAAGTATGACATTATGTTATTATAGTTCAATTTACTATTTTGATGAATTGGGGAACATTTTTGTAAATTTTTCTACGTGCAGAATCTTTTGTCATACTTCTGTTTTAATTTTGAGAGAGAGTTCAGAATTTTCCTACGTCCAGAGAGAGAGTTCACACTTCTGTTTTAATTTTTATAATTTTTTCTACGTGCAGAATCTTTTGTCATACTTCTGTTTTAATTTTTCTACGTGCAGAATTTTTTTACGTCCAGAGAGAGAGTTCACACTTCTGTTTTAATTTTGAGACAACCAACGATTGTAGACTTTTAGTCCGGATACTGTCTCATCGCAAAAATTCAAGATTTTCCACGTGATCTTGACTCATCTCGAGGAAAAAATTAGGGGTTGATGTTAAATGCACTTAATAAATAATGGGGGTCCATTAATTTGAGTCAGCCCACTTGATGCTCTATTGAATATTTTTTTGTTTTATCATGCTCAAAGCGGGTCTGAGATAATTGAATTAATTAATCATATGATTTGTTGATGGAAAACCTTTTTGGATGAATCATATTTTTTAACCTAATAACTTACATATCTAATTTTTTTCTCACCTTTTTCATGGAAAATAGTAGTGCGTAGCGCTTAATTTTAGTGCACATTTTATGAGAAACTTTATAGTAGTTCCTCTGTACCAAGTCACCAAGTAATTTGGTATGAACCTACCAATCCATAAGTGACAAGTGGATTAGTAGGTCAATTTAGTAATATATGATTAGGATAGTTAATTATGGCATGATATATGACTAGGATAGTTAATTATGGAAATAAAATTAAATCATTAAGTTAAAAAATAACTATTTCCAAAACTATATATTCCATTCCAAAAGAAAATAGAATTAAACCAGAATATATTAAATATTAACGTGAAGTCTTTTATTTTATTTTTTAACAGAAGCATGTACTTAACTGTTCTTAATTAATTTTTACAATTTATTTATTTTACTGTTAATTAAATGATATTTTTATTTGCAGTTATTATCAAACTACTCTTGAAATCTTGTTCAACATACACATTCAAAATAATCTATGATAAAATCCACACAATATTCGAATGACTAGTATCTATATCGGTTCGTTGTTTCATTGGTTTGGTTTAAACGAGACAAATTTTAATTTATGTACATGATACCAGAATTGTCGATCAATGATGTTTAAAAGCCCTTTTTTGCTATTTCTGATACTTTGTTAAATGACAATCTATTATATACTAGTTCCATTTTATATGATGAAGATAACGTTTTCCCGAAAGAAAAAAAAAAGCAGAGATTAAAACCATTTCCGTCTGTTCTATATCAATGAACATGATGATGTTTTTCTGCGAAAAATAAGGCAGAGACTTCTCGTTAATTTTTGCTTTAAAAGAAAATCAGCAATTTTGTGTTTCGAGACTAAAACCAAGGGAGAATCTAAATTAATTTCTCGTTTTCTTTGGTGAAGTTGCTTTTATTTTTTTTTAATTAATATAACTTGAATATATTCTATTCACTAATGGTTTAATTCTTTTCATGGAATATAATATATGGTTTAGGAAATTGTTATTTTTTTCACTGTGATTCAATAATGTTTTGATTTTATTTCCTTAACAATCTTATATCATGCCATAATTAACTATCCTAGTCATATATCACTAAATTGGCATGCTAATCCACTTGTCACTTGTGGATTGGTAGGTCCATACCAAATCACCAAGTGACTTGGTATGGAGAGACTACCATAAAATTTCTCACATTTTATGAGTGTAAATTTCATTAATTAATTCATAAGTTGTATCCCTCAATCACCGGAATTCATGCCCGGTGGATCCAAAAAGTGAAAATAAAATAAGGAAAAGAAAGAATTAATAAACCCCTAAAAAGAAATAAGAAGGAAAATGGCTGTATGATGAACTGAAATTGCAAACAAAAATATATTTAAAAATATTCCGCTAAAATGTATATAAATATTATATTGGTGGGGTCAAAATTATAGATTACATATTATATAAAAGGAGTGAATATCAAATTGAAACTTATCTCCCCTTCGCTTGGGATGTGGGGAGACATCAATCAATTTTTTTAAACTAGGATATTTAGAGTTGTGTATCATTATATAGTATTTTTATATGATTTTTCAATAATATTTATAATATTCATAAAATTTGAATCCAAAAACTTATTAAATGAATACAAAAGTTTTACCGATTATTCAAACTCCATGCATACAAGATAAAGATAAAGGGTGACGAACCTGCAATGCATGCGCGCCTATGCGTCATCCGTGCGCATTGTGATGTCTTGCTGTCTTATAATCCAACTAAATCAGTGCCGTTTGGATTTTTTTTTTAATTTCTCTTATTAAGAATAAAGAATTTTCAATTCTATTTAAAAATACGTGTCTCGATTTTTTTCATTCATAAAAATTAAACTAATAATTTTAAAAAGAATTAAATTTATTTATCATATACATCAACTCTCAATTTTAGTTTAACTTTAACTTTTAAATTCATGTTTATTTTTAGATTAAAACAAGTCTTATTTGGTGTCAAGTAATCAAGTAGCGGTCTTCTTGACCACATAAACTACCAACCGAAATTTCTTAAGCGTTGGTACCTAAAAGGGATAATAAAATAAGGGGAGAAGGAGATAAAGTAAAAGAAATTTGAACTCCAATAAACAATTGGATGAACCGGAAAAGGAGTACGCGTTGATTAAATTAATCCAACAAGAAAATTTTCGGATGATACGTTAACTATTTTTTAGAATCTTAAAAAAAAATTCATACGGTAACTACATTTTTCGAATAGTATGGTGCGTTGGTTAAATACGGAAAAGAGTACGGTGCGTTGGTTAAATATTTATTTAAGAAAATTTATTAATATTTGAAAATATTTTCGAGTATGTTTAGTTTAAAAAAATTACGGTATCTCACCTGACTCTGTAAAGTGGTCTATTCTAAAGTGATAATCTCTCTAAATTGATAAAGAAATTTGATCCCGAGTTGGGGTCTGTATTAAAATTTAATAATCTCTCTATCGTAATAACTAATACTTTTTCAGAAAATGCTAGTCTAAAATTTGGGTCCCAAGTTCATATAAAATAATATTTTTGAATAAATACATATTTATATATATACATATCTTGCGAATTTGAAAAATATTTTAAGATGCCAGTCTGTGCAAAATTTACCTGTTTGATAACTTTTACATCATTCATCTTTTGAATTATTTTTAAATGGTCCTTGTGATCGCTGTCTTGTTGTAAAAAATATATTTCAACCGAGTGTAACATTTAAATAACATTATAAGCTGAGTTTTTATATATCTCGTGACTATCATTAGGGTTGTCTTTTTTGTATTGATATATTTTTTATGAATCTTTTCGGTCTTGGTAGCATGGGAAGATTGTTTAGGAGCCATATGTATAGATGTTAATTATAACTATATTTTGATGAAAGTTTATAGATGTTAATAAATTATTTAGAAACTAAAAAGTTATTAAAATTTTCTATTAGATAATAAGTGTGATTGTTATTAATATATTTTTTGAGACTTGAAAACGGTCAAAGAAATAATTATAATTTTTTTATAACTTTTTAGACAAAATAATTTTTTGTCATATAAAAATATAAAGCGCTCTTAAGTGATAATCTCTATAAAGTAATAATTTCTCTGGTCTAAAAAATATTACTTTAAAAAGATTTTGAGATTTTACTGTGTTTAGAAGATACATACACCTGCAATTTGTAAACACATAAATGAATTATTCTATTATTTATTTATTTGTTTATGTTCTAGAATATATTTTTTTAAGCAGTTTATGTTCTAGAATCTAGATGGCTCCTTTTTTGTCTGAACTTATGTTCTAGATGGCTTATTCCCAGGTTGAAGAGAAACTTGGCCGCCAAGCTATTTCGCGGGGGCTAAATGCCAAAAAGCCTCCACCACATAGACAAACTCCACATCGAAAAGCGGTAATTTTTCCATGAGTAAATTACACTTCAGTCAGTGCATAATATTGAAATATACGGGTCCCTCATTTTACTTTGAATAATTTGCTTTTTTGTCTCTGCATTTTTTTTCTTAATTTATTCCAGAGATCAGATCAATGCAACCATGCCTCCCAACTACGAATGATACTGACTAGCAAATGATGATCGTCAATAAGATTTTACATAAAAATAGCACGATTTTTATAATTTCATAGCTTAAAATTGAAGCCAATGAAGAGGATGTTATGTTGATTCATGAAGGGGGAATAATTTAAAATTGAATCGAGAGATGGAGAATTCGAGTTGAGTACTCTGTGTTAGAAACAGAGAACAGTGAGAGAGTTTTGAAGCAGCGAAATTTCCTTGTGGTGGTCTATTTAAGAAAAGGCTGAAGTAGATCCCTTTGGGGTGACCCTTTGTTTGGGAAAGGAATTTGCAAATGTTAAACGCTGGGATGCACCGATTTAATAGACCGCAACAAAGTTATCCATGTCAAATTTTAACGCAAATTAATTTTCAAGTCCTGAATTCGAGTTGAAGATTAGTGTAGTGTGGTGAAGTTGACCTAAAATGAGATGAATGGTGATTAGCCGGATGATGGTGTACTTGATTAGGATCTAAGTCGAGGCAAGAGTTTGACTCTTTTTTCGTAAGATGAGATTATCTCGTATTCAGTGCTTACGGACTATGGCAATCGTCCCCAAGATACAATGATTTCGCACTTCAAGATCATAGCACAATGACTCTCGAAGCCTCAGCGAACCTTTTGATATTCGGAACTTTTCTGAGAGAAAGAGAAGAGACTATTGCTAATGAATGCGTATGCAATGAGTTTCTGGTGTGCTTTGCAAATGAGGGGAAGATGCCTATTTATAGGCTGCAGATGGGATGGAGGTAGGCAATTTCGAGGAGACGCGTCATTTCGGCCAGCAGATAGGTTGTGTCTTTCAGGCACCTTTTCGGCCAGCCAGAGACACCCCCTTGGCAGGCGGCAGGCAGCACGATCGTGTCCCTTCGGCAGCCTGTAGCTCTCCGGAATCGGGCAAAGTTTTAAGGCTCCTCTGGCTCCTCGCGATGATGCGCACATGCGAAGTACCAAGTATGCCTCAAAGTACCCATTGCGACCTGCGTCCAATGCGCCATGCCCATACGTACGGTATTCTTCTGATAGATCAGTGACGTTATAAAGGTTCCTGTGGATGTGGAGTAGAGAAGATTGGTTGAGAAAGTATGGCGCCGAAGAGTAGGGTGAAGCTTGCGCGAATACGGTTTCTCCTGATGTGTTGAGTGATCGAGTGAAGATCCATGGTGAGTAGATACTTGTGGAAGATTTCAGGTAGAGTTTTCAAACTATGGAGCCTAATAGGTGCTCAAAAAAAATTTTGGATGATCGAGTGAAGACCATACAAGAGTATCCATCAGATTGAGGCGGACGATGAAGTTATTTTCGGGTGGAGCATAAAGCTTAATGGAAGAGGCACGCAGTGAAGATGATGATCCGATGTGGAAGAGCAAGTAAAGCTCGAGATGTCGATTGGTTTTGGAATTTGAGCCAAGGTGGAGATTGCTGGGAATGTCTCAACTTCCTATTTAATTATTGCCTAATGTGATAAGATTCTAATTAGGAAAGAACTCCAGGGTTAGACTCCTATAAATAGGAGGACAGTGTTGAGGAGTTCCTTGGGGCTAAACACAATGGGTACGATAGTATAGGCAGGGAGAAGGGCTCGAGGCGGGTAACCTCGCCATAGCCTATGTATCCGTTGTACTTCATATCATAGTGAAGATCGACTCTACCCCCATGGAATAGGTCAGTTGACCGAACCACGTATATCACGTATCCTCGCTGTTCCTGTTATTCTCCTATCTCTCTATTGTTGTACATGGGCCTATCAAAAGTGTTTTCGCTGTCCTAACACAACGGGCCATGTATCTTGTTAGAGCAATTGGCTTGGATACCATGTTAGAATTTCTATTTCCAACCCAAAATCTTAAGGCAATATGTAGGTGGATACACTTATAAATTAGTCCAATCTACATGTAATTTTCGATATGAGATTCTCTCCAACAAGTTGGTTAATAATATGCATCAGACGAGAATACAACCTTTTCTCAATCTTGAAAAATAGCATGGATTATATTTTTTTAATTATGATACTCATATTGGGCTATATCTTATTTATCTTATTTAGAATGTGATTTCTTAATAATATTTTTCTAATTATGATACTCATATTGGGATAAATCTTATTCATCTTGTTTTTCATTAATAATATTTACCAAAATTTTAACTGAACGAATTAATCATATCATAGCAAGATGATGTTATCGAGCTACGTAAAACAATCCGTCAAGAGGTCTAGGATTCGCTGACGAGGATCCGATTAATAAGCAACAATCATTACATTCTCACGTAACTTGTCCTATAATATATCGGGTAATTTTTCAAAAGAGGGTTAATTTCTCCGACAATTTCCTGAATGGGGTTGTCAGGGGATGTTTTCCTTGTCTGGGGTCGAGTCAGAAACTGCTCAACGGGAATCGTTTTTTGTTTTGCCAAAAACTGCTCCACGCGGAGCATTTTTTATTTTGCCAAAAACCGCTCCACCGGTAGAGCGTTTTTTGGCAAACCAAAAAATGTGTTGTCACCGAAAAAAAAAATTAGCTGCACTGAGCAAGGGGATGGCTCTTGTTCGGAATCGAAATGAAGACTTCCACAATTTTAAATAAGTACTCTAACCAATCAATCTACAAGAGCCTATTGATTTATAACTTTGTAATAAATAATATATTACATATATACGATTTCTATGAAATATGTAATATATTACATAAATAAGGGTTCCAAACAAAATTACCCAAAGCGAAGGAAAATTACGGGAAAATTTTTTTTTATACCAAAAACCACTCCACTGAGAGCTTTTTTATGAAATACGTATTTATTTAAAAATAATATATTTCATAAATATGTATTTCATAAATACATATTTATTTAATAAATAATATATTACATAAATACAAATATATATAATATACATAAATAATAATATATTACATAAATATAGATAATATATTACATAAATATGTATTTCATAAATACATATTTTTGTAATAAAAAATATTACATAAATACATATTTATGTAATAAATATTATTTTATATAAATATGTATTTATGTAATATATTACATATTTCATAGAAATCGTATATATGTAATATATTATTTATTACAAAATTATAAGTCAATAGGCTCTTGTAGAATGGTTGGTTAGAGTGCTTATTTAAAATTGTGGAAGTCTTCGGTTTGATTCCGAACAAGAGCCTTTGTGTGCTCCACAGGGAGCATTTTTTGGCAAACCAAAAAACGCTCCCGGTGGAGCGGTTTTTGGCTAAACAAAAAATGCTCTCCGTTGAGCGATTTCTGGCTCGACCCCAGACAAAAAAAATATTTCCTTACAACCCCATTCAGAGAATTGTCGGGGAAATTAACCCCCTTTTGAAAAATTACCCTAATATATCTCTCCAAGTTTGCCGTTGGGATATGGGAACATTAATATAAGCTTGGATTTTGACTCTCTTTTTTTAATGCACGCATATACGTTTTTTTGGTCTCATCAAATTATAACCTTAATTTGGCTACGATTACTCAACCCTCACGTTATTGTATATTTATAGAGCACTTTAGTTGTCTCTTCGGCTATCGTTTAATCCATTGTGCGTTATCGTTTTCAGTTAATTGAACCGTCGCCATTTTTTGCTAGTAAAATTTAAAAATTCATAATTTATTTTATATTCATGTCATTACAGTGATCATTGTTATTAATAACTTTTTTTAAAATTTGGGTCCACGTAAAACTTTATGGATTTATTCAATTCTCATAATATTTCAATTTGTATTCAATGGTATGTAGAATCCAAAATAGCTCATAAAATAATTAGTGACTTTGACTAAAAATTAATGAGTAATATTTCAATTTGCATTAAATAGTAGGAAAGGCAACATAATTAGTAACGAAATTTGACTAAAAATTAATGAGTCAACTTTTTTAAGAAGTAAAGGATTAAAACGCCTTTAAATTTCAACTGTAATCTCCCTATAAAATAACTAAGTCTTGTCTACATTTTATCATCCGAATAGAAAATGATGGGTACCTATGTTATGTTGGTCATCTTATGTATTAGTTTGACTTACGAAGGCGTGAAAGGATTAACAAAAACAAAGGTACTCATGTGTACTCTTTAGAGTTCTTGACATAATTTCTTTACTCTATTCTTTCTTTGTTTTCTTATTTTCAAACTTGAAATGCTTGGTTTGCGTTGTTATTGTTTTTTAAACTTTTATTTGACTAAAATGAAATAAGATGATATTTATAAAATAAATTATTATACTTTTAAATCGATACTCTCAAATTACTATATGATTTGATAGAGGTTAGAGAGTTGCATATGGGAAGATTGAATGATTTTATTGTAAGGGTCATAGGATAACAAGTAGGGAAAAAAATAAGCTCCTATTATTATTATTATTATTATCTATCATCTCCAAATCGTTACTCACAAATTTACTTTATGTTACTCGTAATCTGTCCAATTAGTCTTAAATAAAACTAGATCTCATCATATTCTTACAACTTTTATCAGATCCATATATATCTTTAGAAATTTCTAATAATATACTAACAACTTCATATAAACCTTTTGCACAAAGCAGTTACAAGCGAATAAATTAACCGAAGTTAAAAGAAAGTCAAAAAATATATATAACTATAAAATATTGATATTTCACATTCTTCACTGAGACTTCCTTTGCCATTGCCTATTTCCACCATTGTTAAAGTAGTGTGTCATACAACCCCATATTTATTCTCTGTTGTCTTAAACTTTTTACTACTAACTGATTTTTTTATTTCAATTAAAAATTAGAACTTATTTGCTTCATGTTTAGAGTAATTATATTATCTGACGTTTTCAAAAACTTATATTATCTTTTAACATGGATGTTTAGAGTCGTGTTTCATTTTACTAATTTTACTTTTGTAGTTTTCATTTATTGAGTGCATTGATATATATAAGCAACTTGCTTTGCAACATCCTTTGTTCCAAAATCATAAAATACAGGTATTTGTCTTATTTGTATCGTGGACTCAAGATATTTATTAGTGATATTATTTTGCTGAACAACTATTACACATGTGTAAAGATAGAGCCAAGCTTCAAAATGGAAAGAGACCCAAGAACTGCTTTGAGATACAATAAAAGTGAAACACTTGGATTCTTTAAAGATAATATTTGTCCAAATAGTTCGGTACCTATTCAACGAAGACAAGGTGGAGTAATACAACCACTAACATTGAATTATCCTGGACAACATGTAAGTTTACTACTACAACCATCCAAGTTTTATTTGAAATATTTTCATCCGCTCCGCTCAAATTATCGTCATAATTTTTCAGTTCAATTAGTATTTTAATTTAAATCAAAGAAGTGTTACAATATCAATTTTTATTTATTAGTACTTTAGAAAAAATTACAAAACAATAAAATTATTTTTCAACATATATGTTATATGGTGTTGCTATTTCTTCTTTAATTTACATAATAATATAATTATTTATCAATAGATATTTCATGTATTGTTACTATTTCTAATTGCTATCATTTTGTGGTAGATATGTTGGATTTTTATACACATAGGTTGTTAGGGAAAAACTAAAATATTGTGAGTTGTGTTCAATAGGTTTAATGTGTATGTTCTTTTTATAGGTGGTGAATTTTGATCAATATGATTTTATGTGTAAGTTCCAATTTTAGGTGGCATGTTATCATCAGATCGATTGGATCACTTAAATATTACTAAAATTAATATAAGTAATTTATAATCGATAAATTTAAGTATATCTCAATATATATAAGATTTTATATATTCGTCCATTAGAATTTATATTTTGTACATTTATATTGAATCATACAAAATTCATTTTTCTCTCTTAAATTTTACTAGGAAAATTTTTTTTCTAAATTTTCCTATTGCTTATAATAGGAAAACCATAACAATTATCATGTACTAGTAAAAAATTGCCTCAAATTCTTCCAATAAAATTTTGCTATTTTGAATCTATTAGTTCTTTATGCTTCCATGTTATTTGTTTGGCACCTTATTAATCATTGAATTTTAATGTTAGCTCCACATAACACAACTTCAATGCACCTCTTCCGACACCCATAATATGATCGCAACATTGAAGTAGGAGATAGTTTCTCGCGTGAATTAAAATAATTGTGTTCACCAAGAGGATGCGTTAAATTTTATTTTCTTAATTAAGATTAATTATTTTTTACGTTATATATATTTTTCTCCTAACGCATCCCCGTCCGTATATATTGTGACTAAAAACAATAAAATATTTTGCTACATTGAATATTGGACCTAATCCGGAATATCATGGAGGCATTGCAACTATGAGTATAGAACAAACATCGATAGAACCTAATCAATTTTCTGGAGGATTAATTTGGATTCATAATGGACCACCAACCGAAGCTAATACAATTTCTAATGGATGGATGGTGAGTGTCAATAATATTGAGAATCTTGTATTTATTTTGGAGATTTTATACATTCATATATACTAAATAGTTATAATATCTTACTATTGTATATGTAATTGACTTTTTGTTTGATTGCATCTGTAATCTTGACTTTGTGTTTTGGTAGATTCTTTATTAAACGAATGTATCTATAATTATTTCATATTTATTTATAATAAAAATTTACTTATCGAAAAATATCTTACTATTGTAACAAAAGAATTCGTTTGTATGCAAAATACTTTAAGTATTTAGTAGCGGTTAAAATAAATAGGAAGATTCTAATTATTTTAAATTAAACTTAACTTGGGTTAAATTAACAAATCTTTGGAAAAAAAACTAATCCTTAAACTTCAAAAATCATAATATGATTGTGGTCAAATAAGTTAATTTTGGTAAATTTACTCGTAGGTGCAAGATGTTCTAATTTGGTCAATATAATCCATATGAATAGAAGCCATAGTACATTAAATCTTACCATAGTTAGAAGTTCTTGGGCTTAAATTTAGGGGTAACATTACTCTAGGTATGAGTAGATCCTAATTTTGAAGCAAATATATTATCATAAACCAAAAGAGTTTAATAAAAAATACAATAATTAATTCTTACTGATTGATTTTTTAAATAAATTTCTAAATTTTATTACAAAAGTAAAAAGAAAAAGTAAAACAATAACCCTATCATCTAGCTAAGAGGGGGTTACACTGGGTATTCAAAGAGGGGGTTACACTGGCTAATAGACCAATGGAGAGCTCAGCACGCCTACTAGCTGGCCCAATAATCGGGTAGTCTGGAGGGATGATCACTAACCAGCAAACAATACCAACCTACTAGCTACCTCTAGCTAACCCACAAGCTGGACAGTCAAGAGAGACTACCACCAAATAATATATTATCATTCTCTCAAAATAAGTCAAATGTATGCAAATATATAATGTTGAAACATATATTGAAAATTCTCCTAAGAATTCAAAATAATTTATTTTTGTGTAGTTTTTTCTAAGTCATACTGTGGTACGTAGTTTAAATTGAGAATATCATCAAAATAAATTAATTATATTATATACAATTGAAATTAGTTTAAATTTGATACCAATATTTTAGGTAAACCCAAAACTCTACGGTGACAACATAAGTTGAATTACAGAATCTTGGACGGTAACCAATAACTCCCTTGCATCAACTACTTTAATTGGACTTTTCTATTCTACACTATATTTTTGTATATCTCATTATGTATAAGGTACTTTGTCTATGTAGGGAAATGGTTACAAAAATGGTTGCTATAACACATTATGTCCGAGATTTGTACAAATTATTCAACAAATATATTTAGGCCAAGATTTTGGAGATCCTTCCCCTATTAGTTCGACAAAACTTTTTGAATCCAGATTCTCAGTAGTTCAGGTACATCACATCTACAAGAATAATTTATATATTGAATTAACATAGAAAAATATGGTTTTGTCTATCATCACTATTATGCACTCTTACCATGTGTTTGGTCATAAATAAATTAGAATCTCAGATCATTTTATATGAGTTCTATAAGGAGGTTACTCAAACTTTTGTGAAAAAATGATAGTTGAATTTAAAAGATACTCTAATGAACTAAAATTAGCTTAGAAAGAATGTGCATAAGTAGAACGTATTTGGAATCTACATCATATTTCATTTCCTAATATTTTTGTTAACTTTTGTAGGATCAAGCATCCGGTAATTAGTGGTTGATGCTTTATTATAATAAGATTGGCCATTGGCCAAAAGAAATATTTATCCATTTGAATAGAGAAGCCATAGCTATTGCATTTGGTAGAGTAGCTTATGCACCTATAGGACAATCTAGCGCGCGCATGGGGAGAGGAACATTCGCTTCTCGTGACAATATAAGTTCATCAATTTTTGATACTATTCAAATAGTTGATAAGAATTACCATATAGTTAATTTTGACTATTGAAAGTCAACAATATTTGTTGATAGTAAAAAATGCTATAGTTTAATTCATTGAAAATACCAACGAATATATGGAGAGATCTTTACTTATGGTGGTCCAGGCAGAAAAAATTGCGGCATCTAGATGTTAGTTTTCTTTGTCAATGATCTATCTCATACCAATAAAACATTATGCCTACCTTCAAAATAAATGAGTCATGTAGATAACAGAGAACTTTGGGTCTTATAAAAGGGAACTAGATTGCCATTTGATTCTAGAAAAATGATAATTTCATTCACAATGAGTTTGCAAGTGTTGCGCTTTGAGTTTCTGGTTGATAAGCTAAGTCTGCTCAATATTTATAGCTTAACTTATGGGAGAGTATCAAGATCAAGAGGTGGTGATCATCACATACTTGCTAATCTAATGAAGGAAGAAGAAGGGAAAGGGAAAGAGTCATTATGGCTATTGAAATACAATGACCCCCACACGGGAGAAAAGAGAGAGAGCTTGTCAAGTGAGACACATGCAGGGGCGGAGTCAAAAAATTTGGGGAGTGGGGGCAATATAATTATTTTTCAAAATGTTCAACGAATGTAATTACAACATTTATAATTGTCCTCTACGATTACTCATGCGCTGAAATCGCTCCATAATAGATACATTGTCAATATAATCAAATACGACTTTCTCGATATATGTAATTAAACAATCAGAAGCACATAAGTGTGTTTGATACTGCCTTTTTTTCAACTCAGAATACCTACTAAAATAGGTGCTCAAATATTGTTTCTGATTCATCAAAGCATGATATTTTTTCACGGATTGAGAATGACTGCTGTTAAGTTTTCCTGCATGAGTAGTAAACCTTTCTGGTTTATTCCAAGAACTAAAACCTTCCACAACAAAGGAGTTTTCACCTCCGTGCTTGTCATTTTCAGACTTAAATAAATAGCAACAAAGACAAAATATAGCTTCTTTGTTTATGCTATACTCCAACCAAGTTTTATGATCATCAAACCAAGCGGGATTAAAAGAACGTGCCACAGTTCCGAATTTCTTTTTCTAAAAATTATGTCGTCTAGGCTGACAAGGTCCAGATAACAGGTACTTTTTTCTTACTCTATCACGGACATCAGGATGATATAATGAAATTTTTGGTCCCAAACCAGGATCTGAAGGAAGATTTTCTAAATCAATCTCGATATAAGCTTGCTTAAAACTCCTTTCTGTGCTTTTAGAACCACTAACTTCGTCAATAGGCCTCTTACCTTTTGTCACGTACTTATCCATAACTGATCAAAAATATAAAACCAAACAGATTAATATAAATCAATACTGCAATAAGGAAGACAATTTGCAAAAAATGACAACAAGACTACCCACATAGAGATCATAAAAGTTCAAGAAACAACGATAAAGCAATCAAAAGAAATCACGAAAAATAAATTGCAAAAAAAACCCACAGAACAACTAACCCAAAGCAACCAAAACGTAAACAAATACAATACCAGTTGTCCTATTTGAGATGACCGGAGCACTTTAGGGGTGATCGGAACAGCTTGAATATTTTAGGGTTTCAGAATGATTTTGATTTTAAACTGGTATAGTTTACTATATTAGAATAAATAAAGAAAATTGGGAAGTGAAAAAAAAAGGTTCGGTGAGCACTAAGAAAATTAAAATTTTGGGTCAGAACTTTCTTTCTTGAACAAATCAGCCCAGTACAACTCTTAATTTCTAAGTATATTTATTATTTGGATATTAAGATAATTTGAATTTATATTTTTCTATCCGAATCCGAATACGGAATAAATTTTTTGGATAATCCGGATCCAAATTTGAAGATAAAATTATCTAAATTTTTAGGTTAGTTAATTTTTTAGTGGGGTCAATTTCTAATTTTAGTGGGGACATACATTAAAAAATATACTTAATTATTAAAAAAAATAATTTTAAGTGGGGGCAATTGCCCCCCTCAATTACACGTCCCTCCGCCCTTGGACACATGTGATGACGTGGGGCATTTTCATCTTTTCCCTATTTGAAGCGAAGAATAAATGTCGACGTTGTGTTTGTTTTGAATAGTATGAACAGAAAGTCGAGCGGGAGAAAATGTTGAGTTTTATACGATAAGAAAGCAACTATCATCTTCCCCAATCGTCCAGCTCTTTTCTTCTTCAAGCTCACATAATCTTCCACGGGTTAGTTCTTCAATAAAGCTTGAATTCCAGCCCAAATAGATGCATGGATCTGAGCCTTCCATTCTTATGCCTTCATTTTCTGCATACCTGTTGATATTCTTATCATTTCCATCTTGGTTGTGTTTGAGCTATTACCCATCTCTTTTATTAATCCTAACACTGGTATAATAACATTTGGTTAACTGAGTATCTTCGAAGGCATAAGAATGGAAGGTTCAAGGAGTATTATAATTCATCTCAATAACTCAAATTGGGTGACATAGAAGTCAAGGATGGAGGACATTTAATATTGCAAGGATTTGCATGAGCAGATTCAAGATGATAAGGCCAAACTAGAAGCAACTATGGCTGCGAATTGGAACAAGTTCATCCGTAAGCTATCAGATATATTCCTGAATGGTTAGATGATAGTGTGTTTCACCATGTGTCCAACGAAACTAATGTACCTCAATTATGGTTAAAATTGGAGTCATTGTTCGAGAAGAAGACAGTTGCGAAGAAAGCTTTTCTGATCAAGGAGTTGGTGAATGTAAAACTTTGAGAAGGTGTTAAAGTGACTGAGCATCTCAACAATTTCCAAAGTACGATCAATCAGTCGGCCATAATAGGTATACAAATCGACGATGAGTTGGAAGCACTATTGCTTTTAGGGTCATTACCTAACAATTGAGAGGCATTTGTCGTAACTACAATTAACTTTTCCCTTAATGATGTATTGTCTATGGATAATAAAAAGATAACATGTTGAATGATGAAACTAGGATAAAGTCAACGACTTCAAACTCAAATATTATCCAAGTGTTTGTTGCCGGGAACCGAGGAAGGAGCAAGAGTAAAGGACCTAAAGGCCATGAGAAGAGTGAAACAAGTCAAGACAAGATTCAAACAAAAGTTCCATCCCTTGGGTGTGCATTCAGAGTTCTTCACCACGTATAAAGTTGGTGACATTAGTAAAGTGAAGACTGGGAATGAATGATAGCATTTCTGAAATCCCTCCCCAAATTGTTCTTGCTTTTTTTGCAGGACACAGCTCGAAGCATTGACTCCCACAGACTGTCAATCAAGTGCTCCCTCGAGCACACCCAAGGGAGCAGTTTTGTAAACAAAGATGGAAAACACCATTGTTTAAAAGGTCATGATTTCGAGAGTTGATCAGACTAGATTCGGTGCTCAAGGACGCTCGGGAGATCAATTGCTCCGTATTGCGTATTACTTGGGGCCCCCGTATTTTATCAACATGGATAATCTCTATAGATCGAGGTTTGAGCTGGGATTCAAGTCAAGCCGGCCAAAGACCACTCTTTCTCACTCTTTTTTATCCATGTCTAATTAAAAATTACACATAATTAAAGATTATCAATGAGAGTTCTTGAAATTGGTATTTTAGAATAAATCTTATAAATATAAAAGTTACTATTAAGAGATCTTTCCTAAAAAAATTTAACAATACTCAATTCTAAACTAGCTATCTTTTTTTTACAAGTAGAAATTTTATTAATCAAAATAAATTACAACATAGGAACAAACAAGCTAAGGCCTAACTACACTAGGTGTGTAACTTCGACACTTCACAAATTTGAATTAAAATAAAGTAAAAGGTCATGATTACATATAGTCTTGGTGTCCTTAGCAACACAACCATTCTCAAACATTGTAGAGGATAGAATGAGTGGTAAATTTAAGATTACACGTAGCACCGTAAAATATAATTGCATTGCGATGTCGCCATAATCGTTATAGCACGGCTCCAAAGAGGGCAAAACATAAGCACTTTACCCAAGTTGGAATACTTTAAAGTACTACACCCGAGCTGGAATACTTTAAAACATACAATTGTAAACTGATTAGAAAGATCCAATTGTAAGAATTCTTAATTCCAGGAAGAAACCAGAAAAAAGAATGCAACAGTTGATTTGACATTCTTTTCTAGGATGAATTTTTCCCTCTGCAAAATGCTATCGGAAGTTATCAGCTGGCCAGGTAAGGATACGTGTGCATCCTTTAGATATGTAACTAGTAAAGAACTTCGAATATTCTAATTCAAATCTTAAAAATGAAAAAAATACATATTAATCTAGCCGAGGCACAAGTCCCAATTCCAAACGATCATCAAGTTATTCAAAATTTCTAAACGAGATATTGGGAATCACATAGAATCATTAATACAGTTAAGAAACGGAAGCCCAGAGATTAATAAAAATGGAATAGCCCCTGGCTATATATAACAAGTTATTTTCCAGGTACTTAAAAACTGGATCAGTATTTGTCAGGATCAGGATTACATGTATATCTACCGTACAAAAATCCCACATCCTATTAACCAACGAAAGTTAATAGAATAAAGGAAAAAAATAAACGAACAACCCCAAAAAAAATTAGAAAAAATAGAAAAACGATACACGTGGAAGCTAAATTGGGCTGTAAGAAAACAGGGGAGGAAAAACAGAGGAGAGGAGAGGAGTAGTTGGTTTTTTGGGGGCTATTTTTGCGAGAGAAAGTGGGAATGAGCTTGGAGTGAAGTGGGTTGGGAGGAGGGAGGAGAATGAGGTTATTATATAGCAGTATGGTGAGTGACTCAGTTACTTGGCTGCCAAGAATCAAGATTTAACTGAGTTGGGGGATCTTCGACTCGGTGTTCGGTATCTCAAATTCTTGGGTCACCCGCACTCCACAAGGCTATAGATGGAAATTAGTGCCCGGAAACAAGAAGAGCAAAACGTCATTTTGGTACCAAAAGAATTAAATTTTAGTACGATTTTGTTTACATGCTCCGTTTGTTTTGTTGAAGAATAATTTAAATGAAAAGTATTTTCCATGCTTTTAAAGTTAGGGTTCCCTTTTTTTCCAAAACTATTTAGTGCCCGGAATACTCGCAAGTCGAATTGTTCCGGTTTGAAGAGGACAGAACCTCAAATTGTAGCAAACTTATAAAATTTAACATTAATGTATTCTTATGGGTCAAACTTGAAATCCCTTGTTAAACTCGATGAACAATATCAATTGATCTAAATATTCGTGATAAATTTTGAGATACTAAAATACTAAATACTACATGGTAAAAAATATATACTTATTAAAAAGAATACTACTAGGTCCAGGTGTAAACAACTAGTACTGATAAAACCGTTGGATACCAGAGCGAAATTTCATTAGAGTATCAGATACTAATTTAAATTTCTACTTAGATACGTGCTTATCTAGTACCCTATCTAGTATCTTGATGTTCGGGTGTTGTACCTTCGTATAATTCGATGTAATTATCCCTTGTAATTATCTTTGGCAGTTTTAATTCTTTTTACTTATAAAAAAAACCTATAACCAAAAGCACAAGGCGTTGACAAGTTTACCGAAGTCTGTTGGGTTATGGAGCTTGTTTGGTACTCAGAGAAGGCGTTGGATGATCGAGTGAAGACCACGCGAGAGTACGAACAAACGCCAAGTGAATGGTGTGTGAAAGACGGAGTTTGTGATGGACCTAGCGGCCGCGAAATGTCTAGCGACCACTAGGAGGGAGAAACAGAAAGTTAAAAATCTGAGGACCGAGCTAAGAAGATAGCAACAGCCAGGTCCGGCCGACTGCCTTAATTCATTTCCTGTTTTATTTGTTTTGTGATCCCCACTCTAATTAGGGTTGTTCCTCTATATAAATCTATGTAAGACCTATTGTAATGCGTGAAAAAAAGTGTAGTGACGCACAAGAAATCTAGTGGAAAATTTCTGGCTTGACACGCCCCCAGACGTAGTCATTCTTGACGAGTTGGGTCACCAAATTGTGTTATTTTCTTCATTTCGATTCATTCTCATTCGATTGCTGGCCTATTATTATTTTCTGATAATTGGTATCAGAGCTTGAAGATTAGAGGGCTGTGGAAGCAGTCATGATAGGTGAAGGAAATGTTGTGTTCGGAGGGTTCGGTGTACTTGACTAGGATCTACAGCAGTCGAGGCATGTGTTGGACACTTTCTCCGTAAGACGAGATTGTCCCGTATATTTCAGTGCGGTACGGCCTACGGCAATCGTCCCCAAGATACAACGACTGTTCTGGCATTTCCAAGAACGTTGCACACGTATCTCGAAACTTTTGGGCGAACTCTTATATACCCAGAACTTTCGGACGGACTATTTGCAAGTGAAGAATGGGGGAAAAGGAGAAGACAACAATGCTTATGGAATGCACTTGCTGCTGGGATGATCTACAAATGAGGGGGAGAGGCCTATTTATAGGCGCTGGAAGAGTGGCAGGCAGGCACTCTGAAGGGGCACGAGGCACTTCCGAAGAGAAGCGACTCAGGCAGGCAGCCAGATCGCTCGCGGCTCTTCAGAGATGTCCCATCGCTAGGCAGATGCTCTAGCCTCTTTGTGTCCCTTCATGAATTACTTGCAGCCCTTCGGCCGTCTGGAAACTTCCGGGATGTTCCAGCCCCTCGTGCCTCTTTGGTGGCCATCCTGGTAGGCGCTCGCAGCCCCTCGTCACTTTGGTAGCTACGCAGCTCTCTCCGAACTCGGGTAAAATACTTAAGGCTCCTCCAGCTCCTCGTGACGATGCGCACGTACGAAGTACCAAGTGCACCACAAAGCACCCATTAAAACCTACGTCCAATGCGCCATGCGCACACGCACATATGCCTGCGCGTGCTCGTGCTCATGCTCGTGCTCGGATGGTGCTACGCACCATCCTCGTCGCGGTCCGAGTTGGCTTTCCTTCCAGGTGGTCAACTTATTTCCTAGTCCATAAGGAGTTTCTCCTTATAAACTAGAGAAAAGTTGGTGCCACTTTCCAATGTGGGATTGCATTTTCTATTTTCCTTTTGGGCTTCCCACTTTGGGCTTTGCATTGAATTTTTATTCAAGCTTTTCCAACAGGAAAGTCGCCCATCGAGAAGTTCGATGGCCTGCACAACGAGTTCTGAAAGATGTAGATAGAGGACTATCTATATGGCAAGAATTTGCACCTAGCTCTTAGTGGGAAGAAGCCCAAAGACATGAAGGAAGAAGAGTGCGGTTTGCTGGACAGGAAGGCGATGAGCGTTTTGTCTAGGAATATTGCCTTGCATACGGTAAAATCAAAGATTACCAAAAAGATGCTGGAGACTTTTTTTGAGATGTAAGTGAAGCCATCACCGTGAACAAAGTGCACATGATGAGGAGGTTTTCCAATCTCAAGATGACAGAGAGTACGATGGTGGCCAAACATCTTAACAAGTTCAACACAATGATTACCCAGTTGAGCTCGGTTAAGATCAACTTCGACGACGAGGTACAAGCCCTTATTTTGCTGAGTTCTTTACCTGATAGCTGGAATGATACTATTACTACTTCCAGTGCCTCAGCGGGAAAGGTATAGCTTAAGTTGGACGAGGTGAGGGATTTGACCATTAGTGAAGAGATCTACATGACAGAATCCAGAGTAGTCTCGGGTGCAGCTTTGAGTGCAGGGAATAGAGGGAGGTCCGAGTCAAGGGAGAAGTCGAAGAAGGACCAGAGCATGTCAAATTTGAAATCAAAAAAGGGATCCAGGAAGGACAAGAGCTCGGTCCAGTGCTAGAATTGTGATGAGTATGGTCACTTTCAAGATCAGTGTACGGCACCAACAAGGGAGAACAAGTCAGCTAACACAATAACAAATGACCACAGTGATGTGTTGGTTCTGAGTGTGAGTAGTTCATTGGAGGCTTGGGTGTTGTATTCTGGAGCATCTTTCCGTTCATGCAGTAACATAGGGATAATGAAGCGGTATACCCCAAGTGATTATGGAAAATTTTATCTAGCGGATGATGAACTGATGCAGGTTGTAGGCAAGGGGCATGTTTGAATCACCATGTCGAATGGATCTTTGTTGTGGTTGAAATGGGTGAGGCATATTCTTGGGTTGAATATAAATTTTATTTCCATGGGACAGCGAGATGATAAAGGTTATGTGGTGACCTTTGGTTGCAGGTTATGGAAAATCACCAAAGGAGCTATGGTAGTGACTCGAGATTTGAAGAAAGATATATTATTTATGAAAAAGAACACACATGATAACATTAGTCTTGGAGGTGCAGCATATGATATAGATTTGTGGCATAGTCGACTTTGCCACGTGAGTGAGAAGGGGATGAAGGTACTATGTTTAAAAGGGAAGCTACTAGGCTAAAAGACAGTTGATATTGATCTTTGTGAGCATTGTGTACTTGGAAAATAGAAGAAATTGAGCTTTTTAAGAGGTGGCAGGTCCCTGAAGAAGCAGAAGCTTGAGTTGGTCCACAATGATTTGTGGGGCCCGACACTAATGACATCCTTGGATGGTGCATCGTATAACATGATTTTCATTGATGATTCCACAAGTAATGTATGGATTTACTTTTTGAAACATAAGTCAGGTGCCTTCAACGCCACCAGAAAGTGGAAAGTCTTAGTAAAAAAAGAGACAGATCTTACAGTGAAGTGCTTGAGATCAGATAATGGCAGATAGTACAAGCTCCAAGAGTTCAAGGAGTACTGTGTAACGAATGAGATTTGCATGAAGAAGATAGTAGCTAGAACTCCCTAGCAGAATGGCATCGCTGAGAGGATGAATATGATGCTCAATAAGAGGGCCATAGACATGAGATTGAAATATGGCCTACCGAAGATATTTTGGGTGGATGCAGTCAAGACTGCTGCATTCTTGATCAATAGAGTGCCTTCTATGCCTTTAAAAAATTATAAGTTTTAGTTAAGAAAGAGACAGGTCTTAAGATGAAGTGCTTGAGATCAGATTATGGCAGAGAGTATGAGCTTTAAGAGTTCAAGGAGTATTGTGCAGCGAATGAGATTTTCATTGAGAAGATAGTAGCTGGAACCCTCCAATAGAATGACATCGCTTAGAGGATGAATAATATGCTCAATGAGATGGCCAGGACCATGAGATTGGAACATAGCCTACCGAAGAGATTTTGGGCAGATGCAGTGAACACTGTTGTATTCTTGATCAATAAAGGACTATCAGCTCCTTTGGAGAATGGGATACTGGAGAAAGATTGGAGTGGTAAGGAGATTAATCTTTCCTGTCTTCGTGTATTTGGTTGTGTTACATTAAGTCCACGAAGTGTGTGTTCATTGACTACGGAGGAGATTTGGCTTCAGATTTTGGGATGAGGGAAGTCGCAAAGTCATTCAGAGTCAAGATATCATATGAAATGAGAAGGTAATGTACAAGGACAGGGGGAGTGCATCTGATGCAGAGAGTTCTAGTAGTGAGGTGATCAAGTTAGATATCTCAAACTCGGGTGGGAGAAAGAAAGTACTAAATGGCCAGGAGGTCGTAGAGGAGGCAAAACCAAGTTCTCCACCACCAATGTTTCCGCAGCAGAGATCCACAAAGTTGCATAGGATGCCAAATAGCTATTTGCCAGCTAACTACTATCTCTTTTTGACAGATGGAAGAGAACTGGAGGATTTTGTAGAAGGACAATGTACTCCACAGTGACAGCCAGAGTATAATTCACTTGGCAAAGAATTCTGCTTTCTACTCAAAGACCAAGCATATTGAGTTGAGGTATCACTACAAATAGCATCTCTTGGAGAGGAAGATGTTATAGATTGAGAAGATTCAAAGAAGTGTGAATCCTGCAGACATGTTGACCAAAGTGGTTACCTTAGAGTAGATGAAGCTGAACATAGCTTCAGCTGGCCCAGTGAACTGAGAAGAGGCCTGGCATGCCACGCAGTGAAGAGGGTCATCTAGTGAAAGGTGAAAAGTGATGAGATCAGTCTCCAGATGGGAGATTATTGGGTTATAGAGCCTGTTTGATACTCGAAGAAGACGTTGAATTATCGAGTTAAGATCATGCGAAAGTACGAGCAACCGCCAAGTGAATGGCGTATGAAAGACGGAGTTCGTGAAGGGCGTAGAGGTCACTAGAAGGGAGAAACAAAAAGTTGAAAATTTGAGGACCTAGCAACCGCTAATTAGGGTTGCTCTTCTATATAATTTCATGTAAGACCTATTGTAATGTGTGACAAAAAGTGTAGTGACGTTCAAAAAATCTAGTGAAAAAGCTCTGGCTTGGCATGCCCCTGACGTAGTCATTTTTTACGAACTAGGTCACCAAATTGTATTGTATTCTTTATTTCGATTTGTTCTCGTTTGATTGTTGGCCTATTATTGTTCCCAACAAAATTCAAGGTTCAAACCTTGACAATGTAAAATTTACTTTTTAAAAAAGTACTAATTTAAATTGGGGAAAGCCAATAGACGACGACACTTTTATGAAAATGTGATGGACGAAGTCTTCCAGAAATTGAGAGATCCTGATCAGTACCGATTCGGCGAATGTGGACGTAGCTAGCTTAATTAAATGATCTATCGTTCCGGTTCAGGTAATTAAAGCTTCACCGTTAGATATGTTTTGTTCATTCTTTTACATCTTTCACAATAATTATTTAAAGCCTGAACATTTATTAAATTGAGTAACATAAAAATAAAAGTAAATATTTAACTTGTTATGTTGATTCTTATTTAATTGATCTTGCAACCATTATTTTCGAGACGGCGGTCCGACTGCCGGTCAGACCAGTCGGACCGCAAATCGGAATGGTTAGCGGGTCAAAAAACATGGTCAGAACGCCAACCTTACGAACCAGATGGTTGGACCAGAAAAGTGACCCAGAAAATTCCGGTTCGTTAGGTTTTAGGAAAAAAAGTGAAAAATCGAGCATAAACTTACCGAATTTTGCCATTTTCTTTCTGATTTTCAACCCTAAAATTTAAAATACTTCTCCGAAACATGTATTTTGATTCTATTTGTGCATGTATTTTATTAATTTTGGAGGTGTGAGTGTAATTACATATACGACTATACATATATAATTTTTTTTAAATATATTTTTTTTAAATGTCCGATCAGACCGGTTGACCCGGAGTTCGAAAGAAAATCTAGGTTGAGCTCCGGGTCATTTTGGAAAACAATGCTTGCAACCACCAACCAATGAGGCTTTCCCCTGACCGAATGGGTACAAAATGGGGGTCAAGATTTGGTGGGGACATGGGTAGTTCCCACCGAAGGGGACATGTGCAATATTGAAAATATAATTATGGAAATAATTAAAATAATAATAATATCAGTCAAACAATACAATTATGAAAAATAATATAATTTATAAAAATACAATTATGAGAATATTGGTATCCTTGTATTAGAATATTGGTTTACATCTTTTCAGATATTGGTTTTCATCTTTTATGTTATTGGTTTCCTTCTACTCTGATATTGGTTTCATTCTACTACGATATTAGTTTCATTCTATTACGATATTAGTTTTCATCTTCTCTGATATTAATTTCTATCTTCTATGCTATTGGTTCCCTTCTACTCTGATATTGGTTTCATTCTATTATCATATTAGTTTCATTCTACTACGGTATTAATTTTCATCTTCTCTGATATTGGTTTCTATCTTCTATGCTATTTGTTTCATTCTACTATGATATTTGTTTTATTCTACTACGATATTAGTTTTCATCTTTTCTGATATTGGTATCCTTCTTCTCGGATATTGGTAATTAATACATAAATGTACCATTGTCACTTCACAATTATACCAATATTACAAATAAACCAATTCGTATTGCTCCAAGAACCTCTGCCTTTCCGATTTGCAGCGACAAAGAAATCAACAACAGCCGTCCTCCTCACCTTTCCACCGGGCTTCGATGAACTCGACGTGTTCAGTGACAGTGACGGGGGTGGTCGGGGAGGAGGGAGAGAGACAGCTTCCAGCAGTGGTCGAGGGCCATTAGGGCTTTGGATTCAACAACCGCCGTCCTCCTCACCTTTCTACTGGGCTTCGACGAACTCATGCGTTCAGTGACAGTGCCGGGGGTGGTCGGGAAAGAGGGAGAAAGATAGCTTACGGCAGTAGTTGGGGATGTCCTTGATAGTACCGAGGGAGTCGACGAGGCGGCGGAAGCCGATTACGGCAGTGTTGATCTGGAAAATGGTGGAGGAGATCTTATGTGAAGGGGTATTGTTGTTGGGGATGGACCTCCTCTTCTTGGAGGCAACGGATGAGAAATTTAGATCCCGGAAGCTCATAATCTCGTGATGAGATGAGATTTTTTTTTTGGATTAAAAAGGAGGGAAGTTCGTGAAACCCTAATAGGGTTTTCCTTGGATAAAAACCGAAAATACTCCTGACGAATTATGGTCATCAGATCTATAAAAAAAGAATTTGATCAAATCTAACGGTCTAAATTTAGTCCATACCATGGGGATGATTTTTATATAATCTCTACTTAATTCAAATCCCAAAATGGGTGCATTCTCTGAAAAAGATTCATTTTAACTGTATTTATTTTAAGAAGATTTTACCCACTTTACATACATTTGTAATCAACCATGTTAGCATTTAAATGTTAAATGATTTTAAATATCCCCAATTTTGTAAAAAAAATATAATCATTTACTAGTATCAAAATTTTAATTTAATCACTTGTCATCTAATACAATTCTAAAATGTATGTTTTCCATAAATAATCAATTACAAGTTAGATTTGAATAGGCCAATTCACCCTCTAGTTGGACCGCGGATTAATGACATTGATCACTGATTCAAGTGTCCTTTAGGTTTGGTATAAAAATGAACCATCTTTAATATCAGGTCACAGTCCAACCTGTCTAACCACCGATCTATATTTTTTTAAACAATGGGAAAACCCCATTAGATTATAGTCGACTAGTCGTGTTTAGTTCTAGTCCATTCATAGTTGCTGGTCAATTCCTACAAATGAATGTTACTTTACTGCAATAGTATAAGTAGTTTGGAGTTTCCAATTTATAAAAACTAGTTGAGGAAATGAGTTCTGTAGAGCTACGAACGATTGTGTCACTTTAGGTTATTAACTAGGTATGGGTTCTAAATTTGGTGTATATTATAGGAGACAAATCCAAAATTTCAGAACGCAAGCAACCATTTTTATGGAGAACGTAGAACTTTTACGTGGGCTTCGACCTCCACTTTCAAAAAAGAAAGAACTTTACGTTACTTTTTTTTAATTATAAAACTTTATTAAAAAGAAATAAAAATTTACATGAAGGGGATAGGAAGCAAGAAGAAGGGGTGAGAAAAGAGAAAGAGAAAGAAAAAAAGTCCAAGGCGAAAACGGGCAACTAAAGACTAGCTAGACCCGCTGCCATAACCTGTTACTCTACCCAAGCTAATCCACAAGTCGGGTAGTCAGGGTAGATGCTGCCAAAACCAGTAACTAATGTTTGCCCTTCCCAGGGGAAACGTCATCTTCTTTGTCCTGGACCTCATCATGATGGGCTCGGGCCTATGATCAGGAGCGTCCACCTTCGGAACCACTTCGCCCACTTCTTCTGCGCTAATATTGACATAAGGTGCATTGCCGGGTTGTTAGTATCAGTGATCACTGTGATCCATTACCCTGAGAGCTCAGGATTGACATAGGATCTGTAGAAGGCAAAGCCGAGGCCCTGCCACGCACAGATGGTGTGGGACCCTGTAAAACCATAGTCCCCATACCAAGAAACCCGTCTTCAACTAAGTAAACTCGCCTTTCTTAGCGGGAGTCGACGAAGTAGCTGTAGCATTCGGCTTAAACGACTATTGCCCCATACTAGGACAGGAAGGAAGAGCCGAGACCCTCTCCATCATTGGAGTGATGGAGGAGGATCTTCTTCATCCGTGATAAAAGACCACCTGGACCTTTCTTTAGAACCCATCTTTGAGCCAAAAACATTGGGGGTTGGGCTTCCTCCCGTTGCAAGCCGCACATCCAGTGTGTTTGGACTCGCACTCAAAACACTTGAGACCACCTCAATCGCCTGCACCTCACTCGCCCCAACCGCGCTACCATCCTCATCCTCCTCCAGAAACAACCTTGACAGGCTGAAAACCATCTCCGCCTCCTCATTCCAGGCACAATTTTTTTGTTCAACCAGCACTTGACCAACTTTCCCATTAGCAGATTCCACTCCTTTCCGTGGAAAATTAGACACCTCTTGATCCTTGTCCAACCAAGAATCACCATGATACAGATGTGAATAAAACAGAATCATGTTGAACTTTCATCTCTGTACTAACATGTTCAGCCCCATTATTTTCAACCTGCTCCTGTATGTCAACAATTGGAACTGGGACAAAAGGAACCAAAGCAAGGGACTCCGCATACACTTGCTCCTTCACGTCCGCATGGCTGTCCAAAGTCGGCTGCTCACCAAAAAAAGTCAACACAGACTCGACCTCCTTTTCAGGTGGAGAACTCAAGTCAACAAAAACCTGTGCGTGCTCCAAAATAAGAGAAACACCCAACCTTATTAAATCTGTAGGGGTACACTCGTTCTCTTCCTCCTAAAAACCTCACAAATTAGCTCAATCTCAGGCCCGATCCCGACAAAAGTACTCAGAATAACATCGCCAATTCGAAGCGGTTGAGTCACAGAAGCAATAGGAGTAAAAGGAACTATAGCAAGGGAGTCCACCAAAGGCGTCACCTCCTCTACAATCTCACCATCCTCTCGTAGCACGTCGAAATCATTCGACGTCGAGACACCATCCCTTGCAACCTCCTGAATACGAGAGGCGGGACTAGGGACAGTAGCAATAGTAGCCTCATTCGATGTACTTGCTGATTTTGGAACCCACTCTCGCTTGTTCCTTCCTTGAACCCGAAAAGTATCCATCCCAACATCTGATCCAGTGGCTACCGTCCCCTGAACCAGCTTCCCTCGAGCAACTTCGCGCCGTTTAGCATTATCAACTCCATTAACTATTGGGTGTAACTTTCGGCACGCAACTGCATCATGACCAATGATCTTGCAATGGGCACAGAAACCAGGCAGATCCTCAAATACTAAGTCCACCAAACATCTACCCGTAGTCAATTTCAAACATGCCTTATGCTTAAGAGGCTTAGACAAGTTCGCTTCAACAAGTAGTCGAACCGTAGCCCCATTGAACTTATTGATATCTGCAGAATCCATGCGAATGGGGTCACCCGCTGTCGCGGCCAAACCGAAAACAATGTCATGAGCGAGGTGCTCCATTCCAAGTCCCTCAAGCCTGACCCAAATCTTTGCATACGACGATGTAGATTTAGTAGGCTTGAAGAAAGGTTCCCAAGGTTGTAAGTATAGATTACCTTGAGGCAACCTCCATATCTTTGAGCTCCATACTGCTTCCTTTTCCGACTCCGAATTGGAAACCAATGTAACACATGCCTAAAGGTAGCATCCTACATGTTTGAACTTTCCAAGCTTTGCAACTGAAGTTCGCAAATCAAATGACGAACATGGTCTCGATCCTTTAGACATAACCAATCTACCAATGACCGCTCTTTTACCAAAGTTAGCACACACAGTGGAGCATTCTTCATCCAAAACTACAGTAGATAAATCACCAAGTAGGGTAGGTTTGATGTAATTACCATTGTTCGTCCATTCCGAAGCCTGTGTGCGTACACGATCCGCATATGACTTGATACTTTACGTTACTTGCCTTAAAAAGAAAAAAAGAAACTAAACGTCCGAAACTCTTGCAGATGTCAATGACTACTTTATATTATCAGACTATTTGGGCATTTGGCATCATGATGCAATAATTCGCAAAGTTCAATCTAAAACCGGATGACAAGGACAAAATATCTAAATTGTAAGAGGTTTAGATTTATCTAAAATAATTGTTCAAATTTACGAATAGTCATTTATTATTATTTTTTTAATATGGTTAAGATATTATTAAGAGAGTGTACGATACTAATTTTAAAGAAAATCTAAACATGATTACTGCATTTATGAATCCAGAACGCGCTTTCTGATGATGTAATTCTTGAAAAACCTCACCACAATAAAAAAAACATAACACCCACGAACCCTCTTTGGAAGCCGCCTCCACCCACAAAACTTCCCGAGAGTGTACCGCCCATACTCCATCTGCCCTAGCTGGCCCACCGTCGTCGCCTCTGGCTCTACCCTCGCTGGTCTTTCTCCTTCCACTTCCTCAATCTAGTCTTTTTCCTCGTTCGTCCACCGCCTATTCACGTAGATCTCTGCCCCTTTCTACATCAGGTCCCCTCAGGGTTCGTAGGCCACATCCCCCACTCTGACCTCTTCGTTTGCCCCTCCGTTCCGACCGCTTCGCTCGTCCCTTAGGTAGTTCGGTCCTGCCCAGACCGCCGTCTCCCGCCTCAGCCCGTCTTCCCAACTTAGTCGTCGTCTGGCGGCCGCAGCCAACCTCAGTCGTTCGTTCGTTGGCCTCAGCTAACCCGGCTTCAGCAAAGCCCGTCCCGGTCGTTTGCTCCTCGTCGCCTTCCTTGCTTGTCGGCAACCGGTGACCAATTGTTTTTGTGTGTTGGGGGCTTCATAATCATGGTTATTAAATACGCGGTCCGATTAGTAGTCTGACCGGTCAGATCATGATTCAGTCAGGAGAACGTACCAGGTATGGTCATAAAACTGCCAACATTACTAATCGCCCAAAAAATGATCGAACTGAATAGTTTGACCAAATTTTTTACTCCATTTTTTTCGGTTCATAAGGTTGAACCAAAAAATTAGGATTGATCAACTATTTGACTAAAAAATTAGGATTAGTCAGATATTTTCACAAAAAATAACCAAACCTTAATAAAAAGAGAAAAATCATGTTTGATAGAATATTTTTTTTTAGGATTTCAAGGTTATGGTGGGTCAAAAAAGAAAGAAAAAATTAGAGTTTTGAGATACGGATAATTAAAATATTAATAAAAATATTTTTAATATATATGAAAGTACCGGTCTGACTGGCGGTCCAACTGGTCAGACCGGTTAAAATATGATCCAGAGGTCAGAGCGGGTCGCTCTCGGGGTCGTATTTAAAAACCATGTTCCTAATCTAATTAACTGTATTTTTTCCCTTGTTATTCAAATTTCAATTTGGCTTTTTTGGTTGTCTTTGTATGCTCTAGCCGGATCTATTTTGGTTTTTTGTTTGTACTGTTCGCTGTGGTGTTTCCTTTTGCAGAATAACCAGTTGTCCATACTTTGTACGGTTTATTCCGGACAAGAGTATCTCCATCAAGTAATATCTCGTATGATTTGACTATATGGAGATTTCTTTTGGTCTATAACTTGTTTGTAGCCGAGAGGAGAGCTTTAGCTGATCTTCTATTCATCAATTTCTTTGTTCTACTTCCAATGTGGAAGTGGATTTGGCTATAAAGCCGATGTCGATACCACCCATTCTCCACTTACTTGTTTTGTGATTTTGGAACATTTTACAGTCTCCATCTTATCCTTAATGTTTAGCCTATGTCTAAGTCATGTAACCCTTTACATAACTCGTTATTATTATGAATGAAAGGCTTCTAGACCATTCCTTGAAAAAAGTAATTCTCTTCCACAAATATTCAGATCTATTTCCGCAATAACGTGTGGATGTTCTTTGCCTCTCCACCTCATGTTGGGTTAAGGGCTTAAAATCTGTTAGAGAAAGGTTAGAAGAGAGGTTCCAGAATCTCGGGTTGCCGTGGAACTTCCTCCTGAAAAAGATTTCACTGAGAGACTCTTGTTCTTTTGTTGAGAATCTCACATCGTTAATTACGAGTGTGGTGGACAATTTTATAATGTCGAAAAGTCACCAATTCATTATCTTAAGGTTTTAGGTTGAATTTGGAGATTCTAACATGGTATTATAGTGGGTCTCATTTCTCGCACGTTGAGGAAAGTCAAAGCCCTTACAATTTTTGACCCGATTGAGAGGACGTGTTGAGCATTCTACATCGCTAGTTGCGAGTATGGTGGAAAAGTTTATAAGTGTGTGAAATCCAACAACCTATTATTTTAAGATTTTTGATTTGATATAAATATTTTAACATATTCGAAAAGTTCATTCTCTAGGGGAATCCACTTCAACAAGGGTTAAAAATAAATTAGTCACCGATCCTGACCTACGAGGAGTACACGGCACATTTATTCAGATTTTTAGGATTTTTTTTTTGGGATACAGATTTTTAGGAATTCATTCTGGGGGAGTATATGATAAATGATTTGATCGGCGTATATTCAGATTTAAAGTTCTGAATTGTAGATTAATACATCAAGTAGATATTACAAGGCACTAAACCGAAGTAAAGGGCTACTTGTTACCAATGAGAATTGAACGACTGAAACCCTTAACGATTTCGAGAGGGATGATCAACTCCACAAATATCGATCGAAACTTGAACCCTTGTATAAGTATGCAATTGTTTGGCATATCTTTACCATTAAAAATGTTATAGCTTAGGTCATTGGAGAAACGATCGAATACTTGAAGAAATCTTTTCTCACGGTAGTCCCGGCGGAGAAAATTGTGGTATCTAAATAATATTCTGCAATAAATTTATTTTAGTACCTTGTAGTTTTACCCTTTTCGTCTAGAGTACGATGTGGTTTCAAATTGGTATTTTAGTACCCTGTGGTTGACCACCAATTTTTTGGATAGGTCCAGGGCAGCTGCCTGTCCAAACCCACTCGAAACAACGTCATTTTCGAGCCAACGTGGAAGACACGTGGCGAACAATTACCTAAATAGTCCCTATTTTTTATTTCAAAACCCCCTTCTCTCCTCCCTTAAACATGCCAATACGGGAGTGCTCACTTGTTATATCTCTCAAACGCTAGAACGACGAGGGGCTGGGGTGAAAGACGAATCTCTCCCCCTCAAAGCAATTATTCTCCCGAACCCATGTGTCATCCAACTCCTCCTCCCAGTCATTCTCGAGCCCGTCCTCCCCGACAATGTTCTTTATCGCGTGCTTCTCTAAATAAATCGATGCCCTAATCCCCCACCTAAGCTTTGCATCCACTGGCCACGCCTCGCTTTCCTCCTCCATCACCCCCGTCCTCTCCTCATCATCGTCCTCCTCCTTCTCCTCCTTTGCCTCTTTCACAGCATTCCATTTCTCCTCCCAAAGGCCGGGGTGTTGGAATTGAATGATGTAGTTCAAGCTAAAAAGCCCAAAGTTGGAAAGCCCAAAGTGGGAGGCCCAATATGGAATGGAAAAGGGCAATCCCACATTGGAAAATAGCACGAACTTTTCCTAGTTTATAAGGAGATGCTCCTTCTTAGCTACGAAATAAATTGACAACCTGGAAAGCAAACTCGGACCATTGCGATGACGGTGCGTAGCACCATCCGGGCATGAGCATGTGATCGCGCTCGCACATGCGCGTGTGCATATGGCACATTGGACGCAGGTCATAATGGGCACTTTAAGTCATACTTTGGATGTGCGCATCATCGCGAGGATCTGGAGGAGCCTTAAGATTTTTGCCCGAGCCCGGAGAGCTACAAGCTGCTTGTATGGCTATCGAAGGTGTGCGAGTATTCGCTGAAAGTCTCGCAAAAGAGTACGAGCAAAGGCCTGTACATCCGAACTATCACAACGGCAATAGCCAGGCGAGGATCCGAATGAGCACGATCAAAACCTAGGCTGAAAGGCGAAGGGATGCGAGGCAGCAACACGCACCCCATCAGGCCTACAAGCAGGCCTGAGATGCCTCTTCGGAGAGGCTGGAGCCCCAGAGTTGCCAGGCAGCCCCTCGAAAATGGCTGCCTCCATAACCTATAAATAGGCCTCTCCCTCTCATTTGCATCTCACCCTCACAACTCATTGCATAAGCATTCATTAGCAATAATTGTTCTTCTCTCCCTCTCTCAAGAAAGTTTCGAATATCCAAGGTTTGTCCGAAGCTTCGAGAATCTTTGTGCTACGATCTTGGAAGAAACAAAGTCGTTATATCTTGAGAACGATTGTCGTAGCCCGTAAGCACTGAATACGGGGCAATCTCGTCTTACAAAAAAAGAGTCAAACTCTTGCCTCGACTATACTAGATCCTAATCAATTACACCACCTCTTAAAATATACTTTGAACCATTGCATACTATATATAAGATATCCAGCTGTATTGGAAGGCTACAGTAATGCGAATTGGATATCGGACACTAAAGACTCTAAATCTACCAGTGGTTACATGTTCACCATAGGTGGCTGAACTGTGTCCTGGAAATTCTCTAAACAAGCGTGCATAGCTCAATCTACCATGGAGTCAGAGTTTGTATCACTATACAAAGCTTAGAAAGAACCTGAATGGCTCAAAAACTTCCTAGAGGATATTCCTTGTTGGAATAAGCATGTACCTCCTGTGTTGATACAATGTGATAGGATGTCAGCGATAGTGAGAGCTCAAAGTACTATGTACAATGGTAAGTCTCGACACATCCGTAGGAGACATAACGTCATTAGACAATTGATCTCAAGTGGAGTAATAACGATTGACTATATGAAGTCCAAGGACAACATAGATGATCTTTTGAAGAAAGAAATCAATATAGATTAAATGTATAATGCAATAAGAAGAATGGGGTTAAAACCCACACAATAAAAGCGTTCATAGCGGTAACTCAACCATGATGAGTGGAGATCCCACGAACTTGGTTCAATGAGATAACTAAGTTATGGATGGCTAAGATGACCACTTGGAACCCTTCCCATTCTCAAAAGCTGCCAAAGTGCAAACCTGCAGAGGTGTGGTAAGGTTAAGTGTATACGCTTTTAATGATTCATGTACCAGAAAAAGGTAGAGTGTAGCAGGATACTCTTAATAGGAGATCACCTATATAAGTGTAAACTGAGGCCGCTTTAAATAGAACAAACACTTACGAATCCAAGATAAGGTCTATGGGCGACACGGACAAAATGTGAGAACCAATGGATATTAGAGATATCATTGTGTAAGTGTTATTGTTTTGGTTTACATAAAAAGCTGACCAGTTCAAGACATCGCGTTCGCTGAGCAACAAGTAAATCTTATAACATCTTACTAGAGAAGGTTCAAAGCTGTAATCTACCTATCTTGATGCAATAATATTTCGTCACAACTTTTCTTAAAAGTATCAGCATGCATTATTCATCATTCATATGAGGGATTGTTGAAATTGAATGATGGAGTTCAAACTAAAAAGCCCAAAGTTGGAAAGCCCAAAGTGGGAGGCCCAATATGGAATGGGAAAGGGCAATCTCACATTAGAAAATGGCATAAAATTTTCTTAGTTTATAAGGAGATGCTCGTTGTTAGCTATGAAATAAGTTCACCATCTGGAAAGCCAACTCGAACTATTGCGCAGCATCCGAGTACGAGCACGAGCGCGCGCATGCGCATGCACATGTGCGTGTGCATATGCGCATGGCGCATTAGATGTAGGTCACAATGGGCACTTTGAGGAGTTTTGAAGCGTACTTTGAAAGGCGAAGGGATGCGAGGCAGCAACAGGTGCCCCGTCAAGCTACAGATAGGCCTGAGATGCATCTTCGAAGATGCTGGAGCCCCTTCAGAGTTGCCAGGAAGCCCCTCAGAAATGCCAGCCTCCACAGCCTATAAATAGGCCTGTCCCCCCTCATTTGCATCTCACCCATACAATTCATTGCACAAACATTCATTAGCAATAGTTGTTCTTTTCTCCCTCTCTCAAGAAAGTTTTGAATATCCAAGATTCGTCCGAAGCTTTGAGAATTATTGTACTACGATCCTGGAAGCAACAAAGTTGTTGTATCTTGGGGACGATTTCTGTAGCCTGTAAGCACTGAATACTAGACAATCTCTTCTTACGGAGAAAGAGTCAAACTCTTGCCTCGACTATACTAGATCCTAATCAAGTACACCACCTCCTACAAACAATACGGAGTTCTGCTGCCGTATCATCTTGAAAGCCTGCTGCAGCTGGTTCCTCACAAAATCCTCCACCACCTCTGCTTCGCTTCTATAGCCCCATCACAGACTCCATCTAGGAAAGACAGTCTCGTCACCGTCGCGGGGCTCTTCGGGTTTTAGGCAGTGCCTTCTCAGCTTAGGTTTTGCTCCCGCTTTGAGTTCTGAGTCGGACTTCCCGGAGACCGCGAACGGGCTAGGGAGTCAAGAGCTTCTAGTTCTGGAGGGAGGCCAGAAGGTACAAATGGTACATAAGGGATGTTTAGGGGAAGGAGAGGTCTGAACGACATCGTGGGTCCTAGGAAGGTGCCGGCCTGAAAGAGCGGCATATTTTGGATTTATAAAGGGGTTTTAAGGTTCTTGAGGTGGGCTGAATTAAATTATTAATTGAATCTAGTGATTGTTGACTGGATTGGAAATCGAAGGGGTTTTAAGAAGGGATAACTTCAAATTTTCTCCATTTGGAGAGAGGGCAGGAGAGAAGGGATTTTTGGAAAAAGAATGAGGGAAGGAGAGAAGGAGTTTTTGGAAATAAATAAAAAAATTAGGGGGCTGTTTAGGTAATTGGTCACTACGTGTCTCACACGTCGTCTAAAAATGATGTCTTTTTGGGTGGGTTTGGACAGGCGGGTTCCCTGGACCTACCTAAAAAATTGGTGGTCAACCATAGGGTGCTAAAATACCAATTTGAACTACATGGTACTCCAGACGAAAAGGGTAAAACTACAGGATACTAAAATAAATTTATTCCTAATATTCTTTTTTATTTACAACATATGCAAATGATCTACCTTATATCAATAAAAATGTACGCCTATGAAGATGCATACCACTTACAGGATCTAGCCAATAGAACTTACCACATCATGTCAATCTTAAACTCCTAAAATCATGTCGTTGCAGTTTTTCTTTTTATACTCTCGCTATATTCGTGTGAACCTGAAGTTCCTAAAATCATATCGCTACATTTTTTTTCTTTTTATACACTCGCTATATTCATGTCAACCGGAAGCTCCTAAAATCATGTCGTTCAGTTTTTCTTTTTGTAAACTAGCTACGTTTATACAAGTACGGGCATTAAGATTTGGTGGGTGCAGAAGTCATCTTGTTGATTTCATTCACAAAATTTTCTGGTATGTTTTCGGGTATTAAATATATATTCAACAAGGAGAAAATTTTAGAGTAAAAATAATTGTAGTTTTTTAGTAAATCATGAAACATTATTAATAAAAAAAAGCGTAAATTCACCTTGAGTCTAAGATGGGACATCCATACTTAAACTATCCCAAAAATGTAAAAATAAATGCAGCTGCATGCTTCTATAAAAAACATGTCACCATAAAAAATCTGCGGCTGTAACCTCATACAATTATGTGCGAGAGTGTGGTCTTGCCATCCATTTTGCGTACTTAGACATGTAGTTATAGTATACAGTATCGATGGGATTTATGTAACTCTTCACTATTCGCTAGTGGGCTAGTTGAGTATAGGTGTCTCATTCGGGGTCTCGTAGTCATATTAACTTTGTCTTTTCTTTTGATCAATAAAATTTTTAATTTATTTATTAAAAAAACTTAATTCGAACACCTATACAATTTAAAAAAAACTAAATAGAATTTGAAAGATATCATAATATCAAAATTCTCCCAACAAATAATTACATGTATTTGATAGACTCAAACTCGATTCTTATTTAAATTAGAATAATATTATCAATAGTTGACCTAATTACTTGTTGGTTCAAAACTTTGTTTGTTAGATAAAAAAGAATGCATCTTTTCAAAAACTCACAAGAACAAGTCTGTTGTAAAGACAGGTAATAATGCTAAGGCGTTGCCCTCGTGATTGGTTACGATTAAAAAATTGTAAGTTAGGAACAAAAGTCGGTTTTTGTAGTCTAGACTTTTTCTAGAGTTACCAAATTGATAAACATTGGTTGTGAGATAATTTACGATAATATACTTGTTACTCCAAATATTTTCTCTTTCTTTCCCTAAACAAGAGAAATAAATATTTTTTCATTTAAAATTTAAAAATTCATAATTCATTTTTTTGTTAATGTCATTACACGTATGATTATTATTAATAACTTTTATCTTTTACGATTCGGGTCCACGCATAAAAAGTTATGGATTTATTGCAATTCTCAAAATATTTCTTTTTGTATTCAATTGTAGGTAATATCCAAAAAATCTTATTAAATAATTAATTGACTTTGATTAAAAACTGATGGGTAATTTTCAATTTGATTAAATGGTAGGTAAAAAAAGCAATAAATTTATTAATGAACTTTGACTAAAAATTAATGTGTCAAATTCCTTAGCAAATAAGGGATTAAAACAAATTTAAGTGTGCAACTATATGTTCTTTAATCTCCTTATAAAATAAAAAAGTAATGTCTAAATCTTACTGTTCGAATAGAAGATGACGGGTACCTACGTAATGTTGGTCATCTTGTGTATTAGTTCGACTTACCATGGCGTGAAAGGATTAAGAAAAACAAAGGTATTTATGTGTACTCTTTACAGTCATTGACATAATTTCTTTATTCTATTCTTTCTTTGTCTTCTGATTTTTAAACTTGGAATGCATAGTTGTGAAATATTTTTTAAAATTTTTGCCGATGAAAAAAAATTAAGTTGAAAATAAAATATTTTTTTATCACTTTCAAATCGTTACTCCCGAATTTAGTACGGGACTCGATAAAGGTTAGAGGCTTACATAAAGGAAGATACAATAACTTTATTATAAAGGTAATGGAATAACAAGTAGGGTAAAATATGAGCTCTTCTTATTATGTATCACCTCCAAATCGTTACTCCTAAATTTACTTTATGTGACTTTGTATTCTGTCCAACTAGACTTAAATAAAACTAGATCGCACAATGTTCTTGCAACTTTTATATCCAATCCTAATATATGTTTAGTAATATACAATAATATACTAACAACTTCTTAAAGAACCTTTACACAATATAGTTACAAGTGAATAAGTTAGCCAAAATTAAAAGAAAGTAAAATATGAAATATAACCATATAAACTCACCATCTCTCATTCTTCACTTAGACTTTCTTTGTCATCGCCTATTTCACCATTGTTAAAGTAGTGCTTTAGAGAACCCATATTTATTGGCTATTGTCTTAAATTTATTTAATTTTCAATTACAAAATTTTGTTTGTTGATTCAATTAACAATAATTTTTCTATTTGCTTCATGTTTAGAGTAATTATATTATCTCTAGCTTTCAATTAACAATAAGTCGTGCTCGTCATTCACTAATTTTACTTTTGTAGTCTACATTTATTGAGTGCGTTAATATATATGAGCAACCGACTTTGCAACATCCCATGCTTCAAAATCATAAAATTCAGGTATTTTGCTTATTTGTGTCGTGGACTCAAGATAAATATTAGTGATATTTTTCCTAAACAACTAATATACATATGTGAAGATGGAACCAAACTTCAAAATAGAAAGAGACCCAAGAATTGCTTTGAGATACAATAAAGGTGAAAGACTTCAATTCGTTAAAGATAATGTTTGTCCAAATAGTTCGGTACCTATTCAACGAAGACAAGATGGAGTAATACAACCGCTAACATTGAATTATCCTGGACAACATGTAAGTTTACTATTATAATCACCCAAGTTTTCTTTGAAATAATTTGATCAACTCATGCAAACTATCATTATTACTTTTCAGTTAAATTAATAGTTTAATTGAAATCAAAGAAGCGTTGCAATATCATTTGTATGATTTATTAGTTTATAGGAAAAAAAATTACAAAATAGTATAATTATTTATCAACAAATATTTTATATTTTTTGGTCATATAACAAAAAATTTATATGGTGTTACTGTTTCTAACTGATGTCCTTATGTGGTAGATATTTTGGATATTTATATAAACATATTCCTAGGAAAAAAATTAAAATATTGCGAGTTGTTATTAAAAAATATGTAAGTTCTTATTTTAGGTGGCGAGTTATGATCAGTATATTTTTATATCTAAGTTCCAATTTTAGGTGGCGGGTTATGATCATATCGGTTTGATCACTAGAATATTACTAAAATTAATAAAAATAATTGATAATCAGAAAAATTGTAAGTATATCTCAATATATGTTAGATTTTATAACATTCATATGTTATAATGCACGTTTTATACATTTATATTGAGTCTTAAAAAAATCACTTTTTCTCTCTTAAATTTTATTAAAAATTAATTGATCTAAATTTTCATGTTACTTATACTGTGACAACCATAACATTGGTAATGCATTAGTAAAAATTAGCCTCATACTCTCCAAATAAAGCTTTACTATTTTGATTCCATTAGTTCTTAATGCTTTCATGTTATTTGTTTGGCACCATATTAATCATTGAATTTGAACGTTAACTCTACATAACTCAACTTCAATGCACCTCTTTCGACCCCCATAATATGACCACAAGATTGAAGTATGAGATGGTTTCTCAGGGGCGTTAAAATAATGGAGTTCACCTAGCGGATCCGTTGAATTTTATTTCCTCAATTAAGATTGTCTATATTTTCCTTATTTTTTTTTCTCCTAACATGTTTGTATCTTGTAACTTGAAAAATGAAATAGTTTGCTACATTGAATATTGGACCTCATCCAGAATATCGTGGAGGTATTGCATTTATGAGTATAGAACAACCATTTGTAGAGCCAAATCAATTCAGTGGAGGATTTATTTGGATTCTAAATGGACCAGCAACTGAAACTAATACAATTTCTATTGGATGGATGGTAAGTGTCAATAACATTGAGAATCTTGTTTTTATTGGGATATGTTTTTATATATTCATTCATACTAAATAGGTATGACATCTTAACAGAGACTTCATTTATATGCAAAATACTTCGCCACGTGTTTACTGTTACTTTCCCAAAAGTTACAAATAGTTGAGATATCTAGTAATCGGTTAAGATAATTTGCAAGATTCAAATATTTCGAATTAAACTTAACTTGTGCAAAATCACAAACAACTAGAAAGAAAATTACTCATTGAACTTCAAAAATGATATTTTTTTTCAAGGGATAACTTCAAAAATAATATGATTGTTGTCAAATATTTAATTTCGATAAATTCACGCTTAGGTGCAAGATGTTCTAATTAGATCAATATAATCCATATGAATTAGAGCCATCGTACATCAAATTTTACCATGTCTTTAGTCAAGCTCATTGGCTTGAAATTAGGGGTAACAAACTCCTAAGTGGGAGTAAATATAATATCATCAACCAAAAGAGTCCAAAAAATTACAATTATTAATATTCACATCGAATGTCATCAATATTTTAGCATTCTCTCAAAATAAATCAAATTTTTGGAAATGTATAATGTTGAAATATATTGAGAATTGTCCTAAATAATTTGGTGCACTTTTTCTTAAATGATATTGTGGAACATAGTTTAAGATAAGAATGTCATCAAAATAAATTTATTATATTATATACTCTTGAAATAAGTTTCAATTTAAATTTGGTACCATTATTTTTAGGTAAACCCAAAACTCTATGGTGACAACATAAGTCGAATTACAGGATTTTGGACGGTAACCAATGACTTTCTGTCATCAACTAATTTAACTAGATTTTTCTATTATACACTATATTTCGTATATATCCATTAAGTGTAAGGTACTTTGTGTATGCAGGGAAATGGTTACAAAAATGGTTGCTACAACATATTATGTCCAGGATTTGTGCAGATTGATCAAAAAACCTATTTAGGCCAAGATTTTGAAGGACTAGTTTCTGGTATTGGTCCGAAAAAGCAATTTGAATCTAGATTCTCAATAGTTCAGGTAAATTACATCATAGGAATAATTTATATATTAAATTAATATATAAATTTTTTGTTAACCATTGTTTTAAGTTTTCATAACTGTAATTTTTATTAATAGTAATGTGAGAATACGATAAATTATAAATATGAAAACTGGATATAAATATGAGCCCTCCTATAATCTCATAATGTGCTAGTTACTTGAACATAGCTAATTGTTTTTGTGATAATATATTGTAAATTATTTATGTTGCTCGAGAACTATTTTTTCTAATTATTACTTTTGTTCATTATCGTATGGATTTGCTATCATACGGAATAAAAATGATGTGCATCAGAAGAAAGTATGTGGAATCTGCATCATATTTCATTTCCTAATTTTTTTTGTTAACCCTTGTAGGATCAAATATCGGGTAATTGGTGGTTGATGATTTCTAATGATAAGATTGGCTATTGGCCGAAAGAAATATTTACCCATTTGAATAGAGAAGCCGTTGCCATTGTATTTGGTGGAGTAACTTATGCACCTATAGGACAATCTAGCCCACGTATGGGGAGAGGAACATTTGCTACTCATTACAGCATTAGTTCATCATGTTTTAATACTATTCAGACCGTTAATTCGAATTACCATGTTGTTAATTTTGACTATTCAAAGTCAAAAACATTTGTTGATAGCAAAAAATGCTATAGCTTAATTCATTGGAAGTACGATCGGATATTTGGAGAGACTTTCACTTATGGTGGTCCAGGCGGAAAAAATTGTGGTGTCTAAATACTATTTTTTTTGTTGACAACATATGTAAATGATCTATATAATATCAATAAAAAGCATGCCTACCTTCAAAGATGCATGCCATTTATAAGATTTAGCTAATAGAACTTCTCGCTTAACTTTGAAGTAAGGACATAACGATTTGGTGGGTGCATGATTATGAAGTCATCTTGTTGATGTCATTCACAAATTTTCAGGCATTTTTTCAGATATTAAATGTACATGCAACAACGAGAAAATTTTGGAGTAGAAGTAACTGTATTAGCATAAATAGTTTAAAAATATTGGTAGATTGGCAAATAAACTATAATTCATGTTGTTTGAGTTCGCCAAAAATCTTGTCTACAGAGAGAAGATAGAGATTCAAATATTGCTCACGCAATTTCTCTTACACCTCCACCACCTCTACCAATCAATTATGATATGATTTTGACTAGATCTACGATTGAATCTTATGATCCAAATATATCCTTATTCTTTGACGAGGCATTTTGTTGCAACCTCAAATTCACTGTATTGTGGTATTTGCTTATGTCTTTTATGGGTTTTCTCTTGGTTACTCGCCTGTGGGTTGAGCTTCTGAGGCATTTTTGTCTTTTCCTCTCACTTGCTATCATGTGCAACTGTTCATCTCCTCTATTTGCATTATACTCTTGGTATGTTTTAATATTTAAAATAAAATATACTATTAAAAACTCATAATTGGATACCAGTTAGACATGTTTATGAGTATTATATGTATCGAGTCTTAAATTCGAGAAACATATAACAATGGTTTTTGTTATTAATATACAAACAATTTATGTGTAACTTTTACATATTCATTATACATTGATAGATTTAGACTAGAAAACATATTAAAGGATGACATAATAATAGCACTTTTGTCTCTATTTTTCATGTGATTGGTTGATATATGACGAGGTTGTTTGCAACACCCGTTGCAATAAAGTGCAGTAGAGTGTCGAACCACGAGAAAATAGGTTTATGCCACCCTTTTGGTTAGCTCACTAATTTAGGATGACAAGATCGAGGATTTGGTGTCCAAATAACTAGAACTATGTATGAGAAAATAACCTAAACTAACTAGGCTAGGTTAAATGGAAAAGATTGGGCAATGTAACGTATCGAATACAACGTTCATATCTAGGTCTCTTTTGAGCTTTTAAGATTTATGATGGGCCGGGTGTTTCTAATGGAATGAGAGAATGCTCTTGCCATTAACCCACCAAAGGAGGATTTCAGGTTTGATTTCCAACTCTATCTGGTGCACTAGCCTCTAGTTATCAACCGTAGCGCTAAATCACCTATTCAATAAAACAAACTACTAACTCAACTCACTAAGCGCAACCTTAAGGACAACTAACTCTTCATCCTTCGGAGGTTCATTCATCGATTAGTTGGTTCTTTTCATGGATCCCTAATGCTCTCGCCCATAGAGTTCCTTTTGATCATTTAGCAAATTTATAGGATTCAAAATCAACGCTCTCACTATTAACTCAAATCATAAGACCTATAACTAAAAGCATTAAGTTCAACAACATTAAGTTCAACAACTAATTCATACTCTACAAATTAAAGCCCATTTGAAACCTAGCTAGTTAGGTACACCAAGGGCACCCAACCGATAAAATAACTATTCACAAATATTTAAGCACACTACATTAATAAACATAAAAGCATTGTCAAAATTGTTAAATTAAATAGATTAGGTTTAGAGAAGCACAATGTAGATCCAAGCTCATACTAGCCTCCTCCACCATCCAACATCCTAGCTTACCTTCTTGAGAGGAGAGGAAGATAATGCTTTGACAAGGCGAATTTTCAGTCCACTTGCAATAAAGGGAAAGTAGAGATTTGAAGAGCGTGAGAAACTCCTATTTCATCACATCATTTAAGGGTCATTTTGACCATTTTTTTTACGTCTTTAGTCCTTGAGTCTAGCATCTTTTCGGCCATTTCTATGTCTTTTCCCTTGAATGGTTTTACTTATTTGTCTCTGTATCTTTTGGAGGATTGTCGGGATGAGAGGGACAGTCACAGATGCAGAGCATGGAAGGAGTCGAGGCGAGAAAAGGCAAGCCAGAAATAAACTGAAGTCACCGCTTGACGAAACTAGCACCGATTGGCGAATGCCTTGTGCCATCCACCTGATGGTAGAAAAGGTGCCGAATGATGCCCTCAGTCTGCACAGATCCTCGATTTCCCCCTGGACCCTTTTGGTTGGTGAAACAACCTTCTGGACAGCGAAATCTTTAAATGAGCACCGAATGGTGGATTGCCCGTCAAATGATGTATGTGCACTCCTCAGATCTCTGTAAAGAATTTGGCAACTTAATGACTCGTCGAACGTCGACCACGAAGAAGGAGAATCATTTGCCAGGCCAAACCGCCCACCGGCAAAAAATCTTGCCAAATGGCGCGAATTGCTCTGACTGAAGTCCACACCCGCCAGTCGGTGCCCAAGTGCAGAAATCACCTTGCCAGCTCAGCCGCCGAACGACAGAAATCGCACCGAACGGCGTTCGTGATAGATTTTGCCCAAAATATAAAGATATTTTAAGGATATTTTAGACATTTCTTGGATTTTTTAGTTGAGAGTGGGGTTGCACTATATATACGCCCTCTCACTTTTACCAAGCCAAGCTTTGACATTTAGAAACTAAAAGCTTTGGTTTGGAGGCTTAGAGGAGAACCTCCAGGGGAGCCAAGGAGCGGATGACACAAAAAGAGCGAGCGGGCTCATACGATTGTGCCACCTATAACCTTTCTTTGTTATTTTGCTTTTGTGATATTTTTTGATGATGTGTTGTGAGTGGTAATGTTTAGAGCGTGTAACGGTTATTAATGCTTTGGCTCAACAAACTTTCTGAGTTAGGTGTTGGTAGCAACTTCAACTTTGGTCATTGATATCAACTTCATCTTATTTTTGCCTTAGTTTACTTCATTTTAATGTTATTCCACCAAAATCATTGTTACACTGTGAACAAACTTAGTTTCGATTTTTTGTCGATCCATTAGTATGAACCTTACTATGAAATTATACTATTTGTTAGGAAAGTATTTTAGAGATAAATTAACACATATCTAATTGACGCCGTCAACACGGACTAAGGTTTTGGGCAGAAAAATAAAAAATCATGTTTGATATATAGTTCTTTTGTTACCACTCACTAATTTATGCATTTTCTTTTGTAGGTACTTCTAGTATATGTCTAGAACTCGCACCGGAGGATCTGACCTGGACATAGATTTTGCGTTTGAGGTCGACATCCGAGCATTTGAGAGGATGAATAGGCAAAACAAAAGAAGGATCCGGAACAACCCAATGGCACACAACAATTAGTACTGAATTGGAAGTTAAAACTGATGGATATCAAAATAAAAATTTGTTACTCTGTAAGTTACTAATTTGAAGTTAGGAAAACCAATTAGACGACAACATTTGTGAGAATGAGATGGGCGAATGATTCGAGAAATTGAGAGATCCTGATCAGCGCCGATTCAGCGTATGGGGACCTAGCTGGCTAACTTAAATGATCTGTCGTTCCGGTTTAGGTAATTAAAGCATCGCTGCTGGATATATGTTTCACTTTTTGTCTGAAAACTAGTTTCATATATTTAGAGTCCAATATTATCAGGTCTTTTATATTTGTGTGATTTATTTAAGATTTTATTTTCTTAAATCAATCTAAATTTCTTACTTTTGTATTAAGGTGTATGTGTTTTTTTATTCTTTTACAGATTCGAGATTCTTTTTTCTCTTCCTTGAAGGTCACAATAATTGCTCGAAGCTTATTTAAATGATCTTGGATCCACTTATTAATGACTTGTCTTCCTCACTGAACAACTACAAAGTGGGTGCCGTCTCTAAAAAAGATGTACTTTTATTTTAAGAAGATTTTACTCACTATACATATAATGGACCCTGTACCGAGAAATAAATCAATGTTTTAAAATGGACCGTAGATCAAATTGGTTTGTATTCCAGATTTCGGTCCAAGTGGTCTGCCAAATTGGACCACCGTTCGAACACGAGATTTTTAAAAATAATTATAATGTCAATTTTATTTAGTATTAAAATGTCAAATAATTTAAGTATTTTTAAATTTTGTTACTAAGTTTATCATTTTCAAGTAGCAAGACCTTAATTTCGTCATTTCTATGTAATAAAACTAAAAAAATCAATGTTCATAAAGAAAAAATTACAGGTTGGATTTAGATCTACTGGTTCAACCGTTAGGCCAACAGTTTTTTAAGCGCCGGTTCAAGATTTCAGAAAAGATGAACCTTGCTGTAACCTCGGTCGGACGAGTTTACGGCTTTTTATGAATCAAGATTTGAGAATCAAGAACGCGCGCGTTATAATGATGTAATTCTCCTTCTCCAACTATGTCTTTTATCCGACCAATCGATACATATTGATAAAAGGGGAAAGGTCGAGATTTCAGACTTGGAGTATCTAAATTTTTTGTATCCATCTTTGAGATAACACATGGATTTTTTAAACGGATAATTGTCCTCAGGTCCCTGGGTTATATCGTAACTAAGGTTAGTGTTCTTGCTATTCGAAATTTTTTTTTCGTCCTCACTTTTTGTAAAAATGTTGGTCTCAGGTCCCTAGATATTTTACCCTTAGCTAAAAAAAAGCCATCTCCAACATGTCTTTGAACATTCATCTTCAACCTCTCAAACTTTGAACACATTTATGGCGACCACAACAAAACTCCAACCCAAAAATGGCGAACACCTTGCACCGACCCACTCAACCGACTCGTCCTCCCTCTCCAACCTCACCGGCCTTAGCCCCCTCTTCCTCTCCCACAATAACCTCTACGGCCTCATCCCTGCTCCATGCCTCCTCACGAACTCACCGGACCCATCCTCGCCTCCTTACGAACTCACTGGGCCCATCCCGCGATGGCGGGAGGAAACCAGAACCTAGATCCCTCACTGTCATCGCTGTCATCGTCAATCCCTCGCTGTCATTCTCTTCCTTTTCCCTCCCTCTCTCTCCAGTCCACGAAGTTAATTCTCCGCCGCATAAAAAGACCTCTCACCGTCCTTCTCTTGTTCGAGACGACAATTTTGGTTTGTTGATGTTCTTAAGTTCTGGGTTCTTAATTTCTGGAATCAAGAGGAGGGGGAGGATCTAGAGTCGAGGACGGCAAAGACGCCGTCGTCGAAGCTACAAGCAAAGAAGCCCAGGGCAGCGGCGGCTGACTGGACTAGGATTGCTACTGTCGGGTTCTCAATTAGCGGGTCCTGCCTGGAGCCTCGCGAAGAGGTCAACAGTGGCGGTGGTTGGGGTCGGGATGGGATCTAGTGTTGTTAGTGAAATGATCTAATTGGTGTTGTTAGCAAGATCTGAGTATTTTTTAGGTTGTTATGTTTGTTCTTCATGTTCAAAGGTTGTTCCAAGGTTGAAGATGGAGTTTTTTTTTTGTTCAAGGACAAAAAAGTCATTTCATATGACAAAAAATAAAAATCGGGGACTAAAGATCTGAGACCAATATTTTTTACAAAACACAGGGACGACAAAATAATATTTTGAATAGCAGGGACCCTAGTTTTAATTAAGACAACCCAAGAACCTGAGGGTAATTAATTTTTTTTGATAAAATTTAGACTGATTGATTTAAACAAAAATCATGAAATTTTAGATTGCATTAGATTTTGTTCTATTTTCAAGTAAAATTTTGCTATTTTGCAAGGAATGTGAGTAGGTCCACCGATCCGTAAAAAAAATTAGCATTTGTTGCCATCCTAGCATGAAATGTTGGTAACGGGTGGATATTCATTGCTATATTAATTGCATTTTCTATCATTAGGACATTTTGAAAGAATGAAGGCATAATGATTGTGAAAACCGTTGATTTCCCATCATATAATATGGACAATTAATATTCGGACGATATCGTAGATTTCCCATCGGGATACTATGTTGACTTGCAGGGCTAGTGGGAGAACTCAGAATTGACGGCCATTCCAACACATGCCAAGGATGTTTGGCAATGCGCGTGGAACTTACTTTGTCTGTCGAAGATTAGGTCATTTATTTGGCGACTTCTGGATGACAATCTTTCTCTACGGGTAAACATTGTGAAACGAGGAGTGGAGCTGGAGTAGGATGCCCTTTGTGCTCAGGAGCGGCTGAAACGGTATTTCATCTATTCTTTGACTGTCAGATTGTAGTGCACTTGTGGTCTATGGCAGGATTAGATATTCGGGCTTTTAGAGGCCTTTCCTTAGTCCAAGCTTGTACGGGTCTGTTTTCGGTGCAGGATCATGTTGAGAAGTATCGAAGAGCTGCTTGGTTATGGAGAATATGAAAAATACGAAATGAGATGGTCTTCAAGAATGCATGCTTCGAAGAGGCAAAAGTGGTCTTGGAATCGGTATATCGATTGTGGCTGGATCATACTACTGTCAATGTCCCGAAGAGTCCATCCATCTGCAGACCACCGGAAGTGTGGCGCCCCCCATGAAGGTTGGTTTAAGATTAATACTGATGCAGCTTTTAATGTTGCAGGTGATGCGCAGGTATGAGCTATTGTACGAGACGAGTGTGGGGGTTTTATAACAGGTTTTGTTAGAAAGTTTGAGGGGGCCGTTCATCCCACGCTGCTGGAAGCTCACGGAGTGCTAGTCGGCCTGGAACTTGGCAGTATACTCGACTTGAGATACGTCATTTTGGAGTCATATTGTTTACCTCTTGTGCAAGCTTTGTCTAGACATGTTTCAGACAGGAGCAATATAGCATTTCTGGTGGAGGATTTTTTAGATACCGCGAGGAGCTTTTCAGGGTGCCGTTTTGCTTTCATCAAACGAGGAGGCAACATGGCTGCCCACGGGATGGCCAAGACAGAGATGGCGGATGATCTTCAGTTTCAGTTCTTTTCATCCCCGCCAGAGGTAATTGCGGAAGTCATTCGCCAAGAGCATCGACCGGAGAGCTAGTATCGGTTCATCTTTTTGGGTGGGCGGGCGGGTTGGTTTGTCGAGTGGGTTATGGCTGGTATTGTTGGGGCTTTGGATGTATGAGGGGCAAGACATAATTCTCGTTTTCATTATTGCAGTGTTATCGAGCGGTGCTCTATTCTTGATTTTGGTTTTTTCTCGGTGTGGGCGGGTTTTCTGGAATAGGTTTTTAACGAGACCGGCAGCTGCAACCTCACATTTGTGAGGGGAGAACTATGTCTTTATCGGTAGATCGATTAAGTGGGTAGAGTCCTCGTGCTGTTGTACAGTAGACAAATACGATGGGTATGTAGTATAGGTTGTAGGGTCAGGCGAAGGGTGATGAGCCTAGGTAGGTAGTACTCTTCTCGTACTATTGTACGTTTGGGATTTTTAGGGTACTCATATGATCTCTTGCATGTAACAGGTTGTTTTTTATTAATGATATGAAATCTGTTATCCCTAAAAAAAAACAGATGGAGCTCTAGTAACACAAGAGTTCTATTTAACAAAGTTTTTTATATACAACCTCACACATTGCGTGAAATAAGCTTTTCTTTAAGTCAAATTATCTTATTGTGATCCACGTCCCAATCCAATATACTTGTCTCTTCATAGTTTGAAGGATCTCACACAAGTCCGTACATGCTATATGTGTCAGATTTACAAAATCGTTGGGGCGTATAAGTGTGAGCAAAAAACCAAAATTTTTTTATTCAGATTTAGATAATCTTGAATTCCAATTCGGATACAGATTATAAATCTTTCGAACTCATATACGGGTATAAATAATAAAATTGCTACTATCTGATTTAAAAGTATTCAAATTCAAGCTTATTAATCCCCTTAAGCACATACTTACGAGTAATTCAAAAAAAATCAATTAAAAACTCTATGTTATGAAACTGTTGCGGAGAAAGTGGGTACAAGAACGTCAAGACTACCCGAGATGGATCCGGAGTGGTCGTTTCAAGGTCGGCCTAACGGAGAGGGTGAAAAAAGAGTGAACCTTAGACGTTCAATCTAAGGGAGAGGGAGAAAAAAAGACAACGGGCTACGAGATAAAAAGTAAAGATAATTGTTGTTTGATGTGTTGGTCATGTCCGTTCTCTCGCCCGAACCCTTCTTATATAGAGTACCTTGACCTAACCTTCACGCCTTCACAATAGGAAATCCTAAACCGCCTCCAAGACCTTCGGCTCCAAGTCTCAATCCCGAGAGATCCGCTTCAAATTATTCGCTCCTAACATGACGGGATCCTCTCGGCTCAATACAAGCCGTCTTCCTTAAATGAGCAAATCCCATCCTCGGATAGGAAGCTTTCAAAACGTGACGACCAAGTGATCGCGGCCTAACGAGGAATTTACCAAGTCTTGCCGAATATTGAGAATCTCGGCTCAAGTTAGGAAAATATAGATCGTTTTGACCTTCTCGAACCTCCCATGCAAAATCTTGACTCAAATCCGTCATCGCCCAAAACGGACATCTCGTCAGGCCCAAAGTGAATCTCAAAATGGGCTCAGGCTAAAGGCCTCCTCAACCAAAGTGGACCTATTCCCGAAATCACCTTCCCGCCTACGAAGGTCAAATGAGCTTCCCGCTCGGGTCCAAGTTGGCTTCTTACCTTCGGCTTCTTGCCTTAGGCTCCTCGCTTGTCTACTTGCCTTAGGCTTCCGGCCTTAAGTTTCTCGCCCGGCTACTCACCTTAGGCTTCTCGCTCGGCCTCTCACTTGGCCTTTCGCCATTTGGCCTCTCGCTCGGCCTTTTGCCACTCGTCCTCTCGCTCGGCCTCTCGCCGTAGGCCTCTCGCTCGGCCTCTCGCCACTCGGCCTCTCGCTCGGCCTCTCACCGTAGGCCTCTCGCTCGGCTCCTCGCTTGATCTCGCCTATGTGGGCGAGAGGGGCCTTTCGCCCGGGCTCCCCGTTAGCGCTCGGCTTTGCCTACGCGGGCGAGAGGGGCCTCTCGCCCAGGCTCCCCGTGAGCACTCGACTTCGCGGACGAGAGGCGCCTCTCGCCTGGCTTCCCGTGAGCGCTTGGCTTTGCCTACGCGGGCGAGAGGGGCCTCTCGCCCGGGCTCTTCGTGAGCGCTCAGCTTCTCGCCGATGCGGGCGAGAGGGGCCTCTCGCCCGGGCTCTTCGTTCCGACGAGCTCGAGCCGATTCCCGCACATCCGGAGATAGACCGTCATCACTCCGAGACATTAGTTTCGTGCTCCAACAATGCCCCCCGCACGTCGATAGTTCGAGGCGTTCATTCCGAGAATTGTTGACGTGTTTCCCTCCGAATTTTCAAGCTAGGGCCAAACTTAACTCCTTTGAATTTCAAACTTCCTTCTTTGACTTGGTGGGCCCCAAAGATGCCATTGACTTAGCCTAAAGAGAACAAAGCCTCCCATTCTCTTCACATTCTCACCACTCTTCATTTCCCAACATCCACCTTGGAAATCAAAGCTTGGCCTCCATTTTTCCTCTCTTAACAACTCCAACTAGAATTTGAATCACTCCTCCATTTCCAAAGTTGCCAAGGTGTGTTTAATCTTCAAAGTAAGTCTCCCTCCCTTCTCCATTATGGTTGTAAAGAAGAATATGAAAGTAGCTCACTTCTTGGTCAAATCTTACAACTTCTAGGAGGACTTATTTGCCTTGGACTAGAGTTGCCCTCCACCTTTTGGAGGTTTGCAAATCCCTTGTATTCCTTTTGGCTCGCTTCTAACTCCACTTCAAGGTATGTTTCCAAGCTTTAACACTTGCACCCCAAGTGTTTGTGAAAATGCCAAACCCATCATTTTGCACTTCTTTCTCTTGGCTTTTGAACTTGGGGTAATTCCATAGCTTAGACCTTGAATGAGGAGAATGCACCACACGCCTTACATTCCATCGCGAACCAACGTCGGTTCATCAATTCCTCTATGCATTTCGGATAAGAGCTTGACATTTCTCGCCTAGGTAGATTCGGCCTTAGTAACCCGAGTTGGGCTCGACCGAACGGCCCACGAGGAGCTTGGTCTCCCTTGCTCGACTCGAGGCGAGAAAACACTCACACCGGTAGGCCTTGCCCCCTAGGTCTGAGGCGAGAAAGTACTCCCGCCGGTAAGCTTCGCCCGCTAGGTTCGAGGCGAGAAAGCACTCTCGCCGGTAGGCTTCGCCCGCTAGGTCCGAGGCGAGAAAGCACTTTCGCCGGTAGGCTTCGCCCGCTAGGTCCGATAATCTAAAGTGATCAAACGGGTGTTCCCACCGTCCTTTTAACACCGACTTTGCTAACCCTTGTTTGTTTAATGATGCTAGGATGGTCATGCCGATACCTCTTGATATCGAGAAGGAAGAACAACGCTCCTCCAACGTCCTCATCACATCCACACTTGGAGAAAGCTACCCGGTCGATGACACCTCTCAAGACAAAGAAAATCGAGTACTTGGACCCACGATTACCAACGTTGAAACCTTTGAAGATTTCCTTCCAGTCCATTACCGTGACATGCCTCTCTTTCAAGGCGCTCCCTTCAACTTATACTTTTGGAACAACTGTAACGGATACCGCGGATGGCCTACACCATTCCAAGAGTTCGAAAGTTGGCACGCCATCCTGAAACCATTCCACCAACCACAATGGGACCAAACCGGCATCGGCTCACTCTTGTCCCTTTGCGCACACCGCATTGAGCCATGTCGTCCACTACTCGGCACCTTGCTTCTCTATTGGTGCCCTAGTGCCAACGTATTTCTTTTCCGCTCGGGTAAGCTACCTTAGCATCGATGATTCTTCTTTGCCTTCATCAAGCTTCTTATCCATCTTATCTCCCCTTGTAGGAATGAAGACTATCACATTATACGATATGGCTGCCCTTTTTGGCCTTCATCCCGATGGTGAACCGATCCTCCCGTCTACCCCAGTGTCTGATGCCAATGGCCGGGTTCGGCATGAGGCCAATAGGCCAGTAGCAAATGGTTTTCCCGCCTATGTCAAAGCCTATCGACTACGGGATGACAATCCTCGAAGAGAACCCAACCCCGTCACCACTGCGAACGCAAGCGTCCCTGATTATGCGCCCGGCGATGAGCTTCGCCATAGAGATAAGCATACGGCCTTCTTGCTCCTTTGGATTACCCGCTACATCACCTGCCCGTCTTCCAAACGTGTGTCAAATGAATACTTCAACTTAGCCGCTGCACTAGCCGAGGGACGGAAAATGGCAATGGGGCAATTCATCCTCTCTCACATCTACGACCAGATGGCCATCTTTATCAACACTTATCGATTGAAGAGGACTTTCACCGCCAACGGTCCCTTATGGATGGTCGCCATATGGTACCTAGCTTACTTCCCCGAGTTGATACCTTCACTCCCTACATATGACGGGTCATTACCTAGCTACGGCCATCATCTTCTTCGGGCTCGGGTAAAGAAACCCACGAAAGATCTTCGTCCCTACTTACGGGCCTTCAACAAGGATCGTAGCGGTAATCAAACTTCTCCACTTCTTCATGCGACTTGCCGCCCTAACTTCCTCAATTTCTCTAACGTGATTCATAGCGCTGATGCTTGGAAGAGTATACTCACCGCCCGAGACCTTATTAGTGGAAGTTGTCCCGGGAGGATGGTCGTAGCACCCTACAATCCTCACTTTGTCGCTGAGCAGCTAGGTCTCATCCAAGGGATTCCGTTCCCCACCAACTACCTTCTCCATGGACACCGAGCCGACCGAGGCTCACATAAATGGGAAAAGGTGGAACTTTCCCTTGCGGCAAACAGTTACCTTTTACACCGAAGCACAATCAGCTGCTTCAACTTCTCTTCCGGTCGTTCTCCTGCCTTCGCGGCTTGGTGGGCGACACTCACATGTTGGAAGGCCAACGACAAGCAACTAGCCGAGACCTTTACCTTCTTCAAAGATACACCCCCCACGGCAGACACTGTTCTAAGGCGAGGAAAAGCCCCTCCGAGGAAGAAGCAAAGGGTCGACCACTCGGTAACCAATGACCAGGCGGGTGCCTCAGCGTCTCCTTCCCAAACGAACGACTCCGGCTTCCCAGACGACGGTAAGTCCCCTTACTCTTATACCTACCATGTTCTTCACTCGTCAATAACCGCCTTCTTATTATTGCACAGACGTTGACCTTCGAGCTTCCTCTCTTTCGGTCAGACTCGTGGGATACCCTTCGTCTTCGTCTGAAAAGGTAAAAACTAACTTCGGGTACTTACCTGGTACCAATAAGCTTTCCACCTAATTCACATCACTTCAGGACTCATCACCCGAAGCTTCTCCCGTACGAGTCAGCCCCACTACTGACCCTGAGTCTCCCCGTGTCGTCTCTCCTTCAAGGCTCAGAAGAAATCCTCCGCGTCAAAGTCGCCCTACCAGCATCATGATTTCCGAGCCTCTAGATGATGAAGCCGAGTTCCAGGCGATGCTTGATCCTGCTTACTCCCCTGGTTATACACCTTCACCTCCGGCAGCACCTTCTTCGGTCACTGGTACCTTCAACGCCAGGATGACCGAGAGCGAGGAGGTCATCTCAGATATTGTGCATCCTCCGACGCCTTCGATCATTGCTCCGCCTCCTACGTCCAGACCATCACTGACGCCTATCGTTGCTCCAGCCCCTCCTATACCTCTGATCGACGCCTCCGAGCTGGTAGGTATCCAATTGAGTCTTGGGCGGCCGATACATAAAGCAACAACGGTCGATTCGGGGATGGCGGAGTGACAACCGGAGGTGTGGATAGGTATGCCTTAAGCTCGTCAAAGGCTTGTTGGTGCTTGGCTTCCCACTGGAACTCGCCTCCCTTTAGTTTGAGCAAGTTGGCAAATGACCGTGTCCGGCCCGCCGTGTTGGATATGAACCGACGCAAGAAGTTTACTTGGCCGAGGAAACGTTGCAGCTCCTTCTTGTTTCGAGGAGGTTGGGCTTGTTGAATTGTCTTGATCTTGTTTTCATCGATCTCGATGCCTCGCTTACGGACAAGAAATCCCAAGAAGTTCCCCGCAGACACTCCGAACGCACACTTTAACGGGTTCATCTTGAGCTGGTGTTCCCGCATCCTCTCAAACAATGCCCGCAAGTGCTTCAAGTGTTGGGTGCGATCATGGGACTTGACCACCACATCATCGATGTATACTTCCATAAATTTGCCGATGAAATCCGGAAAGATTAGGTGCATCCCCTTTTGGTATGTAGCTCCGGCGTTCTTGAGTCCAAAAGGCATAACTACCCACTCAAAAATCCTGATAGACCCTGGACATCTGAACGCCGTCTTATGAACGTCCTCCTCAGCAAGATAAATTTGATTGTAACCCGAATGACCGTCCATGAAGCTCAGTACTTCATGCCCGGCTGCCGCGTCAACCAACATATCGACGATGGGCATTTGATATTCATCTTTTGGAGTAGCAGAATTTAAATCTCTAAAGTCAATGCAAACCCGAATTTTTCCATTCTTCTTGACAACGGGTACAATATTGGATAGCCACTCCACATAATCGGCTTTTTGTATGAAGCCGGCTTCTAAGAGTCTATCTATCTCTAGCTTGACTTTCTCTACTACTTCCGGCATCATCCTCCTCATCGGCTGCTGGTAAGGCCGAAAACCCAGCCTTATAGGGAGTCGATGTTCTATGAGGGATCTATCCAGGCCTGGCATCTCGTCATAGTCCCAAGCAAAATAGTCTTGGTACTCCGTCAGTAGCTCGACCAGGTCCATCTCGAAGTCTTCAGGAAGCCGCTCACTGATGAACACGGGCCGGCCTCCTTTTTCTGATTGGAGAATTATTTCTTTTAAGGGATCCTTCACCTCTGCCTTGGCATCATCGAGCTTGCTTGGTGCCGGGTAGAGATCGCTCATCCTTAATAGCTCCAATGGGTCTTGGCCGTCATCCTCGAAGATGTACTCGGCCGCTTCATATTGTGACAAGGCGTAGACCTCCATCCGCCTTGCCATCTTCTCAACAGTTGGATTACTCTCGAAAGGCAAGCCTAAGCGGTTGCCCCCCGAGTGCAGCTGTAACTGGTCGTTGGGTAGAAGGGACCTCCCTTTCGACCGAGCATGCGATTCCGGCAATGCGGCCATCTTCGTTGCTCCATGCCATTGATGTTGGTATCATGGAGCCATCATAAAAGGCCGCTTCCACATTATTGGTATTCAACGCGAAGGGATTGGTGTCGGCAGCCACCAACTCTACCTTGCCGTCCGGCTTCCATTGGATGAGGAACTGATGAAGGGACGACGGGATGACTTGAGCCGAGTGAATCCAATCTCGCCCCAACAAGCAGTTATAGGAAGTCTTCGCATCTATGACAAAGAATGCGACCTCCCTACTCACAGAACCGACACTAACTTCGGCTGCGAGCATTCCGAGTGGACGTGTACCCTTTCCCGCGAAGTCCATCATGACCATGTCAGTCGGAATCAAACGCTCCTTCTCCTTGTTAAGCCTTCGGAGTAATGACTGGGGAATGATATTGACGGTAGCCCCATTGTCCACCAGAATCCTTCCAACCGGCTTCCCAAAGATATGAGCCGTGATGTACAACGGCTTGAGGTGCCTACACATGTTGGTGGTGGGTTTTGCAATAGTGATGCTATTGCTGAAGTCTTCAACTATGGGCACCGCCATAGATTTCTCTCCGATCTCGTACTCTCCGAGATCTCCTTCAATCACGTCCCCTTCTAGGTAACTGGGTTGATTCTCCTTAGGTCCGAACATGGCCGGGAGGGTGAAGACCATATTGACTTGTAGGTCTTGGTTATCTTCATTGAGGTCATCCTCACTCGCGCTATCCTCTGGCTCTACCTTCTCGCCCATCTCATCTTCACGAACAAAATGCCTCATCTGCCATGCCAGGTACTCTCTCTCGTTACTCAGACTTGGTGGTTCGTCGCCCTCACCGTCCAGTGTGAGATCATCACCATCCCCAATAAGTCCATCTAAATCTAATAACTCTTCTTCGTGATGGTCGGGGAGACCGTGTAGTCTCAACTTCTCATAATTTTTTATCATAACGCAGGCTGGGTGTACAGCCTTTTTCTCTTTGAGAGGGTTGCTGACCTCCATATCCTTGCTAGTGCTATCATCTCGACCTGACCCCTCATTCTGGCTCGAGGTGTCGTTGAGACTTAATTTCTCGAAGGATCCAAACCTTGCCACCCCCGCATCTAGATCGACCATGACTTCCTCGTGTGGAGTGGTTCGCCCCTTTTGTGAGGAGTTATCTTTGGGGCGGACCTTACATTCCGTCTTCGGTACCCATACCTTATTCAGCTCTCGTTCTCCCCCGAAGTCGATGTGCCTCTTTGCCTTGATGAGTGTCGCCGACATCCTTGATCTACTAAATTCCTTCATTGGTGCTTTCCCCTTGTCGGACCTTTGTGTTGATAACTTCGTTTCATCATTAAAGTCTATCATAGGCGTCTGGTCCTTGCCATCGACCTCTCTCATCGGTGCTTTTCCTTTGTCGGGCCTTGGGGCGTCGATCTCCATGGACCGGCTTTGTCTAGAAGCCGCACGGCATGGAACTTCGGGAAGGGCTAGGAGAGTTTCCTGCTCTTTGAGTCGAGCCTTGCGCTCGGCTAACATCTTTTCCAGATCTCGAGTGACTTGCTTCTCGACCTGAATCCTCCTTTCCAGGCGACGCCTTTGAGTATGAGTAAGGGGTTCAGGTGTAAGTGGTCTCGGTGCACGCCTCTTCTCTCCTAATCGGTGGAATACACTTCCTTGACGCTCAGTGCCATCTCGGAGATCTATCTTGATGTGAGGGTGGCGAAGCTGTCCACCTTGCCCCCCGGGTCTTTCTCTTACGTCTCTCGGGCTTTCTTGCCTCTCGGGACTCTCCTCCGGGCCTCTTGGAAGTTCTTTTCCTTCGAGTGTCTCCTTGAGCTCCCGCAGCAGTTGTTGCGCCCTAAGTTGTCTCATGGACTCACTCGGCTGCTCTCGTCTTTCGTGTTTAGGAGATCCTTGCTGTCTGTATTTCCCGAATCCATCCCTCTGGTCCCGGTGGTACTCTCGTCGTTCATTTCTCTCGAGTCTATCCCTCAAATCTCGAGAAGGTTCTTGGCGCCCATGCCCCCCGAGTTTCTCTCTCAGGTCTCGGGAAGGTTCTTGGCGTCCATGCCCCCCGAGTTTCTCTCTCAGGTCTCGGGAAGGTTCTTGGCGTCCATGCCCCCCGAGCTTCTCCCTCAGATCACGAGAAGGTTCTCGGCATCCATGTCCTCCGAGTATCTCTCTCAGGTCTCGGGAAGGTTCTTGGCGTCCATGGCCCCCGAGCTTCTCCCTTAGGTCGTTGAGGGGTGACCGTCGGGCATGTTTGGGATCTTCCTCCTCATTCTGGTACCTTGCCATACTCACCATATTGATGGGTACGGCAAAGGGTGCCGAAGGTTGTTCTTTGGGGAACCTCAGCCGCCCGTCCTTGATCGCTTGTTGCACTTGGTTGCGGAACACCACACAATTGGCCGTGTTGTGTGACTTGCTCGCATGCCACTTGCAGTATTTCATCCCCTTCAGCTCCTTCTCATCGGGGATCTTGTGTCCGGGTGGTAACACGATCTGGCCGTTCTTGAGGAGATTATCAAAAATCTCATCAGCCTTTGTAACATCGAACGAGTACTCTCGACCAACCTCATTAAAGCCCTTGCTCTGTTGAGGCGAGTTCCCGGGACGGGTGAACTCGTTGGGGACCGTCATTGTCTTGTGGACCAAGCTTTCGCACTCATATGGCTTGCCCTTCTTGAACTCGGCCACCATCTCCTCCATTGTCTGTCCTTCTTCGAGACCCCATTCATCACTAAATTGGTCAATCTCAAACGTAGGGTCATAGCGATGGTAGGTACCTTTTGAAGAAGAAGTCCTTCTATCCTTCTCGTAGATCAGCTGTTGTGCCATGGCGGCCTTTTGCGCCAACTCGGATAGGTCTCGGAACCTCCCGACTCCGAGCTTCTTCCGAAGGCGAAAGGTAAGCCCTTGCATGGCCAAAGCTGCTAAGTCAGACTCTGATAAATTGGTCGGACACCTGTTCTTCGCCTTCCGAAAGCGAATTATGAATTTTTCCACGGATTTGCCTTCGAGCTGTTGCATATGAGCGAAGTCTGATATGGTTATGGTCGGCTCTGCCCTGTAGAATTGGTCGTGAAACTTTTTTTCCATGTCAGGCCAATCTCGCACCGAACCCGGTGGTAGGCTAATATACCAAGCGAAGGCTGTCTTGGTCAGAGTCATAGGGAACTGGCGTAGAAGCCATGCTCCATGGATTGAGGTTTCTCCGCATTGAATGACGAAGCGAGCAACGTGCTCCACCATCGACTGGCTCTCTTCGCCTGAAAACTTGGTGAACTCCGGGACTCGATATCCCTGTGGGTAGTGGACTCGATCAACATCCGCTGGGTAAGGCTTAACGAACCTTGGACGCGGGATATTCCTTGGTTCGAACCCCAGGTTCCTAAGCATCTCGGCCAATCCCTCCCTCTGGTAGACCTCTTGGTTGAGGTTAGGTATCGGCCGTCCCTCGAAAGGTGGTCGCTGGTTCAGCTCTTCTCCTTCAGGTCTAGGTTGTCGTTGGCCTGGCCTTGCTTGATTTCCATCATATACCAGCTGCCGATTGATGGGGTTGTGGACGTCCTCCTCATCCAACTCGGTTTGCCTTGGTCGAGTGGTCGGGGTGACGTTTGGAATCGTTGGCTCGTACAGGGCATTCATTCGGATGCTCCCCTTCTCGAAGGAACCTTGATCAGCCTCAACCGTGAGAGGGCGTGACCTCTCCTGAGCGCCGAGTGGTTGGGTGTATCCCATTCCTGAATCATCCATCCCTTGGGTCTCCTTGCTTGAGGACGCTTGGAATGGCACGTACATGGGCGTCCCTGCTGGTGGCTTTCGGCTGAGCACATAAGGTGTTTCCGGCACTTTGTCGAACGACATGGTGCCAACCTTGGAATGATCGAAGGATGTGGACACACCCTTCCCCTTGCTTTGAGCCTCCAATACCTTGGCAGTTTCATTCACTATAGCAGGCTTCACGATCTGGGTGAAGTAGTCCACGGTGTACTGGTTGCTCTCCATAGCCGCTCTCTGGATCGATTCGTCCGCGTGGTTACGGACTCCTTGGATCTGACTGGAGATCTGATTAGAGAACCGCTTATAGGATTCCTCGGTTTGTTGGGTTATCCCTGAGATCTCCTCCGAACGCTTGATGACCTGTTCGAGGTCCTGTTGTAATCCTTCGTTCCTCCGCTCTATGATATCAAGCTTCTCAACCACTAAGGTGAGTTGGTCGGCTAGCACCGTGAGTAAGGCCGAGTCGGTAGTATTCGACTCCTTGAAGAGAAACGGGTTGGTATTGCTCCTCCCGATCCCCGTCTGGACAACAGGGAGAGTCGGCACCTTGTTGCGAGCCGAGTTGGTAACGTTCTTCCCGGCATTTTGCTGAGAAGATATGGGTGGTGCCGTCTCCTTGCCGGAAACCGCGTCAGATGAACTCCTCCCAACGAGTTGCTGGGAAGAAGGTGCCGCCTCCTTGGGGTTGGAATTGGCTTGAGCAGCATGGTTCTTGGTCATCTTGATCAAACGAAGCTAGACCGCCTTCTCAGACGCCCTCCTTAGTCCCACCGAGCGTGCCAAAAATATGTTGCGGAGAAAGTGGGTACAAGAACGTCAAGACTACCCGAGATGGATCCGGAGTGGTCGTCCCAAGGTCGGCCTAACGGAGAGGGTGAAAAAAGAGTGAACCTTAGACGTTCAATCTAAGGGAGAGGGAGAAAAAAGGACTACGGGCTACGAGATAAAAAGTAAAGATAATTGTTGTTTGATGTGTTGGTCATGTCCGTTCTCTCGCCCGAACCCTTCTTATATAGAGTACCTTGACCTAACCTTCACGCCTTCACAATAGGAAATCCTAAACCGCCTCCAAGACCTTCGGCTCCAAGTCTCAATCCCGAGAGATCCGCTTCAAATTATTTGCTCCTAACATGACGGGATCCTCTCGGCTCAATACAAGCCGTCTTCCTTAAATGAGCAAATCTCATCCTCGGATAGGAAGCTTTCAAAACGTGACGACCAAGTGATCGCGGCCTAACGAGGAATTTACCAAGTCTTGCCGAATATTGAGAATCTCGGCTCAAGTTAGGAAAATATAGATCGTTTTGACCTTCTCGAACCTCCCATGCAAAATCTTGACTCAAATCCGTCATCGCCCAAAACGGACATCTCGTCAGGCCCAAAGTGAATCTCAAAATGGGCTCAGGCTAAAGGCCTCCTCAACCAAAGTGGACCTATTCCCGAAATCACCTTCCCGCCTACGAAGGTCAAATGAGCTTCCCGCTCGGGTCCAAGTTGGCTTCTTACCTTCGGCTTCTTGCCTTAGGCTCCTCGCTTGTCTACTTGCCTTAGGCTTCCGGCCTTAAGTTTCTCGCCCGGCTACTCACCTTAGGCTTCTCGCTCGGCCTCTCACTTGGCCTTTCGCCATTTGGCCTCTCGCTCGGCCTTTTGCCACTCGTCCTCTCGCTCGGCCTCTCGCCGTAGGCCTCTCGCTCGGCCTCTCGCCACTCGGCCTCTCGCCGTAGGCCTCTCGCTCGGCTCCTCGCTTGATCTCGCCTATGTGGGCGAGAGGGGCCTTTCGCCCGGGCTCCCCGTTAGCGCTCGGCTTCGCCTACGCGGGCGAGAGGGGCCTCTCGCCCAGGCTCCCCGTGAGCACTCGGCTTCGCGGACGAGAGGCGCCTCTCGCCTTGTTTCCCGTGAGCGCTTGGCTTCACCTACGCGAGCGAGAGGGGCCTCTCGCCCGGGCTCCCCGCGAGCGCTCGGCTTCGCCTACGCGGGCGAGAGAGGCCTCTCGCCCGGGCTCTTCGTGAGCGCTCGGCTTCTCGCCGATGCGGGCGAGAGGGGCCTCTCGCCCGGGCTCTTCGTTCCGACGAGCTCGAGCCGATTCCCGCACATCCGGAGATAGACCGTCATCACTCCGAGACATTAGTTTCGTGCTCCAACAGAAACCTATAGTAATTCAAAATCGTTGTGTGCTTTAGCTGAACCACCTTCTTTCGGGCTTCGGTGGGTTTGTTCCGGGGCCTGATAATTTTGTGTGGACCCCGGATTTGGTGGATGGCTTCTCTTTGTGCATTGTGCAACCAGGAACTTGAATCCTCGGATCACCTGTTTATTCATTGTAACTTCATTGCTAAGGTCTGGTCTGGTGCTGGGTGTTGAATTTGGTTGGGGTGAGTTGGTGTCCGGGTAAGTCCACGCTTGGATTGCTGGATGATTGGTTGGGTCTTGTCAAGGGAAATTTTGTCAAAGAAGCTATGGTATGTACTTTTCTCAACCTGCTGCTGGAATGTGTGGCTAACCCGGAACAAGGTTATCTTTGAGCATCGCCCTCCCCCTTGTGCGAATGATTTGTTTCTCTCGGTTCTTTGATGTGTTTCGGAATGGTCATTCTGGGCTGGTTTAGCTGCCGATGCTTACTACCAGGATTTTGTGGCGATTCTCTTAGGCATGACGGTTGATTGGGTAGATTCTTCGGGCTATGATTTGGCAAACCTTCATCAATGCTCCTCTCCCACCTTCTGGCTGCTGCTTATTCGACAACTCACCGGCGATATTTGATGTTTCTCAGGAGGGACCTCTTCTTGGCATTTTTTTCAAGGTTGAGTTTACCTGTATGTTTTACGCTTTGGTTTTGGTTTATTCTGGATGTGTGTTTGGGCTCGGGGTCTATAGGTTTCTTCTACTTGGGTTCTAGCTGGATTTTACCCAGGCTTTGTGAACTGTTGCAACTGCTGCTTTCTCTGCACCTGTTGTCCTGATGTTGTTTCACCTGGTTTTCTCTTCGCGATAAAATTTTACCTTCAAAAAAAAAAACTAAACCCGTTAAATACTAAGCCCTTTCAATTTAATTTTTTAAGACATTGAAAAAATAGATGGTTCAGATTATCTGTATCTGTATCTGAAATAAATTTAGATATCAGATATATTTAGACTCAATCTTAGATTCGGATACTAGAAATATTTATTTGGATATTTCAGATAATTGTAATTTTGGTAATTCGGATAATTATCACCCCTACACAAGCGGGAACGGATTTGGTACTGGAAGGCCAAATCTAATCAGGACCGTCCTGAACGATTTAATGGTTGATTTAGTTATGATTCAATAGTTCACTTAATTATGATTCAATGGTCTACCTAGTTATGATTCAATAGTCTGTTTTTTCCCGTCCCGGATAAATTGGGGTCCGTCCAAGTTACCCAGTTACGATTCAATGATTTACTCAATTACGATTCAATGGTTTACTCAGTTACGATTCAATAGTTTACCCAGTTATGATTCAATGGTTGTGAGATTTTTTATTTTGCACCCCCGTATTTCTATATTTTTTCAAAATAGTCCCCGCATGTCCTTCAATAAAAAATCTCCAGTACCGTGCTGGATTTGGCCTCCAGAACCAAATCCGATCCCTACACAAGCGGCCTTGGATTTGGTGCGGGACCTATTGGCGGGCCCCACACCGTGCAGGGATCAGTCTGAGCCGTGGATGGATTATGGAAACACGCGCACAAAGATCCAATGGTAGATCTTTGCCCCATGACATGCTTGGTTATGGCATGCCCGGGTACGATAAAAAGACATGCTTGGTTATGATAAAATAACATGCCAAGTTAATATTAGGGAGATAAAAATTAATTGGCATGCTTGTTTACAATCAATTGGCATGCCCAGATACAATAAAAAAGTATGGTTGTGTTACGATAAAATGGCATGCCAAGTTAATATTTAATAATAGGGACATATAAATTAATTGGCATGCTTGGTTACGATCAAAGGTCATGTCCGGGTACGATAAAATGGCATGTTTGGTTACAATAAAATGGCATGCCAAGTTAATATTTAATTAATAATAGAAACATAAAAAAATTAATTGGCATGCTTGGTTATGATGAATTGGCATGCCCGGGTACGAAAAAAATACATGCTTGGTTATAATAAAATGGCATGCGAAATTAATATTTAATAACAGGGACATAAAAAAATTCGTAAAATTTTAATAAAAAAGTTTTGTGCAAACTTAAAAAAAATTAAAGGGAGGAAAGGGGGAAATGAATCACATGTCAACCTTTCCTCATCTACTGACATGGGCCCACGTTCTCTTTTCTCTCTCCACTGACGCGCGTACCTTTCTATACACGTCAGCCACTTTATTATCTTACCCATCCCCGTGCATGCACGGAATAGGTTCTTCCGTGCTAAATCTTGGCCCTACATAAGCATAAGGTCTATTATCGTTCCCCGACGAACCATTATATATTCCTTAACGAATAACGATTATCATTTTATATATCCAATGTTAAAATTTTTCTAAGTGACAAATTTTATATAGATCATATATGATTCACTTTCTCTCTCCTTTATTTCATTAAAAATAAATAATTTCAAGGAAAAAAGTTGGAAATTCCCAAACCAAGAACAAAAGAAAGGAACAATTCCAGTTACTTATATTTAAAAAAAAAGGAAAAATTCCACCTACTTATCTAAAAGAGGAAAAAGGAACAATTCCACCTTATTACTTTGACGAGTATATTCTCCGTGGACCCGACATGGTTCTCCTTGCAATCGGCCTTCTGTGAAGGAGTTTTACTTTTTTTTATATAGGTAAAATTTATATAATAATATAGTACAACGGTTCTGCACCCCAGATGAGCGGTGCTTCAAGTTACTTTCAGGTTTATCCAACTTCGCTTTGATCAAGTGGCAACGACGATCGATATTCATTGTCGATTAGCATATATTTTCTTGACGGAACCTCACCCTCACATCCCTTGGCAACTTAAGACGCTAATCCTGGATTTCCGAGAAAATTTATGCTTGCTCCTGCTTTGTACTCTTAACCTTATTAGCCGTCTGCAAAACCATGTTGCTGATTGAGTTTGCAAGAATTGTAGACTTGGTACTTTACCTGAGGACTAGCTTAGCATCCATCCACTTAAGTTTGATACTTTTTTGTATTCTGACTTTCCGACCTAGGTCATTTTCATACTACATAATTTTTTCTCAAAAAAAAAAAAGATGAGCGGTGAACTCTCTCGTGCTATTGTACAAAGGTTAAAGTCGCAAGTGTTGCTAAAAATTTATCACTCGCAAAATCCAATGAAAATGATTTTTTCTCTTTATAGAAAATTGCTTGAAAATAATTTGACTTAATGGCAGAAAAGAAGAAAGTGGATTACTGTTGTTAAAGACTTTCGATCTAGGATCCAATTCAGAATCGAAAGAGTGAATTTTTATTCAAAGTTAGAGTCATTTTTTTTGAAATATTTAGGCATATCTTAAAACTGGTACAATTTGCTAATAAAAACTCATTAAACACAAAATTTGAGCCTAAAGCTTTTAACTATATATATTTTTGTTTTTATACTATATAGTTTACAGAAAATACAACACCAACTATTTCAAGTTTGAGTTCTGGCTATCTCGAACTCGATAATTCTTGTTTAAACTAGAATAAAAATTTTATTTGTTGATAAAAAAAACTTCTAAATAAGTAAAATCCATTTTTAATACCCGAAAACGGGAACAATTTATTTTTTGTTCTAATTCGTAATTCCTCTATATTTCCTCTCGTCCAAACAAGGAAGAGACTTCCTCCAGAATGGCAAAGGCCGGAAGGTTTTAGTTAGGGTCAAGCCGGCCAAAGACCCAACAAGTCCATTTTTTTTAGAAGTCAGTCCATGTTTTCTTTTATAGCGAAATATTATTACGGGTAGTGCTAGTATAGGAAACATAAAAGAAAGTCTTATTCGAAAAACATTAATTATTGGGACTATATCAGATAATTCCGGAAAATAATAACTGGGTACTCGTGTATTTTTCTTCGGTACCTTCCGTTAATTAAATCTCATCCTTTTTTACTTATTTAATGAATATTAGTGTTTCAAGCAAGATCATGCAAGGTTTAGATTCAATGGGGACCACGTGATTCATGTCCCCATGATATGGACTAATTATGGACTGTTAGATTCGATCAAAAATTATTTTTTATAAATCTGATGGTCAAAATTCTCTCAGGGACATTTTCGATTTTTTTTCAAAGATACCCTAGTTAAAGTTCCACGAAATTTCGGCCATTTCATTCTCTTCTTCTAGCGAATTTCAAAAAAAAAAAAGTTCCCATCTCTTTGACCTCTCTTCCTCTCAGGAAAAAAATTTCCCATCTCTTCCGCCTCTCTTCATCTCTTCGGACCAAGAAATTACTGACATACCAAGAAATCTCGCTTCGTCCCGATTACGATCCAGGTAAGAGATCTGTTGTTGTTTTTTTAGGGGTTTAGGGTTCTTGAGTTTTTCTTACGAATGTAGGGCTAATGCTTTCGTATATTTATGTACTTGCTAGGCTAATCGGCCCTTTTATCGATTTTAATCCCTAGCAACACCAACAAAAAAGACCGAACATTTTGACTATCTGTTAGTTTTATTGGTAACTAGGGTAACTATATTACTAAAAACAAATCGATTATCCATTACCAATCTAAAGCAGACGTTCCAACTTAGATGAAAAGCATGAGAGATACTTAATTTGTATGCTCTTTATTTGTTTTGTGATTGTTGCTTGATGGGTTCTGTGATTTTCGAATTAGGAATTAGGGTTCATGTGAGTTGATGTGATATTAGTATACATTGTGTGTATGTTATTGGTATATTTGTTAAGTGATATTGGTTGTACTATGAAGTGAAATTAGTATACACATTTTTTGTCATTGGTATGTGAGTGTATTGTAATTGGTATGCATTTACAATCATATACTAGTGTATTTGTTTAGAATATCAGAGAAGAAGGACACGAATATCAGAGTAGAGAGAAACCAATATCATTGAAGAAGTAAACCAATATCCAAGAAGAAGAAAATCAATATCTGAGTACAAGGATACCAATATCTGAGTAGACTGATATCAATATCAGAGTAGAAAAAAACTAATATGAGAGTAGAAGGATACCAATATCATACAAGAAGGAAACCAATATTAGAGTAAAAAGACACAAATATCATAGTAGAAGGAAACTAGTATCATAGAAGAAGAAAACTAATATCAAAGTAGAAGATACCAATATTAGAGTGGAAGAAAACCAAAATCATAGAAAAAGGAAACCAATATTCAAGAAGAAAGAAACCAATATCCGAGTGCAAGGATACCAATATTTTCATAATTATATTTTCATAAATTTTATTGCTTTTCATAAGTTTATTATTTTTCTGGTATTATTTTTCTTTTTAATTATTTACATAATTATACTATCTCTAATTTGTAGCTTTGTTAATATTAGTTGTACAATATTATTCACTGAATCTTGACCCAAAATGATATGTATGATCAATAAATATGCCTGAGGAAGTGACAATCTTTGATCCGTATTAAATTATGAAATTACCAAGAAGAATTAACGTGTTTTGTTGGAAGAAATATTGACATATACAGAGATTTGGATCCAATATTTTATCGAGAAATATCATGAATATGTATTGTTACATTCAATCGAGCAGTGTCACAAAACCATTCACCATTCACTTACTGAACAATCAAGCTCAATAGATTAATTTATATTCGAATAAGTCAAAGACCATAAAAAATAACAAATCTTTCATACTAATTTTTAGCACAACTATATTTTAAGACTTAAATGGCTAACAACATTCGTTGAAAAAAAATTTAGAAAGAAACCAATATCCTAGAAGAAAAAAAATAATATTCGATTATAAGGATACCATTATTCCCATAATTATATTTTCATAAATTGTATTGCTTTCCATAATTGTGGTAATGGTCTCAGCTTTGACTTTTCAGCTTGGGCCTTCCAGCTTAGCCCAAATGTATTAATTATGTATTTATTCCAACAATCCCACATATAAATGATGATTAATGCATGCTGACACTTAAGAAAAGTTCTAACAAAATATCATCGCATCGAAATAAGTAGCTTACGACTTTGAACCATCTCTAGTAAGATGTTATCGGATTTACTTGCTGCTCAGTGAACGCGATGTCTTGAACTGGTCAGCTTTTTAATGTAAACCAAGACAATAACATTTACACAAAGATATCTCAAATATCCTTTGGTTCTCACGTTGTGTCCGTTTCGGCCATAGACCATATCTTGGATTCATAAGTTTTTTTCTATATGAAGCGGCCTCACTTCACACTTATATAGGTGATCTCCCATCAGGAGTATTCTGCCATACTCCACCTTTTCCTGGTATAGGAATCATTAAAAGCGTAGATGCTTAACTTTACCACACCTCTGCAGGTTAATAGTTTGGCAGCTTCTGAGAATGGGATGGGTTCCAAGTGATCATCTGAACCATCCATAACTTAGTTGTCTCATTGAACCAAGTTTGTGGGATCTCCACTCATCATGGTTGAGTTACCGCTATGAACGTTCTTTAATGTGTGGGTTTTAACCCCATTCCCTTTACTGCGTTATACATTTGATCTCTGTTGATTCCTTTCGCCAAAGGATCAGCTATGTTGTCCTTGGACTTCACATAATCAAGGGTAATCATACCACCAGAGATCAATTGCCTGACGGTGTTATGTCTCCTATGGATGTGTCGAGACTTACAATTATACATTGTACTTTGTGCTCTCCCGATTGCAGACATGCTATCAAAATGTATCAATACAGGGGACACATGCTTGTTCTAACACGGAATATCCTCTAAGAAGTTTCTGAGCCATTCAGCTTCTTTCCCAGCTTTATCTAGTGCTATAAACTCTAATTTTATGGTGGATCGAGCTATGCACATTTATTTAGAGGATTTCCAGGACACTGCTCTTCCACCTATGGTGAACACATAACCACTAGTGGATTTGGAGTCTTTAGTGTCCGATATCCAATTTGCATCAATGTATCCTTCTAATACAGCTGGATACTTAGTATAAAGTATGCCATGGTTCATGGTATGTTTTAGATACTTTAGAACCCTTTTCAGAGCTAGCCAGTGGTCCTGGATTGCTCGTGAATCTACTAAGCTTGCTAACTGAGTATGCAATATCAGGGCGTGTAAAATTTGTCAAGTACATCCGGCTCCCAATAATTCTTGCATTCTTCAGTTGAGATACTAGGTCCCCTCTATTTTTAGCTAAGTGTAGACTCAGGTTTACCAGAGTCTTAGCCGGAGGTTTGTCAAAAGCATCGAATTTCTTGAGTTCATTCTCAACATAGTGAGATTGTGACAAGATAATTCCTTCAATCATCCTAGAGATTTTAATCCCTAGTATGACGTCAGCTAGACCCATATCTTTTATGTCAAAGTTGTTCTTTAACATGTTCTTAGTTTTTACGATAAGATCATTACTACTTTCCGTGATTAGCATGTCGTCTACATACAGACATATAATTACATAAGCATCAGGTGTGCCTTTAATGTATACACATTTATCACACTCATTGATCTTAAAGCCATTTGACATCATTATTTTGTCAAATTTCTCATGCCATTATTTCGGCGCCTATTTCAGCCCATACAGTGACTTGACCAGCTTGCACACTTTATGTTCTTGTCCGGGGGCAACAAACCCTACAAGTTGTTCCATATATATTTCCTCTTCCAGTTCTCCATTTAGGAAAGCTATTTTTACATCCATCTGATGTATCTCAAGGTTATAGAGTGCTGCAACAGCTATGAGCACTCTAATAGATGTGATTCTTGTGACCGACGAATATGTGTCAAAGAAATAATATCCTTCTTTTTTTTTGAATCCTTTAGCTACCAACCGAGTTTTGTACTTGTCGATTGATCCATCAGCTTTGTATTTTCTTTTAAGGATCCACTTGCAACCTAAAGGTTTGCAACCTAGTGGGAGATCCACGATTTTCTACGTGTGATTTTGCATGATGGATTCATCTCGCTATTGATAGCTTCTTTCCAGAGAAGAGCATCCAGACTAGATAATGCCTCTTGGATTGTCCCAGGTTTATTTTCTAACATTAGGCCCTTCAAAGGCGTGTTTCACAGTTATTACATTCATCTTTAAGAGCCCCCTTTCGAGGTAACCCTTTCCTATAAAGGTACCAGCCTTAGTTAATACAAACCTATCGGCCTCGAATACTAGTTTCATCCCAGTTTTGCTCAACAGTGAGCCGAATACTAAGTTCTTACGAATGTCTGAGACATGCAGCACATCCTTGAGGGTCAGCTCTTTTCCAGAGGTTAGCTTCAGCACCACCTGGCCTAGTCCGACTACAGGAGAAGTTGTAAAGTTACCCGTAAATAGTTTCCGTCCATTGATCGGGATATAAGTCGAGAAAATCTCCTTGTCTGAGTAGATGTATCGGGTTGCCCCTGTGTCAATGAACCACTCTCTTGGGTCATCCACCAGATTGACTTCAAACACCACGGTCGACCCTCACGATAAGTCTAGCTCAGACAGGTCTTCGGCCAGATTTGCCTTCTCACGATCGACCCTCTTTGGCAGGCGACAATCTTTTGCCATTTGATCAGGCTTGTCGCAGTTGTAGCAATTGCCATTGATCCTCTTAGCTTTCTTTTACTTTGGCTCTTGCTTCTCCTGCTTGTTTTCGGGCTTCTTCCTCTTTTTGCCAGTACTACCTTCGGCAAGGTGTACCTTAGCCTCGGAGTTGGTCCTGCTGGTCTTGACTTTGAACTTTTGATTGTCTTCCTCGATCCTTAGTCTCACGATCAGGTCTTTTAGCCCCATATTCTTCCTCTTATGCTTGAGGTATTTCTTGAAGTCCTTCTACAGAGGGGGTAGCTTCTCGATTAGAGCAGCCACCTGGAAGAATTCGCTGAGTTGCATGCCTTCGGCGTGAATCTCGTGTAGAATTAGTTGCAGCTCTTGGACTTCGTCTATGACCTTCTTGGAGTCCACCATCTAGAAGTCGAGGAACCTTCCGACGATAAATTTCTTCATCCCGGCATCCTCCGTTTTGTACTTCTTCTCCAGGGAGTCCGACAATTCTTTCGCAGTCTTAGTACCTGTATAGACATTATACAGGGCATTGTTTAAGTCATTCAAGACGTAGTTACAACATAAGAAGTCGATGTGACTCCATGCATCGATGGTGTTGATCTTCCGTGGATCAGCCTTGTTTTTTACCACCTTTGGAGCCTCTTCCATCAAGAATTGGACCAAGTTGAGCGTCATCAGATAGAACAGCATCTTATGTTGCCACCTCTTGAACTCAGTACCGTTGAACTTGGCCGGCCTTTCAGGGTGGACGGTTCTCGGGACAACTAGCACTGGTGTTGGTGTGGAGCTTGATGATGCCATCTTCAAGTACACTGATCTCGTCTTACGATTGATGTTTGTCGGAGGTGGTATACTTGATTAGGATCTAGTATAGTCGAGGTAAGAGTTTGACTCTTTCTCTGTAAGACGAGATTGTCCCGTATTCAGTGTTTATGAGCTGCGGCAATCGTCCCCAAGATACAACGACTAGGCTACTTTCGAGTTCGTAGCACAACGACCCTCGAAGCTTCAGGAGAACTTTGGATATTTGGAACTTTTCGAGATAGTGAGAGAGAACTATTGCTAAAGAATGGTTATGGAATGAGTTTCGGGGTGAAATGCAAATGAGGGGGAGAGGGTTGCTGGATGGGAGGGAGGGAGGCAGCCCAAAGAGTTGCATTTTTTGGATGGCAGTCAAGTTGTCCATTCAGGCCCCTTTACCAGCCAGATCGTGCCTCTTCGGTGGGCATTCTAGATCCCTTCGGCAGGCATATGATTACAGGTACCTTTTCGCACTTCTTAGTGATCGTTCGGTGGTCAAGCCTTCGCTCGCACTCCTTCGGCCGTCTGGAACTTTCTGGGACGTTTTGGACCTGTCCAAAATTTTCCAAAATTAAAGGCTCTTCGCGACGATGTGCACGTGCGAAATGCCAAGTGCACCACAAAGTGCCCATTGCGACCTGCGTCCAATGTGCTATGCGTACTAGCACGTGCGCATGCGCGTGCTCGTGCTTGAATGGTGCTACGCACCATCCTCGCAGGCAGCCTCGGACAGTTCTTCAGATAGAACATTTAATGTTACACCTGCTTGGAGCTTCTCCTTATAAACAGGAAAAAATCTCTTGCGATTTTCGATGTGGTAATGGTTCTCCCATCCTCAGCTTGGGCTTTTCAGCTTGGGTCTTCCAGCTTGCCCCAAATGCATTAATTATGCATTTATTCCAACAAGAGGTTCATTCTGAGGCACATTGGTGAGATGAGGTGAGAATTGTGCTTGGTTTTCTTCTCTCTTTTTTCCAAGGAAACTATATATAATTTATCAAGTATCATTGAGGTTTCTTTTGAGGAGTAATATACTTATAAAATAATTAATGACCAATTTTGGATACTTAATTAAGATATCAGAATCTCAAAAAAAATATGGCAAATTTAAAATTAATTAATAAGGTGTATCCTTCATTCACCGGAATTCCTACCTGGTGGTCCCCAAAAGAGCAAATAAAATTAGGGATGGCAGAAATACCCAAACCCTGAGGATCAGACCCTACCCTTGCCTTGTAGGTCTAGGGTATGTTGACTTTGACTGGGTCTAAGGTAGGGTATTGATATGGGTCCATGTTTAGAAGTAGGGTTTGAATTCTTTGAGTGGATCATTATCTGGATATGATTCTTTTGTGAGGAGTCAAAAGAAATGCAAGTTGACAGTATCAAAAACTGAATTGGATAATTACTTGGAAGAGTTTATTCTACAAAGAACAGAAAACTTTGATATATTACATTAGTGGAAGATGAATGAGTTCAAGTATCCTACCTTTTGTACCATTGCTAGAGATGTGCTCTTTATTCCTGTGTCTAGAGTTGCCTCAGAAAGTACCTTTAGCACAGAAGGTAGGATAATAAGCACTCATCGAAGTAGATTGCATCTCGGAACTTTAGAAGCTTTGATGTGTCTGCGAAATTGGTTACGCGAAGCTAGGAGTGGAGGTAATTTTCTAATGCTATATCTTGTTATGTTTAAGTTTAAGTGAGAGTTATTAATATTAAATTTTTACTTGTAACAGAGTTCTCAAACTTTTTGGAATATACTTCAGTTCTTGATGATAATGACACTGAAATTTGAGGTACATATAATTCTAATTTTTATTGATATACTATATTTTATATCATGATCATTATGATTAACTTTCACAATTTTTATGTTATTATAGAACAAATTTAGAAGATGTCGTGAAGGACGGATCACTAGAAGTCGACTTTTTACATTTTTATTTTGTTGAATTATTTATATACTTCATCTAGAAAGGAAGAACCTTCTACCATTTAAATTACATTGCAAAATTTTTTTTTTTAACTTTCTATTAAATATTGATTTGTAAGTCAGTAGATGTCTTTAATTTATTTAAATTTTATACAAAAATTAATTTTGTGATTAGAAGGTATCAAAAAGTAGAACGTTAAAGGGTCGGACCCTACAGACCCTGTAGACACTGGGTCTCCTGAAGGGTAGGGTATGAATCTAATCAAAAAAATGTGTAGGGTCGAGAGTAGGGTATGGGTCCAACTCCAAAAACTAGGGTATGTGTAGGGTCCTATAAATACCCTAACCTACCCTACCCATTGCTATCCCTAAATAAAATAGAGGAAAGAAAGAGAAAAAAAAGCTCCTGAATGGAAAAGAAAACGTCAAAATAAATCTCTTTCACAACCTATTTATTTATCGACAATAATAACCTTACATCACTTTTTTTTGTAGAAATCGAGGGGCTAAATGCCCGCTAGTCTTTATTAACTGAGTGATGTAACATCAATCTGAGTACATCGTGGGAGGCTAATGCCCTTCAAATTATCTATATAAGCATCAAAACAATAAATGAAAGCGGTATCGGATTTAACATGGTCAAAGTCTAAAGACAGTGCATACTTTGAGAGGAAATTCGCCACCCGATTTCCTTCTCTGAAGGTATGTTGTATCTGTGTCATCCAGTCATGATCCAGCAATCCTTGCGCACGACTGATCAAATTGGTCTGTGGGTGGTCTCGTCCCACCTCACGCTCGACACAGAGAAGAGCTAGGGAGGAGTCGACCTCCACCACTACCTGTCGAAATCCACGCTCCAATGCTAGCTCGAGTTCCAGCACCAGAGCCCAAAGCTCTGCAACAAGGGAAGTGCAGCATCTAATACCTTTGGCAAATCCACATAGCCAATAACATGATGCATCTCTGATAACCCCTCCAGCACCAGAAGTACCTGGATTGCCAAGTGATGCTCCATCAGTATTGAGTTTTAAAAATCCAGGCGATGGGCGTGTCCACGATACAAGTACCTCGCGCTTACGAGGGTTTGGAGTATTCCAATTAGTCATAACACGGGCAAACTCATGTGCCTGTAGAGAGATAAGAGAAGGGGATGGACCCGTAGTCGGCCCATTACGGAAGACAACACCATTTTGCCACTTCCATAGCCACCAGCACGCAGTAATAAAGATTGCCGCCCGGGAAGGGCCCTCAATGTTCTGACCAGCAGCTAAAATATTCGATTGGATCCAAGCTGTGCAGTCCATCTCGGAGAAGAAACCAGGTCGCCCACTAGGCAGGAGCACATCTCATACTGCCCACGAGAACCTGCAATCACGAAATAAGTGTATTAAGGTCTCCTCCCCACATAAACACCTCGGACAAGTGCTACAGCTGGTCTGATGTCGTCTGTACCACTCTGCATTGGTCATCAACCTGCCATGCAAAAATAACCAAGTAAAAACACGTATCCGCTCGGGAACTGGTAAAGATTAAACATCAGACCAAGATATTTCTCTGTTTTCAAGATCAAGCTCCCCTTGGAGTGCCTTGTACATCAATTTTTTAGTGAATTTACCATCAGGTGTTAGCCCCCATGTTAAAGTATCCATAGTCGACGGCACCATAGATACGGCGCCTAAATGAATTCTGCCAAGCGCGCCAAGTCCCATCCTTCACTTGGTCGCTAGTAGTCAGCAACACACTTCACTTCTTCATCCAGTGGTAGATCACTTGCAATATGGTTACAGAGGGGCGAACATAATAACCAGGGATCTTACCTGAGACTGTAGGAGCAGTCATGGGAGTTTAGCAAAGGTCGCCAGGTTAGTTTTTCGAGTAGGCCAGATACCAAGCCCACCTGCTATCTTTGGAAGGTAAATAGTAGGCCAGCTAACTAGGTGAGTTCGACGGGACTCCTCATCATCACCCCAGATAAATTCACGCATGCACTTGTCCATCTCTACACAAATAGACACTGAAAGGATATCAGTCTGCATAACATGGGAATGGATAGCTGATAGTTCCAAGCGAGTAAGGGTAATGCGACCGGCTAGACTTAGTGTTCTGGCCTTCCAACCAGCCATCCTAGCACGCATCCGCTGAATAATAAACTGGTAGGAATCTTGCTTCCGTCTAGCTATCATAGTTGGAATACCATGGTATTTTCCTAAGTCCAAGGTCAAGGGGATCCCCAAGATAGAGCGTAACTGGCTAGCCAACCTAGCATCTACATTGGCGGACACCAAAACCTTAGACTTTGGGAGGCTAACCCTGTGTCCCGAGCTCAAACAGAAATCATCCAAAAGCTCCTGAACAAGAACAGCTTGATCAGCTGATTCCCTGCACATAAGAATAAGGTCATCAGCAAACATTAGATGAGAGAGGGGGGGGGGGGGGGGGGGGGGGGGGGGGGGGGGGGGGCTTCAACGAGTAACTTTCACCGGTGCCCAGCGCCTCTCCCTCATCAACTGGTCTATGGCATGAGATAAACGTTGCATACATAGAACAAACAAGTATGGTGAAAGAGGATCTCCCTGTTGTATGCCCCGAGATAGCACAAAACTGTCAAATTTTCCCCCATTCCACAGGATATGCATAGAGGGAGCAGAAAGACACGCCATGATCCACGCCACAAAAGCTCTAGGTAATCCTTCCATACTAAGCGTCTCTCGTAGGAAATCCCAGCTCAGCGATCGTAGGCTTTCTCGAGATCCAGCTTAATCACCATCCACCTAATCGGCCCTGACCTACGCGCCATAGAATGAACAGTTTCTCGAAGAATCACAATATTATCCCTGGTATGAAACTAGACTAAAATGGGCTGACAATATCATTAAGTAGTGGCTTGAGTCGATTAACCAAGTTTTCGTGATGATCTTGTACAGCACACTACAAAGGCTGATAGGGAAAATTTGTGCAATGTTCTCAGGGTTAAGTATCTTTGGGATAAGTGCTAACAAAGTGGTAGTCAAGCGCGCTGGTAGTACTCCGGACCAAAACAAATCCTTCACTTGCAAACAAACAGAGCCCCCTACAATCTCACATAGGCGCTGGAAAAAGACGGCCTGGTAGCCATCTTCTCCTGGTGCCTTGTACGGGCCCATCTGGAACAGGCTATCCTTGATCTCCCCATAAGAGACTGTTAAACATAATCTGGTCCCCCTCTCCTCCGGTAAAACAGGGAAGCCGTTCTGGTAAGGAAAATCTGGTCGACTGAAATCCTCTTCAGAGTATAGCTTCCAAAAGTGGTCCGCAACCAAAGAGCATAGAATCTCCTGATCCGATATCCGTTCTCCTGTAGGTCCAATAAGGCTTTGTACTATGTTCCCCTGCCTCTGTATGATAGTCGAAGCATGGAAGAACCTGGTGTTCTGATCACCATCCAAAATCCAGTCCTCCCAAGACTTCTGGTACCACAAAAGAGACTCCTGCTCCAGTATCACATTAAGCTATTGCTGTAATTTGTCCTCCAATTTAAGGAGTCCTGATGTGGTACGCACATCAAGAGCTCTTTGCACACCCTTAAGTCGGGCCAAACAACGAGATTTTCGCCTGAGAATATGTCCAAAAACTTCCTTATTGCATTTTACCAGAGCCATAGTGAAGGACTCCAATGTCACACTCGCAGGTTCTTGCTGACGCCATTCAAATGACACAAAGGGCAAGAATCCCTCATGCAAGAACCATGCTGCCTAGAATCGAAATGGCCGTTCACGCCTGCCAGAAACAACTTGCGACTGTAAATCCAAAAGGAGGGGGCAATGGTCTGATCTATGCTGAGGCAGATGATGTACAGTAGCTTCAGGCCACTCCGTCCTCCAACCAACATTGCATAGAACCCTGTCCAAACGTTTCGAGACCCTCATACCAATCTCCCGCCCATGAACCCAAGTGAAAGGTGAGCCTATATATCCTACATCAATAAGACCAAGCGCATCAATATGCTCAGCAAAAGCCAAATTTGACTAGTCAAAATACCTGATCCTTCTCTACGCTCCGCCGTACACGTAATGTCATTAAAATCACCTCCAATAACCCAAGGTCGTGACATAGACATCCCCATCACAGTAAGCTCATCCCACGATGGTTAGAAAGTTAATCAGAACTAAACACTCAGTATATATAACCTCCCAGTTGGTATCATCCCATGATGAAGGATCATCGACTCGAATCATGGTAAGCTCCATCACAGGAGAAGTCGGTTGCTCTCAATAAGTATTCCAATTTTTAAAATTTCCAACTTAAAATCTCTTCATTAAATTAAATTAATTTTATAATGGGTAGCACGTATTACAATTTGGTTTGAAACTGAAATGATTCAACAAGGATTAAAAATAAATTAGTCATCCATCCAAACCTACGAGGAGGAGTACACGGCACATTTATTCGGATTTTTAGGAATCCATTCTGGAGGAGTATATGATAATTGATTTGATCGGCCTATATTCGGATCTAAAGTTTGGAGTTTGTTATCTGTGAAGTTGTTTCGGTTTGATTTGTCTTTCTTTAGTTATATATTCGGATTTTTGTTGACAACCTTAAGATTTTTGGGTATAAATTTTTTTGGAGTCACTTTGGTAGTTATATTCAGATAGCGTCTATCACTATGGTGTATTTTGATATGTGTTATCTGTTACTTTTGATATATTCTTCTTAGTAGATTATTTTGATGAAATATAATAATTTACTTATTAAAAAAAAGTTTGGAGTTGGAGATTAATACATCGATTAGATATTACAAGGCACGTTTATTTTAAATTGATTTTGACCATATCGTTGTTTTAGAAGTACAAATTGTTTTTACTCGAATAAAGTGTAACAATCCTAACTTGAGCATGTTAGATGATCAATTCATTTAAATATCATATCAAAATTTATATATATAATCAATCCAAAATTTTACAACATTGTGAATCTGGGATGCACTCACGACAGGGGAATAACAGTAGATACTAAATAATTGAAATTAGATACCAAATGTTTATTTTAAAAATTCAATCATGTTGAGTATGAAATCGATTGGGATTCAGGCAGCAATTTCACAAAATATAAAAGGATAAAATCCAACCAAGATTCGTCCATAAAAAGGTATAGCGGATGCTTTGCTCAAGAAGCAACAAGATTGAGAGAAGTATATATATCTATATACTGCATCATTAATGAAAAAAACATATGAATTTTTTGTCGCAATACATATTATTATGTTTCTATCATAAATGGATCCGATAAATAGTAATGATAACTATATAAAACTATAGTGGAGCCCGACATATGGGACAACGAAAAGTTTTAGTACCACCATCACCGTACCACGAGTGGAAATACCTCCTAAAGCACTCAGAGTGGAGAGAGTGCTCACACTCTCTCCACGCGTACACTAGATCAGTTGCCTCTAATATTTCGAGACATATTGAACAGTCTCCCTCGCGGTGTCGGGTGGTTGACATCTCAACCTCCCGTAGACCATTAACGAGGGACAACGTGCGACGCCGACGGATCCAATTTCTATATTGATCTAACAAACACAAAATGCCGTAAACAAATAAAGGAAAAATTACCAAAAGGCCTATAAAAAATAGTAGGAGAATGACATCATCGTCAATCTTGGATCCATCGGCACCGCCTTGTTTTGGTCCTGGACGGCCCATTTTGATAGAGAACCTGCATTTATAAAAAAAAATGTTATTAGTAAATTAAAGAAAGAAAGAAGCTTGATGAATTAGTTCTTAACAAAATCTTGATTTGAAGTGCCCATTTATATGCACGTTTGGTTTCGCGAAGAAGGGATGGGCTATTTGTCGCGGCGTGTTTTAATGGGCCGGGTCAGCGGGGAGGGAGGTGGGAAGTTTGAGTCTGACGGGTTGTTTTAAATGGGCTCTGTATTTGTATTAGAAGAAAATGCAAATAAATATGTTATAGTTTTAATTAGATCGACTAATATATGCAAGTTTATTAACATTTTCTAGTGTTTACTGTGTCAGGATGCAAAAATCTCTTTTTCTTCCAAATAAAAATTAGAATATTATAATATAATTAAGACCCTCTTGATATCCTATTCGTACCGCGTGAAAATGAGTGGTCTCACTTGTTTCCACCTAAATTTTTTATTTTTAAAACTAAATCATTTAAACCTTACTGCATATACAATTCCAGGATCTATTCGTATAATTTACTACAGTTTAATAATTTCACATGTGATTGTTTTCACAAGGCAATAATCCTAGAAACTGCATCCGATGCTAGTTAATTCTAAAAAATAGTAATTAAAGAATTCAAAACTGATACCATAATAATTGTATTTCAAATCACATCCATCCCAAAATAATTTCAAAATTGGATTTCAAAATTTGTTTTGTTCCTGGAACTATTTCGGCGTCAGAGCTTAGGGTAATTGAATTACCTAATCTAGCTGAAGGAGTCAGCACATCAGGACTTGGTTTCGGCTGCTGCAAAAAGGTTTGGGGAGGGTTCCTTTGGTAGGGGAGGAGTCTCATTGGTGTAAATATTACTATATATTTAATAAAGAAAATCTACTTCTAAAAAAATATCGAGTAGATATTATATGGCAGATTTTATTTGCAATAAATTGTGAACATATTGGTTAATAGAAAATTTTATTTTTACACAAATAAAGTGTTACAATCGTAGTCTCAATATGTCATATGATCAATTCATTTAAATATCATATCATAATTTTTATATATAATCATCCCAAAACTTTACAACATTGTAAAATTTGGATGCGCTCAAGACAAGGAACTAATACCAAATAATTGAAATTATACACCAAATATTTATTTTAAAAAAGTTAACCACGATGAGTATGAGGTTGATTGAGATTCGGTCAGTAGTTTAACCAAATATAAAAGGATAAAATTCGTCCAGGACTTGTCCATAAAAAAGTATAGCGGATGCTTAGTTTACATTCTGTTGGAAAATTGCTAACACGTTCTTTAGAAGAGAGCGATTTACCTGACGAAAGAGATGGAAATAGGACTTGTCCGAGCAAAAGGACTTCAAAAACTCTCTCTTAATCAGCTGCCAACTAGACAAAAGGAAGCAATATAAGATTTCAATTAATCAGCGGACAACAGAGAGAGAACAACTGAGAAATAAAACCAACCTAACAAACAGCGGCAGATGAGAGATAGAGAGAGAGAGAGAGAGTCCACAGGTAAAGAAGAACCAACAAGGAGAGGGAGCTTGGTATTTATATCAACAACAAGGGACCTATTAGATCACGTAGCAACAAGGAAGTTATTAGAGCTGGTGCAGTAAAGACATCTTTTGGAAACGAGCAAACCAGATTGAAACAAAGCCAATCTGCTGCCTCTAAACAATTAGATATGACCTATTGCGTATTCTATTATCAACTTTAAACAAATCAAAAGCCCTAAACAGCTTTTATAATAGAAACTAAACAAACACTCCCATATTCCTCGTAATGACATTCCTTTGTTTCGAGGTTTAACCGCGCGTGATGTGAGGAATATTTTTGGTTAATCGAACTACCGAGGACAGAAAAGTGAGTATAGGTGCAGTTTATGAAGCCTATGCTTGTGTTTTGTGGACAGGATTATAAAGCCTTGTTAAGGAATTTTACCAACTTATTTAAATTAGTAGTGTTTACAATCTGAACAATTAAAGGGCTATGAATCAGTTAGATAATTGAACACATCTATGTTCTGTGGAGAGATCAGGGAGTCAGTCACAAAGGGCCTAAGAAAAAGTTTGCATGGCGTAATGGTTCAACACCTCTTCGCATGCTTTAACAATCTTAAGAGGGTCAAAACAACAAGCAAAGCTAGTTATTATCGAAATTGTAATCAAGGATGCGACTCTTACCTTGTGCCTTGGAGGAGAAAGCGTCGCAGTGTCGAGCTAGTTAATCCAAGGTCGAAATGGCGTAGCTCTGTGTTGGGGTGATGTGTGTAGCTCCTCAACTTTTCTTTTGCACGTGCCTTAATAATCTACCCGAATATGAACAAGAAAGGTTCCGAAGAGAAATGGGAAAGGAGAACTCGAGCAATGGGGAATTTAAATAGAAGGGCCAAAGGGGGGACGAAGGGCTTAATTGTATTTTTCTGGAATAGCAAAGGAACACTTCAAGTTCCACTATTCATCAACACCGCGTTGTTTTTCTAAGCGTTAATTATAGGCTTTTGTCCTCATGTTTAGGGAGGAATGGTTTTTTGCATATTTTTTGAGTCTCTACTATTTGATGTATAATTTAACAGCATGTAATTACTATTTGATGTATAAGTTTACTTGTCAAAAATAAAGGCCGAATGACAACAAAAGGAAACCACAAAACCACCATGAAAGTGATGCAATTGGGTGTCTTTAGGGTTCATTACTAGTAATTCATAAAAAAGAGAAATATGGATTAAAAACGAAAAACCTGAATCACGTTCCCACCAAGTTCATGAAAATCCAATTGGTGGCACATGCATCAGCTTCTTCTTCTTCTTAATTTCTGGTTCGCTTCTTTACGTTTAATTTATTTTTTTAATAATTTCCTCACGATTTGAGTCAATTAAAATTAAGGTATAATTCAGCTAACAAATATTTAAATACAATATATTTTTAATGACTTTAATTCAGTATATTTTTATTAGGAGATCTCATTGTTCGTTCATTCTTAATTTTTTGATTTTTTATAACTATTTTTTTTTGCACTGCAAAATTCAAACCTAGCAGTATACTCTAATATCAAATATCTCTCTCTTCATATGTTACCCAAAACAAAAACTTACGGCTTATTCTTCTGCCTACTATCATTGGCAAATGCCAGTTCCAAAATTTGACACGGTCGAAGTTCATTGAAATATGATTTTCTTCCTAATTTTAAATTGAGAAGTTTTAATTAACACATTAACCAAATCAGTCTTTCGCTTATTTCCGTGATACCCATCTGAAAAAATCAAATAAAAATTTTGTGAACGACAAGATTCGAACCTACGCAGTTTGAGCCTACTCATTCCAAATTTCATTTCAATCAAGAAATCTGTCACTGACAATATATCTCGGGGTAACAAAAATATATTATTAGTGGGTATATCAAGATTCAATCTCCGGTTTATATTTAGTCGACCAATGTTTCCTAATTCACAATTTTGTTGAAAGAATTTCTTTTGTAATATATAAGGATTCAGAAAAAATTGAATCTTCGTCGTCTAGGTAAATTCAATTTTATTTTTACAGATTAATTTAGAACCTCATTTAAATTCTATGTAGCAGAATATTATGGATATACCTTAAACAAAAAGAATATTATGGGAAATGGCGAATTAAATATTGTGATCTATTGGCTTCTTATGCCCTTTGATACTTTTAGACCATATTATATATTTTTCGGTTCTAAATTGGACCATATTAGATTGTAATCTCTTAATGCTATCTTTTCATCCCAAATGTTGGTATTGGAAATTTTCTTAACATAGTACAAATTCGTTGTCATCAGAAACAACTTGTGAAATTAACCCCAATAGCTTCATCAAATAAAAACTTGACTAAAATATTGGATATAAAAAATTAAATTAAATTAACCAAAACAAGTTTGTTCAAACTAATTAGTATATCACGTTTTAACTTAATCATCAAGTCTAAAGTTTGAACATTTAAAAGTACATTAGATGGACAAATTTTGTCACTTTTTCAAAAATACGGCCTAACTCAATTTTTATATTAATTGATCGGTTCAGTAGTTTCCTAATACCGATAGTATAGAGAAACAACTTCGTCCGAAAAGATTCTTTGCTTAACCCACATGTTCTCTCCTCTGCTTAACCAATGCTCCTACCATTACCTGCTTTTTTTCCCTCTGGAGGAAAAACATATTTACCACAAGTTTTAGACATATGACGTCAATGAAGCGAAAGCGATCGAGTTTTAGACATATTTAGCACAAGATGGTTCGCCATTTACGCCACTCACATGCAACTAATTAGTTGGGAATTTCCCAAGAAGAATATAATGGCAAGCTCATCCCCCGAGCATGCTCCACAATTTTTAGCTCTTTTGGTTGAGAAACTATTTTTAGTGAAACACTAGACTAATCATCCAAATTCAAACGAGTTGGAGTTTTTAAAAAAAGACAAAATTGTTGCAAATACTCGAACAAGGGGATTCGAGCACTATTATGATGGAGCCAAAGAACATACATAAAAGAACGGTAGCCTTGTTTCCAACGCAAGAGCAAATTAAAAGATTTTTTTTCGACATTAACAACCTATGAATTATTATGGTGATTTGTACACAGATTTTGTATGTGAATTATTGCGTATTCTATTATCAACTTTAAACAAATCAAAACACATTTCGAAGTTATTTTTTACTTTAACCAAAGAAATATCCACCAAATGATTTGTATGAACTACACCAACAGAAACTGACAAAGAAGTTGAATATTTAAAATAGAGTATTACTCATATATAAGCTTAAAAAATTATTGATCTATTGTCTTTAAATTTTGGTTTGATATAAAAAATTTTAATATAGTATCTTGAAAGGGTAGTGCATAGATGGAACGTAGCAACAAGAAACTTATTAGATCAGGAAGAGCACTAGTACCAACCGGTTACCAGCATTCAATAATTTCACATTGAGGTGTTGATTATTAAGAAGAGATTAGAATTTGATTCCCTTTAACTATATTAAGCTACATTCATTTAGGAAGGAAAAAAATATGTCAACGTTGCATGCAAGTAAACTACAACCTACGTTAATAGGGGTTTCTCTATCTACTAAGCTATTAACGTGCAACTTGGTAGACCTTCAAATACATTACTTCTAACTACATGAACCCAACAATATTTATTTTAGTGCTAATTAATAGTATAGCATACAACTATTTATACTTATACAAACTTTTTTTTACCGTTTTACAACTTTTATATCAGTAATAAGTCAAGACTAATAATCTTTTAGTTCAATTGGTGAATACTTTGTTCTACATTAATTAAAAAAAATTTAGTTGGAATTTTTAAGCGTAAGATGAGATGAGTTCTTTTCTTACCTTACGACATTCAACTGGGAATCTAATTTTTTTTAAACCAGAGCACTTTTTTTTGGTAGAAAAGCTGGGGTCATGTCCCTATATAAATACGAAAAAAATACAGAGTATCAGACATAGTCAATTAACCAACATCGAAAGAAGTCCTATTGGCCTGAGTGTCGAGATCCCCTCTTTCCAAGTTGCGGCCGCCGGCCTCGTTAAAACCCTCCGGCGGTAAAAATCCAGTGGAAAAACTCGCATCAAGAAGAAAAGAGTATCTCGGCAAAATCATAGTGACCCGCCTTGACGTTGAAACGAGGCCGTATTAAATTGGTAATCTCTTAATGCTATCTTTTCATCCAAAATGTTGTTATTGAAAACTTTCATAACATAGTACAAATTTATTGTCACCAGAACTACTACTATTATTATTGTGAAATTAATGTCAATGGCTTCATCAAACAAAAACTTGACTGAAAAATCGGATATTAAAAACCAAAATAAATTAATCAAAACAAGTTTCTATAAAATGTACTATATGGACAAGTTTTGTCACTTTTCCAGAAACCAAAACTGAATTTTGGTTTCATTGACAGGTTCTTTTTTGAAAGAAATTGACAGGTTCAGTAAAAAGTAGATAGTGTAGAAAAAAAAGTTTGTCCGAAAAGATTCGTTGCTTAACCCACTCGTACGCTTCTGTCTCCTCCTCTCTAGTCTCTCCCATACTGCCACCTTGAACCTTGCTTCTCCAAAACCCCTAAACAGCTTTTATAATAGAAACCAAACAAACACTCCCTAACCCCAGAAATCGCAATTAGCATTTGTTAAGAAAAAGAAAAATCCCCAAATTGAACCCTAACCCAATCGATCCGGACCAGCCTCAGCTCCCGACGATCAAAGATCCACCATCCTTATTCCCCCCGCCACCACCACCCTCCGGGGGCCACACCCACCCCACCGCCGGCACCACCACCCTCCGGGGGCCGTCAACCACTACATCCGCCCTGGCGATGCCGTCATCCTCCTTCACGTCAGCCCTACTTACGTCTTGTCGTGCGGCCGGATGGACATCGCTTGCCAATGAACACGTGTCCCACGTGACCGTCGACCGCTTCAACGGCTTCCTCGGCCTCCCCTCCAGACGGAGTTCCCACCGCCAGGTTTTCCCCATCCTCTCCTTTTCCTTTCTCTCTTTTTTTTTTTATATATAATTCGTTTTTTGTTTTATTATATTTTGTACGATTGGAGGTTAATGCTTCGGGATAAATTTTTTCCCAATTATTGTTTTGCTGTTTTTGCAAAGTTAATTTGAATTTCGTTTAATCTTTGGTCTTTCCATCATAAGAAAGTGGTACTTGAAAATCTTTGGTCTTTCCATCATACTGTGTTCGCCCTCAAAGTTTCCAGACCTGCTCCCTAAGCATTAGTTGTGAACAACTTCTTCCTTGATGAAGATCCCATTTTCCAATCACTCCTAGAGTTTCTAAAAGCTACAGATTGATTTCCTGTTAAATCTTTGTAGTTGAACAAGCTATAGATCTGCTTCTAAGTGTTTATTGGTTGGCACTATTTAGTTGGCAAAAGCTGGCTTTACTACACTCATATGGAGGACATACTTAAGCTTCGTTATCCGGATTTTCTTAGTTTCTTGCTTTTAGACCAGCCTATATTGACTTGAATACCCAAACCCTGCTTTCAAGTCCTTGATGATAAGCGAGGTCTAATCTCAATTGTGCAAGTAAAAGATCCTTTAATCAGACTCATTGTTGCTGCAATGAGGATAGTACAGTAGAACTAAAAAGTAGTCATCTTAAAGTGTCAGTAAATTGACAAAATTTCTGCTGATTTAAACAAAAAATTGGATTCTAAAAGTTTTCATATGTGCTTTGTCATAGTTGTGAATGTGCTACAGATTGATCACAAATTTTGAACTCAAGCCAAATGTATCTTCCTTTGACATCATTTTTTTGCTTCTCGACAGATGCCTAATCTTAATGCTACAAGCACGCGACGTGGTTAGGTCGTTTGCTATGGGTTCTTTTAAAAAAGAACAAGTAAGTTCTTTTTACTTTATTAGTTTTATTTTTTTTAGATGCACTTTAATTGTTGGGAGAGTTTTACAATCTTTTCAGCCGGCTCGAATCTACATCAGTATTTAAAGGCGAGCATTATTCAATTATATTTTGACTTTTTCAATGATACTTTTTCAAGATGAGAACCAAAAACTTCTGAAGAGAATTTAAGTTTCTTTACTAATTATGTTAACCCCGATATCATTGCCACATCATAGGAAGCTACCTGAAGTTGGATAAGTAAGATAACTCGTCATGAAATTGGTGGCCTGAGAATTACAAGAGGATTTTTTCTGTGGTCTTGTGAAATAGACAATGTTGTGTGAGAATTACATATAACTCCGGGAATACGTTGGAATCCTAAAGTTAAATAATTGCAATTTACTTAATATAATTTTGAACAACAATAATACATTTTGATGAAGAATTTGATCAGAAATGGTTAAATCTCTCTGATAATGTATATATGTTTAGTACTTCCCGAGTTTAATGGTAATATGTCTGATGGAAGATATGAGTTAGGGTGCTTTCTTTCTTTGCTCCTGCATTGCTCAGGAATCGGACGAGTTGTCTTTTTGGGAGAATCTTTTGTCAACATTTAAAGGTCCTCTTCAGCTCAAATTTAGATTAGTAGACCCAGGATACAGGGATTAGTTGGAAAACTTGCCATGCAGGGATTATTTGTGTTATCTTTGTAAAATATTTGCCCGTGTTCTTCTTTCCAGATACCCTGACATTGTGCTTCTTGTCTAGTGCACACAGTCACGAATCTGGCCTGTTCAATTTGGTGACATGGCCTTTGTTTGAGGATATAGTTCTAGACTAGATGAAGATGGTTTCTTTATAAAAATAACTTACACGGTTTAATTGTATTCTCAGATGCCTTCAAGTTACCAATGATTCATCTTTACAGTTCTCGACAATTGAAGATCCGAAATTTGATTTTTTCGAGGCAATTTTCTTACCTGTTGAAAATATTTATTCATCTAAATGAGTCTTGTCATACGTTATCTCTTGGATCTTGTTTATGTTGCCTAAGCTTGTCTTTGCGCATCAATGCTGATTGCAGATAATAAGATTCGTGCAGGAAGATGTGGCGGTGAACATAGAAATGCGCTGGGGTCCTTCCCGCCCCGAAAAAGGATGCTTTGTGCTTCCGTTAGATTGCTCCCGAATGTAGCATGATACAACATATGATCATATACCATTGTATTGATCCTCTACAGTTCTCTACTCTCTATAGCATCTCTATCATATGGCTGCAAACAAAATACTACCACCCTCCCTCTAATCCCGGACGCCAACCCAAGGTATGTAGGACCATTTTTCGTCAAACCTAGAGAACGGTCTAGCCACTGTTGACTACTGGTTTATCAAGTTGGACAGACTAGTCTAGTCCACAAATTCCATAAAATATTTTTAAAAATATATTCTTTCCGAGTTTTGCTCAATTAGAAGTACTTATGCTATAATTTAGTACTAGTAAATGATATATTTTAGAATAAAATTAAAAGAAATTTATAATTATATAATAAAATTAGAGGACCGCCGGACCAAGAAACTGAGATTTTCCAAATTGCCTCCAAGTCCATTTTTATAAACATTGGTTGTAGGAATGAGGAATGAGTTTCATATCCATAGAGTAGACCTATCCAGTTCCAAAAGCCAGAGCAGAAGCTCAAGATTGGAAGTCCCTTAAATGGATGCATTTCATTTTAATTGCTTTTGCATCATTTAGATACCCATGTGGATGGACAGCTAACAGGCAAAATCTTGCTTTATTTTCTAGGAAGTTCACAAGTTTGCTTTATAAAGTCTGCGCTTTGTTTATCTTCCTTTTTTTTTTGGGTGGTACGAACAAAATTGACATGTTCCAACGGTTTTTTTGTTTGACGGGGACATGTTCCGATGGTGGCCTCTACATGGACTTCTAAAACATAAACTTGGACATAAATGTTGGAGTGCGTGAGATGTGGTAATTTGAAATTTGTCACTTCTCTGGGTGGGCCCCCTGATTCATCCAACACCACCACATTTCCTGTTTCATTGTTTGATTCTGATTCTTTAGCCTCATTGGAAAATCTTATGAAACCAGTACCAACCCATATCAAATACTCGTAGGAGAATTTAGGATTAATCAAGAGTTATGTAGTTCGAATCTTTACAAATGTGGTAGTTTCAAATGTTTATAGGAGAGTTCTTCAGAGGAACCTTGATGCTCCACTGCTAAATGGCTTTGTCCTCCACGGGGGAAATCTTCCACCCAGGGAAGTGGAGTTTAGGTGCGAGAGGATTCCTGACTTCTGTTATTATTGTAACCTTGTAGGTCACAAAAGCAAGAATTGCCAATCTGGAGGTACTAATTGTAAGTTGCTGAGACACCTCTCGATTAGCCAGCTACCTTATTGCAAACATCTGGTTGATTATCTGAACGGTGCTACCTCCGACATTGAGTGGAAGATTAAACTTCAAGCTATGGAGATGCAAGCAACACTTTTGAGTTTACCTTTATGTAAATTTGCTTTTATTCCTAGAAGCACAAATTTAGTTGCGGATTGGCTTACAAAAGCGGTTAGAGTAGGAGCTAATCTTGATATTGTAATTGCTAGCCCTCCCACGAAATTGGAGGCGGTCTTACTGTTAAGGCATTATTTTAGCATCCTCTAGGAAGCTAACCACTCTTTTCAAAAGGAACAGAGAAATCAAGTTGTAGCTTTGAATACTATTAAATCAAGGAATATATTCGAATATTATAAAATTGAAGCCTATTGCCACCACCATAATTTGAAGCCATCTAGTATTTAGATAACAATTGCCCCGCTTTGGAATCCTTATAATGTTTTTTTCTTGTGAAATCTCTCTTTTAGAGTTTGAATGCTATCGGACCATATTTGAACCCTAATACTTTTTCCCTAATTTGCTCGCGATCGTATCATTCTCCCGGACTAATATTTGTTAATTGGTTTTTTTCGACGGTCTGACCGGTTGGACTGCTAACCATGATCAAACTTGGATCGATTTTGACATAAAATCCAAAAATTAGTTCGACTGGCCAAAATTTGGTCAGACCATCTGGTCAAGTACTTCTGGGTGACCCAGTTCTAAGAGATCAGTTCCATTTTATCAGATTTAATTTAAAAATAAAACATCAACTTTCACATTCGGAGTTTATACATCACTTTTGGATCATAATAAGCTTATCTTTTTAACAATTCTCGATAATATATCAACTAAGTCAAACTAATTGCACTAATATGTCGAATAATAAAATTTGTATAATCATCTTCTTGTATTCCTAGACTTGTTTAATTCGTGTTTGAAGATTTTGTTTGGATAAATTGTATAACAAAGTTGTTAAATATTTGAACTTATTTGTTGTATAGTTTATAAGTTTATTGGACTTCCTCGTTCCTCCTGATTAATTTCCAACCCAACCCAAAACCTTTAGGCAATGGGTTAGTAAATTTTCAACACTTATAAATTAATGTGAATTTTCAATACTTATAAACTAACCCATCCCACATGCATTAGCCGAGCAAAACCAAACATCTGGTAGGGATCAAGCCTAGGTTCCACGAATAGGGGTGTATAGGAACTGAATCTTTGGTTGTTTAGGCTTGTTATCCCGGTAGGTAGATTAGTCTAGAAGAATTGATGAGTGACCTTATGAGGATTTGAGTTAAAGGAGGAGACGACCGTCTCTATTTATTAAAGAGGTGCATATAAGCTTCAGGTTATTGGAGTATCCTACTAGTACTAGGAACCAACTGGAGTGTTGTGGGTGCGAGTGGGAAGAAGGGGGCCATTTTTGAGTGACATGAGTCTAGAGCTTTAGAGCCTAAAAATCTTTTTGAACTATTGCATATACCCTTTGAGCCTAGAGCCTTTCATTGATGGATTTTAATGCCAATTTTTAGCCAATATCCCAATTCTCCTACCTGTTCACCATCCGATCCAAGTACGCATTAGGACTAATCTTTTGGCGAAAAATTGTAAGGGCAAAAAATAGTAGTATTGGCTTGGGAATGAACAATGGGAAAAATTGTAGAAATTGTAAAGGCCAACATCAAAAGAGCCAGATCTTTGTCATGTATAGATGTGCCACGTATGAATAAAGAAGAAGAGTCAAAGGAAAAGAAAGAAAAAAGTGAAAAATGAAGAAAACTAACAAAAAAGGGAAAATTTTGTGAAAAACCCCAAAAAGACCAAGTGTGGAAGTGCAATAAGGCATTTGAATAATGACAAGACTTTGTGATATTTGGTCACTATGATTTGGGGTATAAATTAAGAATGGGTGTATTAGAATATATGGTGAGGTTGCTTAGAATAGTTGAGAGTTAAACAATATTTTTGTATCTAGCTCTTCAGATTTGGTGGTTTAGCAACCTCCCAAATATGTTTATCCTTAGCCTTATTTAATTCCCATTGCAATCCATTGAAGAAAGACCTCCTGATCATAATGCCCATACATTTTTAGACACCTCCGATGTTGGACGTAGGACATTTTGAGACCCCAGACTTATATGCGAGTGATAGGAAGTTGACTACCTTTAAACATGAGCTTGATTAACTTCCTAACCTTTGAGTGCTCAACCTTTCAGAGTAGTTTACTTTGCCAGATGAGTTGGTTAAACAGCCGAGGGGGCTAGTTCTATATGTCCTTATTTGTCGTGCTTAGGTGAGTGAACTACTAGGTTATGGGGTGGTGTTTAAATGGGATGTTGAAGATTTTGGGGGAGTCTTCTTATGAATTAGTCTTGCCTAGCCCCTACTTGATGTAATTTTAGTTATTTTCGGTCACCCACGCTTGGTTTTTGCTTGAGGATAAGCAAAGATTCAATTGTGGGAGTATGATAAGTGTCAAAAATACTCATTTTACTAGGCCATTTTGGGTTTTTTGAGTTCTTTTTATTCTTAATCTTGTGTCTTTTCATCCATTTTAGACTTGTTACCTAGAATTGACTCATTTGTTGAGTCTTTTGTGCTTTTAGGAGGAGTTTAGAGAGAACGAGCACAATTAGAGGCAAAGAGGAGATTGAGTCCACGCAAGAGCCAAATGGGAGGAAGAATGCAAGATATAGCCCAAAGGAATGGCAGAGCTAGAGCGAAATGACCTCAAAGCATTGTATTTGCATAGTCATGGTGAATTAAATTACAGTTTTTCCTAAACTAAATGGCAATTCAGTTCAATGAGTTTCGTTCCTCTCATAAGAAACAAGGTTCTCTACAATGTGTATGACTCATTTATTTTCGAAGGTAGGCATAATGTTTTATTGATATTAGATAGATCATTGACATATGTTGTCAACAAAAATTAGTATCTAGACACCACAATTTTTCCCGCCTGGACCACCATAACTAAAGGTCTCTCCATATATTCGATCATATTTCCAATGAAATAAGCTATAACATTTTTTACTATCAACAAACGTTGTCGACTTTGAATAATCAAAATTAACGGCATGGTAATTCTTATCAACAGTTTGAATAGTTTCAAAAATTGCTGCATTTGCTTTGTAACGAGAAGGAAATGTTCCTCTCCCCATACGCGGGCTGGATTGTCCAATAGGTGCATAAGCTACTCCACCAAATGAAATAGCAATGGCTTCTCTATTCAAATGGGTAAATATTTCTTTCGGCCAATAGCCAATCTTATCATAAAAAAGCATTAACCACCAATTACCCGATACTTGATCCTACAAGAGTGAACGAAAGCATTAGGAAACAAAATATGATGTACATTCCAAATACTTTCTTATTATGCACATTCTTTATATTTTGTCTCATATTAATGGAAGAAAAAACTAACTAGAAAAAATAGCTATTGAGCAACATAAATAATTTATAATATATTTATTTAAAAAATAATTATCTATTGTTTAAGAAGTAACTAACACATTATGAGATTATATCAAAGGTCCTATCTATATCTGATTTTATGAATCATCAAATGTCACTCTCAAATTTAAACAAATAAAAGGTATAATTTCTTGTATTTTTGCATTACTTTTAATAAAAATTATAGTCATAAAAAATCAAAGGAGAAATTACTCTCAAGTCTCTCGTATTTGCTTAAATATACTCAAAAGTTTTCCGTCTTTGAAAAATATACATCAAAGTCCCTCGTGTTTGATTTTATTATACGTTTGGGTTCCTTGCTGATGTCATCAACTCTTTTTTCTTTTTGTCATTAAAATGATAAAATACCCTCATTCTGGCCAACTAAGATGCACTTTGGGTTTTCTCGCTCCTCTCTCGAATCATCTTCTCCGGCGAAGAAAAAAACCAAAAAAATTAAAAATTAACCCATCTTCATCGATTTTGGAAACAAGTAAAAGTTCATCTCCATTCCCGACGAGTTAATCCCCAAAGCAAAATGAGAGTGTGAGAGATAGGAGCATGGAGGTTCCCAATGGAGCGAGCTCCTCTTACGGCAAGCCGCCCGGAGGCCAGGAATATGAATCGGAACTGTCGCCACCACCTCCCACTCTCTCTCCCCTTTACTCCACCATCGCCACCACCTCCTCTCCGCCATCCTTCGACATGGTCCGGCTCTTTCCTCCCTCGCCTCCCACTCAGACCTCGCCGTCATAGGAGAACCGCCACCGTGACAAGAAGCCCCGTCGATCCGAGAGGGAGAGGAGCTGTGACTTAGAGCAAAGAGGCGCTCGTTCTGAGCTTCTTCCTCCGGTTCCTCTCGGAGATGATATTCTTCGAGGCGGCCAACAATGATGCTCCTTCCGGGGAGATCGAGTCGTCCATGGGAGGTGGGATCTTTGAGGTTCAAAAAGTAAAATCAAACCCAAAAAATCCTTAAAATCGATTATAGGTACAATCTTTCCCAAAAACTCATTAAATCAAACAAACCCAAATCCCAAAAACTCATTCAAGCCAACAAGAAGGAATTGAACAGAAATGGAGGGGGTCGATGAAGGGTTAATCGGTATGTATTGAAGGTTGGTCGACAATTGGGTGGGGAAGCTTGGTCAACGACTGGGTGAGGTTGTCGATGGGTTAATCGGTATGTATTGAAGGTTGGTCGACGGTTGGGTGGTGTTGAATGTTGGTCAGGAAAGATTATGATTTTAGTTTTTGAAGGGTATTTTGGTCATTTCAATGACAAAAATGAAAAAAAATCAGCTGACATCAGCTAGGGACCCAAACGTATAATAAAATCAAACACGAAGGACTTTGTCGTATATTTTTCAAACATGGGAGACTTTTGAGTATATTTAAGCAAACACGGGGGACTTAGAGTAATTTTTCTAAAATTAAAACGTAGGTAAACAAATAAACTTGATTTTTTTCTAGTCTAATTTTAATTCATTAGAGTATCTTTTAAATCAACTATCAAATTTTTATTGACAAAAGTTCGAGTAATCTCCTTAAGAACTGATATAAAAATGAACTGAGATTCTTATTTATATATGATAAACATATGGTAAAAGTGCATAATAGTGATAATAGAAAAAAATATTTTTCTATGTTTATTGGGTATATAAATTATTCTTGTAAATGTAATATACCTGAACTACTGAGAATTTGGATTCAAAAATTTTTATCGGACCTTTAGGAGAAAGATCTCCAAAATCTTGGCCTAAATAGGTATGTTGATCAATTTGAACAAATCCCGGACATAATGTGTTGTAACAACCATTTTTGTAACCATTTCCCTGCGCAAACAAAGTACCTTACACATAATGATATATATATACAAAAATATAGTGCAGAATAGAAAATTCTAATTAAAGTAGTTGAAGAATGGGAGTCATTAGTTACCATCCAGAATCCTGTAATTCGACTTATGTTGTCACCATAGAGTTTTGGGTTTACCTAAAATAATGGTTTCAAATTTAAATTTAAACTTATTTCAAGATTATATAATATAGTTAATCTATTTTGATGATATGCTCATCTTAAACTATGCACCACAATATGATTTAGGAAAAATTACACAAAAATAAACTATTATGAATTCTTAGGAGAATTTTCAATATATGTTGAACATTATATATTTTCATACATTTGATTTATTTTGAGAGAATGCTAATATATTGTTTAGTGGTTGTCCTTTTTAATTGCCCAACTTGTTGGTTAGCGAGAGATAGCTAATAGGTTGGCGTTTCACTGACGTGCTGGTAAGTGATCGTCCCTCCTCACTATTTAATTGTTGGGCCAGCCGGAGGTTAGATGGTGTTTGGCTCTTTATTGGTCTATTGGCCAACAGAATCCCCTATTTGACTGCCGAAATGTGGGCTAACGAGAGGTTAGATGATATGGTTATTATTTTACTTTTACTTTTTCTTTGGTAATAAAATTTTACAATTTATTAAAAAATTTAATCTATAAGGATTCTTTGTTGTATTTTGTATTAGACTCTTTTGGTTAATGATAACATATTTATTTTAAAATTGGAATCTACTAACACCTAGAATAATGTTACCCCTAATTTTAAGCCTATGAGCTTCTAACTAAATATATGGTAAGATTTGAAGTACGATGGCTTCTATTCATATTGATTATAGGAAAAAGTACACTTAAATACCCTATAGTTTTATGCTTTCTAAATTTAGGCCATGTGGTTTAAAATTACGTTTTTTAGTCCTGTGATTTTTTTTTTGCTCGGCAACCACTCGGTCCCGGGCAGCCTGGGTAACTGCCTGACCACTTGTCTGTCCACATGGGTGCCATGTCCGCCTAAATGGCATCGTATGGCGTCCTACGTGGACTTTCCAATGTTTAAGTCATCGATGATGTGGCGTGTAATAAATTACCAAATTGGTTCCAAAATTGAACAAAAAATTTCCCTCCCCCTTCGTCATTTCCTTCCTCTAACGATACCCACCTCCTCCTCCAACCTTCAGATACAAATTTCCATTAAAATAAACCCATAAAGCTTGAAATTTTTTGCTCTAAACCAACAACCTAGAAACAAATCAAACTAAATTCCAAAAATACTACCCCTAACCTCTTTTCCTACTGTTCCAAACCTATCCCTCCTCATCCTCTCTTTCCCTCTCCCCCTCCCTTGTTAAACTCAATGCCAGAGGCGAGGCACTCAACCGGGACGATGAAGTGGTTCAGCGACCAGAAAGGGTTCGACATTGTTGTTCAGCTCCCCAAGGTCCTCCTACCATAACCCCAGTGAGCTCAAAACGGCAGCGTTATGGTCCCCGTCCCTGAAAGGCAACAACTTTGGGGTCGGCTTCTCACCGGCCCACTTTTTTCCCACTTGGGTCTTGTTGGGGCAGTCCTTTTTGTCGGCGGGTAAAGTGGAGGGTTTCTTCGTTGTGGGGCCCATGGCGGAGAAGAGAACTTTGGAGGCAGGAAGCAAGGGGGAGAAAGAGGTTAAAAAAAGAAGGGTTATAGTTTTTTGCTATTTTTTTGGTATTTTGGTACATCGTTTCGTTGTTGATGATAAAACTGCTTTTTTTGTTGCCATCTTTTTCTCTTTGTTTGACCAATGGATGGGGAAGAGGTTAGGGGTGAGGTGGGTTTCAGAATTTCTTTTAACAATATATATTTCAAGTTTTGGGACCAATTTAGTAATTTATCGCACGACACATCATCGACGACTTAAACATTGACACGTAGGATGCCATATGATGTGGCACCCATGTGGACAGACAAGTGGCCGGGCAGCTACCCGAACTGCACGGGACCGAGTGGAGTCCGAACAAAAAAAACCACATGACCTAAATTTGGAAAGCGTAAAACTACAAGGTACTTCGGTATACTTTTTCCTTGATTATATCAACCTAATTAGAACATCTTGCACCTACGTGTGTATTTACCAAAATTAACTATTTGACCACAATCATATTATGATTTTGAAGTTTAAGGAGTAGTTTTCTTTCTAAATATTTGTGATTTAACAAATTAAGTTTAATTTAAGTAATTACATCTTGCTATTTATCTTAAGTGGCTACTAAATATTTAAAGTATTTTGGCTACAAATAAATTATTTTGTTAAAATAGTATGATATTATAATTTTTTAGTACGAATAAATATATAAGAAATCTACCAAATAAATTCAAGATTCTCAATATTATTGAAACTCACCATTCATCCAGTAGAAATTGTATTAACTTCAGTTGGTGATCCATTTTGAATCCAAATTAATCCTCCAGTAAATTGATTTGGTTCGACTGATGGTTGTTCTATAGACATATATGCAATACCTCCACGATATTCCGAATGAGGTCCAATATTCAACGTAGCAAACTATTTAAATAAGATACAAACATGTTAAGAGAAAAAAACAATATATAAGGCAAAAATAGTTGTTCTTAGTTGAGAAAATAAATTTAACGCGTCTCTTGGTGAACATCATTTTGTACCATCTCCTACTTCAATGTTGCGATCATATGACAGGCGTCGGAAGAGGTTCATTGAAATTGGATTATGTGGAGCTAACATTGAAATTCAATGATTGATATGGTGCCAAAAAAATAATATGGAAGCATAAAGAACTAATAGATTCAAAATAGCAAAGTTTTATTGGAAGAGTATGAGGCAATTTTTTGCTAGTGCATGATCAATGTTATGGTTGTCTTAGGATAGGTAATAGAAAAATGTAGACCTTTTTTGTATAATTCAAGTGACAAAAATGAATTTTGTATAACTCAATATAAATTTCAAAAATATAAATTACTTAAAATATAAATTTTGTATAACTCAATATAAATTTCGTATAACTCAATATAAATTTCAAAAAAATGAATTTTGTATAACTCAATATTTATAATTACTTATTTTAATTTAAGTAATATTCAAGTGATCCAATCGAACTAATGAAAATATGCCACCTAAAATTGGAACTTACAAGTGAAAACATATTAATCACAATTCGCCACATAAAATAAGAACTTACACATTAAACTTATTGATCACAACTCGCAGTATTTTAGTTTTTCCATAAGAACATATATGTATAAAAATCGAAGATATCTACCACAAAATGACAGCACTTAGAAATAACGACAAAATATAGCAATCGGTTGATAAATAATTCTATTATTATGTAAATTTGAGAAGAAATAATAACATCTTATAAAATAAATAATTCTATTATTTTGTATTTTTTTCTAAACGTACTAATATACCAAATATGATATTGCAACAATTCTTTTATTTAAATTAAAGTATTAATTCAATTGAAAAATTATGACGTTAATTTGCATGAGCGGATGAAAGTATTTCAAAGAAAATTTAGGTGATTGTAATAGTAAACTTACATGTTGTCCAGGATAATGCAATGTTAGTGGTTGTATTACTCCACCTTGTATTCTTTGAATAGGTACAGAACCATTTGAACAAACATTATCTTTGAAGAATCCAAGTGTTTCATCTTTGTTGTATTTCAAAGCAATTTTTGGGTCTCTTTCCATTTTGAAGCTTGGCTCCATCTTTATACATGTGTAATAGTTGTTCAGGGAAACAATATCACAGATATTTATCTTTAGTCCACTATACAAATAAGATAAATACCTGAATTTTATGATTTTGGAGCAGGGGATGTTGCAAAGCTGGTTGCTTATATATATCAATGCACTCAACAAATAAAGACTACAAAAGTAAAATTAGTAAAATGACACATGACTCCAAACATCCATGTTAAAGGATAATATAAGTTTTTAAAAAGTAAGATAATATAATTACTCTAAACATGAAGGAAATAAGAATCTAATTGTTAATTGAAATAAATAAATAAAATCATTTAGTAGTAAACGATTTAAATATTTAAGACAATAGCGAATAAATACGGGGTTGTCTGATGTATTACTTTAACAATGGTAGACAGAGGCAATGACAAAGGAAGTCTTTGTGAACAATGCGAAATATCTATATTTTATGTTTATATTTCTTTTTTGACTTTTTTTAAACTTCGGCTAACTTATTCGCTTGTAACTGCTTTGTGCAAAAGTCTTTACGAAGATGTCAGTATATTATTTTTAAATTAGTAAAGATAGATTTTGATTGAATAAAAGTTGTAAGAATATGGTGAGATTTAGAAATATGATAGTTTATAACAAGAGCTATTTTTTTACCCTACGACCCTTGCAACAAAGTCATTTGATCTTCCCTTACGCAAACCCTCTAACCTCTATCAAATCATATAGTAATATGAGAGTATCGATTTGGAGGTATAATAATTTATTTTATTAGTAACTTCATCTTATTTCATTTCAGTCGACTAAAGAAAAGAAAAATTTCACAACAAGGCAAACAATACACTCCAAGTTTGAAAATAAAAAGACAAAGAAAGAATAGAGTAAAGAAATTAGGTCAAGAACTGTAAAGAGTACACGTGAATACCTTCGTTTTTCTTAATCCTTTCACGCCATGATAAGTTGAACTAATAAATAAGATGACCAGCATAATGTAGGTACCCATCATCTTCTATCCACATGTAGTCAAGACTTGTTTATTTTATAGAGATATTACAAAACATAGAGTTGAACATTTAAAGGCGTCTTAATCCTTTACTTCTTAATAAAGTTGGCCCATTAATTTTTAGTCAAACTTCATTAGTAATTATATTGCCATTTTACCTAACATTTAATGCAAATTGAACTATTACTCATTTATTGATTTAATGCAAATTGAAGTATTACTCATTTATTTTTAGTCAAAGTCAATCGATAATTTTATGAGCTTTTTTGTATTCTACCTACCATTGAATACAAATTGAAATACTTTGAGAATTGATAAATTCATAAATTTCTATGTGGACCCAAAATTTAAAAAATAAGTTATTAATAATAGGGAAAAATTACCCTCAGGTCCAAAGTATTTGCTTAAATTATTGTTTTAGTCCTTACTGTTTCAAAATCAAAACTTTAATCCTCTTACTTTGCTTTTATTGAACTCTAAGATCTATCGTTGATGTCATCGTTCAAATTATTTTAAAAATAATAATTATACCCTTCAATAAAAATAAAAAATACATCTTCTTCCCCGACCATCATCCTCTCTGGCAAGATAACATCTTCGCCGACCAGAAAACACATCTTCTCCAGTTATTTTCCAGACCAGAGCTCATCTTCTCCAAAGAATCTTCTTTCTCTCTCTCTCTCTCCCCAACCGCCTCCAATTTTCATCTTCGTGTGGCCCTTTCCAGAATTGTGGTCGCCCTCACCGATTAAACGAAGACGATGGCAAAAACTTCCCTCTTCGTGGCCCTTTCCAAAATTGGGGTCGTCCTCATCGATTTAACGGATGACGAAGGCAAAAAATTCCCTCTTTGCGTGGAACTAGGGAACTGGGCAAAATTTTCAGGTCGCTCTTACTGATTAAAGGGATAATGATGGCGTTCAAAGGAATTGGGCAAGCTCGACGACATCGTTGAATGCAACTGGGTAGTTACTGGGCAAAATCTTCAGGTCACCGTCGCTGATTAAAATGATGACGACGGCGTTGAAAGAAATTACGCAGGTCGATGACGGCGTTGGACATGAGGTGGCTCAGTTACGTTCATGGTGGACCAATTTTTCGTCGATGTTGGAGTGTGATCGAAGTCAGAATTGATATTGAAGGTTGAAGAATGATTTTTTTTATTGTAAGGGTGAAATTGTCATTTTTTAAATTATTTTAACCGATGACGTCAACAGTAGACTCACTAGGGACCTAAAAGTTCAATAAAAGAAATCTTAGGAAGATCAAAGTTTCTATTTTGTAACAACAGAGACTAAAATAAACCTCTTTCATAACCTATTTATTTAGGAAAAAGTCTATTTGAGTATCATGTGGTATCGTAAAAAATTATATTAGTACTCTATGGTTAAAAATGCGTCAATTGAGTCAAACTATTTTCAATTAAAATCAATTAGAACCAAGGATGCCATTTTGACACGTAGGATCGAAGTATCTATCTAAGGCTCTAAGTGATTTTAATTAAAAAAAGTTTGACTCAATTGATGTGTTTTAAACCACAGTGTACTAATGTGATTTTTCACGATACCACAAAGTACTCAAGTGAATTTTTTCCATTTATTTATTGACAATAATAACCTTACATCTCTTACCTCTGAATAATGTCCATACAAAATATTTAACATAAGATGGTTAGAAAGTTATCAGAACTAACTACTCAGTGTATATAACCTGCCAGTTTGTGTCGTCCCATAATGAAGGATCATCGACTCAAATTATTGGTAAGCTCCATCAGAGGCGGCATCGTTTTCTTTGAACTTGAAATAATTTGTAACGGGTATTAAAAACATGTGTGCTGACACTTATTCCAATTGGTTTGAAACTGAAATGTTTGATGGAGGATTATAAATTAGTCATCGATCCAAACCTACGTGGAGTACACGGCACATTAATTCGGATTTTTAGGAATTCATTCTGGAGGAGTATATGATAATTGATTTGCTTAATTCCGATTTAAAGTTTTAAGTTGGAGATTAATACATCGAGTAGATATTACAAGGCACATTTATTTTAAAAATATTTTGGCCATATAGTTTTTTTTAAAGTACAAATTATTTTTACTCGAATAACGTGTAACAATCCTAACCTAACCCAAGAATGTAAGATGATCAATTTATTTAAATATCATATCAGAATATATATATATATATATATATATATATATATATATATATAATCAACCAAGATTTTACAACATTGTAAATCTTGGATGCACTCAAGACATGGGAAAAACAGTAGATACCAAATGTTTATTTAAAAAATTCAATCACGTTGAGAATGAAATCGATTGGGATTCGGGCAGCAATTTAACAAAATATAAAAGGATAAAATCCAACCAAGATTCGTCCATAAAAAAGTATAGCGGATGCTCAAGAAGCAAAAAGATTGAGAGAAGTATTTGTATTTATATATACTACATCATTAGGGGAAAAATATAAGATTGTTTGGTCGCAATACATATTATTCTATTTCTATCATAAATGGATCCACTAAATAGTAATGATAACTATACATAACTATAGACGTGTCCGACATACGGGACAACGAAAAGTCTTAGTACCACCGTCGCTGTACCACGAGTTAAAATACCTCCTAAAGCACTCAGAGTGGAGAGAGTGGTCGCACTGTGGAAATGCATACACTAGATCAGTTGCCTCTAATAGTTCGAGGCAAACTGAACAGTCATCCTCGCGTCGTCCGGTGGTTGACATCTCAACCTCCGTCAGACTGTTAACGAGGGACAACATGTGGCGACGTCTCCTCCAATTCCTATATTGATCTAACAAATACAAAATGCAGTAAACAAATAAAGGAAAAATTACGAAAAGGCCTATAAAATAGAGAATGACACCACCGTCATCGCCATGGAAAACGCGGAGTAATGAAATGTTCCGGCCCATTTTGCAAGAGAACCTGCATATAAACAGCATGTTATTAGCTTCGGACATTTATCAATAAATAAAAGCTTGAGAGAGGTGGGAACTTTGAGCCCAATGGGTTGTTTTTTAATGGGCTCCTTAGAAGAAAATGCAAATTAATATGTTGCCGTCCATAAATTGAATTATATGCGAGTCGGTTATCCTTAGATATTTCCGGCCCAAAACTGTCGTTGTCGCGATTACCTGATGGTAGCACTGCAATGTTTACAGCTATTCCCACCCACTGAGCTCATTACGGTTTGTGCTAATGATTTGGCCTAATCAGAAACGGCTTTTGTTTAGGCTATTCTATTACTTTTTGCGGACATGCTTTGTATCAGATACTACCCGCTTTCTATGATTAATGAATATTAGTTTTAACCCTAAAAAAAAGTAGTTTATTATTGTCATATTTTGGATATCTGTTTTTGGTTTTGCTACTGTTGGAGTTTTTGGCTCAAGTAGTGTATATATTATTTTTACACGAGTAAAGTGTTACAATCCTAATCTCAGTATGTCAAATGATCAATTCACTTAAATATCATATCATAATTTTAATATATAATCATCCCAAAACTTTACAACATTGAGAAATTTGGATGCACTCAAGACCGGGAATTAATACCAAATAATTGAAATTCGACACCACATATTAAAAAATTTCAACCAGGATGATTATGAGGTTGATTGAGATTCGGTTATTAGTTTAATAAAATATAATAGTATAAAATCCAGCTAGGATTCGTCCATAAAAAGGTATAGCAGATGCTTCATTTGCATTCTGTTGGAAAACTGAGTGATGTAATTTACCTGACGAAGGAGATGTAACTAGGACTCGTCCGAGCAAAAGGCCTTCAAAAACTCTATAAAAAAAAGCACCTGCCAACCAGCGAAAGGAAGCAATGTAAGATTTCAATTAACCAGCGGACAACAGAGAAATAACACCAACCTAACAAACAGCAAGCAAAGCTAGTTATTCTCGAAATTGTAATCAAGGATGCAACTCTTACCTTGTGCCTTGGAGGAGAAAGTGTTGCAGTGTCAAGCTAATTAATCCGAGGTCGAAATGGCGTAGCTCTGCGTCGGGGCAATGTCCGTAGCTTTGGTTGCACATTGCTCCCATAAATCGCGACCCATTTCTGTCGCCCTTTTCTGCCACACGAGGGTTTTCTTGAGAAGAAAGGAAACGTAATTGTTTCTTTAGATTCACAAATGTCTTGAATGGTCATACTTAGGTACCATGTCTTCTATTTATACTCAACTACACATTTACCTAAAAGCCCTTATACTTCTAGTTCTATTCAATTAAGTATAATTCTGCTACACAATACTTTTAAAAAAACCTGTATTATGGTATCATATTCGTTTAAATTAATTAATTAATTAAACTTATAATCGCTAAAAATAGATACACTAATACCTGCTTCATTCTTATTCAATTAGCATAACATCATCGAGACAGATTCTCAAATTGCAGCCAAGTATTTTCTTTCTTAGCTATTGTTGCACGTGATTAATTGCCAAAAACTCTCTTTGCAACTTAGAGATCAATCATTGCTTTTGCGAGAGTAACAAAGAAGCACTCTGCCTATTAAACTTTCCACTCAAATTTTTGATGTGTTACCGTATTATAACATCTTGGATATGTTAAGAAATACTTGATATGTTAAGAAATATTTAAATAATATAATTATACTATTATATCATCAGCAACAAACCCAATCTGCTGCCTCTAAACAACTTGAACATCAAAAGAAAAAAGAGCTGGCTGTTTTGCAGGAACAAGAGGAGATGTTTTGACAGCAAAGATCGAAGATCAACTGGCTACAACTATTTATTTTAATATTAATTAATAGTATGGCATACAACTATTTATACTTATACAAACCTTTTTTTACCGTTTTACAAATTTTATATGAGTAACAAGTCAAGACTAATAAGTTTTTAGTTCAATTGGTGAATATTTATTCTACGTTAATTCAAAATTTTTGAGTTTGAATTTTTAAGAATAAATAAGATGAGATAAATTATTTTCTTACCTTACAACATTCAATTGTGAATCTAAATTTTCTTTTAAACGAGAGCACTTTTAGACTATATTAAATTGATAATATTTTAATGCTATCTTTTCATCCGAAATGTTGATATTAGAAACTTTCCTAGCATAGTACAAATTCATTATCACCCGAACAACTTCTATTATTATTGTGAAATTAACGTTAATGGCTTCGTCAAACAAAAACTTGACTAAAATATTGGATATCAAAAACCAAAATAAATTCCTAACACTGCTAACAATTTCTTGTTGGTAAAATTCCTAAAGAATAGAAGAGAGCGATTAACCTGACGAAGGAGATGGAACTAGGACTTGTCCGAGCAAAAAGCCTTCAAAAACTCACTCTAAAGCAGCTGCCAACCAGACGAAAGGAAGCAATGTAAGATTTCTATTAACCAGCGGACAACAGCGAGAGAAGCACATCAAACTGTACATGGAAAGTTCAATAAGCTACAAATTTTCTGGCCAAAATTGAGATATGCCTGATATGACAGTGATTACAATTAAACGAATAGAAGTTGGTCCGAGTAGTTGCTATAAAAGTGGGATTTGAATTAACTTTGTCATTTATAAGTGTGAAAAATTATTGATCTATTATCTTAAATTTTTGGTTTACTCATTTATAAGCAAGCTTATCCCTTGAATTTTGTATTAATTGACAAGTTGAGTAAAAAGTAGATAGTATAGAAAAACAAGTTTGTCCGAAAAGATTTGTTGCTTAACCACATGTTCTCTCCTCTCTAGTATCTCTCCCATGCTGCCACCTTGAACCTTGCTTCTCCAAAACCCCTAAACAGCTTTTATAATTGAAACTAAACAAACACTCCCATATTCCGTGAATGAAGCCTATGCTTGTGTTTTGTGGACAGGATTATGAAGCCTTTTTGTTAAGGAATTGTACCAACTTAGTTAAATTAGTAGTGTTGATTATTACGTGAATCAATCTGAACAATTAAAGGGCTATGAAACAGTTAGATAATTGAACACATTAAAGGGCTGTTTTATGGAGAGATCAGGGAGTCAGTCACGAAGGGCCTAAGAGAAAGTTTCATGGCGTAATGGTTCAACACCTCTTCGCATGCTCTAACGGTATATCAATCTTAAGACGGTCAAAACAGCAAGCAAAGCTCGCTATTCTCGAAATTGTAATCAAGGATGCAACTCTTACCTTGTGCCTTGGAGGAGAAAGCGTCGCAGTGTCGAGCTAGTTAATCCGAGGTCGAAATGGCGTAGCTCTGCGTCGGGGCAATGTGTGTAGCTCCTCAACACTTCTGTTTTGCACGTGCCTTTATAATCTACCCGAATATGAACAAGAAAGGTTCCGAAGAGAAATGGGAAAGGAGAACTGGAGCAATGGGGAATTTAAATAGAAGGGCCAAAGGGGGGACGAAAGGCCTTAATTGTATTTTTCTGGAATAGCAAAGGAACACTTCAAGTTCCACTATTCATCAGCACCGCGTTGTTTTTCTAGGCGTTAATTATAGGTTTTTGTCCTCATGTCTAGGGAGGAATGGTTTTTTGCATATTTTTGGTGCCTCTACTCTAAGTCCTGCGCCTAGAACATGATGTATAATTTACTTGTAAAAAATAAAGGACGAATAACAACAAAAGGAAACCACAAAATCTGAACACGAAAGTGCTGCAATTGGGTTTCTTTAGGGTTCATTACTAGTAATTCATAAAAAAGAGGAATATGGATTAAAAACGAAAAACCTGAATCACGTTCCCACCAAGTTCATGAAAATCCAATTGGTGGCACATGCATCAGCTTTTTCTTTTTCTTAATTTCTGGTTCGCTTCTTCACGTTTAATTTATTTTTTAAATAATTTCGTCAGTGCACCAATCAATATAGATTCGAGTCAATCAATATTAAAGTATAACTTAACTAACAAATATTTAAATACACTATGTTTTTAATGACTTTAACTCAGTATGTTTTTATTAGGAGACCTCATTGTTTGTTCATTCTTAATTTTTCTAATTTTTATAACTATATTTTTTGTACTCCAAAATTCTAACCTAGCATTATACTCTAATATCAAATATCTCTCTCTTCATGTGTTACTTAAAACAAAAACTTAAGGCTTATTCTTCTGTCTATTATCATTGGCAAACGTCAGTTCCAAAATTTGACACTGTCGAACTTCATTGAAATATGATTTTCTTCTTAATTTTATATTGAGAAGTTTTAATTTTGTTATTCAAGACGCTAAATAAAATTTACCGTTCACAAAAAAATTAATACATTAACCAAATCAGTCTCTTCGCTTATTTCCGTGATGCCCATGTAAGAAAAATCAACGAAAATTTCGTGAAAGGGCCCACATGATTTCTAGTTATGCATTCGTAGATGCTTTCATATTCGCTTTAACAAATATTATTATCACCGCACGTCTCCAATCAATTTTGTTTACATGTTAATTTAGAACCTCTTTTAAGTTCTATGTACCATAATATTATGGGATATACCTTAAAGAAAAAGAATATCATGGGAAATGGCGAATTCAATATTGTGTTCTGTTGGTTTCTTATGCCCTTTGATACTTTTAGACCATATTAGATATTTTTTGTTTCGGAAATTAGACCATAATCTCTTAATGCTATATTTTTATCGGAAATGTTGGTATTGGAAATTTTCTTAACATAGTACAAATTCATTATCATCAGAAACAATTTGTGAAATTAACACCAATGGCTTCATCAAACAAAAAACTTGACTAAAATATTGGACATAAAAAATCAAAATAAATTAACCAAAACAAGTTTGTTTAAACCAATTAGTATATCAAGTTTTAACTTAATCATCGAGTCTCGAGTTCGAATTCTTGAAAGTGCATGAGATGGATAAATTTTGTCACTTTTTGAAAAATAGACTTAACTCAACTTTTGTATTAATTGATCGGTTCAGCAGTGTCCGAAAAGATTCGTTGCTTAATTCACATGTTCTCTCCTCTGCCACCTTAGTGAATTACAGACCTTTTCATGAACCCTATTTTTAAAAATAAAAATATTTTTATATTTATAAAATTCGAATCAAATTTTTGTGAATTCAAATTATTTTCCCTCGCCGTTCTCACCAACCTACCATTACCTTTTTTTTTTTCCTTGGACGGAAAAAACATATTTAGCACAAGTTTTAGACATATGAGGTCAATGAAGCGAAAGCGATCGGGTAATTAAGAGATGGTCCGCCATTTACGTACGCCACTCACATGCAGACCATATTAGATTTTTTTTGGGTCGTAAATTAGACAATATTAGATTGGTAATCTCTTAATGCTATCTTTTCATCCAAAATATTGGTATTGGAAATTTTCTTAACATAGTACAAATTCATTATCATCAGAAATAACCTGTGAAATTAACCCATTGGGTTTCATCAAACTAAAAAGGGAAAAGTCCACTTTCGTACCCTGTGGTATCGACCAAAATCACTTTAGTACTCTGTGGTAAAAAACCGATCAATCGAGTCATACTTATTCCAATTAACATCAAAAAGGGCCTCGGGCAGCTGCCCGGAGCTGCCCGAACCTACCCGCCCGCTGCCCGGGCCACGTGGCCAGCCACGTCACCAATTTTGGTGAGTGGCGCCACGTCACCAAGAGGAGGAGGAGGAGGAGGAGGAGGAGGAGGAGGAGGCGGAGGAGGAGGAGGAGAGGAGGAGGGGGACGCGGGGAGGAGGAGGAGGAGGAGGAGGAGGAGAGGAGGAGGAGGAGGAGAGGAGGAGGTGGAGGAGGAGGAGAGGAGGAGGAGGAGGAGAGGAGGAGGAGGAGAGGAGGAGGGGGACGCGGGGAGGAGGAGGAGAGGAGGAGGGGGAGGAGGACGCGGGGAGGAGGAGGAGGGGGAGGAGGACGCGGGGAGGAGGAGGAGGAGGAGGAGGACGCGGAGGAGGAGTAGAGGAGGAGGCGGAGGAGGAGGAGGAAAATCGGAGGGGAGAGGAATTGGTGACGTGGCTGGCCACGTGGCCCGGGCAGCGGGCGGGTAGGTTCGGACAGCTCCGGGCAGCTGCTCGAGGCCCGGGCAGCGGGCGGGTAGGTTCGGGCAGCTCCGGGCAGCTGCCCGAGGCCCTTTTTGATGTTAATTGGAATAAGTATGACTCGATTGATCGGTTTTTTACCACAGAGTACTAAAGTGATTTTGGTCGATACCACAGGGTACGAAAGTTGACTTTCCCCAACTAAAAATTGACCAAAATATTGGATATAAAAAATCAAAATAAATTAACCAAAACAAGTTTGTTCAAACCAATTATTATACCATTTGTAACTTAATCATTAGGTCTCGAATTTGAACTTTTGAAAATGCATTATATAGACAAATTTTGTCACTTTTTTAAAAATACAATCTAACTCAAATTTTATATTAATTGATCAGTTCATCAGCAGTGTCCTAATACCAATAGTAGAAAAACAAGTTCGTCCGAAAAGATTCGTTGTTTAACCCGCATGTTCTCTCCCCTGCCACCTTAGTGAATTACAGACCTTTTCATGAACCCTATTTTTAAATAATAATAATAATTTTTATTATTAATAAAATTTGAACCAAAATTTTGTGATTTCAAATTATTTACACTCACCAATGCTCCTACCATTACCAGATTTTTTTTCCTCGGACGAAAAAACATATTTAGCACAATTTTTTTTAAGAGAATTTAATTTAGCACAAGTTTTAGACATGTGAGGTCAATGAAGCGAAAGCGATCGGTAATTAAGAGATGGTCCCCATTTACGCCACTCACATGCAACCAATTAGTTGGGAATTTCCCAAGAAGAATATAATGGCAAACTCATCCCCCGAGCATGCTCCACAATTTTTAGTTCTTTTGGTTGAGAAACTATTTTTAGTGAAACACTAAACTAATCATCCAAATTCAAACGAGTTGGACTTTTTGAAAAAGAGTCAAAATTGTTGCAAATACTCGAACAAGCATAAAAGAACACGCATAAAAGAACGGTAGCCTTGTTTCCAACGCAAGAGCAAATTAAAAGATTTTTGTCGACATTAACAACATATGAATTATTATGGTGATGTGTACATAGATGCGTATTCTATCACCAACTTTAAACAAATCAAACACATTCCGAAGTTATTTTTTACTATAACCAATAAAATATCCACCAAGTGATTTGTATGAACTATGGTCCAACAGAAAGTGACAAAGAAGTTGAATATTTAAAATAGAATTTTACTCATTTATAAGTGTGAATAATTATTGATCTATTATAATAAAATTTTTGATGTGACATTTTTTAATATAGTACCTTAAAAGGATAATGCAGAGATGGAACGTAGCAACAAGGAACTTATTAGATCGGGAAGAGCATTAGTACCAACCGGTTATCAGCATTCAATAATTTATTATCGAGGTGTTGATTATTAAGATGAGATTAGAATTTGATTCCCTTTAACTATATTAAGCTACTTTCATTTAGGAAGGAAAAAATATGTCAAAGCTGAATGCAAGTAAACTAAAACCTACGTTAATATTTTCTCTATCTACTAAGCTTAATCGTCATTAAACTACCGAAGGCAACAACACTTGATCGTCATTAAACTCCCAAATGGCAGCAATTATTGAAGCCTTGTAAGCTGCAACGCGTTTCCGAGTCGCGTATATTATAGAATTAGTCAAGTCGAATTCAACGCGTTTGTGTCCCCAATGTACTCGTTTATCGAATTCAGAGCACTTTTAGAACATATTAAATTGGTAATCTCTTAATGCTATTTTTCATCCGAAATATTGGTATTGAAAACTTTCCTAACATAGTACAAATTCATTATCACCAGAATTACTTTTATTATTATTGTGAAATTAACGTTAATAGCTTCATCAAACAAAAAACTGACTGAAATATTGAATATCAAAAACCAAAATAAATTAACCAAAAGAAGTTTGTAGAAATGAATTGGTTATGTCATGTTTCTAACTTAAATATAAATCTCGAATTCAAAATTTTGAAACTACGAACAAATTTTATCATTTTTCAAAAAAATTATTAACTTGAATTATAATGAGTTTAGTACTATCCTAATACCGATAGTATTTAAAAAAGGGCAAATTACCCTCACATCCTTGAGGTTTGGTCACCCTCTCCCTAGGGTCCCTGACTTTTGGAAAAAGATTATCCCGTCCCTAAGTTTTGATGATAATAGACTCTCGGGTCCCCAGCTGACGTCATCGGCTCTTTTTTTCATTTTTGGTCATAGAAATGACCAAAATACCCTTAAACAAAAAAAAAATTTTTACCTTCTTCAACCTTTTACCCCCTCCCCCCCGCTCCCCCTCTCCCCCTCCCGCTCGAGATCTCTCTGCTCCCGCTCCCCCCCTCCCCTTCCCGCTCCCGCTCCCGCCCCCCGTCTCCCGCTCCCGCTCCCCTCCTCCTCCCCCTCTCCCCCTCCCGCTCCCCCCTCCTCCCCCTCCCCCTCCCTCCCGCTACCCCCCTCCTCCCCCCCTCCCCCTCCCCCTCCCGCTCTCCCCGCTCCCGTTTGCGAAAAATTGAACACCCTACCACGGCCGCCCCATACCCTCCATCCAGCACCCACCTTCCTCTAGCCACCATCCTCTCGTCCATCCTTGTCTCTGCCTTCAACCGGTCCACCCTCGACGGCAGAAAGACTCCAACACCGACTGCTGATTCTCGAAAGTACTCGAAGAGGCGCTTCAAACCCTACCTCAAGATCGCCTGCAATCGTTTCATCATGGAGCTCAATCGGCGCCGGCCAATCGGGAGGGAGAGACAGATCGGGAAATTGCTGAGATTTCAATTTCAGATCTAATAAAAACTCAAAATCGACCCCGATGGCAACTCCCCTCTCGGCTCTCTTTCCTCCAATCGACGCCGACGACGCGGGGAGAGAAAAGAAGAAGGGGAAGGAGGGAGATTCGACGGTCCTCCTCATTTCTGCCTCCATCGCTTGCCAAACCGACCTCCGCTCCACCCTCTTCCCCTCGTCGCCGGAAGTGAGTTCCTTTCTTGCCGACGGTCGTCGAGGAGGGGCTCGGCCTCCTAGGCTAGGACGGCTAGGCTAGGACGGCATCGCGTCAAAGCGGTAGTCGGGGAAGAGGTAGTCCTGAGCGTCGAGACGGCGTCGCGTCGAAACGGGAGCGGGAGCGGGAGGGGGGGAGGAGGGGGGGAGTGGGAGCGGGAGGGGAGAAGGGGGGCGGGAGCGGGAGGGGGGGAGCGGGAGCGGGGAGGAGGGGGGGTAAAAGGTTGAAGAAGGTAAAAAAAATTATTTTTTGTTTAAGGGTATTTTGGTCATTTCCATGACCAAAAATAAAAAAAAGAGCCGATGACGTCAGCCGGGGACCCGAGAGTCTATTATCATCAAAACTTAGGGACGGGACAATCTTTTTCCAAAAATCAGGGACCCTAGGGAGAGGGTGACCAAACCTCAGGGATGTGAGGGTAATTTGCCCTTTAAAAAAAGGTTTGTTCTCTCTCTCCTCTTTGGTATCTCCCATACTGCCACCTTGAACCTTGCTTCTCCAAAACCCCCGAACAGCTTTTATAATAGAAACTATACAAACACTCCCTAACCCCCACAAACCCTAGAAATTCTCAATTAGCATTTGAAAAAAAATCCCCAAAATGAACCCTAACCCAATCGATCTGGACCAGCCCCAGCTCCCGACGATCAAGATCCACCACCCTTCTTCCCCCCGCCACCACCACCCTCCGGGGGCCACACCCACCCCCACCACCCTCCGCCGTGTCCCACGTGACCTTCGACCGCTTCAACGGCTTCCTCGGCATCCCCTCCGAGCTCCAGACGGAGGTTCCTCGTAGAGTTCCCACCGCCAGGTTTTTCCCATCCTCTCCTTTTACTTTCTCTTTTTTTTATATATATAATTCGTTTTTTGTTTTATTATATTTTGTACGATTAGAGGTTAATGCTTCGGGATAATTTTTTCCAATTATTGTCTTTCTGTTTTTACAAAGTTAATTCGAATTCATTTAATTGTAATCACTGTCATATCATAATTTTGGCCAGAAAATTTGTAGCTTATTGAACTTTCCATGTACAGTTTGATCTGCTTCCTTGTGAATATTGAGATTTGTTCCTTCTAATTTATTTAATCAATTAATCACTTGTTTCTTTCTTTGTTTTTCAATTAGTAGACCTTTCCAAGGTTCGAACCCTGTCTAGAGTAGAATCCAATCCTTTTACCCCAGCCTTTACCACAATCTTAGGATTAGGCTCCTAATCCTAATTCCCTTGTTTTTCTGCACCTCCTTCTCCTCTGTTTTCTGTATTGGGCATTCTAAATTCTCTTCGAGTTAATAGTACTCTGTGTGTTGCTATTTTGTTTACCAGTGCCAAGGTCTTTCTGTATTGGCGCTGCTAGGAGGGGCAGCGACGGGAGGCTTGTTCCTTATCCAAACAGTTTGCTTCTCTTCTACCCTTACCATGATATGTTCAGTTATGTTATTTTCCTCTATAAATAACTTCTTCCTTGATTTGCTTCTAAGTCTATGTTCTTGATGAAGATCACATTTTCCAATCACACGTAGAGTTTTTATTAGCTACAGATAGATTTTCTGTAAAATCTTTGTTGTTGAACAATTTGACACAGTTGATATTTTATTAGTATAATTTGTTACACCTCCAGGGTTTGAACCTGGGTCCTTTCATGTCAAATCCCTCTTATTGTTGGAGTTAGTGCTTGTTTGTTGACACCATTGATTCAGCAAAAGCTGGCTTTACTACACTCATATGGAGGACAGGCTTATGCTTCGTTATCCAGATTTTCCTAGATTCTTGCTTTTAGACCAGCCAATATTGAGTTGAATACCCAAACCCTGCTTTTTTTGTCCTTGATGATGAGCGAGGTCTAGTCTCAATAGTGTAAGTAAAAGATCCTTTAACCAGACTCATTTGATAGTACAGTAGAACTAAAAAGTAGTCATCTTAAAGTGACAGTAAGTTAACAAAATTTCTGCTGATCCAAACAAAAGATCGGACTCTTCAAAGTTTTCATATTTTTTTCAATGTTAAGCAAAGAGCATATGTGCTTTGTCGTAGTTGTGAATGATGTTATTACAAGAGGAGCAGATGTAGATCACAAATTTTGAACTCAAGCCAAATGTATCTTCCATTGACATCATTTTTTGCTTCTTGACAGATGCCTCATCTTAATGCTACAAGCAAGCGATGTGGTTAGGTCGTTTGCTTTGGGTTCTTTAAAAAAAAAAGTAAGTTCTTTTTACTTTATTAGTTTTGATTATTTTAGGTGCACTTTGGCTAATTAATCTAGGACTGAGATAGACCAACAAGTACATAGATCCGGGCACTCTTCTATTTAAACAGATCTAGAGTTCTAGTCCTTAGGAACACAGTGTAAAAAATTGTTGGGAGAGTTTTGCAACATTTTTAGCCGGCTCGAATCTACATTAGTTGGATAAGTAAAGATAACTCGTCATGAAATTGGTGGTCTGAGAATTACAAGAGATTTTAGAACTATGGTCTTGTGAAATAGAGAATGTATTCTCTGTAAAACAAGATGAAGATGGTTTCTTTATAAAACAACTTACATGGTTTAATTGTATTCTCAGATGGCTTCAGATGTGTGTTCAGGGGTAATCCTAAGAATGATGCATCCAAGTTACCAATGATTCATCCTTACAGATTCCTGACCGTTGAAGATCCAGAGTATGATTTTTACGAGGCAATTTTCTCAACTCCTGAAGACATTTATTCATCTAAATGAGTTTTGTCATACATCATCTATACGTTGTCTCTTGGATCTTGTTTTTGTTGCCTAAGCTTTTCTTTGCGCATCAATGCTGATTGCAGAGAATAAGATTCGTACGGGAAGATGTGGCGGTGAACATAGAAATGCACTGGGGTCCTTCCCGCCCTCGAAAAAGATGCTTTGTGCTTCCGTTAGATTGCCCCCGAATGTAGCATGATACAACATATGATCATATACTATTGTATTGATACAGTTCTCTACTCTCTATCGCATCTCTATTATATGGCTGTAAACAAAATACGGTCACCCTCCTTATACTCCCGAACGCCAACCTGAGGTATGTAGGACCATTTTTTGTCAAACCTAGAGAACGGTGCAGCCACCGTTGGCTACTGATTTATCAAGTTGGTCAGACTAGTCTAGTTCAAATTCCATAAAATATTTTCTGAAAAATATTCTCTCAGTTTTGCTATAGTAAAAGTAATTATGTTATAATTTAGTACTTGTAAATGATAGATTTTTACAATAAAATTAGAAGATATTTATAATTATATAATTAAATTAGAGGACTATCGGAAACTGAGATTTTCCAAGTTGCCTCCTAGTCCATTTTTTATATTTGGCAACAATGTTTTTACAGAGGCTGAAGCTACAACCACATACACGCTTGTATGTGGGTTAGAGGTTGAAGCTACAACCACATACACCAGGGTATGTGTTTTTTTGGGATGTTTGGTGTGTGGGTTAGCTTGAGACTAGGAGGTTAGAAAGATTTTTATTTTGCCTAATCGCTAGTGGAGGCCTCTCAAGACTATCCAGCTCTTGGAGATAGGTGGGGTAATCGTCTCACGACTACACTAATTCTGAGTTAACTTGAGGTTTGGTCTAAGAGGTGTACCACTTATGCGCTCTTTGGATAGGTGGTGGTAGAGTTTGGGTGTTATATAATCATGAAACTCTTATTTTCTTTTCTTTGGAAATAAAATTTTGTTAATTATTAAAAAAATAATGCTGGATTTATTTAAAAAAATATTTGCCTAATTATTATTAACGTGGTGTTGAATTATTAAGATTAGACGAGGAATCGGTCCCTTTCAACTATTTTTTTATATTTGTTTTAATAAGTAGATAGAAAAGAATAACGTCTCCTATTTTAATGGAAATAAAAATTGAATGTATTTTCTTGTTTGGAATTAAAATTTTACACTTAAAAATTGATTTGGTTTATTTTTTTACATTAAAACCTTTGCAACTTAACTTTTAAACATTTTTTGAACCCTTATAATGTTTTTTTAATCTCTCTTTTAGAGTTTGAATACTATGAGACCTAATTTAAAATCTTATACTTTGCCCTACTTTGCTCGGGGTCATAGCATACTCCCGGGCTAATATTTGTTTTAATATTTTTGACATCTTCCACTGTTATAAAATTGGTAATCGTGATTGGGGTGAGTATTCGAATTATTTGTATTTGAACTATCCGAAATTCGAACTATTCGAATAAATATTTTTGGTATCCGAATTCGAGTGGAAACTCTGTAATATTAATTACATAGATATTAAACAGTAAGCGGAAGCATACCGGATTGGTTGATGAAGAGAAACCTTGATGTCCACGTAGTCGGAATCCTTGTCGTAGCCATAGCTTGGTTTCTCTCTCTTTCCTATCGTTTAGTGACACCCACTGATGGATAGCATTAGCATCTTTTTATAGGCAGAGAAAGGACTAAGCTATATATCTAGAAATAATTGGGTGCGTCCATCAAGCTCCCAATGGACGGTTGAGATTAAACTAATAACCATAACCATAATAGGACTCTTATATCATTAATAGAGTCCAACTCTATGAGAGCCTCTTTAATAGAATTAATAAATAATTCTTACATTCTCCCACTAGGCTCGAATATTAGTTAATAGAATAACATAAGGTACACAACATAAGTAACCTCAACTTAAAGTCCACCATCATAATATCATCATACGGTTAGCTACTAAATGCGAGATATAGCGGTTATACATCATTTATGAGACATACTCCCTTCCATAACCACGACACTAGCAACTCAACATACTAGACCAATAAGCTGTATATAGAACCAATCATGGTCCACAATAATGTCTCATAGAGACTTTCTTGTTTTTTCATAAAACTGTAATGTATACACCATTAATAAAACAAAAAAATGATAACATATTTCAAAAACATAACAGTGAGCTCAGAGTGTCAATCACCAAAATATTCAGAACTACAACCAAAAGTCATTCATGATCATATTATTTGGTTGTAATCTTATCTTTAACATATCTACAATCATGAGATCCTTCATCGTGTGAATAGTAGACACTATGTTTCTGAATTTTCTCTCATTAATGACAAAATACTTTACTTTCATGTGCTTGACACATTTACAGTATTTGTCCTTAGAGAAACATACTACTAAGACAATAAATTTTCAGCGACTTAATAATGGCGTCGACAACCCAAAGTCCTGAAATGAGTTCCTTAGTCATTACACATTAATCGTGACTTCACAATCTGCCATAATCTTAATTTCCATATGAACAAACCCAATAATAGATTGCTTAGCAATCTTCCATAACATTGCTTCTTTAAAATGGAAATAAGACAACTATGAATCCAAATATCCGACAATCTTTAATGTGTCGTGATCTATACATGAGCATGTAATATTCAGGAATCAAATTAATGAGACTACATTTATTTTCAGTGATAATTATAGCAACTTGCGAACTATTATGGAATATCTCTATTCGGCTATTCCAATCACATAGGATGCTTCAACTTAATCTTCCGTCTCAAAACTTTAATGAGATAAAATCTTTAATCTCACATAAAGTTCCTAAATTATTCGTAGCAAGCAAAATATCATCAATATAAGACTTAACAAAAATTTGCTCCCACTGACCTTTTGGTATACACATCGATCAACGACATTCCCCTTAACACCAAAAGACATACTAATATTGTAAACATTAGGATACATGTTTCATGAAGCAAATTTAAGCATATATATTGACATCTTAACTCTACACACCAATCTTTTCTTTTCTTTCAACCTCAAACCTTCAAGTTGATTCTATAAATTTCCTCTTCAAAGCCCCATTAAGAAAGACTATTTTCACATTCTTTTAGTGCAACTCAAGACCATGATGGAAAACAAAACTAGATTATTGACTTTATATCAAAGTCTATATTAATGCAAATATACTACAAAGTATTCTGAATAGCTAACTTTTATTCCCATTAGAAATACCTTAATGCTACTCTATGTGGTTGTTGGTCATTTAAATTTGGTGAGTTAGCTTATTCATTTGGTACTTGTTGTCCAAATATTCATTCATGTTGACTTGCATTACTTCAACATTTGGAGTGACATGCAATACGATTATGGAAGACAATACCAATACAAGAAAATTGACATTCACCCCTGATTCCATAATTGTACCCTTTCATTTTCATTACTCCCACTAACTTCACCATTTTCTATAAATCGTGCATTTCTAGTTTCAACAATTTCCGAACTATGACTTAGATAGTAAAATTTATACCCTTTAGATTTCTCTAGGTAACTAAATAATCACCCACCATTCAAGAATCTAATTTACTTTCATATGTGTTATACAATCCTATTACCACTAGGCAATCCCAATAGCCATGTGCCATATATTAGGTATCATTACGTCCTACAACTCATAAGAGCTCTAGGAACAACTTTACTAGAAATCATATTCAATCATGCACAACAGTTTGAGAGTATATGTTCACTACGAGATGGGTACATTATATTACTCATTATTCTTCTAACCATTAAAGTTCGATTTTGCCTTTCCGAGAAACTTTAAAAGCTAACCAAAATATTGATCACTTTTGTCATGTTTGCTGTAATATTCATCACCACTATTATACCTTTCGATTTTTACTTTCATGTCTAATTATCTTTTTAACTTCATTCACTTATACCTCAAAGTCATCGAATATTTGAGACTTGAAGTAAATAGACATAACTATAATGTGAAAATTATCAATAAAGATGATAATATACTTTCATACATTAACGATGGTCAGTAAAATAGTCAACAATTATAGGTGTGTATAATTTCAATATGATGAGTACTTCACGTGGCGACTTTCTTAGATACATGACCCAAACATTTATGCCACAAGTGGGACACCCTATTATACTCAATGTTACTTTAATTCCAACATTATAAACACTAAGTAGAGATTTAGAGAAACCATTATTGAGTTTCAGCTTATACAAAGCATTAAAAGAAAATACCAGAACCAATAAGGTTTGTATTCTTAAATAAACTGAAACGTATGAATCCAAATTTAACATAAAAATCAAAAATCTCCAACAATTAAGAGTAACCAAAATTTCAATATTTAAGGTATATAAAAAGTATATAATAGGCCTAAGTAATTACCAATGTCTAGTTATATACAATATACTTTTATTGGAACTCTCATTCGATTTCTCAGGAGAGATCTTTCATTTGGGTTTGTAGTTTGGATCATATAAATCTCTATATATAATATTGGAAATATGAGTAATAGCACTAAGATCCATCAAATATATGAAGGTACCAAAGTAAGTTTGGTTGTATATTTACAAAGATAAATTTATTATCTTTCTTTTCTAACCAAACTTAAGATTTCGGGCAAGCTTTTCAGATAACATCTTTCATTTTCAGAAATGATAATTATCACTTTTCTTACCCATTTCGGTAGTTTGTACTACCTAAATTGGCTCCTTCATCATAAATATCTTAGATTTGACCCTACATATTTTCTCATCTCATTGAACTATTGAGCTAATAGAATGATACCCAAAGTCATTAGCTTTGCTGCTAAATTGGTTATCTCGTTGACGTGCTTATGCATATCTTGCGACCCATTATACTTCATGATCAAATATTGCCCATTAATGTGTCAACGAGAGACTCTCAGAAAAAATACAACAAATACATGCTCAAATTGAAATTACATAATGGATTCAAATAAAATAATAAGAGTATAGTATAGCTCTCCTTTGGGTAGAAACTATAACATACTATCGTAATTCAATACCATATAAAAAATTTTATTGTAGAATTCAATATTTCAAATCAAATATACATGCTATCTTTGGATAGACGCATACACGTGACCAAAATATTAATTCATACACAACTTCTATCGAATCACTAAATATTTTAAATCAGATGTACGTTATCTTTGGATATGCATATACACCTGACCAAAATATTAGTTTATCGCTTTTATACTTGTTATTTATAGAATAGTGACCTACCATTGGGTATAATCGATTTTCTCATAAATAACAAACGTCAATTTATCCATCAGATCTCAATAATTGGTATTGCATTAATTGATGAATAAAAGACTAGTATATATACATGCAATCACATAAAGATTTGGCCACTTTGGTGACTAACAAACCATAACATAAGGCATGTATATACACAATAATGTCAAGTAAGATTGATATTTCAATAAATCAAACTTAATAATTAATTATCACAAATTTTCATAATGCATAACAATCATCACATTAATAGCATTTTCTATAATCAAAATTATGATAATTAATCAATAAAGTATAATCATGTTGATTTCTTTCCTTTTAAGTTGATTTCTAAATAAAGACAAACTATTCGATGAACAATCAATAATGTCATTATTTTTTTTTAAATCTATTAATTAGAAATCAACTTAACCAACAAATTATAAACATTAAAAATTGACACAGGACCATTTAACCTAAGACAATAATTTCTTTCATTTTTATATTCTAGGTCCAGCAATTCTTTATAGATCCACTAGTGATCAACTATTTTCGAACCAAAATTTTCAAGCCTTTTATATCATTAAAGTTCAATAATGAATCCGCCAACATTTAGGTCCAAGGATGTCAAATACTCCTTTCTAACAAGGCCAAATTACATGCCCGAAACACACATAAGATCCACTTTACATCCCGTCAGAATCTAATTGGGTTTCCGATCAATCAATCCCGCCTCCACAAACAAAAACAAAGACACTTTGGAATTAATAACAAACCAAAACTAGTCACTAAATAAACAAAGCTGAATCCATCTCCTACTTCATGCTTCTAGAGATGAGGTAGTTTAGGTCGAGCCTTTTCTGCCCGCTAATGGCTCAGTTCGCTCGCCTCTACCTTTGTACTGGATCAAGTCAAACCGTTATTACCCAACCCATGCACGTATTCATTTAGCCCTCCGCTTTACATGTCGTCGTCGACTCATCTTTCGTCGACGATTAGACAAGTTAGAGACCACTTTGGTTCTCCCCGTCTTAAGACCGTGCGATTATGGCCGAGCGTTACAAAAAGGGGATGACGATGCGGCTATGAGGAGCGTTTGTGGAAATTTTATATTTGTGTTTTTCTGGTTCGTTGGTGGCACTAGAAATTTGCTTTTTCTCCAAGCAAAAAGGAACCCCAGCCATAAAGACAAAGTGTGGCACAGAACACTAGGGTTTCTAAAAGGCTGAATTCATATTCGCGTACTTATATTTAGATAACTAAATTCTTGCGTCCAGTAAACGAGATCAATTAAACCAAACTTACGACTCAGTGGGTTTGAGCTTTTATAACCCTATATTTTAATCTTTGCATGCACCCAAAAAAAAGTTACGTTACATAAGGTTTTAATTTTTGTAACCCTAGACTTTGATATGCATACACGAATTATCACATACAATTAATCGTGCACACAAAATAATTTACAAACTAATCCGAACAGAGAACACGGGCTCTTGATACCACATGTAATATTAATTACATAGATATTAAACAGTAAGCGGAAGCGTACCGGATTGGTTGATGAAGAGAAACCTTGATGTCCACTTAGTCAGAATCCTTGTCATAGCCATAGCTTGGTTTCTCTCTCTTTCCTATCGTTTAGTGACACCCACTGATGGATAGCATTAGCATCTTTTTATAGGCAGAGAGAGGACCAAGCTATATACCTAGAAACAATCGGGTGCGTCCATCAAGCTCCCAATGGACGGTTGAGATTAAACTAATAACCATAATCATAATAGGACTCTTATATCATTAATAGAGTCCAACTCTATGAGAGCCTCTTTAATAGAATTAATAAATAATTCTTACAAACTCTTCACTATCCGATATTCGAATTTTTTCCGGATATAGAAACGAATAATTCGAACTATCCATATTTTTCAAGTCTTCAAAAATAAAATTGGTAACATGATGTGGTTAGAAAATGAATCTGGAATCTCCATGAAAACTAAAAAAAATTCAAACCTGATTCATCGCAGTGGCCTTCAAGGAATTAAGGGAACCTGATTTTTTTCGAAGTTTTCTTGTTTGGAGAAATTGAAATTTACGGGGGCAGTGGGTAGTGGTAGCCTCGTAGGTTTTTTGTGCTTAATTTTGTGGACTATTGTAAGGTATACCAAATTCTCAAAAAAAAATAGTGTAAGGTATACTTACTTGTAATTTTTAACTTATTTAATGATCTTACTTTGTAAATCCGATATTTCGAATATTTATTTTCCTTGTCCGAGTCCTAAATACTTATTTCGGATAATCTGAATTCTAATTTAAAATTATTTCAGTTCATATCCGAGAAAATATCGAATATGGATTACGAATATAGAATTTTTTTTGCTCAATCTTAATCTTGATTGTGAGATAATTTTTTATAATACTTGTTACTCTTAATATTTTCTCGTTTTCTCCATACACAATATAAATAGATCTTTTTGTTCCTTTTAAAATTTCAAATTTGAAAATGTATTTCTATTAATGTCATTACACTAATCATTATTATATATAACTTTTATCTTTTAAAATTTGGGTCCACGCATAAAAAATTATGGATTTATCTCAATTCTCAAAATATTTCAATTTTGTATTCAATGGTAGGTAGAATTCAAGAAAACTCATTAAATAATGACTGAATTTGACTAAAATTTGATGATTAATATTTCAATTTGCATTAAATTGAAGGTAGAATCTAAATTGGCAACAAAATAACTAATGAATTTTTACTAATAATTAATGGGTCAAATTCCTTAATGCTTTTAAATATTCAACCCTATGTCAAGTGATAAGCGGATGTAATCTCCGTACAAATAAATAAGTCTTGTCTAAATTTATCATTGGAACAGAAGATGATGGGTACCTATGTATTGTTGGTCATCTTATGTATTAGTATGACTTACCATGGCGTGAAAGAATTAAGAAAAACAAAGGTACTCTTTACACTTAAGGTACTTTTTACACTTTTTTTACTATAGTCATGTTTCATGTTACTAATTTATTTTTATAGTCTTCATTTATTGAATACATTGATATATATAAATAACCGGCTCTACAACATCATATGCTCCGAAATCATAAAATTCAGGTACTTATCTTATTTTTCTCGTGGACTCAAGATAAATATTAGTGATGGTTTTTTCCTGAACAACTATTACACGTGTAAAGATGGAGCCAAACTTCAAAATAGAAAGAGGCCTAAGAACAGCTTTGAGATACAATAAAGATGAAATACTTGATTTCTTCAAAGATAATGTTTACCCAAATGATTCGGTACCTATTCAACGAAGACAAGGAGGTGCAATACAACCTTTAACATCTAATTTTCCCGGACAACATGTAAGTTATTATTACAACCACCCTAGTTTTCTTTAAAATATTTTCATCCGCTCATACAAATTATTGTCATAATTGTTCATTTAAATTAATAGTCTAATATAAATCAAACATTTAAATTGACAGTCTAATACTAAAGAAGTGTTGCAATATCAATTTCTGATTTAATAGTACTTTAAAATAATTTATATAAAAAATAGAATAATTTATCAATAAATAAGGCATTAATATTATTTTTAAATTTAAATATTAATATTAATTTAATGATTTATCAACAAATAGTTTATATGGTGTTACTATTTCTGTGATAAATATCTAAAATTTGACACATAGGTTCCTAGGAAAAAAAATAAAATATTGCGGGTTGTGGTATACTGACTTTATTTGTGATTTCTTATTTTAGATGGCTGAGTTTTCATCAATATGTTTTTATATGCAAGTTCCTGTTTTTTGTTGCTAGTTATGATAAAATTAATGTAAATAATTTATAATTTGAAAATTGAATTATATCTCAATATGTATATGATTTTATACATTCATTGCTTAAAATTTTTTATATTTATATTGAGTCATACGAAATTCACTTTTTTCTCTCTTAAATTTTTGCGGTATAAATTAGTCTAAATTTTTCTATTACTTATAGTGTGACAACCATAACATTGATCATGCACTAGTAAAAATTAGTCCTATACTCTCCTAATAAAGCTTTGCTATTTTGAATCTATTAATTCTTTTGCAAGAATAAATCAACGTGAAAAAGAAAAGATAAAAATAAAAAAGTCTAGTTACTTAATGCACCACTTTCGGCCCGCATAATATAACTGCGACATTGAAATAGAAAATGGTCTTTGAGGGGCGTTAAAATCATGGACTTTACCACAAGGATTCATTAGATTCTATTTCTTCAATTAAGATTGTCTATTTTTTGCCTTCTATATTGATTATTGTTGTGCGTGATGTGTTTGTATTTTGTAACTTTAAAAATGAAATAGTTTGCTAAATTGAATACTGGACCTCATCAAGAATATCATGGAGGTATTGCAACTATGAGTATCGAACAACCATTTGTAGATCCAAATCAATTTTCTGGAGGATTAATTTGGATTCAGAACGGACCACCAATTGAAGTTAATATAATTTCTGTTGGATGGATGGTGAGTGTCAATAATATTGAGAATCTTGTTTTTATTGAGAGATTATGTTATACATTCGTTCATACAAAGTAGTTATGATATCTTACTATTTTAACAAATGACTTCATTTGTTATCTTCCCGAAAGCTGCAGACAATTAAAATATTTTGTAGTCTATTAAGATATTTAGTAAGATTTAATTAATTTAAATTAACATTTTCCAAATAACAAGAACAAAGAAAACTACTTCCTAAATTTTTTTTAAATGATTTTGGCCAAATAGTTAATTTTGGTAAACTTACACGTAGGTACAATAAGTTGTAATTAGGTCGACATAATCCATATCAATAGAGACATGGTACATCAAATCTTACCATATCTTTAGTTAGAAGCTCCTTAGCTCAAAAATCAAGGATAACAATATTTTAGTTGATACTTGGTATAAAATTTTACCTTTCAAAAATAATATTCTAGGTGTGATTAGATTCCAATTTTAAAAAAAATTTGTTATCACTAATCAAAAGAGTCCAATAACAAATATATTTATTAAGTCTTAAGGATTAAATGATATCAATATTTAGCATTCACACAAAATAAATAATTATCCAAATATTTAAAAAATGTATAATTTTGCAACGTAAATTGAGAATTCTCCGAAGAATTTGAAATAATTAATTTTTGTTTAATTTTCGCTAAATCATATTGTTGTATATAGTTTAAGATGGGAATATCATCAAAACAAATTATATACTCTTCAAATAAGTTTTAACTTAAATTTGATACCATTAATTTAGGTACACCTACAACTCTATGGTGACAGATTAAGTCGAATTACGGGATTCTAGACGGTAACAAATTATTCTCTTTCATCAAATACTTTAACTAGATTTTCTATTCTATACTCTATTTGTATATATTTTTCATTAAGTGTAAGGTATTTTGTCTATGCAGGGAAATGATTACAAAAATGGTTGTTACAACACATTATGTCCGGAATTTGTGCAAATTGATCAACAAAGCTATTTAGGAAAACCTTTTTCAAATTTTTCTCGTATTGGTCCGAGAAAACAATTTGAATTCAGATTCTCAGTTGTTCAGGTAAATAACACCATAGAGTAATTTATATATTGAAAAAATACAAAAAACAATTTTTTGTATATCATCACTATTATGCACTTTTATCATATCTCTGATCATAAAATTTGAATCTTTCCGTACCAGTTTTATGAAGAATTTACTCATTTTCTTAGTTGAATCTAAAAGATACTTTACTGAATTAAAATTAGACTAGAACAAAATCAAGGTTATTTGTTTAGCTTTATTTTGATTTTCCATAAATATATTTTTTTATTTTCAGTAATGATAATTATTTTATGATTACTAAGATATATCTTTTATATCATATTATTTTGCAAGTTATATCTTTTATTTGATTACATTTGATAGTGATATTTTATGATTTATGAACACTGGATATAGATATGAGCTCTACTAAAATCTTATAATGTGTTAGTAACCTTCTTAAAAAATAGATAATTATTTTGTGATAAATATATTACAAATTATTTATGTCGCTTAAGATCTATTTTTCAAATTTATTTTTTATTGTTAAAAAAGAGCTATTTTTTAAAGCTATTTTATTATTTTATTGGTCTTATCGATCATCTATTAAAAGAAAGAGAAAGAATGTGCATAAGAAGAAAGTATGTAAAATTTAAATCATATTTTTTTCCTAATTTGTCCATTAACTATTGTAGGATGATGAATCGAGTAATTGGTGGTTGATGTTATATGATTTAAAGATAGGTTACTGGCCAAAAAAAATATTTACACACTTGAATAAAAAAGCCAATGCCATCGCATTTAGTGGAATAACTTCTGCACCTAAAGGATAATTTAGTCCACATATGGGGAGAGGAACATTTGCTACTCATTCTAGTAGTTATTCATCAACTTTTTCAACTGTTCAAACCGTTGATAAATATTACCATGTTGTTGTATTTGACTATTCAAAGTCGAGAACATATGTAGACAGTAAAAAATACTATAGCTTAAGTCATTGGAGACACGATCGTATATTTGGAGAGATCTTTTCTTATGGTGGTCCAGGCGGAGAAAATTGTGGTATCTAGATAATAATTTTTGCCGCCAACATATGTAAATGATCTATCCAATATCAATAAAAATGCTATGTCTACTTTTGAAGAGGCATGAAACTTTGAAGATCTAGCCAATAGAACTTACAACTTCATGTCAACCTGAAACTCCTAGACTCACGTCGATGAATTTTTATACACTCGCTATATTCATTTTAACCTGAAGCTCCTAAAATCATGTCGTTGCATTTTTTTTTCTTTTTATGCACTCGCTATGTTCATGTCAACCTGAAGCTCCTAAAATCATGTCGGTGCATTTTTCATTTTATACACTCGCTATGTATATAGAAGTAAGGGCATTAAGATTTGGTGGATGCATAATTAGAAGTCATCTTGTTGATGTCATTCACAAATTTTTGGGTATATTTTTGGATATTAAATGTATATGTAACAACAAGAAAAATTAGGAGTAAAAATAATTGTAGTTTTTAATAAATCATGAACTTTGTTAATCAAAAGAAAAGAAAACAAGCATAACTTCACCCGGAACCTAAGATGGGATGCTCATACTCAAGTTATCTTATAACCGGGTAGTCAAGAGTCACGCGTAAATCATCAATGATGTAAACTATAAATACGAATCTAAATATCCAGATTGGGCACTTAGACCACTCCCTCGAACTAAACTGTATGATGTTGTAGTCGCGGGCCTTTGTGAAAAATCATGTCATTGTAAAATCCCATGGCAAAAACTAGCGACAAGGACAAAAAAGGAACAAAAATCATGTTAACACTATTGTGTCCTACAAGAAATGCAAATAAAAAACAAAGCAAATGCTCGCACAATGCGAGCCTCTTTGGCTCCAATAAAGCAAGCAATAAGCATTCTTGTCGAGACTCTTCTTGCTCATGCCAACCAGAACGCCTACAGAGACAGCTAGTTTGAATCTCCTCTCCTAGAATAAAATATTTCAGCCTTACATATTATTGTGAAGTAAAATGAAAAATAGGAAGTGGCCTCCATCTTTGCTTAAATTGCAAAACGAGCACCAATCTTTGCCACAAAGTAGCTCTGTATAAATCCCTGACAATTTTGGAGACTCTCGCAGCTGTGGCTGCACCCCTAAGTCCATATATATTGCAGTTTATCAAGCCCGGTAGAGGCAGCGGCCATCTAACTTCAACGATGCATGGGCCTTTACCACATCTGCCACATACACCCATCTTTTTAAGAATTAAAAGCTCCTCTTTTGAATTAAAGATATTGTCCAGATCAAGAACATTGGCTTCAGAAAGCAAAGACCAGATAATTAAGAAAATAGAATGCAGCCAAGCCACTAAACCATAAAAAATCCTCCAGTTTATGGCTGTCTAATCATTGAGTGTTCTAAATCTTATCTCCTTTATTTTCTTGTGATATTTATGACTTTCTTACCTATTTAATTTATGTTTAGTGAGTTGAACTCTTTTGAGTTTGGTGCCCTAAGCGCACCTAACTAGCTAGGCATTCAAATGTGGCTTTAATTTGTAGAACACGAACTAGTTTGAGGTCGTAATGCTTCTAGGTCGTAATGCTTCTAGTTTTAAAATTCATAGGGTGAGATTACTAGCAAGAGCGTTAAGCGTTGACATATGAACTTGCTAAATGATTGAGTGAGAACCCAAAGAACGAGTGAAGGGAGACCATAGAAAGGGATAACTAGTAGACTAAAAGAATTCTCAAAGAACAAGAGTGAATGGAGGGAGGTTAGTTATCTTTAGGATGGTGCTTAGTGAGCCAGGTTAGTGGTGTTGACTCTCGACTAGGTAAGAAGCTGCAAGGTTGACAACTAGAGGGTAAGAGACCATATAGAGTTGAGAGGTAATACCTGGAACCTAACTTTGGAGGTGTGAAGAACAAGAATGAAGTATTCACTGTCTTAGGAACACCTAAACTGGCATGAACTTAGTAAAGTTCATTAGATGCCTAGTTAGGAAGGTCGCACGACAAAGGTGTCCAGCCTATCTTTCCATTTATTATCTTAGCGTTTTAGTTTCCATTTACACACATCACCCACAAACTACCAAAAAAACCGATCCTAATCTGGCTCAGTGAGCTGATAAGGCACTTTAAGGGCAGCTCCATGTGGCTTCAACAACTTTACTTACTCTGTTGCAATGTGGAAGTCAAAAATTCATGTTTCACCATCGCTTATAGCTACCCCGGACCCTCGATCTTATAACTGTTAATTGGCTTCTCCCAAGGTGGAACTAAACCCACAATTAGACGTCGCCAAGTAGAAGTGTGCAAACAGTATTCAGTATTCTGTAGTTTTGGTATATAATTGGTATTCATGATTTCGAGATCGGTAAGTCAGTATTCAAGATTAATTAGATAAGGGCTATTTTTATAAAATTTGGTAAATTTTGGTACTCGGTATAATTTTGAAAAATATTAGTATTTTACCAAAATACCAAAAAATTGAAGTACTAAAATGTAATTTCACTAACTAAATCAACAAACGCATGGCCTAAACCTACACGGAAACACCGGTTCACCAATGTCCCATAGTCCCCACTTCCCACCTCCATGCCAGACGCCACCAAACTGCTTAGTTGCCACCGACGCAGCCACGTCACCAGATCGCGGGACATCTCTCTCAAGTCCCAAGCCAGCCTCTTAAATTGGTCAGGGTTTCAAATTTTGGGACTTTGGAAATTTGTCTAAAAAAATTGAGAAGTTTTTCTAATCGATTAGGAGCGGGTCAGTAAGGTATGGAGAGCCCAACAAAACTTCGAAAATTATTTGTTTAAGCTTTTGTATAATTTGTTAGGAAAGATGTTACCTTTTCTTGGTACAGTTATATCCTTATCTTCACTAAGGTCGCTGATCTGTCTCTTCTGCCTCAGATTTACGTTGCCTGATTTAATGATTGTTAATAAATTTGTGAAAATTGCAACATAGATTTCTTATTAGGCCATCCTCTGATTAAATAGAGAATGTTACATTATTCTAGTATGACTAGATTAAGAATCCTAATATGACTATATTAAGATAGACAAGTTTATCTCTTATCACGTAAACTAGAGATAACAATAGACTAGGACTAGATAACTCCAATGTTCCCCCTTCAAGTTGGAGCATGAAGATTGACGATACCCAACTTGCCAACAAGCGGCTGAAATTGCTCTTGGCCAAGAGCATTGGTGAATAAATCGGCCAACTGACAACCTGTAGGTATCTTGAGCGGAACAATCTCTCCTAACTGGACATGTTCACTGACAAAATAGCAATCAATTTCGATGAGCTTGGTCAGCTTGTGATAGACCGGATTAATGGCAATATGTATAGCAACCTAGCTATTAGAAAATAGCCTAGTAGGATGAGAAAATTGGGTACCCAAATCACGAAACAACCATAGTAACCAAAATATTTCACAAACTGCAACCGACATAGCTTGATACTCGGCCTCGACAGACGAACAAGAAATGATCGGCTGCTTCTTTATGCGCCATGAAATAGGCAAACTACCAAAAGAAATGAAGTAGCTGGTGATAGACAAGTCATCGGACATCCTCCCTAATCAGCAAAATAATAAGCAACAAACTTTAAGTCCGAGGAATTTTTGAGCAAAATTCATTGTCCAGGCTTGGTTTTTCGGTAACGGACTACTCGATCGGCAGCTTGAACATAAGTAGGATCTGGATTATCCACGAATTTGTTGAGTATGTTCACACCATAAGAGATATCTGGTCGGGTGATCGTCAGGTACATCAGGCAGCCAATTAAATGGCATTACCGTCTGGAATCATTAACACCATATTTTCCTGTCTTGAGGCAATGATTCTGTTCATTAGGAAAATGGCAAGGACGTGAATCATCTTTCCCGTACACTTTAAGAATATTAAGTTTGTATATTTGTTGACTAAGGACCAAACCCTGGGATGTTAGTGGCAGCTTCTATGCCAAGAAAATACTTCAAAACTCCCAAATCCTTAATGGCAAATTGTTCATTGAGACATCGATTGGTAGATTGTAACATGATCTCCAACAAGAATGACATCATCAACACAGACTAGTAGAATAAAGACTAGCATGTCTTGACGATATATAAACATCGCATGATCAACATTAGAATATTTGAAATCTATGGTAAGCAGAGCTGTGGTGAGCTTAATATACCATGACCAAGAAGCTTGTTTTAGTCCATATAGCAATTTCCTCAATCTACAAACATGAGAATCACCTGATTTTGAAAATCTTTGAGGTACCTTCATGTAGACTTCCTCAGTCAATTCGGCATGAAATAATGCATTATTGACGTCTAACTGGTGAATGGGCCAATGTCGTTTAACCACCAATGCCAAAAGACAACATACAGAGATAACTTTGGCTATCGGGACAAATGTCTTGTGGTAGTCCACCCCTTCTATTTGTTTGAACCCATGAGCTACAAGCCTGGCCTTGTAATAGTCTATTATGCCATCAGGTTTGAATTTTACTTTGTACACCCACTTGGAATCCACGACATATTTGCCTCGAGGAAGGTCTACAAGCTGCCAATAGCCATTGGCTTCTAAAGCTGCCACTTCTTGTTGTATAGTAATTCACCAACAATTATGCTTAACAACGTCATAATACGTCTAAGGCTCATCATGAGAACTAATGGCTGCCAAATAGACCTGATGTGCACGAGAAAAATTCTTGTAACTGATAAAATTAGTCAAAGGATATAAAACAAAGTTACTTAGCGAAGAGGTGATGACATAGATGGCTCTTGATGTGGTTGTGAGAGGAATGGGGGTAGCCAGACCTAAAACTCTGTGAGATGACGTGGAACTTGTCGAACTCGTTCACTGCGTCGTGGAACTTTAGATGCTCGTTGATATGTTGAAGCAGCGGGATGCACATGTTCTGATTCAACCTCAGACCTGATCTCTAAACCAGAATTTAATTATTTAACTTTAAGATAATGTACTGAAAGATCCTAATCTTAGTAAATTAGTCCCTTAGTTTTAAGAAATTGAACTAGTTAGTCCCTGAATTTTAAGAAATTAAACTAGTTCGTCCTTCTAACTAATTAATTTAATTGATTCAATTAAATTATAACATGAAAATACCCTTACCACAACATGTGAGTGATGGCTAGATTATTCCAATTCAAATTTTGCGAATCCAAGATCTTTCGTACGTAAGAAATCTCTCATAAAAATTGAACACTCCATTTGAACATGTACAGAAATGTAATCATATTATTTTCTTGAATCTATTTTTTTTTTGTTACTCATAGTTCCATTTAAACTAATTATTTTGCGTTTGCCGAATTTAAGCAAAACAAAATTTCGCTATTTCTTTCATTTCTTTTTGTGTCGGACAATTTCATTTCCTTTTGTGTAATTTTCATTTTTTTTTCTAAAAAAAATTATATCAACTCAAAATTTAATTAATCAGTTCATTTAGAATAAAAAAAGTAATTAATCGGTTGATTTAATCGGTGAAAACGTATTCAACACTCGGAATCCAAATGTCCTCTTTTGTACTCAAAATTTTTGTTGTGCAGCTTTTCAGTGTCAAGAATAAACATCTAAAGTAGACTAGTTGTCCATCGAAGTTTTAATAGTTATTGACCAAAAATTATAAAAAAAGTTGTTGGCTAAAATAAAGAAAATTAAAATGTATGAAAATGAAATCGCGTAAAAATATTTGGTACCAAAGTGAAATTTATCATTTAAAAAAAGAGGCCACGTGGCGAACGCGCGTGCGCCCGTAGCAGATGTTGTAGCGCTTCTGCAGCCCGCACCGAATCCGAGGGCCGCAACCGACATTTTGGAAAGGATTTGTTTTCTTTAATGACGGTGAAAAAGACAAGAAACCGAATTAATTCTTTTCATTTTTTTGATAAATTTGGAGGATCAATGTCCCCGGTGCTTCTCATTAATTAAAGTCCTGATCCATTACATCGATGCAAGAAATAGCTATGTCACTTATATCACGATCATAGCTTTTCTTACGGCTGGCGGTGGCTCATTTAATAGGGGTTTGGAGAACCCAATATTAGTTAAGGTACCAGCCACATCTATTTGTTCCCGATGAGTGTGAACAACTCGAACATTTCAATCTCGCTTGAATTTTTGCTCTAATCTAACTAAGAGGAAATTCTTTATTGATGAAATCTTTGACTAGTTTTTTTATAAGTATCATGTATTATAAACTCTTAGATTATACATAACAAAAGCCTAATGAAACGGTTAGTGCCACACAAAAAGCCTAACTTCAAGTATGACCTTTTTGTAGCCAAGGTTTCACACTAATTCGAGTCCTTTACATGCGCCCGAAATTCCACACTTAAGGCATGTCCATCGACCAATGTTGTAGATGAAACCACCTAGCCAGTCACTATTGTGGAGTTGAAAGAGTGCGATTTCGTTCAAAGTTGGTATCGTCTTTTTTAAAGTATATAGATGCTCTGTAAAGTGAATACACTTTTGCCAGAGAACAACTTATTAAGCACTAAATTTGTGCCTAATACTTTTAAATAGGTACAAACATAATTTTAAAAAGTGACCCGGAGAACGATTGGCTTTGCTCTCCAGATTGTGGATTAAATGATCCGACCAGTTACAATGTTGGTCAGACTAAATTTTTTATTACATATATTTTTTATATTTATATAGGATGTCTGAGGAATCTTCTAATATTCTAATAGACCCACTATTTTTTTAGGGGTAGTAGACCCACATTTACCTTCCCAATAACTTCCCTGTACACTTTTTCTTTTTACTTTTCCCTTCCCAATACTTTCTCTTTCCAAAAAACATTTTCCTTTTTCCATCTCAAAACATCAACTCCATCGTCTCATTCCTTCTCTTTCCCTCCTCCATCTTCCACTTCCTCCAACCTCCGGCGGCCTACTCCCTCCTCCTTGGGCGGCCCTTCTCTTCTCTCCTCCTCCATCCTCCAGACGGCCTCCTCCTCCCTCCTCCTTGGGCGGCCATCGTCCTTTTTCTGGTGGCCAAAGTTGTCTTAATGATCTTTTTATCCTAAAGTGATCTCTGGTTCTTTGTGGTCTACAAAAATGGAGAAGGGTACTAGTGTTATTACATGAGTTTGGAAAATTCGAGTCTCTGTTCGCGGAAGTTTGAGTTAAGAGAAGAGGGTTTTAGTTTTAGTTTTAGTTTTTGGGCGAAACTTTTGGTTTTGGGTTGGGTCCAATTTTTTCTGGGCCAACCTAACGAACCTGAGAAATCCGGGTCTGATTTCTGTACACTTGGTCTGACCGGATTTCAAGCGGTTCGCAAGGTTGTCGAGTTTCAGCCAAAACTCGGTACGCTTTTTCTTCCGATTTGTGGTTCGACTGTCGGTCAGACTGCATTTTTTAAAACTATGGGTACAATATTTTTACCATAGTTTTAAAACCCGCCCCGAGCTACGACCCGAAATTTTTACCGTTTTCAGAGTTGGCTAGTCGGACCACATTTTTTTTATTTTTTATATTTTAAATAATATATATACATATATAAATATATATATATATATGTTAAAATAGACTTATTTTTCATAAAAAAGTAGACTTGCTTTTTTATCTCTCCACTCTATAAATCTACTTTTTTTATTTATAAATTTGTCAAATCAATTTTTTTTCCTCGCACCCAAAAAGTCAATTTCACTTATTTTTGTACGAATCGGATTCGACCGGTCAGGATGGACCTCAAAATCGGCATGTCCGACTAGATTTTATCTGATTTAGTACAGACCCCGGTCAAAAACCTAAAAATGATCCGCTCTTGTGCCAATTTCCTGGTCTAACTGGTCAGACTATCAGTCAAACTGCATTTTTTAAAACCATAATTTTTAATACCCAAAAATGGGGAAGGACCATTTCTTATAATTGGCCCCGTCAGTATGCGTAGATGAATTTGGGTGTTAAACATCTATAATAGCAACACTGCTAGGCGATCATTCCCTATCGATAATTTTTTTTTAACAAGTAGATTATATTTATGCAAAAAAATAACCACTTAGTTAAATTTACTATAATATCAACACCGCTAGGCGATGACTCCCTATCGAGAATTCTTTTTACTATTTATGCACATTTCTCTAAATAAGCATAAGATAATATCCTACCGAGAATTTTCACAGAATTTTATCTCAGTAAAATTTTACTAAAATTACGGCTGTAACTTCAAAGTACAAACGCTTAAACACAAAGATGTTGTAAATTTTTAAGGAAAAATTATGCTCAGGTTCCTGTAGTTTGGCATCCTTCTCTCTAGGGTCCCTGCATTTTCAAAATTGTTTCTGACATTCCCGAAGTTTAGTTTTAGAGATTCTCGAGTCAATGATGGCTCTTTTTTATTTTTGTCATAGAAATGACCAAAATACTCTTAAATAAAAAATAAAAAATTTTACCTTCTCGAACCTTTGAACAAAAACACTCACCACCAAAAACTAACTCAAAACTAAGATCAAACTAACTAAAATAAAAAACACAATAAAAAACATTTAAAAAAAAACTCAAATAAAAATTCTCAATTTCAAAAAGTCCAACCTTTAAAAAGTTACAACACATCCCTCTGTATCCATCAACAAACCCACGTAGCTCCAATCCCCAATTCCAAACCCTAATGGAAAAAAACCCACAATAATTACGAATAATTACTGTCTCTTCCTCTTCCTCTTCACAGTCTCTCTCCTCGTCATCTTCTTTCGGGGCATCTTTGCTCCTCTTCTTCTTCCCTGTGAATAATTACGAACCTAAATCGCTAGGATCTTCAACCCTAATTAAAGTGAGAATGACCGACCCATAACCTTAATCACCACGGCATGCTTAATCTATGAATCCATTCTAGAGGAATCGAAGGATTAGAGGGTGGCGAAGAGGAAGACACAACGACGACGCTGGTACGAGGGTTTTGGACGAGGGTTTTTAATTAAACGATTGTGGCTTCCTTTCCACCAGGTCCGTTTGAGGAAGATGGGTCTTGGTGTTGTTTATTTACGTTTGATTTTTGACAGAGAAGTTGAAGGATTCATGGGTGTCTTGGTTCTTGAATCATCTGGGTCTCGATTTAATTAATTAAAAATGGTATTCAATAAGTTAAGGTTTCTCCAAATCGTGGGTGTTCATTAAGTTAATGTTCTTGGTTCCAATTTAATTTATAAGTGCAGTTTCTTGGTTCCTTTTTTAAGGTTTGTGTTGGGCTGGTCCATGAGTCATCCATTATTGGGCAAAAATGGGTCCAAGCCCATTAGGCCCAAAAACCATTGGGTTTTTGGGCCAACACGTGGATGCCAACACGTGGACGCCACGTGGCAAAGCTAGTGACACGTGGCACGCCACGCAGACGCCACGTGGCAAAGCTAGTTGATAGCTTCACCACGTGGCGCACACGTGTGAGCTGGATCTCCCTATAAAAGGGAGAAATCACTGATGATTAATTTGTAACTTTTCCATTCTGAGATATACACTTCAGAGAGCTTTTTCAGTTTAGTCCATGTAGTTCTCAGATTTTGCAAAGCAAGAAAATTCGTGGAAATCGTTTACGTATCCGATCCGTTTGTGATCGTAAACCACCAGTGACAATATCTCGTTATCCGATCCTGTTTAAAGCACGCTACAACAAATAAGTCTTATTATTTATTAATAAATTTATTTTATTAATTATGAGGTAATTAACTTATAATTATTCGTTAATTATGGGCCCAAATTCCCTTTAGTTTGGATTGATTTGGCCTTGGTTTTTTTTTCATTAAGGTTTGGAATTGGAGATTGGAGCTACGTGGGTTTGTTGATGGTTATAGAGGGATGGGTTGTAACTTTTTAAAGGTTCGGCCTTTTTGGAATTGAGGATTTTTATATGAGTTTTTTTTAATGTTCTTGGTTCTTAATTTTAGTTAGTTTGATTTTAATTTTGGGTTAATTTTTTGTGGTGGGTGTTTTTATTCAAAGGTTGGAGAAGGTAAATTTTTTTATTTTTTGTTTAAGGGTATTTTGGTCATTTCTATGACCAAAAATGAAAAAAAAACTTCGGGGACGTCAGGGACCCCAGAAGGAGGGACACCAAACTACAGGGACTTGACCATAATGTTTCCAATTTTTAAATATGCTTATATTAGAATAAAATTTACTTATAAAAAAACTACCCAAAAAAGGATCGATTCATTTTTTTTAATTACTCCGCTCTATTTCCTCTCGTCCAAACAGGGAGGAATCTTCTTCCAAAATTGCAAAGACCGGAAGATTTTATGGGGTCGAGCAAAGACCCAACAAGTCCATGTAGTATTTCACAAGTGAAATATTATTGCGAATAGTGTTAATATAAGAATTTGAAATATTTTTAAAAATATTTTGTTGTTATTCAAAAAATTTATATAGCTCAAACTTTAATTGCTGAGACTGTACTAGGTGGTTTCCAAAAACAAATAATAATCGGCTCATCAATGTGTAGCTCACGTCAATATTAAACCAGCCATCTTTTTTCTTATTTAATGATAAAAATACGATACTCGCCTTCGCAGTTCTGTACTTTGGCTACAAGTGGTATGGCGAAGACGTGTGGCGGATGAATTGATGTGACACTATATTTTCATTTTTAGTATTTAGTATCTAATTTACGGGCCGACTAATTAATATTTTTGTCAGATATATTTTTGAAAAGTGATAAATTCTTAATAAAAATTTAACATTGTTGAATTTTAAAAATTTTGGAATTAAGGTAGAATAACTATATCAAATCGGTCCAAGTATGACATTATGTTATTATAGTTCAATTTACTATTTTGATGAATTGGGGAACATTTTTATAAATTTTTCTACGTGCAGAATCTTTTGTCATTTTTCTGGTAAATAGAGAGTTCACACTTCTGTTTTAATTTTGAGACAACCGACGATTGTAGACTTTTAGTCCGGATACTGTCTCATCGCAAAAATTCAAGATTTTCCACGTGATCTTGACTCATGTCGAGGAAATAATTAGGGGTCGATGTTAAGTGCACTTAATAAATAATTGGGGTCCATTAATTTTAGTCAACCCACTTGATGCTCTATTCAATATTTGTTTGTTTTATCATGCTCAAAGTGGGTCTGAGATAATTGAATTAATTAATCATATGATTTGTTGATGGAAAAACTTTTTGGATGAATCATATTGTTTTAACCTAATAACTTACATATCTAATTTTTTTTCTCACCTTTTTATTGGAAAATAGTAGTACGTAGCGCTTAATTTTAGTACACATTTTATGAGTGGAAATTTCATTAATTAATTCATAAGTTGTATCCCTCAATCACCGGAATTCCTGCCCCGTGGATCCAAAAAGAGAAAATAAAATAAGGAAAAGAAAGAATTAATAAACTCCTATAAAGAAATAAGAAGGAAAATTGCTGTATGTATGATGAACTGAAATTGTAAACAAAAATCTATTTAAAAATATTCCGCTAAAAAGTATATAAATATTATTTGTGGGGTCAAAATTATAGATTATATATTATATAAAAGGAGTGAATATCAAATTGTAGCTTATCTCCCTTTCGCTTGGGATATGGGGAGACATCAATCAATTTTTTTAAACCAGGATATTTAGAGTTGTGTATCATCATATAGTATTTTTATATGATTTTTTAATAATATTTATAATATTTATAAAATTTGAATTCAAAAACTCATGAATACAAAAATCTTACCAATTATTGAACTAAATCCAAGTATCCAACTAAATCAGTGCCATTTGGATTTTTTTTTAAATTTTTCGTATTAAAAATAAAGAATTTTCAATTCTATTTAAAAATATGTCTCTCGGTTTTTTTCATTCATAAAAATTAAACTAATAATTTTAAAAAAATTAAATTTATTTATCATATAGATCAACTCTCAATTTTAGTTCAACTTTAACTTTTAAGTTTATGTTTCTTTTTAGATTTAAACAAGTCTTATTTGGTGTCAAGTAATCAAGTAGCGGTCTTCTTTTTTGAGAAACTTTTTTTTAAGAAACAAGTAGCGGTCTTCTTGACCACATAAAAGGGATAATAAAATAAGGGGAGAAGGAGATAAAGTAAAAGAAATTTGAACTCCAATTAAAAATTGGATGAACCGGAAAAGGAGTACGCGTTGATTAAATTAATCCAAGAAGAAAATTTTCGGATGATACGTTAACTATTTTTTAGAATCTAAAAAAAAAGTTCATACGGTAACTACATTTTTGGAATAGTATGGTGCGTTGGTTAAATACGGAAAATAGTACGGTGCGTTGGTTAAATATTTATTTAAGAAAATTTATTAATATAAGAAAACATTTTCGAGTAGGTATAGTTTTAAAAAATTACGGTACCTCACCTGACTTTGTAAAGTGGTCTATCCTAAAATGATAATCTCACTAAATTGATAAAAAAAATTGATCCCGAGTCGGGGTCAGTATTAAAATTTATTAACCCCTCTATCGTAATAACTAATACTTTTTCAGGAAATACTAGTATAAAATTTCGGTCTCAAATTCATATAAAATGATATTTTTGAATAAATACATATTTATATATATACATATCTTGCGAATTTGAAAAATATTTTAAGATGTCAATATGTGCTAGATTTACCTGTTTGATAACTTTTACATCATTCATCTTTTGAATTGTCTTTAAATAGTCCTTGTGATCGCCGTCTTGTTGTAAAATATATATTTCAACCGAGTGTAATATTTAAATAACATTATAAGCCGAGATTTTATATATCTCGTGACTATCATTAGGGTTGTCTTTTTTGTATTGATATATTTTTTACGAATTTTTTCGGTCATGGTAACATGGGAAGATTGTTTGAGAGTCATATGTATAGACGTTATTGAAAAATTTAGAAAAATATTTTCTAATTATAACTATATTTTGATGAAAGTTTATAGATGTTAATAAATTATTTAGAAATTAAAAAGTTATTGAAATTTTCTATTAGACAATAAGTGTGATTGTTGTTAATATATTTTTTGAGACTTGAATGTGGTCAAAGAAATAATTATAAATTTTTTATAACTTTTTAGACTAAATAATTTTTTGTCGTATAAAAATATAAAGCAGTCTTACGTGATAATTTCTATAAAATAATAATTTTTTCTGGTCCAAAAAATATTACTTTAAAGAGATTTTGAAATTTAAATGTGTTTAGAAGATACATACACCTGCAATTTGTAAACATGTAAATGAATTATTCTATTATTTATTTATTTGTTTGTGTTCTAGAATATTTTTTTAAAGCAGTTTATGTTCTAGAATCTAGATGGCTCATTTTTTGTCTGAACTTTTGTTCTAGATGGCTTAGCCCCAGGTTGAAGAGAAACTTGGCCGCCAAGCTATTTCGCGGGGGCTAAATGCCAAAAAGCCTCCACCTCATAGACAAACTCCACATCGACAAAGCGGTAATTTTCCCATGAGTAAATTACACTTCAGTCAGTGCATTATATTGAAATATACGGGTCCCTCATTTTACTTTGAATAATTTGCTTTTTTGTCTCTGCATTTTTTTTCTTAATTTATTCCAGAGATCAGACCAATGCAACCATGCCTCCCAACTACGAATGATACTGACTAGCAAATCATGATCGTCAATAAGATTTTACATAAAAACAGCACGATTTTTATGATTTCTTAGCTTAAAATTGAAGCCAATGAAGAGGATGTTATGTTGATTCGTGAAGGGGGCATAATTTAAAATTGAATCGAAAGATGGAGAATTGGAGTTGAGTACTCTGTGTTAGAAACAGAGGAGAAACAGAGAACAGTGAGAGAGTTTTGAAGCAGTGAAATTTCCTTTTCGTGGTCTATTTAAGAAAAGGCTGAAGTAGATCCCTTTCGGGTGATCCTTTGTTTGGAAAAGGAATTTGCAAATGTTAAACGCTGGGATGCACCGATTTAATAGACCGCAACAAAGTTATCCATGTCAATTTTTAACGCAAATTAATTTTCAAGTCCTGAATTCGAGTTGAAGATTAGTGTAGTGTGGTGGAGTTGACCTAAAATGAGATGCTTGTTGATTAGTCGGATGATGGTTTACTTGATTAGGATCTAAGTCGAGGCAAGAGTTTGACTCTTTTTTCGTAAGACGAAATTGCCCGGTATTCAGTGCTTACGGACTATGGCAATTGTCCCCAAGATACAATGACTTCGTACTTCAAGATCGTACCACAACGACTCTCTTAGCCTCAGCGAACCTTTGGATACTCAAAACTTTTCTGAGAGAGAGAAGAGACTATTGCTAATGAATGCTTATGCAATGAGTTTCTGGTGTCCTTTGCAAATCAGGGGGAGATGCCTATTTATAGGCTGCGGATGGGATGGAGGTAGGCACTTTCGAGGAGACGCGTCCTTTCAGCCAGCAGACATGTTATGTCCTTCAAGCACCTTTTCGGCCAGCTAGAGACACCCCTTCGTATACCAGATTCGGCCAGGCCTGCTCATGACCCTTCGGTGCTCGTAGGCACCCCTTCGGCAGGCGACAAGCAGCACGCTCGTGTCCCTTCAGCAGCCTGTAGCTCTCCAGAATCGAGCAAAATTGTAAGGCTCCTACAGCTCCTCGCGACAATGCGCATGTGCCAAGTGCCAAGTGCGCCTCAAAGCGCCCATTGTGACCTACGTCTAATGCGTTATGCGCACACGCACGGTGTTCTTCTGATAGATCAATGACGTTATAAAGGTTCCTGTGGAGGTGGAGTAGCGAAGATCGATTGAGAAAGTATGGTGCCGAAGAGCAGGGTGAAGCTTGCCTGCATATGGTTTTCTCCTGATGTGTTGAGTGATCGAGTGAAGATCCATGGTGAGTAGATACTTGTGAAAGATTTCATGTGGAGTTTTCAAACTATGGAGCTTGATAGGTACTCGAAGAAGGCTTTGAATGATCGAGTGAAGATCACTTAAGAGTATCCGTCAGATTGAGACGGACGATGAAGTCATGTTCGGGTGGAGCATAAAGCTTAATAGAAGAGGCACGCAGTGAAGATGATGATCCGATGTGGAAGAGCAAGTGAAGCTCGAGATGTTGATTGGTTTTGGAATTTGAGCCAAGGTGGAGATTGTTGGGAATGTCTCAACTTTCTATTTAATTATTGCCTATTGTGATAAGATTCTAATTAAGAAGGAACTCCAGGGTTAGACTCCTATAAATAGGAGGACACTGTTGAGAAGTTCATTAGGGCTACACACAATGGGTACGGTAGTATAGGCAGGAAGAAGGGCTCGAGGCGGGTAGCCTCGCTATAGCTTATGTATCTGTTGTACTCCATATCATAGTGAAGATCATCTCTACCCCCGTGGAATAGGTTAGTTGACCGAACCACGTATATCACGTGTCCTCGCTGTTCCTATTATTCTCCTATCTCTCTATTGTTGTGCATGGGCCTACCGAAAGTACTTTCGCTGCCCTAACATAACGGGCCATGTATCTTGTTAGAGTAATTGGTTTGGATACCATGTTAGAGTTTCCATTTCTAACTCAAAATCTTAAGGCAATATGTAGGTAGATACACTTATAAATTAGCCCAATCTACTTGTAATTTTCGATATGAGATTCTCTCCAGCTTATAAATTAGTCCAATCTATTTGTAATTTTTGATATGAGATTCTCTCCAACAAGTTCGTTACTAATATGCATCAGACTAGAATACAACCCTTTCTCAATCTTGGAAAATAGCATGGATTATATATTTTAATTATGATACTGAGATTGGGCTATATCTTATTTATCTTATTTAGAATGTGATTTCTTAATAATATATTTTTAATTATGACACTCATATTGGGCTAAATCTTATTCACCTTATTTTTCATTAATAATATTTACCAATTTTTAACTGAACGAATTAATCATATCATAGCAAGATGATGTTATCGAGCTACGTAAAACAATCCGGCAAGAGGTCTAGGATTCGCTGACGAGGATCCGATTAATAAATTACATTCCCACGTAACTTGTCCTGTAATTGAGCATGATAAAACAAAAAATATTGAATAGAGCATCAAGTGGGCTGACTCAAACTAATGGACCCCAATTATTTATAAAGTGCACTTAACATCGACCCCTAATTATTTCCTCGAGATGAGTCAAGATCACGTGGAAAATCGAGTTTTTTTTTAATGGTGTTAAAAAAATTTTTTCACTAATCTAGTGTCCTCGGGAAAAGTATTACCAATCTAGTGTTGGTTTGAAAACGGCCAAATTTTGCTGTTTCATTTTCCGGAAAATGGCCGATTTTGTGATACCGAAAAAAGACCATTCTTGGCCGTTTTCCGAAAAATATCTGATTTTGGCCGTTTTGCGGTCTGATACAAAAGGCAAAATTTGGCCATTTTCTGACCAACACCAAATTGGTAAAACTTTTCCCAAGGACACTAGATTGGTGTAAGAAATTTTTTGTAACACTATATAGGAAAAAAAACCTCGAAAATCTTGAATTTTGGCGATGAGACAGTATCGGGACTAAAAGTCTACAATCGTCGGTTGTCTCAAAATTAAACAAAAGTGTGAACTCTTTCTTTTTTCCAGAAAAAATTCTGCACGTAGAAAAATTTTTAAAAATGTTCCCCAATTCATCAAAATAGTAAATTGAACTATAATAACATAATGTCATACTTGGACCCATTTGAGATTATTATTCTGCCTTAATTCTAAATTTTTTGAAACTCAACATTGTTAAATTTTTATTAAAAATTTATCACTTTTCAAAAATATAACCGACAAGAACATTAATTAGGGTTTAATCTAAAATACCAATTTCACGAACTCTCATTGATAATATTTAATTATATGTAATCTTTAATTAGACATGGATAAGAAAGAGTGTCTTCGGCCGGCTTGACTTAGAACCCAAGCTCAAACCTCGCTCTGTGGAGATTATCCCGTGGGCCCAGTCCGTTCTCTAAAAGGCCAAAGGACCAGGGTCCCACTGTCACAGTTATTTTTGTATTGTCATATGCAATAATTATGGCACATTCCCAGATCATTCATAGACGTAATTTTTTAATCAAATCATAACGTTTCAAATAATGTGTTTAATATCAAAATTTGATTGATGTCTATTGTTTTGAAAAGTAATTTTATTAATACTTGATAGTAATTGTCAAAAGAAGAACTTGCAATTTTGCAATCGTCGGTGTCGATAAAATCCTAATATGGTAAATCCAGTAAGGTAAAAATTGCAAAAAAAAAATAATGATATCAATAACACCACAAGTTTTTTTTTTGGTCCCCTTGATACAAACGGTAGAGCCCGTTTCAAATTTCAATTTTTTATTGATGTCTAAAATGTCAAGTTTGTATTTATTTTTGAACCGATGTACTTTTTTAATCTCGGAAAATAACATGGGATTATACTATTAATCATAGCAAGTATGATATACCGAGACTACGTGTGATCTAGGACTCGCTGACGAGGATCTAATTAAGAAACAACAATAATTACATTCCCACGTCACTTTGTCCTATAATCTCTCTCCAAGTTTGCCGCTGGTATTTGGGAACATTAATATAAGCTTGGATTAATAATGGGATTATACTATTTAATCATAGCAAGTATGATGATACCGAGACTACGTGTGATCTAGGATTCACTGACGAGGATCTGATTAAGAAACAACATTAATTACATTCCCACGTCACTTTGTCCTATAATCTCTCTCTCCAAGTTTGCCGTTGGTATTTGGGAACATTAATATAAGCTTGGATTAATAATGACTCTTTTTTATGCACGCTTATTGCTTTTTTTTTTTGTCTCAACGAATTATTATATTACCTTAATTTGGCAGCCAATTACCCAACCATCAAGTTATTGTATATTTATAAAGCACTTTAGTCTAATCTACTTGCCTCATTTTGTCTCCACTATTTGCGAATCGCTTAATTCCATTGTTTTTGGTAGATAAATGTACTTTATTAAACTATAAATAGTGGTTTCTCCTACCTGTTCGATCCCCTCCCCCATTCATATGGTGATTCCCTCGTTCAATTATATAGTCGAGGATTTCACTAAAAATTCTCGTAAAATCTAATAAAAAATATTAATTAGGAAAAGAGTTATCTCGATTACGCCGCAATAATTTAAATATTTTTTTGGGACTTGTCGTGCGTAAATATTTTTAATAAAATTTACATTTACTCAAAGAAAAATGACCCAAGTCCCACAACCAACACTTCTCGTACACTTGATTTTAAGTAAAAATAAGTAAACAATCCTCATTTTTCAATTTGATTCTAAATTATCTCTTCTTTACGAATCAACATAACATCTTCCTCACTGGTTTCTCCAAAAAACTCTTAATTTTTTTTTCTCGATTTCTCCATTGAAACTCATGATTCAGCTCTCGAAACTACTTGGTTAAAACTCATTTTTTTTCCTCTGTCGCAGGTTCTTCTTGTCCGCTGAATGTCGACAGCAACAGCAACCGGCCCGGCTGCTTCTCCTCCGAGGAGAAACCAACTGAATACTCCTCCGCGTAGAATCAAAATCAAACCTCAAATCTTCGGGGACGTGCGGAAGAGCCTCGCCGCCGCGGGCTCCACGGTGGGAGGCCTACTGGCCACAAGTGTCAAGGGTGAAGGAGGAAGTGCAACCCAACCACCTACTGCTTATAACTCCGACACTTCCTAGAAAAGTTGGGACTCTCTCCAACAATAGCGGAGTTAGAAAATTTGGTGGGAGTCTCAGAACCACAGTTTCTATTTTCTGTTGTGGTTCTAAACATATAAGAAAATATGGTGATGGGTACTAACCTGCATGAGCCCTCTCTTCTCCTTAGGTTTAATATCATTTTTAAGTCCTCTGATCTACCACCCGACTCCAATATTGATTATTTATTAGTCGGCACAGTGATTGTTAAGTGAAACACTGTACTCTCCCTCTGGTTTCATTTCTTCGATTCTAAAGAAAAATCATATGTTGGTTTTGGTTGTGACATGTCTGCGTCTATGTGTTGTATAATATTGTAATAATTTTTAATGAATTATCATGTTTCCCTTTATTGACCTCTCACACGTAAACCTTGGAAGATCGGTTCATCATCCGCGATAATCTGGTGCTCGATGAAAAGAATTAAATTTGGATATATTTATTTCAGAAATTTAGAAGTTTAAGGAGAAAGATGGAGAAGCAATGAGAGAGAGATGAAAGAATGAAATCTTCTTCCAATATAAATTATCTCTTCTTCTTGTTTACAATTGCCTATAAAGGTCTATTTATATACATGTATCAACTTATGAAAAGAGAAATAAAGTGCGGAGGAAAACATGGAGGAAAACATTGAGAAAAGTGTGGAGGAAAATATGGAGGAAAGTGTGGAGGAAAACATGGAGGAAAGTATGGAGGAAAAGGAGGAGTGTGTAGACCTTAAGAATTATAAGGCCTAGACCTCATATGTTTTAATACGCCCCCGCAAGTTGGAATGTGTAGGCTGCACATTCCTAACTTGGACACCAAGTAGTAATGCCGTTGTTTGAGCAAAGGCTTAGTAAATAAATCTGCAGGTTGGTGCTCCGTAGGAATATGAAAGAGGCGGACAATGCCTCGTTGAACCTATTTACAGATGACATGGCAATCTATTTCAATATGTTTGGTGCGTTCATGGAATACCAGATTCTCTGCGATATAGATTCCTGGCTTGCTATCACAAAAGATGAGGGACTAGCAACAGGTTGTACTACAGGAGGAGAAGGTGAGGGAAAATGACTTGGAAGATTAGATGGAAAGGACTCGGTTGGATCATCTGTAAGAGGGGTTGTAAGAGGTAGTGAAGTGATAGAAGGATCATAAGGAATATAATAAGTTGGATCATACATGTGGCTATTCTGAAAAGGAAAAATATCTTCATGAAACATAACATCTCTAGATAAAATGACTCTATAAAGTTGAAGATCATAAAGTTTGTAACCTTTTACCCCAAAAGGTATGCCTAGAAAGACATATTTCTTTGCTTTTGGATCAAATTTGGTCCTGTTGTGCATAACTGTGGATGCATAACACAACCAACCAAAGACCCGTAAGTGATCCAATCTAGGTGCTCTTTTGAATAAAACTTCATGTGGTATTTTATTTTTCAAAACAGATGACGGAAAATAATTTATCAAATAGGTAGCATGGAGAATACAATCACTCCAAAAGCAAAGTGGTAAACGTGCATGTATGAGTAGTGCTCTAGCCACACTAAGCAAATGTTGATGCTTTCTTTCGACGCTACCATTTTGTTGAGGCGTGTATATGCAACTAGTCTCATATATGATTCCCTTCTGATGGAAAAACTCTTTCATGAAAAATTCAGTGCCCTGATCAGTGCGAATGGTTTTAATCCTTTTGTTAAATTGTGTCAAGATGAACTCAGAAAAGTATGTGAGGATAGATGCAACCTCAGACTTTGACTTCATCAAGAATACCCATATAGTTCTAGAATAATCATCAAGCAAAGTAAGAAAATATTGGAAACCATTATAAGAAGGAAGGTGAAATTTACCCCAAACATCAGCTTGTATTAAATCAAAAGGTTCATCAGCCATAGAAGAACTGAGAGGAAAAGATAATTGTTTATGTCTAGATAGGTGAAAAATCTCACAGTGTTTGTTCACAGTAGAAGAAATGGAAGGAAGTATGGACTAGGGGTGAGCATGACGACCGGACCGGACCGAACCGAGAAAAATCGGACCAGAACCAGAACCAGAATTTCAGTAATATTATAAACCGGACCGGACTAGATATCATTCTGATTTAAAACTAAAACTGAACCTACGGTCCAGTTTAAACCATAACCAAACCGGAAGTCTTGCTTAAATCCCTAATTTAAACCCAAACCAAAAAATTGCCATGCTTAAATCCTTAATAAAAATACTAATTTAGAAAATCCCCAATTTTAAAACCCTAATTCTTTTCGAAATTTAGAATGCTAATTACCTGCAAGGACCAGGTGGCCTCGACCCTCAGACTCGGAGGCGTCGCGTGGTGGTTTCTGAGCGTCGGTGGTGGCTGAGGCGACGGTCGGCGCCGGCGGTGGTCCGTGGCTGTGGGATATTTTTTGTGAGAAATTGAGATCCTGGTGAGTGGTGGTGAGTTTGGTGACTGAGTTAAGCTACGGCCTTACAGGGAGAGAGAGTAAAGGAGTGATATTTAATACATAGTGGCAAATTTCTAGTCCGGTCCGGTTATTTTTGGTCTTTTGCAAAAAAAACCCGGACAGGACCGAAAACTGGATTTCAATTATTTTCGTGAATCGGACCAGACCATTTTTATATTTAGTCCGGTTTGGTCTAATTTTTTCGGTCCGGATTGGTCTGATTTGACAGTTTTTTGTTTGTTTGCTCACCGCTAGGATGGACTGCAGAATCTGTAGCTTAGGGGATGGAAGATGCCCTAACTTAGTATACCACAAGTCGAATTGGTTATGGATGAGATTAAGGGTATTAACTGAGGGATGTGGTCCAAGCACGGATGCATTCTGATGCCCTTCCTCAATTATATACAGCCCATTTTCTTCCTTGGCATTACCAATCATTCTCGATGTCAGAGGGTCCTGTATATAACAAGAAGAGGATTCAAAAGCAAGTGACAAATGAGATTGTTTTAGGAGTTTACTTACAGAAATCAAATTAAAACTAAAAGTTGAAACATAGAGCACATCAATTAGTAGTAAGTGAGGTGTGAGCTGAACTTTTCCTATATGGGTTGCCTTAGCATAATGACCATTAGGTAATCCTATGACAATATCTGACAGGGGAAATATGAGATAAAAGACTTCAAATAGCATGATATATGATCAGTGGCTCAAGAATCCAGGATCTATTTACCATGGAATACTGAGAAAGAAGAAAAAGTAATAGGCAAAATATTTTTACCTGGCATATTAAAAGAATGGTTAGGAAAAGATGAAGGATTGAAATTGTTATTGGCCACTGTAGAAGCAAGGTTAGTAGCAGGAGAAACATGAACTTTGTTGGGTTCAGCATGCTGAAATATAGCCAGAAGACCATTGTATTGGTCAGAAGACAAACATAGTTTATTCAATTCCTCTGCCAAATTCTTAGACTCAATAGAATGAGCTTTATGAGTAGGCAGTGCAAAAGGAGGTCTGACAATATTCTGTCCAGAAGAAAATAATCCTCCATTCCCAGAATAGGAATTGCCAGAATGAAACTGTCCCTGATTCCCAGACTGATTCCTGAACTTCCAATTAGGTGGATATCCATGCTTTTTGAAGCATTTTTCCACAGTGTGGCCTAGAACATTGCAATAGGTGCACTGAGGCTTCTTGCTATTATCCCAAGGCTTCTTGTAACCTGAAACTTGAGCTGCAAGTATGCCATGTTCTGGAAGCTGGCTTGTAGACTCAACATGGTTAGCAACACGAGGCATAGAAGTAATATGATTAGTCCCTATAGAGTCAATAGAGATCTGTCTCTCTTGTTGCTGAACCAAAAATAATACCTTGGAGATAGATGGCATCGGATCCATCAAGAGAATTTGTTGTCTAGTAGCAGCGTAACTCTCGTTCAAACCTTGTAGAAATATTATGATTTGATCATTCTCTCTATACTGGGTGACCACCCGATAGAGTTCACAATTATTGCAGTCAATCACCGGATTGTACTTACAACGTGGTAGAGGACGAAAATGGATCAGTTGATCCCACAAATTTCTGAAGTTAGTGAAATAACTATTGACAGTACGAGCACCTTGGTTCAAAGAATGAATCTCCCGTGAATACTAGCGACTCTAATAGCATCTCCACGACCAAATCGTTCACACAGATCATGCCAAACATCAGATACATTCTCAAAATATAGAAAACTTTGGTGAATTTCTGGATCTACAGATCTCAAGATCCAGCTAACAATCATGGTGTTGCAACGCTCCCAATTAGCATACTGAGGATTATTAAGAGCAGGAACAAGAGTAGTACCATCAATGAAGCCCAACTTATTTTTGGATCGAAGAACAAACCTCATATCTCGGCTCCATGCATGGAAATTATTGCTTCCTTCGAGCAGGAGAGTAACCAACACCACGGTTGGGTTCTCACTTGGGTGGAGATAGAGAGGAGGCACCTGAACTTCTCCTCCCATGTTCTGAAAATGTTGGCTAAGTCGCAGAGTTGTAGATTCTGGAGTTACAGATTCTGGGTTCTCCACTGCATGTGGTGAAGTTGCCATTCTTGATGAGTACCAAGAGAGATTTTGGAGAAGGAGTACAAGGTAATTTTAGCTGAAGCAAGAAATGAGCTACCACTCTGATACCATAAAAATAATTAAATTTGGATATATTTGTTTCAAAAATTTAGAAGTTTAAGGAGAAAGATGAAGAAGCAATGAGAGACAGATGAAGGAATGAAATCTTCTTTCAATGTAAATTATCTCTTCTTCTTGTTTACAATTGCCTACAAAGGTCTATTTATATACATGTATCAACTTATGAAAAGAGAAATAAAGTGTGGAGGAAAATATGGAGAAAAGTGTGGAGGAAAATATGGAGGAAAACATGGAGGAAAGTGTGGAGGAAAGTATGGAGGAAAAGGAGGAGTGTGTAGACCCTAAGAATTATAAGGCCTAGACCCCATATGTTTTAATACTCGATCTCTTCCATATTCGGTTTTGTTGAAGATTGGCTCGGCTTGGTGCGAGGGAGGTAAAAAAAATTGTGGTTGGTTTTGTTTGTCTAGCGTATGGAATCATCGAAATCATTTATTTTTAGATAAAAAAGTATTCTCCCAACAGATGCTAGCTAGTAACATTAGAAGATGGGAGGAATGGTTGCACTGGTCTAATATGCGGAGTAAATTGAGAATAAATGCAGAAACAAAAGAAATAAATTATTCAAAGTAAAATGAGGGATTAGTATGTTTCAGTATGCAGTGACTAACGTGTATTTTACACATGGAAGTATTACTACTTCCCATATTTTGATTGTCTATGAGGTGGAACACTGAAGCTTCTTGGCATTTAGCCCCCGGAAATGGCTTCGTGGCCAAGTTTCTCTTCAACCTGAGGATAAGCCATCTAAAACATATACTTGCCAAAAAAAGGCCATCTAGAACATTAGTTCAGACAAAAAAAGGCCCATCTGGACTCTAGAACATAAACTGCTTAAAATAATTCCTAGAACATAAATAAATAATATAAAAATTTATCTATATACATTTGTCCTAATAATATAAGGTGTAAAAAAATTGACATAAAATCTTGATTCAATTTTCATGTAATCGATGGGGTAGAAAATTAATTATACAAAAAAAATTTACATGTTAACCATAGACATGTGAGCCTAATAAAATTTTGAATTTTGGTGAAATTTTTTCAACAATATTTAACATTGATAGATTTTCAATAATCCAAATTCACAAATATATAGTTGTGCTCCAAAAGGTTTATTGTGGATTAATCTAACCAACGTACCGTACTTAGGAGTTATTTTTTTAACTTATCTAGTTATTTTATTCGCTCTTTTTGGGACCAAATGGTGCAGAGATTTCGGTTGGTTGTTAATGGTCAGCAAGACCATTACTTGTATGGATATTAAAACTTTGTTTGGTTGATTTCTCTTATGCTTTATATTGGTATGTAACTGTTTAGAAATTGGTACGTATATACAATTATATTGGTATGCATTGTGTGTTTATTAAGTGATATTAGTTGTACTATGAGGTAAAATTAGTACACATATTTCTTGTCATTGGTATGTGACTGTATTGTAATTGATATGCATTTACAATCATATTGGTATGTATATGTAATGATATTGGTATACATTGTATTTTGTTCAGAATATCATAGTAGAAGGATCAAGGATACCAATTTCAGAGAAGAAGGAAACTAATATCAGAGTAGAATGACACAAATATCAAGAGTAGAAGGAAACCAACATCATAGAAGAAGGAAACCAATATGCAAGGTTTTCAAATACGAAACGGAGATCAACCCAAAATTTGGGCAGAATTTCGGGTCAACCGATCAGACTGGTTGGACTACCGGTCAGACCGGTACTTTTTTATATTAAAAAATATATTTTTATTAAAATTTTAATTACCCTTACCCTACTACCTCATCCAAAATATCCGACCAACCCTGATTTTTTTGTTCAACCTTACAAAAATATCCTTAAAAAAAGAAAATATCCGACCAAACATAGTTTTTCTCCTTTTATTAGGATTTGGTTATTTTTTTATCTTTTTTCTTGGTCACAATATCTGACAAACTCTGATTCTTTGGTTCAACCTTACTAACCAAAAAATATAGGGTCAAAAATTCGATCAAACTACCGAGTCTGACCATTTTTTGGGCGGTTGGTAAGGTTGGTAATTTTTTTGGCCAAACCCGGTACGGTCTTCTGACCAAATTGTGGTCCGATCGGTCTGACTGCCTGCCGGTCGGACTGCGTATATAAAAACCATGCCAATATGTGAAAAGAAGGATACCAATATTCGAGTACAAGGATACAAATATTCGAGTACAAGGATACCAATATCAAAGTAGATAGACATAAATATCATAGTAGAAGAAAACCAATAGCATAGAAGAAGAAAACAAATATCAAAGTAGAAGGACACCAATATCATAGAAGAAGGAAACCAATATCCGAGAAAAAGGAAACCAATACCCAACTATAAGGATACCAATATTTTCATGACTGTCTTTCCAAAAATTATATTATTTTTCATAATTATATTGTTTGGGTGGTATTGTTTTCATGTTTAGTTATTTTCATAATTTCATTATCGTATGTTGACTTTGTTAATAATAGTTGTCCAATATTGTTCTTAATTATTTTTTTGTTATCTAAATTATCCTTTGATCCCTTTCAATAAAGACTACCCATGTCTCCCACCGAAACCAAACTCCTTCACCCATCCCAATCGTCGGTGATTGAGGAATACAACTTATTAATTAATTAATGAAATTTACACTCATAAAAGCGCTACGCTCTACTATTTTCCATGAAAAAGGTGTGAAAATATTAAATATGTAAGTTATTAGGTTTAAAAAATAAGATTCATCCCAAAAGTTTATCCATCAACAAATCATATGATCAATTAATTCAATTATCTCAGACCCACTTTGAGCATGATAAAGCATAAAATATTGAATCGAGCACCAAGTGAGCTGACCCTAATTAATGGCGGCCCAATTATTTATTTATTAAGTGCACTTAACATCGACCCCTAATTATTCCTCGAAATGAGTCAAGATCACGTGGGATCTTGAAGTTTGACGAGACAGTATCGGGACTACGATCGTCGGTTGTCTCAATATTAAAAAGAAGTGTGAACTCTTTCTTTTTTTTCAAGAAAAAAGACAAAAGATTATGCACATAGAAAATTTTAAAATGAAAAGAATTACTTCAGTTTCTTCTTTCTGTCACCGTCATTTTCTTTTCTTTCATTTTCTGCAATTAAGTCGCGAACTTCTTAAAAAAAACAAATCCTTTCCGGAATGCCGATTGCAGGGGGACCCACATATCGGGTCCAAAGAATATACTCTTTGTTGCTTTCTTTTGTTCTCTCTTTGGAGATTAATTCTTTCTTTTACAAGTAGATTGTGTTTTAAAAAAAAGTGTCATAATAACAATAGTTACACTTTGCTCTTTTGTTCTCTAAGAAATGTTTCTACTTTGTTTTTCCTTATGATAATTATAATATGATGACCATTAATTTATGATAGAGTTACATTACGTGCTAATAATTGAGAAATCTCTCTAAAAAAAGAAAGTGAATTTCCGTACGTTCCACGAAAAATTTCAACTTAGTAAAACTTAAACATAGGTTATAAAAATTCATAATCGTTAAAATACCATTACGATTTTTTCATAATTACGCTTCACGAAGCGAACATTGCAAGTGTGAACGATAATAGTCCATATTGTGAACGATCTGGTAAATCTGACACATATAGAATGTACGGACTTGTCTGCGATCTTTCAAAATTATCAAGAGACAAATTTATTGGATTGGGATGTGGATGAAAATATGATAATTTGACCTAAAGATTGCTTGTTTCATTCAACGTGTGAAGTTGTAATAAAAACTCAGTTAAATAAAACTCTTGTGTTGCTAGGGCTCCATCTGTCTTAGAACTAAACGATATCGTCCAAATGTTAATTGTCCATATTATATGACGGAAAATCTACAGTTTTCAGCATCATCATGCCTTAAATTCTTTGAAACTGTCCAAATAATAAAAATGCAATTAATTAAGGTAAAGGATATCCACGCGTTATCGCGGAGATGGATGTGACAAATTAGATACACTCGATTCTCAAATCTCGACGTTTCCCCTTTTGTCAAATATGTATCGATTGATCGGATAAAAGACATTGTCGGGGGAGGATAATTATATCATCATAAAGCGCGTTCTCCATTTATTAATGATGTCACCATGTTTAGACTTTTTAACTCTTAAAATTCAGATATAAACATTGTCAAATTCTATTAAAAAATATCTTTAAAAAAATAATGCTTTGACTCTTATCGACTAACGCGATAACCACAACTAATACCGTTCACTTATCGAACATGATTTTATGGTAGGTCTGCGATACTGGATGCTGAAGACGTCCTCGGGGTGATCTCCCAATTCCTGTGTAGAGGAAACGATGAGGTTGGTCTATTAATTTTTCTTTCTTTTATCACATTTCGCAAAAGTGATGGAAACAAATTGTGCATCAAAGTTTCCCAAAAATGTTTTAATAATTTGTGAGACTAAAACTCAAAAATCTCTTTAGAAAATTTAAATCTCATGTTTGGAGAAATTTTAATTGTCACCGGTTTAGTTTGGACTTTGGGAATTATTGCATCTTGATGTCAAACAGTCCGCTAGTATAAAGTATAGATTCGACATCCCCAAGTAAGAGTTACGAACGTTTAGTTTCTTTTTTAAGTTAAGTGACGTTTAGTAACGACAAACTTTATTCCATTTTCTCCATAAAAAAATGATAATTTCGTTCTGAAATTTTGGATTTCTCTGCTGAAAATTTACACCAAATCCATAATCCATATCTAGTTAATAACCTGTACCGACCACCAAAAGGACCCAAACAAAGGGACTTCAAAAGGTCACGCAAGGGGGTCTACTTCGTCCTTTATTTAAATCGACCACCAAAAGGAAACATCTCGTCTTCAAAACTCTGTCACCACTCGCTGTTCCTAACACAGAGTACTCAACTCGAATCCCTCTCATCTTTCAATTTAATTCTAAACTATCTCTTCTTCACGAATCAACATACCACCCTCTTCGTTGGTCTCTCCAAAAAACTCTTAATTCTTTTCTCGATTTCTCCACTGAAACGCATGATTCTACTCTTCCAACAACTTGCTTAACTCTGTTTTTTTTTCTCTCTTGCAGGCTCTTCTTCTCCGTTGAATGTCGACAGCAACAGCAACCGGCCCAACTGCTTCTCCTCCGAGGAGAAACCCACCTACAACTCCGCCGCATAGGGGCAAAATCAAAGCTCAAATCTTCGGGGACGTGGTAAAGAGCCTCGCCGCCGCGGTGGGAGGCCTACTGGCCACCAGCGTCAGGGGTGAACGAGGAAGTGCAACCCAACCACCTACTGCTTATAACTCCGACACTTCCTAGAAAAGTTGGGTCTCTCTCCAACAGTGACGGAGTTAGAAAATTTGGTGGGAGTCTCAGAAATATGGAGATGGGTACTAACCTGCATGAGCCATACTAGTTTTAGCAGGATTTCATGCCCTCTCTTATCCGTGTTTAATGTCGTTTTTAAGTCCTCTGGTCTACTATCCGACTCTAATATTGATTATTTATTAGTCGGTATAGTGATTGTTCACCGCAACCCTATACTCTTCCTCTGATTTCATTTCTTCGATTCTAAAGGAAAATCAGATGTTGGTTTTGGTTGTGACATGTTTGTGTCTACGTGTTGTACCATATTGTAATGATTTTCAATGAATTATCATGTTTTCCTTTATTGACCTCTTGTTAGTGGGTTGATCCAAGACCCAAATCTTTCTCCATTTAGTTTGTTTTTTAAGGTATCCATTTGCCATTCGCGATGATCTGGTGCTCAAGCTTTTCCATTTTCGTTTTTGTTGAAGATTGGCTCGGCTTGGTGCGAGGGAGGTAAAAAAAAATTGTGGTTGGTTTTGTTTGTCTAGCGTATGGAATCATCGAAATAATTTATTTTTAGATAAAATGGTAGTCTCCCAACAGGTGCTACTTAGTAAAATTCGAAGATGGGAGGAATGGTTGCACTGGTTAAATATCCGGAGTAAATTGAGAATAAATGCAAAGACAAAAAAAAACAAATTATTCAAAGTAAAATGAGGGATTAGTATATTTCAGTATGCAGTGACTAAAGTTTATTTTACACATGTAGATATTACCATTGTTTTCAAAAACGACCCGGAGCTCAACCCGGATTTTAGTCCGAACTCCGGGTCAACTGGTCTGACCGGTTGAACCGCCGGTCGGACCTGACCTTTTTTAAAAATAAAAAAATATTGTTAAAAAAACTGTATATGTATAGTCGTATATGTAATTACACTCACACCTCCAAAATTAATGAAATACATGCACAAATAGAATCAAATACATGTTTCTGAGAAGTTTTTTAAATTTTAGGGTTGAAAATCAAAAAGAAAATGGCAAAATTCGGTAAGTTTAGGCTCGATTTTTCACTTTTTTGCCCAAAACCTAAAGAACCGGGATTTTTTGGGTCACTTTTCTGGTCCAACCATCTGGTCCGACCGGAAACTCTCCGGTTCACAAGGTTGGCATTTTGACCATATTTTTTGACCCACTAATCCTTTTAATTCATGGTCCGACCGGTCCGACTGCCGGTCGGACCTCCGTCTCGAAGACAATGGATATTACTACTTCCCATATTTTAATTGTCAATGAGGTGGAACTTGAAGCTTTTTGGCATTTAGCCCCCCGAAAATGACTTCGCGGCCAAGTTCCTCTTCAGCCTGAGGATAAGCCATCTAGAACATAAATAAATAAATAATATAACAATTTACTTACATATATTTGTCCTAATAATACAAAGCGTAAAAAAAAGACGGAGGACCTTGTTTGAATTTTCATGTAATCAGTGGGGTAAAAAAATTACCTATACAAAAAAAATATGTATATGTTTACCATACACAGGTGGGCCGAATAAACTTTTAAATTTTGGGAAAAATTTTTGTACAATATTTAACATCGAGACATTTTCAATAATCCAAATTCACAAATATATAGTTATGCTCTATTGTTATACTTCCTTTGTGGTCCTCCTCAATACGTTGGGTCCCTTGCATTTTTCTTTGGAACGTCCCACCTTCTTTGTGGTCCTCCTCGATGCGTTAGACTTCTCCTTTCAACCTGCCGCTATCCCGAACACCAAACACAGCCTCCTCTCGGTTGGTTGTCAATGGTCAGCAAGACCACTACTTGATTACTTTGGCACCAAATGCCCCTACAAAACTTGACCCAAAAAATTCCCCAACAAAAGGTTGACCAGATGAGGAACAACATATGGGTGTTCACACCCTCGTGGGACCTCAATTGCGTCTTCAATGGATCATAATGTTCTTCTTTTAATAAGTAATTCATACTTCCTAGTGTTAACTAGGGATGCACGTTTCTTTGTTCATGCCATAAAATAGTGTCAACTCTCAATTACATGTTTCTTTTTTTTTAATAAGACGTTGTATCAGTCGAAAAAGAAAACTTTTTTTAGAATTAATCGGGAAAAAAGAGGAAACCTAAATCTTAAAAATTAAAAGTCGAAACTGCGCTGCTTTCGTTAGATTATAGTTCGATAACAATTAGTACACATATCTCAGTGCCAAAGGTTTTTCAATTTAAAAAAAAAAACTAGAATAACCAACGTGCCGATAACGTCATCATAAAGCACGGGGATGACGTATAGGCAGCGGCGGTCATTGTCTGACGTGTAGAGAAATTGAGAAATCTCGCAATAAGCATTTAGATGCTTGAGAGCTTTATGATTTTGAGTTTAGGTTTTTTATATGTATAAATTTTATTTGTTTAAAAATTTCGATACATTTAAAAATATATATTCGATGTGAATTCAGGTTTTTTTTGGTAGAAAAGATGTAAATTCAGATTGATCGGTATAATATTTGGAGTATAAATATATATAAAAATTGGGAAATCTTTTATTTCCTTTGTCATTTTGCAGAATTGGAGGTTCATCACCCTTCACCGTAAAATTGTTCCAAGCGAAACGGAGATAAGCGACAAATTTCATATCTACTCCTTTTAAATAATCTATGGTTTTGTGACCCCACTAATATATATTTATATTATTTTTAATGGTATATTTTTAAATAGATTTTTGTTTACATTTTAGGTTCATCTTATAGCCGTTTTCCTTTCCATTTCTTAATAGTTGTTTATTTTTTATTTTTTAAGATAAATTTTTACACCATTCTAAGATTTGAATATTAAAATTTCTTAAATTTTATAACGGTGCTAGGCTACATATTTTATGAATATTTTATTTTCTCTCTTAGGGATAGCATGAATTCCGGTGATTGAGGAATACAACTTATTAATTAATAAATAAAATTTTCATACTCATAAGTGTGCGGTAAAATTAAGCGCCACGCTTTACTACTTTCCTTGAAAAAAGCAGAAAATGTTAAATTATGTTAACTTGGTAGGTTAAAAGAATATGATTCATCCAAAAAGTGTTTCCACATCATATGATTAATTAATTAAAATTTCTCAGACCCACACTGAGCATGTGTGATATTCGATTTAAAATTTTTAGGCATATTAGATTTTTCCGGCCCTAGCTCTTATTTACAGACATTTTGTATTTATGTACGTAAAATTACATCCGTGAGTGTTATTCCGACCAGGCTTTCCTCTCTTGAGAGGTTGTTAGCTCTCATAGCTTATATCATAGTCATGACCACCAGGAGGCCAATGACGACACCTTACATCACATCTAGTCCTTGTTGTATTATGTCTAGCATATCTTTTACTAATTTCCTTTTTAATGTATTTTTTTGTCCTATGTAATGTGTTTACTTAATGCAATACTCTTAAAACCACAACTTTTAAAAAAACTCGGAAGTGAAAATCAAAAATCTTGAACATAATAAATTCAGTTTCTTATTTTTTTGAAATAGTCAAATTTTATTAATACCACTAGTGTTTATAAATTAAATTATGGTCGCGGACTTCACTAAAATTTTACAAGAAAAAAAACATTGCATAAAAAAATATTATTGATAACAACGCTGAAACAAAGTTCTGCACTAGAAAAAGGGAAAAAAAAGGAAAACACCTCTAAACAAATTCTTCTCTTTCCCTGCCCTTTTTTTTCTTTTCTTTTCTGCCATTAGGTCAAATTCATTTCAAACAACCTTCTTTAAAGAGAAAAAAAAAACCTTTCCAGAAGGCTAATTGCTAGGGGACCCACATATCGGGTCCAGAGAATATACTCTTCAAACTGATAAAGTGGAAGTGCTCCCTTCTTTCTACCTTTTACTTGAAATTTGACTGTAATCATCTTGATCATTTCATATTAAATATCAATATTTATTTTATCCTTTTTAAATAAATATAGGATAGATAAAGTGAATTATATATGAACAGTGAAAATTGTTACTTATACAAAGTCATAGTTTTAGAGGATAATTGTAAATTATTTTCATAACGATAAGAACGACCATCGCAAGTGTGAACACAATAAACAGTATGCGTCAACGATTTGGTAAATCTGACACATATAGAATGTACCGACTTTTTGTGTGATCTTTGAAAACTATGAAGGGACAATTATATTGGATTGGGACGTGGATCAAAATATGATAATTTGATCTAAAGGGAGCTATTTCACGCAATGTGTGAGGTTGTATAAACAACAACTCAGTTAAATTATCACCCCAAAAAAAAACTCAGTTAAATATAAAAGATAATTACTCTCAAGACCACAGGGTATAGTAAAATAGACGCTGAAGATCCTGTAGTTTTTCTACTAATTACTGAGCCTCTGTAGTTTGATTATTATTATACACTCGGATCCCTATAGGCGGAATCGTCTATTTTTTCGGCGAACTCCCCACCTGAAATGTCTAAAATGCCCCTAGGCCCCTTTTTACCACCCAGTTAAAAAAATCAGTTTGACATTCACTCATCCCCATCCCCGACTCCTTCCTCTCCCCAGACCCCCCCCCCCCCCCCCCCCCCCTCGCCGAACTTCTCCCCTCTCCAGACCGTTTCTCCCTTCTCCCGACTCCCCCCATTCTCGTGATATAGTGAGGCTGGTCGTGAAGCCAGTCCTGGACACCATGATTCAATAGCCTCTTTCAACATCGTCGTTATCATCTTTACTTCTTCAGACACCATTTCATTAGAAGTCACCGGTTACTCATGCGTCTTGACCATTGGAGAATGATAACAACTAGTAACTTCCCGTGGTACACACCAACCCAGCCACCCACAGCTGTTTGTGGCACAACAATAATACAAACGCCCCCTATTTCTTTCACTCTCGGCAATCTTCACCAGGGCACGAACTCGGCAGTTGCATACCATATTGATGTACCTCGAACCATCGTCCATCCTATACGAAGCATTGGATGAAGACATGGGTTAACTTCACAAAGCTCCTACTTGCTGTAAACTCTAGAACCCAGCTCCTGCTTGCTGTGAACTCTAGAACCCAGCTCCTTCGACCTTTGAAATTAGAGTTTCTTCGAAACCCTGGGCACACGAAGAAGGAGAACACTATATCATGAGAATGGGGGGAGTCGGGAGAGGGGAGAAACGGTCTAGAGAGGGAAGAAACGGTCTGGAGAGGGGAGAAATTCGGCGAGTCGGGGGAGGTGGGGAAGGGGATGAGTGAATGTCAAACTGATTTTTTTTAACTGGGTGGTAAAAAGGGGCCTAGGGGCATTTTAGACATTTCAGGGTAGGGAGTTCGCCGGAAAAATAGACGACTCCGGCTACAGGGACCCGAGTGTATAATAATAACCAAACTACAGGGGCTCAGTAATTAGTAGGAAAACTACAGAGTTCTCAGCGTCTATTTTACTATATCCTGGGGTCCTGAGAGTAATTATCTCTAAATATAATCCTTGTGTTGCTAGGGCTCCATCTGTCTCAAAACTAAACGATATCATCCAAATGTTAATTGTCCATATTATATGACCGGAAATCTACGATTTTCACAATCTTTATACCTTACTTTCATTCAAACTGTCAAAATGATAGAAAATGCAATTAATTAAGGCAAACATCATCCACGCGTTATCACGGAGATAGATGTGACAATTATTTTTTTGAATTTCTGGTATCTAGAAGTGTAGATCGTCCAATAATTTTTTACTTTATTCTCAAATCTCGACATTTTCCCCTTTCTCAAGTTGTATCGATCAATCGGACAAAAGACATAGTTGTGGAAGGAGAAAGCGCGTACTGTATTCATAAATGCACTCATAGTCATCATGTTTAGATTTTCTTTAAAATTGGTATAGTACGAATTGACTCTCTTAATAATATTTTAACTGTATTAATAAATTGTACTTTATTGTGGGGACTAATTTCCACAATAAAATTGAAATTGAAATTGAAATCTTGTTGTACCAAAATCAAGTTTTTGCCCTTCTTGTTTTATGGGGACTAATTTCCATCTATAGACGTGTCCATATGGGGTCCAGGTGAAGCAAGAAGAATTCGAGATACCGAATATACCGAGTCGAAGATCCACCCAACTCAGTTAAATCTTGATTCGTGGCAACCAAGCAACTGAGTCACTCTCCCAACTGCTATATAATAAGTAATAACCTCCCTCTCCCTCTCCTCTCCTCTCCTCTCCTCTCAACCCAGTTCACACCACCAAGCTACTCTCTCTCTCTAAAATAGCCCAAAAAACCAACCTACTTCTTTCATCTCCTCTGTTTTTCCTCCCCTGTTTTCTCACAATCTAGTTCGTATAAAAATGGACTTCCAAGGCCTGAAGCGCGCGACCAAGGAGAAGATCATCACTTTTCCTCCGAGGAGGGGATTGGTGAAGATCAGGATCTTGAAGAGTCTATTCAAATTCGGGTCGGGTGGCGGAAGCAAAGAAGAAGGGATCAAAAAATCGAAGCAAGGAAGGAGAAAATTGTACTACTCCTAGCTCAGGGATTGTAACCCCTGGCTCCTTACTTGGGTACGACTCTGGTTCCGCAACAGAGGGTTGATGATGCCCTCTATCTCTAATAAATGCAGTTATATCGTGAATGGACTATTGTAAAAATTTCGTCAGGGTATATAATTTTTTTGTATTTTCTGGGGCAGGTTGTTCTTTTTTCCCTTCATTCTATTAATTTCGTTGGTTAATAGGATGTGTGATTTTTGTAAGATATCAGATACCTGTAACACTAATCCGGGCAATCATCTATTTGTAATATAGCCAGTTTTTAAGTACCTGGAAAATAACATGTCATATAAAGCCAGGGGCTATTCCATTTTTCCTTCATGGTATTAGTGATTCTATGTGGTTCCTTCTCTCAAGGATTGTAACCATAGTTTTAAAATACGGATTTGGTCCGTCCCACTTGTCCGGTTATACCACTCGTACAGATTTGCATACCTTATATATATAAAAGGTATGCAACAACTAAATATAGGTATGAAAACGAAAAAGGTAGAACCAGATCTAAACAATTAATATTCAACAATTTACTATCACATTAGAATCTCGTATGATTTATTTCATCCAGTGAATCTCGTTCAAAGAAATAGAGTAAACCAAACCAAACCCTGAATAAAAATGGGTGAAACCAAACCCTTTTCCCAAAATCAATCATTTATCGATGTTCACTAAAAGAGCCGCCACTTCAATTCACAATAGAACAAGCCCATTTCAGTTGCTGTAACTGAGGAAAAGGACAGAAAAGCCTGGGAGGGGAGATTACAAAATCAATTGAACCAAGGCGGATGAATCAAAATGATTAATCGGAAGTGAGGGGAGCTGGAGAGAGACAGAGACCGAGAGAGAGAGAGAGAGAGAGACTGAGACGCCGTACCTGTGGTCGAGCTGGAGACACCGGAAGCGGAGCAGGATTCGACGCCGGCGACGGCGAAGATGGTCGAGCGGTCGCGGGAGAGTCGCGGGAGAAAGAGACTCAGAAGTCGGGGCTGATTTTGGGAAATTTTGTTTTTTTAGGGTTTTTGATTTGTAATTTTAGGATTTTCTAGTACAAAATTTGTCCCTTTTCATATGGAACCAGCGTTTTCCAGTTAGTACGAGGCTAAAAATCATTCGATCGGACTGAAGAATGAGTGGTTTGATCGGATCACCTTTTTTCACTAAAAACGAGCCGCTAAAATAAATGATTTGTGATTCGATCTGTCAAATTATCAAATGATTCGTGATCCGATCGGTCGAACTATTAGTCGAACTGCAATTTTTTGAAACTACTGATTGTAACCCAATTCAGAACCCCCAGTGGTACCGGTATCTCCTATCCCAAAACTTTAAAGCTGCACATAAAAGTGAACTTGTAAAAACATATGATAGTTTTTTGGAAAAATTACTCTGTAGTTCTTCGGATTTACTTAAATATACTGAAAAGTCTCCCTGTTTATAAAATACATTTCAAAGTCTTTCTAATTTGTTTTTATTATACTTTCGGGTCCCTGGCACACGTTAGCGGTTCTTTTTTCATTTTTGTTAATGAAATGACTAAAATACCCTTTTAGAACAAAAAATTAAAAACGCTAACATCATCTCTTTTTCTTCAACACAAAATAAAAATCAAACAAAAAAAATAAGAGCCCATCAGCGAGGGAGTTCGATTCACTGACAACGTCGGCCACCAAATTTCCAAGCCCACTTCACAATAAATTAACAAATTACTAACCTGGGTGGGAACGCTGAGGGCCGAGGCCTCGGAGAAGAAGAGGTCCTGGTCTTTGGCGAACTTAACGGCGTCCTGGGTGGGGACGGCCCGCCGGTCTGATATAGGTCGGTCTTTTTGTCAATGAGCATATAGACCACCGTTCCGGTCTTCTTTATCCCGGGATTGAGTCGCCGCCGGCCATCATCAGCAGTGTCGGCTGAGTCGATAAACGTTTTGCCAGGTCGGTGATGTTCTAATTGAAACAGAGAAGCAGATAAGACGAGACCCAATTTCTGGGTTTAATCAAAAGCTATATTGCTCTAAACCCTACGAACACCGGCCGATTGGGGGGGGGGGGGGGGGGGGGGGGGGGTTGGAATAAAGGGGGAGGAGATGAAGAAGCGATCTGTTCTTGATTTCTGGGTTTTAAAAAGTTGTTTAAAAAATACCGATCTGTTCTTGGTTCGAATTCGTGTTATTTTTTATGTTCTTAAATTTTAATTAGTTTCATTTTGTCTTTGGGTTAGTGTTCTTAATTTTTTTTGGTTGGTATCATCGGAGAAGAAGAGATGACGTGAGCAACTTTTTTTTTGTTCTAAGGGTACTTTTGTCATTTCAATGACAAAAAAAGAAAAAAAATCATATAGGGACCCGAAAGTATAATATAAGCAAATTAGATGGACTTTGAAATGTATTTTGTAAATAGAGAGACTTTCAATTATATTTAAGCAAATCCGATGGGCTATAGAGTAATTTCCCTAACTTTTTAGATGAGGTCATTTTTAAACACTCATTTGACCGATTAAATCATATTCGATGTAAGTCATATCACAAAATACAACCCCACTCATATCACAAAGTACAGAACGCCTCACGCTTTTCTCTCGTGTAAAATTTTACACCAATAATTACAGATTGTCACGATTTGAACTCTCGTTCTACTGTCAAATTTTATTATTCTTGTGCCATTAAACTATATGCTAATTTAGATAATATTTTGAAGTGATAAATTTTATTTAACAAATTTAACATTCATGTATTTTTAAAGAATTTTTCGATGATATAAAATACTATCATTATCATATAGACAATTCGGGGGCAAGATTTGGTCCTGGTTGTACAAAGTCCGTCAGGTCCGTCCTGAAGATGATTACAGCCAATGGATGAGACAAAAAAAATTAGAGCTGATCTAAGGGCCAAAGATGATGTGGGTGTAATTTAGACATTTTCTCACCCTTCCCTTCCCTTCCCTTCCCTCTCTCTCCTCCCTCTCAACCCCTCTTTCCCTAGAGAACACGAATGAAGCGAGAAGACCCCGACGCCGTCCACCAATGCGGGACCCGACTTCTCCGGCGAAGCTCTCGACGCGACCCCTCTGTCGAGGATCTGTCGAAGCGACCCTGACGCGACCCCTTCGCCATCTGTCGACAGCAGTTCGACGGTTCCCTGCCCGGTTATAGCCACCGTCGTCGCTTGGTGTTCTCAAATTAAGGTTTCTAGGTCTGTATATTCCCCTCTTGCCTAGTGATGATTAACCTGCGATGCTTGGCGATCGTGTTTGAGACCACAGTCAAACTGCTCATATCGTTTATCACTTTGATCATTTTTGCTTGTTGATGGTCATTCTTATTTTTGCGCATCTCGTCTGTATGAAAACAGGGAGTTACCAATTGAGAAGCAATACTAGATAGAAGATGGAACGAGAGGATCATAGATGCTATGACACAGAAGGATCAAATGCATTGGCGGAAACTGTAATGGCTATTATCCATATGAGTTCTCCTTATATCAGAGAAAATAAAGGTATGCAGATGCAGGATAGTTAATCGTTGAAGATAGAAGACAACCGTTACTATCTCATGGCCAGCTGCCGGGTCGAAATAGTCCTCAAATTTCTAGGATGCGAGGTCTTGGTGTAAAGATTGGTATGTTCTTGAGACTTTTGGATGTTATTGATTGTGCTAATGATTGTGGGAAAGGCGATGCAATTTTGGCAGGATTACATGGACCTTCATGTTCTGGTCTCGTCCTCTCAAGCTCGTTCGTTGGTGCATTGGGTTCCGCCTGATCCAGGATGATTTAAGTTGAACTCGAAGGCTTAATTATCGATGGATCATGGAGGCTAGGTTTGGGTGGTTATTCATGATCATGCTGATGCGTTTGTTGCTGCTTAGGTTCAAGACTGGGTTTGTTATGGTTTATATTAGATGGCATATCCAGTTACATCAAATGGTATGCTCGATTATATCGATTGGTATGTCCGGTTATTTAAAATACTTAAAATAAGAAAGTTAAATAAGTAATTAAATTGACAAAATAAAATATAGACGCTTCCGCCGAAACCTACGCTTTTCATTCTCCCGCGCCGCCGGTCCTTGGGCGGCCATGGCAGGGGACCCCCTGGACCGGGGGAAGCGAGCTCTATCCTTCCACCGATGCTGGAGGCCCTGGTCAGGATGCAACCATCCTCCGCGGCTCCGTCTACGTTTTGCCTTATTTCGGATAGTAGGGTTTTCTCCGCCTCTACTTCTTCTGATGGTGCGGGCAGGAACCCTAGGGTGATCCCCGCTTCTATTCCACCTCCGGCGACGGGGTTGGATGCTGCTGTAGTGCTGAACCTCTTCGCCGGTCTCCTTCCTCTTTTGCAACAGTCATGCGTGTCCTCTTTCCCCATCCTAGGTCACCCCTCACCGGTGCCTACACATGGTTCTCAGGGGCACGTCAGGCTATCTAAGGATGGTGCTGGTCGCATCTTGTCAACGAATTTAGGCCCTCTTGGAGTACCAAAAAACATCCACTCGCAAGCGAAGGAGTCTGCTACCCAGCGAGTTTCATATTTTTGAATCAGCTGCGGCCTCGTGCAGGTGATTGGTCAAATGATGGTAAACATATTCAGCCTGTTATAATTGATGATCTCCTTGCCGTGGCCTTGGATGATGATCGTTCTAATTTTTGTGAGAGTTATGGAGATCGTGCTTTGATTGGCCACCTCGTCATGCCCAAGGGCTCGAAGCCCTGCTCCACGTACGACTTGCGTAGTTCTTTGGAGAAGGTCTGGCCTGGCCATTTGTTAAAGATGCTCCCTCTTGGTCTACGATTCTTCGGGTTTGAGTTCAAGGACGTGAACAATCGGCACGAGGTATGGTAAACTCTAGTTTGGAAAGTTCTACAGGGATCATTGTTTTTACAGCCTTGGATCCCATTTTTCAAGCCTTCAAGGTTGAGTTCTACCTTCGTAAAGGTCTGGATTCAGTTGAACGGGCTGGGTATAGAGCATTTTGCCAAAGTCATTATCTTTGGTCTTGTTGCCTCGGTGGGGAAACCAATCCGTCTAGACCCGAGCGCGCTTAATAGATTCAATGGTGCCATTGTACGGATGTTGGTGGAAGTTGATATGTCCAAGCTGCTTGTTGATACTATTTCTGTAAAGGGAAAGAAGGAGAGCGGCTTGATTAAGGTTGTGTTTGAGGAGCTCCCCAAGTTTTGTGCTCATTGTCAGGTTTTCAGTCATTTGAGGGACTCTTGTAGGAAGTTGCATCCTCCTGATGAAGCTAAGCGAAGAGATATTGCTCGTGGGAAACAAGTGCTTTCTGATTCGGCTCTAGCTAGGCCTGTTGCCGAGGTTGCTTCTGATGCAAGTAAAGGGCGACAAGTTTGGCTTCAAAAGAAATCAAGTGCATCGAGTTCACAATTGGCTTTGACAGTTGCAGAGGTTCTGCGGCCTTCTATTAGCACTACCTCTCCAATTTTATCCACTTCCAATGCTTTTGACATATTCAGGAGGAAGGGGAAGTTGATAATAATGAGGCAGTTCCTATTGGCCAGGAGAGGATTGAGCATATGTCTTCTCTGGATACGGAGGATTCCTTGGTGCATGACAAGGAAGTAAGCACTTCGCTGGCTTTGATTTTTATTCTCGAAAACTTGGTGCAAGATTATGCGAGCCTTGATGGGTGTAGTTCGCCGGAGGTGGTCTCAATCTCTGAAGGTGATGGGAGTGATTTGGCCGAGTTTGAGGTACAGGTACACAGTGAGGAGGAGGCTGAACCTAGTGAGTTATCCCTCATGTTGGTCTCGGGGAACGTGGAGAGTTTGGTTACTTCAAATGCTAGCCTGGTGGTGAACAAAGCTGACCAAGTTGTGAGCAAACAAAATGATGTTTTGAATAAGGAAGTGGACTTCGTTTATGATTTGTGCAGCTTGTTTCAGGAGTTGGATGTCGAGAGCACGCCTGAGCGTGGTATGCGGATTGAGGACATCTCGAATGCCATGCCGAGTACACGGCAGCAATTTACGAGTTCTATTGTCACAGAACCGTTGACCCTAGTCTCTCAAACTGATGGTACAGGTCCGCAGGCTGCTTGAAACAGAAGGGAAGTGCTAGCTCAATTTTGAGCAAGAAAAGTGCGAGCAAGAAGAAGAAGGGCTCTAAGTGCAAGGGTTTGAAGAAGGGCTTCCTTGGCAAGGGAACTCTGATTTTACAAGGCCCATCACCGTCTATTTTGGGTCGTGCTTCAACCTTGCCTTCTACGGACCCTTTGTCCATCCCGGGTCAAGAAGGTTCTGGTGTCGTTGTTTTTTCAGACTCTGAAGATCTTCCGGATGCGTTGAAGTTCATGGGTTCCGCGGTGAAGATGGCAAGTGGTTCTTGGGCGGATGAAGCAGATTTGAAGTTGGATTTGGACGATTTAGACCCACCGCCCAGAAACATCTGCTATCAAGCGAGGAAGTGGTTGGGGATTTCTTACACTGGTGAGGATCTCCGTTGGTCGGAGTATGAGGCGAACTTTTGAGGTATCCCAACTATTTTATATCATCCTAGACTACTCGACTTGTGGGTTGCTTGGGTGAGTTACTAGATATGGCAGCGGGTTTTTCATTTTGGTCTCCCGTTTAGGCCTTGGCTCTATTTTTTGAAATTTTCTTTTTTCTCCCTCTCTCATCACCATTTTGTAACTTTTTTTTATTTGGTAATAAAGTTTCATATTATTTATAAAAAAATAAGTAATTAAATTATATATCAAATGGTATGCTCATTTATATTAAATAATATGTTCGGTTATATCAATTGATATGACCGATTATTAAAAATACTTATAAATAATTATTAGATTGGTAAAAATAGAATAAAAGAAACGAAAGATTTAAATTCCACCGCAGTAAACTGTAAAACGACTTTTTTGTCGTTTAGTCAAGATGTGAGGTCTTAAAAAATATAATTTAGCAAAATTCAAATATTGGATATACAAAATCATAATCGTTAAAATACCGTAACAATTTTTTTTCATAATTACACGTCGTATGAACGATCATTGCAAGTGTGAACGATAATAATGGACGTATGCGTCAACGATTTGGTAAATCTGACACGCATAAAATGTACGGACTTGTGTGTGATCTTTCAAAACTATGAAGAGACAAATATATTGGATTGGGGCGTGGATCAAAATACGATAATTTGACCACAAGTAACAACTCAGTTAAATTAGAACTCTTGTGTTGGCAGTGCTCCATCTGTCTTAAAACTAAACGATATCGTCCAAATGTTATTTGTGCATATTATATATAAACAAATACTGGAGGACAGTTTTTTTAATATAGGAAACGTTACTCAAAGGTCATGCATTAAAATCAAAGGTTACAAGACATAGACACTGAAGTAAATACATAGATTAAACAATATAATATCTAGAGATGAAAGGTAAGACAAAAGTTCTACACTGCTGGAAAGAAACGGTAACGGTAACGGTAACGATGGTCCCTTTGGTCATACAATCAACTACAAGAATCGAGATCAACTTTCCAGACCGGCAAACTGCTAACAAAAAATATCAACTGAGATATATTTAACCACACACGAGGCGCAGATCAATAAGGGTCTTTTTAACAGAGTCAACCGTAGTCAGACGAGTCCTCCCCAGTTTGATCCTTTGTACATAGTCATAGTTTTGTAGAGTTTCGATTGGTGAATATAAATTTTACTTATCAAAAAATATATATCAACGAACACTTAGATCAATAGAGAGGACATTATTTTTCATTGACCATGTTTGAGTTCGAACCATTGAAAATATAACTATATTAAATATTGGTTAAAAGTTGCAAAATTATTAATTGGCCTACCATATCAGATAACAAGTCATAAACTCAAAAATATTGTACATATTATATGACGGGAGATCTACGGTTTTCACAAATCACAATCATTATGTCTTACATTCTCTCAAACTGTCCAAATGATAGAAAATGCAGTTATTGTAGAAACGAATATCCACGCGTTATCGCTAAGATGGATACAAAAAATTAGATACTCCCAAGTCTCAAATCTCGACCTTTTGTCAATATGTATCGATTGGTCGGATAAAAGAGTTTTTAGTTTTGAAGGGTCATAAAAGACATAGTTGGGGAAGGAGGATGCAAATAAAGCGCGTTCTTGATTCTCAAATCTTGTATCACAAACTGTTAGGAGTTCGGAAATTTCGAGAATAAAATGTGTAAAGAATACAGACACAAAAGATTACGTAGTTTGGTCTAATACTTACGTTTATAGGAAAAAAGGAGAATTTTTATTGATAGAACCAAGTCATAAAGCCATACAAAATTCTTGGATAACACATCCTTATATAATTGACGAACCTTTAGTATACAAGAAACCTATCTAGGTCGTCCTACGAGTCCAAAACAAGAGTCCGAACAAAATAGGAAAATTCTCACAGTGCAACCTATCTACCGTTGGGGTTTCAGAAATATCACATTCTGTAACGCCCCCGAGTGAGTGCTAGGGGTCTAGCAACCGCAAGGCCTAACTGATTTTCACCATTTGCGTCTTTTCTCGATACGTCCCAACAATCTCCACTTTGGCAAGAAAACATCACGTGCGAGAAACCATGAAGCTCTACCCGAACTTCAACTAACTCCACCTTGATGAAACACTGCCACATGAAAAATCATGAGAACTTGAGAATCCAAACCGACTCTACCGACTCCACCTCGAACTATAGACAACCATCATCAATAAGACCATCTCAACTTTCTCTCCTCCTTTTGTTCAATCATTTGGAGCCAGTCCCGAAGCTCGAGTCTCCGAGTTTGCTTGGCCTATTTCCTCCAATCTCCATTGAACACCAACTAGCAAGTCCACCTGCTGAAGCAACCTTGCGACCAATAGGCACTCCTTTATTTTTTTTGATCACCTTCATGATCCGCAACCTCGAACTGCTTTTCCACTGGACCTTGTTGCCTCAACTTAATGCTACTTGCCATAGCATACAACTGGCAACCTTTTGTTCCACCAAGTAGAACCCTCGATATGTCTTGAACTCCATCGTTCAGCCTTGAGTGAGATACATGATTCGCCTGTGGTGTTGCCAATGGCTTCCCATGCCTAATGCTAAACCTACCCACACTTTTGACGTGTACGTCCCTTTAGATAACCATAGCGGGGCCCAACTAACAATGGTTCTCCGAGATAACTATGGCTTTTTACCAACCATGCCTCCACAAAATAACCATAACTTGCTATCCATATTTCTGTGAATCCCAACTATACTCAAACCATCCATGTCAAGCCTTTGCTCCCTCATTCGAACCAATCTCATATGACCTGAGCTTTTCTCCTCTCCATTGGAATCCAAAAATGTGACTCACCTACAACCGTGCCCCTCATTAACCTATAGGTAGTCCTTGCATCTCTTTCACCCTTCATCACCACCATTACATCCTTCTCCACTTCAATTAGCCTACCTACAACCTTATACCCATACCCGCTACAATCCAAGGCTCCTAATGAGATCAAATTCCTCTACAACTTCGGAACATGCCTAACTCCATACAACTTCCTCTCAACACCATCCCACATCTTGATCCGAATATCACCTATGCCAGTAATTTTATAAGTGGAACCATCACTCATAGTCACCATACCTGAACCAACGAACTTGTATCGAACAATCCTCTCTTGGGCGTCATGTGAAAGGAATAAGCGCTATCCAAAATTTAAGAATCAGAGTGCATTGGACTTGATAAAATAGAAAGACAGTGACTATCCGACCCGTCCGAGCAAGAGGCCATAATCATGGATGCTGATCCTCCTTCGTGGTCCCGAGTTCTTCTTAGACAATCTTTCTTCACCTGCCCTTTTTCTCCGCACTCGAAAAATTTCTCTTGAATCTCCTTGACCTCGACTTGGATCCTCTTCCATCTTCACTACGATCACCATGGCTACCCCTCACAACAAGCCCTACTATTTATCCATCGCCAGTTTTTCTCCTTTGATGAAACTCTAGCAGAGCACTTGTGATATTCTCCAATATCAGGGATTCCTTCCCCCAAGTTAAGGTTGTAACCAAAATCACATAGGAACCCGATAAGAATTTAGGAGCAACAATATCTTGTCTTCTTCCTCGAACTTCACATCGACCTTTCTCAAGTCGCTCACAAGTTGATTAAAACTATTAATGTATTGGCTCAAATCTGAGACCTCCTTCATCTTGAGCCCCTACAATCTTTGCTTAAGATAAAATTTGTTCGACAAAGACTTAGATATATACCTTGCCTCCAATTTCTTCCATACCTCAGCCGGTGACTCCTCATTCATGATATGATATAACACATCGTTTGCCAAGCACAAGCGAATTGTCACCACCGCTTTGGCCCCCATCACCTTCCACTCTTGGTCCTCCATCTTCTCGGGCTTCTTCTCCAAGAGCGTGATGTCAATCCCTTGTTGCACAAGAAAATTCTTGACACGCCTTTGCCATAGCACAAAATTTGATGAACCATTGAACTTCATAAGAGAAAATTTTGTGCCATCTGACATTCTCCAACCTTAGCTCTGATACCACTTGTTAGGAATTCAACAACTTAGAGAATAAAATGCGCAAAGAGTACGAACATAAAAGATTACGTGGTTTGGCCTAATGTCTACGTCCACGGGGAGAAAGGAGAACTTTTATTGATGGATCCGCGTGACAAAGCCATACAGGACCATTGAGTAACACGTCCTTATATAATGGACGAACTCTTGGTGTACAAGAAATCTATCTAGATCGTCCTAGCAGTCCAAAACAAGAGTCTGAGCAAAATAGGAAAATTTTTGTGGTGCAGCCTAGCGGGCGTTGACCTCCTAGCGGCCACTGGGCCTTTAGAAATCCCACATTTTGTAACACCCCCTAGTGAGCGCTAGGGGTCTAGCGGCCGCTAGGTCCAACTGATTTCCACCATTTGCTTCTTTTCTTGACACTTCCCAACACAAACATCCATTGTCCCACCAAGGTTCTGATTAAGGCTCATCTTTTTTCTGAAATCTTGATCTGGTGTATCGAAAACTGTAACCGGCAATTTAGAAAATGTGTTATTCTTAGCGGACAACATTATTGATCGATGGTCTAATCAGGTAGATCTAATGATTAAATTAGTCTATCTAAATCTAAATTGTAATATTTTATTTATGAAAAAATTGAATTTTTGAGTTTTGCTAGATAAAAAGATGATGAAATTAAAATTTTGGAACTTAAATGTGATAAATTTGGCAACAAAATTAGAAAATATTTGAAACTTATTTGACTTTTTAATGTTAAATATTTGTATAAAAAGTTCATGTTTGACAAGTGGTCCAAGTTATCGGCTCGATCTCCGGTCCATTTTAAAACATTGATTTTTTTTTCTCGGCACATGGTCTATTATATGTAAAGCGAGTAAAATCTTCTTAAAAATGTGCATCTGTTTTTAGAGACTGCACCCACTTTGTACTCCGCCGAGAAAAAAAGTCATTAATGAGTGGATCCAAGATCAATCAAATAAGATTCAAGAAATTATTGTGACCTTCAGGAAAGAGAAAAAAAATCCTGAATTTGTAAAAGAAAACAAATATTGAGAAATTGTCTGAGAGACTTAAAAGTTACTTAAAAAATAAGGCTTGGAACAAAACTCACTAATGTAAAAATCACTACCTAAAATATGACCGACTAAATTCTATTTTAAATATCCAACACATATCTAAACTTTCACAAAAAATAAAAAAAAAACACATCTAACAGCGATGCTTTAATTACCCAAACTAGAACGATAGATCATATTTAGCTAGCCAGGTCCGAGTCCGCTGAATCTGTGCTGATCACTGATCAGGATCTCTCAATTTCTCGAAGCCTTCCTTCGTCCATCTCATTTTCATAAAAGTGTCGTCGTTTAATTGGCTTTCCCCAATTTAAATTAGTACCTGACAGTGTAACGAATTGTCACTCTGGTATATCCAGTAGTTTTAAAAGTTTCAATTCAGTATTAGTTGTTAGCTGAGGTTGATGAATTCAAAAAAGTAATTTGTGCCATCACAACATATATCCGGAACCTAGAATCAGTAGATATTTTATTATCATGTAATATTTATTAGTACTTTAGTACTTCATGTTGTTTCAGCTTAATGAGAGGTTTCTAATATTAGTACTTTAGTACTTCTCTCCTCTGTTTTTCCTCCCCTGTTTTCTCACAACCCAGTTCATATAAAAATGGACTTCCAACAATCCAAGCGCGCGATGAAGGAGAAGATCATCACTCTCCCGCCGAGGAGGGGGTTTGTGAAGATCAGGATCTTGAAGGGCCTATTCAAGTTCGGGTCGGGTGGCTGAAGCAAGAAGAAGGGGTCAAAATTTGGAAGCAAGAAGGATAAATTGGTACTACTCCTAGCTCGGGCCTTCTAACCCCTGGTTACTTAAGTGGGTATGACTCCAGTTCCGCAAACGAGGCTTGATGACGCTCTCTCTCTCTTATTAATTCGCTTATATCGTGGATGAACTATTGTAAAAATTTTTGAATTTTTTGGGGATATTGTTTTTTTTTTCTTTTTTCCTTCATTTTATTAATTTTGTTGGTTGTTAATAAGATGTGGGGTTTTTGTAAGATAAAAGTTACCTGTAACCCTAATCCTGGCAAATATCTATGTGCAATGTAGCCAGTTTTAAGTACCTGGAAAATAACTTGTTATATAAAGCCAGGGGCTATTCCATTTTTTGGTTCTCTCTCTCAGGGCTTCCTTTTCTTCATGGTATTGGATCCCGACCTGAAACATCCAATAATTGACTTTGACCAGAAGATAAGGGTAAAAATCAGGTCCACATTACAAAAAAAAAAGGGTAAGTTTAAAGATTTGGGTATCCGGATTGTGCCATTTTCATTGATAATCCCCACTCGGTTAATTTTGGCGACCAAGTAACTTGAGTTACTCCAGACAAACTCATTAGTTATTACAAGCTCAAAGAAAAACCCAAAACAACCCCCACTACTCGTCTCCTTTATTTTTTTCCTTCCCCTGTTTTCTCACAACCAGCCAGTTCATATGAACACGAACTTCCAAGCCTCTGAGCCCGCCGAGGAGGGGCTTGGTGAAAGATGAGGATCCTAAAGGGTCTAATCAAATTCGGGTCTGAAGGTAAATGGAAGCAAGAACAAGGGAGAAAATGGTAGCAATTAAGGAGCGGTTGGTTAGCTCATGGCTTCCAAACCATGGTTCAATTAGTGGCTACATCTCGGATTCCGCTACCGAGGCTCGATCATTTACAAGGAGTTTTTTTTTATTTGAGCTTACATTCCTTTTTAATTAATTTATCACAATGGAAAAATATCACCGTGATTTTCGGTGCTATTTTTCCTCTAACTTACAATTAAGTTTTTTTAAATAAATCGGATAGTTCAGATTATCTGTATCTAAATTCGAAAAAATTGTTTATCGGATGATAGTCAGGATTCGGATTCAAAACTATGTGTTCGAACTATTCTGAGAAAAACATACACTATTTATGCTTTTATTGTTTTATGTCTAGTATTTCTGTTATTAGATTCTTTGTCTTTGTATTTCATTTCATAAATTTGACTACTTTACTTAATTAATGTAAGATTTTTAAAATCACATTTCCCTAAAAAAGTTAGACTCACTACGTCATCACGAGAGTCTGAGCTGGGTATGCATTGTCGCACGTGTAAAGAATTTTGGAGATTCATCACCCTTCACCGTAATACTGATGTCTCCTCATGTACCAATCGAAGGGAGATAAGCGACATTTTTCATATCCACTCCTTTTTATAACCTATAGTTTCGTGACCCCACCAATATATATTTATATACTTCTTATGGTATGTATATATATATAGGTTTTTGTTTACATTTTTATGTTATTGGTGACCCCACCAATAGGTGCCTTTTCCTTTTCATGGAGTTTATTATTTCCTTCTTTCCCCTATTTTATTTGCTATTATGGGGACCACCATGCTGGTCCATGCAGGAATTCCGGTGATTGAGGATACACCTTATTAATTAATTTAAAAAACTGCCTTTTTTTTAAGTCTGTATCCAAAATTGAGCAACATCCGCTTTAGGTGTGCCTATCAAATTGAGCATTGGATTCAGTGGAGATTACATAAAAGTCGTCTCTATAGTATGGACTAATTTTGAACTATTAGATTTGATCAAATTCTTTTTTTTATAGATTTGATGGCCATAATTCGTCGGGAATATTTTCAAATTTTTATCCGGACACACCCCATTAAGATTTCACGAATCATTTCTTCTTCTCTTCCTTATCTCTTCCTCTCTTCAGGCGTTTTGGAAATTTTCAAAGAAATTCAGATTAGGGTTTCACAACCGTTGGAACAGCCCGCCGGCCGCCCCCGCTACCCGATGGCTAGGGGACTCGGCTGGACGGACAGGATGGCGGCTGAGGCGCTGGTGCTGGTGGCGCGTCAACAGGAGGCGAGCGGGCGGCGTCGATCTCCTCTAGAAACCCTCGGTCGGGTTTCAGCCTTGTCCACCGACGGCTTTGGCAGACGAACGACAAACGGGAAAGCCGAGTCTTGGTCGCGACGGCGACGGGAGCTGCCGGCGGCGCTAGGGCGGTCTCGACGAACATCGGCTGGACGTGGATGGACGATCTCCTCACTAGAAGTTTTCTCACTCCTGGCCGAGCGCTTCTTCTACGTTTCTCATCGATTTAAATAGGTTAATTTATTTGTGTGATTGGAGTGTTATTTTTATAGTTCAGGAGTGATCTGATTTATGGATTGGTGTATAAGAGGGCGTATATGATGCTGAGGATGAGCAACGGAGTGTTTTGGTAGTGTTGGAGGGTGACGACGATGAATCTCCACGATCACTATGGTATGGACCAATATCAGAGAAAAATAATATCAATATTCGAATAGAAAGATACTAATATTAGAGTAGAATGATACCAATATTTTAGAATAAGGATACCAATATCCAAGGAGAATGAAGCAAATATCATTCAAATAGTATACTTGTTCATTTATAATGTAAGATGAGATATTTTCAAATATATGTAAAAGATATCAATATCACAGATGAAGGATACTAATATTAAATAAGAACTATATCAATATCAGAGAATAAAGATATCAATACTATAGAAATAGTATACCAATATCCGAGAAGAATGATATCAATATTGGAGTAGATTGAAACCAATATCATTCAAATGATTTGTTAATAGTGGTTTGCCCCTCATTGCCACGAACCCATCAAATTGAACAATATCGTTTAATTTCATAAGATTAAAAAAAAACACTTACTTGCCTTTTAAACTAACTCCCATTGATTCATATATTATTTCAATGCTCATAAATGTTTAGTTAAATACGCTCCGCTCTTTTCCATGAAAAAATAGAGAGACAATATTAGATCTTTTAATGTGGCAGGATACAATATGAATGATTTAACCAAAATATTAGATCTGTTAACCAAAAAGTTCTCTCATCAACATATCACGTGATCGATTAATTTAATATCGACCCACTTTGAGCATGATAAAACAAAATAAAATATTGAATAGGTTGGCACCAAGTGGGCTGACCCTAATTAATTACTTCCCAGTTATTATATTTTTGAAAGGTACGCCCCAATTATTTATTAGGTGTACTTGACCTCCGCCCCTAATTATCTTCTTTTTTTGGAAATACCCATAAAAATCTCCTCGAAATTAGTCAAGATCACGTGGAATCTTCAATTTGTCAAAAAAAAAAAACAGGACTACCATCGTCTGTTGTCTCAGAATTAAAAAGAAGTGTGAACTCTTTCTTTTTGTTTAGATAAAAAAATTCAAATACAAATTTCTAGACATTAAAATTTAAAAAAAAATTCCCCCAATCATCAAAATAGTAAATTGAATTATATAAATAACATAATGTCACATCAATTCTTCCAGAACGCGTCTTCGTTCTAAGACTTGAGCCAAAGTACACAAACAGTGAAGGGAACCTAAAATCTTAAAGCTGCACATAAAAGTGAACTTGTAAAAACATGTGATAATATTTTTAAATTAACACATATTCGAATATTTATTTTACCGATTAATTCATATTCAAAACAGATCATATCGTCCCACCAAAAAAGATCATATCACAAAATACAACCCCACCCTTTTCCCATTAATTCAGGTTTGGCCCATCCCACTCCGTTAATCTTGGCGACCAAGTATCTGAGTTACTTCCCAAACCATTGTTACAAGTACATAACGCCTCGCTTTTTTCACTGATTTTAAATTCTCGACTCTGTCAAATCTTACTAATTTTGTGTCATTACACCAAATACTATTTGAGATATTATTTTTTGATCTAGGCAAATTGTGCTCATGAATACTATAAGGTGTATTATCTATTTAGGCAATTTATTTTTGAATTAAAAAACTACTATTTTTTTGAATAATGATAAATTTTATTTAACAAGTTTAACATTTTTGTGTTTTAAAAGAATTATCGGGAGACATATTTCGATACTCTTTCCTTCTTAAAAATGAATTCGAAAAAATGAACCACGAATTCTGATATAATATACTATCGTTATTACATAGACAATTCGAACTTAACGTATGCTCACAAAAGTTTGTTGTGGATTAATCTAACCAGCGTACTGTACTCCTTTTCCAGTTCTCCCAATTGTTTTTATAGGAGTTCTTATTTATTTAACTTATCTCATTATCCCCCTATTTTATTGGCTCTTCTTGGGACCAACAGGTGCAGGAATTTATGTTGGTTGTTGATGGTTAGAAAGGCCACTACTCGATTATTTGGCATCAAATTCTTTTTTTTTTAATTCACCAGATTAGGAACATGTGGGTGTTCACACCCTCGTGGGGTCCAATTACGTCTTCAATGGATCATAATGTTGCTTTTATAATAAGTAATTCATACTTCCTAGTGTTAACTAGGGACGCACGTTTCTGTGTTAATGCCTTAAAATAGTGTGTCAAGTCTACATCATATGTTTCCTTTTCTTTTACTTTGAATGAGACGTTGTTTCCAGTGGAAAAATAATTTTTCCAGAATTAATCGGTAATAAAAGGCGAAACCTATAGATTAAAGTTAAAGTCGAAGCTGCGCTGCTTTCGTTTATTATTTGATGATATTCGATATCCGAACATTTACTAAATTGATTAATTTTAAGTGGTTAAGTTTAACTACGTGCCACAGTTTTTGCAATTTTTTTAAAACTATAATAACTAAGCTACTTGATGACCTACATGCTGATTTATAGGATAGTACGTGTTCATAAAGCGCGGGATGACGCAAGCAGCGGAAGGCATTATCTGATGTGTAAATAAATTGGAAACTCTATCCGGTTGGATAAGCTCACTTGATGATTAAATGTTTATAATATTATTTTAGTTTAATTAGATTTTGTATGAAAAGGTAAAAAAGGCAAGAGAATACATGAAAATACATGAAAATGTAGGAAAAATCATGAAAAGGTATGAAAATGACATAAAAAATAATAGAAGGCAAGAAAATGCATGAAAAGCTAAGAAAAAGCATGAAAAGTATATGTCATACATAATTGTTAAATAATTATTGAATAAATTGTCATATTTTAAAAAAATTTATACAATTCAAAATTTAAATTACTTGATATAAAAAAGGAAAATATTTTGATTCCTTTGCCATTTTGCAAAATTGGAGGTTCATCACCCTTAACCGTCATAATGATGTTTCCTCATGTTCCGAGCGAAAGGAAAATAAGCCACAGATTTCATATCCACTCCTTTAATATAATCTATAGTTTTGTGTCCCTACCAATATATATTTATAATACTTATTAAATAGGTTTTGGTTTACATTTTTTTGATGGAAGGTTTTTGTTTACATTTTAGATTATCGTATAGCCGTTTAACTTTCCATTTCTTAATAGGAGTTTATTTTTTCTTTCTTTCTTCTACTTTATTTGCTCTTTTGGGGACCACCGGGCAGGAATTCCAGTGATCGAGGAATACAACTCATCAATTAATTAATTTTCATACTTATAAATGAGCAGTAAAATTAAGCACTACGTTCTATTACTTTCCATGAAAAAAGCGAGAAAATGTTAAATATGTTAACTTAGTAGGTTAAAATTTAAATGAAAATAGTTCATCCAAAAAGTTTTTCCATCAACATAGTATATGATTTATTAATTCACATATGTCCTAAAAAATAATTCAAAATTCTCACACCCACTTGAGCGTGATAAAACAGAAAAATATCGAATACATTGGCACCAAGTTGGCTGACCGTAATTAATAACGCCCAAGTTTTTTGTTAAGTACAATTACCTCCACCCTTAATTATTTCTTCAAAATTAGTCAAGGTCACGTGGAATCTTGGATTTTGGCGAAAGAGTATCTCAGTATTAGGACCACCATCCTCGGCTGTCTCAGAATTATTGATAAATGTGATCTCATTCTATTTCTGCAGATGAAAAAATTCAGATAAAATTTTTTAGACATAAAAAAATAAAAAAATGTTTCCCCACTCTTAACATAATATGTCACATCAATCTGTTCTAAGTGATAAGCGACTTTCATTTATTTTAAAAATTTATATTCAAAATTTTAAATATAAAAATACTATAAAGAGAGTTATAACTCAATAATACTTAATTTTATATACTCTTTGTCACGTCAATTCAACTGTAATGCGTCTTCGTTGTACGACTTTTAGCCGAAGTACAAAAACAGCGAGTTGCATGATCTTCCTTGAGACACTAATATTCTAATAATATATTAGACTTTAATGACCAATTAATTTTATGATAGTCTTTACACTAAGTGTTAATAACTGAGACATGAATTAATTTTTATTATCCAATGTTTCTTTACACTAAGTGAATTATGTATGGTCTTAAAAAATATAATTTAGCAAAATTCACATATTAGATATACAAAGTCATAATCGTTAAAATATCGTAACAATTTTTTTTTTCATAATTACGGTCGTGTGAACGATAATAATGGACGTATGCGTCAACGATTTGGTAAATCTGACACGTATAAAATGTACGGATTTGTGCGTAATCTTTCAAAACTATGAAGAGACAAATATATTGTATTGGGGGTGGATCAAAATACGATAATTTGACCATAAGTAAACAACTCAGTTTAATAGAACTCGTGTTGGAGGGCTCCATCTGTCTTAAAACTAAACGATATCGTCCAAATGTTATTTGTGCATATTATATAACAACAAACACTTATATTAATAGAAAGGATATTATTTTTCATTGACCAGATTCGAGTTCGAACTATTGAAAACACTACTATACTAAATATTTGTTGAAAGTTGAAAAACTATTAGTCGGCCTAATATATCAGATAACAAGTCATAAATTAAAAAAAATTGTACATATTATATGACGGGAAATCTACGGTTTTCACAATCATTATGTCTGACATTCTCTCAAACTGTCCAAATGATAGAAAATGCAATTATTGTAGCGACGAATATCAACGCGTTATATCAAAGATGGATACAAAAGTTTAGATACTCCCAAGTCTGAAATCTCGACCTTTCCCCTTTTGTCAATATGTATCGATTGGTCGGATAAAAGAGAAAGTTATTGTTTTGAAGGGTGATAAAGACATAGTTGGGGAAGGATAATCCAATTAAAGCGCGTTCTTGATTCTCAAATCTTGATTCACAAACAGCTCTATCATCGTCCCAGCAAGGTTCCGATTAAGGTTCATCTTTTTCTGAAATCTTGATCCGGTGATTCGGAAATTGTAACCGGCAATTTAGAAATTATAGTTATTTTTAATGGTCAACATTGTCGATAAACAGTCTAATCAGATAGACTTAAAAGTTAAATTAGTCGATCCGAATCTAAATTGTAACTTAAAAGTTCATGTTTGACAAGTGGTCCAAGTAGTAATATAATTAAAAGTGATAAACTTGGCAACAAAATTAGAAAATACTTGAAATTATTTGACATTTTAATGTTAAATATAATTATATTAAAAATTTATGTTTGACAAGTGGTCCAAGTAGTTGGATTGAGATCCAGAAAGCAAACCCATTTGATCTCCGGTCCATTTTAAAACATTGATTTTTTTCTAGGCACATGGTCGATTATATGTAAAGTGAGTAAAATCTTCTTAAAAAGTTACATCTGTTTTTAGAGACTGTACCCACTTTGTACATCCGCTGGGAAAAAAAGTCATTAATGAGTTGATCCAAGACCAATTAAATAAGGTTCAAGCAATTATTGTGACCTTCAAGAAAAAGAAAAAGAAAATCCCAAATTTGTATAAGAATAAAAAACAAATATTGAGAAATTGTCGAACAGACTTAAAGTTACTTAAAAAATAAGTGTTGGATCAAAACTCACTAATGTAAAAATCACTTTGCTAAAATAGGACCGACTATATTCTACTTTAAATATCCACCACATATCTAAGCTTTCACAAAAAATTTAAAAAAATACATTTAACAGCGATGCTTTAACTACCAAAACCAGAAAGATAGATCAGTTAATTTAGCTAGCCAGGTCCACATCCGCTGAATCGGTGCTGTGCCGATCAGGATCTCTCGATTTCTCGAAGCCTTCGTCCATCTCTTATTCATTAAGTGTCGTCGTCTAATTGGCTTTCCCCAATTTCAAATTAGTACTCGATAGTCTGACGAATTTTCTCTCTGGTATCCAATAGTCGTAAAAGTTTCAATTCAGTACTAGTTATTTACTGAGGTGATGAATTCAAAACGTAACTTTTGCCACCACAACAAACACCCGGAACACAGTAGTATTCCTTTCAATAACTAGATATGTTTTACCTATTAGTATTAGTACTCTAGTACCTCATACTTTACCATCGCATATTTAGATCAACTTAGTGACATAATCCGATTCTTTTAGTTCGAACTATAAAAATATATTCGTGCTAAAAATTTGACAATTTTGCTAATTTTTAAGGTCTTGTCAATATTGAATAAATGGACTTAAAGAGTGTTTAGATATTAGACAATTTCGAGAAAATGAATAGTTCAAAGTTTGATTTTGTCATATAAGTGTGAGGCTCTATCTGTACCAAAGTGAAGCTCTTGCTCATTGTTTCGGGGGACTGATTTGAGTAATTTCCATCTATAGCCGGGTGGGGTCCAGCCCCAGGTGAACCAAAAATTTGAGATACCGAAGACCGAGTTGAAGATCAACCCAACTCAGTTAAATCTTGATTCTTGGCGACCAAGCAACTGAGTCACTCACCCAACTGCTATAAAACAGCCTCACTCTCCCCCTCCTCCCAACCCACTTCACTGCACCAAGCTCATTTGCTACTTTCTCTCTCTAAAATAGCCCAAAAACAACCAACTTCTCTCCTCTCTTCTCCTCTGTTTTTCCTCCCCTGTTTTCCCACAACCCAGTTCATATAAAAAATGGACTTCCAAGGACCCAAGCGCGCGACGAAGGAGAAGATCGTCACTCTCCCGCCGAGGAGGGGGTTGGTGAAGATCAGGATCTTGAAGGGACTATTCAAGTTCGGGTCGGGTGGCGGAAGCAAGAAGAAGGGATCAAAAATCGAAGGAAGGGAAGGAGAAATTGGTACTACTCCTAGCTCGGGGCTTGTAACCCCTGGTTCCTTAAGTGGGTACGACTCTGGTTCCGCAACCGAGGGTTGACGATGTGCTCTATTTCTAATTAATTTGCTTATATCGTGGATGGACCATTGTAAAAATTTTTATCACGTGTATCGTTCTTTTATTTATTTTTCCTTTCATTCTATTAATTTTGTTGGTTGATAGGATGTGGGATTTTTGTAAGATAGAGATACATGTAACCCTAATCCTGGCAAATATCTATTTTGTAATATAGCCAGTTTTAAGTACCTGAAAAATCACATGTCATTATACAGCCAGGGGCTATTCCATTTCTTTGTTAATCTCTCTCCGGGTTCCATTTTCTTCATGGTGCAAGTGATTCTATGTGATTACCAAGATTTCAGTATAGCAGTTTTGAATGACTTGATGTTCATTTGGAATTGGGGTCCTGGACCCGGCTAAGTTTTTTCATTCTTAATGTCGAATTTCATTCTTCGGATCGACAAAGTTTGGTTTGCAATTTTTTACGCAATCACTTGGGATCTTTGGGTCTTTGGGGTCTTGTTGTAATTTTGTTGCGGGGGGCTTTTGGTCTGTATTGGTGGATGTTAATACTGTACTTTTTTTATTAATAAATTTACTTATCAATAAAAATTCTGTCATTTGACTCATAAAAAAAGGAAAGGATGTAGATGTAATATTTAGCAATTTTTTACTACCTGGCTAGTTGATAACTTCCTCAGATGCAGAATTTGACAAAGTACCGATTCAACTGTCAAGTCCATAAGAGCCCGCCATTAACCCAAAATTAACAAGATGCCTTTCTCCAAGATTTTTTTAGCTATTTTAACTAATAGCATAGTATTAAATGTGCAAGCGGGTCGGAAGGACACGTGTCCAAGAAGGTAAGGAAATGGTACCCGATCGAAGGGTTCAATTTCAATATAAAGGTATTACCTATTTAATAGTATATGTTATTTAGATAATTCAATAATTTTTTATATCTTTAAAAAATATTTAGTGTTTAAAGACATTATTGATGTTACTTGAGGGGGCGACGAACCTTGGCGAAGAGTGGACCCCACCTACTGCAACGTTTCCGGGAGGCCGTATGACGATGGCGAAGCGGCCGCCGGAGGTCAGAGAGGAGAAGAAGAAGACGACGGTGCGGGTCAGTGACGCGATAGGCCCTTGTCGGGGCAATCACTTTATGTATTATAAAAAATAATATCTATTTGATAAATATCAAAAAGTTATAGACAAGAGGCATTTTTTCGTCCATTTAATATTAGTAGTGGTCCATCAGGGATTTCTTTATTGGCGGAAGATGACGCAATCCCATTGGGGTGTTTCATGTAGGGATTTAATTGTAATATAATCGCTACCTTAGAAAAAATTGTCTATTATATTTTACCCAAACCCGTTTCTCCAAAAAAAAATATTTTACCCAAACCGTATTGATCTAAAAGGGTTCAAATTCAGTGGGGACATGAGTAATCCCCACTGAAAGGGACATGGGCAATATTGAAAATACACTAATTAAAATAATTAAAAAAAATATCAGCAAAATAATACAATTTATGAAAATACAAGTATGGGATATATTGGTTTTCATTTTCTCGGATATTGGTTTCCATCTTCTATGCTATTGGTTTCATTTTACTATGATATTGGTTTCATTTCTACTATGATATTGGTTTCCATCTTCTATGTTATTGGTTTCATTCTACTATGATATTGGTTTCATCCTACTATGATATTGGTTTCATTCCACCGTGATATTGGTTTTCATCTTCTCCAATATTGGTATCCCATTATAAGTAAAAATATATACCATTTGAATGTATTGGTTTCATTCTTCTCGAATATTGGTATCATCGTTCTAAGATATTGGTATCATTCTACTTTAATATTGGTATCGTTCTAGGATATATACCATACATCTCCTCCAGCCTCGTCTCAACCAATTCAATGCAATTAGATTTCGAGGCAGCCTCCAACAAGCAATTATAGCTACGAATATTCGGTACGCAAAGCCTTGTCGTCCTAACCTGATCAAACAACTCTCACTCGCCATACCAACGGTACCCAGACACCTAACCAAGAAACCCAGTGCCCCCGGACTCATCATGCACCGGGAATTCACCACTCTCTCCGACAAATCCCTCAGTGCGGCATTTTGTCGAGCACGTGATAGGATGGAAGCCATGGCATTGTAAGTATATATATTGTGCCTGTATCCGTCTTGGGCCGACTCCCAATCGAAGAAACCGCTAGCAATCCTCCAGCTCCGGAGACTGGCCAGCACCGCCTCGACGATCTGGGTGCTCAGCAGCGGCGCGAGGCTCTTGAGTTGCGGGTTTTCGGGGGAGAAAGACGGCTTGGTGCAGATGGATACGAGGTCATTGGTGACCCGGGCCGTGTCGGGGGGGGGGGGGGGGGCGACGGAGACGGGGGGAGCGGCGGGGATGGGGTGGGGGTGGGGGAGCGGCGGGGAAGGAGGAGGAGGGGGGGAGCTTCGGGATGGGGGAAGGAGGGGGTGGCGGCGGGATCGGGGAGGGGGGGGGGGGGGGACGGAGACGGGGGGAGCGGCGGGGACGGGGTGGGGGTGGGGGAGCGGCGGGGAAGGAGGAGGAGGGGGGGAGCTTCGGGATCGGGGAAGGAGGGGGTGGCGGCGGGATTGGGGAGGGGGCTTCGGGGAGGCGGGGTGACGAGGGGAAATTTTTTTTGTGAGATTATATAGGAAAATAGTGGAACCCTAATGAGTATGTTTGGATAAAAACTCGAAAATACCCTCAAGAGATTCTGACCATCAGATCTATAAAAAAAGAATTTGATCAAATCTAAAGGCCCATATTTAGTCCATACCATGGGGATGATTTTTATGTAGTCCCCCCTGAATCCAAACCCGATCTAAAATGACCAAAATGGGATAGTAAAACACTCGCCAAGCAATTGCTTCAGGAGAAGGGAAAACAAGTAACTTCGTTATAAAAAGGACCCGGAAACCACCTCCACGTAAGATTGGCAGTGTTGAGGTCCATCTTTTTTGGGTTCTCAAGCATTCATTAATGAATTATTAGTCCGATTACAATGGGACAAACTAGTTCGCCTAATATAAATATACATTCGTATATTCTAGTGGCTAGGGAATCAAACGAGATACAATTATAGAAAACAATGGAAGCGATTTTGGATTGAGTGGGGACAACATAAAAGTCATCCATACGGAAGGGATTCGTTTAGACCATCAGATTTCATTAAAAATCGTATCTAAAGATCTAGCAATTATTAAAAATCATATCTATAAACATAATGACTTGATCTATTTTAGTGGGGACAATTCTTGTCTTCACTGAATTCGAATCCAATCGAAACTAGTGGCTTTTGTCATGGCGATTAGTTGAACTGGTCAAAGTCACCGGTCCCACCACCACCAATAAAAGTTCAACTACAACAATCGAAGCTAGTGGCTTTTGTCACGGCAATTACTCGATCATTTTTAACACGTGATTAATAAATATTATTAGACAATCCACCCTCGTTTTCTACCCAAAAAAAATTAATTGCTTCAGGACTACGGAAACCAAGTAAATTAGTAACGAGAAGGAACCGAAAACCACTTCCACCAATACCATTCCCTATTTCTATTAATCTTTGTGAAGAAGATATCTAAAAGCTGAAAACGATGAGGTCCTATTTACAGAATAAATGAACTTAAAGGCTTGCCTCTTTTCCTTTGATAAGTTAAACAACTGACAGTGCAACAAAAGTTAAACAAACGGTGTATTTTTTATCGATACACTCGTGTTGGGTTGTACATTTTTTATTCATTTTAATAAAATACTTCTACTTACCAAAAAAACAAACGGTGACAAAACAGCCAGATGAAAAATTGAATCTTCTTCGGGATTCGCAGGGTCTAAATCCGTGTCCAGATCGGGATCTCTGGCAGCATCACCACGTTCGTGCACAACACCCTAGACATAAACTGAGTAAAGAAATATTCATCCTGAGTGAGACTCCAGGAGAGCGAATCAATCCAATTCGGTAAAAGCTTCAAAAGAATCGAAGTCAGAGATCCAATGATATGCATAGGGAGGAGGGCCTCCAGCCGAGAAATATCCCAACCATCCTCTAGGGACCAATACTTAGCTACCCGCTTCCCGGCCTCCTCAGTAGGGAGATCACCAAGGAGGTGGTTCCGGAGAGAGGAAGGGAGATCCCAACCATCCTACTACGCTGCACAAGACTTATAAGCATTCTCTCCTTTCTCTCCCCTGCTTTCTCGCACAACACATCTTCTTTTGAAAATGGAACTCCAAGGCTCCAAGCGCGGGAGGAAGGAGGAGATCGCCACCCTCCCGCCCAGGAGAGGCTCAATGAAGACCAGGATCTTCAAGGAACGAAGGATGGAGAAAATGGAAAGGAAGAATCCTTTGGTGGGTACAACTCGAATTCTCGAACCTAGATTAGAGTTCTTCATAAGTGCCCGAATATTAAGTCATATCAACCGACACATTACTAATTAGTGTGTATGTTATCTATTTATTACTACTAAGGATTACGCACCCGAGTCCTAATTATCTCCATCGAATTTAGACGTATCCTGTAATGTACTGATGCTATTATTGTCATGGGCTAGTTGTTACTTTATTGAGGAACAAAAGCGGGTACTTGTAGATTAACAATCCCCCAATTTTTGTGCCACAATGTTCCATCCTAGTTCACTGTAATATCTTTAATTAGCAACCATAATTGGTAACATGATGAGGGATCCAAATTGCTTCCCCTATGCAATTATTAGTGGATCATGGATGATGGAAAAATTCATTTTGATCCTTAGTGGTATCGACATTTCTTTTTAATACCGTGTTAGCACTTCACGAACAAAGCTTATTTGTTATAAAGATCAGGGACTAATGCTAGATAAGAAATTGACTCCGGCGGTTGGTGGTGGGGCCAGAAAGAAAGATTATGTATGTGATTAATCTTCTAGAAAAATAGTCAAATTGATCTGCTTCTGTATATTGGGCCTGGTTACCAATGACTATTTGTTAGGGCCCAACTTCGCAAACACGCTACCTGAACTCGGACCCTCCACTCATGCGCGTGTTTGGATCAGCGGAAGCCCATGTCTCTACGAAAAATTGCCAATTTTCGATATTTCGAAAGTTTCATAATCAATACAAATAGGAACTTCTTCGGATATTCTCTACGAGACATTATTCAAAAATAAATTAGTCATGTATCAACTTATCACTTTCATAACTCATACAAGGGCTTTACCCTATAATTTTATTCTTTGTCAAAATCAACTACTAATATACTGATAACTACTAAGTTCGATTAATGTTTTGAGTCGCATTAAATCACGTAGGAGTGCAAGATTACCCTATAACTTATTACATCCTTGAAATTAGAATCCTTTCAATAGATTGCAGCAAATTTTATATAATCTAAATAGAACAAATACGTGTCACATTTTATATTTAAAATAGCAATGCTTTTAAAATCAACCCGATGCGTTGATATAAAAACCCGTCAGGTGCCGGAAGGGGCTGAAGTTAATCCATGCCATATTCGCAGGAAAAGTTTGAACACGACCAACAACAAAAGGTATTTGTACGGAAATCGACACAAATAGATAGGTAGAGAATATCAAGGGGTGCGAAACACTCTCTCTAAGTAACTCAGTAGCCGCGTAACTTTGAGAGAAGGGAGTATCCAACGACAACTTCTATCGAGCTCCAGGCGATCAAGAAAGCTGCTCTATATGTGTAGCAAAATCACCTCTTGTCTACTGTCACAGTAGAATCGGATGCCAAGTTTTGGTGTCTTACATTAACTCACCCTCTATGGAAATTGATTGAATAATCGAGCTCATTGTTATAGATACATAAACTATCTTTTTGAGTTTATCTTTGTCTAAATTTGTATACACACCTAAAAGTTTTTATTGAGTTACGAATTGACTTGCTAAAATAGCTTAGATATGGAAGTGTATTAAAAAAAGAACGACAAAAACAACCTTCCTAATTAACTTCAAAGAAATATGACTTCCATATATAAACAAAGTAATATTGTTGCCTTCCTTGGAAATGACTTTTCAATTCAACGCATCAGAAGGAGCCGGGAAGGTCAATATTGACCCCCAATCCTCTTTCACACCTATAGTTTCAGACGAATATTCAAAATTTGAAAGACTTGCACCAAAGTCATCATGGAAAAAATGGCCGAAGGTGGCTGGTGGCCCCTCCCACTTTTTTCCCAAGCCAAAAATATTAGGACAAAGAGACAAGACGCTCACCCAAGCGCACACACACACACATCTTTACCTACTTTTCAAAGAACAACCAACAGACTTAGAGAACCAATTTAGTTGCAAAAAATGGAGGGAGAGAGCAGTTTGGTGGCGAGAGATGAAGGGGTCCTGAGCCACGGAGGAAGATATGTTCAGTACAATCTGCTCGGTAACATCTTCCACGTCTCCTCCAAGTACGTCCCTCCCATCCAACCCGTCGGCCGCGGCGCCTATGGCATCGTCTGGTATGCTGTTCTGTCTCGAACGTGCTCGACTCTGGATAATTATTCATTGCACAACGGATTGGTACCATATTGTCATTGCCATGTCTATGTGTTGCAGCTGTGCTAGAAATGGGGAGACAAATGAAGAGGTTGCGATAAAAAAGATCGGTAACGCGTTCGACAACAGGATCGATGCGAAGCGAACTCTCAGGGAGATCAAGCTTCTCCGCCACATGGATCATGAGAATGTACATAACACAATTCTTCTTATTTGATTCGATTCGATTTTGTATTTGTTATTTTTTTAAGGTACCACCAAGATTACATGTGTCATGGTCTGAACTCCGAACCTTCCTGGATTTGTTAACGTCTGGTGCTATTAGGCTAAATGCTCTTGGCGATTCCGTATTTGTTATAAGAATTGGAAGAACTGAGCTTGTGTCTATTCTGCAGATTGTAAAGATTAAGGACATAATACCGCCACCGACGAGGGATAACTTCAACGACGTGTACATTGCTTATGAGCTGATGGATACTGATCTCCACCAGATAATACAATCTGGCCAGGCCCTGACTGATGATCACTGCCAGGTAGATCTTATTGTCGGTCTCCGCTATTAGAATTTCCTTATCCAACTTTAACACGAAAGTAGTCTGAAGTTGAATTGTTATGACTTGGGCAGTATTTCCTGTATCAATTGCTGAGGGGATTGAAGTACATACACTCTGCAAACGTCCTGCACCGGGATCTGAAACCGAGCAACTTGCTTCTCAACTCGAACTGCGATCTTAAGATTTGCGACTTCGGGCTGGCCAGGACCACATCGGAGACGGATTTCATGACGGAATACGTTGTCACGAGGTGGTACCGAGCCCCAGAGTTGCTGCTCAACTGCTCGGAGTACACCTCCGCTATAGACGTATGGTCAGTCGGTTGCATCTTTATGGAAATCCTGAGAAGGGATCCTCTCTTCCCGGGGAAAGACTATGTTCAGCAATTAGTCCTTATAACCCAGGTACATTAACATTTCCTTTTCTCTAGAAACTGCAGCAATTAGTACTTATGACATGATCATGCTGAAATTTTCTGCAGTTGCTAGGTACACCGGACGATTCGAACCTCGGATTCCTGAGGAGCGAGAACGCGAGGAAGTATGTGAAGCAGCTGCCCCACTTCCCCAAGCAACCATTCACCAACATTTTCCCTGAAGTATCCCCACTGGCACTTGATCTTGCAGAGAGAATGCTGGTGTTTGATCCTTCCAAACGCATAACAGGTAACTAACTAACACCGGCTTTCTCCATTAGTCTGCTCATTTTAGTCTCCCCTGACATGGAACCATCTGCTTGTTATGAAGTTGAAGAAGCTCTGAACCACCCTTACCTGATCAGTCTCCATGAGATCAACGAAGAGCCGACCTGCTCGTCGCCTTTCGTGTTCGATTTCGAGCAGATTTCGTTGACCGAGGAGGACATTAAAGAGCTCATATGGGAGGAAGCTCTTGGCTTTAACCCGGATGTCATGCTCGAGTGATCAGCAGAGTTGTTCTTGTCTACTTGTGTTTTGGTCCTGAGGGTTTGGCCATTTGGACTCATGACGTAATAAATGTTTGGTTTTCGATTTGTACTTAGATTAGCTCGATCGAGTAGAAATCTGGCTCATTTGGGATGTGCCAATCAAGTTTGTGGCCTGCGGCCCTGAGGGGTTGAATTTCTCAGCTTCCAAATGGTTATAATTTTTGCTATGGTTTGTAAAAATTGTATTTAGAAAATATAGTTTTGATTTATAAAGTTGATTATTTTAATATCATGTTATAATCTTTAAATCCAATTAAACATATTATTTGTATTTCTTTTACAATTAAATTGTAAAACAATTGATATGGGATTTTTAAGGTAGCACATTGTAATTCTCTTTTAATTAAAAATAATCATATTTGGTAAATTATTATTTTACTTTTGAATAATTCACAACGTTGACCAATTTGGATTTGGATCAACTATAACAAAAAGAGCCACAAAAAATAATCCATACCAAATTAAACTAAACTCTAGTGGTAGCCAATGAAAAAAATTCCTCATCCAGTATAAAACAAGTTTGTCCTAAATCGACGACCGTTTAGATCAATTAACATTGTTTTAGTCTAAAAAAGTTTCTAATTCGAGTCCTTCAATATAGTAGTGTTAAAGCAAGTGATCGGCAAAGCTTAAGCTCCAAAGAGTAGACGACCGGTAATCTAAGCTTATTTGACGAAGAAAGACCACTGTATAAAGGAGGAGGAAATAGAAGGAAGCGTCGAGAACGAAACAAAAATGAAATTCCTAGTTGTGGCTAAATCTTTAATAGAGAGAAACCGAAGAAGCGGGAACCGAATCATCTCCCGCTCTTTCTCGGACTTCGTCGCTCGGCCTCAACGGTACCGTTTCGCTCCTCCTTCTCCTCCTCCTCCCTTTTTCTTCATTCTTGGTCTTTAAATTGTTCTGATTTAGTTTCTATTTGTTGGAAAAAAAAAGGGAGGAAATCGAAAGGCCTTCGTTCGGGATCGCGTTCGACATAGACGGCGTCCTTCTCCGCGGGGAGAAGCCCGTCGGAGGCTCCCCGCGCGCTCTCCAGCGTCTCTACAACCCTTCCGGTAACCTTCCCTTTACTTAATTTTAGTACATTGCTTTATCGGCTCAATATCTTGTTGTTAAACTGTCGGATTTCGTCGCGATTTCGCCTATTTCCAGGTACATTGGCGATCCCGTATATCTTCTTGACGAATGGTGAGCCTTCAATTTAGGCTTTTTTAAAACATGCTCTCTCAAACGAAGTTGAAGATGCTCAGTGTTTGTTGGTTTACTGTGGTAATTTGTTTATGTGGGATTTGTGATTTTAATTTTGGTAGGAGGTGGGTTTCGTGAATCCGAAAGGGCCATCGAGCTGAGCAGGCTTCTTGGTGTAAACATCTTGCCTTTACAGGTTGTTCAAGGCCATACACCTTTTAAGCAACTAGTGAGCAGGTGCGATGCTGGTTGGTTTTGATTGTTACTTGTGTAGGCGATTGTGAGGTTGCATGAACGAGACGATTATGTATGAGATTCGGTTGATACGTGTGAGTGCAGATATGAGAATGAGCTTGTTATTGCCGTGGGTAAAGGAAAACCTGCAGAAGTGATGTCTGAGTATGGATTCAGGTCAGCAATTCACATGTCTAATTGGTGTTAGAAACCCCTTGCACTTGGAATGCTCTATTCTTTAGAACATTAGTTAGTCTCGAGCTTTCTGTGGGTGCAGAAATGTCCTCTCGATAGATGAGTATTCATCTTATTTTGATGGCATTGATCCACTTGCTCACTTCAAGACATGGACAAAAAAGGAGGCTGCTAAAGAAAGTATCTGTTCGGAAGAGGCAGCTAGAAGAGACGCAGTTCATTCCCAAAGAGTGCAGGCAGCTTTTGTTGTTAGTGATTCTGTTGATTGGGGTAGAGACATTCAGGTTTGTTTAAAGTTACCAGCATTTGGTCCTTTGTGAAACGCTTTTGATTTGATTTAAGCAGCACATCGCTAGTTGGTTGTCAACTTTGGCCCTATATTTCATAGGTTCGCTTATCACAAATCAGTAGGTGATGTCAGATTTGATGGAAGCGTAAGTGGGTGCTCATTCTAGTATTCTAAATAGCAAACGTCCATTGGCTGGCATTCTTTTTTAGGTTGCGAGCTACTGGTCTTGCTCTATTTTCTAAAACCATACGGAGATAGCTGGGACAGGGGTACATATATTGTACTCATTTAGAAATTTGATCAGTGTTCATTTTGATAGAAAGTGGTCCATTGATCGTTCTGTAGAGCCAATCAGTCTGCATATTTTTTTTTTCTTGGTATGCTGCTGAGAGCTTTAAGAATACCAATCAAAACTGAAGTAATGATGGCTGCTCGGTGCTAGGTTTTGTGCGACATCTTAAGAACTGGAGGTCTTCCTGGGAGGGGAATTGGAAGCCAGCCTCAACTCTATTTCGCAAATGATGATCTTGCGTACCAGGTCCAAAACATTCCTTTTGCTTCCTTTACTCGATTCTTCTTCTGTTTTTAGTTCCTATTTCTTAAGTTAGTATACATACTGATTGTTTGCCACTAGAGGTAGGCTACTTTCCCGTCTGAACGCCTTGGCATGGGAGCTTTCAGAATTGCTCTGGAATCCGTATTCAACAGGTGAGACCAGACTCTATCCGTATAACTGCTGATGTAGGCATCATTATATATCTGGTTCATATTTACTGGTTTAGGTGTTACTTCCTGTTGGAAATGCTATTTTTCTAGCATCTTTATTAGAACAAATTTATCTGGAGTTACCTGAAATTCATTTTAACATTATCAATTCACTGCCTGTGCTTTAAATGTGAAGCATCCACCCGAATCCACTGCAGTACACCTCTTTTGGCAAGCCAAATCCCTATGTGTTCAATAATGCGGAGACCGCTCTACAACAGCTTGTTTCAAATGTTAATCCGGCAGCTGATCATGTAGATTCTGGAGTTCATCATTTCAAGACTCTCTATATGATAGGAGATAATCCGTTTGTTGACATCAGAGGCGCCCGACAGGTTTGTCATGCTTGCTTTTAGTTTGATTGACTGTATACCTTTTTTTTTCTGTAGAGCGAGTGCTTGGCTTTTTCACCAACTAATCCTTGTTGTGTACAGGCTGGTCAACCCTGGTTCTCTATTTTGACGAGGACTGGAGTCTTCAAGGGAGCTGAAAATCATCCTGATTTCCCAGCCGATGTGGTAAAGTTTGATGAACCTGGGCTGTGCGAATTTCCATTTTAACTTGTGCATCGTGATGCATTCCAAATATCTCATTCTGGTTGTTTCTTCTCGATAAAAATGGACAAAGTAGAACACTAAATGGAGACGACTGGCTATCTGGCTTGCTCTCACGGGGTAAAACAACCATTATGCGGGTAACCCAACTCCTTCCAAACATATGGGAAGACGGAGCTGCGGGTCGACATACGAGTGATCTTACCTATAGGTGACCCTGCGAGACACGAGCATGTTCTGAAACAAGTACTTTTTTTCTGCTGTTGCAGGTTGTTGACACAGTCGAAGATGGCATTGACTATATTTTGAGGAGGGAGTCCCTCTGAGCTAAGGCGTTGCACAAGGGATCAACCTGAGGCAGGGCCATTTTATAACATTGGTTTTGCATTTTTCGGTCCCTGGATATCTTACAATTTGGATAGTCTTTTATAATTTTGTTAGTTATTGAAGTTTTTTATCCAAATTTGATCGATACAATTTTAAAATATCTGTTGCGGATATCTTTTGTTGGATACATCGATTAAATTTGGATTAAAAAGTTATGGATTCGACAGTTTCGAATCCAAATTTAAATCAAATCAGTACAATTGGATGAATCTAGGATTAATAGTTCCATTACCATCATTTTATCACATCATAAATCTCGCATGCTTCAAATATAGTTTAGCAGTTAATTTTACAGTTGTGAAATTTTAGATTTCAAGTTTGGCTCTTCCAATCGGCGAATTTCGGTAGCAAGGACCCAAGTGATAACTACTACTAAAGTATAGGATTTAAAAAGTAATTCACCTCAAACGCGACCCCCAAACGACGCCGCATGACTCCCGGAAGAAAACCTTTTACTCTCCTCTCCACGACCCACGTGTCCCGATCCGGATCCGGGTTAGGATCGCCTCCCCCTCGAACGAAAAGATTCGGGCGCTACCCTCCCAGCAATAGATTTTGTCCACGTCATCAATCCATCGATGGTCAGGACGCCCTCCACGTGTCCGGGCCCCACCTCCCAGCTAGGACGCTCACAGCCCCTCTGGACCTTCACTTGTTACACGTCACACCCCACCGAATAATATCTTCTCTCTCCCTCTAAAAACTTAGCTTCTTCCTTTTTTCTCAAAGGATTAAACCCTTTATTAAATATTATCTCCCCTTCAATTTCCTTCCTCGGGTCAATCTCTTTCCCTATCTCTCGCTCCCGGGAGCTGAAGAAGGAGCCACACGAAACGACCTCGTCTTGATCTAGAAACAGGGAGAAATTAATAATTAATTTCGCCGGCTTGAAGTTCGTGTTTCTCTTTTTCCTTCTTCCGGTTTATTGTTTGCTCGTGTTTCGTTTCGTGCGGTTGGTGGAATTTATTTATTTATTAATTTTAATCGATGATTTTGTTTCAAGTTTTCTGTGGATTTCTCAGAGCAAGTCAAAGCTAGGGGGAAGATACATGTTTCTTCGGCCATAAAGTAAACCTCCAAAAGGTTAGTATCAGCTACTTAATTTAAGCTTATTTATTTGTTTATATATTTTTTGAATATATATAAATGGAATTTATGGCGTTGGTTTGGAAATATCCTCTAGATCTCCTCGTTGAGGATAAGAATCGATTGTTCCTTTTAATTTTGAGTGATCAATCTGCGATAATTTTGGGAAATGGACAATTACTTGAATCTATTTAATTGGAGAATTAATTCCTCTATTTTGCCTTTTAAATTTTTTCAGTTGAGCTGTGTTTGGTTCCAAGTGAGGTAGGGGAGCTCTTTAATTGAAGCCATAGGTTGCTGCTGCTCCTCTATTTCTATAAACATGATACAGGGGAACAGAGCTTTTCGGGATCTCTGTTTGTGTAATTTGTTTAAGCTCGAGGGGACTAGGGAATCGATTTGGTGTGTATCATTCGGGATAATAAAATGGGATCTAACTTGGTTGGACACTTGGTTCAGCTGGGGAAAACGTTTTCGTTGTGTAACAATTGTTGGAAATTGCTTCTCGAGATTGTTGGCAGTAGAAAAGTCTATTTGAACTTGCATGCCTGTGAGATTGATGTTAGATGAAGGTGTCTAATGTATACTATTCTCTGAATCCTTGGTGGATGCTATTCTAAAACTAAACGACAAAAGGTGTTCATTATAACTAACTTCATGTTCTGTGGGCAGAGAGAAGGCCATGATGAGTGTAGAGCAGGTTTTAGGCTCGTCCGAGGAAGGTGATGCAAGAGTTGGGAATGCAGTTGAAAATGGCAACAATGGATCTGGAGGGTCAATCCAGGTCCATGAGGGCTTACCTATGCCACAGCAACAGCCTCAAAACTCTTTGGTACGATGGGAGAGGTTTCTTCCAATAAGGTCTTTGAAAGTTCTTTTGGTAGAAAATGATGACTGTACACGCCAAGTTGTGAGTGCTCTACTTCGAAACTGCAGTTATGAAGGTAAGATGCGAATGAGTTTTCAGCATTTACCTGTTTGCTAGTGGATTTTCTAGTCCTTAAACATTATATTTTGTCCCTGAATGTTGATAGACATATCTTTTCTTGTGCAATCAGTTTCTTACTTGGAAAGCTTAATTCCTACCCCTGGGATTGTCTGCTTAGAGCTGTATCTCTGTTTGTGGATGACGAGCTAACCATCTGAAGAGCTGAAATGAAAACCTGTAGTGCTGATTGGAATTGCCAAAGATTCATTGTTATGGGGATGCATGTCAACCAGTTTTTTCTTCTGTTACATTTCATAAATGGACCCTTAGTTCTCTTAACATTGCAGGGCGTTGCAAAGCTATACGGAGTTATGCAAGACCATCTTGATCTGCTTAAATTTGATTACTATGGTTCTGCACGTTTCTTTCTGAAGAGGCAGTGACCTTTTTCTGCAGTAATTATATTTTTTAGTACACACTCAAATGCTACATTTTTTCCTATTAGTATCTCGAAACAAATTCTAGTTCTTCCTTACAGTTTCAATTTGATCGTGCAGTTACTACAGCTGCCAATGGTCTTCAAGCATGGAAAATCCTGGAGAATATGGACAATCATATTGACCTTATCCTAACAGAGGTAGCCATGCCAGTTGTATCAGGAATTGGGCTTTTGTCCAAGATTACAATTCACAAAACTTTGAGGAATATACCTGTGATCAGTAAGTTTCTCAAGCGGATCTTCTTATCTCTCAGCTAAAGTCTCACTTTCTCATTGAAACTGTCATTTTGTGGACTTGATTCCAATACCTGATTGAATGTGATTGCAGTGATGTCATCCCATGATTCTATGGGCATAGTCTTTAAATGTCTTTCGAAAGGTGCAGTTGACTTTTTAGTGAAACCCATTCGGAAGAATGAGCTTAAGAATCTGTGGCAGCATGTTTGGAGGAGATGCCACAGTGTGAGTTCCTTTGATTTTATTCTGCAGAGATAAATCATGCTACAATAATGGTTAAAAAAAGAAAAAGATCAATCATGCTACACAGGATTGTTTACTCGTCAGAATCTCTGGCAGCACTTTTTTACTTGTCAGCTCGGATTATTAAAACTCTGTTAAGTTTGATTGGCTTTTGAAAATTTTGCTTATAGGCTAGTTGGCACCTGATAATATGCAACTTTGCTTGCCTAATTAGAAATCTAGCAGATTTGGGCACTAGGACTATATATTTTTAAAGATCTGTTCCTTGATTTTGTGTTTCTGATCCTTCCTCAGTCAAGTGGAAGTGGGAGTGAAAGTGGGACGCAACCCAGAAGATCTACCAAGTCAAAAAGTGCTGATGGATCAGGGAACAATTCTGACAGCAGCAATGCATTATATGACAATGGGAGCAATGGCTTGAGCGTTTGTGATGGAAGTGACAATGGTAGTGGTACCCAGGTATATTGCATATGTATCTCTCCGAGAAGCCCTTGTGTCATTGGCTTGTTCCTCCAACTAAAATTTCCTGTATAAACTATCAAGATTCTGGGACTTGCTATTATTTGAAATTATAACCTGAACCATAGATTTTTCGTCTTGGTCTTAGGATTTACTGTCACAATAGTTTCTATAAGAATCTTTTCTTTTTCTGGAATTTCTTGTCATGCTATCCTAGGTAATGGCATAACAAGAAGTTTGAGTGATTAACGTTGTCCAGCTTCTGCAGCAGAATTTCTAACAAATGCCTATTTTTTAATGTTATTCAATTTTTTCTGGGTATCCTTATTTGATCCATTTATATTTCGATTCATTCGACAAAGGGAGCTTGGTTTGATTGAAAATGCTTTCCGACTATCTTCCGAGAAGTGGGCCCATACCCAGTAATATTTTACACCTTAATGTCTCAATGTAGAAAAGCTTCCAAATAGAAATTACACTTTATAAATCTTTATTGGGAGCAAACAAATGAGAATCCAGAGTGGGGGAATTATTAATCTGGTAACCTGCTTTCCATGCAGAGTTCATGGACCAAGAGGGCAGCTGTGGACAGCCCTCGACACTTTTCCCAGTCGTATCAATTGGCTGATGCTCCAGATAGTACCTGTGCTCAGGTGATCCATACCAAGCCCGAAACATCTGACAATAAGTGGGTGCGTGCTGTGGATACAAAACAGCATTTAGCAAAGGACGAGAAACATGGTATGGTTTCTTCTATCTGGCCTAGTTTATGTCTTGTGTCTTTTATCCGTTCCTTTGTTTTTATTGAATGCAATGAAAGAGAAGGTTAATACTTTGTGAATACTGTGTACAAGATGATGCTGCCTTGGGGAAGAACCTTGATGTTGGGAAATTGGGAAATCCGGATGAGCAGTGCGATTCCAGTACAAGAAAAAACATCTTGTCTATAGCAAATAACCCAGTTGAGAATGGACATCATGAGCATACCAGTGACAATATAGTCACCATTGTGAGAGATCAAGGGTCAAAACCATGCAGTAGAAACACCAATTGCATCAACCTACAGATCAAAAAGTTGGATGCTTCAAATGGTCAAGCCACTCCTCTTGCTAAAGATAAGGCCTTCTGTGAAACTGGAGACTCACCTTCGCTCGAGTTAAGCTTGAAAAGTATGAGAGGTTTTGGTGATGGTTGCAGTGCTGTCAATGATGAGTGTAATGTGCTAAGACACTCGGATTTGTCAGCATTCTCAAAGTAAGATTGTGATATGTGAATCATAATAATGTTTTATCCTTTCAAAAAAAAGTCCATTGGGATTAAGCTGATCCTTATTTTTTTTTTCCCATCACCTTGCAGGTACAAAACTACCTCTTCAGCCAATCAGGTAATTATTCGACTTACTTTATTGTTAGTAACTTCTACTTTAAGTACTGCAGTATCTTTATTTCCTTATGTTGCTAATGTATTTCGAGTAATAGTTAATGAACATCAAATGTTTCTTGTAGTATGTGGTCCTTGATACTAAAATAGACATTAGCAAGTATATGAAACTTTTGCTTGTTGGTTTGATAATCGTTACAAAAAAATTATAGAAGATATCCCTGGTGCACAAGTGCTCAGGGGCTGTAGCATGTAATTTTGCTCCGGTTTTGCAGCCAGTTGCATGGTTTTTAGGAATATTGAACACTTTTATTGATTCGAATATTCAGATAATTTTATTACTGATATAATGTTCTTGATGTTTCCCAGGGTCCAACAGGAAATGTTGGAAGCTGTTCACCTCTTGAAAATAGTTCGGTTGCTATGAAGACTGAAACAGGGAATAATATTCCATTTCCTATAAGTGGCACCCTTTTGAATCAGCAATCGAATGGAAGTAGTAACAATGACATAGCCTCCACTGCCAAGAATATTACCCCAAAGCCCGAGGCCGTTAATGACAAGTCAGAATCGTCATCTGCTTTTAAATCATTGAACTCTTCTGCCTTTCAGCCTGCTCCGAATGGCCGAATTTCTTCCCCCAAGCAAGTGGCACCTGCAAAGATTGAGGATGTAGGGATTAATACTCCACCAAAAGCTCCGTGTAAAAGTTCTACCCAGAAGGTTCAAGTGCAGCATCAGCATCATCATCACCATCACCACCACCATTATCATCACCATCACCACAACAAACAGCAAAACGAAGCAGAGCCTGAAGATGATCACGTCTCCCTAAAGGACGTGGCAGCTGCTTCTGGACAATGCGGATCATCAAATATCATTGAAGGCCCAACCGAAGGCACTGCTGGAAACTATAGCATGAATGGAAGTGGTTCAAGGAGTAATCAAGGAAGCAATGAGCCAAATGGATGCAGCCTTGGGTTAAACACTGCACTGACAAACACAGAAAGTGATAACAAGGCTTGTGCAGATGCTGGAGCTGGTGGGACTGGTGGGAACCTGAGTGGAAATGCGGTAGACGAAGACCGTGCAGCCCAAAGAGAGGCTGCCTTATCCAAGTTCCGCCAGAAGAGGAAAGAGAGATGTTTTGAGAAAAGGGTTAGCTTTCCATTCCCCGTAGAATCTGATATTCTAACTGTAGGAGGTCGGTCACCTTTGTCTGATTTGGTCCTTGCATAGATGACGACTCCGGGTTTCTGATAATGTGCCGAGCAATTTGCTTGCGGGGATTTTGCTGTTGACCTTTCACAGTTGCTTGCTTTGATTGGTTGTCTGCTGAAATGCAGTACTTACAGCAGTGATGCATCTTACTTTCAGGTTCGTTATCAAAGCAGGAAGAGATTGGCGGAACAGCGACCTCGTGTTAAAGGGCAGTTTGTTCGGCAATCAACGTACGCAGCACAAAGTGTAAATGCCGTCTCGACTTTACATCTTTCCTACCTTGACATGACCTCTCGTTTCATTGTTTCTGTTTTCAGGTCTGATAACAAGTCAGGAAAAGATGTGACCAGCAACGACCATACTTCTGAAGATAATTCTTGCGACAGTTTAAGATAACAGGAGACAGACGAGGTTTTTAGCTGCAGTTTATTTCTATGTTCAACTTATGACGAAAGGGGGTCTGCTTCGGCCGCTATTCGGAAGGGCTGTAACCTCTTCGATCAACACGTCTTTTCGCCATCTTCGGGTTCTGCAATTGTTATCAGGTAAACCCAGTTCGGTTCAGTCGTGTTGGGAAGTGTCTTGTTCTCCTTCACTTGTAAACTTGTTCATCTGTAATCTGTAACATATAATCTGTAAGATTTCTGTAACATGTAATCTGTAAGATTTACTTGGGACACTGTATTGTACATTTTCATACGGAGACATCATCAAGTAGAGATAGGATTGCAGAATCGGTACTCCGGTTTCCTACTGCATGTTCGGGGTCTTGCAATGGCCTTTCTGTGTATTGTTTCTCTCTAGAATTGTCAAATTTTATCGCTACTATATTTGAAATTTCTAAATAAATTAGAATAACTTATTTTAACTCATCTACTATTATTTTAAGAAGTTGCGGGTGCAAGAATACAAGGTGGTGCTAGTAGCCATGCGAAGTAAAACTTACCTACATCTTAAAGGACAATGTAGCTAATAGATTATAAGATTTTCAATATTCAAAAACTAATCTACCATGTTCATAACAAGCAATGTACTATCATGGAATTTTTGTTAATATTAGAATCTCTGTATCATCTAAGATCAAGAAGTCAACGATTTGAGATTAATTTGCTCTAATATTATATTAAAATTTTATATTCAATGCAAATTTTTGAACACTTATAACAAATTTAATACACTCGAAACCACATACGTTTGAAATAGGAAGTGGGGCCAGCTACTGTACGGACAACATGTGTGAAATAGGAAGGAGCGCCACGTTTGAGATAAAGAGCATGGTTAAACAAATATGTCAATTTCCTACCGAACCCTCCCATCTACGTGGACTACTCTAGTGACTTCTTTGTTTTTTTTTTAGGGAAGTGACTTCTTACTTATCTCTACGCCTATTGTTACTAAAAAATAAAATGTGTACTTTGTAACTAGATATATTTATATATATATGACAATGGTAACCATTGAAAAACCTAAAGACATTAGACATGTACAAATTTATGATGTAAAAATTGATCTTTTAAGAAAAACTCTCTCTCTTGTTTTGATCCCTGCCAATTTATTTTAACCTCTCAAATCTTTATCTTTTGATCAATCCCTTTCTGCATGAGACATATAAATGAACATTACAAAACTGGAACAACATATAACACCAACTTGAAAACCCCATAATAGACACTAATTAACCTTGACTCGCCCATAATATTGGAAGGAAAATAGGGAACTCAGAGATGCCTTCTCTACGATCAATCCTAGTTTCAACGGCCTTCTTCTCGTTGGTAGTGATGCTAAAGCTTTCAATCCCAGTTCTAGCACAGTTCGCGGCCACCGGAATATTCCCGCTCCTCCTTCCATGGCTGCGACCACCTTACCTGTACTTGGTCATCAACTGTATAATCATATCCATCGTCGCCTCCTCCAAGCTCCAACTCCAAAAGGGCTCCCAAGATGACCCACTTTCCGTCCCCGGAGATGCCGCTTCTAGCGGCCGCCACGAGGCGGAGATGGTGGAGGAGGAGGCTGGTGGTGGTGATGAGGAAGTTGACACTTCGACGTTGGTGGAGATGAGTAATTTAGTCGAGGGTTCAAGGAAATTGGCGAAGACAGCTCCCAACCAAGGTATGCAGATTTTACTTTTTGTTATTGTCCAAATATCTTATTTGATAATGCAATGAATGTTCGGATATATGCTATCAGAAAAAAAAAATTAGTATTTGGTTATGGCATGCATACGTTAATTTTAATATTGCACTTCAAATTTTGTTAACGTGAAATTAGTATTTGGTTACGTCATGCGTACGTTAATTTTAATATTGCACATAAAATTTGGTTAACGAGTGATTTTGGTAACGTGCGAAAAAATTGGAACGTTAGAATAACATAGGACATTAGATAACAAACCCGCAACTCTTTGTATCTCAACAACCAATTTATCTTCCTCCACTGAATATACTTTTCCCTGTTTAATTTACTTCGTGAGGGGTAGTACCAACGGAAGAGGCGGAGCCAGTCTCTCTAGAATCCACGTGGAAGGCAATAACAGAAGGTGGACCGGCGCCGTTGACCAAGCACCTCAAAAAATCGGACACGTGGAGCTCTCGCGTTCGGCGCTACGCTACGTCATCCGCGGCTTCCAAGATGAAGAAGTCCGAAACGTTCGCGGGCGACAGGTCGTTCGGTTCCGGGAGAAAGGAGAAGGCCAACACGGTGAGGCCGACCAGGGGTGAGCCTTCGCTGAGTCAGGACGAGTTGAACCGGCGAGTTGAGGCGTTCATAAAAAGGTTTAACGAGGAGATGAGGTTGCAGAGGCAAAAGTCCTGGAAAATGTGTATAATTTAAAATTTTAAGACCATAGATATATAGAGAGTAACGAGTCTTACTATTCGTAAGTAGTAATATGATAATCCATGAGATCATTTACACAAATTTTAAGTTCACTAATTTATAATAAAATGAGGTTATATAAAGATAATAATAGACTATCCGATCAACGGGGCAATTAGATTTGTCATAATTAGCAGCAACCTTTCTGTTGTCTCGTTGGATCTATTTGTCGTGTCATCATCCGCGCATGACTTGCCCTTTTTATCCCGTGGTTAATGCGAGCCAGACCGATTAAAAACCCAATTGGCAAATTTCGGATATTTATACACCGACGACGAGTATTGGCTACCGTTGCATCGGAAAACAGCGAAATTCTGCGGCGTGAGTCGGAAGCTTTTGGAAATTATATAAAAGATGTTCTTACAGGAGACTAAATTTGGGATATCGGATTTGATTTTTTAAAATTTGATGGTCAATAACCTATCAGATAATATTAGTTTACATGTGAAGTGATATTGGTTTGCATGAGACTGATTTGTATATGAAATAATATTGGTTTGTATGTGAAGTGATGTTGATTTGTATGTGTAATGATATTGGTTTGCGTTAGTCCCCATCGATAGGAACAAGACTTGTTCTCACTGAGTCCGACCTCGAGTTGGAAATATGGCCAATTTTATCCCAGGTAAACAACAACGTTACAGGATTACTTCGAATTTATTTGCTATAGGACACGCTTGGTCGCGTACTTGACTACTTTCCCAAAATAAAGACAAAGAAAAAGGAGAAAACTACACCCCCGTTGGAGTAGGAGTTTGTAAAGTAATAAAATTCTTCACCAACTAGAATAATTCTCTCACACTAAAAATGCGATAGCAAAGCAACTAAAACTCACCCAGTCACGTTAGGGTTGCTTTTCCCCGACCAAAACCCTCCCGTCGGGAAGAAGGATTGAGGTTGAGTGGCACAGCCTAGGGATTGTTGTTGGTTCTGAACCTTGAATCTCATGCCCGAAGGGCTCTCCGGACGATACCTGCGAAGTGATCAAATAGTAGTTATATCATCATACCTCTAGTTTAGTTATATCATCATACCTCTAGTTGTACATACCGGAGTACATTCGGTAAATATCGAATATCGAATTTACTAATGGCTACCAATTTTAATCCCGAACTTAATCCTGTCCAACTATAGAATAGGAATTAGATTTCGGTCCACTCAGAAATTTTACCGAGTTTGTCAAATTTGTTGGCAAGATCTTAATTCATAATTAATCTATCAAATATTAACATTAAACATCAAACAATCGAAATAATCCCCAAATTTGTTTGACTTAGGGTTTCGAAACCCTACATCGGAACTCTAAATTGAACAAAATAATCATGCTAAAAGAAAATTTGGGTGTATTCAAGATTTCGATAAAAATATTAGTATTTACCGATATACTATCGAAATCAAAATTTACTGAATTTTTCAGAAACTTTTTGCCGAATTCAATCCTAATTATTGATATCTTGATTTCAACTCTCGATTATCTAAAATTTACCGAATACCAATTATATTTGCACTCCCAAATTGTACACATGGATTGAATCATGGGTATTCAGGTATCTGTAATATTAAAAAAAAAAATCTACCAAATACGAAAATCTTATTTATTGGTATATAGTTGTGAGCATACAAAAATGTCAGTACCTGAGAAGACTCAGTACAGGGGGGCGGATTTGGTGGGGACTGGGCTAGTCCCTACATATGGGGACTAACTCAAACCAATATCACTACACATGCAAACCAATATCACTTTACATGCAAATCAATATCACATCATATGTAAACCAGTATTTTGTAACCCAATATCACTTCACATACAAACCAATATCACATCACATACAAACCAATATCACCTGATAGGTTATTGACCATCAGATTTAAAGATAATCAAATCTGACGGTCCAAAATGTAGTCCCCACCTATAGACAAATTTTCTTTAGTCCCCACTCAATCCGGTCTCCTCAGTACACACAACAAATTTAATACACTCGAAACCACTTACGTTTGAAATAGGAAGTGGGACCAGATACTGTACAAACACCAGGTGTAAAATAGGAAGGAGCGCCACGTTTGAGATAAAGAACATGGTTAAACCAATATGTCAATTTCCTACCGAACCCTCCCATCTACGTGGACTACTCTAGTGACTTTTTTCTTTTTGGAGGGAAGCGACTTCTTACTTATCACTACGCCTACTGTTATTAAAAAAAATTTGTACTTTGTAACTAGATATATTAATATATATTGATATTGAAATTTTATTATTTATGAATATGACAATGGTAACCATCGAGTAATAAACAAAAGACAATATAAAACCTAAGGACATTATACATCTACAAATTCATAAAAAAGGGTTAAGTACACCTAGACAAGAGAATGTGAGCTACACTCCATTAGCCAAGTTTGTCCCTCAAAAGGGATTTTATAAATTCCAAACTTTTCTTTGTGTATTTACAAAGTATACTATTTGCTATATTTGTGGCATGTGAGCAAGGTATGTTGCAGACCCAAGTCATTTAAGCAGCGCCCGGCATTTATTTAGATTGAATCAGACCGTAAAATGGCATCAAACTCTCATTATCGAGCATCAACACGACTATGATACAATGACAAACTTAAAATCTTTGTTTTCCAGGATGAGGAATTTGAGGGTTCTGGATTTGAGGTTATGAAGATGAGGGATTATTTTCAAATTTATAAATAAAATTAGACTTTTTGAAATTTACTTCCGAGACAACTCACTACCTATGAGTAAACAATTTGCAGATTTGGCGCGTCACATCACCTCCAAAACGAAGCCCGACTAGTTAAATGTTAGGTCGTTGAAAGTACGATATGTTTTTAAACTACTTGATCATATGTAAAAACGGTCAACATATCAAAAGAATGTAAAAAATAGTCAAACTATATAGTACTAAAATGTAGATTTCCCTATAGATAAAGATATAAGCTTTAGAGGGTTTAGTTTAGGGTTTGATTAGAAACCAAATTCTCCCAAATCTAGCTTCCACGAAGTTCCCCCGACCCGTCCTACCAGGTAAGTCCTCAGCTTTAGAGGGTTTTGTTGAGAATTTTCTCTCTTTCTTAGATGGGGTGTGGGAAATGGAGTTGGGTCCTTGGGCATGAGACACAGAGTTTGGTAGGCTGGGCTGGGCCTTGTACCATGTTGGGCCTTCGTCAAACGGGAGCATATAATTTCTCTTTACTAAAAATATCTCTCGCGTTGACCAAATTGTTCTCCCAGTCATTTTTTAAAACATTGGTATCATAATAATTGAAGAGCATTCCATCTCTGAAGAAAAGCTGAATAGGCCACCAAATATGTGCTTCAATCCTTCCTCAAGACTATTCAAGGTCAGTTTTTTTTAAGGATGGAGACGATTCTTCTTCTTTTTTCTCGCTCTTCCAAATTACTATTGCTTATTTAAAAGCTGGATATCTAATACATTAGATTTGAGAAATCGAACAAGAATCAAGTTAATTTGCGAACATCATCACAAATGATTAGAGTAAGATTAGTGCTTCACTTGCACCAACTTAAGTGACTTTTGTGTATCGGGCAGATATGGATGCAGTTTCAGGGATGATTGAATTGGTCAAATTGGTAAAAAATAATTGGTTTATTAAGGAAGAAGTTGAAACTTTGGAGAGGAAAGTGAGAAGGCTCACGAGCTATCGAGCTGACGTGCAATCTAAACTTGAAAGGGTCGAGTTGTCGTCCAGTAAGAAACGGAAATATGCAGTCGAAAATTGGTTGGCGGATGTGGACAGTATGGAAAATAAGGTTCGACACTTGGAGGCAGAAATGAGAGAGAGCAAATTCGGATGGAATGTACGATGGTAAAGCCGAGTCGGAAATTTGATGAAGGAGGTCGATGAGCTTAATGGTATAACATTTGGAGGAGAGCTAGTCTCTGAATCATGTGAGAGCGAGAGAGTTCCTTACACGGTTTCAAGATTGGTGGGACGAGCATTCCAAGTTAACAAGAACAAGATCTGGGAATGGATGATGAGTGATGAGGTGTTGAGTTTGGGAATCTATGGTATGGGAGGGATTGGCAAAACAGCATTGATGATGCACATTTATAATCAATTTCTGAAGGAAAGGCCGAGCAAGTTCAACCACATTTATTGGGTCACTGTTTCACAAGATCTTAACATTTACAAGATACAAGATCAGATAGCCAAGGAGATAGGGTTTGATCTCTGTGGTGAAGACGATGAGAAGAAAAGGGCTGCGAGATTGAGAGAAGCATTGATGAAAAAGCAGACGAGTGTTTTAATTTTAGATGATATGTGGAATCAATTTGATCCAGATGAAATAGGTTTACCAATCAATTCGAGGGCTTGCAAGTTGATTATAACGACTAGATCGTTAGATATTTGCCGAAGGATTTCTTGCCAGCAAAAGATGATATTGGAACCACTTTCAAAAGAAGAATCATGGTGTTTGTTTACTGAGAAATTGGGAAACTATGCAACTTTGCCGTTGGAAGTAAAGCAAGTTGCAAGATTGGTTGCCGATGAATGTGCCGGTTTACCTCTTGGATTGGTAGCCTTGGCCGGAAGCATGAGGGGTGTTGATGATATCAGAGAGTGGAGGAGTGTTTTGGAGCAACTCAGAGGCTCCAGGATTGGGCCACCCGAAATGGAAGATAAGGTATTCAAGGTATTGAATTTGAGCTTCGACCGGTTGAGAGATCCGGAATTGCAGGAATGTTTGTTGTATTGCTCAATATTTCCGGAGGATTATAGAATACAGAGGGAGAGACTGATAGTGTACTTGATCAATGACGAAATAATCAAAGGCGTGACTAGCAGAAGGGCTCAAGTAGACAGGGTGCATGCTTTGCTTAATAAGCTGGAAAATGCCTGTTTGTTGCAAGGTGTTCACAATGAAGGTTCTGAATCATATGTCAAAATGCACGACCTTATCCGTGATATGGCGATAAGAAAGAGCCCCAGAGCCATGGTGGAAGCTGGAAAACAACTAAGAGAGTTGCCCCTTGCAAGCAGATGGCCAAGAGATCTTACAAGAGCTTCTTTCATTGACAACCACATTGAACATGTTACTGGGGACTACTCACCACTATGTCCTGAGCTTTCATCTTTGTCATTGTCTGGAAATGCAGGACTTAGAGACGTTGAAGATTGTTTCTTCACGCACATGTTGGGACTCAGGATTCTTGATCTTTCATGGACGAGCATCTCTCTTTTGCCAAACTCTGTATCTAAGTTGCCGAGCCTAACTACATTGTTGTTGTATAGTTGCAACGAGCTATGGTATATACCGTCTTTAGCGGCTCTGAAGTCACTCCGGGAGTTGGATCTCACTGGTTGCAGTGAATTGGAACAAGTGCCCGCTGGCTTAGAATTCTTGTCCAATCTCAGATACCTCGACTTGGGTGAAACAAATATAAAGGATTTACCAACTGGGCTCTTTTCTCATCATCTCTATAATCTTGAGTATCTTGGTCTTCCCGATTGCTCATCACTTAATGAGAGACTAGCATCTTGCTGCAAGCTGGACTATGTAAGCTGTCGTGTGGAAAGCCCACGTGAATTTTTCGGGATGGCTCAAAGGCTATCTCCAAGCAATTATACGCTTAAGATTGGAGTAGATGATGAGTATACATATTTTTTGGATGACAGGCCTGATTGGAAGAAGGCGGTTTTGTTCAGAGAGTGTGATATTGGTGAAGGAGGGGAATTAATTGCAGCCCCCTCCACTGGCTTTGATATTATGAGAATTAACTTTTGCCTCTCCTTGAGAAGCTTAGACAACTTCAATTGTGCCTATAGGGTTGGAGAAGTTGAATTGATCGACTGCCACAATTTGGACTGTCTGATGTCACTATCTTGTCTTCCTGTTCCATCCAATATGGTATACCACGTTGTGGATCTAACTTTGACGAGGTTAAGCAACTTGAGACGTTTGATTCGCAGAGCTCATCCATTACCATCCAGTGATGTGTTTTCCTGCCTCAGAGTGCTCGTAATGTACAACTGCCCGAGAATTCAAAGCCTATTCCCATTATTGCTTACTAACTTACGGAATCTGGAAGAGATTAGAGTGGATGACTGTGAGAGTATGGAGGAGATAATAGAGGGCAGCAGGATAGAAGGAACAACTGAGCCATCATTGCTAGCGGGTGAAGCAAGCAACAGCAGTAGCCGCGACTTCAATGAGAGTGCAGAATTTGTCTGCCTTCCAAAGTTGAGGGTCTTCGAATTGTGGAATCTACCGCAACTAAAGAGCATTTGTAGTAAAAAGATGAGTTGTGGTTCTTTGGAAAAACTCATATTGCGGGGATGTCCGAGGCTAGAGCGAATTCCTTTCTCTCTAGTTCAGCTTGACAATGCAAGAGCATCTCCTCTTCCTTCTCTAAAGGAAATCAGAATTGGCCGACATGAACAAGAATGGTGGGATTCGGTGGAATTTGACTCCCAACTTCCGGACACCAAGTATGTCCTCGAACCCTTAATCACGAAACTCTCATATTAGCACATTTTATATAATTTCCCCATTCTGTTAATAGTCTTCAATGTTTAGGGGCAACCAGCACCATTTATAAACAGGGCAACATCGCATCCTTGTATTCGTTGTGGGATTCCTGTTATCTATTCACAAGGTTTCTATGACTTTGTTTGTTGTTTTACCATTCGGGCGACTCCTCTGAGGAGAGTGATCGCGTAGCCAGAGCACCTTCTGATGGTTTCCTAGAACTCCGCCACCGCCACCGCGACCTCGAACCTGCCTATGCACCTGCATGAACCTCCTCGGCATCAGCTTAAAAGGTTTCCCCCGGTACAAGCTCAGGCACCTCATCCTCATCCTCTTCCTCTTGTGCCGCACTTGAAGTAGCACCGGCCCCTTGTGCCTGTCTCTGGATCTGCTCAGCCAAATTTTCAAGTTGTGCAGGTTATCTGACCCTGCATACCAGCCAAGAACAACCAAATTCGTAAATTTAAAACTTATTTCAATAACTATTTCTTTAACATCAACAACTTACCTTAATGACTTTCATTAAAACTATAATTAAACATAAAAATCTAAACAACTTAATAATAGCAATAACACATACCCAACTGCCCTAGAACGTGAGTAAGAATATATTGCAATTCTGCAGAGAATAGAAAAGGACATACATCTGAAAAAGAAATCCGAATAAAATTGAAACTAAGAAAGAAAACACAAGTAGAATTTGTCTCATGTATTGGCATTTATGAATGCTTGAACTGAAAGGTTTCAGCAACTCATTAGATCATACAAACTTTATATACGACCAATAACAATAGATAATAAAAAGGTACTACCTTTGGGTTTATAAACTGAATAACGATGTCGTCCTTAAATATATACAATGTTTTATTGACCAAAAATTTAATTTTAATAATTTTTGGAGTTAAAAAACCTAAACTTCTCTTATGTGATAAATTCTGTAATTATTAAATTCGAGAGAAAAAAATAAACATAAACCCTTTACATAACTCACCCGATTTGGATATTTACTGAATAAATTTATTCGAATTCTAACAAGACAATAACTATTAAATTTATGAGTAGTACAAAATTTTAAGACAATAAATATTTTGAGTAATAAGTCTACCACTCACAAGTAGTAATAAGATGATCTCAAATACGTCTTAGCAAATGAAGTTCATGGGACTGAATTTGTATAAATTTTAACTTCATTAATTTACAATGAAATGAGGGTTAATAATGAACACAAAAGTAATTAGTCAAAAATTATTAGATCTAATGGGACAACATGCACATGATTTGAACAGAGGTCTAAGATTTGATCTCTGACAGGTATAATCTGGTATGAATATTTATCTTTAAAAAATAAAATTAATTAGATTTTTCAATGATTAGCAACAACCTTTCTGTTGTCTCGTTAATCAAATTGTCCGTGTCAAGCATCCGCGCACGACTTCCCCTTTTTATCCGTGGTTATGTCGGGCCAGACCGCTCAAAAACCCAACCCGCAAATTTGGGTTATCTATACACCGACGACGAGTATTGGCTACCGTTGCATCGGAAAACAGCAAAACTCCGCCGCGTGAGTTGGAAAGACAGCCAATTTTGTCCCAGGTACACAACAACGTTACACGATTACTTCGAATTTATTTGCTATAGGACACGCTTGGTGGGGTACTTTCCCAAAATAAAGACAGAAAAAAAGGAGAAAACTACACCCCCGTTGGAGTAGGAGTTTGTTAAGTAATAAAATTCTTCACCAACTAGAACAATTCTCACAATAAAAATGCGATAGCAAAGCAACTAAAACAAATTTGATAATCATAAATATTATCGAAATTATTACTCAATACAACCGACGAGTTTCGTTTAGAGAATAATCCGTAAATGAAAATTTCACCCAAGTCACGTTAGGGTTGCTTTTCTCAGACCAAAACCCTCCCGTCGGAAAGAGGATTGAGGTTGACTGGCACAACCTTGGGATTGTTGTTGGTTCTGAACCTTGAATCTCATGCCTGATGGGCTCTCCGGACGATACCTGCGAAGTGATCTAATAGTAGTTATATCATTATAACTCTAGTTGTACATATTCGGTAAATATCGGAAATCGAATTTACTAGTTAGTACCAATTTTAACCCGGAACTTAACCCTGTCCAACTATAGAATAGCTTTTGGATTTCGGTCAACTCAGAAATTTTACCGAGTTTGTCAAAATTATTGGCAAGATCTTAATTCATAATTAATCTATCAAATAATAACATTAGACATCAAACAATCGAAATAATCCCCAAATTTGTTTGATTTAGGGTTTCGAAACCCTACATCGGAACTCTAAATTGAACAAAATCATCATGCTAAAAGAAAATTCGGGTGTATTCAAGATTTAGATAAAAAAAATTAGTATTTATCGATATACTACCTGAAATCGAAATTTACTAAATTTCTCAGAAATTTTCTGCCGAATTCAATCCTAATTATTGATATCTTGATTCCAACTCTCGATTATCTAAAATTTACTGAATGCTAATTATATTTGCACTCCCAAATTGTACACATGTATTGAATCAATGGGTGTTCGGTTATCTGTAATATTAAAAAAACATATTCTACCAAATATGAAAATCTTAATGGTATAAAGTTTTTTTTTGAAATTGTGAGGTCATGCTCCTATATAAATACGAAAAATAAATTCAAATACATCAAAAAAAGAAATTGTCTATCTATAACGCTCATCCTGATGTCTACTAACCTCAGTAACAGGATCCCTTCTTTCGAGGTTACGGCCACCGACCTTAGTAAAATTTTCCGGCGGTAAAATTTCAGTAAAAAAATTTGCAACTAGAAAGAAAGAGCATCTCAGTAAGGTCGAGGTGACCTGCTTTGATGGTATCACTGAGTACACTTATAACAAATTTAATACACTCGAAAGTAGAAACCACTTACGTTTGAAGTAGAAAGTGGGACCAGCTATTGTACGAACACCAGGTGTAAAATAGGAAGGAGCGCCACGTTTGATATAAAGAACATGGTTAAACCAATATGTCAGTTTCCTACCGAACTCTCCTGGCCTCCCTTCTACGAGAATGGATTAGATAGGAAGTCTTTTTTTGAGGGAAGTGACTTCTTAGACTACTCGCATCAGAGAACATTTGCTCGCGCGGGTAGTTATTATATATATATATATTAGCTAAAAAAATGGAAGAATTAGCCGCGCGAGTGCGGTCAGCCGATCACAGCTCGCGCGCGCCACGTCAATTTTTTTTAAACTTTTTTTATTTAGTTCCAATTATCATAATATTATTCGTAAAAAATAGATTTTTAGATAATATTTGTGTAGTTATAAAAATTGAAATTATTTTTAACAAAATTAAATTTTTTTTTTAATATCTATAAAAAATAGAGCCCAATATTGACATATTTTGATTCACAATTTGTATTCCAATTTTCGACATAACTAAATCGTTCGAATATTAATTTCAAACATATTTTTGATATTCTTACACTTCAAATTTGGAGAAGTCATAAACTAAAAAATTGTAGATATATGTCCCACCTTCACAAAGCAACTTGAATCAACTCAATTGGACTCCGGAATAAGAATTTGTGGCTCCCAAATCGAAACTCGTACTCGTAACTCCCTCGACTATTGACTTCAAAATTTTGACATTCTTATACTTCGAATTTGGAGAAGTCATAAACTAAAAAGTTGTAGATATTTGTTCCACCTTCACAAAGCAACTTGAATCAACTCAATTGGACCCCGGAAGAAGAAGTTGTGGCTCCCAAATCAAAACTCGTACTCGTAACTCGCTCGACTATTGACTTCAAATATATTTTTGACATTCTTATACTTCGAATTTGGAGAAGTCATAAACTAAAAAGTTGTAGATATATGTCCCACCATCACAAAGCAACTTGAATCAACTCAATTGGATCCCGGAATAAGAAGTTGTGGCTCCCAAATCGAAACAAAAAATTATAGTAGATAATATGTGAATGAGAGAGAAATTAATTATTTATTCTGTGAACTGGGTTGTTACTTTGGGTAGAAAAATATATAATTAGATTGGATTGGATTGGATTGGGTATAGATGAGAGAGAAATTAATTATTTATTCCGTGAACTGGATTGGGTGAATTGTTGTGGGTGGTCTTACTTATCACTACGCCTACTATTACTAAAAACTAAAACTTGTACTTTGTAGATATATATATATATATTGAAATTGAAATTTGATTATTTATGAATATGACAATGGTCACCACCGAGTAATAAACAAACGACAATATAAAACCTAACGATACTAGACATGAACAAATTTATGGTCTAAAAATTATCTTTGAAAAATATATAACTCTTGTTTTAATCTCTGCCAATTTATTTCAACCTCTCAAATTTTTTATCTTTTAATCAATCCCTCTCATATAAATGAACCTTACAAAGCTGGAACAACATATAACACCAACTTGAAAACTCCATAATAGACACTAATTAACCTTGACTCGTCCATTATATTGGAAGGAAAATAAGGAACTCAGAGATGCCTTCGCTGAGTCAGGACGAGTTGAACCGGCGAGTTGAGGCGTTCATAAAAAGGTTTAACGAGGAGATGAGGTTGCAGAGGCAGAAGTCCTGGAAAATGTGTTGTAATTAATACGGGGTGTCTTAGGGATTTCGCATTTTCAGTTATGGGTTTAATTTTTGTATTTTTCCTTTTCAAGGGAATAGGGATGGCAGAAATACCCATACCTTGAAGGTCGGACCCTACCCTTACCTACGGGTCTAGGGTATGTTGACTTTGACTGGGTCTAGGGTAGAGTATGGGTATGGGTCCATGTTTAGAGGTAGGGTCTAGGGTAGGGTATGAATCCATTGCTAGACCCTGTGGGTCTGACCCTACCCTTATATTTTTACCATATTTTAGACTCTACCATAATTAGACTTTAGTTAGACCCTAATTAGACCGTATTGATAATATATATATAATATACTTTACGGTTAACTTTAACATATTTATTATGTTATTTCACAATCAGCTTAGAATATGTCGTGAATGATGGATCACTAGAAGCCGACATGCTATATTTTTCTTTTGTTAAAATATTTATGTACTTCAAACTCTAAAAGAAAAACCTTAGACTATTGAAATTAAATTGAAAATTTTTGATGTTTCATCAATTTTTTATTGAATGTTGATGTCTAACGTAGTAGATATCTTGAATATATTTAAATTTTATATAAAAGTTAAATTTTGATTAAAAATTATCAAAATGCAGAACGTTAAAGGGTCGGACCCTGTAGACCCTGGGTCTCCAGGAGGGTAGGGTATGAATCTAACAATAAAAAATTTGTAGGGTCGAGGGTAGGGTATGGGTCCAACTAAAAAAACTAGGGTATGGGTAGTGTCCTACCAATACCATACCCTACCCATTGCCATCCCTACAAGGGAAGGGTAGTAAATAGCAAGGTTTTAAAAAACGCCGGTCGGACTGCGAATCGGTGTGGAAAGTGTTCCGGTTATAACCTAAAACTCGCCTACCTAACGAACCAGACAAAATTCGGTAAGACCGGGTGATTCGACCAAGTTTTTGACCCGGATTTTTCCGGTTCGTTAGGTTTTTCCCAATTTTTTTTTAAAAAATCAAACCCATCTAAATTAAATGTTAAGGCCGACAAAGAGAGGGAGATGGAGAGTGGGTCAGACTTGGAAGTAAAAAACATCATGACTATTTCTTGGAATTTGAATTTTTCTTGAAGTTTTTTTCTTGGAAGTTGAAATTGCCTTTCCTAAGGAGTTGAAATTCAGCAGATATGACATGTAGTAGGTAGGAAAAAGTGGAAACATAATTGTTATATTTATTTATATAATAATTTTATATAATAAAAAATATCTGGTCCGACTGCCGGTCGGATCGGTCGGACTGGTCGACCCAGAAAACGGGAGAAATCCCGGATCAGCCTCCGGGTCGTTTTTAAGAACCTTGGTAAATAGCTCAGTTTCTTTTTTTTTTGACACAAATAAATGGCTCAGTTTCTTAGGCAGCGGAATTTCTGGTTTTCGTTTTTCTGTTTTGTGAGAATTTGGCAGATATCAGTCTCTTCGGAACTTCTAGGATTTGTATATTTGTATTTTTTTTTTCTTGTTTTCTATCGTGAGATATTTTTTTAGTAATAGTTAGAATCTGACAAAATTTTTTATATATAACTTAAAATTTTAAGATAATGTATAAATTTATTTTTCATATTTATATCATATTTGTATTTATTAATTTGGTAATTTTAATATGTCATTTTAAACGAAGTCTATTTGAATAAAGTTTATTCAGATTTTATCTTCGGTAAAGTACGATCAAATGAAAGTTTGATGAGTACGACACAAAATTAACCAATTAAAAAACTGTGTTAACACAACACTTCAAGTATATATTTTCATATATAATCTAATACCTCAAAAAAAATATCTAATTTAATATTGTGATAATTTCAAATGGAGATGAGTAGGGTAGGATACCGGTAAGATTCTATTCATATTTTAATTTTGAAATTTAAATATAAAATTTTAATTTATACATAAAATGCAAATAAATCATATTGAATATGTAAAATTTAATCGTAAAATATTTAATATGTCAATAAAAAAAACTAGAAATATGTGTACCTGAAATTTTTAGAGTTCATATTGTATAACATATTCCAAAATATTTAAAAAATTTATTACAATTTATAAAAAATATATAGATAAAGGAATCTAACTAAGGTCTAATAAATATCTAATTAGATTAGAATCTAAATTAGGGTAAAGAATAAGTGTAAGATAAGAATTCATAAGATTTATAACTAGGGATGACAATAGGCACGATCCGAGTAGGATCCATATCTTTATCCTTTTTTTAAATGGTAGATCCAGATCCTTATCCTCTTTTTAAATGGTAGATCCAGATCCTTACCCTTATCCTCTTTAAAAATAAGGATTTGGACAGGATCTGGGTCCTAAAAAATCGGGCAGGATCAGGGCGACCCGCAGGTCCAATTTTTTTTAAATATTTAATTTTTAAAAATTAAATTATCTTTTGATATTTTTAAATTGCAGTGGAACATTTTCATGCATTAAACAAATCAATACAAATAAACCAAACAAACAAATCCAAAAAAAGTTGAAGTTGGGTAAGTTAAAATTGAGAATTTGGTTCGTAATTTTAGCTTCTATTACATGGAGCATGTGGCTGCTTCATACAATATTATCTTGTGACTTCTTCGTATAGTATTATCTTTAATAAGGCGAGGTGCGATAATGAACTTCTCCTGCATTCTGTCTTCTTTCATGCTCAAGAGTGGATTCTTTGTACGGATGACTCGATCATTCACAATCAATCGTTGCTCAATTTCTTGATTGCCTACAAGGATTTATAGGTCCCTCATCTACACCTCTTGAAGTTGAGAGAACGTTTTGGTCGAGGCTGGGGTTGTTTGTAACTGATGTAAATATCGGGCCCCTGTATCACTTCTTTCTTTTTGTGCTTGCTCTGTTTTGAACTATCGTTTTAGTAAAGAATATTTAGCTACCAAAAAAATTGAGAATTTGGTATTATGTCTAATAATTAATATACATATATATTATTTTAATATTAATTTATAAAATTTGGGTAGGATCAGGGCAGGATCCTATAGATCCATATTTATGCCCTTATCCTTTTAAAATATCATGATCCGCGCAGGATCACGGTCTAGACCCGGTCAAAGTCAACGGATCATGGACCCTTCGGGTCTGAATTAGGGTAGACCTCGGGATAAGGGTCTAATTGTCATCCCTATTTATAACTACCATAGACCTCACATCTAAAAGTGAACCCATATCCATGTCTTATCCTAGATCTAGTCAAAATCACCGGGTATGGATTCAGTGGGGACAAGAGGTAGTCCCCACCCATAAGGACTAAAGGGAGTGAAGGGATAATTTGGGCAATAAAATTATATTCAGGGGTAATATTGGAACATTAGCAAAAGCAAAGGAGAGAGAAATAATTAATTAGTTTCCCTAAACCCAAAATCCAACTATTGATTGACTTTTCACATTCCTCTTCCTTTCAAAATTCAAAATTATCCACTCAAGAAAATCGATGGTCTTCAAAATATGACCTGGAGTCGATCTGAATTTTGAGTCGTACTCTGGGTCAACCAGTCCAACCGGACAGACCATCGGTCGAACCAGATTTTTTAATTTGAAAAATAAATATATTTATATATAATCGAGGTATAATTGTACATGTAATCACATACATACCTAAAAAATATTAAATTTTTTATCAAAAATATTAGAATATAACCAATAGGAATATTAGACCGTGTCGGACCGGATATGTGCTTTTTTATAAAAAATTTGGGTGAACTGCCCTAGATTGGTCAAATTTGGTTAGACCAAATTTAGTTCGGTTCGCAAGGTAACCATTTTTGGGTCAAAACCCGGTATGCTTTTACACTATATTCTGGTCAGACCGGTCGGACCACATATCTTAAAATCCAGAGGGCGACGACACACAAACCACTATTTGTAAATATGCTAACCACTATACCAATATCACTTCACAGCTAAACCAATATCACTACATATGAAAACCAATATAACTATATATGAAAACCACTATTGCTACGCATGCAAACCAATATCACTACATACAAAAATCAATATCCCAACATTCGAAAACCAATATCACTACACATGCAAACCAATATCGCTACATATGAAAACTACTATCGCTACACATGCAAACAAATATCCCAACATACGAAAACCAATATACGAAACCAATATCTGAAAACCAATATATGAAAACTACTATATACGAAAATCAGTATTACTAAACACGCAAACTATTATCACTCGACATGGAAACCAGCGTCAATTAACATGCTAACCAGTACCAGTGAACATGCAAACCACTATCATCACAAGTGCAAAATACTATCAGTATACATGCTAACCATTATAAGTAAACATGCGAACCAGTATCATTAAATATGAAAACAAATGTCATTACATCTGAAAATCAGTATCACTACATCTGAAAAATACTATTATTACATCCAAAAATCAGTATCAATATACAAATATATCAATATAAAAAATACTATTGTACAAATACAAAAATATCATGGTGGTGAACATGATGTTCATGGCGCGAACGGTGCCGAAGAGGTAGCGGAAGAGGCCGTCGGTGGCGGCGTCGAGAACGTTGGTGCGGACGGAGCCGGCCATATCATGGCGAAGCTGAGCTACATGGAGAAGATGATGTAGGTGAAGAAGAGAAGGAAGGTGTTGTCGACGGCATACCAAAAAAAGAAAAAAAAAGACGAAGAGAAGAAGAGTGGCGGGAAGGGGTACCTGGAAGCGGGCGAGATCGGCGTCGAACTTCTTCCCATTGAAGGTGGTTCCAGCGAACAAGAATGAGAAGAGAGGTGAAGGGGAGAAGGGGTCAGGTTTAGGCTTACAGAGAGAGAGAGAGAGAGAGAGAGGAAAAAGAAGTGACCAGGAAAGAGAGGGGAAGAGGAAGAGACTAGGAAAGAGATGAAAAAATGAAAAAAAGTGGGTGGCGGAATTAATGTGGGTGGCGGAATTAATGTGGGTGGAATCTTAGTTGGCACTTTTTGTGATATATGGTCAAAAATGCCCCTGGTTGTTACTGACCATTGGATTATATTTTATTTATTTTAATCTAATCCAATGGCCCAAACAAAATCTCTTCCGTATGGACAACAGATTTGGTAACCCGGTTCGATCTTAACCGATCTATGTCCGGGGGCGTACCAAGCCAGGAGATTTCACTATATCAAGCTCGATCTACACTTTGGAGCTTCACTTGCTCAACAATGGTGTTTCTCTCTCCTCTTTTCTCTCTGTCTCTCTCTACACAAGGAAGAAGATAAATGTACAGTGACAGAGAAGCGGAGTATTTATAGTGCCAACAAACCTAGGAACCAAAACACACACGCAGGTCGATCCCAGTTCTGGACGGGGGCTACGCCCCCCTGCGGTGTCCGAAGTCTCCATACCCAACACCCTAAACACAACTTATATTTATATTTATTTATGTTGTCCGTAAAGAAACCCAAGTGCTAATTAAATGTGAATTTAATCTCGTTCATTCAATTGTCGTGTCAGCATCCGCGCATGACTTTCCTTTTTACGCGTGGTTATGTCGAGCCAGACCGCTTAAAAACCCAATCGCAAAATTTGGATACCTATACACCGACAGACGAGTATTGGCTAACACTGCATCGGAAAACTGCGAAATTCCGCCGCGTGAGTTTGGAAATACGGCTAACTTTGTCCCAAGTATACAACAAACCGTTACAGGATTACTTAGAATTTATTTGTTATAGGACACGCCTGGTCGCGTGCTTTCCCAAAATGAAGACAGAAAAGTGGAAAACGGTATCACATAGTATTTTCAAAAAGTGTCAAAATTCTCAAACTAATTAGCATAATTTTTACTAGACGATATAAGCGTATGCGTTGTTAATTAAAATTAATCATTACATTTTGAGAAACGAAACTTTTATATGTCTCCTTGTTTGCCTGGAAAAAATTTGTCCTAAACTAGTAAAATGTTGAATTGATTGTTAAAATTGTACCCGTTTTGGTCGTGCATTGCCTCGCCTGTCTTCATGTGTGTGATGGAAGGTCCATAGGTCGGTAATGTTATATTGCTTGATTAGTCAGTGTTACTTCTTATTATTTTATAAATAGTACCGTGCAAAGAAAAAGCAAATAAAGCAAAAAAAAAATTACACTTTGAGAATCATAAATTGTCCCCATCCAGATAATCAAAATTATTGGTCATTATAGTCTGATAAATTTCGTTTGACGAATAACACACATAAAAAATTACCCTGCCAATCACTTGATCTGGACCCAAATGGAAGGGCTCGGAACTTTCCGATGGACAACAATTATGTCGAGCCAGACCGCTTGGGGTGACAAAATATTTTCAGCAAAAAATTAGGCACACCAAATAAATCCCACCATCAACGATTAAAAAATCCGTGAAACACCACTGAAACGGTAATTAGTTGGACATGATAAGCCCAACACGATTGAGTTTGATTAACGACTCTTTAAAATACTAGGCTCACAAAATTAAGACCAACGATATTCCATAATTTGAGTAAATGCAATAATGTAGGGGTCGAATTTACTGAGAACAAGTCTTGTCCCCACTGATGGGGACTAACATAAACCAATATCATTAGACATACAAATCAATATCACTTCACATACAAACCAATATTATTTTATATGTAAACAAGTCTCATACAAACCAATATTACTTTATATGTAAACAAGTCTCATACAAATTAATATCACTTCATATACAAACCAATATCGCTTAACCATAAGATTTAAAGACAACTAAATTTGACGGTCCAAATTTAGTCCCCTCTATTTGAACATCTATGTAGTCTCCACTAAATTCAAAACCAATAATCTAACAGGTGAATACAGAAACTGAAACACGTAATCTTTAAGTGCATGAAACGTAGTCAACTGTAATAAAAAAAATACCGTTATTAAAATGGTTATACCATTGAGCCGTTGATCGACTATACAACGTGGAGTTTTTAAACTCTATTATTTAATTAGTTTTCCCAATTCCAACTTCCTCACGTTATACTATTTAAGCCCAATTAACTTCCTAATTTATTAGCTAACGTCTCCAATTACTTTGTAGTTGAATTCTAGTATTAAATAACAAAGGTTCGCAGGTGAAGCCCAAATTTGACACCGATATCATTATTTAAAAACCCAATCAAACATCACACTGTAAAACACGATTTATATATATCTGTATCCCAACTTCATAAAGTACAGTTGGTGAAGTACAGTAGCCCAACTTCACAATTTCATTTGCTTTACTCGGACTTTAAAAATTGTCATAAGACCTACTCCTTTTCTTTCCAGACCACAGTTTCGTAATTGAAAAAAAAAAGTCCAGTACCGATGATAAAAAGTTACAGAACTATTTAGTACAGATCAATTTGCAAGTATGCAATATAGAATACTCCTCAACATAATCTACTAATACAATTCTCGGTGATTTTTGTTATTCAATTGAGGTTCCAATCGAAGAGATTGTGGTCTTTTAGGAGAATGTGTGTTGAATTAAATTGTTGAATTCCGTATCTTGGCGAACTTCTAGTTACAAAGCTGAGTATTGTTAAGTGTATCTCAATTGTGTTTTTTCTATTTTGTTTGATTCATATTTTTTGGTGTCTATTTTGTTTGATTCATATTTTTGAAGTTACTTTTAAGTACATTGATCTTTCTGTTGATTTTTTCATTAGGTATACCTAAGTATCTTGAATTATACAAATTATCTAATTAAAACTCTAGGTTATTATAACTACTACCAAAGAATGCGAATTACACTCCATCGGCCAAGTTGGTCCCACAGAAGGGGTTTAATAATTTCCCAACCTTATTTTTAGCGGGTTGTATATAGTACTGCTGGGGTTCAGCAGCACAAATCTAACAACTGGCCCATCCAACGGTACATCATCTCAATAATAAATTATCCCAACGCCACATCATCCTAATGACAAATCAATCCAACATCACAAAAATTCCAACGGTACATCACTCTAACGGCAATGTGATTTTAATGGCAGAAAAATCCCAATGGAAAAAAGCTACGGCACACCAATTCTCAAAAAACAAAGCTGTTGTTCGTGTAGATTGTTAAATTTCATTTTCGAAAATATATTATAATAGCAAAAATTTCAAATGAGTCAAAAGTTATCCTCCGTCGAAGGTTTGATTTTCTTTTTATAAAGAACCTCTGACGCGCGCGTCACACCTGCAACATGGTGCTGTAGGACCTGCGTTGTGAGTACGCAATCACGTTCTTATTTTTAGTCTATTTTCAAATTAGATAACATGCCAAATAGTTTAGTTCGAACTGAATAACATCTCAAAAGGGTTATAAACTCGCACTGTTGAATGTTAAGATGGCTCTAATACCAAGAGTCAAACTTAAAATCTTGGGTTAAATAAAAAAAATTCTTAATTAATTGATCTACGAAAAGTTAAGATAGGATCTTTTCCTATCAAGTTTATCGTGATTTTTTCAAAAAGAGTTTTATGATGATAGAATTTTGACGAGTTCGACAGTCATAATCTCGTAAGAAAAAATTCAACACTAAATAAGTTATAAATATTACTAACTTATTAAAAAAAATTGATGTCACATCGTATTCTCTTATATTTCCTCCCCCAGCCCAAACGGCCCCGAGCCCAGTCTAAACCCAAAACGCAGAGCCCTAAACCCTAAACTTTAAATGCTTTCCTAAAAAAGAAAAAAAAACCTTAAATGCTAAACCCTAAACCCTTCTTTTAAACCAAAAAAAGCCCCCGCAAAAAACCCTAGCTATATAATAAAATTCCATTACGTCAACCTCCTACTCCCCGCAACTTCCTTCTCAAGAACCGGAACGACGTCGTATCTCCCAAACCTTGTCACGTCACGGTAAGTGTGAGCTCTCCCCTTGAAGTTTCATCTATTACTATCTAGCTTTTTTGTTTCCCACTTATTGTAATTTTTGGTCATCGCTCTCATTGAGAAAAATCGTTTCCTATTTAACCTAAAGGTATACGATTGTCTTGAAATTATACGCTTGCTGAATGTAATTGGTTTTCGATAATGGTAGATTGGTGTTAGAGTGTGAACTGTTTCTGGCGGGAGGTTTTTGCAATTTTCCGGTTGGAACTTTTGGTAGATTGTTCTGATCATTTTGCTTGTGCTTGATGCAGATGAACAGGGAGAAGCTGATGAAGATGGCCGGTGCGGTTCGCACAGGTGGAAAGGGTAGTGTGAGAAGGTGCTGAATGTTTATTGCGGAGTACATATAGTTTGTTGTATTATGTATTCCGATGCTCTGCAATGTATCCGTTCTGTAGTATATTATAATTGGATGTGTGAAGCTACAGTTTCTGTAGCTGGGGCTTCCATGAACTTTCTTGCATGCTCATTCTAGTTGAAGCTCTAGTGTCATTGGAGTTCTTGGGTTTAGGATTTATTGTTCAAAATATGCTTGTTTGAATGCTACCAATGCTGTTGCAGGTGTGTGAATCACTTTTCTTAGCTATAAAATCTGAAACCTTACGGTTTTTGAGTAGTGACGGGAGAATCACATATTTCTAGTTTTTTTTTAATTTGCACATGGCTTAGCCTTTGCATGAGAGGTCCATTATATTGCTAACATTGCATAATTTATTGCGCTCTTCAGAAAGAAGAAGGCAGTCCACAAGACTACTGCCACTGATGATGATAAAAGACTCAAGAGAATAGCAGAAATAACAATTCCTGATATTACCGAAGTCAATATATTTAAGGATGGCATTGTTATTCAGTTTATAAACCCCAAAGGTATTATCTTTTTATTGTTTGTCTCATTTAAAGTTTGTATGTATGGTCAATGTAATTACTCTAAGTTGTTTGCAACCTTTCTCGCAGTTAAAGAATCCATTGATGCCAATACATGGGTGGTCAGTGGTTCTCCTCAAACAAAGAGTATGTTTTTCTCGGGTACGTGAGTTGGAAATACGGCCGTCTTTTGTCCCAAGTATGAAACGACGTTACAGGATTACTTTGAATTTATTTGCTATAGGAGACGCCTTGTTTTGGTAGATAAATTTTCTTTATTAATAGTAATATACATATACATTTCTATGTGCACAGTTGTTGCAAACCCCCTTCGCCCTACCACACTAAGGGTGATCTTCTCGTACGATAGTTGCAGCCGACGGTCTCACAAAAAATTTAATTTTTGCAAAATTTAGAAAAAAACTGACAAAAAGGGAAAAGAGTTGCTTCCAGTAAACTACCTAGTCGCGTTCTTTTCCCAAAATGAACATAGAACAGTGGTAAATGATGCCCGATCCGAATAGCACTTATGGAAAGTGTTATTTTGAAAGGTGTGAAAGTTTTTAAGCTAACTACACAATTTTTTTATATCAATTTCCTCATTAACAGTATAAAACTAATCAACATATTTTGAGAAACGAAACATTTATAATAAACTCTTACCGCGTTGAGAGCGCAGTAAATTGGAGAGTGGACGAGATGGTTTATGAGGAGTTTCAACTATGTGAATCGGCAAATTTTTTTTGTTTCTTCATTTTGGAGAGTGGACGATCCCAGGGTCTGGTTATTGCCTTGTTGGTCGGTATTGCATTGCGTCCACCTGTTTTAAAGTGTGGATGTAAGGTCGATAGGTCGTGAAGGTATATTGGTTGATTAGTCAATGTTGCTTGTTATTTTATAAATAGTACAGTGGACAGAAATAAATATCAAGTAGTACACTGAAATTGTTAGAACTAATCAACTTAAACAAAAAAATTAGATTTTGATAATCATAAAATGTCCCATCTAGATAATCAAAGTAATTAGTCAATCTCGCACGTAAATTCGTTTGAGCGATAATGCTAAATGAAAATTTCACGCAGCCAATCACTTGATCTGCACCCAACTGGACGGGCTAGGAACTTTTTGATGGACGACGGAGACCATGAAGAAGCCAGGTGGCGCTAGATCCAATGACCCAAGCGTCAAACCTTGTAAACATTTCCCTTCGCACTATACGACCCTCTCCAGATCGGAAGCCCCAACATCCTCTGGTTCATGGAAAATGCACAGGGCAAAATGAGGCGAGACCATTGCCACCGACACCGCGGTCGGGTCCAACTCGCCGCTGACCTTTTATGATAGTTATAACATAATAGATCTGTGCATTTAGTAATTACCAAAATCTTATACCGAAAATCAAAATTTTTAAAAATATTTTTCGATCTGCATCCTGATCTTAATTCTATAAGATTATCGAATAAAAATTAGATTTTGGTAAATTCCCGAATTTACCGATGTTGCTCGCAAAATCCTAATTCATCATTAATCTATTAAATAATAAATATTAACATTTTTTGGTCAAGATCAAATATTAACATTAAACATCAGACAATCGATATAATCCCAAATTTTGTTCGATTTACAATTTTGAAACTCTATATCAAAACTCTAAATCGAACCGTTGGACCTTGGGCCATTAGTCACCCATTATTGGGCAAAAATGGACTCAGGCCCATTAGGCCCAAAAGCCATTGGGTTTTTGGGCCAACTCGTGGCACGCCACGTGGCAGAGCTAGTGGGCAGCTCCGCCACGTGACCGACACGTGACAAACACGTGGCATGCCACGTGGCAAAGCTAGTGGGTAGCTTCGCCACGTGGCAGACAAGTGGCACCACGTGGATGATACGTAGCGCACACGTGATAGCCGGACCTCCCTATAAAAGGGAGAAATAACTGGTGATCAATTTGTACTTTTTCCATTCTGTGATATACACTTCAGAGAACTTTTTACGGATTAGTTCTTGTAGTTCTCAGATTTTGCAAAGTAAGAAAACTCAGATTTTTACGTTTACGTATCCGATGCCTTTGTGATCGTAAACCGCCGCTGACAATATCTCGTTATCCGATCCTGTGTGAAGCACGCTACGACAAGTAAGTCTTGTTATTTATTAATAAATTTATTTCATTAATTAGGAGGTAATTAACTCATAATTATTTGTTAATTATGGGCCCAATTTCTTCAATTGGTATCAGAGCTTGCTTAGATATTGTTTTGGTTGTTATATGATTTTTGAAATCAAGTTTAATTGTGAATATTTGGTTCAAAAATTGAGTTTAATTGTGATTTTTAATAAAAATTACAATCTGGTGTACTTTATTGTAATCAATTTAAAACTAACGGGAATAATTTGAAATTTGTCCTACCACGCCGGCAAAATTCGCGCACGCGCAAAACCTTAAGGTACTAATCTGAAATTTGGCCACCGACTTGGCACCTGCATGTCATAGACTTCAGTGCAATTGTTGGAAACTTTTGGGACTAAATTGAAATTTACCATTTCAATTCAATCCCGAGGAACCCTAATCAGGCATTGGGGGCGATTTTCCCCCAAATCAAATTCTGTCAGAAATCTGACGATTCCGACGTAGTAGATCGACGATAGTCGATTCTCCAGCGTGTCCTCGATGTTACGATACCACTTTCGTGGATCGACGTCGCCGGAAAACTAAGATCAAAGCCGTCGACGCCGGCGAATTGCGGAAGGGAGAAGACAACCCCGACGACGATTCCGGCCATGAGGCGACTAGCGCCAGGTACCAACGAGCTCGCGAGGCCACGGCGAGTCGAACGCGACCGGTGGTGGACGCTGACTCGCCGCCATTTGAGAGCGGTCATAGGAGGGCGATTCGGAGGCGATTTTGTCTTCGTCGTCGGGGAGAGAGAAAGTGAAGGGGCAAAATCTGCGAGGGGCAAAATCATAATTGCACAAATTTTCCCGGATATTTTTATACCCCGGTTCGATTCAATTATAACCGGACGAATTGGTCTGGTTCTTTGTTCGACCGAATTCGATTTTGGCCAATTTTGACTGGACAGAATTTATTTTTATTGGATTTAATTAGATAAATAGTTTTTTATTCAATAAAAATTTATTAAAAAAATATAAGTTATTTTTTTAACTAAGTTTTTGAAATTATTAAGATAATTTCAAGAACTTGAATATTTTTTGAATTTAATTGAATAAATTAATTTTATTCGATTAAAATTCAATTAATATTGATAAAAAATTATAAGTTAATTTTTTAGTTAAGTTTTTAAGATTATTAGAATAATTTTAATAACTTGAATATATTTTGGAATAAGTTCTGAAATATATTGAACAAAATATACAATTACATTTAAGAATCTAGAATTGAACAGATCCTTTGAGTATGTGTTCATCGTTTGATTAAAAATTATGTATTTTTGATCATTGGGTAAATATGTGTATTGACCCAAAAATTGACCTTCATATGTTGCAGATTAACGATGATGAAATATAAGACGGTTGTGTACCCAAACTTTTGTGCACGTGAAATACGTGAAGGCATACTCATGTGTCGCATTTCGAGTCGACAACCAAAGGATGACATGTATGTTCTAATGGAACATATAGAGAATGTTCATCAAATGATGCAGGATTGCATCTGGGCAGGAGGATATGACCATGGAAAGGATTGGCCTTCCATGTTCAGTGATCTTTTGATCTCATTCAGGATTAAGAAAAAAATAGAATTTTTCCTACAACCTGAGGATTGTTCACACAGAGATGCACTGGCGGGGTTAGTCCTTTATTTACAGAATAAAGAACTTCTGGAGGAAATGATCCCCAATCCTCCTATGGAACTACGTAGTGGACGTATGATACATCGCTACTGTAGCCTGGGATACTTTTATAGTTTTTCCATTCCATGTGCGGTGTGAATTTTAGATTCCGCACCTATCCCAATTGTGACTGTTTGAATCCTCTTAGGTCTATAAATGGATCCTTAATGTATTTTAGTATATCTTGTTGAAAGTTTCCATATACATATGTTATTTTTAGGAAATTTTATTTTATACTAGGTATTCATAGAAGCTTTATATACATATGTGTGTATTCAAAACTTCACGTATATCCTTGTATATATAAATAAAAGGCTTGTGAACTTTTTATTATATAATGTGTTTATTTGATTGCTAGTGTTATATCCACTTGTATTTACTATCAAAGAACTTATGATGATTAAAGTTTGAGATTAATTCTTGAAGGGTAATGGAAAACACACCCGTGACCTACTTTAAATTCGAGATTAGTCAAGAACTTTATATCATTCAGAGTTATAACGTATAGTAAATTTGTATCGTATTGCTAATAATGACTCCTTTATGTACTTTTTATAATTCCCGTTAGTTATGTCGATTGCTTCCAAATCAATTGTCGCTAAGCTCAACAAGGAGTTGAAGCTTAATGGTGACAACTGCGATAATTGTAGTATGAAAATACTATATGTGCTAGAAGAACAAGATGTTCTCGAGATGCATCTACAATATTAGTTGAACCTGAGTCAGGTACCACTGCACATCATAAGCGTGATAGTGACGCTTTTAAAGCTTGGAAAAAGAAAAACTCTACTGCTCGTCTCATCTTGCTAAGTGCGATGATGGATGATATTACCAGGCAGTTTCGTGTCTATGACAATACAAAGGACCTTTGGGATGCTCTGAAAGAAAGATTCGGGAGGCTTTCAATCTCGAAGCTACGTGCTTTGACTATAAGATTTGATACTTATAAGAAACGCCCTGATCATTCTATGCAAAAGCATCTCAGGAAAATGTCAAACATGATTGGTGAGCTAATTGAGGCTGGCCACATGCTTAGTAATGAACAGAAAATCCAGGCTGTCATTTGTTCCCTACCTGTGAGCTGGGAACACATGAAAATGAAACTTACTCATGCCGATAATGTTACGACATTTGACGACATGGCCCGCACCTTGAGCTAGAAGAGGATCGCCTCTTAGCTATTAGAGTACACCCTGAAGCCCACATGACTCAGTCTAGTGGCACAGGGAGTAAGAGAATAAGAGGTAAAAAGGGCAAGGGTAAGAAAAACGGAAACAAGAGCAAAGCTGAAAATTCTGGAACTAGTGAGAAAAGTTTCGGAAGAAAGAAAAAAAAGAAGTTTAACATCAAGAAAGTCAGATGTTACAACTGTCAAAGGAAAGGTCATTTCGCCAAAAATTGCATGGAAGAAAAGAAGGTACATCAGATTCACTCATATGTGAGTAAATTATATGTATCTAGTACTGTTCTTGTATCTGAAACTCATCCTATGTGGGTGATTGATTCAGGAGCGACCGACCATGTAACAAAAGATCGTGAAGTATTTGTTGATTTTTTACGGTTGCCGGTAGGAACAAAATATATTTTTGTTGGTAACAACACACGAGTGGATGTTAAGGGTATGGGTACATGTAAATTGAACCTACGTCAAGGACGTATCCTATTTCTATATGATGTGCTGTTTGCTCTAGAAATTTTTCAGAACTTAATTTCTGTTTCAGCCTTGATGGCTTTTGGCTTTCGATTGCTGTTTGAGAATAGTTCTGTACAGTTATTTTTAAAACACGTTTTTTATGGATCTGGTTTTAAATCAGGTGGTTTCTTAATTATGTATGTTGATCAGTTATCAAAATCTTATTTTTTTTCTTAGTCACTAATATGCAAACGTCTCGAGATGACGTTAATTTGTGGCATTCTAGATTGGGCCATATTGGTCAAGATCGCATGAATCGTCTAGCTAAGGCAGGAATATTAGGTAATTTAGATAAAGCTATTTTACCTACATGCAAACGATGTCTAGAAGAAAAATTGATAAGAAAATTATTTGGTAAAGGAACTAGAGCCACCTTTCCACTGCAGTTAATTCATTCTGATGTTTGTGGTCCAATGAATGTGAGGGCTAGACATAGAGCGTATTACTTCATCATATTTATAGACGACTATAGTAAGTATGGTCAAGTCTATTTGATTTCTCATAAATCTGAAGCATTTAGTTGTTTCAAGATTTTTATGAATTTCGTGGAGAATCAACATGATCAAAAGATTAAGGTCTTACGAACAGATCGTGGCCATGAGTATCTTTCGAATGAATTTAATACTCTGTGCTAAGAAAAAGGAATTGAACATCAGTTGTCCATTCCTTATACACCTCAACAAAATGGGGTAGCAGAAAGAAGGAATAGAACCCTTCTTGATATGGTTAGATCTATGATGGTTGAGATAAATTTGCCTATATCATTTTATGGAGATGCGCTCCTTACTGCCATATATGTTCTAAACTGAGTCCCCTCTAAATCTGTCGCCACCACCCCTTACGAAATATGGACAGGTCGAAAACCTGATCTAAGCTACTTAAGACCATGGGGGGTGTGCGTCTTATGTCCATTCTACCTCTAGTTCTTTCGGTAAATTAGGACCGAGAGGTAGAAAGAGTGTCTTTATAAGATACTCTGAAGTATCAAAGGGATACGTTTTCGTAGGTGAACTCGAAAATGGACAAGTGATAGAATTTGAATCACGAGATGTCACATTTTTGAAAAATGATTTTTCGAAATTGGGAGACGTAAGTAGTGATCTTACGTTATACGAAATTGATAAAGCAGAATCATCTGGATCGCTCCAACCGAGTGGCAGAATTTTAGAGAAAAAATCAAGTTTTTCTATCTCAAAACGATCCGGTAGTTCACGATCCAAGTGTCAGTACATTTCCAAATTTCAGTGGGAGTATGAATTATCCCTTTAGTGGGAGTACTATTCCTGGTTATTATGAATATATTAGAGATGTTTATCAAAACGGTGAACTTCGTAGAACCAAAAGAACTAGCATTCCACGCAAACGATTTGAGGTTGAATGCGCTGCTAATGCTTTCTTGGCATCATTGAAAAATAACAATGGTCCGTGTGAAATTCTTTTGGCAATCCTACAAGATGAGAATGAACCCAAGAATATTTATGCTGCTCTATCATCTCCTGATAAAAATGAATGGATTAATGCAATGGAGGAAGAGATGGCTTCGATGAAGAAAAACCATATTTGGGAATTGGTTGATCTGCCTAGTGGACGTAGGGCAATTGGGAACAAGTGGGTTCTCAAGATTAAGCGTAAAGCAGATGGCTGTATCGAAAGGTACAAAGCTCGCTTAGTTGCCCAAGGATTCAAACAACAGGAAGGAATAGACTATGAGGAGACTTTTGCACATGTTGTGAGATTTACATCCATTAGGATAATTTTGGCTATGGTGGCAAATTTAGACTTTGAGCTACATCAAATGGATGTTAAGACTTCTTTTCTCAATGGAGAATTGGATGAAAAAATCTATATGATTCAGCCAGAGGGCTACATCCAAAAAGGCTTGCGAACGTAAAGTTTGCAAATTGATGAGATTAATTTATGGTCTTAAACAGTCTTCTAGACAATGGTACATTCGCTTTCATAATACGATCATGTCACATGATTTTAAAATGATAGACGAAGACCATTGTTTCTATTTGAAATATTCGGATAATAAGTTTGTCATTATTACACTGTATGTAGATGACATACTGATAGCTGAAAATGACAAGGGATATCTTAATGAGCTCAAAGTTTGGTTTTCATCCAACTTTGAAATAAAAGATATGGGTGAAGCTAATTACATTCTCGGAGTTAAGATTACGAGAAATTGCTCGAAAATGCTATTATCTCTTTTACAAGAGACATATATCTATAAAGTAGTAGAGTGATTTAATTGTAATAATAGTAATCTCAAGTTTGTCCCAATTGCCAAAGACCATCATCTTAATAAAAATATGTGTCCTATAACAGCTCAACAGAAAAGGGATATGATAAAATCCCTTATGCTAATGCAGTTGGTTGTCTGATGTATGCAATGTTGTGTACAAGACCAGATATTTGCTATGCTGTCGGTATAGCTAATAGATATCAGTCTAATCCAGGTCAAGCACATTGGAAAGCAGTTAAGGAAATTATGAAATACTTGAATACGACTGCAGAATACTCACTGGTTTATCAAGGTCAAGACCTGATATTGAGAGGTTACACCGATGCTGATTGAGATGGTGATGTGGATGAGAATAAATCTACATTTGGATATATCTTCATGCTTGACGGAGGTGCTATTTCGTGGAGTAGCAAGAAACAAAAATATATTTCTCTGTCAACTATGGAAGCTGAGTACGTTGCTTCTGCGGCAGCTGTACAAGAAGCAGTACGGTTGAAGAGATTTCTAAACCATTTATCCCTAACCAACTCAAAAGAACCAGTTAGCTTATTTTGCGATAATCAAGCGTCAATAGCTTTTGCTAAGGATCCTAGATACCATAGCAGAGCAAAGCGTATTGACATTAAGTATCACTTTGTTAGGGATATGATTGTACATAAGGAGGTCAGCATAAAACATATGCCTACGCAAGATATGATGGCAGATCCTATGACCATGGTTGTATCCAGAGATGTTTTTGAAAAATACGTCAGATCTCTAGGTTTGCGTAGATGCTGATATTTTTGCACATGTTATAATAAAGTAGTTGTTCAATATAACATGGTTGTTCTGGCAATACGAATGTGTGAATATTATTTTGGAAAACATTTATCAGAGCATGTGAGACAGAAAAGTAACCCACTCACAGGGGTGTTTACCTCAGTGGGAGTCAACGAGTTGATTCCTTGTTGAGATGAGGCAGTTTTAAGAACATCATTATATTGAGTGCCTGTTCTAAAATATTTATGCCGTCTTGCTTAACTACAAGAGAAGTTCTTGTTAAAGTGCGAGATTTGTGAAAATGCATGCATCTGTTGCTGCATTGGATTTTTTGTAAATCCAAATGATAAAAAATAAGTAGAACTTATCATTAATCTGTCTATATAGCCTAGAGCAATTTTTAGTAAACTAAAGTCGTTGTTCAGTAAAACATCAAGACTGATGCTCTAGTATGATGTTACATTATGAATTACATGCGCTTCTTTTAAAAAAAGAAATGAACATCATAAAACGTGGACTGTACCATGCTTGCTTTGTCGACCAATGGATGGGAAATCATAAAGTGATTTCTGTTTCCTTGGTGTGAGACCAATTTCGAAAAATATATTTTTTCAATATACTATCCTCATGATCCTCAACGTATTTTGAAAATATAATTCTGTGCTGCTAGCTTGGAAAGTCTATGAAAATATAATGATTCATTATTCGACCTAGCAAGACTGACTAGAAAAGCAGGCTTTATCATGATGGAAGAAATACTTATAAAGGAGAAGGTTCATCATCGATCACATTCCTAAGTTTCGTTGTTCAATGGTGCGCACCTATTGTGTTGAGAGCAATACAATATTGAACACGATTAAATTGTTTGAAATCACATATGCAAACAATGGAATATGAGATGAAACCTAGGATAAGGCATACCTTACGTAATGAGAATGTCGAGATGCTATCATTCAAGTAGCCCGTGTGTGTGTGCTCTTGAGTTTAGCTACGTACACTCGATGTATACTGGTCGCACAAAATTTTTGCTGAACATAATCTGAGACATTGTTGATTATGATCAATAATGTGTGAGTGAGAGATGTTAGACCTTGGGCCATTAGTCACCCATTATTGGGCAAAAATAGACCCAGGCCCATAAGTCATTGGGCTTTTGGGCCGACACGTGGCACGTCACGCGGCTGACACATGGCACGCCACATGGCAGAGCTAGTGGGTAGATCCGCCATGTGGCCGACACGTGGCATGTTACGTGGCAAAGCTAGTGGGTAGCTTCGACACGTGGCAGACAAGTGGCGCCACGTGGATGACACGTGGCACACAAGTGAGAGCCGGACCTCTCTATAAAAGGGAGAAACAACTGGTGATCAATTTATACTTTTTCCATTCTGTGATATATACTTCAGAGAATTTTTTACGGATTAGTTCCTGTAGTTCTCAGATTTTGCAAAGTAAGAAAACTCGTGGAAATCATTTACGTATCCGATCCGTTTGTGATCGTAAACCGCCGGTGACAATATCTCGTTATCCGATCCTGTGTGAAGTACGCTACAACAAGTAAGTCTTGTTATTTATTAATAAATTTATTTTATTAATTAGGAGGTAATTAACTCATAATTATTTGTTAATTATGGGTCAAATTCCTTCACGAACAAAATAAACATGCTAAAAGAAATTTTTGTTTATTTGAGATTTTGATAAGTATATTAGTATTTACTGAAATTTTACCAAAATTGATATTCACCAAATTTCTCAGAAATTATCTGAGAATTCAATCCTGATTACAGATATCTTGTTTCAACCTCTAGATTTTTGTAAAATTTACCGAATACCAATTATAGTTGCACATGCTAATTGAACACATGGTTGAATCAGATAGACCTGGCCATTGCTAGAATCTGATTCGTCAAAAATTTGATTTGATTTGTTCAAAATTTGATTCGTCCAAAATTCGATTCGAATTCGTCATGAGATGTATTGAATATGATTCATGATTGCTATAATTCGTCGAACTGGAGAATTTGATTCGAATTCCATTCGAGTTCAATTTGTGTCAAATTTGATTTGAATTTGTGTATATTATGTAAAAAAATAAAAAATAGTACTTATTAGAAAGATGGAAAACATGGGGGAAATTTTTAAACACTAAACCTTAATTTTGATCCTTAATTTTTGAACCTTAATTTATTTTTTTCCCTAAAAATGCTACACACGATTTAAAAAATAGATTTTTTTTGTATTAAAAAAAATTGAATTTTTCAGAATTTTTTTCAAAAATATTTCGGAAATTTTGAAAATTTGCCAGTTTATGAATTATTTTATTAGATATTAACATTAAAGAAATAATTTGAATTCAATCTAAATTTGATTCGAATTTGAAGAATCATAATTGGTATTGAATACAGTTTAAGGTTTTGATGAATTCGAATTTAGCCCAATTCGAACTGTGATCAGGTTTAGAATTAGTGGGTGGATACAGTATAAATCATATTATACCAAATAGGGAAATTTTGGAAAAATGTCGATACCTGATGGGAACCCGAGCTCGGATAGTTCCTCGGATAGTCGCCTACAACGGATGGATGGGTAAGTCCTGACCATTGTGTTACTCTTGTGATCAAATAGGATCGCCCGATTGTTTGTGAAGATGAACAAGTTCCCGTCTGTGTTGAGGAAGACAAATGGGTAAAGATTGTTGTCTATGACTTCGTCCCTGGTTTGGGAAAGGAATGGCAGGTCGAAAAAACCCAAAACTGAAGCTTTTGGGTAGATAACAAAAACTTTACCCACTAACATTGAAAATAAAACAAATTGTATTTATAACGTAATAGATAACAAACCAAGTTACACAAGGAAAGGGTTTTTCCCTAGCCGAATCAAGTGTCTAACCAAGTTAGATCCCTTTATGGCATCGCGAATCATCTGAGAATATAGTGTATTTTTATCTATAAATTCACGGACGATTGCTCTCTCTCTTTATGTATTTTATCTATTTTATAAATCAATTGCAAAAATTAGTAAAAAAATAAAGAGGGGATAAGCATAATAATTGAGATAGTGTAGGGTAGTATACAAATTTTAAAATGACCTTCCTTTAGGTGCATGAAAAACTGATGGAGTATTCATAAAAATTAGAGATTCATTGGGAAAAGCTCCTTTTTTTCTACTTTAGCTTAATACCAATTGAGATAGTGTAAAGTAGTATACAATTTTTATTTGGGCAAATTACCCTCACATCCCTGTACTTTGGTCACCCTCCTCCTAGGGTCCCTGACTTTTGAAAAATGATTGTCCCGTCCCTAAGTTTTGATGATAATAGACTCTCGGGTCTCTGGAGCCGGAATATTTCTTTTTCTCCGGTGAACCCCCACCTGAAATGACCAAAATACCCTCCCACTTAAAAAAAAATCTAATTAGAGAAAAAATCAACTCAAAAACACCAACCCAAAAAATACAACCTAGAAATAAAATCAAACTAACAAAAAAAAATAACACTCCAAATACAAACAACATCAACTAAACCATAATCTCGTTAATTTCTATCTAATAATTTCAGTTTGTCTCTTTCCTGAAAATTTGAAGCGTGTAAAGCAAAAAGTTAACATAGTTAAAGTTCACAAATCTAAGCCACAAATCGAAACCATGGAAACTTAAGGCATAAATCTATGGTTTTCCATGGAAAGGTCATCGCTTTCCTCGTATCCCCCTTTGTTCCAATCGATTTTGGTCCCAATCAATAGCCGACAAGAAGGCGGAGCAAGTTTTAGTGTCGGTTTTCTTGAGTCCCACAAATCGACGAAGAAGAAGAAGTACTAGGAGTTGTTCCCAAAAATCCAGAGACGACGACGATCTGTCACCGGCCGATACGAACCAGATCGGACGACCGCCGCGACAGAAGTCAGAACTTCTACGTCGGCGGTTAATGCTGGCGATGAAGTCGGATCTGCTGAAGCCTAAGCTTGACCAGATCCGGAGTCCATCGACGAAGTCACGCTCCAAAGTTAGAGAAGGAGGTCAAGGAGCGGATCAAGCTACGCGCCAGGTGATCAGTGCCTCCTGCTCCTCCCCTAACCTCCGGCACTCAATCGCTTCACGACGCTCAATTGCTTCACGGCGCCACTGTTCACCAGATTTCTTCGTCGGCTCTCCGGCCGTCGTTCGTCGAGCAGGGAGGTCGTCGTTCTCTGCCGCCGCTCGTGGGCCTCGTGTAACCAGGAGGATGGGCGGGGTTTGTTCGAGACGGCGATTCTGGGTGGTTAATTGATTTAGAGATCTTGTGGGTTCAAGAATTAACAAGTTAGTGTTACTGTTTTGATTTGAGAATGATGATGTTTGTTATTTAATTGATCAGAAGTGTTGTTGATGTTCTTAATTTCTGGGTTTGGTGTTCATAGTATTCAAAGGTTAGAAGATGATATTTTTTTGTTTTTTTGTTTAAGGGTATTTTGGTCATTTCAGGTGGGATTCACCGGAGAAAAATGAATATTCCGGCTCCAGGGACCCGAGAGTTATCATCAAAACTTAGGGACGGGACAATCATTTTCCAAAAGTCAGGGACCCTAGGGGGAGGGTGACCAAAGTAAAGGGATGTGAGGATAATTTGCCCTTTTTATTTTCATTGGGAAGTATTTGTTCGGAGAATGTGATATTGGTGGAGGAGGAGAATTAATTACATCAACAACTGTCCAAGTTATCCGGTCCTGGATATCAGGCAAAAATAACCAAATTCGTAAATTTGAAACTTATTTCAATAACTATTTCTTTAGCATAAATAACTTATCATAATGACTATTTCATTAAACTTAACATCTTTGATTAAACATAAAATCTAAAGTCCAAGGAGAACCACTGACCACCCATGTCATTCAAAAGAAATCTGATTAAACATACGCCTCGGAAAGAAAACTGAATACAATCGGAAAAAAAAACCATTGTTATTTGAGGAGAACCACTTACCACCCATCTATTCGCATCAGGGGATGCTTGAACTAAAAGGTTGCAACAACTTATTATAATAACATAGTTCATACAAACTCTAAGAACGACTAATAACAACAAGTTATAAAAATGATACTACTTTTGGGGTTTATAAATTGAATAACTATGTCATCTTTGAATATATTGACTTCCTGAGTATAAGGAATATCAATTACTCCGTTTCTCTTAAGGATGGTCTGAAGTCTTTTATCATCTGTGGTAGTAGTAGTCTTGTGGGCTGCCTTCTTCTTTCTGAAGAGAGCAATAGATTATGCAAAGTTAGCAATATAATCGTAAAATTGTGAAACAAATACAAAAAGAACTAGCAAGAAACTGTCAGAACCTTCTCACACTACCCTTTCCACCGGAGCGAACGGCAGAACCAAACATTTTAATAAGCTTCTCTACTTCATCTGCATCAGTCCCAACCAAAATGAATCAGAACAATCTACTAAAAGTTCCAACCACTCACTCAACACACTCTATCAGGGACAAGTGAAAACAACCTATGATGAAAAACCGACGCAATACACACAACAAAATGAATCAATCGAAATAGGAAAAAAAATTACCATTAAGTTCACACTCCTCCCGCACCAATCCACTAACATCGAAAAGAAAACAAATTGTATTCATAACGTAATAGATGTAACAAACCAAGTTACACAAGGAAAAGGTTTTTCCCAGCCGAACCAAGTGTCCAACCAAGTTAAATGCCTTTATGATATGAATCAGGGGTTCGTATCACTTTATAGCATCGCGAATCATTAGAGAAAATAGTATATTTTTATCTATTTTATAAATCAATTGCAAAAATTAGTAAAAAAAATAAAGAGGGGATAAGCATAATAATTGAGATAGTGTAGGGTAGTATACAATTTTTAAAGTGACCTTTCTTTAGGTGCATGAAAAAATGATAGAGTATTCATAAAAATTAGAGATTCATCGGGAAAAGCTCCTTTTTTCTACTTTAGCTGAATACAAATTGAGATAGTGTAAGGTAGTATACAATTTTTATCTAACAAAATAACCTAAGTAAAATTAATAATTTTGATTGGATAGAAAGAGGTAACATGGGATAATAATATTTAAAATTAGGAATTGGGAGCATCTTAGAAAAAAATTACCTTACTCCCCACTTTGAGCACTACTAATGAGAAGGTAGGATGGAGTTTATAGGATTTTTCATCCTACCACCGTATATTTAAAATAAAAGATTTGTATATTAGGTGAGTTGATCAACTGGTTTTTTCATTCAATTTGATACAAGATTTTACATTTCAACTCTCTTTTTTCAGATATTAGAAAATTAATAAATAGATTCATAACAGATAAAATAAAATACAAAAAATTGAAGTAAAATTTTCTATTAGTGCTTGGTTATTTCCTAACAGATGAAATTTAATTTAGCAAATAATGTTTTAAACCAATGTAGTTATAATATCTTGATTTTGTTTTCATATTATTTATCCTACTCGTTTAAAATTGGAGAGTGCACAAATTTACTTGTCAATTATTGATTGATAGGTACATACCAAGTTCGTTAGGACTACCATAAAATTTCTCTTTCTGTACCGCCTGAGAGTCATAAATTTGTTGAACCGGTAATCAACGATGGTATCAACTCCTAAACTAATCCTTTTCCTAACTTTTACATAGAAACAATTCGATATTGATACTGATATACCATGGCCGGACCCCGAATTACAATATAATGAGTTTTTAGATGATATAAAATAATGATTCAGTGTGATGGAAGGTCTATGGGTTGTTAATGGAATATTGCTTGACTAGTCAGTGTTGCTTCTTACTATTTTACAAATAGTACGATGGAAGGAATTCAAATAAATAGTACATTAAAATTGTTAGGACCAACCCACGAAGCAACTAAAAAAAATTACATTTTGAGAATCATAAATTGTCTCATCTAGATAACCGAATCGGAGTTATTACTTAGTACAACTTAATAAATTTTATTTGACGAATAACCCACATGAAAAATTCACCATGTCAAATCACTTGATCTGGACCCAAATGGAAGGGGTAGGAACTTTCCGATGGATAACAAAGACCATGAAGAAGTCGGGCGGCGCCAAAACTGGCAACAGCGGCGTCAAAACTTGGACCTCGTAAACATTCCCTTTCACACTGTGCGCCCCTCTTCGGATCAGAATCTTGAACATCCTCTTGTTCATGGAAAACATATGGGTGGCAAAAGGCAACCAGACCATCGCCATCGAGACCGTGGCTGGGTCCAAGGCACCGATGACCTAGAACTGCACAGCGAGCAGATTCCCGTAGCCAACTATTGTGGCTGTCAGTCCGGGAGACATTATCCTGGGGTGGAGAGGATCAAAGGAGGAGTCATGTAAGAGGGGTGGAAAGCCTCCGGGCGCAGCTCCGCCAGAAATAGCACTCCGGTGAAGTTGTAGTACATGTGAGGGTTGCTCCCAACGACCAGAATGCTCGTCGGGAAGAAGAAATGAGATAGAGTGGTATAGCCTTGGCATCGCGGTTGGGTTCTGAACCTCGAATCTCAAGCCTGTAGGGTTTTCCGGACGATACCTACAGCGTGATTTAATGGTAGTTATAACCATTATAGCTCTGTGTTTTTAGTAAATACCGAATTTTTTTACTGAATACCCATGTTATAAAAAGATTCTACGATCTTGATCCCAAACTTAATTCTCTAGGACTATCAAATACAAATAGATTTCCGAATTTACATTGGCGAAATCCTAATTCATAATTAATCTATTAAATATTAAATATTAACATTAAACATCGAAATAATCTCCAAATTTTGTTTGACACAGAGTTCGAAACCCTACATTGAAATTCTCAATCGGAAAAATCAACATGGTATAAGAAATATATGTATATGGTTTATTTGGGATTTTGATAAAAATATTGGTATTTATTAAAATTATTCCGAAAATTGATATTAACCAAATTTCTCAGAAACTCTCTGCCAAATTGTAACATGTTGAATAAGGAAGCTCCGGATCGATGATGTGGCATTTTATGGTTGGTTGATGGTTAGCGCGGGAAAGTGTTGCAGATTGATGAGTTGACGTTTTGTGATTGGCTGATGGAAGGCGCGGGAAAAATGTGTTTGTTTAGCTGGTTTAGTTGGGCAGCGGGAATCTGGTAGAATAGAGTCCATTGGGCTTATGATGTAGTTCTGGGCTTGAGTATAAATAGAAATATACAGATGTATAGGAACTATTCTGGAACTTTTACAATTGCTAATAGAAGCAGACGTTCCTCTTCTTCCTTCTCTCTTCTTTCCTCTCCCTCTCTTTTCTACCAAACTACGTTCCTTATCTTCTTGATATAAGCAAGGACATTACACAAATTCAATCTCGATTACTGATATCCTGATCCCAAACTCCAATGACCGGAAATTTAACGAATACCAAGTTTCATTTGCACATCCCTAATTGCATGCATGGATTGAACTAGTGGGCGTCCGATTACCTATGATATGAAAAACATATTCTGCCAAATATGGAAATCTTATTGGTATCAATTTGTTAGCGTACACAAATTTTGGCACCTGACGGGACTCAGCACAAGCCTTCGTCCAAGCTCCCAACCCGCTGCGCCTGAAACATCGCCGGTTAGAAGCAACTTCATGTCCCCCATGATTTAGCCAACGGCATCGTTTCCATCTCCCATTCCAGGTTCGGGTCGTTTATGTTCATCCTCGCACAAGTACTCAACGCCTCCACAAAAATATCATTGGTTGCTTTAGTGTAGGGTCCTCTTGGTGCACCACCACATACAAGCAGTGTTGTTAAATATCTGGTATAGTGCCGGTATACCGCTATTGCGTATCAGAAATTTGGGTTGCTGCTACGAAAGCCGATGCGATATGGCAATTTCGTTACGCGTCAGAATATCGCCGATTTCTGCTATACCGGTATAACCGGTATACCTGAAATAGCAGAAATTGTATATTTTTTTGATTTTAGGCTATTAATCAGGAAATATAATTATGGTAGGTCTTAATTGAAAAAAATATAAGCATATTAAGGAAATATCTTATTGCATATTTACCTTTTGAGATGTCTTTTACACTGTTTAGGTCGGGTCTGGATTGGGCACGGAATGCTCAGATTCCGAACCGTTCGGAATGAAGACACGCGGAGATTTTTTTACAAACGCGCTAAAATACGGGGACCAAAATGAAAAAAACCACGCACAAACGCAGGCCGGATACAAATGCCATTATCGCATAACTGTGCATGCCAATATCACATAACTGTGCATGCCACTATCACATAACTGCGCATGCCGGTGTGACCTTTTTGCAAAAATGCTAAAATATGGGGGACCAAAATAAAAAAAACCACGCGCGCCATTATCATCAACGGGGACTTGCCACTGTCAAAAATACACATGCCATTATCACATAACTACGCTTGCCACTGCGGTCCCCTTTCACTCCAAACCGTACGGAATCGATTCCTTCACTCCGTGCTCAATCCACTCCCGTTTAGGTCTCTACATATAGTTGTTGAAAATATTGATTCTGAAGATTCAATTGAAGAAGTCGAAGGATATGTCTTACTGTCTGAAAATGAGGATAATGATTATATTGGGGAAGAGGATAATGATTAGATCTTTTATCACTAGTTATAATTATGAATTATTAATTATTTTGAACTATTGAGATTTTGAGTTAGAATAATAATTTTAGTTTATGTTTTTGACTTTTTAAAGCAATGCAACTATGCATCATGCTTTATTTTTTGAGATTTTGAGTTTATGTTAATCACTTATTTTAATTTCTGTTTATGCAATTTTTTTTGTGTGCATCATGCTTTATTTCATTTCATATATACTTATTTATTTTAATTTCTTTGCGGTTTCCGCTATTTTCCCGTTACGCTATCCGCTATTTCTCATATTGAATTTTTGGTGTTCCGCTATTTTCGCGAAACGCTATTTAATAACACTGCATACAAGAACCTCCACGACAATGGTTTGTCGGGAATTTCGAGAAATTGATGCAAAACGAGGAGCTAACGACCTCTAGCTTCCTATGCGAAAATGTCATTTCAGAGTTAAGTATTGTCGAGTGATTAATTTCAATTGTGTATTTTTCATTCCGTTTGGTTCGTATTTCTTGTGTGCGAATATGTTAGAGAAGATTATTTTCAAGTGTAAGTATTTTTCTATTGAATTTTTCATGTACAAAGGGGTATGTTGAATTACGCAAATTATCTACAAAAGAATGCGAGTTACACACCATCAGCCAAGTTGGTCCCGGAAAAAAGATTTTATAAATTCCTAAGCATATTTTTTATGTATTTATAAAGCAGATGATTTGCTATATTTGTGGTATATAAGCAAACTAACTAATCTAAATTCGAATCAAATCAAACAGCACGATAATAATAAACTCTCACTACTGAATTTTAACACGACTTTGATACTAGAACTCAAACTAAAAATCTCGGATTAAATTACGCCGTGGATAGATCGTATTGTCATATATTTCCTCACCCTTCCCAAACAGCCACGAGCCCATCAATGTCACGGACCGAGCCCAATCTACACTCATGAAGCCCAAAACTCAAAGCCCGGCTCAGGTTCCTCTCTTCTTCTAAAACCAATAAAGCGCCCGCAAACAAACCTAGCTATATAATAAAATTTTATTTCGTGTACCCCTAAACTTCTAAGGCTTCTCATCGGAACCGGACGTCGTCGTATCATCCCCAAACCTTGTCACGGTAAGGGCGGGCCCTCTCCTTGCAGTCATTTCTATTACTGAAATCAAATTTTTATTGTGTTTTTTCGCCATCGCTCTCACTGACAAGAAGAGTTTCCTGTTTAATTGCTATTGGATATAATTGGTTTTCGATATTAGTTGATTGGTGTTAGAGTGTGAACTATATACTCGTAGAGATAGTTATTTAGTTGTGCGTATTGTGTCGGTTTTTTGGCACTTTTGGTAGATTTTTGTGATTCATTTTTCTAGTGCTTGATGCAGATGAACAGGGAGAAGCTAATGAAGATGGCCGGTGCGGTTCGCACGGGTGGGAAGGGTAGTGTGAGAAGGTGCTGAAACTTTATAGTTATATTTTCTGTCCAGGGTTTGCTTGAACTTTATAGTTGTGTGTATGTGTTTCAGTTGAGGATTTAGTGCGGATAGCTGGGTTTAGGTTTTTTTTTTTTCCAAAATGTTAATTTGATACTACCATTGTTGTTGGAGAATTACATGTTAAAAGTTTCTTTTTTGTGTTTGTTTCACAATTTTATGGTTTCATGTTGGAACTTCGAAACTGATATTTGATGCTCTGCTCAGAAAGAAGAAGGCAGTCCACAAGACTACTACCACTGATGATAAAAGACTCCAGAGCACTCTTAAGAAAATAGGGCTAGATGCTATTCCTGCTATTGAGGAAGTCAATATATTTAAGGATGACATCGTTATTCAGTTTATAAACCCCAAAGGTACTATCTTTTTATTATTTGTGCATATTGTTTTCATTTAAAGTTTATATGGTCTTTGTTATTACAATGAGTTGTTGCATCCTTTCAGTTCAAGCATCCATTAATGCCAATACATGGGTGGTCAGTGGTTCTCCTCAAACAAAGAGTACGTTTTTGGCTTTGTTTGAATGACATTTGGAGACGAATTCTTCTTGTGGTTTCTTTCTTATTTTTGATTGTCTTGCCTTTTTCTATTCTCTGCAGAATTGCAAGATATTCTTCCTCACGTTCTTGGGCAGTTGGGTATGTGGTTTAACATGTTATTGCTCTTGTTAAGTTGTTTAGACTTTATGTTTAATCAGATTTTTTAATTTTAAAGAAATAGTCATTAAGATATGTTGTCAAATAGTTTTTAAAATAAGTTTTTAGTTTACGAATTTGGTTGTTTTTGCTTGATATCCAGGCCCGGATAACTTGGAAAACCTGAAAAAGTTGGCTGAGCAGATTCAGAGGCAGGCACCAGGGGCCAGTGCTACTGCAAGTGTGGCACAAGAGGATGAGGATGACGATGAGGTGCCTGAGCTTGTGGCGGGGGAAACCTTTGAAGCTGCTGCCGAGGAGGTTCATGCAGCTGCATAGGCAGATTCAGTGTAATCTGTTGTGCTGCTACATCTTCTCATTGCATTACTCTTTTGCCAGTTTCTCTGCCCATCTATTGTTCTATGTGATATTTTGAACAGCTTACTCTGCAAAGTTTTCCGATTGCTCGTCTTTCCATGGTTAAGTTTTTATTATAGCCAACAGTTTTTCTAAACCGGTGAACATTGCAAGAAAGCGTTTTCCAACTTGAGCCCTTCTACTACTCCGGCGTTTGATTAACATAACCAGCTTAACAAGTCTTAACAGCGTGTCATACGCTGATCCATATATTCGATTCCATTATCCGAATAAGGAGGAAGATAACATCGGCATCGTCGAATTGAAGCATGTTCGAGGTGGACGTGGCGGTGGCAGAGTTCTTGGAGACCGTCAGAGGGTGCTCCGGCTACGTGATCACAGTCCTCGATAGAGTCACAGATTCAATAAAACAACAATGAAGTCATTAAGCCTTTTGGATAGAAACAACATTCACCAAGAATGAAAAACCAGAGTGAAGTTAACCAGTAGAATTTTAAACGTTAGCAAATAATTCGAGCTCTATTACACGACGGGGGGGGGGGGGGGGGGGGGGAAGGATTCCCACAGTAAGTACAAGGATGCGATGTTGCCCTGTTCATAAATGGTTCTGGTTGCCCCTAAACATTGCAAGACAAAAAAAAAATAACGGGGAAAATATTTAAATACTTGAATTTGAGAGGGCCAAAATCTAAAACAAGCAAGCTGGCTAAGTTGTCTGAGTTAGGCAGGGGCGCATGTACGGAAGATTTGGATCCATTATTTGAACAAGCCCAGAGGAAGATCTTGATCGGTACCTAAGTCAATGTCAACTCTCTTGTCAAATGAATAAAACAAACTCAAGGTCAACGCTCTTACCAAACGAATAAGATAAACTCAAGGTCGACGAGTCACAAGTGCAATGAAACCCGGGCCTGATGATTGCTGCAATGCCCATCACTGGAAGTCATTCTTCGAGCTTAGGCCCACTTTAAAGGAAGTTGTCCAAACTTCTCAAGGATCTGCGAGAGTAATTTTTTTTATACCGCTTGATATCCGGCGCAGGGGCCAACTAAAAGATGACAAAAATTTTCTAACAAATATTTTTTCTGGATTTGAATATTGAGCATCCGACAAGTGATTTACATCATATACTGCTAGGCCAAATGTTGATTAGTCTAGGGTTCTTATACAAATTTTATCATTTTGGGCAATCCTGTGATTGAATATGAGATAGATACTCTAATATTGCAGATAAGAATTTTGTTTTCCTGGTAATGATTGCAGACGAGAAAGTAATTTCCGGATATTATCTTAAAATTCTGCTACTCGGGACATATACATGGTCGTGACTCCGTCTGTGCTTTTACTGGTATGTGTATACGCCTTTCCACTTTTAGTGTATCTGATGTAATAATTGATCATCTCTATGATTTGACTTAATATTGATTTAGGGTCGAAGGACCTACAAGTAACATTTAACTTTCTTTCTTTTTGGTTTGTACTATTTGATTCCTATTTATTATACCTACTAATCTAGATTCGAATAGGGTTAAAATTTTTGAAAAATGTCAAAGTTCTTCGAACAAATATTTAATATTGTTACGTTTTTAGAATCTGAATAAAAGAAAACAAGGTAATTCATTTAACTAAATCACAGGGATTACGTCTCCATGAAGTTGCTAATGCCGGTTGTTTAGGTTTCCTCTATCATTTGTGCTTAACTGGAACTCTTATGTTCCGTTTCATTAGATATATTAAAAATGACTAAATATAGACCATGTAAACTCGATGATTAACTTGAGATGAGTTATTATAATTTTGAGCAAGTTGTTATGGTGAAATCTGTAGCAAAGCACCGTAAGAGAAAAAGAATAAACGCCAATAGACATTTGGCCTAACGACATAGGCGTAACATGATTTCACGGAGGTTTAAGTTTCAATAACAGGTGTAATTGTTGGTTTGTGAATGAAGGCCCAAAAGCCCAAAGGCCCAAAGGGAAGTTGGAAGGTTGCAATCCCACATTGAATAGAGCAAGGAGGATTTCCTTGTTTATAAGGAATTCCTCTCCTTACCTCTCAACTTGATTGACTACCCAAAAGGCTGACCCACCGCTTGCTTCGCACCGTCCGAGCACGTGCACGTGCGCATTGGATGCAGGTCGCAATGGATGCAACTCAGCGAGTCCTTCCAAGTAACTGCGATGATCGAAAAGCTCCCCCTGCTCTGGAAGGACTTCAAGAGCTACCTCAAGCACAAGAGGAAGGACATGGGCCTACAAGACCTGATCGTGAGACTTAGGATCGAGGAAGACAACCGAAAGTCCGAAGTCAAGCAAGGCAAGGCCAACCCTGAGACCACCGTGCACCTCGCCGAGGGAAAAGGTAGCAAGAAGAGGAAGAAGTCCGGGGATAAGCAAGAGAAGCAAGAGCCCAAGAAGAAAAAGAAGATCAAGGGCGACTGCTACAACTGCGGCAAACCCGGACACATGGCTAAGGACTGTCGCCAGCCGAAGAAGGACGACCAAGGAAAGGCTGACATGGCTGAAAGATTTGTCCCAGATGGATCTGTCAGTCGTGGTGTTTGAAGCCAACCTGGTGGATAATCCGAGAGAGTGGTTCGGGTAAGGTGGTCCGCAACGTGGGAAATCATGGGAAACTCCGCAACGTCCAAGATCGTCGGTTTGGGTAAGGTGGTCCTGAAGCTGACCTCATAAAAGGAACTGACCCTCAAGGATGTGCTGCATGTCCCGGACATCCTCAAGAACTTAGTTTCCGGCTCACTGTTAAGCAAAGCCGGTCTTAAGCTTGTATTTGAGGCTAATAAGTTTGTACTGACCAAAGTGGGTCAATTCATAGGAAAGGGTTATCTAGAAAGGGGGCTGTTTAAGATGAATGTAATAACTGTACATCGCACCTTTAACGGTAAAAATAAAGTTAACGCTTCTTCTTACTTGGCCGAGTGTTCTAATTTATGGCATGGTAGATTAGGACACGTAAATTTGAACTCGCTAAGAAAGTTAGTAAGTTTAAATTTATTACCGAATCTAGAGTTTAACCCATCCGATAAATGTGAAGTATGTGTGGAGGCTAAAATGACCAAAGAACCTTTCTATTCGGTGGAAAGAAGTACTACGCCTTTAGAGTTAATTCATACGGACACTTGCGATATGAAACACGTGCAAACTAAAGGCGGGAAGAAATACTTCATCACATTTATCGATGATTGCACGAGATACTGTTACGTATATCTCATAAAGGGCAAAGACGAATTTAAGAGATATAAGAATGAGGTTGAAAATCAACTCAGCGTGAAAATCAAAATGATCCGAAGTGATCAAGGAGGAGAATATGTAGCTCCGTTTGAGGAACTCTGTCAAGAATATGGCATTATTCATCAGACGATTGCTCCATACTCACCTCAATCGAATGGCGTAGTTGAACGCAAAAATTGAACTCCTAAGGAGATGATGAACGCTATGTTGATTAGCTCGGGCTTACCCCAGAACATGTGGGGGGAAGCTGTGCTCTCAACTAACCACATTCTAAATAAATTGCCACACAAGAAAAGGGATAAAACCCCATATGAACTATGGAAAGGAAGGAAGCCTTCCTACGGTTACCTTAAAGTGTGGGGGTGCCGAGCAAAGGTCGAAGTACCTAAGCCCAAGCAGGTAAGAATAAGACCTAAGACTATTGATTGCATCTTTATCGGATATGCGCAAAATAGTAGTGCTTATCGATTCTTGGTGCATAAATCTGAAAACCCTAGAATGGTCATAGAATCAAGGAACGCAACATTTTTTGAAGATAGCTTTCCTAATAAGGAAAGAAAGGAAGCAAGTCCGAAGAAAAGGGCTCACGAGACTACGCAAGGGTCAAATCAGAAAGATGATGAACCTAGACGTAGTAAACGGACGAAGGTAACCAAATATTTCGGTCTGGATTATCTAACCTATGCGTTAGAAAATGAACCCATGACAATTCAAGAGACATTGTCCAGTCCAGATGCTCCTCTCTGGAAGGAAGCTATCAATAATGAGATAGAATCCATTATGCAAAACCACACGTGGGAAATCATGGATCTCCCACCGGGCTGCAAACCTTTGGGATGCAGGTGGATCCTAAAAAGAAAATACAAAGCTGATGGATCAATCGACAAGTACAAAGCTCGATTGGTAGCTAAGGGGTTCAAACAGAAGGAGGGATATGATTTTTTTGACACGTATTCACCAGTCACAAGAATCACATCAATTAGAGTACTCATAGCTGTTGCAGCACTCTATAACCTCGAGATCCACCAAATGGACGTAAAAATAGCTTTCCTAAATGGAGAACTGGAAGAGGAGATATACCTGGAGCAACCTGAAGGGTTTGTGGCTCCCGGTCAAGAGCATAAAGTGTGTCGACTAGTCAAGTCACTATACCGGCTAAAACAAGCGCTGAAACAGTGGCACAAGAAATTTGACAGAACAATACTATCGAATGGATTTAAGATCAATGAGTGCGATAAATGTGTTTACATTAAGGGCACACCTGAAGCTTACGTAATTGTATGTCTCTACGTAGATGACTTACTAATTATGTGAAGTAATAAAGAGGTTATTATGAAAACTAAGAACATGTTAAAGAACCACTTTTACATGAAAGATATGGGTCAGGCAGACGTCATACTAGGAGTAAAAATTTCTAGGAAAGCTGACGAAATTATCTTGGCGCAATCCCATTACGTGGAGAGCGTGCTCAAGAAATTTGAAGCTTTTGACAAATCTCCGGTTAAGACTCCAGTAGATTTGAATCTACACTTAGCCAAGAATCGAGGGAACCCAGTATCTCAACTGAAGTATGCGCAAATTATCGGGAGCTTGATGTATTTAACAAACTGCACACGTCCTGATATTGCGTACTCAGTTAGTAAGCTTAGTAGACAAGTAATCCAGGGAAGGATCACTGGCTAGCTCTGGAAAGAGTTTTACGGTATTTAAAACATACCATAAACTATGGCATACATTATGCTAAATATCCAGCTGTATTAGAAGGATACAGTGACGTAAACTGGATATCGGGCACTAAGGACTCCAAATCCACGAGTGGATATGTATTCACCATAGGAGAAGGAGCTGTGTCTTGGAAATCCTCTAAGCAAACGTGCATAGCTCGATCCACCATGGAGTCAGAGTTTATAGCACTAGACAAAGTTGGGGAAGAAGCTGAATGGCTCAGAAACTTCCTAGAGGATATTTCGTGCTGGAGCAAACCGGTGCCTCCCGTATTGATACATTGTGATAGCATGTCTGCAATCGGGAGAGCACAAAGTACATTGTACAACGGAAAGTCTCGACATATCCGTCGGAGACACAATACCGTTAGACAGTTGATCTCTAGTGGGGTGATCACCATTAATTACGTAAAGTCAAAGGACAACTTAGCAGATCTTTTTACGAAAGGAATAAATAGAGATCAAATGTACAACGCAGAAAGGAGAATGGGATTAAAATCCACACACTAAAGAACGTCCATAGCGGTAATTCAACCATGATGAGTGGAGATCCCACAAACTTGGTTCAATGAGACAACTAAGTTATGGAGGGTTCAGTTAATCACCTGGAACCTATCTCATTCTCAGAAGCTGTCCAGGTATTAACCTGCAGAGGGGTGGTAAGGTTAAGCATTACGCTTTTAATGATTCCTATACCTTGATAAAGGTTGAGTATGGCAGGATACTTCTGATAGGAGATCACCTATGTAAGTGTGAAGTGAGGCCGCTTCAAATGAGAAAAATACTTATGAATCCAAGATACGATCCATGGCCGAAACGGACACAACGTGAGAACCTAAATATACTAGGGTTATTATTGTGTAAATGTTATTGTCTTGGTTTACGCCAAAAGCTGACGGTTCAAAACATCGCGTTCACCAAGCAGCGAGTAAATCTGATAACATATTACTAGAGAAGGTTCAAAGCCGCAAGCTACCTATCTCGATGCAATAATAACACGTCAGAACTTTCGATTAGAGTCTGCATGCATTGGTCATCATTCATGTGGGGGATTGTTGGGTTTGTGAATGAAGGCCCAAAAGCCCAAAGGCCCAAAGGGAAGATGGAAGGTTGCAATCCCACATTGAATAGAGTAAGGAGGATTTCCTTGTTTATAAGAAATTCTTCTCCTTACCTCTAAACTTGATTGACTACCCAAAAGGCAGACCCACCCCGAGCACGCGCATGTGCACGCGCACGCGCACGCGCGTGTGCGCATGGCGCATTGGACACAGGTCGCAATGGGCGCTTTGTGGTGCACTTGGCATTTCGTACGTGCGCATCATCGCGAGGAGCTGGAGGAGCCTTAAATATTTTGCCCGGGTCCGAAGAGAGCTGCGCAGCTACCGGAGTGACGAGGAGCTGCGAGCGCCTTCAGGTTGGCCACCGAAGAGGCACAACGGGCTGAAACTTCCAGAAGGCCGAAGGGCTGCGAGATCCATCGCGAAAGTGCGCCAGCGCAGCCTGGGCGCGCCTGAAAGGATCCAGAAGCCACCGAAGGGCCACGAGCGCAGCCAGCCAGCCTGCTGGCCGAGCGGACGCGTCCCTTCGGGGTGGCTGCCTCCCTGCCTCCTCTAGCCTATAAATAGGCCTGCCCCCTGCCATAATTCCTCGTCCCAGCAGCAAGTGCATCTCCGAGCATTGTTGTCTTCTTCTCTCCCCCGTTCTTCACTTAGAAAACAAAGGTCCGAAAGTTCTGGGTATATAAGGGTTCGCCCGAAAGTTTCGAGATACGTGTGCAACGGTCTTGGAAACGCCCTAACAGTCGTTGTATCTTGGGGACGATTGCCGTAGCCCGTACCGCACTAAAATATACGGGGCAATCTCGTCTTACGAAAAAAGTGTCCAACACTTGCCTCGACTGCCGAAGATCCTAATCAAGTACACCAACCCTCCGAAACAACAGTAATTAGGTGTAATATTTATTTTAAAAAAACAAACGGAACAAGTAAGAGACAAGAGCTTCTTCTCGGCATCCTTAAGGTCGTTCTTTTTGGGACGATAAAGAGATCGGGAGTGCTCATTTGAGGATTTCTCTAAAATGCTTTCAGCTTGTGTAAAAAATGACTTAATAAAATGGAAAATTGATCTCAAATATTGTCCGAAAACAGCTCTTTCATTCTCCCCTGTTTAATGACTATGAGAAAACTATCATTAAGATTGATTTCCTATGAAACCCTATCGTAGTTAACACTCCTGACTCCTAAGCTAAATATGGGGGAAAGGAAATAGAGAGGGTAAATTAGTTGAAATAAAAGAAACTAATCGATTATATTATTACAACGATAAATGAAAATGCGGAAATTAAGGGAGAGAAAATAGAGAGTAGAATATAAGGGAAACGTGGGACCAGATTTGGTCCTGGTACGGACTATTCAGGACGATCCTGGGTGGCAGACCATTGGATATACACGGAGTAGACTATTGGATATATACCGAATGAACCAATTTATCCGAACCTTTTATCCCGGGACGGTCCTGATTTATCTGGGACAGTACCCGTGAAACTATTTTATCATAATTGAGTAGACCATTTTATCATAACTAGGTAGACCATTATATCATAACTAGGTAGACCATTATATCCTCCAGGATGGTCTAGATGCGTTTTACACGTCCAGGACCAAATCCAACCCCAGGAAACATAGGACAGAGATATGCGCTTGGATTGGGTGTGGGACCTAATAGAGAGTTCCCACACCGCGCGGAATTAAATATGGTCCGTCGATCTTGTGTGTCAGAGATCTGATGGTTAAAATTCACAAGAGCATTTTCATCTTTTATCCTCTCCCCCTTTCTCCTCCCTCTTTCCTCCTCGCTTTCTCTTTCTCTCTCTCCTCTTCCTTTTCCTCTCCCTCACTCTATCTCCCCCAACCTGGCCGGCAACGTGCTCCTCGAGAAGGCCGGAGTCTCCGTCTTCGTCTTCGAGTTCTTCTTATGCTACTGCTCTAGTGGGAAAGCCTCCTGTCTCCCTTCCCCCGATGGTTTTCCCCACCCTGCCCAATGAAGATTAGTTATTTTTGAGTTCCATCATCGAACTTGCTGATGTCAAGCTCATTCCTTGCCTTGCAACGATGCTCGGTGGTCTTGGTGTCCGCCTTTTTGCAATTCGACTTCTTCGCAAAAAACATGCTCTTATCTCATTCGTCAACCTGGAAGAAAAGGTGAAAGGGGTCCCGGTGCTCCGGTTACACTTCCCCAATATAATGGACTGGACTCCAGCATTTTCGCCCTCTCAACGCTTTGCTAGGATTGTTTGTCAGGGGATTCCTCTGAATGTTAGGGAGGAAGGTTTTTACACTGCACTAACTTCGTCCTTGGGCTCTCTTGTATAGGTGGTGGAGTGTCCCGGAGCTAGGGTAACTATCGATGAGGTTTGCCTAATCATCGTGACAAGCTCTCATTAGTCTATCTCATGCAGCATTTATGTGCTTATAGGTGGCTTTCCTCATCAAGTTCATATTCGAGAATTGGACATCTCTGGCTGGTTTCCATCCGGACCGGGCTCCCTAGACTTTATGGTCATTGGCATTACGAATGACCCTACTTCTGTCACATCATTAGGTTCTGCAGGTTCACTGGCTGGTGGTGCTCTTTCTCTGGCGAATGCGGTATTGGACCTCAATTTTGGGCCCCAAGCGATCCCGGGTCTAGCCCTCTCACCTCCCGTTGGTAGTTGCTCCCTTCCTCGGGACCCGGGGCTGATGACTTCCCCTTCACAATGGTTGAGGTCTCCAGGGAATTCGAATCGACGTGATTCAAATTCAATTTTAGCAGCTTGTGCTCTCCCTCCCGAGGCACGTGGGCTATTTCGACGGGCAATAAATATTCTGCTTTTAAGTGTGGGCTCAGTCTCTCCTCTCATGGGCTTAACTCTCCTATTGGGCCTTCCTCGTCTAACACTTGTAGAGTGGGGGAGCTCTAATCAACTGGTGTGCAAATGGGTTCTGTTCTGGGCCTGGACTCTCCCATCCCGGATCCTATCCTGGTTTCTGTCCCCATTCAGTTTTTCGAGGAGCCTTTCTCTATCCAACAGCGTTCCAAGGCGAGGAAGAAGATCTCCTCGAAAGCTATCACTTTAATGATGCAAAAAGCTAAACCCTTTTGCGGCTTTCCCAATGGTAAGGAGAAGACCCAGACTTGAGGGGCTAAGTCTCGCCCTACTGTGGTTGGTTGCGAGATGAGTCTTTCGAAATGGGAGGAGGAAGTTTGGGCTACCCGGGAAGTAGCCATCTCTCTCGGCGTTATGGAGCAAAGGTCTGGAAATGGGCTTGTTAACATGATAAAAGAAGTTATCCCTGGTGGTCAAGCTCCTGATAATAAACAGGATATTGACAGTGGTGATGAAAGTGAGGAGGTTGCTTCCGCATCGCCCTCTGAAAGCTTGGGTGACTCTACTGCCAAATGAATTGGCTTCTATGGAACCCGTGGGGTGTCAACTCCCCAGCAAGGAGGAGAATCATTAAAAGTTTGGTGCGTAGAAATAAGGTGGATTTTTTGGCCCTAACTGAAACAAAAATTGTGTCTCCGTCTCTTCGTCTTGCCAAGCAGATGTGGAGGTCGGAGCCTCTCAACTGGGAGGCGGTGCCATCTATTGGTAGGTCTGGCAATCTGATTGCTATTTGGCACGATGGTTTCTTCAGGTGTGACAGTGTCTCCAAAGGCAATCACTAGTTGTTACTGGCCGGAATGTTGTTGGATGGTGATATCCGTTGTTGCTTGTTGGTTGTTTATGCCCCGAACTCTCCCTCGGATCAAAGCCAGCTTTGGTCTGAGCTTGTTGCTTTGAGGCGGGCCTCATCTATCGATCGGTGGTTGGCTTTTGGGGATTTCAATGCTGTACTTAGTAGGAGTGAGCGAAAGGGTGGTTCTAGTTCAAGTCGTGCCTCATCCAGGCTGTTTAATGAGTTTATCGATGACATGGATCTATTGGATCTCCCTTTGTCTGGTCGAAGGTTCACTTGGAGGAAAGTTGATATGGCCAGCCGCATCGATCGTTATCTTGTCTCCCCATCCTGGCTATCAAGTTTCCCGAACTGTTTACAAAAGGCGCTAAGGAGGCCATGTTCTGATCATAATCTGATCCTCTTGCAGACCGAGGATGTGGATTGGGGTCCAAAGCCTTTCCGTTTCTTATCCGCGTGGGCCTCTCTGATGGAAATTAGTGGATATACTCTCGATACTTAACGAGAAGGACACAACTTTGATTACACAACACTTAATTTTTACAAGACCTCACTTTTATTTGGTCACTCAATTACAACTTCTAATTGCTAGCTAACCATCCCTATATATAGAGAGTGCTTAACCTCCTTTGCCTTTTCTAATCCTTATCTCTAAACTTATCTAGATAATTCTTATCTCTAATCTTATCTAGATAATTATCTCTATGCTTATCTAGCCATTATTTTTGACTTCTAATACAATCATGATAATTCTAGATAAACTAGAGTAATCTAGATAACTTTACAACTCACAATTTCTAGATAATTCTACAACCAACTATATGTTTAGATAATTCTTGATTAGTATAAATACAAATCAAGTTTACTTTTCAACATCCTCCCTTAAACTTGATTTGCTGATAACTCCAAGTATTTCTCGCATCTTGACGAAGACTTTATTCTTTAATGGCTTCGTAAATATATCCGTAACTTGATCTCAAGTATTCGTGTATTTCAGTTGTACCTTATTCTGACATATGCATTCTCTAATAAAATGATACCTCGTGTCGATATGTTTGCTGCGGTCATGAAATACCAGATTCTTTGCTAGAGTAATTGCCGACTTGTTGTCCACATATTGTAGTAGTTCTTCCTGCTCCATTTTTAGCTCCTTCATCAAACTCCTTAACCATATCGCGTGACAGACGCACGATGCTGCTGCGACGTACTCAGCTTCGCAGGTGGAGAGAGTAACAATTGGTTGCTTCTTGGAACTCCACGTGAAGCCCGTATCTCCGAACTCTTTCTTTCATCTAGGTCTCCGGCCCAATTGCTATCACTATATCCAACAAAGTTTGTATTTTTTCGATGACGAGTAAAATATACCAAAATCAAGCGTACCTTTTACGTAGCGCAAAATTCTCTTGGCAGCCTTCATATGAGTAGTCGTAGGTGCCTCCATGTAACGACTGACGAGTCCAACTCCATAGAGAATATATGGCCTTGTACATGTTAAGTACCTTAAGCTTCCAACAAGACTCTTGTAAAGAGTTGGATTGACCTTCTCGCCTCCGTCAATCTTTGATAGCTTGATTCCGCATTCCATGGGAGTAATTGTTGGATTGTATTTATCCATTTTAAATCTTTTGAGGATTTCTCTTGCATATCCTTCTTGAGAAATAAATATCCCATTTCTCTGTTGTTTTACTTCGAGCCCAAGATAGTATAACATGAGACAAATATCTGTCATCTTGAATTCACTCATCATCGCTTTCTTGAATTCTTCGAACATTGTTGGATTATTGCCGGTGAAGATCAAATCATCTACGTATAGGCAGACGAATAACTTATCTCCATTATTGTTCACCTTCACATAAAGAGCATATTCATGCGGACACTTGCTGAATCCATTTTCTTGAAAGTACTTGTCAATTCTGTTGTACCATGCCCTCGGTGCTTGTTTTAGGCCATATAAAGCATTTTTCAACTTCAGGACTTTATCTCCATGTCCTTTGACTTCATACCCTAGTGGCTGCTCAACGTACACCGTCTCTTCAAGATGCCCGTTTAGAAATGCAGACTTGACGTCCATTTGATGGACTTTCCATCTATTTTGAGTAGCTAAAAAAATAATTAATCTAATAGTTTCAAGACGAGAAACAGGAGCAAATACCTCATCATAGTTGATGCCTTCTCTTTGGTTGTAGCCTTTAACAACCAATCTTGCTTTGTATCTTTCGACTTCTCCTTTAGCATTTTTCTTGGCTTTGTACACCCATTTTACGCCAATTGCTCTCTGTCCCTTCGGAAGTGTTGCGAGCTCCCAAGTATTATTCTTTTCAATAGCCTTGATTTCTTCATCCATCGCCTTTCTCCATCTTTCACTTTCCATGGCTTCTTCAAAAGTTATTGGATCACTATCTACAAAGAGACAAAAGAGAGATACATTGTCTCTGTAAATATCATTTAAACTCCTCATCTGTAAAGGCCTTTCGCTCGAGCTTTCATCCGATGATGATAGATCATGATGCTCTACTGGAGGTGATGGAGGTGGTGAAGTAGCTGGAATAACTGGTTCTGGTGATTCTTCTTCTTCTAAAATACGGAGAATATTATAATCCTTCTCTTGAACACCAAAATCCCAGATGCCTTCTTCATCAAACTCCACATCTCTGCTTATAACGACCTTATGGTTGACCAAATTATACAACTTGTACCCCTTGGATCGGGCATCATAACCGATGAATATATACTTGGCACTTCTGTCATCCAGCTTCGATCTCATCTGACTCGGCACATGAGCATATGCAATACTTCCAAATACTCGCAAATGTGAGACGCTGGGTTTCACACCACTCCATGCTTCCAAAGGAGTCATGTTCCACACACTTCTTGTAGGACATCGGTTTATCAAATAAACTGCACAATCAACAGCTTCTGCCAAAAACTCCTTGGGCACTCTCTTGGTCTTCAACATGCTACGGGCCATATTGAGAATTGTCCTGTTTCTTCTTTCGGCAACTCCATTTTGTTGTGGCGTATATGGAACTGTAAGAGGACGACGTATTCCATTGTCTTCACAGTAGGCCTCGAACTCTTTTGAAGTAAATTCTCCTCCTCTGTCTGATCTCATAGCCACAATTTCAAATCCACTTTCTTTCTCCACAAGGGTTTTAAATTTCTTGAAATTGGAGAAAACCTCATATTTTTGTTTCAAGAAATAAACCCAAGTTTTTCTACTGAAATCATCAACGAATATGAGGAAATAGTTATTTCCACCATAGGAACTTGGCTTTATAGGTCCACAAACATCAGTGTGAATCAACTACAGCGGCTTTGTGGCTCTCGTCAATGTTTCCTTAGGAAAACTTTTTCTAAAGTGTTTCCCAAGTAAACATGCTTCACAAAACTGATCCGGGTGGTCAATTCTTGGAAAACATATAACCATCTTTTGTTTGGACAATAACTTTAATCCTCTAAAGTTAAGGTGTCCAAACCTGAGATGCCAAAGCCATGACGAGTCTTTTACACAAGCTATCAGACATCTCGCGATGTCATTTTGAATGTTCAAGTAGAGCATTCTATTCCCCGTCATTGGCACTTTGGCAATTAAGTTTCCTCGATTATCTCTTATGAAAAGGCAAAGATCCTCCATATTCATCCTGTAGCCTTTTTCTAAGAGTTGTCCCATACTTAATATATTCATTTTAACATTAGGGACATAATAAATATTAGAAATAAATTGATGATTTCTATTTTTAATCGAATCAAAATTTTGCCAAGACCACTCACCAGAGTTTTTACACCATTTCCGAATGTCACGTTGCCAGAAGCTAATTCATCAAGCTCCACGAACTTCTCCTTCATTCTGCACATATGGTTGCTCGCTCCCGTATCAAGCACCCACGTGCAATTTTCATCAAAGTCACCTCCTTTGTAGGTAACTAACAAGGTCTGATCTTCTTGATTTTCTTGACTAACATAATTAGCTTTCTCGTCGACTTTGTTAGAAGAAAATTGGCACTCCGAAGCATAATGACCAAGCTTATGACAATTATAGCATTCAATTTGAGATTTGACATACCTTGGCTTATAGTTGCTCCATGAATAATTTCCTCTACCACGTCCTCTGGTGGAGCTTGGCCTCTGACCCTTTTGTTCATCATCATTTGGCTTGCCTCTTCCTTTTCTCTTGTAATAGCCACGTCCTCTTCCTCTAGTGTTGCTACTAGAGCTCTCTCCTCTTTCTTTTAAAGTGAGCTTAGCTTGTAGCACTTGTTCTACAGCACCCTCTTGCTTTCTTTTTCTCATTCTTTCTTCATGGGCTTGCAAGGATCCCATGAGTTCGTCCATAATCATAGATTCGAGGTCTTTAGACTCTTCAATTGCGACAACGATATAGTCGAATTTTGGAACAAGTGATCGTAATATTTTCTCGATCACACGACTATCTTCCAAAACTTCTCCATTTCTTCTTAATTGGTTGACGACAACTAAAACTCTTGAAAAGTAATCCGATATAGATTCAGACTCTTTCATAGAGAGAGATTCAAACTCGCCTCTTAGAGTTTGTAATCAAACCTTCTTCACTTTATCAACTTCTTTGAAGGAATTTTGCAAAAATTTTCACGTTTGCTTTGCGGTAGCGGCCCTCGATATCTTCTCGAATGATGAATCATCCATACCTTGATAGATGAGGTAGAGAGCTTTCTTGTCTCTCTTTCTCGAGCCACGTAGTACTTCCTTTTGATTTTGAGAAAGTGCCGCTTCATCCTCCGGTTCGACATAACCTTTCTCTACAATCTCCCACGCATCTTGTGAGCCGAGCAATGCCTTCATTTGGATGGACCAATTTTCATAGTTGTCTTTGCTGAGTCTAGGAACTTGAAAGGGGAACATATCACTAGCCATTTGAACTTGGCTCTGATATGTTCCCCTTTGATGGAAATTAGTGGATATACTCTCGATACTTAACGAGAAGGACACAAACTTTTATTACACAATACTTAATTTTTACAAGACCTCACTTTTATTTGGTCACTCAATTACAACTTCTAATTGCTAGCTAACCATCCCTATATATAGGGAATGCTTAATCTCCTTTGACTTTTCTAATCCTGATCTCTAAACTTATTTAGATAATTCTTATATCTAATCTTATCTTGATAATTATCTCTAAGCTTATTTAGCCACTATTTTTGACTTCTAATACAATAAACTAGAATAATCTAGATGACTTTACAACTCACCACTCACCATTTCTAGATAATTCTACAATCAACTATATGTCTAGATAATTTTTTATCAGTATAAATACAAATCAAGTTTATTTTTCAACACTCTCTCCCGGGCTTCTCTCAAAAAGTTGCTGGTTGGTGGTCAGAGTTTGATAGAGTGATGTACGGTCCCAGTCGGATTGTGTATAAGCTAATAATGCTGAAGAAAAAAATTAAAAGCACAGAGATTTGACTCCTTCGGCGACCTCGGTGACCAAATTGAATCCTTGGAAGAGGATTTGAGCAATCTGGATTCCTTGGATGATGCTGACTTGATTACCTCTTCTCTGGTCGTCCGGCGGAGAGAGGTTTCACAATCTCACTGGAGTAAGCAACGACTACTGAATTCCATGTGGCGCCAAAGGTCCAGACTTCGGTGGGCGATTGACGGGGACCGAAACACCAAATATTTCCATTCTATTTCCAAGCTAAGGAGTAGCTCTAACCGGATTGGTAGCGTTGAGACGGATCATGGTGTTTATTCGTCTCCATCTGATGTGAAAAATGCCGCTGTCCATTATTTCAAAGGATTATTTGAGGAGGAGTGTAGGAGCAGACCACGGCTGGATCATAGTCTTTTTATGAAGATTAATCCAGATACCAAAGCATCACTGGAGTGTTTCCCTACGGCTGATGAGGTCAAGGCTGCCATTTGGTCGTTTGATGATGACAAAGCGCCGGGACCCGATGGCTTTAGTCTCTCGTTCTTCAAAACCTGTTGGGAGACGGTCTCTCACGACGTTCTCGCTTTTGTCCAGCATTATTTTGAGACTGATAATCTTCTCCCGCAGGTCAAGGCCTCTTTTATTGCTCTTATTCCGAAGGGTCACAGCGCAAGAAGATTTTCTGATTTCTGACCGATTTCGATAATTGGCTGCTTACCAAAAGTCATTTCCAAAATCTTGGCTACTCGGATTCGGGATGCTGTTGGGCAGGTCATTGGAGAGGAGCAGTCCGCATTTCTGAAGGGTCGTCAAATCCTGGATGGTGCTCTGGTTTGCAGTGAGATGATCAATTTCTATAAGCGTTCTCGGAAGAGGGGTGTCTTATTGAAGCTTGACTTTTGCAAGGCTTTTGACAGTGTTTCTTGGGACTATCTCGATGACTTGCTTGTTGCCTTGGATTTTGGGCCCCGATTTCGGAGTTGGTTGTCTGGTTATTTTTGGGGTACTTCCTCTTCCGTACTTATCAATGGCTCTCCGACCGGTCTCTTTGCACTGGAGAGGGGGCTTCGTCAAGGCAATCCCCTCTCTCCGTACTTATTCCTAATTGCTGTGGAGGGTCTCCGCTGTATGATAAAGAGGGCTGCCGTTAGGGGCCTCGTCAAGGGTTGGTCCACTCCGATCCCCTCCAGCAGTGTTTGCATTCTCCAATATGCGGATGACACTTTTTTATTCGCGGACGCGGCTTATGACGAGATCCGTAACCTTAAGAGGATCCTTGTCTCCTTCTCCCTAGTGTCGGGGCTCACCCTCAATTTTGATAAATGCTCTGTGGTTGGATTCAATGTTGCACATGAATGGCTGGCTCCGGTCGAGTATCTGGTGCCTTGCAATCTCCAACTCCCACCCGGCGTGCACCTTTCGGGATAACGTGAGATTCATTGTCAGGAGCGGCGATCTGGTCAGATTCTGGTTGGATCCTTGGATCTCCTCTGATCCCCTATGCTCTCTTTTTCCGCGGCTCTTCTCACTTGCCCCAAACAAGGAGGCTTTGGTTCGTGATTATTGGATTTCAGAGGAAGGTAGGGGAAAGTGGTGCTTCAATTGGAGGCGTCGTCTCTTCGCTTGGGAGGAGCACTGCGTTGCCCAGTTGTCTAGACTATTCTCGAATTCTACTCCCTTGGTTGCGGGCCGGGACTGCATCTCTTGGCGGCTCGATCTCGTGAATGGTTTCTCCGTCCACAATCTGTATGAGCTTCTCTTTAACGGCTGTGGTGTTCTTGGCGGATGATGATTAGGCAAACCCCGTCGTCGTCCTTCAGCTGCTGGGCTCTCCATTACCTGGGTATGGCCTCTCTACCTTTCCCCTGGCGTTTTGTATCAATGTCTATGTTTGCTCTTTTGGTTGCAGCTCATGGTTTGCTAGCAGCTGTTTATTGCATCAGTCGGGTATTGGCATCAGCTTAGTTCCTGGGCGGGCTCTTTATTCATTCATGGACTTGTACCTTTTTGTTTTTTCTAGTCTTGGTGAACATGGGTTGTATGCACCTACTGTTACTATCTATGCAACGGTAGGTGTGGATCTTTGTATTCTGTTTTTCTTGGTTTTAATAATATCTATACCTTTCACACACAAAAAAAAAGTTAATTAACTCTCCATGGTCTACGAAAGAAATCAAATACGGTGGCTGTTTTGGGGTAATTTAAATGAGACTGGTGCTGCTGTGGAAGAAATTTTTTATGATGGATACTTAATACCAAGTCAGTCATCATGCAATTTATATTTAAAGAAATTATTTCCTAAACAAAATTATCTAATTGAGAAGTAGTCCAAATTAATCACAGGAAACAAAAATTAAATTTTCAATAACTAATATACAATTGATTCACAAGTGTTTCTTCACTATTCGACATTTTTTTAGGACCACTATACGATCTAAAGGCTATTATGAAACTCAGAAGAGATCCCACGGGAGTTTATTCTTTTATCCCTTTACTATATATGTGTAATTATAAAATTCGTGTATTAACATCATGAATAATAACTAAAATGTATATGTAGAAGAAAAATAAGCCAATAAAGCTGATAACATATTAAATATTTCAATAGTACGTAAAATGATACATAGGTTTAATGAAAAAAATTAAAATCACAAAAAATAATAAATAGGTTTAGATTTTCAATTGAACTCTTATTCCTTGTATATACCTTTGACTTTCTAGGAACCGGATCTCGTTGCTCATATTGAACAGATAAGACCAAATAATAAATAGGTCCCGATTTTTTTTACGAAGGACCGTTTTGATTATTTTTAGAGTCACTAAAGTAGAATTTTGTTTAGGGACACTTCCCAATCGACTCCAATTGTATATTAGTTATTAAAAAATTAATTCTTGCTTCCTATTATTAAATTGGACTGCTTCCTTATTAGAGAATTTTGTTTAGGAAATGATTTCTTTAAATATAAATTACAATAATGGGTTGATTTAGTTTCTATATTTGTTTGTGCTAGTCAACTATTTCATTAATAAGTGACTAATATATGTGTCAAATGAGAATTGGCGAATCTATACCAAGTCATTGGAAATTTTGAAGTGTGGCACGTTTTTGTTTTCACTTTGTAAAGGAAAATATATATTCTTTTGGGAAGCGAAAGGATTGAACGACGGGTACTTAAATAGTATTTAAAATATTTTTTTTTAATTAAAAATTACTGGTATGATTGGTGATTCGATCGAACTGATTGACTCGGAGGATCCCGAGTCGTCCTCCTAGTCGTTTTTAAAAATCTTCCCCATATAAATATAAGTATTCCGAGACCCTCTCAGTAAAACAGAGGATTAAAGAACAGAGGAGTAAAGGGAGTAAAGGGAGTAAAGGAAAGTGCGGCTGGATTTTGATATTCAAGGCGGAAGGAGGGCAATTGTTTCGCCCTTTATCACGGTAAGTCTTGGCAATTCTTTTCTTTTCCTACGTTTTGGATTTGCAATTGTATTATTATTATTACTATTATTATTATTATTATTATTATTATTATTTCAATAAATCTAAACCCTAGTTGATGTGAGTTTTGTCCCTCTGTTATACGGGGGTTCGGTTGTTTTTCCTCTTGGCTCGTCCACCGATTCACCCTAAACCCATCAAATATACTGGCTGTCAATTCAATAAGTATTCGTTGTATTTTTTCCAAACAAGCTGCATGGCACCACAGGTTACTGCCGGTCCAATAATCGATGGTTCCATTATTCAGTAATCCCACCGTGGAGACATCGTCCGTATGAATCTAAACCTAGTTGATTTGAATTAATTCGTTATTTAATTGTCGTTGTTTCTGTCAAATCCGTCTATAATTTTATGCGGTATTTCGTAGGTTGCTGCATAGTGGTCTATATGTTTTTGGGACAGGAGGAAATCATTGAATGAATATGTTCTTCTTCAAGCGACTAAGTTCTATTTCGATTTACAATATACAGGTTTCCGTCTAGATGAATACTTTTGATGACAGACGCTCACTCCACCAATTCCCATCTCCAAAATTGGATCCATGGATCTTTTATTCACATGGAAAACGTAACTGTGACCATACTTTCTACTCATTGTCGGAAACAAATGTATAAAGGAGATGCTCAATAATGATATAGTGTGTTCTATGCACGGCTGGTTGGTTTTGTCTAATCAAATTGATCGTCGAAGTTGCCAGCTGTTCAATCCTGTTTTCATGGCAACAATTCAGCTACCTCTCTTGCCAAGACCTAGTTATGATTTATGTGCACTCTCATGTGATCCAAATAATCCAAATTGCATTGTCATGCTTGTTAAACGTAAAAAAGGGATGACAACATGTTACTTCTGCAGGCCTAGTGATGTTGTTTGGACTGAAAAGAATTTGGAGCTTGAGAAGTTAGAAATCAATTCCAATTGTTACTACCATGATTTCATACAGGCAGTTGGTTGCTATAAGGATCAGATATGTATCTATACTTGCTTCAACAAGATTTACTTGTTAGTCGCATATCCTCCGTGCTTGACCCTCATAGATTTGAGAGTAGAGGTAGAACGTCGCGATATATATCACTATGGCAAGGTTCACAAGTATTTGGTGGAATCTGATGGTGAATTATTCGTAATTTGGAGATTTGATCTTCTTATAGGTGTCTATGATTTTGTGGTTTACAAGTTAGAGAAGAAAAAGAGATTGGTGGTTGTCGAGAATTTAGGAGGCCGAGCATTCTTTTTATCATCTTTCAGTTCGGGAATCACATGCTCTGCTGAAAACTATGGCATCAAAGCAAACACAATTTACTTTACCCAACCCTCTGATCCTTGTATTTATTCATTTGATCTGCAAAAGAAAGTCTTAACTTTCTCATTGCCATGCCCAAATGTGAAGATAAATTTAGTGCACCCTACATGGATTTTGCCTCGGTTTCTGAATCCACCGTCGAACTTGATTGCAAAGTGGACATTATTTCTCCTCTCCAGGTAATCCATCGTCTTATTCATTGATTACATTTTCTTATCCTATTTGGTTATGATATTTTTTGTTTGTATATTTTTTTTCCTGTCGTTGATATTACCGAAGAGATTGTCTTGCTATTAGCTATGTACATTGTAATCTTGCTTATACTAGAATCATGTTTGTCAGTTTTGACAAACCGTTTAGTTTTCACCAATAACCAAGTTAAATGTTGTGGTATAACATGTAATGAGATCTGAGAATTATTTCATGGTGATTTTCTTTATTAAAATTTTCATATTATATACAGATAAAAAAATCTACGATGTTACAACCATCAATTAGCATATCCATTGAAAAAGATTGGTCCAGAATTCCCAGTGATATTAGCAATTCTATTGCGGAGAAGCTGTCCGGGGGATTCGTTGGTAGTGGTTGGTCTGAGTTGCCACATGATGCGCTAATTTCAATTGCAGAGAAGCTGTCATGCGTAAGCTGTGCTCGCATATCTACAGTGTGCAAGAGTTGGGGATTAACTATCACATGGGCTCCAAAGAAATTATTGGGTTGTCCAACATTCTTGCACATGCCATCCTCGTCAATTGAAGTATTCCACTTCATAAATAAAAGTAGGTATAGTGTTCCTGTACCAGAAAATCCAGAAGTTTTGAGTATCCAGCAAGCTAAATATGGTTGGCTACTCATGACTAGACATGGTGGGATGGGAATATTCTTCCTCAATCCTCTCACAACAGAAATAATTGAGATTCCTGATTTGCCAGTTCAGGTTCGTGGCTTCTCCTTCACATCATCCCCAACCTCATCCAATTGTAGTGTTTTTGCAATATATTACAAAAAATACGGTTCACGTTATTTCGTCTACCATATACGCCGAGGAGAGATGGAATGGACAACAGTTGAGATTCCTGAGTTTGAAGCTAACATTGGGGACTTTGAATTAACTCCGTACAGCAATCCGGTTTTCCATAAAGGGTTATTCTATTGGATATGGGGTTACGGCAACCTTTGCTTTTATGATCCGACGGAAAAAAAGGTGGAATTTCTTGTTGAGCTACGAAGTCCTTGCAAGTCTGCGTGCATCAGTTACTTGTTCGAAAGTGGAGAAAAGTTAATGTCGGTGTGGGTTGGAAGACACAGAAAATGGGTTAGAGTTCATGAATTGGATGGGGCATCTATGGCATGGAAAGAAGTCAACACTCTTGACAAAAAAATAGTTTTTCTCAGCCGCAACTCTAGCCTAGTCACAGAAATGCAAGATTTGGAAGACATGATATGCTTTAACAGATTCGCCGACGACAATCAACCACTTATGTATTCTCTCAAGACCGGTGAGCTCGGAGTGTATGGTGGTAGATGCCATGTCGTTCGGGATTTTAGCGATATTCCAGAGTACCAAATTAAAAGTGCATGGATTAAGCCGAATGTCAAACAACATTCAGTTCGAGAATTGAGTTGGTATGATATGGTCTAATAACATTAGTAAACTATTTGTAACAGATTGAAGTGGCCTTCTTCTTGGGAATTCGATATTATTGTCTTCTTAGAATGCGACGATAGTGTGTTTATTTCTTTTTTTTTAATCGTCGGTGCTTGCTTTTGGGGAAGTTCGTTGTTATGAGTATTACCCCTGATTTTTTTAGGATCGCCTCTGATTGATCTTGGCATACATGTGTTTGAGCATAATTTTGCTCATCATGGAAACCTTTAATAGTGAATAATTTTTTTGAGCATATCGCGTCAATAATAGACAATGTTGTGTGTCATTTTTTCTGCATTTTCTTATATTTCATTGACTTGGATATTTTAGTGAAATATCAAGCTAAGGCCCCTGATCATCTCTACCTCACCAACTTATTAGCTGTACCAAATCCCTATGATTGACTGGTTTTCTTATATTTTATTCGATTTTTGTTCCTTGGGTGAGAACTGTGATGATGACAAAGTTCCATTACATGGTTGGAATTTCTTAGTAAGATTGCACGTATCATTATTGCTGTTTGAAGCACGTAAATTGTAGGTCCGGTAGTTGGTCCCTTGCACTTGCAGCCCGTTCCTGCAGTGAAAAAGCAGGTAAATGACATACAATCAAGTACCGGACACTCCATCAATGGCTAAAAAAGACCATAGTGCAAGGCAAAATGAATTGGTGTCAGAATGGACCATGCTATAAAAAGATCATCGTATGTGTAAATAAACTTTTCTCGTTAGTGGTCCAATTGACATGTACAAATAGATCTTTTGCAAAGTCAATACCCCGTTAGTCTTGTTTTATAAATACTCCGAGGCTAACCTACCTAGTTGTTTGTTGGGAAAAATGAAACTCATACAAGTGTGATTTGGCGTGTCACGCCCATTAGTCCTTGATTCTGTAACTTCTCCGAAGGCATAACTAATATATATGGCCCGTCCTTAGACTTTTCCTTTCAACGAGTCCTTTCAAAACAAGTATACAAGGTTAGTATACTGAAAGGAGAAGTCATACTCCTACTGAGTTTCATAAGTGTGATAATCCCTTTCAAACTAGGATACATCAAACAATTATCCGAATTTGCCATTCCGGTACAATATAGGAGTAAAATTTTACTCATCATCATATACTCGGTCATCTTTGAGCAAAACACTTCAGGATTCATCTAATGGGCAAATCACACTTATAGTAGGAGTACGATTGATTGATGGTCCTATAAAATGTGCAGTCGTCATCTGTATGCGTGTATGTATGTATGTTGTTACTTGTGTGTAATAAATACCACCTGAATGCATGCAATTCAGATGTCCTGAGCAGACCAGGATGCATCCTACCACTCGAATAGAATCAAACATTTGAATACAAGCCATAATTGAACAGGGCCGCAAAACCAGCAGATCCGTATGCTCTCCCTCAATGGAAGTACAATAATACAAAGAACATTACATGAGCTCTGATACGCTAAGGCGAAATTCTTTGGCTCAGAAAATCGGGTTAGGAGAAAAAACAATGGTGGGAGGGAAGCTGACCTGAGATGAAAGAGGGCGCGGCAAATGAAGGGGGTGGGGAGGAGGAGGAGGAGCAAACCCACCACCACTACAACAATTAAGGTTAAAGCCATATCTGCAGCAACAGCAACTTCCCTCCATAATTAAAGGTCACGTGGTTGAAGAAACATATATATAGCATCGCAAGAGACCTTCCAGAACTGAGGTAGTCTCACTCACAGCATTGCAGGAGAAGTGTCTTTTCAGAAAACGGTGCTCAGAACAGACGACTCGAAAGTTTTTTCTCGATATCTTTGTCAGAGCAGGGAAAATAATCGTCGCAGCTGTAATATGCAACTGCATCTGCTGTCTTCGCCTGAAAGAAACAATATTTTTGCTTAAACAGGACGAAGAAATATTAATATGACCTTGTTGATTTTGCAGGGGAAAGGGCAAACTCAACAAGCGAAAAAATGGCAGATCACTCTCTAAAAACATTACTTCTTCGTGGACGGGGGCCAAGCGAGGAAAGGTAGAGCTCCTTCAACCAGTCAGAGAACATGGATCATCCATGTCAGAACCAGACTAGTAGATGTGTCACTACTGCCCTGATGAACATAGGTATATCTTATTCTTGTCAGCAAGAAATGTGGATGATAAAGCAACAAAAATTCGTTAGGAAGAGATGTGCCTCAAATGGGGCGAGCTGAATATATGAATCTGATTTTGCTTGTACGATAGAAAATCTGGTGATTTGCCGCACAAATCTTGCATCCCCGTTATGTACAAGCTACACAGATTTCATTTAAGCTCAGCACAAACGTTATCGACCAAGTTCTCAAAAGATTAGGCAAATTGATAGACAAGAAATAACAGAAACTCTTTGGACAGGATTTCTCTTTCTCCTGGAAAGAAAACCATTGGCAGCAAATGGATTTTCAAGATCAGGCACAAATCCGATGGTAGTATTGAACGTTATAAAGCCTGTAAATTGCAAAAATTGTTGTACGGGCTTAAACAAGCCAGTCAACAATGGTTTGCCAAATTGACATCAATTTTGGTTGGTTTTGGCTACCTTCAGTCCAAGAATGATCATTCATTGTTCACACAGCAAACTTCTCTTTTTTTCATTGTCCTACTTGTCTATGTGGATATTATCATTGCAGGCAGCTCTATGGAGGCTATTACAGCCACTAAGCATCACCTAAAACGAACTTTGAAGTTGAAGGACTTGGGAGAATTGAAGTACTTTCTGGGACTTGGTACTTTCTGGGACTAGAAGTAGCAAGGACAACCACTAGCATGCATATTTCTCAGAAGAAGTATGCTCTAGAAATTCTCAAGGATGCAGGGTACCTAGGATGCAAGCCTAGAAGATCTCCGATTGATGTCAATACGAAGCTCTATGAGCTTTGTGATGATTTAGGAACTCTACTTGATGATTTGGCCTATGATTCTACAGGTCAGCCTATTGTTAAGGTCACAGTTGATGGCAAGGAAGTGGTGGAAGATTCAGTCCATTACAGGCGTTTAGTTGGCAAACTCATATACCTCACAACAACTCGGCCTGACATTAACTTTGTGGTACAACAGTTAAGCCAATTCCTCACCAATCCTCGTGACAAACATTTACTTGTGGCTTATCATGTCCTTAAGTACATCAAGCATGCTCCTGGTCTGGGGTTATATTACTCTCTCCGAGGAGAAGCTCATCTCAAGGCCTATACGGATAGTAATTGGGCAAATTGTGAAGATTCAAGGCGTTCCATCACAGGTTATTGTGTTTATTTAGGCAATTCCCTCATATCTTGGCGAGCCAAGAAGCAAGATACTATTTCTTGTTCTTCATCGGAGGCAGAGTATAGAGCTATGTCACAAACTGCTCGAGAGGTTTAGTGGTTAACCTACATACTTACTGATCTTGGTATAGTTTCTTCTTCTCCTGCTTTGTTTTATTGTGATAACAAGTCAGCTATATATATTGTTGAGAATCCAGTCTTCCATGAGAGAACGAAGCATATTGAAATAAACTGCCATCTGGTCCGGGAGAAAGTCCAACGTGGTCTCATCAAACTTTTCCATATGAAGACTCAATTTCAACTTGCAGATTTATTCACTAAGAGTCTCACTATTCAACGGTTTGAATTCCTTGTTAGTAATTTGGGACTGTTAGACATCCACTGTCCAACTTACGGGGGGTGTTAACTTGATAAGGATGTTCGCTTGATGCATGAGGAATCTGCAGATGTGCTTTGGGATGATGGGGACGAAACAGCAGAACCACGGTGATCAGAATGATATTCTACTTAGACACGCGGGGGTGATTTTGCATGACTTAAAGAACCACAGGATCAAAGTGCAATTTACCACACGCGCAGCTCCTTCTGCTTGCCAGCTGTAACAAATGTATAGGGAATAAATAGGATATGATTAGCCAATGATTGTACACACTTTTAACGAGATAGATTTGGCGGTTATCTTTTTCCGTGAACTACCAAATGAGCTATAATGGCATCTTTCTCGTTTGTTGACCAAATCAACTCGTTCCACTTTCATTCTTCCACATTTTTGATTTATAACAACGATCTTAACAAACGATTAAAACAAACTCAAGGTGAACGAATCACAAGTTCAATGCAAGGAAATACCTGCAATGGCCCATCAATGGAAGTCATTCTTCGAGCTAAGGCCCACTTTATACATTCTTGGCACTTGGTGCACGTTGAAAGACCACAAACGACACTCAGGTCGCACGCACATATTGTGAATGTGTCAACAGCATACCCACCAAGTGTCAGTTTGTTCTGAAACACGGTTGTAGCTGGGGATTGCGTGAAGTGCCCCGTGTATCGCGATTTGTTTAATCCTACGATTCGGAATGTTTTGTCTTTGAACTTGGCTAATGAATGGAGTTCTTAGGCAGATGCTTATTTGTTAGCTTGATTCTGCCAACCCTGTTTCAGCAATGTATTTTGTTGTTCTATGTGTCCACTTTACTGCACCGTAACCGATGACCGGAGAAAATCAGTTTAATCATCTATTGCTGCCAATAACATGGGTGGTCAGTGGTTCTTCTCAAGCAGAGGATCATGCAATTTGCTTCTTTTCTCTGGTTTTCGTCTTTTTATTTTTGCTAGAATCTCTATATCCAACCCAAAACCCTAAGGCTATGGGTTGGTAGATTTTCCACACTTATAAACTTACCCCCCACTCGTGTCGAAGATTGCACTGGCTTTTACTTTACCAAAGTGCGAGAAATGGGGATCGTGCGAGCTCAACGATGGGCACAGGATCAACCCGCTCTGATACCATGCTAGAATCTCCATATCCAACCCAAAACCTTAAGGCTATGGGTTGGTGGATTTTCCATACTTATAAACTTACCCCCCACTCGTGTTTTAACCGATGTGGGATTCTCAACAATTTTCAGATTATATTGTGATCTCTTTCGAGATTTGAAGTTTGAGTCTTTGTCTTCGTTCCAACTTCCAATAAAGAAGTCTTGAAACCTTTTGGGTAGAAAATCCACTTATCATTTTGGGATGGCGAGAAATAGGAAAGATTTATTTCCTATTCCTATTCTGACTAGTTTTTTGACTCCTAATCTGACCTAGCTAGGTTACTTGTACACCAAGGGTTTGTATTTATATAAAGACATGTTACCCTAGGTTTTTTGTATAGCTTTGTGGCTCGAAAACTCATCAATAAAAGTTCTCCTTTCTCTCAGTGGATGTAGGCATTATGCCGAACCACGTTATCTCTTGTGTCCGTGTTCTTTGCGCATTTTGTTCTCTAGTTGCTGAATTCCTAACAATTGGTATCAAGAGCTAAGGTTGGAGGATGTCGGACGGCACGAAGTTTGCTCTTGTGAAATTCGATGGTTTATCGAATTTCAGGTTATGGCAAAGGCGTGTCAAGGATCTTCTCGTGCAACAAGGGATGGTCATCGCACTCTCAGGAAAGAAGCATGAGAAGATGGAGGAGCAAGAGTGGGAAGAGTTCGAGGCCAAGGCGGTAGCGAAGATTCGCTTGTGCTTGGCGGATGATGAGGAGCCACCAGCTGGGTTGTGAAAGAGGATCCAGGTCGGAGTCAAAGAAGTTCAATGGAAGTGGTTTCAAGTGCGGAGAAGGGCACATGAAGGGGACTATCCAGGACGAACTAGGGATCAAGACAACGAGGAGGGATTGACATCCACAACCATGGCCACATATTCAGATGGGTCGAATGGTGACTGACTTTCTGTCTTATCAAGTCCAATGCATCCTGGTAATCTCTTTTTATTAGGGACCTTGGATTATAACAGTGGTAGTTATAAAGGTATGCTAATGAAGGTGGAGAAGGATGCGATGGTAGGGATGAAGGGTGAAAGGAAATACCTACAAGTTAGTGAGGTACATTATTGTAGATGGAGTCACATCAATGGGTCTGAAGGAGTTGGCAAAAGCTCAGGTCATATGAGGTTGGTTTGTATGAGGGAGCAAAGGCTTGACGTGGATAGTTTGAGTGCAGTTGGAATTCGCAGAGATATGGATAGCAAGCTATGGTTGTTTCGTAGAGGCATGGTTGGCAAAGAGCTATGGTTGTCTCGAAGAAGCATTGTTAGCTGGGCCCTGCTATAGTTGTCTAAAGGGACGTGCACGTCAAAGGTGTTGGGTAGGTTTTGCATGGGGAATGCGAAGCCGTTGGTAGCACCACGGGCGAATCGGGTATCTCACTCAAGGCTAAATGATGGAGTTCGAGGCATATCGAGGGTTCTACTTGGTAGAACAAAAGGTTGTCCTTTGTATGCTATGGCATGTAGCATTAGTTTTAGGCAAAAAGGTCCAACGGAAGAGCGGTTCGAGGTTGCGGAGCATAGGTCTGATCGAAAAATAGAGGGTATGTCTATTGATCGCAAGGTTGCTTCAGAAAGTGGACTCGCTAGTTGGGGTTCGTTGAAGAGAATAGGCCAAGCAACCTCAGAAGCTCGAGTTTGGGGGCTGGCTCCAAGTGATTGAACAAAAAGTGAAGAGAAAGTTGAGATGGTCTTATTGATGCAGTTATATATGGTCCGAAATGGAGTCGGTGGAGTCAGATTAGTTTTGTAAGATCTCATAGTTCTTCATGGGGCGGTGTTTTGTCTAGATGGAGTTTGTTGAAGTTCGGGTGGAGCTTCATGGTTCTTCCACGAGATGATTTCTCGCCAAGGTGGAGATTGTTGGGATGGCGAGAAATAGGAAAGATTTATTTCCTATTCCTATTCTGACTAGTTTTTGGACTCCTAATCTAACCTAGATAGGTTACTTGTACACCAAGGGTTTGTATTTATATAAAGACATGTTACCCTAGGTTTTTTGTATAGCTTTGTGGCTCGAAAACTCATCAATAAAAGTTCTCCTTTCTCTCCGTAGATGTAGGCATTATGCCGAACCACATTATCTCTTGTGTCCGTGTTCTTTGTGCGTTTTGTTCCCTAGTTGCTGAATTCCTAACATATCAAAAGTGAATATCACAATCAATAATGCTGACGAGCGTGTCGAGGCCCCTCAAAATAAACCGATATTTTACGGCTCGCAAACTTGTAGTAAGCAAGGGAAGATACCGAGTCAGATCCAAGGAGGAACGAATACTCAATTAATCTAACTAATAACACAAAAGTAAAAAGAGGGGATTTTGTGGATTCAAAGTTGTACGAAATCAACGAACACAAAAGAAAGTAGAAGTAGTGAAATCAATAAGAGAAAAGCGGCAGATTCGAGATCGGAGTACCACGACAGGTTGGTTGATCACTGGATCACAAAAGATAATCTAACACAAGTAGCAAGTAGGTGTAAATCTCCCGCAACCGCAAAGAGACGACAAACATCCAACAATCAACTAGCCAAACGACCGCCTAACTAGTTGTTTATCACCTAATAGACAGAATATCGATCGATTTCTATTCTATAAGATAATAGCATTAAGGATAGATGTTCCTACTCCTAGCGATTATACTCAAAACCTTGGTATCTACAAACTAGCCTTACTTATTCCTAGTTAATTAGTTTGGTAACGACCGTTCCTCGCTGAATTAACCTTGCTCCTAGTTCAATTCCTAACTACGACCGCTAATCAAGAATCAAAGGCAAATATGTTCAAGAATAAATTCACAAACGCAAATCATTCAAAAATAATAATAAGCACAAGGAAATAAGTAAATACTACTGAGATAGATTAATAAAACCTGATCCTCACAACCAAAACCTGGGTCTCCTTCCTCGAATCAACCTAGAGGTTTAGTTCCTCATAGTCATGACAAAGGAAAAAATAAGGTATATGTTCTCTGGAATCAAAAAGTTCTCTTAAAATAAGTCTAGAGGGTTATATATAAGCCCTCCTAAGTGTAAAAAACTAATGGGTCGTCCCCAGTGTCCTAAGGGATCAGAAGACCAAATTTCCAAAATTGGCCCTTAAAATTCGCTGATAATAATAATCTGCCAGACTAGCCTTCAGTGTTTTGGTCGTAACTTCCTTTTCCGATCTCCGATTTAGGAGTTCTTTATATGCACGGAAAGAGGAAAGAAATATCTTCAATTGTCTGTCAAATACGCATCCTCAGATTCGGCTCCAAAGTTGACTGAAATGCCCTTCCAAGTCAGCTGTCCCTACCAGACTTCTTCTCCAAATATAATTCTTTCCAAATTTGCCTCCTTTTCCTACAATTTAGCACAAAGAACCCATTAGTCATCCAAATCTCAAATATTTACTAAAACGATACTAAACTAAAGACAAATATACAAAAATAACTCGAAATCCTATGCATTTAATACGTATCTTAGACACACATCAAATGCGATGTTGCCCCTAAACATCAGATTTCGAAAATTATTTACATAATCGAATGTCAGTTGATGGGTTACAATCATGTCTTTCTTTCCGAAGTTTCAAATAAAAATGCGAAATTTTCTAATTAAGGGTTCAAGGACATACTTGTAGTCCGGAAGTCAAACTCCACCGAATCCCACCATTCTTGTTCTCGCTGGCATGTTGCCATTTCCTTTAGAGAAGGAAGAGGAGATGTCTTCCATTGACAAGCCGAACCAGAGAGAAAGGAATCCTCCCTAGCCTCCGAAATCCCCGCAAATCGATTTTTTCCAAAGAACCACAACTCATCTTTCTGCTGCAAATGCTCTTCAGTTGTGGTAGATTCCACAATCTGAAGACCCTCAACTTTGGAAGGCTGATAAATTTTGCACTCTCATTGTCTCCGTGGCTACTGATGTTGCTTGTTCACCCACTAGCAATGATGGCCTGCGGCTGCTCCTTCTATCCCGCTGTCCGCTATTATCTCCTGAATCCCATCGCAATCCTCTACAGTAATCTCTTATTGTCAAGCTGAACTTCAAAGAAAGGAATCCGAATCTATTAAAATATCTGTCAGATGTATTAAAATATCTTTGAAGCCCTGGGTAGATAGCATCCAAGAAGAGGAACGAGGCACGAGAGGAAGACTCTTTTTTCCTTTTTCTTTTTTTGGGAGAGGGCAAAAGAGAAAAGGCTTGATCAGTAGCAGACTTATGGTCAACGCAGCGCAAGTACAGGGAAATGTTCCCGACAAAACAAGGCTAGTACGAGGAAACATCTGTCGTGAACTTGTAAAGAAAAGTACAGGGCAATATGGGCCTGATGATTGCTCCATTGAACCGCTACTGGTAGTTGTTTAAGTTCTTTGGGCTTAGACCCAATCTAGCTTTCATGAGTATGTTTGGATTTGTAAAACACATTACATTAAAGTTAATTAATTTAGAGAAATATTAATTAATCTATAAGTTTGTAATTCATCAATCTATGTAGTAATTTAACTGTATAAAATATATTGTACATTAGTACAACGTATCATATTTAAATGAATTAATTGAAAGAGAAAATTTATTGTAAGTACAAATATAAATATAAATAAGTAATAAGTAATAAGTATTGTTTTTAATGCTTAAAATTATTCATTTTATAGCTTGGCGAAGAATGGGAAAATTGTTTCCGACAGATGAAGCAGGCTGAAGGAGCTTAACCGAAGCAACATCTGAAAAATGCATCCAGATGAATGGCAATTGATGTGCATCCATTTATGAATATATACCACAGGTAAATCGAATACATCCATTTATGTGCATCAAGAAGCATGCTCCTTCCGTTTCGACCTTTGATTATATCTGCTGAAGAGCCAAAAGCAGGAGAAGTCCAGTATCCAGTCCACTGATACCATCTTCCCTTTCGCCGAAAGGATCGATTCGGAAGCTTAAGCGACAGTTTTGTGGCCTTCACTTAGTTAACAACCTTATAGAAATTTTAGACTCGGATTATAGGGAACTCAAGAATAGGTCAACCCTCCGAATATAGGCTCATGCCATTATTAGTGGTGTGCACACGGTATTTTTTAGTAAAAGGCGAAAAGATAGTTCGCTATTGGATACAAGATATTCATGGTTACTCAACTTCTGAAATTCTTAGTCAATATTCATTTAATTTTCTCTCTCTCGATGGTTATCCACGTATATAATCTGTCTCCAGTGATTATGGCCGGAAAATTATTGGAGTGGACTACTAGAGAATCAATTTATATAGGAAACATGGGCCTGTTGATGGCCCATCACTGTTGTTGTTCTTTTCTCTGAAACGACATTGATCTTCGGGCTCAGGCCCAGTCTAGCATGTCGAGATTATATCAGTATGTAGAATAAACTTTTGTTACTATAAAGTTGATATCATATGGTTTGATAATCGCTACATTGATTAATTAAGGTTCGAATCAGTTAAGATTTTTTAAAAATGGTAAAAAAAATTACAAATATTTAACATTATTATATTCGGTTTGAAATTTATTGATTGAACAAGAACAATTTCATTTGATCTAAAAACAACGATGTGGAATGAAATTTGGTTACTTAAGGATTAAAAAAAAATAGCCGAAGCATCTCCTATCCGAATTTTCTAACTATGTTACTGATTTTTTTTAAATAACATATCTAAATATCTTACATATATGTACTCTTCGAACTCCAAACGTTTCTGTGAATTTCCCAGTTTATTATATCATTACGTAGAATAAATTTAGCAATTCTTACATTTCCATGTATGTTACAACATATATAGTAAATGGATATTTACATTTAAAAAAAATTATAATATATATATATTAAAAGTAACTAGTAAAGATCCCAAATTGCCCTTATAAATAGTTTGGTGGGGGTGAGTGTACCACCGTTATAAGCTTGTTTGTGATTAATCATTTAACTTTCCTAAAATTAAAAAAACATAGTATAGCTTTACTTCCGCAACACTAACTCTTACAAGTTGGGGTTGCACGTAGGGACAGCACAAGGCAAGTATCTCCCCATCGCTTCATGCAAAAAATGACTCTGTATCAGTCTGCCTTGTCGGCAATTTCCCACAGCAATTAAGTTCCTGTCGTCAACAATCCAAATGCTCCGTAAATGTATCCTAAACTGTTTTTGATGTGAAAATAATTCTAAACTTCAAAGAATGGAGAAAGGAAGATGCACTGGAGAAGTTGGGAACGAATGTGCGGTTCTAAAAGCCAAGGAGGAATGGGAGGATTCCTTGCTATTTTATTTACAAGGCGAGTCTCCCAATAATATATTTTGCATTGATAATGTTTAAACTCAAGATCTTATAAATAAATCTAAGTTTCTTATTATTTGAACTAACTCTCGTTCATATATTTGTATTTATTTGAGGATATGTATGTTGCTGATGAAGTTGGTTGTTTAGGTTTCCCTCCATGATTTGTGCTTAACTGGAACTCTTATGTTCCGTTTGTTTAGATAAATTAAAAATGACTAAATATTTTTTTCCCTATAACATGTTTGGTCTAAAAAACAATTTAATAAAAACTTTAGCTCTGGTTTAATTCTTTTGCGAGCTTAACTATCCACATGTAAGTAATATCGTATATTATTAATAAAAAATTTACTGATTAAAAAATATATATAAAACATTGATGACTAAGATCTTTTCTTTGAATTTACATTCGCCAGCGCCGTAGATCTGCATTTTGTGTTTCAGGATATATAAGTTGCTGATGAAGTTAGTTGTTTAGGTTTCCCATCATGATTTGTGATAACCGGAACTCTTATTTTCTGTTTGTTTAGATAAATTAAAAATGACAACATTTTTTTTACCAAAGACTATGTTCGGAATAAAAAATGATTTTTCATAAAATAGAAATTTGACTAAGCTCTGTCCCAGATGTTATTCCCACCAATTTTTACGAAAGAAACTCTCTGATTATCGTCACGGTTTAATGACGGTGAGAAAACTATTGATTAAAATTGATTTCCTATGAAACCCTATCGCAATTAACACTCCTCGCCGAAAATTAAAAATCAATCGTAAGAGACCACGGTTATTCGTTGCTAATAGCCACTGTTACAAACTAAAAAAATAACAAGAAATTTAAACAAGTGGAATTTCAAACTTTGGCAAATAATTCTAGATCTAGGTAAGGTTTGATCACAACAATCCCAGCCAAAAGCTGAATATAAGGATGCGATGCTGCCCTGTTTATAAATGGTGCTGAGTAGCCGCCCCTATACATTACATTGCAAGACTATAACAAAATGGCAAAATTGTTTAAAATACTCTAATGTCATCACATAGATTCAACTGATGGGTTACACTAGTAGTATTGTTTTCCGACGTTTCAATTGTAGTTCGATCAAGTAACATGTGTTAATACTTATCAATTAAGGGTTCAAGGACGTACTTGTAGTCTGGAAGTTGGGCGTCAAACTCCACCGTATCCCACCATTCTTGGTCTTGGGAAAGCATAGAGATTTGCTTTAAAGAAGGAAGAGGAGATGGCCTTCCATTGTCAAACTGAACTAGAGAAAAAGGAATCCTCTCTAGCCTTGGACATCCCCGGAAATCAACTTCTTCCAAAGAGCCACAACTCATCTTTCTATTGCAAATGCTCTTCAGTTGTGGTAGATTGGACAATCTGAAGACCCCCAACTTTGGAAGGCTGACAAATTCTGCACTCTCATTGTCGGCATGGCTCATGTTGTCGCTTGCTTCTATCCCGCTGGTCGCTATTATCTCCACAATCCCAGCGCAACCCCCTATGATAATCATTTCCAGATTCTGTAGAAAAGGAAGAGAAGATGGTCTTCCATTGTCAAACTGAACTTCAAAGAAAGGAACCCTCTCTAGCCTCGGACAACCCCGCAAAACGACTTCTTCCAAAGAACCACAAGTCATCTTTTTACTGCTAATGCTCTTAAGTTGAGGTAGATTCGTCAATCTGAATATCCTCAACTTTGGAAGGCTGATAATTTCTGCACTCTCAATGTCGGTGTGGCTGCTGCTGTTGCTTGCTTCACCCACTAGCAATGATGGCTTGGCGGCTTCTCCTTCTATCCCGTTGTCCGCTATTATCTCCTGCATCACATTGCAATCCTCTACTGTAATCTCTTCCAGATTCCACAAATTGGTCAACAGTTCAAGCGGTAATAGGCTTTGAATTTCTGGACAGCGGGACACTCGAAGCACTCTCAGGCAAGAAAACACATCAGTTGATAGTAATGGCTGAGATATGAGAATCAAGAATCTTAAGTTCCGCAAAGATTTTAAATGTAGCTCCACAACATGGTTTACTATATTGGACGGAACAAGAACACAAGATGGTGAGATTAGACACTCTAAACTGTTGCAATCAGTGAGTGCAACTCTTCTTTTACTGGCCACTCCACCATCATCGACACAGTAGAACTTGTCTAAGCTTCTCAAGGAAAGGCAAGAGAGAATACACGCAGAGTCAAATCCCATGGGGAGTGTTGCAATTAATTCTCCTCCTTCACCGATATCACATTCATTAAACACAACCACCTTCATGTAATTGGCTAAGTCTACCAAATAATCTTTAATATATTCTCCAATCCTGAGCGCATAGTTGCTTGGAGATAGCCGTTGGACATCATCTGTCACCATCCCAATAAAGTAACTTGTGCTTGGTACACGACATCTTAGATAGTCTAGTTTGCCCCAACAAGCTAATCTCTCATCAAGTGATATGCAATAGGGAAGACCAAGATGCTCAAGATTACAGAGATTATGAGAAAAGAGCCCGGCTGGTAAATCATTTATACCATCCAACTCAAGATACCTGAGGTTGGACAACAACTCCAGGCCTGCAGGCACTTGTTTCAATTTCAAGCACCTAATGAGATCCAGCTCCTGTAGTTTCCTCAAGGATGCTAAAGACGGCATAAACTGTAGCTCTGTGCACTCACGCAGCAACAATGAAGTAAGATTCACCAAATTAGATACAGAATCAGGCAAAATAGAGATACCGTTCTGTGAAAGATCAAGAATTCGAAGTCCCAACATGTGTGTGAAGAAACAATTTTCAATGCCTATCAGTCCATTTTTGGACAATAACAAAGATGAAAGCACAGGACATGATGGTGAGCAGTCCCCAGGAATTTTTTTGATGTTGTTTTCTATGAAAGAAGCTCTTGTCAAATCTGTTGGCCATCTGCTTGCATCGGGCAACTCACTTAGTTGTTTCCCAGCTTCCACTATGGCTTTGAGACTCTTTTTTATCGCCATATCACGGATAAGGTCGTGCATTTTGATATATGATTGAGAATATTTATTATGACCACCTTGCAACAAGCACGCATTTTCCAGCTTATTAAGCAAAGCATGCGCTCTATCCACTTGAGCCTTTCTGCTTGTTGGGCCTTTGATTATTTCTTCGTTGACCAAGTACTGTATCAATCTCTTCCTTGGTATTTCATAGTCCTCTGGAAATAGCGAGCAATATAGGAAGCATTCCTTCAATTCTGGATCTCTCAACCGGTCAAAGCTCAAATTCAATACCTTGAATACCTTATCTTCCATCTCGGTTGGGCCAATCCTGGAGTCTTTGAGTTGCTCAAGCACACTCCTCCACTCTCTGATATCATCAATGCCCCTCATGCTTCCGGCCAAAGCTACCAATCCAAGAGGTAAACCAGCACATTCGTCGGTAACCAACTTTGCAACTTGCTTTACTTCAAACGACAGAGTTGCACAGTTTCCCAACGTGTCAGTAAACAAGCACCAAGGTTCTTCTGATGAAAGAGGCTCTAGTTTCATCTCCTTCTGGCAAGACATCCTCCGGCAAATATCTAACGATCTAGTCGTCAGAATCAACTTGCAAGCCCCTGAATGGATGGGCAAACCTATTTCATTCGGATCAAATTGATTCCAAAGATCATCCAAGATTAAAACACTCCTTCCCTTTTTCTCCAATGCTTGTGACAATCTTGCGGCCCTTATCTTTTCATCATTTTCATTGCTAAGATCACAGCCAATCTTATATGCTACCTGATCTTGCAACTTGCTTGTGCTAAAATCTTGTGAAACGGTGACCCAATAAATGTTTCTGAAATTGTTTGGCCTTTGTTCTAGAAGTCGGTTATAAATGTGCATCATCAACGTTGTTTTACCAACCCCTCCCATACCATAGATTCCGAAACTCAACACCTCATCATCCATGATCCATTCCCAAATCTTGGTCTTGTTAACTTGAAATGACTGCCCCACCAATTTTGAAACCAAAAAAGGAACTCTCTCGTTGTTAGATGATGAATCAAGGCATAGCTCTCCTCCAAATGTCTGCCCACGAAGCTCATCTACCTCCTCAATCAAATTTCCGACTCGCCCATGCCATCCCACATTCCATCCCAATCTGCTTTCTCTCATTTCTGCCTCCAAGCTCTGGACTTTGTTGGCCACATTCTCCACATTCTCCAACCAATTTGCAACTGCATATTTCCTCTTCTTATTGGACGACCGCTCGATCCTTTGGAGTTCAAATTGTACATCGTCTCGACTACTTGTGAGCATTCCCAACTTCCTCTTCAAAGTATCCACTTCTTCATTAATGAAAACATTATTTGTGGCCAACCTGCCCAGTTCAATCAGCCCTGAAATATCCATACCTGATGCACAAAAGTCACTTTATATAAGTTGGTGGCAGTGAAGCATTAATCTGATTATAACCATGATTGAATTGTTATTCATGTCCTAAATCTGTTTACCTTTAAAAACACTATTTTTTTTTAAAAAGTATTAGATAAATTAAAGGGTATTCCGTATATCAACCGGGCAATACAGATTAATCATTTCTAGTAATCACAGAATTGATTATGCGATAGATAAACTAATACAACTGCAGCTAAGACAACATATCACATCAACATTAATAGTACTGTACCAAACGAATCAAAGACAACACAAAAAACAAAGAAAAAAGAAACAGTTTAAGTTTACCTGGCTTGCGATCGTTGATGATTAGAGAGCCGAAATCTAGAACAAGTAAAATGTAGCAGTGAAAGACTCGCTAGGTTCGATGTCTGTCCAAGTAAAGAAGCTTCTTGGCAAGGGCGAAGATGAGCAAGATTGTGAGGCCTAAAAGATGACACCCAAAAAAAAAGGTCAACGCAGGGGAAGACTTCGAGTCAAGGTCAACGCAGCGTAAGTCAGTACAAGGAAACATGGGCCTGATGATGGCCCATCACTGTAGTAGCTCTTTTCACTGAAACGACATTGATCTTCGGGCTCAGGCCCAGTCTAGCATGTCGAGATTGTATCAGTATGACATATAGGCTCAGTCAGTCAATAAGCAAGTTGTAATAAGTATGACTGAAGTATTATTCATTTTCTAGATCTACTTCCCTTTACAGTTTTCGTGAATGAGTCTTTTAAATTAATGTTTGAGAATTACTATGTGATCCAATATTCTTAAACAATAATTATAGTTATCAGATCTATATTTACTTGTTAATTTTTTTTAAAAAAATATATCAACATTATGTCAATTATTTACTATACCATCCAGGTTTTACAAATATCAGATCTCTTTACCAAACGAATCACAAATCATAAAAGAAGAACAAAAAGGGAAAGGGCGCATCAGATCTATTTGGAATATCGAAATGATTAGATTAAAACAGTTTCAAGTTTACCCGGGTCGCGATTGTTGCTTCTGGAAAAGGACAGAGGACCAAAATCTGCGGCAAGTGCTATTGAGCTTAAGATGTCTAAGTCAAGGAAGATGTTGATCTCTCTAAGAGGAAGGGAGGGGGAGACTGCGAAACTTCTAAAGCAATATGGGCCTCATGTTTGCTCCACAGGCCCGTTACTGTTATTTGTTTGGACCTTTGTGCTCAGGCCCAATTCAGCTTTGAAGAGTATGTTGGATCTTCAGCTTTCGTTTTTAGTACCACATGCTATTCGGACAATCCTGTACCAAATAATACAGATTCGAGTAGGATGATAAAATTTTCCCAATAAATATTTTAACAATATTATAGGATTCAACTCGAAATCTCTTAATTTAACTACAACAACGTCCTCATTAATTGATGCGAGTACTCGTTGGTTATTTAATTAAATTTTCAATTTATTAGAGCATAGTTCATTAGGGATGGCAATTGGTAGGGTAGGGTAGGATATTGGTAGGACCCTACCCATACCCTAGTTTTTTTAGTTGGACCCATACCCTACCCTCGACCCTACAAATTTTTTATTATTAGATTCATACCCTACTCTTCTGAAGACCCTGGGTCTTCAGGGTCTGCAGGATCCGACCCTTTAACGTTCTACATTTTGATATTTTTTAATCAAAAGTTAATTTTTATATAAAATTCAAACAAATTCAAGATATCTACTATGTTACACATTAACATTCAATAGAAAATTGATGAAACATCAAATTTTGTAATTTAATTTCAATAGTACAAATTATTTTTCTAAATTTGAAGTACATAAACAATTCAACAAAAGAAATATATAGAATATTGGCTTCTAGTAATCCATCATTCATGACATCTCCTAAGCTGGTTGTGTAATAACATAATAAATATGTTAAAATTAACCATAAAGTATATTATATATATTATCATTATGGTCTAATTAGGGTATGGTCTCAAATAGGGTAAAAATGTAAGGGTAGGGTCCGACCCACAGGGTCTAACTATGGATTCATACCCTACTCTAGACCCTACTTCTAAACATGGACCCATACCCATACCCTACCCTAGACCCAGTCAAAGTCAACATACCTTAGACCCGTAGGATAAAGGTAGGGTCCGACCCTCAGGTATGGGTATTTCTGCCATCCCTAGCAATCTCGTCTTACGGAGAAAGAGTCTAACTCTTGCCTCGACTTTACAAGATCCTAATCAAGTACACCACCTCCGACGAACAACATCTCATGTTTCATTCCTCGGTATAAGCTGTTCCTACGGTCATGCATCTGTGCTTGTATCTTGCCGAATTGTTTAATAAAATTTACTCATTTACTTCTAAAAAATACAACAGTCCGTAAGCATTATTTAATTTTTGTAATAATTAATTAGTATTAGTGTTATACACTCTTTTCTGGTGTATTGTTTTTGAAACACTCTTGTCATTGGAATTTGTGAATTTAGGATTTGGAATGTTTGTCTTAGAACTCATTTTCGATTCCATTACATGAATTAGGAGGAAGATAATGATGATATGGTCGGACTGGGGTAAGTTTAGCCGTTCGAGGTGGACATTCTGGTGGTGGAGCTCTCTGAGACCATCAGAGGGTGCTCCGGTTAAGTGATCACAATCCTCAATGAAGACCCCGTATAATAGAACAACAAAGAGGCTATTAAACTATAAGGAACTGTGTTCCTGTTAGATGATTAAGAAACTAGCCCTCCTCCAAATGTAATACCATTAAGCTCATCTACCACCTCAATCAAATTTCCGACTCGACTTTTCCATCCCGCAATCCATCCCAATATCTGCTTTCGCTCATTTCTGCCTCCAAGCGTCCGACTTTCTTGGCCAGATTGTCCACATTCCTTGACCAATTACCAACTGCATAATTCCGTTTCTTGTTGGACGACAGCTCAATCCTTTGGAGCTCAGATTGTACATCGTCTCGATTACTTGTGAGCATTCCCAACTTCCTCTTCAAAGTTTCCACTTCTTCATTAATGAAAACATTATTTGTGGCTAACCTGCCCAAGTCAATCAGCCCTGAAATATCCTTACCTGATATTGGGAATATTACGTGTGATTGTAATTGATTGTGTTTCAGTTTGATTAGAAAGGTGTAGATTGTGTCATATTCAGACTAGGAAACGTATATTCGCTGTGACCCTAGCTAGACTTGTATATGATCCTTTTATATATATATATATAAAAATGGGGTATGGCATGGTACTCCTTATAAGAGATCACATATATCGAATGTTAAGGGGCCGCTTCTATGAGATGAGTTAAGGGCTAAATCTCTAGAGCATTCGATGAAGTTTCCAAGGCAGTCCAGGGCTAAAATGGACAACAACAAAAGAACCGAGTAGTGGTTTGAGAAGGAGTGAGTACCTTTGTCTTTGTTAGGGATTGTTCCAAATTCCTAATTAGAGTACGGCTCTATTTCCTGATCAGAATAGAGTACTAGTCTCCTATATATATACGGCCTATGCCTAGGTCTTCTGTGTAGTATTTGAGAGTTGTGAGGTAGAGAGAACCCTCACGGAGGCCTTGCAACCGATTGGACTCACATAGTGGACGACTCTCCTTAGCCCGTGGTTTTCTCCCCGTCTTGGGGTTTCCACGTAATTCTCGTGTGTCTCGTATTTCTCGTTTCGATATTATTTTTCAACAATTGGTATCAGAGCCGGATCTGAGTATACGAGTATTTGACACAAAAAAAAAATCGTGAACAGTAATCGATTTGGGGGAAAATCGAGATTTAGGGTTTTGAAACTCTTGGAGTCGCCGCCGACCGCCGCACCGTCCAGCCCTCCACCCTTCGTCCTCGACGTCGTCTAGAGGAGGCAACCACCCCCCGCACTGTCGCCGCGCCGGGGCGGAGCTCCGTTCGTTCGTCGCAGAGAGAGGGAAGAAGAAGGAATCGCGAGGAGAGAGAGAGCTCGGGGAGAGAGCCCACAAACCCGCACCGCCGAGGGAGGAGAGGAGAGCTCGACGTCGCCTGGAGCTTTTCCGCCGCTCACCGTTTCCGAGGAGAGAGAGGAGACCGACGACGGAAGGAGAGAGAAAAAAAATGGGGAGAGAGAAAGAGGGAGTTTTGGGTTGAAAAAAAAACATATTCCCGAGTTGACTTGGTCAACGGTTTGACTGGTCAACATTTTGACTAGTCAACAGTTTGACTAGTTGATCGAAAGTCAACTAATTTGACTAGTTGATTGAAAGTCAACTGATTTGACTGATTTTAGTTTTCAAACCTGTTTTGAGCAGATTTTTTTTTCGAGTGGTTTCAGGATGACTTTGATGAAGTACGAGATTCCTCAGTTGACGAGGAAAACTAATTTTTCTTTGTGGCAGGTCAAGATGCGCGCTATTTTGACACATTTAGAGCTGGATGAGACTCTACTTGATGAGAAGTCGATGCCTTCGAGTTGGGATGCTTCGATGAAGGCATCAAAGAACCGTAAGGCTGTGAGTCAGATCCAGTTGCATCTGTCAGATGATATTTTGCGGGACGTGTTGAAGGAGACAATAGCTTCCTCATTATGGGCAAAGCTTGAAAAGTTGTGCATGCCCAAGAGTTTGACCAACAAACTGTGCTTGAAGCAATGACTATTTTCTATTCGGATGCAAGAAGATAAGTTTGCTCACGACCACCTTAATGAATTTAAGGATATAGTGGCTGATCTTAGAACTCTGGATGTGAAATATGATGATGAAGATCTTGCTTTATTGTTATTGTGCTCGTTGCCTGCTTCTTATCAGCAATTCAGAGATACTCTGTTGTTCAGCCATGATACTCTGAGTTGGGATGATGTTCATGATTCACTCTTGGAGAAAGAGAGAATTGATAAGCACACTGTGAGTTCCTCTGAAAATAGCCAAGGGACTGGCTTGGTTGTGAGAGGGAGGTCTGAGGAGAGGAATGCTAAGTTTGGTTCGAGGAAGAAGAACAGAAGCAAATCAAGGTCAAGGCACAAGGATAAGACTTGTTTCAATTGTCATAAGATTGGGCATATTAAATGTTTCTGTCCGGAGTTGAAGAACAAGAAGAAGGGTGAAAAGTCCAGTGCTCCGAAAGGAGAAAGTTCTGATAGCGGCAGTGCTAGTGTTGCCACCACCACTCAGAAAGAAGAATCTGATGGAGACCTTTTGTTTGTGATTGATGGGAAGTCTAAAGTTGATGCTGCTTAGGTCCTTGATTCTGCTTGTACGTTTCATACGTGCCCCATCAGGGACTGGTTTTCAACATATGAATGTGCGGAGGGTAATGTTCTCACGGGAAATAATTCTGTCTGCAAGGTTGTTGGTATTGGCACAGTGAAGATCAAGATGCATGATGGTGTCATTCGAACCTTGACGAATGTGAGGCATATCCCTGATTTGAAGCAGAACTTGATTTCGTTGAGTACTCTTGATACATTGGGGTACAAATATACCAGAGAAGGTGGAGTTCTTCGTATGAGTAAGAACTCATTAGTGCATATGAAGGCCAAGAAGGAGGTTGGGAATCTGTATGTTTCGCAGGGTTCTACAGTTACAGGGATTGCTGCATCTAGCTCGTTGACAGATTCTGAGAATACCTCATTGTGGCATATGCGACTTGGTCACATGAGCGAGAAAGGCATGACCGAGCTAAATAGGAGAGGATTATTATGTGGACAGGGTATTGGGAAGCTGGAATTTTGTGAGCACTGTGTGTTTGGCAAGCAGAAGAAAGTCAGTTTTCAGAAAGATGTGCACACTACAAAGGGAAAACTTGACTATGTTCATTCTGATCTTTGGGGATCGTCTCAAATTCCAACAAAGAATGGTTCCAAGTATATGCTGACTATCATTGATGATTATTTGAGGAAGGTGTGGGCGTTCTTCTTGAAGAGCAAGGATCATGTCTTTGTCACTTTCAAGTAGTGGAAGAATATGATTGAGAAGCAGACTGGGAGGGATGTCAAGCATCTCCGCACAGCACAGACAATGGACTGGAGTTTTGCTCTAGTTGGTTTGATGAGTTCTGCAAGAATGAGGGTATTGTCAGGCATAAGGCAATCCCTGGTACACCTCAATAGAATGGAGTCGCTGAAAGAATGAACAGAACTTTGTTGGAGAAAGTTTCGTTGTATGCTGTGAAATGCTAGTTTGCCTAATTCATTTTGGGCTGAAGCTGCTTCCACTGCCTGTCACCTTGTCAATCGTTCACCTCATGCATCACTTAATGGCAAGGTACCTGAAGAATTGTGGTCTGAAAATCCTCCTAATTATGCTGTTTTGAAGATATTTGGGTGTCCAGCCTATGCTCATGTGAATAATGGCAAGATAGAGCCAAGATCTGTAAAATGTATCTTCCTTGGCTATGCTTCTGGAGTGAAGGGATACAAGTTGTGGTGTCCCGAGCTGTCTAAAGTCTTGTTGAGTAGGAATGTTATTTTCAAAGAGACAGACATGCTGAGTAAGAGGGAGGATGTTTCTTCACCTGGTGTTTCCAGTGCTCTAAGTGTGGACTTGCAAAAGTCAAAAGTGCAGGTGGAGTTTGATGCTGATCCAGAAGCGAGTTCCTTTCGTGATGTTGATTGCCATGGTCCTACTCATGGTGGGTTGTCTGATGAAGCTGAGAATGTTGGCACAGTTGAGAGAGAGCCAGCGTATTCTATTGCCAAAGACAGGCCCAGAAGAATTATCAGGCCTCCACAGAAGTTGGGTGAGGCTGATATTGTTGCTTTTGCCTTAAATGTGGCAGAAGAAGTTGATAGCTGTGAAGAACCGTCTAGTTACTCAGATGTTGTGAAGTCGAAAGACTCTACTAGATAGTTGGTTGCTATGGAGGAAGAGATGAAATCTCTTCACAAGAACAAGACTTGGGAGATTACTAAGCTGCCTAAGGATAAGAAGGTTGTCAGTTGCAAGTGGGTATTCAAGAAGAAGGATGGTATACCTGGAGTTGAAGAGCCTATATACAAGGCTAGGCTAGTGGCTAGAGGATATAGCCAGATTCCTGGTGTGGACTTTAATGAGGTGTTTTCACCAGTTGTGAAGCATACCTCGATTCGTTCTCTTCTTGGTATTATCGCTATGCAGGATTTGGAGCTTGAACAGCTTGATGTGAAGACAGCTTTCTTGAATGGAGAGCTTGAGGAGCGGATTTATATGGCACAGCCTGAGAGTTTTCATGTTGAAGACAAAGAAGACCATGTGTGATTGTTGAAGAAGTCCATGTATGGCCTTAAGTAGTCTCTGAGGCAATGGTATAAAAGGTTTGACTCCTTTATGATTTCTCATGGTTATGAGAGGAGCAAGTATAATAGTTGTGTTTACCTGAAAAGGCTACGCGACGGTTCCCAAGTGTATTTGCTCCTGTTTGTGGATGACATATTAATTGCTGCAAGTGACAAAGAAGAGGTGAGGAAGCTCAAAGCTCTGTTGAGTAGCGAGTTTGAGATGAAAGATTCGGGTCCTGCTAAGAAGATTCTTGGCATGGAGATTGCCAGAGATAGAAGAGCAAGGAAATTATTTTCGAGCCAGGAGAGGTACATTGAAAAGGTACTTGACAGATTTGATGTGACTGGTAATCTTGTGAGTACTCCTCTTAGTACACATTTTCAGCTTTCGTCTGCCTTATCTCCACAGTCAGCTGCTGAGATCGATTACATGTCTAGCATTCCATACTCTAATGCTATTGGTTCTCTGATGTATGCTATGGTTTGTACACGCCCGGATTTGGCCTATGCTGTGAGTGTCGTTAGCAGGTTTATGGCAAATCCTGGAGAAGGTCATTGGAGAGCAGTGGAGTGGATTATGAGGTACTTGAAGGGTAGCAAGGGCGTGTGTCTACAGTTTGGAAGCACCAATGATGGAGTTGTTGGTTTCGTTGATTCAGATTATGCTGGAGACCTTGATAAGTCTAGGTCCTTGTCTGGATATATTTTCACTCTTGGAGGATGTGTTATCAGTTGGAGAGCTTATCTACAAGCCACAGTGGCGTTGTCTACCACTGAGGCGGAGTACATGGCTATAATTGAAGGTGTGAAGGAGGCTATCTGGTTGAAAGGTTTCTTCAGTGAGATCTGTGAGCAGCTGCAGGTTAGTACAGTGTACTGTGATAGTCAAAGTGCTATCCATCTCATGAGGGATGTTATGTATCAAGAGAGGACAAAGCACATTAATGTGAGGTACCACTTCATTCGGGAGCATGTTGCTCGAGGTGACATTATTGTGAGCAAGGTGGGTACAAAGGATAACCCTGCAGACATGTTGACGAAGCCGCTTTCTGGTACTAAGTTCGAGCATTGCTTGGACTTGGTAGGTGTTCGTGCTTGATGCTGATAGCCCTTAGGGGCTGGTGGTGAAGGTGGAGAAACGTTGAAGTTAGAGTAGAGCTCTATTTCCTGATCAGAATATAGTACTAGTCTCCTATATATATACGGCCTATGTCTAGGTCTTTTGTGTAGTAGTTGAGAGTTGTGAGGTAGAGAGAACCCTCACGGAGGCCTTGTAACCGATTGGACTCACATAGTGGACGACTCTCCTTTGCCCGTGGTTTTCTCCCCGTCTTGGGATTTCCACGTAATTCTCGTGTGTCTCGTATTTCTCGTTTTGATCTTATTTCTCTACTTAGCTCAAAGTGTTGTTGTAAGGATACTATTTCCTTCTCTTATATTATTTACAATTATATATATTATTATTCGCATAGTTTATTACGGGACCGAATTCGGTCATGGACCTCCTTTTCAAGGATCATCCTGAAAAGTGAACCATTTCATCATAACTACGTGAATCATTATACCATAACTAACCAACCCAGTGCGTGTCGAACTATTATATGATAACTGACCAACCCAGCGCGTGTTCCACGATGTATTCCGAGACGAACCATTCTATCATAACTGGGCGAACTATTTGGGACCGCTTCGGGCAAACCGTTCCACCATAATTGAGCGAACCATTTCATCATAACTGAGCAATCCATTACATCATAACTGACCAACCCAGTGTGTGTTCTAGGATGGTCTTGGACAAAAATACAAGTCCAATACCAAATTAATTACTAATATTTTCAACCTTCTCTCTTCAATTAACCTTATCTCTCTTCCTCCACTTATCTCTCTTCAACCCGCCACCAAATTAATAGGAGAGAAAAGGAAACACTTGGATGAAAAACGCAATGCTCTTGCCAGGAGAAGGACAGTGGTGCTTATTAGTCCAATAGCGAATACAAGGGAGGTTAATTCTGATCCACCGGTGGTGGATCTCAAGGAGCAAGAGTCTATCGTCACAAAGATGATTTTTGCACGAAGACTGTTGACCTGGCCAAGGAGACGCTTAACTCCTTGAAGGCGAGGAAGGTCAGTGGCTAGGCTTCCAACATCGTCGGCACCGTCGCTGGATTCGTCTTGTTCTAAGAGTTCAGCTCCTTTGTCTCTCTGAGGTCGGGGGAGAAATCGGCTTCTCATTACCTTTTTCGTTTCTGATTTAAGGGTTAGGGGAATTAGGAATAACTGTACTGTTGTGATGTTCCCTATGTAATAAGATTCTAATTAGTCAGAAACTCTAGGATTAGTCTCTTATAAATAGGAGGACAGTGTTAAAGAGTTCCTTGTGCTAAAGCAATGGGTATAGTAGTGTAGGCAGGGAGAAGGGCTTGAGGCGGGAAGCCTCGCCATAGCCTATGTATCTGTTGTACTCCATATCGTAGTGAAAGATCGTCTATACCTCCGTAGAGTAGGTCACCTAATCGAACCACGTATATCGCGTGTCGTCAGTGTTCTTATTATTCTTCTATCTCTCCGTTGTTGTTGCATGAGCCTATCAAAAATACTTCCACTGGCCTAACATGTACTTTGAGCAAAATTCGGGGAGGGAGAGATGAAATTTTTGTACTAAATCTAAGATATCCAGCTTTTGAATAAGCAATAATAATACTTTACCAAACAAATCACAAATCACAAAAGAAGATGAGAAAAGCATATATTCGGGAAGAGCAAGAAGAAAAGATTAAAACATCTTAAGTTTACCTGGCTTACTATCGTTGTTCAGGAAAAGAACCGAGAAGGCCAAGATCTGCAGCAAGCAAGGTGTTTGTCTAAGGAATGGGCGCAGACAAGCAAGACGTTGACCCCTTTTTTGATCGAGGAATGGTCAACGCAGGTCGAGTAATCACGGGCCTGATAATTGCTTCAATAACTCATCATCTAGAAGTCGTTCTTTTGACTGGACGCCATGGATTATTATCTGGAAGTATCATAAGATAACTAGAGTAAACAGCAAGCCAATGGAAGTGAATTCTCTGTGGAGATTTTGGATTTAAACCTTACGAACGTAAAAATACCTACTCTCAATAAGAGATCACCGGAAAACAAAAGTAGCTTGAAACAATAAGAGATTCGGCACAGGTTGGGTCACAGGCCGGGGGAGGACGGCGGCAGAGAAAACAGAAGAAAGATTTGAGCGGTATATAGCACACAAGTTGTAGAACAAGGCAGCAGAGAATGGCTCCTTTTCCTTTTCTTTGTTTTTGGAGAGAACGGCAGAGGAAAGACTTGATTTTATTTTTTATTTTGTTTTTAGAATAGAGGAAAGACTTGATCGGTAGCAGAATTATGGTCAAAAACGAAGAAGCACAAGTACAGGGAAACATTCCTGACAAAATAAGGTAAGTGTCGACTTTTATAGTAAAGTACAGGGGAATATGGGCCTAATGATTGTTGCTTTTTCACTGAGCGCCGTGGGTCTTTAGGCTCAGGCCAAACTTAGCTTTGAAAAGTATGTTTGGCTTCGTAAAACACATTATTATTATATATGAGCATAACGCAAGAGCCGGAGAAGTGGAAGAGTTGTTCTTTATCCTGTGGAGATATTTAGTACTTGGTTTCTTTCTGAATCTGATGCTTCCCCGTATAATATCCAGTTTTTGGTAGTCCGTGCTGATTCATTTGGCTTGTGCTTGATGCAGATGAATCAGATCTATATTTACTGAAGTATAGATCTGATGCAGATGAATCAAAGAGGCATCAAAATCGAACACAACATATAGGCTCAGTCAGTCAATAAGCAAGTTGTAATAAGTTTGACTGAAGTATTATTCATTCTCTAGATCTACTTCCCTTTAAAACTTTTATTTTTCCTCTTTGTTTGCTTTTATCTCGTGTCTTTCAATTTTTATGTATCCTAATTTAGGCATTGCCTTTACCGTTTTCACGAATGAGTCTTTAAATTAATGGTTGAGAATTCCTATGTGTTCCGATATTCTTAAACAATAATTATAGGTTATCAGATCTATATTTACTTGTTAATTTTTTTTTAAAAAAATAATATCAACATTATGTCATTTACTATACCATCCAGGCTTTACAAATATCAGATCTATTTTCCAAACGAATAACAAATCATAAAAGAAGAACAAAAAAGGGAAAGGGCGCATCAGATCTATTTGGAATATCGAAATGATTAGATCAAAACAGTTTCAAGTTTACCTGGTTTACGATCGTTGCTTCCGGAAAAGAACTGTGAGGACCAAAATCTGCAGCAAGTGCTATTGAGCTTCAGATGTCTGTCTAAGTCAAGGACCCAAGTGAGGAAGATGTTGATCTCTCTGAGAGGAAGGGAGGGGGAGACTTTGAACAGATCAAGTCTTTAGAGGAAGACTCCTTTTCCTTTTGGTTATTTCTTTTTTAAAGACTTGATCAGTAGCAGACATATATGGTCAACGCCGCGCAAGTACAGGGAAATATTCCCGACAAAACAAGGCAAGTACGAGGAAACTGCGAACTTCGAAATGAATATGGGCCTGATGATCGCTCCACTGGCCCGTTACTGGTAGATGTTTGGACCTTTGGGCTCAGGCCCAATTTCCAACAAGGGAGAAACTTGTTCTGCGACTTCCAAGATCTGCTTAAGCTTCCAAGATGGACAAGGATTGATTAGCAGCTTTGCACGGTATCTAGCTCAATGTCAACGATCTTACCAAACGAATAAGATAAACTCAATGTCAACGATCTTAACAAACGATTAAAACAAATTGAAGGTGAACGAATCACAAGTTCAATGCAAGGAAAACTGGGCCTGATGATAGCTGCAATGGCCCATCAATGGAAGCCGTTCTTCGAGCTAAGGCCCACTTTATACATTCTTGGCACTTGGGGTGCGTTGAAATACCAAAAACTACGCTCAGGTCGCACGTACAAATTGTGAATTTGTTAACAGCATACTCGGGGGCACTTATAGAGATTATCCTTATTCAACTCGGCATAGCGATCGAGAAAAGAGATTAGCATCTCGTACTGCTCTTCGTGACAAGCTACTGTTGTTAAGTGTGGTTGAAACTTTTGGTAGTTTGTGTGCGGTTTGCACATGTGGAAAGAGTAGTGTGATAAGAAGTCGCTGAAAGCTTCTATCATTGTGCAAAGACTTGTGTTCCGTGTTCCAATACTCTGCAATGAAATGATTTTTCTGGTGTATTGCTTGTGAAACACTCTTCGATGTGGCCAGGGCCTTGCATTGAGTTCCCTCTGTATGCAATAAGGCTTTGGTGTCAGTTTTGCTTCTCCTCAAGCAAAAGAGTGTGCATTTTGCTTCTTTTCTTTGGTTTTCTTCTTTAGATTTTATGTTTACTCGAGTTGTTAATTAAGAAAATTGTTGTTCGGATAGAAGCTGTTAATTGCGGATTTGATTGTTTGTACCTGATGTCGAGGGCCATATAACTTGGACTATCTGGAAAAGTTGGTTGAGCAGATCCATGCGCAGGGACCAGGAGCTGGTGCTACTGCAAGCGGAGCGCGAGAGGACGAGGATGACGATGAGGTGCATGAGCTTGTGCTACTGCAATATTCTTCTGCTTAGCAAGAACAGCAGCTGAAGCTTTCAAACAATAGCTATTTTTTTTCCGGGTTAAATGTATGCACTATTAATCCAAGTTAAAAACATGAAATGTACAAAGTTAATGGGATGAATACAGCCAATTAGCCGAAAGAAGTCAGTAACAAGCACATCTAAGAACATCACGAGCTGCATCCGACATTTTGTAGAAATAAAGCATCTTGAAAGTTTGAGTCTTTGTATTCGTTCCAACTTGCAATAAAGAAATCTTGAAACCTTTTGGGTAGAAAATCCACTTATCAAAAGTGAAGATAACAGTCAATAACGCGATGTTGCCCCTAAACATCAGATTTCGGAAATTATTTACATAATCGAATGTCAGTTGATGGGTTACAATCATGTCTTCATTTCCGAAGTTTCAAATAAAATGCGAAATTTTCTAATTAAGGGTTCAAGGAGATACTTGTAGTCCGGAAGTTGGGATTCAAACTCCACCGAGGCCCTAGATTATTTACATAATTGAATCTCAAGTTGATCAATCTCGTCAAACTTAGCATCGCAACATGGTTTACTATATTGGATCGAAAAAGAAGAACAAAACGATGTACTAAAATATCTTTGAAGCCCTGGGTACATAGCATCCAAGAAGAGGAACGAGGAACGAGGAACGAGGCACGAGAGGAAGACTCTTTTTTCCTTTTTCTTTTTTTTTTGGGAGAGGGCAAAAGAGAAAAGGCTTGATTTTTTTTTTGGTGAGAATGGTGGGCGCTAGCAGCCCGTAGATTAGAAAAGCATAAGAGTCTTACAAACAGGTCATCCTGGGGGTACCGACCCCCAGGTTGTCCATATTCAGTAGCTGAATACTTCCACTTGGGGGTTGTTCCAAAACATGAAAACCAAGAGGGAAAAATAAAGCATAGTTGGAGAGCCAATCCGCAAGCTGGTTGCCCTCCCTGTAACACCACTCGACCTCGATGTGCCAATCACGTTTGATGAGGCTTCTACACGAACTCACAAGGGCGAAGAGCGGATGTTTCCTCCCCACGCCCTTGGCAAGACAGCTCGCCACTCCAATCGAGTCTGTCTCAATCACAATCTTGGTGTATCGTCTACTCCAGGGAAGGCTTAGTCCTCGCCACACCGCCCAAAGCTCAGAGGTAAAGGAGTTGCATTCACCTGTATTATTGACGAAGCCAACACACCATGCCCCACAGTTGTCTCTAATCACACCCCCCTCCCCCGGCTGGACCCGGGTTTCCTTTGGACGCCCCATCAGTGTTCAGTTTATACCATCCTTCCCTCGGGTGCTGCCAAGTAACTGGGGTCTCCTCTCTGTGTACAGGACTTGCAAACTGGGTATTGTGATCCGCCCAGGCAGCCGCGAACTCCTTGGCTTGCTGGATGGGCAGGGCAAGCTGAAAGGCTGGGAACAAACTGTTGTCAAAAATGGCCTCATTTCTCCAACGCCATACCCACCAATATAGCGTTGAAAAGAGAGTACTCCATGGCACACCATCATCCAGTTCTACCCCAAGCTTGATGTTACAGTTCAACCAAGCGTCAAACTCCATAGAAAAGAAGGCATGGTGCGCTTCGCTCGGTACAATTTTCCTCCATAGGTTCCTAACCTGAGGGCAATCCCGGAGAAGGTGGAGCATTGATTTCGGGGTGCTTTTGCATCGCTGGCAGTAAGGATTGGGAGCTATCTTCCTTCTCTGTCTCTCCCAGTTTGTTGGAAGCCTTTGCTTTTTGCATTTCCAAAGGAACACACAGATTTTCTCAGGGATAGGGAGTCTCCAGATCCTGTTCCAGGCTTTGTTTTCTTCATTCCCCCTACTCTCCTCTCCAATGAGAGAGAGATAAGCAGATCTAGCAGTGAACTCCCCGGATTCAGAAAATTTCCAGGCAAGAGTATCCTTCAGCCTTCCTGTCGAGTCTATGAACTGGGCCTCAAGTTTGGGCAACCAGTCCTCAGGGATGATGCCTCTGAGCGTTCCTCAATCCCATCCCTGGCCAGTGATCCAGTAGTCACTCACCTTCTTTCTCAACTCTGATATGGGGATGTTGATGGCTTCTTCATCAAGTGGACCTGTGTTCACAAGCCAGCAGTCCCTCCAAAAATCAGTCCTGCTTCCGTCACCAAGGGACCAGCAGAGGCCTGCACGTAGTTGGGGTATTACCTTTGTCATACTTTTCCATACGCTCGACTTATCTCCATTTGGGTAGGCCACAATCTGCCTGGGGTGTTTCTTGCAGTATTTGTGCTCCAGGACTTGGGCCCACGTCGCTTTTGTTTCCTTGAGGAATCTCCATCCAAGCTTCATAGCTAAAGCCTGGTTCATCTCTTTGGCTTTACGTATGCCCAGTCCTCCATGGTGCCGAGGTCGGCAAACATCTCCCCAGCCAACTAAGTGCATCTTGCGCACCTCCTCCGTGTCACCCCATATGAACCCTCGATTAATGCGATCGAGTTTCTCACAAATGGTAGCTGGGAGGTGGGTTGTTTGCATGGCGTATGTGGGCACCGATGCAAGGATCGATCTCGTGAGGGTGATTCGTCCAGCCATAGTTAGGAGCTTACCCTTCCAACCGGATAGCCAAGACTGGGCTTTTTCCACAAGGTAGCTATAGGTGTCCTTGTTCACTCGAGCATGGATGGTCGGGACCCCAAGGTATTTACCCAGGTCCATTGTCTGCTCGATTCCCAGGGCCCTACTCAAGTCTCTCCTCAAAGGTTCAGCAACATTTCTGGAGAAGAAGACTGGACTTTTGGTTACTTATCCGCTGCCCAAAGGCTCGACAGAAAGCTTCCAGCCCGCTATTGATTACTCTGACTTGATCGAGAGATGCCTCTGCGAACAACACAATATCATCAGCAAATAGTAAGTGGGAGAGGGGCGGCCCTCCCCTTCCAAGTCTAATAGGTTTCCAGGTCTTACGAGCAACTGATAACTTGATCCACTGCGCCAATTTTTCCATGCATAACACAAAAATGTAGGGAGAGATTGGGTCGCCTTGTCGCACCCCACGAGATGGTTTGAAGGGCGGAGTCAAATCCCCATTCCAAAGCACCCTCATGCTAGCCCCTCTAACACATGTCGTGGTGAGGTTTACTAGCTTATCTGGTAAGCCTACATCTCGGAGGGTTTCCTCAACAAAGTCCCAATTTAGCCTATCGTATGCTTTTTCTAGGTCGATTTTTATGGCCAACCACCCTTTTCCACCTCTACGTCTGCGCATAGAGTGTAACACTTCTTGGAGGATAACTATATTATCAGTAATCTGCCTCCCCAGGACAAAACTCCCATGTATGTCTGCTACTAGGTGCGGTAGCTTTTCCTTGATTCTATTAACCACAATTTTAGTGAGCAGCTTGTACGGCACGTTGCAAAGAGAGATGGGCCGGAATTGGCTAACAGTCTCTGGGTTGGGTATTTTCGGCACGAGCACCAGGAGAGTTTCATTTAGCTGGGCTGGTACCTGACCTGTAGAAAAGGCTTGCTCAATAAATTCAACAAGGGGTTGCTTTACTAAACCCCAGCAACATTGGTAGAAGATATCTTGAAAGCCATCTATCCCAGGTGCTTTTAGCGGGGCCATCTGGAACAGGGCAGCATATATCTCCTCCTCCCGAACAGGCCGAGAGCAATTTTCGACCTCATCGTTGCTCCAAGCTTCAAACATACCCATCGGCATTTGATCTCCACTTCTCCCCGGCTCCTCCGAATAGAGGTCTTGGTAGAAACTGAGCACCATCTGTTCGAGCTCCGGCTTCTCAGCTACCCAATCTCCAGCCCCATTCTTCAGACATTCCACCTTATTTCTTCGTCTCCGAACAAGAGTAGTTGTATGGAAGTACCTCGTGTTTTTATCCCCTTGGGTAATCCACTTTTCGCGGGACTTCTGGAGCCAAAAGGTTTCTTCCTGTTGCAAAACTTGGTCGAGGTCCATCTTCATCTTTTCTTCAAGTCGAGTTAGGCCACCGTTGGGGTTGACAGTCAAGGCCTGTTGAAGACCATTAAGTCTGGCCCACAACCGCTTCTTCCTGCTCTCCACATGGCCAAAGACATCCACATTCCATTTCAAAAGCTCTCTTTTGAGATTCTCAAGGGCTTCGATCAGGTCCGTCTTTGTGTCCCACTTATTCTGGAGAAGTTCCATGAATGTGGGGTGATTGAACCACATAGCTTGAAACCTGAAAGGTCTCTGTCTCCTATTCCCTTCATCTTCGTCGGAGAAGGTGATGAGCAGGGGACTGTGGTCCGATTGGTAGCGTGCTAGATGCCGGACAGAGCCTTCCAGCCACCTAATGGGACAAAGTGCTCTATCCAGCCTTTTAGACACTTTAGTATTTGTGTTAATGCCTCTCGACCAAGTGAACCTGCAACCAAAGAACCCCATGTCAATTAAACCATGTTTATTGATCCATCCGAGGAACCGCCTATCATGTGGACGCAAGCCCCCAGTTCCCCCCTTCCTCTCCTCCAAGGTAGTTATAGCATTAAAGTCACCAGCTATAATCCACGGGGTTGGGGATGAAGGCGCTAGAGAGGCTATCTCCTCCCAATACGGTTCAGCTCCGGACACTGGGGGTAAGGCATAGACTACTGTGATTAGAGACACCAATTGCCCAAGGCAGGATGCCTCCACATGGAGGTATTGGTCTCTAAACGCCAGAATGGATATCGTCAAGCTTGGGTCCCAGAGTAGCCAGATGCCTCCTGTCTCCCTTTGGCTTCGACGCGGTAGTATTTGAGTCCAAGCTTGCAACATACTGTATCTGCTTGCCTTCCGCTGATCTGTGTTTCTAACAACGCAACCAAGCTAACATTATGAGATCTGATAAGAAATTTCATAGCCCTAAGAAAACCCTTTTTCCGGGCACCACAACAATTCCACACAATGGTTTTAATAATCATTAAGTAGACAGGGGGGTAGAGGCGAAGCATTGCTCCTAGGGGGCAACCATTGCCTTCGGAGAGCTGTTAGGATTGGTCTCTTCAAGGCCTGGGTTAGCCCGCTGCATTTCCATCTCCACATCAGCCTCCATGTGCGTATCCTGATCAGGAGGGTCCGAGTGGTGGTCTCCACTATTCGTGGAGCTATTCCCGCCTTCAGATGTGCCTTCGGGAGCAGCTGCTTTTTTGGCCGGAGTAGTGTTCATGATGGGGGTTCCTTCTCTTCTCTGGATTGGCAAAGGGGGGGAGCATTGGGGTTAGAATTCTCCTTGTTCTTACAAAGTCTTGTAAAGGCTACCTCAATCTTGGAGCCCAAGACCGAGTCCTCATTTCGGGCACGCTTAGTAGCAAGGATGGATCCTATCTTAGCCTGGGTTGTTGCAATGGGCTTCTTGTTGGTAGGGGCTTTTGTGGGCTTAGTATTTCTTGGGGGACCTCTTCTTTCCCAATTGGTTTGGGCGCCAAAGATTGGACTGTTGGAGGGAGAGGCTGATTCTTTCTCCTCACGTGACTCCTCACCTGCCAACCTCAGGCTGTCAAACCTATTTTCGGTTTGGGATGCTTTCCTTTCCTGGAACAGCTTTGTTGTCCTCCCTTTTTTGGCAACAACCATCCAAGGGCCAAGGGCATCTCTACCAACTTTTGGATGGTTCAGATCTTGTCTTGGGGCAACCCTAGGGTTTTCTCGATGTTCCCCGATAGGGCCCTTGTCGGCTCCGTCTTTCGGCTGATTGGCACCCGGTTCTTCCGGCAGGGTAGCACCCGGTTCTGGGTTATAGCAGCAGCTCTCCTTGAGATGTCCGTACCATCCACATGTGAAGCAAATCGAGTGGAGACCTTCGTATTCCACCTTTTGAGCCATACCATTGATTATGATCTCCCCGATCAAGGGTTTCGATAGATCAATCTCAACACACAAGCGAGCAAATTGTCCTCGGACCTTGTGCTCTGTGTTCGGGTCAAGACGCACCGGGCGGCCTAAGAGCGTAGCAGCACATCGGAGAAGATTAGCATTGTAGAATTGCATGGGTAGGTTAGGAAGTCGTACCCAAACCCAGACTTTCTGGATTGCAGCAGCATGAGGGAGGAAGGAGCTCTCCCAACGGCGCACCACTAAATAATGATCCTGAACCATCCATGGCCCCCCCGTGAGCGCCGTGGTCAGGTCTTCCTCTGTTGAGAAAGAGGCCAAGTAGTAGTTGTGAGGGAGGTCGATGAGGCGCACTAGGTTAGGTAAGTCTCAGAGTTGGGTTATCCTAGTGTGGAGTGCCCGGTAACCAACATTTTTCCCCAGGACTTTGAGGATAGCCGTACGCTTCCATGGAGCGTCAATTCTAGCAATAGCTTGGTCAGCAAGCAGGTGCCCCGGCCTGAAGGGAGTGGTGTAGTCGGCCTTAGCTAAGCCCATCTCCAACCAATCTTCCACAGGTTCCTTCGGGATCGGGATATGGGGGTTAGAGTGTCCTTGGACCGAATCTTTATAAGATCTACGGGATTCGGTCCATGGAGGGGGAGGGTTGCGGTTAGTGGACCGGTTGTTTGGTGGGTGTACCTCATTGTCACTTGGGCTGGAGGATTGGGGTCAAAAGTGCTTTGGACAATGGAAGGGAACCATTGGGTTTGTGGGGAGGTAACAAGGGGAGGAGAAGGGGGAAGGGCACGGGGTGGTCAAGTGGGTGGGGTTGTGGTGGGCTGATGGCGACGAGTGGTGGGGCTGTTGGGCGGCTAGGGTTTGGTCAGGGGGGTCATGAGAGGGAGAGCTAAGGGGAGGAGAGGAAAATTCGGGGTCCATTATTTTTTTAGAGAAAAGGCTTGATCAGTAGCAGACTTATGGTCAACGCAGCGCAAGTACAGGGAAATGTTCCCGACAAAACAAGGCTAGTACGAGGAAACATCTGTCGTGAACTTGTAAAGAAAAGTACAGGGCAATATGGGCCTGATGATTGCTCCATTGGACCGCTACTGGTAGTTGTTTAAGTTCTTTGGGCTTAGACCCAATCTAGCTTTCATGAGTATGTTTGGATTTGTAAAACACATTACATTAAAGTTAATTAATTTAGAGAAATATTAATTAACCTATAAGTTTGTAATTCATCGATCTATGTAGTAATTTAACTGTATAAAATATATTGTACATTAGTACAACGTACCATATTTAAATGAATTAATTGAAAGAGAAAATTTATTGTAAGTACAAATATAAATAAGTAATAAGTATTGTTTTTAATGCTTAAAATTATTCATTTTTTAACTTTGCGAAGAATGGGAAAATTGTTTCCGACAGATGAAGCAGGCTGAAGGAGCTTAACCGAAGCAACATCTGAAAAATGCATCCAGATGAATGGCAATTTATGTGCATCCATTTATGAATATATACCAGAGGTAAATCGAATACATCCATTTATGTGCATCAAGAAGCATGCTCCTTTCGTTTCGACCTTTGATTATATCTGCTGAAGAGCCAAAAGCAGGAAAAGTCCAGTATCCAGTCCACTGATACCATCTTCCCTTTCGCCGATAGGATCGATTCGGAAGCTTAAGCGACACTGTATTCTTTAGTAAAAGGCGAAAGGATTATGGAAATTTATGTGGCCTTCACTTAGTTTACAACCATATAAAAATTTTGGACTCGGATTATGGGGAACTCAAGAATAGGTCAACCCTCCGAATATAGGCGTATGTCACTATTAGTGGCGCGCACACTATATTCTTTAGTAAAAGGCGAAATGATAGTTCGCTATTGGATACAAGATATTCATGGTTACTCAACTTCTGAAATTTTTAGTCAATAGTCATTTAATTTATTCTCTCTCGATGGTTATCCACGCATATAATCTGTCTCCAGTGATTATGGCCGGAAAATTATTGGAGTGACTACTGGAGAATCAATTTATATAGGAAACATGGGCCTGTTGATGGCCCATCACTGTAGTTGTTCTTTTCTCTGAAACGACATTGATCTTCGGGCTCAGGCCCAGTCTAGCATGTCGAGATTATATCAGTATGTAGAATAAACTTTTGTTACTATAAAGTTGATACCACATGGTTTGATACTCCCTACATTGATTAATTAAGGTTTGAATCAGTTAAGATTTTAAAAAAATGGTAAAAAAAAATTACAAATATTTAACATTGTTGTATTCGGTTTGAAACTTATTGATTGAACTAGAACAATTTCATTTGATCTTAAAACAACGATGTGGAATGAAATTTGGTTACTTAAGGATTAAAAAAAAAATAGCCGAAGCATCTCCTATCCGAATTTTCTAACTATGTTACTGATTTTTTTTAATAACATATCTAAATATCTTACATATATAATTCGAACTCCAAACGTTTCTGTGAATTTCCCAGTTTATTATATCATTACGTAGAATAAATTTAGCAATTCTTACATTTCCATGTATGTTACAACATATATAGTAAATGGATATTTACATTTAAAAAACATTATAATACATATATATTAAAAGTAACTAGTAAAGATCCTAAATTGCCCTTATAAATAGTTTGGTGGGGGTGAGTGCACCACCGTTATAAGCCCGGAAAAGGTGGTCCAAATATATATGTTTTTAAAATATAATCGAGGACTGCAAGGCCTTATTTACCGGACGATTCGTCCCATTATTTTTAGGGTTAAGAACCTCCCAATATGTCTTTTTCATTTTTAAGTACTGAACTTAAATGAATTTAAACACCTATTGATTATTGCAATAATTTGTTTCTTTCTAAAAGGAGTAATGCAATTATGCAACACTTTTATGACGACACATGGATGAAGTGATAAGGACCATCTAAGGAAGAAGTTGGAATAATAATTCACAAAGGCAATGAACAATAGACAAAAAGACAAACTCACTTCTAAATGGCTGTTCTAGGGAGATATCCAATTCAATGTCCCCATGACTTCCATCTTCATTTAGCATCCCACTTTCCTCTTCAGAGTTCCCACTTCTTCCTTAATGCAAACATTCTTTTTCACCAATTCAAAAACATCCATACCTGATAACCAAAGGTTACTTAATAAAATTTGGTGACCGTAAAGATTTAAAAAAAATTAGATAAGTAAACTTAGTAATAAGTTAACTTGTTTATTTACCGGATCATCAATTCTCAACTATACAAATTAATCAGTTTTAGTAATCACAGAATTGATTATGAGATAGGTATACTAATTCGACTGCAGCTAAGACAACAAATCACACCAACTGATTGCAGATTCTACCGTGATCCTTATTTTCAAAAAAATAAGGGATAAAAAAAATGGTTATTTTGGTCGAGGCTATCAATTATCTATAAAATAAGGACCTTTTGTTTTTGGTTTTTGGATTAAAGACAATTAAGTACACTATATTATAGACAATAAATACTTTAGGCCCTGTGTTTTAAAAACACCCACAAAAGGTCTTATATTATTTAAAATCTTAAAACTATCATAATGAAAGTCTATTATACCCCTCGTAGACTGACAAAATTCTTTCTCCTTCCCTCCCATCCCCCTCTCTCACGACACACAAACGCTATTGACCCACCCAAGTATGGCATCACCAGTCTGGGGACAATGATCATTGTAGACTACGAGGAGTATGTTCAAGTCGATGCGTAAGTTCGTCTTCCACAACTAAACCAAATGTGTTGTTCTCGATTCTTCTATCTTAATTACTGTTTTCCATCTATCCAAAGAATATAATGCTTGTTTGTGATTAATGATTTACCTTTCCTAAAATAAAAAAAACATAGTATAGCTTTACTTCCGCAACACTAACTCTTACAAGTTGGGGTTGCACGTAGGGACAGCACAAGGCAAGTATCTCCCCATCGCTTCATGCAAAAAATGACTCCGTATCAGTCTGTTGAGAATGTATACCTAATATTTCATAATAGGAATATATATCAATTAGAGATAGCTTCCTTGTGTATTAAGTTAGAGGCTTGGCCACCAAGTAAGAGATTTACGGCAGCCCTAGCAAAGCCCTAGACATTTCGATCTTGTATAAATACTTGTGAATCTAATGAGAAAGTAGCGGCACATTATTTCACATGGTATCGGAGCGGGAAGATTGATCCGCATAGCCCACCCAATTAAATAGCCTACCTGCCACAAAATTTAACCCTACCTAAACATGTCAGAATGTCCGGAGCTACTGGAGGAGGAGATGGCGAAGAAGTCACCTCGCTCGTGTCATCCGGAGCCACGGACACGCAGTCGCCTTTCTATATACATGCTTCAGATAATCCCGGGCACGTATATGTCAGCGACCTACTCAGTGATGGTAACTATGGAGAATGGATCGCGGATATGTCAAACGCACTATACGCGAAGAACAAATTCGAGTTTGTTGATGGAACCCTGCAGTGTCCAGCGCCAACTTCATCGAACTTCTCGGTGTGGATACGCTGTGATGCCATGGTAAAAGGGTGGCTCAAAAGTGCCATGGAGAAGGACATACGCGCTAGTGTACGATATGCGAGGACGGCGGAAGAGATATGGTCTGATCTCAAGGAGCGTTTTGGGAAAGGGAGTGCACCCCGAGCCTACGAACTTAGGCGCTCAGTTGCACAGCTGAGATAAGGTAAACTCAACGTCTCTACCTACTATACTAAACTAAAAGGTCTTTGGGATGAAATTCAGGCCACCAACCCGCTGCCAAGGTGTGTATGCAAAAATTGCACATGTGACGTTCAGAAGCAGATGTCAATGATGCGAGAGAAGGAGCGCCTGTTCGATTTTTTGATGGGATTAGACGAGGTCTTTGGTGTGGTGAAAACTCAAATTCTGAGCACCACGCCAGCCCTGACACTCGACACAGCATACCATCTCGTTACGGAGGATGAGCAGCAGCGAAGCTTATCGGTACAGCGACACGCATCAACGGAAGGAGCAGCCTTCCAAGTAAGCTCAGACAAGGGTAATTTTCAACGAAAAGGGGCCAGGGGAGAGAGGCCACGATGTGAGCACTGTGGAAAGGCCGGGCACGCCGAGGACCAGTGCTACGAGCTGATAGGATACCCACCAGGTTGGGTAAAGAGGAACCAGCAAGATGCGCCGCAGCGAGAAGGACCTATCAAACCGGCCCGATCTCAGTCCATACAAGGGCAAAGGGCGAAGGTGGCCCAAGTGTCGAGCGATGATAGTCCAATACCAGGGCTAACATGAACGGAGAGACCAGTAAGCAACAATCAAGTACCGAACCAATTGTCAACATGGCGGGTAAGGTTTTCAACCCTAATATTTGGATAGTTGATTCTGGCGCGACTGAACATATAGTCTCAGACATAAGTTTGTTTGAGGGACCGATCAAGAAGATTTCTCACTTGCCTGTCAAAATATCGAACGGAGATGAGATCCCTGTTGATAGGATAGGCATTGTGAGATTGACAAAGAATCTCATTTTGACTCATGTCCTTTTTATACCAAAGTTCAAGTGTAATCTTCTTTCAGTAAGCCGCATGACGAAGGATCTTAATTGTATACTCACATTCCTCCATGACTGTTGTTTTGTACAGGACTTACCCACGAGGAACCTGATTGGTTGGGTAGGCAAAGCGACGGGTTGTACTACTTTGATCCAGTACAAGATAGAGGGATGGTAATGAAGGTTCAAAGATTGGAAGATTTGCAGATGTGGCATAGAAGGCTGGGTCATCCGGGGCGAGAAAAGATGAGACAACTATGTTTTCTTCGCAATAAGATATGTGATAGAGACAATTTGCAATGTGATTCTTGTTTAAGGGCAAAACAGACAAGATTGCCTTTTGGTCACAGTTTTATTAAAATAATTTCATGTTTTGATATGGTGCATTGTGACATTTGGGGGCCTTATCGAACCACCTCATTAACCGGGGCTCGTTTCTTTCTCACGATCGTTGATGATTTCAGTCGTGGTGTGTGGATTTATCTGATGAAACAGAAGTCAGAAGTTGGTGAGATTTTGCGCACATATTATGCCATGATCGAAAGACAATTTGGAGCAAAGATCAAAAGAGTGCAGGCGGACAACGGGGCAGAATTTAAATCAAAGGAGATGATGCAGTTTTATGCTGACTCAGGGATTTTGTTGCAAACATCGTGTGTCGACACACCCCAGCAAAATGGTGTAGTCGAGCAAAAACATCGACACATACTCGATACAGCCCGTGCTCTACGATTCCAAGCTGGATTGCCAATAGAGTTCTGGGGCGAATGCATCCTCATGGCTGTATATCTCATAAATCGTCTACCTTCCACGGCAATACAAAATAAGACGCCTTATGAGATCATCTTCGGAAAGCCCGTGGATTACACACACTTAAGGTGTTTCGGTTGTCTTGTTTATGTGCATCAGCATACCTCAGACAAGTTTGGCGAAAGGGGGAGAAAGTGTGTGTTTTTGGGCTATCCATCTAGTCAAAAGGGCTATAGAGTTTACGACCTGGAGAATGGAAAAGTTTATACCAGCCGAGATGTTATTTTCGTAGAGGACAAGTTCCCGTTCGCCCAAATGTTGTCTGTCGAAAAGAGGATAACCACGACGACCAACATTGGTAGTCAAGTGGCAGTTAATGATGATGATACAGAAGGAACCTTACCGAATAGGAGCGGGCAAACAAAAGTGGCTGGTACTGATGATGAGGTATTCATTGAAAATGCTAGTAATGATGGAGGAGAAACAATAGGTGACGAAAGTGAGCCAAGTACTGAAAAGGTCAGCGAGGTCAGCAGAGAAGTTGCTCATCCGCAGAGGAACCGAAAGTTGCCCAAGCACTTGGAGAACTTTGAGATCACATTACCACCCTCCATCACGTCGCAAGAGCTGAACCAGCCAATAGGAGACTCTACGGTATATCCTTTGTCCCATTTTGTGAGTTATGATAAGTTTTCGCACTCACATAGAGCTTTGCTAGCATCCATTAACTCTCATGATGAGCCAGGAGATTTTCATGAGGCAGCTAAGCACAAGTACTGGAGGGAAGCCATGAAGAAAGAAATTGAGGCTTTGGAGTCTAATGGGACATGGTCTTTGATGAATTTACCAAAGGGAAAATGAGCAGTTGACTCAAAATGGGTCTACAAGGTCAAATTCAAGCCAAACGGAGAAGTGGAGCGGTACAAGGCGAGGTTGGTCGCATGGGGTTTCAAGCAAGTCGAAGGGATAGACTTCCAGGAGACTTTTGCACCCGTGGCGAAACTCGTGACTTTGAGATGCCTGCTCGCAGTAGCGGTTAAGAAGAATTGGTTGATTCACCAACTGGATGTGAACAACGCGTTCCTCCATGGTGACTTACGTGAAGAAGTCTATCTCAAAGTTCCGCAAGGTTTTGGCAAGAAGGGAGATAAGAGAGTATGCAAGTTGCATAAGTCACTGTATGGTCTACGACAGGCCTCCAGGAGCTGGTATATTAAGTTCGCTAATGCATTGCTAACCACAGGTTTTGCACAATCAAAGGAGGATTACTCGTTGTTCACATACAAAGATGGGGAGCTCATTGTGATGGCGCTCATATATGTCGACGACGTGATTTTGGCTGGGAATAGCGAACCAAAGATCAGCGAGATAAAGAGGTACTTGGACAAGAAGTTTGGTATCAAGGACCTAGGATCTCTGAAATATTTCTTGGGAATAGAGGCTGCAAAGACATCTCAGGGACTCGTGCTCAGCCAACGAAAATATACATTGGACATCCTTAAAGATTGTGAAAAACAAGGAAGTAAGCCGATGACTTTTTCTATGGAGAAAAATCATCATCTTGCAGCTGACAAAGGCAAAGAATTGGTGGATGGAACTCGATATAGAAGACTGGTCGGTCGGCTTATGTATTTGGTCATCACGCGGCCTGATATCTCTTATTCAGTTGGGATTTTGAGTCAGTTTGTAAGCTGTCCGCGAGAAGAACACATGACAGCAGCAGAGCGAGTGTTGGAATAACTCAAAGGCACTGTTGGTCAAGGAATTCTCTTGCGCTCAGACGGAGGAGATGCCTTAATGGCGTATTGTGATGCAGATTACGGAGGCTGTCCGACAACGAGACGGTCGCGAACAGGGTACTACATATCCCTAGGAGGGTCACCAGTGTCATGGCGAAGCAAGAAGCAGTCTGTGGTGGCGTGTTCATCAGCTGAAGCTGAGTATAGGGCCATGGCCAGTGCATCGAGAGAGATCATATGGCTACGACGACTACTACGAGAGTTAAGGATGCCGCAGTTGAAGGGCACATCGTTATATTGTGACAATGAGGCGGCATTGCACATTGCAATGAACCCAGTTTTTCATGAGCGAACCAAACACGTGGAGATAGACTGTCATTATGTTTGCGAAAAGGTTCAGACTGGAGAGATTATCACACGAAAGATTTCGACGCTCAATCAGTTGGCTGATATTTTTACTAAGGCACTTGGAAGGGAACGTTTTCATAAGCTGTTGAGCAAGCTGGGTGTCATTGATCTGCACACGCCATCTTGAGGGGGAGTGTTGAGAATGTATACGTAATATTTCATAATAGGAATGTATATCAATTAGAGATAGCTTCCTTGTGTATTAAGTTAGAGTCTTGGCCACCAAGTAAGATATTTACGGCAGCTCTAGCAAAGCCCTAGACGTTTCGATCTTGTATATATTCTTGTGAATCTAATGAGAAAGTAGCGGCACATTATTTCACACAGTCTGCCTTGTCGGCAATTTCCCACAGCAATTAAGTTCCCGTCGTCAACAATCCAAATGCTCCTAAACTGTTTTTGATGTGAAAATAATTCTAAACTTCAAAGAAAGAACGAACCTACTTAATAGGGCGGGACTGACGATGGAGAAAGGAAAATGCACTGGAGAAGTTGGGAACGAATGTGCCGTTCTAAAAGCCAAGGAGGAATGGGAGGATTCCTTGCTATTTTATTTACAAGGCGAGTTTCCCAATAATATATTTTGCATTGATAATGTTTAAACTCAAGATTTTATAAATAAATCGAAGTTTCTTATTATTTGAACTAACTCTCGTTCATATATTTGTATTTATTTGAGGATATGTATGTTGCTGATGAAGTTGGTTGTTTAGGTTTCCCTCCATGATTTGTGCTTAACTGGAACTCTTATGTTCCGTTTGTTTAGATAAATTTAAAATGACTAAATATTTTTTCCGCTATAACATGTTTGGTCTAAAAAACAATTTAATAAAAACTTTAGCTCTGGTTTAATTCTTTTGCGAGCTTAACTATCCACATGTAAGTAATATCGTATATTATTAATAAAAAATTTACCGATTAAAAAAAATATATAAAACATTGATGACTAAGATCTTTTCTTTGAATTTACATTCGCCAGCGTCGTAGATCTGCATTTTGTGTTTCAGGGTATGTAAGTTGCTGATGAAGTTAGTTGTTTAGGTTTCCCATCATGATTTGTGATAACCGGAACTCTTATTTTCTGTTTGTTTAGATAAATTAAAAATGACAACATTTTTTTTACCAAAGACTATGTTCGGAGTAAAAAATGATTTTTCATAAAATAGAAATTTGACTAAGCTCTGTCCCAGATGTTATTCCCACCAATTTTTACGAAAGAAACTCTCTGATTATCGTCACGGTTTAATGACGGTGAGAAAACTATTGATTTCCTATGAAATCCTATCGCAATTAACACTCCTCACCGAAAATTAAAAATCAATCGTAAGAGACCACGGTTATTCGTTGCTAATAGCCACTGTTATAAACTAAAAAATAACAAGAAATTTAAACCAGTGGAATTTCAAACTTTGGCAAATAATTCGAGATCTAGGTAAGGTTTGATCGGAGATCACAACAATCCCAGCCCAAAGCTGAATACAAGAATGCGATGCTGCCCTTTTTATATATGGTGCTGAGTAGCCGCCCCTATACATTACATTGCAAGACTATAACAAAATGGCAAAATTAAGGGTTGATCAAGCAAAAAGTATTGCCCACCGTTCTTGTTTATATGGGACCTTCTTAATTAAGGGTTTAAGGACATACTTGTAGTCTGAAAGTTGGGCGTCAAACTCCACCGTATCCCACCATTCTTGGTCTTGGGGAAGCATAGAGATTTTCTTTAAAGAAGGAAGAGGAGATGGCCTTCCATTGTCAAGCTGAACTAGAGAGAAAGGAATCCTCTCTAGCCTTGGACATCCCGAGAAACCTACTTCTTCCAAAGAGCCACAACTCATCTTTTTACTGCTAATGCTCTTAAGTTGAGGTAGATCCAGCAATCTGACTATCCTCAACTTTGGAAGGCTGATAATTTCTGCACTCTCAATGTCGGTGTGGCTGCTGCTGTCGCTTGCTTCGCCCACTAGCAATGATGGCTTGGCGGCTTCTCCTTCTATCCCGTTGTCCGCTATTATCTCCTGCATCACATCGCAATCCTCTACAGTAATCTCTTCCAGATTCCGTAGGTTGGTCAACAGTTCAAGCGGGAATAGGCTTTGAATTTTTGGACAGCGGGACACTCTAAGCACTCTGAGGCAGGAAAACACATCGCTGGACAGTAATGGCTGAGATATGTGAATCAAGAATCTCAAGTTGCTCAAAGATTCCAAACGTAGCTTCACAACATGGTTTACTATATTGGACGGAACAAGAACACAAGATGGTGAGATTAGACACTCTAAACCGTCGCAATCAGCGAGTGCAACTTCTCTTTTACTGGCCACCCCACTATCATCAACACAGTAGAACTTGTCTAAGCTTCTCAAGGGAAGGCAAGAGCAAATACGCGCATAGTCAAAGCCCGTGAGGAGTGTTGCAATTAATTCTCCTCCTTCTCCGATATCACATTCATTAAACACAACCACCTTCATGCGATTGGCCGGGTCTTCCAAATAATCTGTATCCACAATATCTTCTCCAATCGTGAGCGCGTAGTTGCTTATTGATAGTCGTTGGACATCATCTGTCACCATCCCAATAAAGTAACTTGGGCTTGGTACACGACAACTTAGATAGTCAAGTTTGCCCCAACATGCTAATCTTTCATCAAGTGATATGCAACAGGGAAGACCAAGATGCTCAAGATTACAGAGATTATGAGAAAAGAGCCCGGCTGGTAAATCATTTATACCTGTACAATCCAACTCAAGATACCTGAGGTTGGACAACAACTCCAGGCCTGCAGGCACTTGTTCCAATTTCCAGCACCCAAAGAGATCCAGCTCCTGTAGTTTCCTCAAGGATGCTAAAGACGGAATATGTTGTAGCTCTATGCACCCACGCAACAATAGTGAAGTAAGATTCACCAAATTAGATACAGAATCGGGCAAAATAGAGATACCGTTCTCTGAAAGATCAAGAATTCTGAGTCCCATCATGTGCGTGAAGAAACAATTTTCAATGCCTATCAGTCCATTTTTGGACAATAACAAAGATGAAAGCACAGGACATGATGGTGAGCAGTCCCCGGGAATATTTTTGATATTGTTTTCTATGAAAGAAGCTCTTGTAAAATCTGTTGGCCATCTGCTTGCATCGGGCAACTCACTTAGTTGTTTCCCAGCTTCCACTATGGCTTTGGGACTCTTTTTTATCGCCAGATCACGGATAAGGTCGTGCATTTTGATATATGATTGAGAATATTTATTATGACCACCTTGCAACAAGCACGCATTTTCCAGCTTATTAAGCAAAGCATGCGCTCTATCCACTTGAGCCTTTCTGCTTGTTGGGCCTTTGATTATTTCTTCATTGACCAAGTACTGTATCAATCTTTTCCTTGGTATTTCATAGTCCTCTGGAAATAGCGAGCAATATAAGAAGCATTCCTTCAATTCTGGATCTCTCAACCGGTCAAAGCTCAAATTCAATACCTTGAATACCTTATCTTCCATCTCGGTTGGGCCAATCCTGGAGTCTCTGAGTTGCTCAAGCACACTCCTCCACTCTCTGATATCATCAATGCCTCTCATGCTTCCGGCCAAAGCTACCAATCCAAGAGGTAAACCAGCACATTCGTCAGTAACCAACTTTGCAACTTGCTTTACTTCAAACGATAGAGTTGCACAGTTTCCCAACGTGTCACTAAACAAGCACCAAGATTCTTCTTCTGAAAGAGGCTCCAGTTTCATCTTCTTCTGGCAAGACATCCTCCGACAAATTTCTAACGATCTAGTCGTCAGAATCAACTTGCAAGCCGCTGAATGGATGGGTAAACCTATTTCATTCGGATCAAATTGATTCCAAAGATCATCCAAGATTAAAACACTCCTCCCCTTTTTCTCCAATGCTTGTGACAATCTTGCGGCCCTTATCTTTTCATCATTTTCATTGCTAAGATCACAGCCAATCTTATATGCTACCTGATCTTGCAACTTGCGTATGCTAAAATCTTGTGAAACGGTGACCCAATAAATGTTTCTGAAATTGTTTGGCCTTTCTTGTACAAGTCGGTTACGAATGTGCGTCATCAACGTTGTTTTACCAACCCCTCCCATACCATAGATTCCGAAACTCAACACCTCATCATCCATGATCCATTCCCAAATCGTGGTCTTGTTAACTTGAAATGACTGCCCCACCAATTTTGAAACCAAAAAAGGAATTCCGTCGCTGTTAGATGATGAATCAAGGCATAGCTCTTCTCCAAATGTCTGCCCACGAAGCTCATCTACCTCCTCAATCAAATTTCCAACTCGTCCTTGCCATCCCACATTCCATCCAAATCTGCTTTCTCTCATTTCTGCCTCCAAGCGCTGGACTTTGTTGGCCACATTGTCCACATTCTCCAACCAATTTGCAACTGCATATTTCCGCTTCTTATTGGACGAAACCTCGATCCTTTGGAGTTCAGATTGTACATCGTCTCGACTGCTTGTGAGCATTCCCAACTTCCTCTTCAAAGTTTCCACTTCTTCATTAATGAAAACATTATTTGTGGCCAACCTGCCCAGTTCAACCAGCCCTGAAAAATCCATACCTGATGCACAAAAGTCACTTTATATAAGTTGGTGGCAGTGAAGCATTAATCTGATTATAACCATGATTGAATTGTTTTTCATGTCCTAAATCTGTTTACCTTTAAAAACAGTATTTTTAAAAAAAAGTATTAGATAAATTGGAGGGTATTCCGTATATCAACCGGGCTATACAGATTAATCATTTCTAGTAATCATAGAATTGACCATGTGACAAGATAAACTAATACAACTGCAGCTAAGACAACATATCACATCAACATTAACATTAATAGCAAATTACCCAGATTTTGAATAAGCAATAATAGTACTGTGCCAAACGAATCACAGACATTTTAGTTTGAAAGAGCGAGGGAAAAAAAAAATTAAAACAGTTTTAGTTTACCTGGCTTGCGATCGTTGATGATTAGAGAGCCGAAATCTAGAGCAAGTAAAATGTAGCAGTGAAAGGCTCGCTAGGTTCGATGTCTGTCCAAGTAAAGAAGATGAGCAAGATTGTGAGGCCTAAAAGATGACACCAAACGATAAGGCAGAGAAGACTTGAGTCAACGCAGCATAAGTCAGTGTAAGGAAACATAGGCCTGATGACGGCCCATCACTGTAGTTGCTCTTTTCACTGAAACGACATTGATCTTCGGGCTTAGGCAGGATAAACTTTTGTTACTATTAAGGTTGGAATTAATTAAGATTTTTAAAAAATGACAAAAAATGAAATAAATATTTAAAATTATTATGTTCCGTTCGGAACTTATTGATTGAACAAAAACAGTATCGTTTGTGATTATATTAGCAAATTAACAATAAATGGACAGTATTAGTCATCAAAATCGAACACAACATATAGGCTCAGTCAGTCAATAAGCAAGTTGTAATAAGTATGACTGAAGTATTATTCATTTTCTAGATCTACTTCCCTTTACCGTTTTCGTGAATGAGTCTTTTAAATTAATGTTTGAGAATTATTATGTGATCCAATATTCTTAAACAATAATTATAGTTATCAAATCTATATTTACTTGTTAATTTTTTTAAAAAAAATATATCAACATTATGTCATGTCATTAACTATACCATCCAGGTTTTACAAATATCAGATCTCTTTACCAAACGAATCACAAATCATAAAAGAAGAACAAAAAGGGAAAGGGCGCATCAGATCTATTTGGAATATCGAAATGATTAGATTAAAACAGTTTCAAGTTTACCCGGGTCGCGATCGTTGCTTCTGGAAAAGAACAGAGGACCAAAATCTGCAGCAAGTCCTATCAAGTTTAAGATGTCTGTCTAAGTCAAGGACCCAAGTGAGGAAGATGTTGATCTCTCTAAGAGGAAGGGAGGGGGAGACTTTGAACAGATCAAGTCTTTAGAGGAAGATTCATTTTCCTTTTGTTTATTCCTCTTTTTAAGACTTGATCAGTAGCAGACATATATGGTCAACGCCGCGCAAGTACAGGGAAATATTCCCGACAAAACAAGGCAAGTACGAGGAAACTGCGAACTTCGAAATGAATATGGGGCTGATGATCGCTCCACTGGCCCGTTACTGGTAGTTGTTTGGACCTTTGGCCCCTTCGTTTCTTTAGGACCATCCTAGGCCATCCTACATTCCATCCCAATTTGCTCTCTCTCATTTCTGCCTCCAAACGTCGAACTTTATTTTCCGTAGTATCCACGTCTACTAACCCGTTCAGAATTACAGATCGGTTAGTGCGAGTGGGATGGACTAGTTTATATGTGTGAAATTTTTTTACACACTGTTTTAAAGTTTTAGGTTAGACATGGAAATTCTACTATGGTATCAGAGCGGGTTGATCCCGTGCCTATTGTTAAGCTCGTCCGACCCCATTTTTCGCACTTTGATGAAGTGAAAGCCAGTGTAATCTTCGACCCGATGAGTCTCGTTTGAGGGGAAGTGTTGAGAATCCACATTGGTTAGTGTGAGAAAGATGGGCTAATTTTCAAGTGCATATTTCCGTTTCTATTGGATGACAACTCGACCCTTTCAAGTTTATATTGTACGTCAGCTCGATTTAGCTTGTGAGCCTTCTCAATTTCCTCTCCAAAGTTTCCACTTCTTCCTTAATGAAAACATTATTTTTTACCAACTTAACCAATTCAATCATCCCTGGAACTGCATCCATACCTGATCGACACAAAAAAGTCATTTAAGATAAGATGGAAGAGCGATAATAATCTAATCTTTTGTGATGATGTTCGCAAATTAACTTTATTCTTGTGTTCGATTTCTCAAATCTAAGATATCCAGCTTTTGAATAAGCAATTATAGTACTTTACCAAACGAATCACTAATCACAAAAGAAGAAGAAGAAAAAAAGCATGTATTTGGAAAGAGCAAGAAGAAAAGATTGAAACATCTTAAGTTTACCTGGCTTACTATCGTTGTTCAGGAATGGGCGCAGACAAGCAAGACGTTGACCCCTTTTTGATCGAGGAATGGGCGCAGACAAGCAAGTAAAGTATGTTTGGATTTGTAAAACACATTATTATATATGAGCGTAACGCAAGAGCCTTCGTTCTTTTGTATTTAGCAATTAGTACATAGTTCATGGAGAAGAGGAAGAGTTGTTCTTTTTTCCTGTGGAGATATTTAGTACTTGATTTCTTTCTAAATCTGATGCTTCCTGATGCATTAGCCTTTTTGGGTTTTTAGCTATCGGTCTTCTTCTGTTTAGAGAACAGACTCAAGCTTCCATTCTATAGTTAATCATCAATCCATAAGCTGACACTCTTGGCTTAATTGGAAGGTTCTCTGAGCTATCTAAGCTAGGAAGATTAAGCATATATTTTGACTGATCTTTAGCTTTAGGGAGACAATTAATTCCAACCACTAGCACCCCGTATAATATCCAGCTTTTGGTAGTTTGTGCTAATTCATTTAGCTTGTGCTTGATGCAGATGAATCAAGAGAAGCTAATGAAGATGGCTGGGTGAGGTTTGCACCTGTGGAAAGAGTAGTGTGATGCTGAAAGTTTCTCGCGACATGCAAATAGTTGTGTTCCGTGTTCCAATTCTCTGCAATGTGTCAGTTTTCTGGTGTACTGTTTGTGAAACACTCTTAATGTGGAAAATGGTTGACATTGGAATTTCGGAGTTCAGGATTCGGAATGTTTGTCTTTGCTCTGGGCTGATGACTGGAGTTCTTAGGTAGATGCTTATTTGTTAGCTGGACTTTGCCAACGCTGTTTATTGTTGTTCAATGTGTCCACTTTCCTGCATCGTGATAACTTTTGGTTTTTGAGTAATGACCGGAGAAACACTTATTGCCAGTTTCTTTTGGTACGTGCTTCACTATTCTGTAGACTCATGTTGAAACTTCTTAACTGATATGTTTGAACAATGGTTAGCTTTTGAATAACTTAGGACTCGGGTCCCTACGCAGAGTAGCTAACTGCATTTAACCCTTTTATTTTCGATATTCTTGTGATTTCTTTCTGAGATGTATGTCTTTATCTAATCTCTGGATGCTCTGGCTACGCGATCATAGTCCTCTCTATAAAGTCACTCATATAATAAACAACAATGAAATCAAGAAAAACCTTTTGGATACAAATTCCATGCAAACGTTGGCAAATAATTCGAGCTCTATTTTACAGGAATCCCACAATGAATACAAGGATACGATATTAACCTGTTTATAAATGGTGCTGGTTGCCCATAAACATTGCAAGACTATAAGAAAATGGGAACATTATTTATATACTCAAATGTCATCAGATAGATTCAACAGATGGCTTACAATCATATTTCTCTCGGACGTTTCAGTTGTAAATTTGAATCAAATAAAATGGATTAATACCGGAGTTTTTTAATTAAGGGTTCAAGGACATACTTGGTGTCCGGAAGTTGGGAGGCCAACTCCACCGAATCCCACCATTCTTGTTCTCGCCCGCGAATTGCAATTTCCTTTAGAGAAGAAAGAGGAGATGGTCTTCCATTGTCAAGCTGAACTAGAGAGAAAGGAATCCTCTCTAGCCTCGGACATCCCAAGAAATCGACTTCTTCCAAAGAACCACAACTCATCTTTCTATTGCAAATGCTCTTCAGTTGTGGTAGTTTCTCCAATCTGAAGACCCTCAACTTTGGAAGGCTGACAAATTCTGCACTCTCATTGTCGGCATGGCTCATGTTGTCGCTTGCTTTTATCCCGCTGGTCGCTATTATCTCCGCAATCCCAACACTGTATACACTAATATTTTCCAGATTCTGTAGAAAAGGAAGAGGAGATGGTCTTCCATTGTCAAGCTGAACTTCAAAGAAAGGAATCCTCTCTAACCTCGGACATCCCCACAAAACGATTTTTTCCAAAGAACCACAACTCATCTTTTTACTACTAATGCTCTTAAGTCGAGGTAGATACTCCAATTTGAATATCCTCAACTTTGGAAGGCTGGTAATTTCTGCACTCTCAATGTCGGTGTGGCTGCTGCTGTTACTTGCTTCACCCACTACCAATGAAGGCTTGGCAGCTTCTCCTTCTATCCCGTTGTCAACTATTATCTCCTCCATCTTATTGCAATGCTCTACTGTAATCTCTTCCAGATTCCATAGGTTGGCCAACAGTTCAAGTGGGAATAGGCTTTGAATTTCTGAACAGCGGGACACTCTAAGCACTCTGAGGCAAGAAAACACATCACTTAATAGTAATGGCTAAGATATGTGAATCAAGAATCTCAAGTTGCTCAAGAATTCCAAATGTAGCTCCACAACATGGTTTCCTATATTGGACGGAACAAGAACACAAGATGGTGAGATAAGATTCTCTAAACTGTCACAATAAGCGAGTGCAACTTCCCTTTTACTAGCCACCCTGTTAGGAATTCAGCAACTAGAGAACAAGATCGCACAAAGAACACGGAACAAGAGAATTACGTGGTTCGGCCTAATGCCTACATCCACGGAGAGAAAGGAGAACTTTTATTGATGAGTTTTCGAGCCACAAAGCCATACAAAACCTTAGGGTAACATGCCTTTATATAGAGGCAAACCCTTGTACATCAAGTAAGCTATCTAGGTCTAATTAGGAGTCCAAAACCTAGTCAGAATAGGAATAGGAAATAAATCTTTCCTATTTCTCGCCATCCCAACAATCTCCACCTTGGCGGGAAATCATCTCGTGGAAGAACCATGAAGCTTCACCCGAACTTCAACAAACTCCACCTTGACAAAACACCTCCCCATGAAGAACCATGAGATCTTGCAAAACTAATCCGACTCCACCGACTCCACCGACTCCACCGACTCCATCTCGGACTATAGATAACTGCATCAATAAGACCATCTCAACTTTCTCTTCACCTTTTGTTCAATCACTTGGAGCCAGCCCCCAAACTCGAGCTTCTGAGCTTGCTTGGCCTATTTCCTCCAATCTCTATTGAACCCCAACTAGCAAGTCCACCTGCTGAAGCAACCTTGCGACCAATAGACACGCCCTCTATTTTTCGGTCAGCCCCATGCTCCGCAACCTCGAACTGCTTTTCTGTTGGACCTTCTTGCCTCAAACCAATGCTACATGTCATAGCATACAAAGGGCAACCTTTTGTTCCACCAAGTAGAACCCTCGACATGCCTCGAACTCCATCATTCGGCCTTGAGTGAGATACCCGATCCGCGTGTGGTGTTAACAACGGCTTCGCATGCCCAATGCCAAACCTACCCAACACCTTTGACGTGCACGTCCCTTTAGACAACCATAGCAGGGTCTAGCTAACAATGCTTCTCCGAGACAACCATGGCTCCGTGCCAACCACGCCTCCACGAAACAACCATAGCTTGCTATCCATGTCTCTGCGAATCCCAACTACACTCAAACCATCTATGTCAAGCCTTTGCTCCCTCATACGAACCAACCTCATATGACTTGAGCTTTTGCCAACTCCTTTAGACCCATTGATGTGACTCCATCTACAATAATGTGCCTCACTAACTTGTAGGTATTTTCTTTCACCCTTCATCCCTACCATCGCATCCTTCTCCACCTTCATTAGCATACCTTTATAACTATCATTGTTATAATCCAAGGTCCCTAATGAAAAGAGATTACCAGGATGCATTGGACTTGATAAGACAGAAAACCAGTCACCATCCGACCCGCCTGAATATGTGGCCATGGTTGTGGATGTCAATCCCTCCTCGTTGTCTTGATCCCCAGTTCGTCCTGGATAGTCCCCTTCATGCGCCCTTCTTAGCACTTGAAGCCACTTCCATTGAACTTCTTTGACTCCGACCTGGATCCTCTTCCACAATCCAGCTGGTGGCTCCTCATCATCCGCCAAGCACAAGCGAATCTTCGCTACCGCATTGGCCTCCAACTCCTCCCGCTCTTGCTCCTCCATCTTCTCGGACTTCTTCTCCGAGAGCGCGATGACCATCCCTTGTTGCATGAGGAGATCCTTGACACGCCTTTGCCATAGCCCGAAATTTAATGAACCATCGAACTTCACAAGAGCAAACTTCGCGTCGTGATCCGACATCCTCCAACCTTAGCTCTTGATACCAATTGTTATGAATTCAGCAATTAGGGAACAAACCGCGCAAAGAACATGGACCCAAGAGATAACGTGGTTCGGCCTAATGCCTACATCCACGGAGAGAAAGGAGAACTTTTATTGATGAGTTTTCGAGCCACAAAGCCATACAAAACCTTAGGGTAACATGCCTTTATATAGAGGCAAACCCTTGTACATCAAGTAAGCTATCTAGGTCTAATTAGGAGTCCAAAACCTAGTCAGAATAGGAATAGAAAATAAATCTTTCCTATTTCTCGCCATCCCAACACACCCTACCATCATTAACATAGTAGAACTTGTCTAAGCTTCTCAAGGAAAGGCAAGAGTGAATACGCGCATAATCAAAGCCCGTGGAGAGTGCTGCAATTAATTCTCCTCCTTCACCGATATCACATTCACTAAATAAAATCACCTTCTTGCAGTTGGGCCTGCCATGCATAAAATCTTTATTATCACCTACTCTAATCATGAGCAAATAGTTGGCTGGAGATAGCCTTTGGGCGTCATTTGTCACCATCCTAAAAATTTATGTGGGCTCTGTCCGCGACATCTTAGATAGTCTAGCTTACCACAACATGCTAGTCTCTCATTAAGTGACGAGTTATAGGGAAGATCAAGATACTCAAGATTAGTGAGATTATGACGAAAAAGCCCAACTGGTAAAACCTTTATATTTGTTCCATCCAAGTCAAGGTACCTGAGATTAGACAAGAGTTGTAGGCCAGCGGGCACTTGTTCCAATTTACTGCACCCAGAGAGATCTAGCTCCTGTAGTTTTCTCAAGGTTGCTAAAGACGGTATATACCATAACTGATAGCATCCAACCAACAACAATGCAGTGAGGCTCGGCAAATTAGCTACAGAATTTGGCAAAATGGAAATGCATGTCCCTGAGAGATCAAGGATCCTGAGTCCCGGCATGTGCGTTGGGAAACAATTTTCAATGTTTGGAGTGAAGACATGCGGAGTTTTTTTTTGCAAAAAAGTTAAAACCTCGGGACAAAAATAAAAAAGCCACGCGGGCCGGTATCATATAACTGGGCTTGCCAGTATCGCAGCACGAAGGCCATTATCATATAACTTGGCTTGCCGGTGTCGTAAACGTGACATGCCGGTATCGTAAACGTGACATGCCAATATCGGTCATTCAGTCCAAATGGTTTGGAATCGTCCCTTCACTCCAGACCCAATCCATTTTGACCACATGGCTGCGTGAATTGTCTGAAGAAGTTAGGATTTATTGTATAGTAGAATTGGAAGAGTTGCTTAGTTAGTTAAGCGATGTGGGATAGCGACCTGTCGTTTATTGGCAAATGAAATAAGTTCTCCTTATTATATGATTTCCTCCTCAAGCGTCGTGACCATCAAGAAGGCACGGGCTGCCAACATTTGCTCTTTTCGCATATACAAGTTCACGGATGATGAGTAATTTCACTCCCTTTCTGAATTCACTCAACCAAATAAACTGAAAAAATAACAAGAAATTTATACCAGTGGAATTTTAAATGTTGGCAAATAATTCGAGATCTAGATACGGTTTGATCGGGGATCACAACAATCGCAGCCCAAGCTGAATATAAGGATGCGATGGTGCCCTGTTTATAAATGGTGCAGAGTAGCCCCTTACATTGCAAGACTATAACAAAATGGCAAAATTGTTTAAAATACTCGAATGTCATCAGATAGATTCGACTGGATTTGGATTGGGTACAGATGAAGAAATCATTCCGAACGGTTTGGAGTGAAGAGGACTGTGCTGGCAAGCGCAGTTATGTGATACTAGCATACGCAGTTATGTGATAATGGCATTTGTTTTTGTGACAGCGGCAAGTTTTGTTTATGATACTGGCACTCGTGACTTTTTTCATTTTGGTCCCTGTATTTTAGCTTTTTTTTTTAAAGTCCTAGTTGCATGTTCAATTATGTGATACTGGCATGCGCAGTTATGTGATACTGGCATACGCAGTTATATCATAATGGCATTTGTTTCCGGCCTGTGTTTGCGTGTAGCTTTTTTCATTTTGTCCTTGTGTTTTAGTATTTTTGCAAAAAAGTCCCCGCGTGTCTTTATTCCGAACGGTTCGAAATCTGGGCATTCTGTACCCAATCCAACCCCGATTCGACTGATGGGTTACACTAGTATTGTTTTTGGAAGTTTCAATTGTAGTTTGATCAAGTAACATGTGTTAATACTTCGTAATTAAGGGTTCAAGGACGTACTTGTAGTCTGAAAGTTGGGCGTCAAACTCTACCGTATCCTACCATTCTTGTTCTTGGTGGCGTAGTGCGATTTCCTTTAGAGAAGGAAGAGGAGATAGTCTGCCATTGTCAAGCTGAACTAGAGAGAAAGGAATCCTCTCTAGCCTTGGACATCCAACGCTGAGAAATTTTGCATTCTCATTGTCGGCATGGCTCATCGCAATTCTTTACAATAATCTTTTCCTGATTCTGTTGAAAAGGAAGAGGAGATGGTCTTCCATTGTAAAGCTGAATTTTTTTTTTTGAAAAGTAAATGTTATGTATATTTTAACTCCAAATGATAATTACAAATAGATTAGCAGTTGCAAAGGATGCAAGCTGCAACTTATAGCCAAAGAAGAACACCATAATACACCAAGTTACACCCTAGCTTTAAGAGCTAAAATTACATCCTGAAGTTGAAAGTGGGAACCAACTCCGGACCAAAATGACCACAACTCATCTTTTTACTGCTAATGCTCTTAAGTTGAACTTCAAAGAAAGGAATCCTCTCTAGCCTCGGACATCCCTGCAAAACGATTTCTTCCAAAGAATCACAACTCATATTTTTACTGCTAATGCTCTTTAGTTGAGGTAGATACCGCAATTCGAATATCCTCAACTTTGGAAGGCTGATGATTTCTGCACTCTCAATGTCGGTGTGGCTGTTGCTGTTGCTTGCTTCACCAACTAGCAAAGATGGCTTGGCGGCTTCTCCTTCTATCCTGTTGTCAACTATTATCTCCTACATCGCATCGCAATGCTCTACTGTAATCTCTTCCAAATTCCATAGGTTGGTCAACAGTTCAAGCGGGACTAGGCTTTGAATTTTTGGACAGCCGGACACTCTAAGCTTTCTGAGGCAAGAAAACACATCACTTGATAGTATTGGCCAAGATATGTGAATCAAGAATCTCAAGTTGCTCAAATATTCCAAATGTAGCTCCACAACATGGTTTACTATATTGGACGGAACAAGAACACAAGATGGTGAGATTAGACACTCTAAACGGTCGCAAGCACAGATTGCAACTTCTCTTTGATTAGCCACCCCACCATCATCGACATAGTAGAACTTGTCTAAGCTTCTCAAGGAAAGGCAAGAGTGAATACACGCATAATCAAAGCCCATGGAGATTGCTGCAATTAGTTCTCCTCCTTCACCGATATCACATTCACGAAACAAAACCACCTTCTTGCAATTGGGCCTGCCATACATAAAATCTCCATTTATATGATTTACTCCAATCATGAGCAAATAATTGTTTGGAGATAGCCTTTGGGCGTCATTTATCACCATCCTAAAAAATTCACGTGGGCTTTGTACGCGACATCTTAGATAGTCCAGCTTGCCACAACATGCTAGTCTCTCATTGAGTGGCAAGCAATAGGGAAGATCAAGATACTCAAGATTAGTGAGATCATGACAAAAAAGCCCAACTGGTAAAACCTTTATATTTGTTCCATCCAAGTCAAGGTACCTGAGATTAGACAAGAGTTCCAGGCCAGCGGGCACTTGTTCCAATTTGCTGCACCCATTGAGATCCAGCTCCTGCAATTTCCTCAAGGTTGCTAAAGATGGTATATACCATAATTGGTTGCATTCAGATAGCAACAATGCAGTGAGGCTCGGAAAATTAGATACAGAATTTGGCAAAATGGAGATTCCAGTGTTTGAAAGATCAAGAATCTTGAGTCCCAACATGTGCGTGAAGAAACAATCTTCAATGTCTATTAGACCATGATTTCTGGACAAAAACAAAGATGAAAGCTCTGGACATAATGGTGAGTAATCCCGAGGAACAAGTTTAATGTTGTTGTTTACGAAAGAAGCTTTTGTAAGATCTGTTGGCCATTTGCTTGCATGGGGCAACTCTCTTAGTTGTTTTCCAGCTTCCACCAAGGCTTTGGGACTCATTCTTATCGCCATATCACGTATAAGGTCGTGCATTTTGATATATGATTGAGAATCTTCATCATGACCACCTTGCAACAAGCACACATTTTCCAGCTTATTAAGCAAAGCATGCGCTCTATCCACTTGAGCCTTTCTGCCTGTTGGGCCTTTGATTATTTCTTCGTTGACCAAGTACTGTATCAATCTTTCCCTTGGTATTTGATAGTCCTCTGGAAATAGCGCGCAATATAGAAAGCATTCCTTCAATTCTGGATCTCTCAACCGGTCAAAGCTCAAATTCAATACCTTGAACACCTCATCTTCCATCTCGGTTGGGCCAATCCTGGAGTCTCTGAGTTGCTCAAGCACACTCCTCCACTCTCTGATATCATCAACGCCCCTCATGCTTCCCGCCAAAGCTACCAATCCAGCACATTCATCGGCAACTAACTTTGCAACTTGCTTTACTTCAAACGACAGAGTTGCACAGTTTCCCAACTTATCAGTAAATAAGCACCAAGATTCTTCTTCTGAAAGAGGCTCCAATTCCATCTTCTCCTGGCAAGACATCCTCCAACAAATATATAACAATCTAGTCGTCAAAATCAACTTGCAAGCCCTCGAATTGATGGGTAAACCTATTTCATTCAGATCAAATTGATTCCAAAGATCATCCAAGATTAAAACACTCCTTTGCTTTTTCTCCAATGCTTGTGATAATCTTGCAGCCCTTATCTTTTCATCATTTTCATTGCTAAGATCAAAGTCAATCGCATTGGCTACCTGATCTTGCAACTTGTGTATGCTAAAATCTTGTGTAACGGTGACCCAATAAATGTTTCTGAAATTGTTTGGCCTTTCTTCTAGAAGTTGGTTATAAATGTGCATCATCAACATTGTTTTACCAACCCCTGGCATACCATAGATTCCGAAACTCAACACCTCATCATCCATGATCCATTCCCAAATCTTGGTCTTGTTAACTTGAAATGACTGCCCCACCAATTTTGAAACCAAAAAAGGAACTCTGTCGCTCTTAGATGATGATTCAGCGACTAGTCCTCCTGCAAATGTTATATTATTAAGCTCATCTATCTCCTTCATCAAATTTCCAATTCGACTTTGCCATCCTACATTCCATCCCAATCTGCTTTCTCTCATGTTTACCTCCAAGCGTCGAACTTTATTTTCTGTAGTGTCCACGTCCGCCAACCAATTTTCAACTGCACATTTTTGTTTCTTATTGGAAGACAACTCGGTCCTTTCAAGGTCAGACTGTATGTCAGCTCGATGGCTTGTGAGCCTTCTCACTCTCCTCTCCAAAATTTCCACATCTTCTTTAATAAACCAATTATTTTTGACCAATTTGACCAATCCAATAATCCCTGAAACTGCATCCATATCTGATCGATGCACAAAAGACATTTAAGATAAGTTGGTGCAAGCGAAGCATTAATCTTACTCTAATAATTTGCGATGATGTTGGCAAATTAACTTTATTTCTCGACAACAAATGGACAGTATTATGCATTAAAACCGGACACAACATATAAGCTCGGTCAATAAGCAAGTTGCAATAAATTTATCACTGAAGAATATCCCTTTAAAACATTTATTTTGCTTCTTTGCTTGTTTTTATGTCATCTCTTTCCAAAAAAAAAAACCTAACTTAGGCATTGGCTCTACCGTTTTCATGATGATTCTTATATATTAATGTTTGAGAACTCCTATATGATCCGATTTTCTTAAAATATTAATCATAGGTTATCAGATCTATTTACGAGTTAACTTTTTTAAAATATCAGCATATTTTCATCTACTATATATTAATCGGGCATTACAAATATCAGATCATTCATCAAATAAATCACAAATCATAAAAGTAGAAGAAGAAAAAAGGCAAGGGAACATCAGATCTACTTGGATAGACAAAAGGACATGTAACCTAATGGCACAAAGTGTTGTAAATATTTAGGAGGTTCAAAGTTCAAACATTGACAATGTCATTTAAAAAAATTTTATCTCTTGAATATTTGTAGCATCAGTTGTTTAATTGATGTTCTTAAGTCTCACATGATCACCTAGATGATGATCCTAGTTAACTATAAGAGGCTGAGAGGTAACTATAATGAACGGGGAATCGATTAGCACATTCTAAGATATTAAGAGATAGATTTTGGTATCAAAGAATGATCCTTAAGGATGGAAATTCATAATTAGAATTAAGACAACTCAGAATAATAGGTAGAACTTAATAAGATCCATAGTCATAGCAATTGTTCCATAAAATATCGTGCTCATTTTTATCATTGATCATTTCAATCATATGTTTAGTTCATTTTAGTTTAATTCAACAATAATGGACGTTAAGATGTGAACAAATTAGTCAAGTTTTTGGTGAACACCCCGTACTACGGATCTTATTTTACCACTAGGCAGATTATTTAGAAATAAATTTCCAACCTATCAATTATTTTCGCAAATTGACAATAAATGAACAGTACGTGGTCTTAAAATTTATGACTGAAGTATTATTCATTTTCTAGAACGATTTCCCTTTAAAACATTTATTTTTCCTCTTTGCTTGTTTTTATGTCATCTCTTATAATCTTTATTTTTCCTAACTTGGGCATCGGCTTTCCCGTTTTCATGAAGACGATTCTTATATATTAATGTTTGAGAACTCCATGTGATCCGATATTCTTAAACAATAATTATAGATATCAGATCTATATATACCTGTAACTTTTTCCAAAATATCAACATTATGTCATCTATTTATCAAACGAATCACAAATCATAAAAGAATTTTTAAAATAGAAAGTCCGCATCTGATCTATTTGAAAAATCGAAATGAAAATATTAGAACAGCTCAAAGATTACCTGGGTTACGATCGTTGTTCAGGCAAGTGCTATTAAGCTTAAGATGCCTGTCTAAGGCAAGGACCCAGATGAGGAAGATTTTTGACCTCTAAGATAAGCATCCAAGTAAGAGGTAGGGAGGAGGGGGAGACTTTGATCAGATCAAAGTCTTGGTCAACGCAGATCGATGAATTACGATTCTGATGATTGCTCCAATAGCCCATCATCTTAGAAGATGTTCTGTTGACTGGGCGACATTAATTTTCGGGCTCAGGCCCAGTTTAGCTTGCGAACATTATTTTTGGATGTACAAACTGCAAAGTAGAATTAGACGAAGTGGTTCCGGATTGATCAAAATTCTAGACTCGACCGATGAATAATTTGGTTGAGAAAACTTTGTCTTTTCTTTAAAAAATTATCTGGTTCAAACTTGAAATAATAATTTAATGTTTATTTATTTCAATCAAAGTATAGATTTTCTACAAACCCATATTTTTCTTTATGGATATATCCATAAAAAAATATATCAAATATGGGTTTCGTCTTCTACAAACCCATATTTTTCTTTATGGATATATCAAATAACTTGTTTACTCTTTTTTTTTAGAGAGGGCAGAAGACGAAAGACTGGATCAATAGTAGACTTATGGTCAATGCCGCGTAAAGTATAGGGAAATGTTCCCGACATAACAAGACAACATGTCAACAACGAGGAAACAGTCTTCTTCTAAAGGAATATGGGCCTGATGATTGCTCCACTGGCCCGTTACCGGTAGTTGTTGGGACCTATGGGCTCAGGCCCAATTTAGCTTTGAAGAGTATGTTGGATCTTTAGCTTTCGTTTTTTCAAATATCACCTGGATACTACTAATAATATATATTCGAGCTGATTGAAATCTTTGAAATGTAATAAAAATATCTCAACAAATATTTAACGATATTGCAGGATTCAAACTCAGACTTTTTGATTAAGATGCAACAACGCTATTGTTTTTTATCAGCAATTAATTAAAGTATAGTTCATGGAGGTTGGAAGAGTTGTTTTTCTTTTTCGTGCGGAGATATATTTAATATTTGGGTTCTTTCTGAATCTGATGCTTCCTAATGCATTAGTGCGATCTGTTGATATAATATTTTTTAGTAGAATATCGTGAAAGTAAATGAGACAGGTTCGGAGTAGTCGTCCAAAAAAATCACGAAGAGGGGTAAAGATAAAGACAAAATAAGTAGAAAAGAAAAGAATGGCTAGAAGAGAAAATGAGAAGATTAGGTAGAAAAGCAATTAGAGGGGATACGAGAAAAAGGGTTGGATAATTGTGGAATGTCCGAGTAATTTTATATAGACGTATAAGTTCTTTTTTTTTTTTGGCGAAAACGAGCAATTATTAATAAGAAAAGAAAATTACAGAAAGAGGATGAGAAAGAGTAGAGAAAAGAAAAAGAAAAACGGAAATAAAACGGGTACAAGGCCTAAACGAGTAGCCAGAGAGGCAAACTCGTTGCCATACCTAGTGTCTCACCCAATCAAACAAGTCGAGTGGTCAAAGACAAAGCTAATCAGCCAGAACTCATCAATAGTCCATATCATATTCTGACCAACGTGGATCCTCACTGGTATAGGCACTCCCAGTTTTCTTCCTCGCTTGAAAGCGAGTGTTCTTTGCCGGAGGTATGTCAAAATAGTCGACCCCGTCTGACCAATTATTCTTCATCTGTTTTGCAATCGAGCTCATGAACTTTAATGAAGGAGGGAGATCATCCGAGTCTGAGAAAACAATAATATTATTACCTGCTTGGCCCGGGATATGCGTGGGTTCCTTAGAGGGCAAGGCCAAAGCCTGACCCAATATAGACGGAGTAGAGTCCTGTAATATCGGGGTTCTCCTGCCAAGAAAACCTGACTTCAAACCCTTATGTTTAGAGCCCTTTGCAGAGCTTATTTTATCCTTGCCAGCCTTGCCCGAAGTCAAGTCGTCAACATGTGCAACCATCGAGTTTGTCGTCACAAGTGGAGAAGGTGGCGTTACGGGAGCTGCAATCAAAGGCCGGGGAGTCTGCTGCCCTGTAGAGGGTGAGTCATCCACTTCCTCAATTTGAATCCCACTCACCACTGGCCAACGCAACTGCTCTAGAACGACTGCCTTGTTCGAGCTACATTGCACCGAATTCATTATAGGAACAATGGCAGACTTAACCAACTCTGAAGTCCCTGAGGTATCTTTCTCCGTGTCTGTCCACCGCGTGGATGGACGCAAAACATTAGCTGAATTCTCTTCTGGAACCATTGCTAATTCCAAAGAAACTCCTTCTCCCATAATGAGGTCCTCATGCTCTTGCATCAAGTTTTCAAGAATAGCAATCATAGCTAAAGAGTTACACATGTCTTTCTTATGCAATAAGGATCCCTCATCAAGCACGTTAAATTCAGTCAAATGTACATGAGATTCCATACCATCGAATGCACTAGGAATCACATCGACAATCCGAAGAGCATCCGAGGAACCCAGTGAGTTAATACCAACTTCTTGGTGCACTAGATTTTCCAGAATTGTGACTAAAGCCAAAGAGGAACTTGCCTCCACCTCGGAAAGCTCCACCATCTCATCCAACTCAACGAGAGAGGGCGGGGCATTCACATCTGTCTTCTGCCACACCTTCTCGACGTGTTTGTTCTTCGGGCCTTGGAAAACTTGTTTACCATGCGCAACCTCCCCTCCAGGTTGCAACTTACGGCACGTAGATGAAACATGCCCAATCACCTTACAGTGCTCGCAAAAGTCTGGCAAGTTCTCATACACAACATCTACCATACAACTTCCATCCTCTTGCTTTAAGCAAATATGATCCCAGCGAGGCTTAGTCAAATCGATATCAACCAAGACACGAACAGTAGCCCCATTAACCTTGTTTAAAGCACCAGGATCCGCTCGAATAGGATCACCTACCGAAGCAGCCAAGCCAAAAACTATGTCGGGTTCAACATGCTCCATACTCAAACCAATCATCTGAACCCAGACCTTCGCACGAGTGGTATGGACCTTAGCGAGGCGAAAAAAAGGAACCCAAGGCTGCAAGTAAAGAGTACCCTGCGGGATACGCCAAACCATCAAGTTCCAGACCATGTCCCGATCCTTTTCGGAAGCAAATTTGAATCCAAAATAACCCAAACTTAGGGGTAACATCTTCACATCTTGTATCGACCAAGCCTTAGCAACCGCACTACGTAACTCATAGGATGAACAAGGCTTGCTTCCCTTGGGCCTCACCAGTTTCCCGATGAGAGCACGAGCACCATAATTCACACAACAAGCCGACCGATCCTTGTTCAATTCAAGCACAGGAGAGTTGCCATCAAGATTAGGGCGAATAAACTTACCCGAGTTTATCCAGCCATCGGCGCGTGGGCGAACCGAGTCCGCATATGATCGATGTGAAGTGCCACCAACCGCCTGGGCTGAAACCGAACCCGAAGCAACCTGAGCCTCCGACGAAGTCATACTCACGTCATGAGCCGCAGAGGCACCCGAGGGGGGCGGCGGCGGGGGCGAGATCGGGAGGGGGTGGGGGGGTGGGGAGGGGGAGGGCGGGGGAGGGGTAGCGGTAGCGGTAGCGGTAGGGGGTGGGTGGGGGAGGTGGAGGGGGAGGGCGGGCCGGAGGGGAGGGGTGGGGAGGTGGGGCGGGGGCGATGGCTCACATTTTTAGATCTGAGAGGGGGAGGGCGGGAGGGGGAGGGGGGAGAGCGGGGGAGGGGGGGTGCGGGATGGGAGGCGGGGGAGGGGGGGTGCGGGATGGGGGGAGGGGGAGGGGGAGGGCGGGAGAGCTGGAGCTCCGACAAACGTGCAATTATAGACGTATAAGTTCTTTGGGCCTGATGTTACTGGTAGTTGTTTAATTTCTTGGGTTCAGACCCAATTTAACTATCAAGAAAATGTTTGGATATGTAAAACACAATGCATTAAATCTTCGTTAATATTGTCGGTATCAGTAAAATTTTATTAATTTAGAAAAATATTTACTAATAAATAAATTATTAATTCTTTATAAAAAGAAATAACTGAGTAATAAGTATTGTTTGAAATGCTTAAAGTTATTCATTTTATAGCTTTGCGAAGAATGGAAAATTTGTTTCCGAGAGATGAATCAAGAGAAGCTAATGAAGATGGCTGGGAACGGTTTGCACCTGTGGAATTGTTGTCATTGGAATTTTTGAGGCATCCACATCAAGAAGCATGCTCATTCAGTTTCGACCTTCGATTATATCTGTCTACTGAAGAGCCAAAAGCAGGAGAAATGTGGCATCCACTCCACTGATATCGTCTTCCCTTTCGCCGATAAGACCAAGTCTTCCCTTGCGCCGGTAAGACCAATTCGAAAGCTTAAGCGACAGTTTTGTGGCCTTCACTTAGTTGTAATCAGAAACATGTTGTTGTCATGTTTTGAGCGTTGTTTAAACCCGGACATTATAGGGAACCCAAGAATGGGTCAATCCTCCAAAAATAGGCGTATGCCATTGTTAGTGGCGCGCACACAATATTCTTCGGTAAAAGGCGAAAGAATAGTTCGCCATGTGCTCACCACATGGCTGCGTGAATTGTCTGCAAGAAGTCCAGATTTATTATATAGTAGAATTGGAAGAGTTGCTTGGTTAGTTAAGCGATGTGGGATAGGGCTCGTAGAACGACCTGTCGTTTATTGGCAAATATCTCTTCTTCCTTTTGACATATGATTTCCTCCTCAAGCGTGACCGACCATCAAGGAGGCACTGGTTGCCAACATTTGCGGTTTTGGCATATACAAAATTTTCACTCCCATTCTGAATTCACCCAACCAAATCCAAAATGGATAAAAGATATTCATGGTTACTCAACTTCTGAAATTTTTAGTCAATAGTCATTTAATTTTTTTTCTCTCTCGGTGGTCATCCACAACATATATAATTTCAGTCTCCGGTGGTTATCGCCGAAAAATTATTGGAGTGACTATTAGAGACTCAATTTATATAGATGAATAAACCATCAAGAAAAAAAATGACCACGGACCTAAATTCTTTAAGTTACCACAAAATCTATTCTATGCCTAGGGTATGTACGAAGACCAATGTATATAAACTAAAAGTTGAAAATCGTAAGAGCCCACGGTAATTCGTTGCTAGTAGATACGGTTATCAACAGAAAAAATAACAAGAAATTTATACCAGTGGAATTTCAAACTTTGGCAAGTAATTCGAGATCTAGATACGGTTTGATCGGGGATCACAAGAATACCAGCCCAAGCTGAATATAACGATGCGATGCTGCCCTGTTTATAAATGGTGCTGGGTAGCCCCTATACATTGCAAGACTATAACAAAATGGCAAAATATTTAAATATTACAATGCCATAAGATAGATTCAACTGATGGGTTACAATTTGTTGAGGTATAAAAATAATTTAGACATTGTCAATATATTTTGAGGCACTTGGTGTGGTCGCAAGGTGATCGGGTGACCGGTTGCAAGGTGATCGGGTGACCGATTGACCGGTGACCGATGTGGTCTGAAAGTGATCGGTGGGTGGTGTTGTCTCAAAGCAATCACTTCCGGTTTTGAGTTGGAAAGAGGTTGTCGATGGTCTTCCCTCCATCGAGTCCGAAGATGGTCTTACTTGGTCGAAACCGGTGATGATAGACGGCTTCCAAGACCAAAGCTCCCGGTTCTGTCAGCTTCTCGCCTGCCTGGATAACACTCCTCAGTAAAATACTCATAACTTTCTATCTGGAGATCAAAATGAGACGATTCAAGTTTCTATGGAAAGCTGAGACGTGAATATACAACTCTTTAGTTTACAATATTTTCTGATTCGGAGCAGAAGGAGGACAAAAATATAGTTTAACACGGATATTTACTCAGAGTTCGAAGGTGGACGCCCCATCTGTGAAGTCCGAGTGGGCACCCCAAAGTTGTCCGAGTGGGCGTCCCATCTTTGAAGTCAGAGTGGGCACCCCATCCTTGAAGTCCGAGTGGATGTCCTATCTCCAAAGTCATCCGGGATGTCCGAGTTGTACCCTCAAAGTTGGATGTCTGAGTGAACGCCGAGCTCTTCGGCCCGTGAGGTCGATATGTCCGGGTTGGACACTTCAGTCCGTGAAGTCGATATGTCCGAGTTGGACACTTCAGTCTGTGAAGTCGATATGTTCGGGTTGGATACTTCAGTCCGTGAAGTCGATATGTCCGGGTTGAACACTTCAGTCTGTGAAGTCGATATGTTTGGGTTGGACACTTCAGTACGTGAAGTCGATATGTCCGAGTCGGACACTTCGGTACATGAAGTCGATATGTCCGGGTTGGGCACTTCAGTACGTGAAGTCGATATATCTGGGTAAGGTGCCTCAATCCGTGAAGTGATATGTCCTGGTTGGGCGCTTCGGCTTGTGAGGTCGATATGTCCGAGTTGGGCCACTCGGCCCACTTGAAGTGGCAGTTTAAGTCCGCGTTGGACTTTAAGGCGGTAAGGCCCGCTTCGAGTTGAAGGTGGTAAGGCCCGCCTCTTGCTCCATGCTTGTAGGTGGGAAGATGATTCCGGGTTCCAAGCGAGAAGCCTATGGCAAGAGGTCGAGTGAGAGGCTTACGGCGAGAGGCCGAGCGAGAGGTCTATGGTGAGAGGCCTACGGCGAGAGGCCGAGTGGCAAGAGGCCGAGTGAGAGGCCGAAGGCAAGAGGCCACGAAGGCGAGAGACCACGAAGGCGGGAGGCTACGAAGTCGGGAGACCACGAAGGTGGGAGGCCGAAGGTGAGAGGCTAAAGGCGAGAGACCACAAAGGCGGGAGGCCGAAGGTGAGAGGCCGAAGGTGAGAGACCATGAAGGCAGGAGGCCGAAGGCGGGAAGCTGAAGGCGAGAAGCCCATTTGACCTTCGTAGGCGGGAAGGCAATTTCGGGAGTAGGTCCACTTTGGTTGATTAGGCCGTTAGCTTGAGTCTGTTTTGGGATTCACTTTGGGCCTGGCGAGATGTCCTTTTTGGGGGATGACAGACTGGAGATGAGATTTTGCATGGGGGATTCGAGAAGGACAAGTCGATCTATATTTTCCTAAGTTGAGCCAGGATTCTCAATATTTGTTTCCTATTCGAGGACAAGATCTACTCACTTAAGGAAAATGGCTTGTACTGAGCCGGGAGGATCCCGTCATATTAGGAACAAATAACTTGAAGCGGATCTCTCGGGATTGGGACTTGGAGCCGAAGGTCTTGGAGGCGGTTTGGGATTTTCTATTCTGAAGACGCGAAGGTTAGGTTAAGGCACTCTATATAAGGAGGGCTCGCGCAAGGAAGACGAGGATCAACCAACACAACACACAACTTTACTTATCATTGTTGCTTTTCCTTTCCTTAGCCCGTAGTCCGTAGTTCATAGCTTAGCCTAGCCTAGCATAGTTAGACCGACCTTGGGACGACCACTCTGGATCCATTTTGGGTTACTTGTTCACTTTTTCTCGCAACATAATTTTTGGCACGCTCGGTAGGACTAAGGAGGGCATCTGAGAAGGCAGTCTAACCTTTACTGGCCAAGATGACCAATCATTTTGTTGCTCCGTTTCCTTACGAGGAGTCGATACCTTCCGTTTCCCAGTCATATGCATAGAGGCAGGATTTATCTACCTCGGCTTTCTCAAAAGAGCCGGCTGAGACAAATGTTGTCCCGATGGAGTTCTGTATGCCCGTCGTCCCGATGGAGACATATGCTGCTTTTCGTACTCGGAAGCTTTATGAGGAGTCTTGTAGGCACTATGGGGCATCCTCGCGTGTGGTCATCAATCAACACCAAGGGATGAGCGTATCCACCGGACAAGCTGTACCCATCCAACCGGCCTTCAGACAACCATGGACCGGTCATATGCCTTACACCATGACACTGCCAACTCCAGACGTGTTCGATTATGGTCAACAACATAGAACTCCTATGAATCCCCCATACCAAACAACTCCTTACTTGGGGATGGGGACACATAGAGTAAACTACTTGGAATAATATGAGTCTGCCAGGATGGGGGCTAGTAATTTCCAAGTGGGATCGAGCTGGTACCAATCAGCCCTGACACAAGACTGGTCATACTCATCTAGGGTCTCGGCCGACCAAAACTCTTTCAAAAGGATGGATGTCTGCACGAATCCTTTGTTCGACTCAAGGGTTTTCAATCCTAACCCAATCCCCCAAGTTACGCATCAAGCACGGATGGACCTGGATGAGGAGGACAACCGCCATCCCATCAATCGACAAGAAGAGCTCGATGAGGATGACAAGCTCGATGATGACGACGTCAATCGACAAGTTAAGCTCGATGAGGATGACGTCAACCGACAAGAAGAGCTTGATGAGGATGACGAGGTTAATGAGGGCAACATCAACCGACAAGAAGAGCTCGATGAGGATGACGAGCTCGATAAGGATGATGTCAACCGACAAGAAGAGCTCGATGAGGTTGAGGTCAACCAGCAAGGAGAGCTCGATGAGGATGACATCAACCTAGAAGAAGAGCTCAATGAAGACAACGTCAACCGAAAAGAATATCTCGATGAAGACGAAGTCAACTGTCAGCTGACATTGGGATCTACCCGACGACAAAGGATGGAAGGGCAACACTTATCTTCCCAATCCGAGGACTTCATCCCGCATCAATTCTTGGAGGATCAGTTCGATGGATCCTCACCGTATTACTCATGTCGCCATGGTTGGCTTCAACCGAAGCCAAAAAAGAAACCCCAAGCAAGAGAAGGCCAATCATAGGACCCGAAGGGCAAGACTCGGGGGGCAAGAAAGGCCACCCGATAACGGTGTCCCAAAAGCTTGGAAGTCATTTCGTCCAAGGGGAACCGATGGTCCTAAGCGAGGGAAGGCTGACCTTAAGACCCGGGAGGCAAAACTCGAGGGGCAAGGACAACCACCCGATAGCGGTATACCAAAAACTCATAAGTTCTACCCTTCGAGGAAAGTCAACAAGATGTGGAGGCTCCGTCATCCCTATACCAAGGTCTAACACCCACCGATACTCTTTCAACAGACTTGGAGATAAGAGGATCACCCTTGATCTACCAACGCAAGACGTCCTGACTAAGACTCAGAGACGTCACCTTGAGAGGAAGGTCCAGAAATAAAAGCAAGCCATTAAGGACCTCGAAAGGCAACTCGCAGAGCAAAGGGTCCAGTTGGAAAAATAAAAGGTGCTCCTAGCTCGCCCACGAGTTGAACACCGATCGACCCAGACCCGAGGCCGAGCCAAGAAGGTTGAAGCCTCTAAGACAATCAAGGGAAAGGATCTCAAGCACATCAAGGAGGTTCGGCCAAAGGCACCCAAAAATCTACACAAGAAGTTGATCCGGGAGTGGGTACCTAAAGCGAGAAGCGAGATCCATTCCAAGGAAAGTAACCTTTGTGAGGGCAAGGAAAATTGGAAGGAAAAAGATGTCTCGGTCGGTTTTGACATTGGTTATGTTAAGTTTGGAGACTTCCCGGACAAGGTGTCGATCCACAAGTTGTTCACTCTCCCGGCCATCTTTAGGCCAAAACTCAACCAACCTAGTCTTCTGAAGGGGGACATGAGTGAGGAAGATACGCCTGAGCCACAGATAGGAGAGATGTCATATATCGTTCCCATTGTGGAAGCCTTTAATGGCGACGTCACCATTGTGAGGTGAAAGGAAGGATTTTCACCCCTCTTGCAATAATGAGTAAGTAAGGGATTGTCGTCCCACAAGAAATAAGCTAGGCCGCAAACTCCACTCTACCACTAGTTTAGGACTATAAGAAATGGAGGTGTCAATTCCAAACACGATATGCTACTTGAAATAAAATTTCAACTAAACAAGGCTGTAGTTTAAACATTTAAAATAAGAGTAAGCATGGTACTAATGACAACCTAAATAACCAAATGGCTTATGGAGTTTATTAAGTTCATGATATGATCCGGATGTTTCGAAGGCAACTAATCAACGCTCTCGCAACAAACTAGTCTAAATCGATTCTTAACTAGACTTAGAAGAACCAACCATGCTCTCGCGACAAATTAGCCATCTAATCTAACTAATCACCAACTATAATCACCATCCTTTGGACAACTAGTCACCTAAGGTGATCTCTCATCAATAGGTTTCTACTCAACTAGTTAAATGGTCCGTTAATCCTAATCCCTCTCGGCGATTAACATTAACCAAGTTCATCATCAAGGTGATCAAACGAGATAAAGCATTAAGCTCATTAACTATTACACATACCTAGGTATGTTAACACCCTAAACCATTGGCTAAGTAGGTGCCATCAAGACACCAAACTCACTAATCAACTACTCACACATATTCACCAAATAGCTCAACAGATTCACCAAATAGCTCAACATATTCATTAAACTATGCAAGCAAAACATGAACAAGAGAGGGAGTAAAAGAAAGCTCAAGATGATCTTCAAAGCTTCCTCAATATCCTCCTTTCCAAGGTTCACCAAGTTTTCTTCCAAATCTAAGAGTTAGTGGAGAGTTGTTACCAAAATATCTAATGTGTCTCTAAAGGAAAGCCAAGCAAAGGCTTTTATACAAGGTTTTTCCCCCCAAAATGTCTCAGCCACGAAATTACAATTAAAGCCCACAATGGGCCCAAAACAAGTCTTCAAATTCGGCCCACTTGTGATAAAATCTTGACAGAATTGGACCACGACATTGAATCCAGCATTGTCCCCTCTTAGACTCCGAATTTGAAGAAGACCATTGTAGACAAAGTTGTAGCCCCGGATGTCTTCTTTCCAGAGCCATCTCACTAGTCTCCATCGGACTTTGTATGAGAAAGTTATTAGCATTGGAGTCACAAGAGGTCCACCTCGCCCACGTCTTCGAGGTCTCGATTAAGCGTCCTTCCTCCCGGAAAATCAAATCGCATACGATGACCCAAGGTGACTTCACTCCCTCCACTTCACCTCACCAAATCTCCTAGCATGAAGAAAACACAACAAAAACATAAGACTACACTAAAACAAATAGTGCACGATAAATGACATTACGACAATGAAGAACAAACAAAAGCAATAGAAACAACGGTAAACCTACTCTAAAATAAACACAAAAGATGATTGTTTCCACACTCATCACACCCCCACACTTGAATCATTGCTTGTCCTCAAGCAATACTCATACAATCACAATCACATCACAATCACAGAAGAAAGAAAATATGAAAAGGACAAGACTAGGCATGATAAATTCACAAATTGACTCCCCTCAAAATCTCAAACTCACATCAAAAGTCCACCCCACTACCTCGCTAGTTCATCAACCCAAACACAAAGAGTAAGACCCGGTAGACACCTCACTACTCGGTGGTTTAATCTAGTGTTATCACTATGTAAAAGATACTAGAAGGTTAACCACTCAGAGGTTCGGAAATTTTTAGCTCACGATTTGTAAGTAGCCAACTTCCTATCTCTCGCGTACATGACCGATGTCTTTCAAAATATCCTACGTCCTACTCAACAGTGTCTCAAAGTCGTGTGATTGCTCGTGAATAGGAGGCTTTTAATCGGGTTGTAATGGGGCTAAGGTATTGGTGAGATAATATATATGGATAGTAGTTAAACTACCCAATCCAAGGACTTGTTGCCAAAGCATTCTAGTCTCTCGTCTATTCTAAACAACCTCACCATAAATAATTAAAGCACTCTCAAAATTCACCCATTTCCTAAGACCGCATAGCACGAGTTATGCCAATTATTAATGCCTTATTCAACCTTCACTTTCCTTTTTTTTCTTTTTTTTCTTCTTTTCTTTCTTTTTTTTCTTTTTTTCTTTCTTTTTTTTCAAACACAAACTTGGCATTTTCTAGGCAAGAACTCGGCTTCTTTGTATGGCCTCCCAAATTCCCAATGAATTAACCCATAAGAACACTAAGGTACCAACTAAACTCAATACATAACATCCCCAAAAGGTGTAAACCTATGTGTCCTCAGATCGGATGACCAAAGGTCGGGAGGATGGTGGATATAAAGCTTGAAGTTGGTTTTACATATAATATTATCAAAGAATGGCTATGCTCAATGGGTTAAAACAATGGATATAAAGGTTCTTGGCTCTAAAGCTCTAGGCTCAATTTGAAAGGATTAGCCCCCGTCATTCACTAACGCCACACAACCAAGACCATGTCAAGTACTAGTAGGATATCTCGATCAACCGAACTCAAGTAGGCACCTCATGAATAAATGAAGACGGTTGTCTCCTCCTTCAGCTTAAAGTTCCTCACAAGGTTCACTCGTCAACCCTCTAGTCTAATCTACATAGCGAAACCACTAGTTTAAACAACCGAGGGTGAAGTTTCTACAAGTTCTTAGGCCTTGTGCTCGAGTTCATTTCCTAACTAGGTGTGTAGTAAGCTTATAACACAAGTTAAAGAATTTTAAAGGGGGTCAAATTTTGAAAATTCATGCCAAATCAATGCCTAACAAAATAACCTAGACCTAAACACACAAAGGATTCCTAAGTGGAACCACACCCCCACACTTGAAAAATACCTTGTCCTCAAGGTGTCAGGAGCACATAGTCTTCTAAACAATTATGCTATATTAACAAATGCAATAAGAACCAAGCATGAACATCAATCAAACATGAAGAACAAGATATCACAAAGATATATAGCAATACTCAAGACATCACGAAGATAAGAAAATAACTAAAGAAAAATAAAGTTCTAGGAGACTTCCCTTAGTCTTGAGATGGAGGAGGTGGTCGGGCTCTTCTCTGCTTTTCTTTGCCGGCGGGTGTGTGAAAAGACTTGCGACCGCAGGTTGGGTCATTTTGGGGACTTTCTGTGACTATGAAGGACTTGCGATCGCAAGTTAACTTGCGATCGCAAGTTAGGTCATTTTGGGGACTTCCTGTGACTATGAAGGACTTGCGATCGCAAGTTAACTTACGATCGCAAGTTGGTCCCTTTCGATTTTCCATATTCCTTAGATTTTAGACTCCTTCCACCCCGAGCTAGAAGAAATCATCAACTACAAAGTTTTAGGTCTACCTCTTAGCTTTCCATAGCCATAAGAATCAGCTCCATCGGATGCTCGAGCACCAAGATATGGTTTATTTACTAATGATAGGTGAGGTGTCCTTGTGCCTTCAAAAATGCCCCTGGCTTCTAGAGAAATGCCACGACCATGGCCCTCGTTAAGTATCCAATCATCCAAGATAAGTCCGAATTTCTTGAGACCACCTTCAAAATGCAAAGAAATATCGTAAGCATGAATCGATGCTTCAAAATCATACCCGACTAAGAACAAACGTAATAAGAAAAACATAAAGACTAAGACAATATAAAGACAATACAAAAACATGCTAAGTTATAGTCATTAGCTTGACTTTACTCCCCTTTTTCATGCATTGGAGGGTGAGGTGACGGATTGCACTTCCGCTTATCGTTCAATATTGCCACCAAGGTAAATCTTGCACCTTTGGCCATTCACCTTGAAGACTCCTCCATTCCTTCTTTCCAATTTGAGGGTTCCAAATGGAAAAACTTTTACCACCTTGAATGGTCCACTCCACTTGGACTTGTGTTTTCTCGGGAAAAGTCCCAATCGGGAGTTGTAGAGTAGCACTTGATCACCCTCCTTGAACTCTTTCTTCACGATGTGGGCATCATGTTTCTTGTTCGTATTCTCCTTATGAAGCCTTTCCACCCCTGGCTTGGCTTCCTCCTCTAAGTGGATATAATGCATAATCATGTCTGGATTTGTCCCCTTGATATCAGATATTTGGCACGCCATGGCCTTAATCCTTTTGGTAACAACTTCAAGCACCTTCTCTTCTTGCTCCTTAGAGAGCTTGTTGGAGATGATAATGGGAAGTCGTCCTTCATCCTTTAAGAATGCATATCGTAAATGGGAGGGCAACTCTTTCAACTTCAAGCTTGGAGCCTTAATGATGGAAGGTGGAGTAGGATACTTCAAATCAATCTTCAAATCCTCATGGAGACCTTTTTTATAAGCTTCTCCCATGAACTCTTCCAAGTCATCCTCATCTTGTTCTCCATCATTCTTTTCATTTATTCCATCTTCAATCTTCAATGAGCTCTCCTTGCCCAACTTGAGGACACAATCTTCAACCATATCAATCTTCATGCATACGCCTTCATCAAGAGGGTGGCGCATTGCATTGGACATCTTAAACTCTACCTTCTCCTCCCCTATTCGGAGGACCAATCTTCCTTCATGTACGTCCACCAAGGCACGTGCCGTGTTGAGAAATGGCCGGCCAAGAATTAGTGGACAACTCTTGTCCTCTTCGAAATCCAACACCACAAAGTCCACGGGGAAGATAAACTTATCAATCTTCAACAAGACATCCTCCACAACCCCGAATGGCTTCTTTATGGTTTGGTCCGCCAATTGGAGATGCATAGAAGTGGGTTTCACCTCACACAAGCCAAGTCTCCTTAGAATAGACAAAGGCATAAGTTAATGCTAGCGCCTAAATCACATAAGTACTTGGGAAACTCAACATCACCAACAAAACTAGGAATAGTAAAACTCCCTGGATCTTTTAGCTTTGTTGGGAGATCTTTGGAGATGAGAGAGCTACATTTCTCCGTGAGGGCTACCGTCTCTCCATCTTTCCACTTCCTCTTCTTAGTGATGAGTTCCTTGAGAAACTTCGAGTATTGCGGTAATTGATCCAACATCTCAAGAAAAGAAACACTGATCTGGATGTTCTTCATCTTCTCCATGAAGCCAATAAACTTGTCATCCATCACATTCTTCTTCTTCACTCTTTAAGGGAATGGTAGTCGAGGAGCTTTAGGTGGTGGTGGCATGTAAACTTCTTCTTCAGCACTCTCAACCGGGTGACTTCCCTCTCTCTCTGCCTCTACTTCTTTCTCCCCCTCAATGGCTTCTATAGGATTGTCATTGTTCTTCCGGGTTTCCTCTTGAGAAGCTATTTCCTTACCACTCCTCAAAGAAATTGCACTCACATTTCCTCGAGGATACACTTCCGTAGAGCTAGGAAGAGAACCGGACGCTCTGTGGACACTTGCATTTGCTATTTACCCAAGTTGCCTCTCCATATTATGCATGGCAGTTGCTTGACCCTTGAGGATTTGTTCAAGGTTATCTTGCCTTGATCCTTGTTGTTGTATGACGGCCAAAATTTGGCCTTGTTGGCTAACCACCCCTCCGACTTCTTGTATGAACTTGTCCATCTTGTCGATCCTCTCCTCAATAGCTCCCATCTGATCCATCAAAGAGAAACGTGGTTGAAAACCTAGAGGGGGCCCTTCAGGTGCATTACGAAGAAGAAGTCCCTTATCCGGAACAATCGCCATATTATCTGCACTACTTCCTCCCGTACCCCTCCAAGAGAAGTTCGGGTGATTTCTCCAACCGGGATTGTAAGTAGAGGAATATGGGTTGTTTCCCATCCTATTTGCTCCTTGACCTTGGCCTTGTCCTTGGCCACCAACAAAATGTGCTTGCTCTACTTCTGTGTTCATCATAGCACATTCTTGCATCTCGTGGCCAACATTTCCACACGCTTCACAAGTCGTCCTTACGGCTGCCGCATTGGTTTTGTTCAAGCTAAGATCGTTCACTTTTCTTGCCAACAATGCCAATTGGGCTTGAATAGAGGAGGCAACATCAACATCAATCACTTCCTTTTCCTGACTAATAGGTTGTCTTCCTCTCTCATTTTCCATAAGGATGTTTGTAGCTGCTAATTCTTCCACGATGTGGTAGGCATCATCTCTCTCTCTTCTAAAAAAGGATCCATTAGAGGCAGCATCAACCGTCCCCCTTGTAGAGGGTCCAAGACCAAAGTAAAAAGTTTGGAGTAAAGACTCCTCTGATATATTGTGGTGTGGACAACTTCTTTGTAATCCCTTGAATCTCTCCCAAGCTTCACTCAATGACTCATTCTCGAATTGTTGGAAGTTGTTAATGTCCTTCACGAGTCTATTTGTCTTGGAGAAGGAAAAATACTTGTCAAGGAAGGCATTAGCTAGCTCTTCCCATGTCGTAATTGTTGTCCTAACCAGATCCTTATACCATATCTTTGCTTTGTCCTTCAAGGTAAATGGGAACAACCTCAGCTTCACAGCATCGTCGGTAGCTCCATTGTGCTTGAAGGTGTCGACTATCTCCAGAAAATTAGCAATATGGTCGTTGGGATCTTCATTCGGTAATCCATAGAATTGGACCGAAGCTTGGAGCATGTGAGTCACCGCTGGCTTGATCTCGAAGGTGTTAGCTTGAATAGCAGGCCTAGGAACTTCAGACATTGCCCCTCTCAAGGTGGGCCTAGCGTAGTCCATGAGAGACCTTCGAGGAACTCCAACTCCTTGCGCATCGCCTTGCGGAGCTCCTTGTGGAGCTTCTTGCACATGAGGTTGTTGATTCATCCTTGCTTGTGTCCTTCTCTCTTGTCGTAACACCCTTTCCAAGTATCCAATGTCAACGTCTACTCTGATCGGAATGTTGTGCGTTGAGCGAGTTGAGCGCATGCGACAAATAAGTACCCTGTAAGACAAACAACAAAGGCACTAAGCAACAGTAACCAAGTAAACAAAAAATAAATATCTCAATCCAAGTTCGTAAGCCAAATTAAGCGTCTAGTACTTAATCCCCGGCAACGGCGCCAATTGAAAAGAAGGATTTTCACCCCTCTTGCAAAAATGAGTAAGTCAGGGATTGTCGTCCCACAAGGACTAAGCTAGGCCGCAAACTCGACTCTACCACTAGTTTAGGACTATAAGAAATGGAGGTGTCAATTCCAAACACAATATGCTACTTGAAATAAAATTTCAACTAAACAAGGCTCTAGTTTAAACACTTAAAACAAGAGTGAGCATGGTACCAATGACAACCTAAATAACCAAATGGCTTATGGGGTTTATTAAGTTCATGATATGGTCCGGATGTTTCGAAGGCTACTAATCAACGCTCTCGCGGCAAACTAGTCTAAATCAATTCTTAACTAGACTTAGAAGAATCAACCACGCTCTCGCGATAAATTAGCCATCTAATCTAACTAATCACCAACTATAATCACCATCCTTTGGACAACTAGTCACCTAAGGTGATCTCTCATCAATAGGTTTCTACTCAACTAGTTAAATGGTCTGTTAATCCTAACCCCTCTCGACGATTAACATTAACCAAGTTCATGATCAAGGTGATCAAACGAGATAAAGTATTAAGCTCATTAACTAGTACACATACCTAGGCATGTTAACCCCCTAAACCATTGGCTAAGTAGGTGCCATCAAGGCACCAAACTCACTAATCAACTACTCACACATATTCACCAAATAGCTCAACATATTCATTAGACTATGCAAGCAAAACATGCACAAGAGAGGGAGTAAGAGAAAGCTCAAGATGATCTTCAAAGCTTCCTCAATATCCTCCTTTCCAAGGTTCACCAAGTTTTCTTCCAAATCTAAGAGTTAGTGGAGAGTTGTTACCAAAATATCTAATGTTTCTCTAAAGGAAAGCCAAGCAAAGGCTTTTATACAAGGTTTTTCCCCCCAAAATGTCTCAGCCACGAAATTACAATTAAAGCCCAAAATAGGCCGAAAACAAGTCTTCAAATCCGGCCCACTTGTGATGAAATCTTGACAGAATTGGACCACGACATTGAATCCAGCGTTCTCCCCTCTTAGACTCCGAATTTTAAGAAGACCATTGGAGACAAAGTTGTAGCCCCGGATGTCTTCTTTCCAGAGCCATCTCACTCGTCTCCATCGGACTTCGGATGAGAAAGTTATCAGCATTGGAGTCACAAGAGGTCCACCTCGCCCACGTCTTCGAGGTCTCGATTAAGCGTCCTTCCTCCCGGCAAATCAAATCGCATACGATGACCCAAGGTAACTTCACTTCCTCCACTTCACCTCACCAAATCTCCTAGCATGAAGAAAACACAATAAAAACATAAGACTACAATAAAACAAACAATGCATGATAAATGACATTACGACAATGAAGAACAAACAAAAGCAATAGAAACAACGGTAAATCTACTCTAAAATAAACACAAAAGATGAGTGTTTCCACACTCATCATGAGGCCAACCCAAAGAATAGGCGGACGTAAAAAACCTTTTTGCATCACGGTTCACATGCTTGGGGAGCTGATCAAGAGAGCACCTGTAGATGGCATGGGTGTGGCAAACACCTTTCTTCAGTTGCTCCTCATGGATCGAAATAAGGAAAAAGAGGATGTCAGCCCGACTGGCATGGTTATGACCAACCTTAACAGGAAAGGGCGAGACTTCATCTGCTCCGGTCCGGTAATCCCATCTTCCATCCACCAATGTCCAATCCGGTGGAAGTCAGATAGAAATGTGGAGATTATGATGGTCGATGCATGTCCATTCATCCCGGCCATATACTATATAGAGGCGGCCTTCAATGACGGAACAACAATACCAATAAGGGTGGTCTATAGCTACATAGATGGCTGGTTTACCTAGTGTGCTAGTTCGATCAGGCAGAATTTCCTTTCAACCCAACGATCGATTAGTGCCACACCCGGGGGGCAAGTACTCCCCATTACTTTTGGGGAATAAAGCAATAGGCGAGGTGACAAGGTAATTGGAGGTTTGCACCTTATCACCTTAGAACTCGGCTGGGTATGTCATCAGGACAGCGGCCTAGACCTCTTTGAGCTGCTCATCTTCATTCCATTTCAGGTTAGCTGGCGGGTGCCATGCCGGAGACGAAGGACCACGTCAACACTTCTCTCCTGACCGTACCAAAGTATTAACGTGCGGGGGGCATTATTGAGGTATAAAAATAATCTCGACATTGTCAATATATTTTGAGGTACCCGGTGTGGTCGCAAAGTGATCGGGTGACCGGTTGATCGGTGACCGATGTGGTCTGAAAGTGATCGGTGGGTGGTGTTGTCTCAAAGCAATCACTTCCGGATTTGAGTTGGAAAGAGGTTGTCGATGGTCTTCCCTCCATCGAGTCCGAAGATGGTCTTACTTGGTCGAAACCGGTGATGGTAGACGGCTTCCAAGACCAAAGCTCCCGATTCGGTCAGCTTCTCGCCTGCCTGGATAATGCTCCTCAGTAAAATGCTCATAACTTTCTATCTGGAGATCAACATGAGACGATTCAAGTTTCTATGGAAAGCTAAGACGTGTATATGCAACTTTTAGTTACAACATTGTCTGATTCGGAGCAGAAGGAGGTCAAAAATGTAGTTTAATGCAAATATTTGCTCTGAGTTCGAAGGTGGACACCCCATCCGTGAAGTTCGAGTGGATGTCCTATCTCCGAAGTCATCTGGGATGTCCGAGTTGTAACCTCAAAGTTGGATGTCCGAGTGAACGCCGAGCTCTTCGGCCCGTGAGTTCGATATGTCTGGGTTGGACACTTAAGTCTGTGAAGTCGATATGTTCGGGTTGGATACTTCAGTCCGTGAAGTCGATATGTTCGGGTTGGACACTTCAGTCCGTAAAGTCGATATGTCCGGGTTGGACACTTCGGTACATGAAGTCGATATGTTCGGTTGGGCACTTCGGTACGTGAAGTCGATATATCCGGGTAAGGTGCCTTGATCTGTGAAGTGATATGTCTGAATTGGGCACTTCGGCTTGTGAGGTCGATATGTCCGAGTTGGGCACCTCGGCCCGCTAAGTAGGATGTCCGAGTTGGACCACTCGGCCCACTTGAAGTGGCCGTTTAAGTCTGCGTTGGACTTTAAAGCGGTAAGGCCCGCTTCGAGTTGAAGGTGGTAAGGCCTGCCTCTTGCTCCATGCTTGTAGGTAGGAAGATGATTCCGGGTTCCAAGCTAGAAGCCTACGGCAAGAGGTCGAGTGAGAGGCCTATGGCGAGAGGCCTATGGTGAGAAGCCTACGGCGAGAGGCCGAGTGGCAAGAGGCCGAAGGCGAGAGGCCACGAAGGCGAGAGACTACGAAGGTGGGAGGCCGAAGGCGAGAGGCTACAAAGTTGAGAGACCACGAAGGCGGGAGGCCGAAGGTGAGAGGCTGAAGGCGAGAGACCACGAAGGCGGGAGGCCGAAGGCGAGAGGCCGAAGGCGAGAGACCATAAAGGCAGGAGGCCGAAGGCGAGAGGCCGAAGGCGGGAAGCTAAAGGCGAGAAGCCCATTTGACCTTCGTAGGCAGGAAGGCAATTTCGGGAGTAAGTCCACTTTGGCTGATAGTCTGGAAGTTGGGAGTCAAACTCCGACGAGTCCCACCATTCTTGTTCTCGTTGGCGTATAACATCTGTCGGTGATTTTCTTAAGAGAAGGAAGAAGAGATGGCCTTCCATTGTCAAGCTGAACTAGAGAGAAAGGAATCTTCTTTAGCCACCGACGTCCCCGCAAATCAATTTCTTCCAAAGAACCACAACTTATATTTTTACGGCAAATGCTCTTCTGTTGTGGTGGATGTTGGATTTTATAAACACGAACCCTAGGTTCGTAGTAGCGGAAGATACAATTTTCACCAACACGAATCCTGATCATGGCAGTATAAAATAAAATATAATAACATCGTTAGAGGATGCTTACAGTGCGTTGTAGATCGATCCTCAACTACGGTATCCACGTAGTCCTCGTCTATGAACTCCTTGACAGTTGAAATCTTTGAGAATTCGCTAGGAGAATTCTTTATCGAAGAAACTAGAGAAAATATGTGTCTTGTATCTATGTCAATGAGTTTCTGTGTAAAAATTTTTGATACACACACATGTATATATAGTAAAATAATTAACCAACTCCTACCCTTTTAGGAGTAAGTTTCGCAGAAGGCAAGGTTGGAAGCCCTTAGTGGCTTCCAATATTGACTTCCATTTTGGGCCTCCAAGCCCATTCTATTATTTTCTTGACCCAGTCAATATGTCCAACATCTAATAGATTTTACTATACATATTAGTATTTAATTAAATCCAACTTAATTAAATAATTACAATTATAATTCCATCTAATAGAATTATAATATTTCTCTATAGATTAAATATTCTTGATCAAATCAATATTTAATCTAACCAACTTTAATTCGTAAACTAAGACTACTTGTTGTGTGACCCATAGGCCCTCACATGTCAAGCGATTAGTCGAACTAATGGTCTTAGTCGAACCCTAGACAATAGACCAGACAATCTCAACATATGAGGTACATTGCGAGGATACTGCAACTACCTGTAATGTGAAGCTCACAGTAATACGATCCTTTCATTCGCGAATACTTGATTAAGTCTTGAACATGATTAATTGTCTATTCAAATAACTTAATCATATTATTTTATTCTGCTAATTGATCATGTTGTCACTTTTAGACACCATTCCAAAAGTGACATGCATTGGACAATGACTAACGATCCAATTAGTTTTGAAAAAATAAGTACTCAAGTCTATTTGAGGAATGAATCCTATTCTTGGCTCAACTACCATGCACACACACTTCGTGATGTACCCAACATATGCCGTATCTACCCCGTCAGGAGTGCAAGCGTTGGTCATGGTCAAAGTCCATCACTCTGTATATGTCGTGCGTATTGACCTCAAGTCAGAGGACTATCACACTACTCCACAAACCGATATTCCCGTAGACACATAAATAGAATACACCAAACGGTTTCTCGATCGGGTATGCCAATACTCTCCAAAGTATCTATGTATCCATCATGAAATACCTAGTATCTCGTAGTTGTGAGAACCACTACATCCTCTAAGGATATGATGCAGATCGCACACCAATCTCAATCGCATCATCGATATCCCATTCTCGATGATCATTGATTGTGGCTATTTAAGAACTACATGCATAGTCATCTGAGATCTCACATTCTCAATGACAACACTAGTTCATAGGAACATAAACATGAATATATACAAACAATCAAACATTATATTCATTTATGTAATACTGAATATTATTAATGCACATTAATAATATAACTGAATGTGATCAAGTATAATGTCCTTATATCGATTGTCTCTAGGACATCTATACCAACAGTAGATACTACAATCTCAAGACCCTCAACTTTGGAAGAAGACAAATTATGCACTCTCATTATCGGCATGATTGCTGTTGTTGCTTGCTTCACCCGCTAGAAATGATGACTTGGCCACTGCTAGATCTATCCTGCTAGCCGCTATTATCTCCTCGATCCCAACACAATCCTCCACAGTAATCTCTTCCAGATTCTGTAAGTTGGTCAGCAATTCAAACGGGAATAGGCTTTGAATTCTCGGGCAGCTGAACATTTCCATCACTCTGAGGCAGGAAAACACATCGCTTGATAGTAATGGCTGAACTATGTGAATCAAGAATCTCAAGTTGCTCAAGCTTCTCAAAGTTAGATTCACAACATGGTTTACTATATTGGATGGAACAAGAACACAAGATTCTGAAATTAGACACTCTAAACTGTCTCAATCAACGAATGCAACTTCTTTTTGACTGGCCATCCCACCATCATCGGCGCAGTGGAACTTGTCTAAGCTCTTCAAGGAAAGGCAAGAGTCAATACACGCAATATCAAACCTCGTAGAGGGCGCTGCAATTAATTCTCCTCCTTCGCCAATATCACATTTACAGAATAAAACCACCTTCTTGCGATCAGCCAAGGATTTCAAAAGATCTCCATCCACAATACCGTCTCCATTCTTAAGCTTATAGTTGCTTGGAGATAGCCGTTCATCTGTCAGAATCCAAAAAAAAGGCTTTGTACATGACAGCTTAGATGGTCCAGCTTGTCGCAACATGCTAGTCTCTCATTAAGCGATGAACAATAGGGAAGACCGAGATACTCAAGATTACATAGATAATGAGAAAAGAGCCTAGCTGGTAAAACTTTTATATTTGTATCACCTAAGTCAGGATACCTGAGACTGGACAAGAACTCAAGGCCAGCAGGCACTTGTTCCAATTCATGGCACCCTATGAGATCCAACTCCTGTAGTTTTCTCAAGGTTGCTAAAGATGGTATGCACCGTAGCTGTGCACACCAACGCAGCAACAATGAAGTGAGATTCACCAAATTAGATACAAAATCATGCAAAACGGAGATGCTCGTCCATGAAAGATCAAGAATCTTGAGTCCCACCATATGCAGAAGAAACCATTTCCAATGTCTCTCAGTCCTGTATTTCCATTCAATAACAAAGATGAAAGCTTGGGACATAATGGTGAGTAATCCGCAAGAACATGTTCAATGTAGTTATTTATGAAAGAAGTCACCCGTATAATAAAACAATAAAAAGGTCATGAAACCTGTTGGATAGAAAATCCTTTTAGCAAAAGTGAAAATCATGAACTCAATTTGACTAGGGGATGAGAGGAATCCCACAATCAACACAAGCATGCGATGTTCGTCTGTTTATAACAAAATGGGGAAATTATTTACATAATCAAATGTCAACTGATGGGTCACAATCATGTTTTTCTTTCGGAAGTTTCATTTGTAATTTGATCAAATAAAATGTGTTAATATTGGAATTTCTTAATTAAGTGCTCAAGGGCATACTTGGTATCCGGAAGCTAGGAGTCAAACTCCACCGAATCCACCATTCTTGTTCTCCCCGACATAATGTTACCTTCTTTAGAGAAGGGAGAGGAGAGGTCTTCCATTGTCAAGCAGAACTAGACAGAAAGGAATCCTCTCTACTCTCGGACATCCTCGCAAATCGATTTCTTCCAAAGAACCACAACTCATCTCTATACTGCTAATGCTCTTCAATTGTGGTAGATCCACCAATCCGAAGACCCTCAACTTTGGAAGGTTAATAAATTATGTGCTCTCATTGTTGGCGTGGCTGCTGTTGTTGCTTGCTTCATCCACTAGCATTGATGGCTTAATGGTTGCTCCTTCTACTCCGTTGGCCGCTATTATCTCCTCGATCCCATTGCAATATTTTACAATAATCTGTTACAGATTCAGTAGGTTGTTCAACAATTCAAACGGGAAGAGGTTTTGAATTCTCTGGCAGTTCAACATTCTGAGCACTCTGAGGCAGGAAAACACGTCTTTGGATAGAAATGGCTGAGCTATGTCAATCAAGAATCTCAAGTTGCTCAAGCTTTCCAAATATAGCTTCGCAACATGGTTTACTATATTGGATGGAGCAGGAACACAAGATGGCGAGATAAGACACTCTAAATTGTCGCAATCAACGAATTCAACTTCTCTTTGACAGGCAACCCCACCATCATCCATACAGTAGAACTTGTCTAAGCTTCTCAAGGAAAGGGAAGAGTAAATACCCGCAAAATCAAAGCCCGTGGAGGGCGCTACAAATAATTCTCCTCCTTCACCGATATCACATTCTATGAACAAAACCACCTTCTTGCACTTGGCCGTTACTCTCAGAATAGCATGTAGTCCAATCATAACCATATAGTTGCTTGGTGGTAGCCTTTCGGCATCATCTGTCATCATACCAAAAAATTCACGTGGGCTTTGTACACAACACCTTAGATAATCCAGCTTCCCGCAACATGCTAGTCTCTCATTATGTGATGACCAAAAGGGAAGGTTAAGATACTCAAGATTAGAGAGATTATAAGAGATTGTAAGAGAAGAGCCCAGCTGGTAAATCATATATATTTGTTCCACCCAAGTCAAAGTACCTAAGATTGGATAGGTGTTCCAGGCGAGCAGGAACTTGTTCCATTTTACGGCACCCAAAGAGATCCATCTCTTGTAGTGTCTTCACCATTGATAAAGATGGTATATACCATAACTCCTTGCATCCAGCCAGTAACAAGGCAGTGAGGCTCAACAAATTAGATACAGGATTTGGTAAAACAGAGATGCATGTCTCAGAAAGATCAAGAATCATGAGTCCCAACATGTGCGTGAAGAAACAATTTTCAATATCTCTCAGCCTTTGATTTTCAGAGAATAACAAAGATGAAAGCTTGGGACATGATGGTGAGTAGTCCCCAAGAATATTTTTTTATATTGTTGTACATGAAAGTAACTCTTGTAAGATTTCTCGGCCATGTGCTTGCATGGGGCAACTCTCGTAGTTGTTTCCCAGCTTCCACCATGGATTTGGGGCTCTTTCTTACCGCCATATCACGGATAAGGTCATGCATTTTTACATATGATTTAGAATATTCATTATGAACACCTTGCAACAAGCACGCATTTTCCAGCTTATTAAGTAAAGCATGCACTCTGTCCACTTTAGCCTTTCTGCTAGTTGGGCCTTTGATTATTTCGTCGTTGACCAAGTACTGTATCAATCTCTCCCTTAGTATTTGACGATCTTCTAGAAATAACGCGCAATATAGAAAGCATTCCTGTAATTTCGGATCTCTCAACTGAACAAAGCGCAAATTCAATACCTTAAACACCTTATCTTCCATCTCAGGTGGCCCAATCCTAGAGTCTTTGAGTTGCTCCAAAACAGTCCTCCATTCTCTGATATCATCAACACCTCTCATGCTTCCGGCTAACGCTACCAATCCAAGAGGTAAACCAGCACATTCGTCGGCAACCAACTTTGCAACTTGCTTTACTTCAAATGCCAGAGTTGCATAGTGTCCCAAGGTTTTAGTAAACAGGCTAAAAGATTCTTCTTTTGGAAGAGGCTCCAATTTCGTCTTCTTTTGGCAACACATCATCCGACGGATATCTAATGATCTAGTTGTTAGAATCAACTTGCAAGCCCTCAAATTGATGGGTAAACCAATTTCATCAGGATCAAATTGATTCCAAAGATCATCCAAGATTAGAACACTCCTCTGCATTTTCTTTAATGCTTCTGACAATCCTGCAGTCCTCATCTTTTCATCATTTTCATTGCTAAGATCGAAATAAATCACATTGGCTAACTGATCTTGTAACTTGTATATGTTAAAATCTTATGAAACAGTGACCCAATAAATGTTGCCTAAATTGCTTGGCCTTTCTTTCACGAGTCGGTTGTATATGTGCATCGCGAATGTTGTTTTACCAACCCCTTCCATACAATAAATTCCCACACTCGACACCTCATCACTCATCAACCATTCCCAAATCTTGGTCTTGCTAGCTTCAAATGAGTGTCCAACCAATTTTAAAACCACAAAAGGAACTCTCTCGGTATCACATGATTCAAGCACTAGCTCTCCTCCGAATGTCTGGCCATTAAGCTCATCTACCTCTTTAATCAAAGTTCCGACTCGGCCTTGACATTGTACATTCCATCCCAAGCTGCTCTCACTCATTTCTGCTCTCACACATTTCTGCCTCCGAATGTGGATAATGTAGCAAATTGGTTGGAGAATTAAAGGGTTTAAAATCATTTCTCTTGGTTGTCGTCGGGCAAAAACCCTAATCGAAATAATTTTTGGATGAGGCGAGGGGAAGAAGGTGAGAGAGATTTATATTTAGGGAGAGGAAGAGACTGGAATCTAAAAACCCAACTGGAGTATCCTTGGACAAAAAATCGAAAATGCCCCTGAGACAATTTTGACGATCAGATCTATAAAAAATAATTTTTGACCGAATCTAATGGTCCATAATTAGTCCACACCATAGTGACATGAATCATGTAGTCCTCACTAAATCTAAAGCCGATTGAATTGGGTAGATTGGCCAAAAGTAATGTCTACATAAAGGAAAAAGTGGAAACTTTGAGGAGAAAATTAAGAACGCTGACAAGTAGTCAAGCCGATGTACAATTTGAACTCCAAAGGATTGAGTTGTCATCCAATAAGAAACGAAAAAATGCAATTGCAAATTGGTTGGAGAATGTGAATAAATTTGAAGCCCGGAAGCATCGACTTTGTACGATTTGGGACAAAGACCCTAAGATTTTGCGACGCCAGTTATTTGGCTTCTCAAGCATCGACTTTGGCCCCTCCTCCTGTACGCCGCCTGGTGTTTAATGGGAGCACCATCGACCTTCCTGGTGTTTGCCCTTTAATTGCCCCGACCTCCAACACAGTCGCATCGGTCATGAGGAAGCTTTTACAGTGAATCTGGGCGTTTAGAGGATTTAGCTATTCTAATTAGAATCTAGAAAATGGATAGCCAGTTTATGAGATATCTGTAATTAGAATCTTTAATTAAATTGATTGTTGTTTGTTGTTTAGTTGGATATTATGTGGTGTTTTGTTAATTGAGTATTTTTAATTTTTAATTGGAATGTTCTTGATGTAAATTAGAGTGTTTTTGGTGTTCTAGTTGGTTGAAGGAGGTGAGTTCTTTTTAGAAAGCGGTAATTTGGTCATGGGCTCCCATTAAACATCGGGAAGGCCGATGGTGCTCCCATTAATTTCGCTTCTAATAGATGGTGATGGGAAATTGGTATTGATATTGGTATATTTGTTAAGTGATATTGGTTGTACTATAAAGTAAATTTGGTTTTTTTTTTCATTGGTACGTGACTATATTTTAATTGGTATGCATTTACAATCATATTGGTATGTAAATGCAATAATATTGGTATGCATTGTGTGTTTGTTCAGAATATCAGAGAAAAAGAAAACCAATATCAGAGAAGAAGGATACCAATATCATAGATGAAGTATACCAATATTAGAGAAGAACTATATCAATATCAGAGTAAAAGGATACTAATATTAAAGTAGAATGATGCTAATATTCTAGAACAAATATACCAATATTTGAGAAGAATGAAAGTAAGGCAAGAAATCACACCATGTACAAACAGCAAAATATGCAAACCAATCTCAATTCAATAAATAGATAAACCCATGTACAGTATTTGGAAGAGCGTGGAGAAAAATTTTCAGACAGGTAGATACTCTTATATTGCAGATAAGAAAAACAATTTTGGTAAAGATTGCAGATGAGAAAGTTGATCACATCATTAACAGTAGAGTAGTATTTGGAATATTCAAGAGTACTACCCCAATGGGAATAAAAAAGAAGAAAAAACGATGTATCAGAATATCTACCTATCTGTTGGGAACCCGTGAGTGGACCCAATCAATACCCACGACAACAAGCGAACCACAATCACAACGTGAAGCACGAACTCACAAGAAACCAAAGGAAAAGCACAAGAGACAAGATGTTTGGTTACCCGATTCGATCCACAACGATCTACGTCCGGAGGCATAACAAGGCAGGAGAGAGTTCACTAACCTTTTGAGCTTCACTTGCTCTTTACAAGAAAATGCCACATTTTTTGCACCCACACTCACCTAGGGTTTTCTTTTCTTCTCTAGCCACTCTCTCTCTTCTATTCTTGTTCTTAGGGTTACAAATGAGTTACAAGGGATATATATAGAGCCAACAAACCTAGGAATCAAAAGCAACACGCAGGGGCAAACTTGTTCGAGAAATTTACGTTTCTCAGGCACCCCCAGCGGCCGCTGGCCTCCAAGCGGCCGCTGGGTCTTCAGCTTCGAAGGCTACTGCCAAGGCCCCCCAGCGAGGGCCACCTTGCTAGCGCCCGCAGGCCCCCCTAGCGGCCGCCACTCACCTAGCGGCCACTAGGCCCTTCACGACTTCGCTGCTTCGTCTCGCTTCCCAGCTTCATCTTCGCACGACGCGTACCGTCTCGGACGACCTGTTACGAGTGCACTAGTGTTACGCCTCTCGAGCCGATCGAACACCACCACTCGTCCCTTGATCCAAATGATCCCCCGAGCGTCCCCGAGCACCGGATCACTTCGATCAACTCCCATACCGCCTTTCAGGCTCCATAACCAACAAGATCTTCGCACCCAAGAAGAAGAACAAGGCACCAGAAGGAAGATTCTTTTTCCTTTTTCTTTTTTTTTGGCTTTTTGGGGGAGGACGGCAGAATAAATACTTTATCGGTAGCAGACTTAAAACAAGACAGGGAAATGCATCCAGATGAATGGCAATTTCCTACTACAATACACTGGAAATGCGGCACAAGAGGATGAGGATGATGATGAGGTGCCTGAGCCTGTGGCAGGGGAAACCTTTGAAGCTGCTGCCGAGGAGGTTCATGCAGCTGCATAGGCAGATTTATAGTGTAATCTGTTGTGCTACATCTTTCCATTGTTTTGCTCTGTTTTATAGTTTCTCTGCCCATCTATTGTTCTATGTGATATTTTAAGCAGCTTACTCTGCAAAGTTTTCCGATGGGTCGTCTTTTCTTCTCAGATTGCGGGAGACGCGGTGGCTGTTCCATCGTCAAGGAACCGTTTTACTTATACACACAGTTCTGAGATGTATGTCTTTTACTATAGCCGGTTTCAGTAACGCTGCAGCAATGTAATGAAACAATTTTCAGTGTCTATTAGTCTTTTCGTGATATCTTTGTACATCAAAGGTCTTGCAAGATCTTCTCGCCGCCTCCTTGCATTCGGCAGCTCTACTAGTTGTTTGCCAACTTCCACAATGGCTTTGAGAGACTTTCTTATCGCCGTATCCTGGATAAGGTCGTGCATTTTGACACATGAATCACCATCAACTGATGAACATTGCAATAAGCAAGCATTTTCCAGCTTATTATGCAAAGCATGCAGTCCGTACTCTTGAGCCATTCGACCAGTTGGGCCTTTGATTATTTCGTCATTGGCCGAGTGCTTTGTGAACTCCCCCTTGGTATTTGATAGTTCTCCGGAATACCGAGAAATTGTAAAGAAAATCAGCACTCTCGCAATTGTAACCGAAACAAAACACAGGCTCAAGAAGCGAGTTGAATTGCATTTTATTGGAAAAGAAGAACTAGAATCCACAGGATCATTTTTATAGTAAGATCTCTGTCAGACATTTGCTCCGATAGCCCATCAAGCTCCCACGATCTCTTAAAAATGAAACATAACCAGATTAACAAGTCTTAATAGTGTATCATTTGCTAAATATGCAGATCGATATCTTTGGAATTAGGAGGAAGATAATGTTGATATCATTGGAAACTATCTAAATATTCGAGTGTCATCGGATAGATTCAACTGATGGGTTACAATCATATTTTTGCCAAAGCTTCAATTAAAAGGTGATTATATATAGTTCATTCTTTTGATAGTTTCTTAATTAAAGGTTCAAGAACATGCTTGATGTCCGGAAGTTGGGAGTCAAACTCCACAGAATCCCACCATTCTTGTTCTTGCTGGAGTATTGTGATTTCCTTTAGAGAAGTAAGAAGAGAAGGTCTTCCATTGTCAAGCTGAACTAGAGAGAAAGGAATACTCTCTAGCCTCAGACATCCCTGCAACTCGATTTCTTCTAAAGAAACACAACTCATCTTTCTATTGCAAATACTCTTCAGTTGTGATAGATTCACCAATTTGAAGATCTTCAACTTTGGAAGGCAGATAAGTTCTGAATTCTCATTGTCGCCATGGCTGCTGCTGCTGCTTGCTTCACCTACTAGCAATGACAGCTTGGTGGCTACTCCTCCTATCCAGCTGGCCGCTATTATCTCCTCAAGCCCATGGCATTTTGCCACAATAATCTCTTCCAGATTTTGTAGGTTGGTCAGCAATTCAAACGGGAATAGGCTTTGAATTCTCTGGCAGCTGAACATATTGAACACTTTGAGGCACGAAAACGCGTTGCTAAATAGAAATGGCTGAGCTATGTGAATCAGGAATCTGAAGTTGCTCAAGGATTCCAAAGTTAGCTTCACAACATGGTTTACTATATTGGAAGGAACATGAACACAAGCTGGTGAGATTAGACATTCCAAGTTGTCGCAACGATCTAATTCAACTTCTCTTTGATTGGCCACCCCACCATCATCGAGCCAGTTGAACTTGTCTAAGCTAGTCAAGGAAACGCAAGCCTCAATATAAGCAACATCAAAGCCCGTGGAGGGCGCTGCAACTAATTCTCCTCCTTCACCGATATCACATCGATTAAACATAACCACCTTCTTGCGATTGGCCAGGGAATCATAATAACCTGGATCCACTTCCTCAGTTTCTTCTCCAATTGTAAGCTTATAGTTGCTAGGAGATAGCCGTTGGACATCATCTGTCACCATCCCAATAAAGTAACGTGGGCTTAGTACACGACAGCTTAGATAGTCCAGTTTGCCACAACATGCTAATCTCTCATCAAGTGATACGCAACAGGGAAGACCAAGATGCTCAAGCTTACAGAGATTATGAGAAAAGAGCCCAGCTGGTAAAACCTCTATACACGTATCATCCAAGTCAAGGTACCTGAGATTGGACAACAACTCCAGGCCTGCAGGCAATTGTTTCAAATCAGAGCACGCAAAGAGATCAATCTCCTGCAGTTTCCTCAAGGTTGCTAAAGACGGTATATAATGTAGCCGAGTGCACCAACGCATCAACAATGAAGTGAGATTCATCAAATTAGATACAGAATCTGGCAAAATAGAGATATCCGTCTCTGAAAGATCAAGAATTCTGAGTCCCAACATGTTCACGAAGAAACAATTTTCAATGCATCTCAGTCCATTTCTGGACAATAACAAAGATGAAAGCTCAGGACATGGTGGTGAGTAGTCCCCAGGAACATGTTCAATGTAGTTGTCTATGAAAGAAGCTCTTGCAAGATCTTGCCAACAACTTGCATGGGGCAACTCTATTAGTTGTTTCCCAGCTTCAACCATGGCTTTGGGACTATTTTTTATCGCCATATCACGGACAAGGTCGTGCATTTTGACAAATGAATCACCCTGAAATGATATGCCCTGCAACAAGCCGACATTTTCTAGCTTGTTGAGCAAAGCATGCACTTTGTCCACTCGAGCCTTTCTACTAGTAAGACCTTTGATTATTTCGTCGTTGACCAAGTACTGTATCAACTTCGTCCTTGGTATTTCAAAGTCTTCTGGAAATAGGGCGCAATATAAAAAGCATTGTTGCATTTCTGGATCTCTCAACCGGTCAAAGCTTAAATTTAGTACCTTGAATACCTTATCTTCCATTTCGGGTGGCCCAATCCTCGGGTTTCTGAGTTGCTCCAAAACACTCCTCCACTCTCTGATGTCATCGATGCCCCTCATGCTTCCGGCCAAAGCTACCAATCCAAGAGGTAAACCAGCACATTCATCCACGACCAACTTTGCAACTTGCTTTACTTCAGACGACAAGGTTGCATAGTTTCCCAACGTTTCAGCAAACAAGCTCAGAGATTCTTCTACTGGAAGAGACTCCAATTTCATCTTCTCTTGGCAAGACATCCTTCGGCAAATATCTAACGATCTAGTCGTTAGAATCAACTTGCAAGCCCCCGAATTGATAGGTAAACCTATTTCATCTGGATCAAATTGATTCCAGATATCATCAAAAATTAAAACACTCCTCTGCATTTTCTTCAATGCCTCTCTCAATCTCGCAGCCCGTTTCCTCTCATCATGTTCACCGCAAAGATCAAACCCAATCTCCTTGGCTACCTGATCCTGTAACTTGTAAATGCTATAATCTTGCGAAACCGTGACCCAATAAATGTTGCTGAGATTGCTTGGCCTTTCTTCTAGAAATTGGTTATAAATGTGCAACATCAACGTTGTTTTACCAACCCCTCCCATACCATAGATTCCGAGACTCGACACCTCATCACTCATCATCCATTCCCAAATCTTGGTCTTGTTAACTTCAAATGCCTGCCCCACCAATTTTGGAACCGTGTAAGGAACTTTGTTGTTGTCAGATGATTCAGCGACTAGTCCTCCTGCAAATGTTATACCATTAAGCTCATCTATCTCCTTAATCAAATTTCCAATTCGACTTTTCCATCCTACAATCCGTCCCAATCTGCTTTCTCTCATATCTACCTCCAAGCGTCGAACTTTATTTTCAGTAGTGCCCACGTCCGCCAACCAATTTTCAACTGCATATTTTCGTTTCTTATTGGAAGACAACTCGATCCGTTCAAGATCAGACTGTACGTCAGCTCGACGGCTTGTGAGCCTTCTCACTTTCCTCTCCAAATCTTCCACATCTTCCTTAATGAACCAATTATTTTTGACCAATTCGACCAATTCAATCATCGCATCCATATCTGATCGATACACAAAAGCCATTTAAGATAAGTTGGTGCAAGCGAAGCATTAATCTTACTCTAATAATTTGCGATGATGTTCGCAAATTAACTTTATTTCTCGACAATAAATGGACAGTATTATGCATTAAAAACGGACGCAACATATAAGCTCGGTCAATAAGCAAGTTGCAATAAATTTATCACTGAAGAATATCCCTTTAAAACATTTATTTTGCCTCTTTGCTTGTTTTTATGTCATCTCTTTCCAAAAAAAAATCCTAACTTAGTCATCGGCTCTACTGTTTTCATGATGATTCTTGTATATTAATGTTTGAGAACTCCTATGTGATCCGATTTTCTTACAACATTAATCATAGGTTATCAGATCTATTTACGAGTTTAACTTTTTTAAAGTATCAGCATATTTTCATCTACTACATATTAATCGGGCATTACAAATATCAGATAATTTATCAAATAAATCACAAATCATAAAAGTTGAAGAAGAAAAAAGGCAAGGGAATATCAGATCTACTTGGATAGACAAAAGACATGTAGCCCAACGACACAACGCGTGATTCTAACCATGATCGAAGTGTCATTCATGTCCTAAATCTATTTACCTTTAGAAATAGTAAATAAAAGTTTTACAAGTTATGAGGTATCTCGTCTATTTACCGGATCAACAAATCACATCAACAGAAGTACTAATAGCAAATTATCCAGATTTTGAAGAAGCAATAGTCTTGTACCAAACGAGTCACGGATAACAAATGTATAGTATTTGAAAGTGCGAGAAGAAAATATAAAAACGGTTTATGTTTACCTGGTATGCGATCGTTGACGATTAGAGGGCCAAAATCTAAACAAATAATATCTATGAGTGCTCGACTCGGAAGCAAGTGATAACTAGTAGTGAAGGTCTCCTTAAGGCTAAGATCGATGTCCGTCTAAATGAGGAAGGGCGAAGATAAAGAAGATTTTGAACCATTTAAGATGATACCAATGCTTTCTTTAAAAAAAAGATGATACCAATGGTCATTCTCAAAAGAAAAAATTAAAGATGATACCAATGACCAAACGGTCAACGCAGCACAAGTTGAAGGAACAATGGGCCTGATGATGGCTCCATGGCCCATCAATGGAAGTTGCTCTTTTCACTGAACGATCTTGATCTTCGGGCTCAGGCCCAGTTTAGCATGTCGAGATTAAATCAGTATGTATAATAAATTTAGCAATTTTACATTTGTATCAATGTTACAACAAAGCTAGTTTGGCCTAGGGATGATATAATTAGACCCAAAATATTAGCATCTATCCTAATCTCAATTTGAAGGTTTCGATTTTGATTGGGTCCTGTCCCAGATCCTACCTAAAATTCTATTTTTTTTTTATGATAAGAAAAGAATTTGGATCCACTCTTTTTTAGAGGATAAAAAATTTGGCCCACTTACTAACCGAGAAAAGCTAGAGCAAAAATTTATTTCTTGTGAAAGGACCAGTGCATTTATCCAATACTTTATAGCGACACGTTAATGAAGTGATAAGGACCATCTAAGGAAGGAGTTGGAATAATAATTCATAAAGGCAATGAACAATAGACTAAAAGACAAACTCACCCGAAATTAGATTGGGTTCGTTGTGTTTGCTAACAAAGAGACCCTTCTAAATGGATGTTCTAATGAAACATCCAATTCAATGTCCCCATCACTTCCATCTTCATATAGCATAGACCACATGCGACTGGTTAGCTATATAGGCAATTTGATTCATTATTGTATTTAGATATTCGTTGTGCTGACTAAGAGTCTGATTAAATAATAGACAGAGTTGAAACACTAAAATTTTCATATCCAACTTGAAATCTTAATGTAATGGGTAGTTAAATTTTTCTCACTTATAAAATAGTCTATCACTTTCGCAATAATTCCAACATATTCCTTTAAACAAAACTCATGAAGTCGAAGTTTGCATAGGTTTTGATTTCGCCCACTTACGATGATGTGTGAGTACAACAACGAGGGTTTGATGAAATCGTTTTTATTCCACGTAAGAACCTTCACATCCAACACAAAATTTTAGCGATTTATATTTCAACCCGTAGGCCAAACAAAAGGCAAAATAAGATGAACTTACATGGCGACCACTAAAGCACAGAACGTAAATAGTTCCTTTTTTATCTCATTGTTGGGTATATCAGCATATTGAACGTAAATCTCCCAGAAGAAGAGAGCAGGTGGGAATAATTTTTTATAGCTTCTTATGGACCAATTCGTATCATGCTGTCCCCTCTAAGAGATGGGGAAAATTCTTCCTCTTTTGGGATAATGATGTCCAATGATTAAAAAGGTATATCCCCGGCACATGCCATTAAAAAGAAGAAGCATCTCGTGACATTTGAACATGTCATAGCTTCAACAAGTGCTACCAATGACCACTAGTTGATAGAACACATTGATCTCTCACTAGTATAAATAGTTAACTAATGATCTCCGTTCGAATAATTTCGAATGCATCAATTTGTTGAGAGGATTTTGTCAATTTATTTTATCCAAATTGAATATGGATTAATTGGTGCAGTAAATAAAGAGTTACTAGTGGTCATTGGTTGTGTTGGTTTATTTAAAGGTGTCGTTGCTAATGGATAAACCCGTTAAAGATAAAAGGGAGAACCATAATCACATAAAGAAATCAGAATTCTCATTTTTTTATGATACGTAAAATTCTATGTATCTCTTGAAGGATGGGAAACAACTCATGAGATACACTGAAACAGGACGAATGGTCCAATATGGGCCACATTTTAGCTTTGACCAATATGGGAACAGCCCAATAAACTTGCTTTGTGCAATTCGTAATTTACCGGCTCATTTTAAACCTTACATTAATTTCGTAATGCTAAATTTGAGGTACTCATAATCTGAAAAACAAACTCAATATCTTGAAGTTTTAATTCACATGTAACATAATATTAATAGTATATACCGTTCAATTGGATCCAATAACTTACTTGATATCATAACACACAACATCAATGAGCTACTCCCTTCAAAGTATTTAGGGCTTCCAATTGATTGTAGCATGCGAAAAATTGTGAATTGGAGCCCAATGATGGAGGTAGTTGACAGACGGTTGGCCAAGTGGAAGGGGAATCTCTTGTCTCTCGGAGGACGATTAACACCGATAAAGTCGGTTCTATCCTCGCTTCCTGTATACTACCTCTCCATTTTCAAGATGCCTGCTGGAGTGGCTAAACTAATCAACAAGACGGCGCATAATGTTTCTATGGTCGGGTAATCTTGATTTAAAAAGTTCTCATTGGTCAAGTGGAGCCTGGTTTGCACAGCAAAAAATTTCGGAGGTATGGGATTGCGGATTTGACTCTTATGAATAACTCCTTACTTCTCAAATGGGTGTGGTATTTTATAAAGAATTCAACCTTTCTTTGGGCAAGTTTTATCGCAAGATTACAAGGTTTTACTCCTTCGTCCTCTTTCTCGTACCCAGTTGCTCATGGCAACAGTATTTGGGCTGATATATGCAGGGTTCCTACGGCCAACTCGAGTCTTTTTGGTAATTTTTTAACTAGTTTAAAGCTTAAATCGGGTATGGGAAAATTTATTCATTTCTGGACAGATGTGTGGTTGTTTGACAGAACCCTTAGAGAAAGATTTTCAAGGCGTTATCTGTTGTCAACTCAGAAATTGGCAAGAATCATTGACTGCGGTTACAGGGAATACTTGGGATGGAAATGGTTATTGTCTTGGCGTAGAGCTTTACTTGCACGGGAAGAAGAGGAAGAGTGTTACCTGATGTGATTGCTTGGGAATGTCAATCTTGGTGGGACAAGTCTAGATATGTTGCAATGGCAATTTTTTGGGAAAGATGACTTCTCCATTTCTGCTCTAATGATGAAATATCACTCTGGTTTACAGGACCTCCAGCACTGTCATATTGCACCTCTAATTTGGACAGGTAAAATATCATTTAAAGTAGAATGTTTCATGTGGATTGCAATGAAAAGAAAGTTGCTCACTAGAGACGTCCTCATTCGTAGGCATATATTGGATCCTTGGGACTCACTTTGTCCAATTTATCGTGATATAGACGAATCCATCAATTATTTATTTCTCACATGCACTTTTGCTAATTCAGTTTGGAATTATTTTGCTCGCAAAGTTTGTGTATCTTGGTGTGGAATTCTTCCTTCACAGATTTTTTGGAGGAATGGATGGTTCTCGTGCATGATATGATGATAAAAAAGGTTTGGTTTGCACTCTTTGGAGCGATCCTTTGGGAACTTTAGAATTTGAGGAACCGAGCAATTTTCCAAGGCGAGCTGTGCAACAGGGAGATTCTCGTTCATGCTATTACTAAACAAGTTCAAGAATGGCTTAATGGTCAAATTCTATAGAAGATTTTGGTCCCCAAGATTTACTTTTGTACATGGAATCTCTATGTGATAGGGGAGATTAGTTATGTAATTAACAAGTAGCGTAGAATTGTATACTACTTGGTATAAATATTTTGGGTATATATAAAATTAATCTATTTAAAAAAAATAACATCAATTAAATTCGAGTCAGACCACAAATACATAATCCAACCACGTACCACATCCACTTAATTTTGACCCACAAACGTCTGTGTACTTTTTCCCCAAATTACCTTCTATTAAATCACATTGAAATCGGGTCGGATCACACACAAAAAAATTTCTTAGTCATTCTGTGGACAACTAAAACTTGAATTTGACGAATAACTCATTCAGAATTGTCCTTCGTGACTCGTGAAATCTGTTGGGAAGCCAAAGAGTTGGACAGGTTACCAAGGACTTGAAATACCCAACTTCCAAGTTCATTCCAACCCAATCGATTACTTTTCTTTTTTTTTCTGGTTGTATGTACATTTTGAGTCAATCGAAGGGGGCAAGAGAAGTAGAAAGTTGGTATCGTGCTCCATGGAGACGACCTATACGCCCATCCCTAGGCTCTAAAATACAAAATATTGTGTATTGTTTTAAGATTTTATGTCGGATATAAAAATTTAAATATGTTATCAGAATAATTTTATTTTGTGTTCATTGTTTTACTCACACGATTCTCGTTTTATCGCGCATTGCCAAAGTCAAAGTTCGTTAATTTTGTTTGATGAGCTGTCTTTAGATTCCACATTGCAAGTAATTAGTTTGTTTGTAAGTATAAAAAATACACATATTACTATTTTAATATTTTGGATTAAATTCAGAGATACTAACAAATCCCCATATCTCGTTTAATTCAGGTTATGAAACTATGCTTTAATATTTTATTGTATAAATACTCCGAATCGTCAACGTATGTATTGTAAAGAAACCTACCAACTTTCACGAGCAAATAAAATAAAAACTTGTCAACATTGTTTTTTGTCATAATAAGTTAATAACTCGCGGCTATGGGAACCACTTACTACATAAAAATTCACATGAATTTGAACCTTAGACCTCATATATATTTACAACGCCTTATTTCATTGGGTTATAAGTCTTTCACACCTCTTTTCTAGTACATCAATAAGTTTAATTAGCCAACTAAACTTGATAAGAAGGATAATGCTCCAACTTGAAATATCACTCAAACAACAAAAAGTGGAATTGGAATTTGGGACACGAGGATGTTCAAATTTTGAGACTTCAATAGGATATAAAACATCTGCTTTGAGAAAAAAAAATCAATCCTCCAACTTTTTTATATATTCGGATATTTACCTGCTTATCTAACTGAATCAGATCCGACCATAAAGAGTGACGATGTTTTTCTCAACTGAAATCGCATGTATCTTAAAAATACATTTGAACTCGGAACTTCAGATTAAACTTAAAAGTATCACATCTGCCCGGTACCCTCCAATTTTTTTAACTCACCCATAGAACTTTTGATTGCCATACCGGGAAAAAAAATATGGTGTGGAAGATCCCAACAGCTTCCAGCTATATATGGAATTACTGAATTAGGAGGTAGCCATTGCCGGATTCAAGATTTATTCTTGTTGACTTTATCCACCGCTTTGTCTTTGGGCTTTTGTTATTTCCCTTTTCCCCGAAATTGGCGGGGCCACGGTCCATGTTACCGTTATGATTCCCTGAGCTAATATACTTTTTAATGCGGATATTAACTAATACGGATATACATTTTCAGAACCTCGGTAATTTAAAAAACTTTTTAAATCCTAGTAATATTCTTTTCTAAGTTTGCGACCCAAGTTTTGAGACTTCTTTATCTAGATAAAATATATTGCTTTCTCTTCCAAAAAGATATAATATATAGTGTTAAAGTAAAAAAAAATTTAATAGACAACGTTAGAATATACTACTTCGCAAACTCTCTACTAGCACGACTTCTTCACCGAGTTTAATAAATTAAATAATTCTTTGTTCGGTTACCTCTTTAAGCACTGAAATTATATCTAATCTCCCCAGATTTTGTACTGTGGATACAGTACTAAATCTAAATTTGTAAATTTTAATTTGATGTCATTTGAAAGTGTTCGATAGAAGGGCATTAACGGAATGCGTTACCACAAATTTAAAAGTTCCCTCCACTTTCTGCAATGTCGCAATCGCACATAAAATAATTAAAACCTTTTGACTCGTGGGACATCTCTCGTCACAACTTCATATTTCCACCAAATTTTTAATTTTTCGGAAGATTAGGCTCCTTGGTATTTAAAATCGGTCTAACCTCCAAGTGCAAAAAACATTTCTGTCCTCTTCGGCACGTTACGTCCACCAACTAAAGCCACATATCAAATTCCTTTTCGAGCTATTATTAGACACGAAGTTACATTAAATTACTAGAAAACCAAGATTTTGATTGGATTGAAGCACGCCCATTCATTTTAGTGGAGCGTATGGTCCATCCGTTGTATTTCAAAATAATTGTCAATCAAATATAATTATCGTACCGAATGGCACAAATTCTTTTTCTTTTTTATTTCTTTAGAAAGAGCCAGTGAATTATATTGTTACCAGTAGCAACAAATGTTTGTAATTGTCACCTAACTTGAATTTTTATTAAATAGTCAAATAGATATTTAAATTACAGTTAATTTCAAGGATAAAATAAAATAGCAATTAAGCCATGATATCAATTATTTTGAATGGAAAAAGTGGATGAGTATTGGTTATAACATCAATATAATGTGTGTTTTGCTATGTTTTGACCAATATCATGTAATTTGTTTGTATTAATCGCGACTGAAGTTTTCTACACACTAACATTTTTATTTAAAAAATATGAATGTAAGAATTATGTGTCAAAAAATACAACTATAAAGTATTTAGAAAAAAAAGTGACACCAAATCATCATAGTAATTGTATAATCACATTTGCGTCGTGAATGCATGAGCTGCCTATGACCTAGAGTAGAGATGACGTCACAGACTTTTAAATTTTTTGGTTTCCATATTCTACACCCCCATAATGATGAAGTTATCCCTACTCTACGCTCTTATCGTAATTCCGAAACTGCAATTAACCAGTTGCCAAAACTTCTGGTTACCATTGAAGTCAATCATTACTTTAACCTTCTGGTTACCATTGAAAAAACAAATTTTTGGATCAAATTATTGAAGTTGTTGGGGATTTCATTAAGAATGAAACTCGCCCGTTGACCGAAAACCTGAGGACTGAATTATAGATTCAGTGCTCCCTTTTAAATTTACATCCTTGCAAAATTATTTATAGAAGTTATCCCAAACTTGAATTGCTACCGATTTTTGATGGAAAAAAAAAGAGGACAGATTGGTTGCTGCTCCCAGCACCAAGCGAGAAATGGGAGCGATAAGAGATTTAATGACAAATATCATACAATACTAAAGGTATATGAGGTAAAAACTTCCAAGCCACGTTAAACAAAAATTTTAAGTGCACATTAGACAAAAATTCTTAGGACATATCAGTTTTCAAAGGCACAAACTCAATATACATCTGTTTTTAAAGTCAAAATCACAACGACATATGCAAAATCACAATACACATCAATTTTCAAAGGCAATAGACACAATAATTCCAAAGTCAAAAAATGTAACGACACATCAATTTGAAAGAAAAAAATCTGATGTACCCTTAATATTGCCTGACGTGTCATTAATCTTGCCTGACGTGTCATTATTTCTGTCTGATGTGCCATTGTCTTTTCAAGACACATCACATCACTACACGACAATGACACATCAGACAAAAATACTGGCACATAAGACAATAGCAAGGGCACATTAACAAAACCCTTATTCGACGAGCCAAAACTTGGGACTACTTTGAGAAAGCGACCTCACCAGTCAGTTACTCAAAATTCAAAGTCGATGCAGTAGAATCAGTGGGCAGGGAAACCCTAATCGTCATTAGGTAGCCAGATGGATGCTCTAAACGTAACCTTGTCGCGGAGCTTGCTGTCGCTGTCACCTTCCCACTCCTTTGCCTCCTCCATGCACAATCGCAAGCTCGCTGCCCCCTACAACGACCCTGTCCCTCCCCTCCCTCTCTCCCTCCTATTCTTAGCAGACAATGAACTTGGAGAGCTTCTCCGCTCGCAGTGCCGATTCTGAGTCTCACGCTGAAATATCGTTTATTGTTCACATCGAGAGTGAAGAGAGAGGAGCAAAATAGTAAATAATAAAGGTACACACGTGAAATCATGACCGTTCACAATTTTAAATCAACAGTCCACATCTCAGCAGGATGGTGCTGGTCACTCTGTTTTGTTAGCATAATCCGTTGCCAAAAGAATGGGATATATGTAGTTAAGAATATTGGTCAAATTAATCACATTTTTTATTATCTACATTTCGAGCCCGATAAGACATTTGGATGATTATAAAATTGTTTTATCAAGTATTTAACAGTAATAAATTTTTAATAGTTCAAACTCGAGACTCTTTGCTAGTTTGATCCATTCGCTTATTGTTAGATCCTTTTGTACTCCCATAAAACATACAAATCAACAGAAGAAGTTGTAAACAAAAATTCAATTTATTTTCCCCCAAGATTGACAGCATCTTGATAATAATTACACAAACCAATTTCTCATAAACCGGACCTTTTCAAGTTGTAACAAACAGAGAGGGCCGGGCATTACCATCATCTCCCGGACAAGTCACGTTGTCCAAACCTGCAACCATTATTATGAATGTAAGTAAAGATTTCGTCTGGTTCATATATTAAAAAAACTGTAGACCATCTAGACGTTACACCACACCATATGGGATAATGACAATCTCCACCCCCACAAACTCAACTGGGCATCATACCAAGGGGCAGAATTGGAATTTCACATAATGCTTCAACTTAAAGTATAGTATACAATCTTATATCTGATCTTTCCGACAATGCTCAAATCTGAACGATATAAATGTTCACAAAAATTGTATATTATACAATATACGCATGTCCCAAAAATATTGAACATACCCAGCATAAATAAAGTTCCCACCACCACCATAAAACCAACGTCTTGTCAGTTCTTTTCAGGTCCTTGCCTCCTCTTGCTCTTATCACAAGCAACTCTTTTTTATTGCTACCGAAAAGCAAAATCATATTATGAAATCCGTCCTTAACCTAATCCATATCTTAATCCCCTAACCGGAACTTAATCTAATGTCCAAATGGCAACCCAGACTTCCATTTCAAACCAGGCGAATTTTTTTATTTGATGGCAAAATAGTCATAAATTTCAGGGTTTTTAAATACGCGGTCCGATCGGTACAAGGAACGTACCGGAATTGGCCCAAAAAATGTCAAAATTACGAACCGCCCAAAATCCAGTCGGACCGGGTGGTTCGTCCAAAATTTCGGGTCCGTATTTTCCGGTTGGTAAGGTTGGACCAAAAATCATGATTTTTCTAAAAAAATCAAAAAATATGAGTTGGTCACTTGGTTTGATCAAAAATTTCGCACAAATAAAAAAAAGAAGAGACCAAAAAAATTAAAATCTAGAAAACTTTATCAATCTCTGTAGTTTCATCATGTATTTGATAATTTTTTGAGGTGTATATGTGATTACATATACAATTATACATATATATTATTTAAAAATGGTGTTTAAAAAAATTTGGTCTGACTGACAGTTCAACTGGTCGGACCGGTCAACTCAGGATTTGGCCCAAACTCCGGGTCGACCTCTGGGTCGTATTTAAAAATCTTGATAAATTTCAAACAAAATGATTTAATAAATATAATCTACTATTGCTTAGTCTATGCTGTTTTCCAAAATCAACTTATTAGTTTTTTGACTCAAATTCTGCTCACTTTTATGACGGGAATGTAAAAAATACTCGAAACCTACCAAATAATTACAAAATTGACACCTATTCATCTCTCTAAAATTTCTTAAACGTCGAATAACTAAAACTATTTTATCATTAGTTGCCATTTATTTATGCCAATTCGAACTCTGCGAGTCAGTTATGCACCGAATATTTTATAAAATTGGCATATCACCAAAACAATTAGAGTATAAATCACCTACCCTTACTAAATTCAAATCTCCTTACTAAAAAAAAGTCAAAAAGAACAATAACAATAAAACCGACCCAACACCAACGTTAACAAATCACCAAACCTCTCGTCCGCCTCTTTCAAACAAAAAAGAGAAAAACAAAAAAGAAGCCTAATCTTAAAAAACCAGACCGTTTTAAGTACCTGTTTTCTTCTTCTCTTTAACAAATTATTATTTTTTGTTAGAAATCCCATCCCTTTTACCCGCTCCCCTCTCTCTCCTCTCTCTCTAAAAATCTCATATTTTGACCCTCTTCCCGACAAGATACGAAACGGCTTCCTTTCTCTCACTAAAAGGTGGGATTTAAATCCTTAACCTCGATAGTTTTTTCCTAATTCTTGCCCCAATGCAGAGCTAGGGTTTCCATTTCTTCTTCTTCTCTCTCTTCGTTTCTGAGCTTGCTTGCTGGGGTTAGGGACAAGGTGGCGTCTTGGTGAGCTCACGCCATTTTTTTTTTTGGATTTTTGAGCTGTAAGTATTTATGGGTTCAACACTTTTTTTGTGGGGTTTTTGTAATTAATTATGGTTTTGGTTTAAATCTTAATTGGTTGATTTTAAGAGATAAAGTTTGAGCCTTTCTCTGGTCCCTTTCACATTCTAAGTTCTAAAGTTTCAAAAACAAATTTCTTTGGGGAAATTGTTTCTATGTGCATTGGGGTTTTGGGAGGGACTTTTAATTGGTGGGGTGTGAGAATTTACATGCTCTTTCCTTTTCAGTCTGATTTTTTTAATCTTCTAAATTCTGTTGTGAGTTGAGTTTAATTTTTTTCCATTTTGTTAATAATTTTTTATATGTTTTGACCTGATCTCAAGTTCAACGTGGCTCCAACTTGGTTGGTTTTTAGTGATGACGAAGATCGTCCAAAGTTCATATTTCTTGACCTTTTTTAGTGTTAATTATTCTTGTGCTTCCTCAAAGCTGCTATATTTTTCTAACTTCTCTCTCCAGTTGGGTTTCTTTTGTGGGTTTTGAATTAGTTGATGTAGGAAACTTTTTTTGGATTTGGGTTACTTTGGTACCTGCATTTTTTCTTAAGCACACATTTGATTGTCTCCTTCCAGGGCATTGAAATTGGATAGGTAATTGTGGATCGGAATGATGCTCTCCGCGTCGCCCACGTCGTTGGCGAGAAGCTCCTTGGAGGAGATGTTGGAGTCGTTGCGGAAGCGGGATGAGGCCTTGGAGAAGTCCAAGGACTTGCCACCGGCATTGCCTGCTCGGCCCACTTCTAGGGCCCGACTTCCGTCTACACGCCTCTTGCTGCCGACTCACTTCAAGGTTGGTGCCCACGGGCAGGTAGAGAACCAGGTAGAGAATGGAATTGATAGAGGTAGAGAGGAATCTAAGAGGAAGGAGAAAGAGTTGGGGAACCGGATGAGCAGTTTTGGAAGCAAGAAGATGAGAAAGCTTCAGAGTTCTGTTGATTCTAATCCGTATGATGAAGAGAATAGCAAGCAGATTGATGACACGAAGCCGGGGACAACTGGGAAGGTTCAAACGACAGAGTGGGATGACAACCTTGGTTACTTTATTAAGAAGGTAATCTGTTAGGAAGAAGTTTCAATTTTTTTTTTCTGCTTGTTATGTATTCAGGATTTGAATCCTGAACTTTTAAGTTTGTTGGTGAAAAGAAACTTTCTTAGTACTGGTTAGAGAGCTGCAGCTTTTCTGGTTTAATCCGAGTCATTGGTGTCGGAACATGATTTTTCCTGCAATTCATCTTCATGCGTATGAATAGGTTGAATATGAACCAAAGATGATCCATGTTTTTATGGTAGATGAGAAGGCAATGTAGCTATTCATGTGGTTTGCCACAGTTGCGCATCCATGACCAATAGCTATGGAGCCAAAGTTGAAATTACATAAGATTAGTTACAGTACCGGTTTTATTCGTGTTGGTGTGACATGAAAACTTCTTCTCTTTAAACCTCTGAGAGCGAAATTTTGCAATACGATACAGGATGTCTCTTTTCTGTAGATTTCTGAATTTTAGCTGATTATTGTATTCAGAAACTTCGAGTCTGGTGTCGGCTGTCAAATGGCCTCTGGGATTTTGGAACAATTCAATCAACTTCAGGAGATGAAGCTATTGTATCACTATCCAGGGAAAAGGTATATCAATACAAGCCTGCTTTGCTATTAATTGCTCCATAAAAATTCGGATATAAGTTTTTTGTTGTTGATTGGTGATTGATACTATACCTGTGTTGTAGGTTTTAAAAGTTTCGACCGAGAATCTCTTACCTGCAAACCCTGATATCCTGGAGGGTGTAGATGACCTCATTCAGCTTAGTTATTTGAATGAGCCATCTGTTCTACATAATGTTAAATGCAGATTTTCTCAGGATGTGATTTATGTAAGTTCACGATTGTCTGATATAGTGATGTTTCCTGCTGGAATTTCGAGATGTTCAGTTCTTTTATCTGACTCAATGTGTTTGTGCCAACAGAGTAAGGCTGGCCCAGTGTTAATTGCTGTTAATCCTTTTAAAGAGGTACCTATATATGGAAATGAAATGGTCACCAGTTATAGGCAGAAGATCACTGAAAGTCCTCACATCTATTCAATGGCAGATGCTGCTTATGATGAAATGATGAGAGGTGATTCAAGCTGAACTTATATCAACTTTCCCTGTGCTTTTGGATGAGACATTACTACTCCGAGTCCACTATTCTTATGGCTGTGCTTTGATTACTGTCTTGCAGATGGGAAAAGTCAATCAGTAATTATAAGGTGTGTTTCTGCGTTGACCTTAATAATGTTGAGCTTAATGGTTCAGTTGGTCATTTAGGTATTTGGGTTGCTTTTTGTTAAATAAAACGATATATGCTAGTTGTTCGTATAAGTTAAGCTTAATTTCTGCCCTTTCAGTGGTGAAAGTGGATCTGGAAAGACCGAGACAGCAAAACATGCAATGCGCTACCTAGCCACTCTTGGTGGTGATGGTGGTGGGGTGGAGCATAAAATCCTACATACCAATTGTATACTTGAAGCTTTTGGAAATGCAAAAACATCCAGGAACGAAAATTCCAGTAGATTTGTGAGTCATTACTATTTTTCAATTATTGTCATTCAGTTGGTCCTTACTGATTTTCTCACATCTGCAAAAATATTCTGAATTGATGTAGGGAAAGTTGATTGAAATCCATTTTTGTTCGTCAGGGAAGATATGCGGAGCTACAATCCAGACTTGTAAGCACCTTTTGGTTGTTACACATGAGGATTTCCAGTATCCATCTTGTACTAACTTTCTTTTGTACTTTTGCCATGCTGCCTGATGCTGTCTCCTATCTTTAGATTTGCTAGAAAAGGTAAGCCGTTTTCAGCTTAGCTGTTTGGAGCTTCGATGGTGCTTGATTTCAACATTTGACATCATATTATTCTTCTGAGCAGTCAAGAGTTGCTCAAGTTATCCATGGCGAAAGATCATACCACGTCTTTTACGAACTATGTGCTGGTGCTTCACCAGCTCTGAAAGGTATGGCTCTCTGCTAGCATAAGTTGGTTAGCTTCTTAATCCTTCACATCATATCTGATTCTTTGTTTGATTTACTGGTACTTGTCATTGTCTTAGTGTTGGACATCAGTCTAAGGAAAAAAGCTAATAAGACACAGAGTTAGTGCTGTTGACATCATATCTGACTCTTTGTTTAATTTACTGGTACTTGTCATTGTCTTGTGTTTAAGTGCTAATTTTACCTTTTTTTATCAGTCACAATAAATTTTTACAAGCGAAGAATTATTTGTGGATTCAGTTCTGTTAAGGTCTATGCTTGTATTTTTGTTGCATGAAGGTCCGAGATCATTTCCCTTCTATTGCTCCAGCAATCATCATCAAAAACTAGTTGTGGTAGATTTGAAAGTGCTTTGAAAAGTTTGTTAAACAATATGAAAATTTACAAATAGAATCATTTTAAGCCTTGCATTCCTTGTTGATTCAAAGGGTGGGATGAAATTAATTACAGAAATGATCTTTTATGTTCTGATAGCTGTTTATTGCACATAGTTAAAATCTTCATCATGCCGCATGCACTGCACTTCGCTGTTGCTTAGGTTGCAAGATGGATATTTATTTTCGCTGAAGCATTTTTTCTTTTGTTTCAGATAAGCTGAATCTTAAATCAGCCAGTGAGTACTACTATTTAAACCAGAGTGAATGCTTGGAAATAGAGGGTGTTGACGACGCTGTGAAATTCCATCAGCTTGTGGTAATCTGGGAGACCATCTGTCAATTGAGTTTATACTCTCTGAAGTCAGTCTATATATTTTGAATGGCTCTAAGATTCTTTACCCACTTATTTGGGGATACTTTCGCATGTGTCCCAGGAAGCTTTTGACACCTTGAAAATCTCTAAAGAAGATCAAGAGCAGGCATTCACAATGCTTGCTGCAGTATTATGGATTGGGAACATATCTTTTAAAGCAAGTGGCGGCGATAATCATGTGGACGTGCTAGACGATCAAGGTTGGTTTGTTATGCTGCATCGTTGTTGTGCACCTTGTGATGCCTGTACCAAGCTATTTGTTTCCATGCTATTTGTGGTGGCATGTTTAATACAAATATTGACTACTGATTTTGTTCCACTGCCAATGAAATCAGGTAACCTTTCAGAATGGTTTTTAGAATAAATTGTTTTATCCTATTTCTAAATGATAAAACTAGATGGTTTAGTGTTTTGCTTTATCTTGGTTCATTAATTGTGGCTCATTATTGGTCAATTGGGTTGTGTATATCTTTAACAAACACTATGATACACTTACATTCAGTTGAACTGTGAAGATTAATGCACGGTGAAATCTGAAGAAGCGGGTCATCAAATGTTTTACTTTTAATATATGATGAATTTCTTCTTGATGTGTGGTGCATTGAGCCATCTGCTAGAAGCATTTAACTCCCGGATTGTGCAGAGAAAGCACATTCGTAATTTTGTATGATGTGCTAGTATTAGAGGACTTTTTCGCTTTCACGTTAAGATCAATAATGAGTTGTGGAGATGTGATTTTATGATTGAGTGAGCTGATTCCATCCATCCTTATTCCTTTTTTCAGCTGTAGCTAATGCAGCCAGACTAATGGGTTGCAGTGCTGGGGATTTGATACTAGCTCTTTCAACACATAAAATCCAAGCTGGAAAAGATAGCATTTCCAAAAAGTTGACTTTGCTGCAGGTAAGTGTCATTTTCTCATTGAATGTTTGGTTTCACTTCTGTTACTATACATATTGGTTTAAATTTTCTTCCTTTTTAGGCGGTTGATAGAAGAGATGCCTTGGCGAAATTTATATATTCATGTTTATTTGAGTGGCTTTTGGGGAAACTGAACAAAATGCTTCAAGTGGGGAAACTAAGAAGTGGGAGATCCATAAGTGTTCTTGACATTTATGGTTTTGAGTCATTTAAGGTACAGCTCACTTCTCTGTCTTTGTTCTGTTTTTTGTAAAATATATACCTATACCTTACTCTTTTCTCTTTTATCCCTTCTTTTTTCCCAGAAGAATAGCTTTGAACAGTTCTGCATCAACTATGCCAATGAAAGGTTGCAACAACATTTTATTCGCCACCTGTTTAAATTACAGCAAGAGGTGAGCTACAAGACTTGAGCACTTTGAGGTTGTTTCTGTTTGGAAATTTGACCAAGCATCTCATATGAGCCCGTGCCAATTGGCACTTCAAAGATAATGGACTGAGGATTTTAGTTTTCCTATCAGCCTTCCATTTTGCCTGGGAGTTGTCTAGAATTTTCTCGCTAAAGTGATGACCCTAATTTGTTTAGTAATTCTGCATAATTTCAATGTGAGCTGATAAGATTGTGACCAAAGTGTCGCCTTCCTTAGTCAACCAGAACAAATCTTAGTATCAGGAGTTTGGAGAAAACACCACACAGGGTCTTATAACTTGTGAAATACTGAATCTTTTCTTTGTCCACCTTTTGCAAATGACATTCTAGTGTAGTCCAATCTGAACCATTGACTTCTCTTCAGTCGTGTACGTTTTTTTGTTAGTCGTGTTTTATGGTCTTGTTTTTTCCAGGAGTATGAAGAAGATGGGGTTGATTGGACCAAAGTCAATTTTGAAGATAATCAAGAGTGCCTTGATCTTTTTGAGAAGGTAATTTCAATTAAGCTTAGCCTGCCTCATTGTCTCCTATTTTGATTATCATACTGCACTTTTTGGCCTTTATGTGATTTATTAGGAAAAAAACACTAAGAAGACTTCACATATTTTAATGTTGAAAATTGTTTAGCTTTTACTTAAAAATGTCGTTGCTCTTCTATTTTTGTTCAGAAACCTTTGGGGCTCATATCATTACTGGACGAGGAATCAAATTTCCCTAAGGCTACAGATCTGACTTTTGCTAATAAGCTTAAGCAGCACTTGAGTGGTAATTCATGTTTTGAAGGCGACAGGGGCAGGAGTTTCCGTGTACTTCATTATGCTGGCGAGGTGAACAAATGCTTGCACTTCTTGATTTGTAGAATATCTTCTTGGTCTTCCTGTTCAATAAAATATCTTTTTTACTTAACATTATCAAAGTTAGCTGTTTCCTGCAATAAATTCCTTCTGGATTCCTATGCACGCTGTAGCATTGCACAAAAAGATCCTATCTTTTGCGTGTAGTACTAGGAAAGATACCGGAATGGCTTTGGAAATTTCATGCAAATCACTTTAAAATTTTCAATTTTTCATACCCAATGCCGCCCCACTTCAAAATTTTCAATTTTTCCCTTTTACTATGATCTCTAAAATTTCAGATGGGGATACACTTTTTGAGTGCTGCTGGAGCACTAGATAGAAGTTTACATACTTACTCCTTTGAAATCATTCTTTAATCCTGGTTAACTGGCATTAAATGGAACCGGTACTTTTTTAAGTGTTTTGTTCAAGTTGAGGGACTTTTGTGAGAAGCTATTTTGAAAGCTGCTTTTATGTTGCTTGAGACTTTTTAGATGTAACAATTGTGCTTCAGAAAAGTAAAGACATTTGTATCAAAATCCTGAGATCTTAGTAGTATGATATCCGGGACTTTCTGCCTTTTACTGTTAGATAATTTGAGGCCTTAATAAAAACAATTAGATCATGGAGGTTTTTAGCTGTATCGTTATCAGGGTCCCTTGATTTCTCGAACGCTAATTAACATTAATGCTTCAACAGGTTGCATATGATACCAATGGCTTTCTCGAAAAGAATCGTGATCCTTTGGACTCTGATTTCATTCAACTGCTATCGGCATGCAATTGCCAACTGCTGCAATATTTTGCCAAAGAATTCTCTAAACAATCTGATGGATTGGGATCCTCAAAGCTAAGCGTTGGTACAAAGTTCAAGGTATTGAAACTGGCTTTTGTATTTGGACCTCATCTTATTTGTTGCCAATATTATTTTATTCTGAGCAGAAAATTTCCCTTTTTAACTTACAGGGACAACTCTTCAAACTTATGAACCAGTTAGAAAGCACCACTCCACACTTCATTCGGTGCATAAAACCCAACACAAGTCTGCTTCCTGGTGTTTTTGATGATGTTCTTGTCTCTCAACAACTACGATGCAGTGGGGTGTTGGAGGTCGTCAGGATTTCAAGATCTGGATATCCCACTCGAATGACGCATCATGAATTTGCTGGAAGGTATTGGATTGCTTTCTCTTCTGGCTATTTTGCTTGTTTGTAAATCAGACAATTTCTTTAGTAACGTGCTGGTGGTTTAGGTATGGGCTCCTGCTCATGAAGTCAAAAGTACAAGTGGACCCCTTAAGCCTATCGGTTGCTGTTATTCAGCAATTTAATGTGCCACCTGAAATGTTTCAAGTTGGGTACACCAAAGTGTTCCTCCGAATGGGCCAGGTATATTGAAAATATTTCAGAACTTTTCTGATTGTGTTTGTTCCTGCTACCAGTGAATGAGATTTGTGTTCAGAGACTAGACTGTTTTCCTTGTCTTCTCTTCTGGTGTCAGCATAATTTTATTTTCCAGGTAGTAATATTATTTTCGAATAGGTTCAGGGGTCAAACTTTGGGATACAGACTGTTTTTCTCTGTTGATTCATGTTAGGAACTCTCGACTTGAGTCCATGTGATCTTGTCTTCTAATGAGGAATGTTGTTCATGATCTCTTATTTGATTGCTTATGGCTGATTTTTCAGATTGCTATGTTGGAAGAGAAGAGAAAGCAGTTGCTGCAAGGCATAGTTTGGCTGCAAAAATGCTATCGTGGTTATCGGGCTCGTCTTAATTTCCAAGAGCTCAAGAAGGGAGCAACAACATTACAATCATGTATGGTCTCTCACATTTTCCATCTATAATGCCTATTGTTTTCTCCAGTGGTCCAGTGCTGTCTCGGATCTTGTTGATTTTGCGTGTTACTTTGCACAAATTCAGTACTTACCCTGTGTCGAGAATTTTAATATTTTACACAAAGTTTTGCACTTTTTAGGAACAAAACTTTCTTGCAGCGAATTTCAGAAGTTTGATCGATTGATTTCGAGAAATCACTTTCTTGTTTGTCGTTACTGCTTGTATGCTTCTGTATAGACATGAATTTGCTCTTCTATCTTTTCTTTTCCGTGTTAGTTAGCTGAAATGTTTGAAAATGTCTGGTGCTCTTTTTTTTTTTTACCTCCCAATGTTTTGCTGCCTTTGGCAAGAAGTTATAGATAAATGGTATCTGATTGTCATTAATATGTTTGCATTGAATATTGTTGTAATGTAGTTATACGTGGTGAAAGAATCCGAGCAAGAGATGATTCTGTTGTAAATAGCACCATTGCTTTGGGATCTAGAATGACTACCGAGCAGCTGGTAGCAATCATATATTTGCAGTCTGGTAAGGAGTACATACCTTGTCGAGCATTCTTAATACAACCTGTTCTGTGGAATGTTCTTAATATTTTTTTTACAGTGATTCGTGGGTCGTTGGCTCGAAAGCAATTCAAGGTGAAGTGTCACAGAAAGCAGTCAAGTCATGACAACATAAATTCCAAAAAGAGAGCCATCAAGAAGATTTCAGAAGTGAAGGTACTTAGTCAGTACATTCTCGTATTTGCTTATTTCGGTGCCCTTGGCGAAAAAGCCCTACTTGATGTGCTTTTCATTAAGAAGCTGGCCACTGCTAAGTTATCGTTCTAAACCAGGTCACGCCGGAAGAACAGGTTGATGTTCAGAGTCCAATCCTTACTGAGCTCAAAAAGAGGGTAGCCAAGGCAGAAGCGATTATTGAGCAAAAGGAGGACGAAAATGCTGCGCTACGAGAGCAGCTACAACAATATGATAGAAGGTGGTCAGAATATGAGGGAAAGATGAAGGCCATGGAAGAAATGTGGCAAAAGCAGATGGCATCTCTACAAGTAAGTCGTTTATGGGACATGAAACTTAGCATTGAATTCTTCGCGTTTCATGTATTTCAATTCAGTTTTTGGAATCAACAAAAGAGAGATCACTTATGACATGGACTTGATGGATTTTTGTGCTGGATGCTTGTTGCTTGCTGCTTGAATGGTTGGCATATCTTAGCGTGTCCTAATCGCTTTATCTTCAATCTTTACAGGCGAGTCTTGCTTCCGCCAGAAGGAGTCTTGTAACTGATAACGGTGCTGGTCAACCTGGAAAGCTCGAAACGTCTACCTCACCTCACTTTTATGATTCCGAGGACAACGTCTCAGGGGGATCTCTAACACCGGGTACAAACACGCCTAACAGGGTTTCCAATCGCATTACTGAGTTCAGATCAGGAAGAGAGCCTAATGGGCCTGTTACTGAAGTCAACGATCTTGCAAAAGAATTTGAGCAGCAAAGGCAAAACTTTGACGATGGTGCCAAAGCCTTGGTCGATCTCAAAGCAGGACAACCTGCTTCTAATATTAATACTGATGATGAGCTGCGAAAACTGAAGGTCAGGTTCGAGGCTTGGAAGAACGACTACAAGGTTAGGTTAAAGGAGACGAAATCTAGACTTCACAAACTTGGACATGGAGATGCTGGCCGAAGTCGTCGAAAGTGGTGGGGGAGATGAGTACGGCAAACCTCTTCACATCCTTCGACGACGTTCTTTTTCTAGGAAGCTTGCTTCCCATCCATCAATAGGAAGGGACGCTGCGAGCATCTAACCGTTCGAAGAAATGGTGTCTTCACATCCTTCGACGACGTTCTTTTTCTAGGAAGCTTGCTTCCCATCCATCAATAGGAAGGGACGCTGCGAGCATCTAACCGTTCGAAGAAATGGTGTCCGTCGTGGCAACAACTCAGTTGTACGAGGAAAATCATTTTCCCACAGCATTGCAGACATGGTCGAAGAGGTTGCATCTGTATTATCTACCAAATTTTGATGCTTGGTAGAACTGCAGCAATGCGAAGAGAGACGGTTTCTTCGAGAGACTTCAAAGATTGCTTGATTGCTCTCTTTCCAGTATAGGCAAGTAAATCTGTACATATGTTGTTAGATAGTCATGAACTTGGTAGTTCCAAGCTGGAAAATATGGACTAGCTAGTGACTTCCATATTATCTCATGTCTTGTTAATATAAGATAATGTCAGCTGTAATTAATCTTCTTTTCTGTGTTATACTATCTCTTGCTGGTAATTCAGATTGAGCCTCCTAGTTTTTGTGTCGGCATTGTTCGGATCGAATAAGGTGGAAAATTTATAAATTGACAATGTACATTGGTCTCTTTCATTACAAGGTAAACCTCTTAAATCTAATAGTACATGAACCCAACAACGTTAAGTGGAAGCTCATTTAAGAGCCTGGCACAAACTTGGTGGCGTATACCCAAGCATTGTTTGCAACTGGGTTGTCAAGGTGGTCAAGGAGGTTCTCCAATGGACCTTTCCCGGTGACGATGGCCTGGACGAAGAATCCGAACATTGAGAACATGGCCAGCCTGCCGTTCTTGATCTCTTTCACCTTGAGCTCGGCGAATGTGGTAGGGTCATCGGCAAGGCCGAGAGGGTCGAAGTATTGGCCGCCAGGGTAGAGGTCGTTGCCGTCTCCAACTCCGTCGAGCCCGTTGATGCGGAACCCCTCAACGAGTCCCATGAGCACGACTTGGAAGCCAAGAACGGCGAGGATGCTCTGAGCATGGACAAGGTTGGGGTTGCCCAAGTAGTCCAGGCCACCATCTGAGAAGATTTGGGCACCAGCCTTGAACCATACCGGCTCCTTGAAATCCACTTTGACCCATTTCTCAAGGACTTCAGGGGTAAGGCAACCAAGTGCTCCAAGCATTGCCCACCTTCCATGGATGACCTACATAAATTCACATGGATTTGTCAAAAAAGTGTCATTTTTTCGGGAAAATATTTTTTCGGACGAAACAAACGGATACGGATACGGATACGGATACCTCAAGGGCCCTGTTCTTAGCGAAGGCTTCAGGGTCAGCAGACAAGCCAGCAGTGTCCCAGCCATAGTCACCAGGGAACTCTCCATTGAGGTAGGAAGGTGTCTGAGCTGAGAATGGGCCCAAGTACTTCACTCTGTCTGGTCCATACCACAAGTCAAGCCCCTACACCAACACAAACACAACACACTCAAATCCATCAACTTCATGCACCATTTCTAAGTAGAATTTGTTACGGTTCGAACATGGTCGAACCAAGTCGAATTCCCGCCATTCCGCGAAAAAAGGATGGGAGGGAAAGAGGGTTGTTACCATGGTGAACCTGCCACCATTTCCAAGAGGGACAGCATCTCTGAAAGGGTTTCCATTGGAAACCCTCCTCCCAAGGAATAGGTTTGGCAGGACAGAGCTGGAGATGGTTGCCATTATTAGCCCAAATGTACTATTTCTTCCTTTCTTTCTTTTCCTTGTTAGCTACTGGTAAGCTTAGAAGTTGGGAGTTTGGAGAAAGAGAGGAGGGAGAGAGTTGTGGCCTGGAGGCTTACAGTGGCCATGAGTTTATATGGCAAGGGAAAATATGGAGAGTGGCAAAATGGGTGGTGAAGAGTGGGAGAGTGGGAAATTTGGTGGTGGGTCAATATCAACCAATGAGAAAGCTCAAAAGGATTTGAAGTATCTCCAACTCATCTACTTCTATCCTCGTGTTATCTTGTCTTTGTTTTTAAGATTGTTTCTGTGTTTAGAGGAGAGTTGGCGCAGAGTGGTAAGAGATTGGATTCACCGACGGAAATTAGGAGTTAAAACCTCACGAATGTTTATATTACTATTGAGAGAATCACTGCTAAAATAAAATACGATAGTATTCGACTCTAAATATTAGAACTTTCACCAAAAAAATTTGTTCTGTGTTTTCTTTTGGTCTTGGACGAACATAAATGTTTATATGTGGTGTACACAGGTTTGCTTATTCTAAGAATAATTATGGTGTTAAGCACATTTTGCTACTATGTTATTTGTAATTGATATTTTGCAACAAATTATTCCCCAAACCCACAAAAACACGTGCTCTGTGGGTCAAAATGACGTTGGTTTAATTTTTGTGAAAAAAAAACCCTGGACAACATAAAAATGAACAAAATATAATAGAAAATTGATAGGAATTCTAGAAAATGTATAAAATACTAGTAGCTTAACTCTAAAATCGAAAATAAATAAAAAATTATAAAAGTTTGAAATATAGAATGGCAACCCATCTCTAGATAATTGTACTAATAGAGAATGTCACAAATCCAAGCCCTTCTATGCGGCCCAAGGAATAAGATTATTCTCTAAGCCCTTCTAGCCCACAATCTACTCCGCCATCTGGGTTGATTAGTTAGGCCTTTGACATTAGAAAAAACCCCACATCTTTTGACGCTCAAGTTGGGCCATTTCTATAATCCTACGAGTGGACCCAATTAGAAATGCTCCATTTCCAATTCATGATGGGTGACTACTATCAGTCACCGTTCGGAGATATGAGGCGATGGTTAATTGTGATGCCTCGTGGAGTCACAATGACATATTTATTGGTTTGGCTGCAATTGCTAGAAATCACGAAGGCCACATGTTTGGTGGTCAAGAGCTATTCACGCATACCAGATCTGTCCTGGAAGGCGAAATGAGTGCAATCCGTTTGGCTTTGAACATGAAGTTGAAACGATCCTAGCTAAGAATGCTCTTGATCTTTTGTAAACTTAGGTTTACTCCGAGAAAGACTAATGAAGTCGCTAATTGGGTTGCTATGAGGTCCAGATTACGACTAAGTTTACTCAATTAGTTCCTTCATCCGCCTACCGAACTTAGTTATTTATTGTACAAAGACTATCCTCCGTGATTAATATATTAATCATCTTTAATTCTTATTAAAAAAAAAGAGAGCACCCGGGAGTTCAAAGGAAGAACCCATATTAGTGAATGTACTTAATTCTCACTCATTTTATACATGCATTCTCCTGCAAATAGAGAGTATATCATGTGTTCCCTATGTTTTATTTAGGGGTGTACCAAATCGAACAAAATCATGAAACCGCAAGCATTAAAACTGCAACAAAAGTACGCGGATGATTTCGTGACGAATTCTTGTGTGACAAAAAATCGATTCTGTGTACTGGGTGACATACATTTGTAAAAAATCTAGCCATGACTCGTAGAACTTTCACAAAAGAAGCCAGGATTTTGTAAAACATTTTTGTTAAAGAGTATTATTGACGTAAGTGAGCTGAGCATGTACCTTGTTAATCATACAAAACAATTAAATAAAAATGTAAAAGCTATCGCAAATTTTTTTTTCTAAATACGATTTTTACTATCTCGCACAAATATTGAATTAATTAGTATAGAATTAGCCAGTGCGGTTGGATTCCTAGTAGTATAGGGAATTTACTTATTTGCAGAGCCTCTTTGAAATTTTCCTTTTTATCATGGTTTTAAAAAACACGGTCTGACCGGTTGGACCATAAATCAGACACAAGAGTGGGTCATTTTTAGGATTTTGACCGGGGTCTGTACTAACCGGACCAAATCTGGTCAGACCGGCCGATTTTGAGGTCCACCCCTGACTGGTCGAACCCAATTCCTACAAGAATGAGCGAAATTGATTTTTTTGGGTGATTTTCGAGGAAAAAAAATTGATTTGACAAGTTTATAGAGTAATAAATAAATAAATAAGTAGATTTATAGAGTAGAGAAATAAAAAAATAAGTCTACTATTTTTTATGAAAAATAAGTCTATTTTAATATATATATATATATATATATGTGTATATATATTATTTAAAAAATTAAAAAATAAAAATATTTTTTATCCGACCACGTCGACCGATCGACTCGAAAAACGGAAAAAATTCTGAATTGTAGCTCCGGGCCTGGTTTTAAAACCATGCTTTTTATCAGAATTTCTTCTTAGAAATTCCCCGCCACCAGGAAAAACCCCTCTCTCTCGCCTCCCCCTTCTTCTTCTCCTCTTCCAAGCTTCTTCTTCTTCCTTTTTGTTATCAATAATATTAGTAAATAATGGTTTAATCACGAGTATATAAATCGTAAGCAATATGAAAGTATAGAGTAAGAATATGCTCACGATCACACTTCGAGTTAAGTGTGCGAGACGACGTCTTCTAAGTATGAACTTCGGATGCAATCCTGGACGAGGCCACAGTTTAACCGTGTGCCCTTAAACTCTTATTACCCGCCTATGTGCTTCAGGCCTCCGTGGGTAAGAGAGTTCCCAAGGTACAACGCCCAACCTCGTGTACAGGAAGGAAGCACTTCCGTACACCTTTCGAACCTTTCGTAGCCTTAGAACTCCGACTCAAAGAAAGTGAGAAATGCTATGCTATGGAGGGAGAAGTAGAGAGCTCAAGGAAGAGTGAGAGCTGGGATAATTTGGAATGAGGGAGGAGGGCTCCTTTTATAGGTAGCCAAGGACCTCCTACCTCCAAATTCGAAATCAATGGCAGCCATGAAAACCCCTCATAACTTTGCTGTTATAAGAGCCATGATTACCCCTCATTTATATTGGTTGTTACCTCTGAATTGAAATCCCACGTTTTTTTGAATTCAAAGAGACACTTTCTGGAAGGAGAAGAAGGATCCAGAAGATGGGCTTGTCCAAGCTTAAGCCCAACAGACTTAGAGCCCAGAATCGCTTCAACAGGTCCGGCCCAGTTCTAAAAAGATAAGGCCCTGGAACCTGGAACAATTCCCACAAACCCACAATCCCGCAACCCGAGCCCGAGCCCGAGCCCGAGCCCGGCCCGGCCCGGTTTGGGACGGGGCGGGGCAGGGCGCGCGCGCGTGCGTGCGTGCCGAGCCGAGCTGGGCCGGACGGACGGACGGACGGCGCGAGAAGCCTCTCCCTTCTCCACCAGTTTACCCATGCTAGACTTCTAGTCCCTTATAAACTTGTCTCAGCATGGTGCGCTAACCAATGTGGGATTGTGCTTATTTTAATAACAACCATACCACTTTAAAGCCAATTTTCATTCACCCCGAGAATTGGATTTTCGCAAGTGTTATATATCGTTACGAAGCTCTATCAACGAGCTTCGTATTGATCTCAGAAACACCCAAAATCAATTGGTGTGACCTTCAATTAAATTAGCTCAAAGTTGCCCACTAATTACTTAGTTATTATATTTAATTAGGATTCTCCCTCTAATTAAATATTTGGGCCAAAGCCCAATACACTCACTTGTATTGGGCCATCTCTTCCTTGGTTAATAAACTAATTCTCCAACAATCCCCCACATGAATGCAAAATTGGCTTATATATGATATGAGCCTACCAATGCTACATGCAACTTGGAGTTCTGCGAGAATTTGTTGCATCAGGAAAGGTGGTTGAAAGCCTTGAACCTTCCTTAGTGAAATACCTTCGGATATACTCGCCAACCAGTGGACGCGATGCCTTGAACTGTTCGGCGTTTCATGTATACCAAGACAAAGGTACTCACACAACTCCTTCTCAAACCACTACTTGGTTCTTTCGTTGTTGTCTATTTTGGCCCTGGACTGCCTTGGAAACTTCATCGAATACTCTAGAGATTTAGCCCTTAACTCATCTCATAGAAGCAGCCCCTTCACATTCGATATAGGTGATCTCTTATAAGGAGTATCCTGCCATACCCCACATATATATATACTTGAAGTATAAGGATCATTAAAAGCTTAAAGCTTAACCTTCACATGGACAGGTCTATCACTCTTCCATCATAGGAATAGGCAAGGAACTCAATTTCCCGAGTGCTTTGTTCGACCCTACCCTCACAATTCGGTTGTTCCTTTGAACCTGCAGATCGGGATTTACGATCCAGGTTGGGTTGCCATCATGGGTTTAGGTCATTTCGTGGGCTTTAATCCCATTCCCCTCGATGATACCTCAACTTGGTCTCTCGCTTAGACCCTTAGTTAATGGATCCGCGATGTTCTCTTTTGACTTTACATAGTCTAAAGATATCACACCCGTTCTCAATAACGTTCTCACAGATTTATGTCTACGACGTATGTGTCTAAACTTTCCATTATACACATTATTTTGTGCTCTTCCAATAGCTGATTGACTATCACAGTGCACGCTAATGGGAGGCACTGGTTTAGACCACATCGGGATGTCCTCCAAGAAACTTCATAGCCAATCCGCCTCTTCAGCTGCTAGATCCAACGCTATAAATTCTGATTCCATAGTTGATCTAGCAATGCACGTTTGTTTGCATGATCTCCACGAGACCGCTGCTCCTCCAAATGTAAATATGTATCCGCTAGTGGATTTTATATTCTTGGAGTCCGAGATCCAGTTCGCGTCTGAATACCCTTCCAGAACGGCTGGATGTCTCGTATAGTGTAATCCATAGTTAGCAGTGTACCTTAGGTATCTAAGGACTCTAACTATCGCTTTCCAATGTTCATCATTGGGATTACTCGTATATCTCGACAATCTGTTTACCGAGTTTGCAATATCTGGTCTAGTACAGTCCATGAGGTACATTAGACTGCCTATAACTCTAGAATAATCTAGTTGTCTCACACTCTCTCCGCGATTCTTGCAGAGACTTGACACCACTTCCATAGGAGTTCTTGCAATTACATTGCTATCCTTATCGAATTTGTCAAGTATCTTTCCGACATAGTGACCTTGGGAAAGCGCATAACCTTCTGAAGTTTTGGTAATTTTTATTCCAAGTATTACATCAGCTTGTCCCAAGTCTTTCATGTCAAAATTTTGCGATAACATTCTCTTGGTAATTTTGATATTATCATTATTACCCACGATCAATATGTCATCTACGTAGAGACAAACTATCACATAGTCGTTATCATCTCCTTTCACGTAGACACATTTATCACATTGGTTTATCTGAAACCCGTTAGATAGCATTACACTATCAAACTTTTCGTGCCATTGTTTAGGTGCTTGTTTTAGTCCATACAAGGATTTTACAAGTTTACACACCTTATGTTCTTTACCTGGAACCATAAAACCTTCGGGTTGTTCCATGTAAATCTCCTCTTCTAAATCTCCATTAAGGAAGGCCGTCTTCACATCCATTTGATGGATCTCTAGGTTAAACAAAGCCGCCAAGGCTATGACTAACCTAATAGACGTTTTCCTGGAGACAGGAGCATATGTGTCAAAATAATCAACACCCTCAGTTTGCTTGTAGCCTTTAACAACAAGTCTTGCCTTGTACTTATCCACTGTACCATCAGGCTTCATCTTCTTTTTGAAGATCCACTTATGGCCTAGTGGTTTACTATCCGGAGGTAGATCTACTAGTTCCCAAGTGTGATTATGTAAGATAGACTCTATCTTACTATTCACCACTTCCTTCCAAAGAGCAGAGTCTGTAGAAGACATTGCTTCTTTGTAGGTTACAGGATCCTTTTCTAACATATATGTTAGAAAATCTGATCCAAAAGACTTTTCTATTCTAGCCCTTTTCCCACGTCTAGACTCTTCACCTTCAACTTGAGGTTCCTCTCCCCCCACATTGCTCCCACTTTGGTCAACTTGACGGTCAACACCAGTTCGAGCTTTGTGAGGAAAGATTTTCTCAAAGAATGAAGCATCCCTAGCTTCTATGATAGTATTTACGTGGATATCAGAGTTATCTGACTTGTGTACCAAGAATCGATATGCAGCACTATCTTGTGCATAACCAATAAACACACAATCCACCGTCTTGGGTCCTATCCTTGTCCTTTTAGGAGGTGGGATCGGAACCTTAGCAAGACATCCCCAAACCCTTAGGAATTTATAGCTAGGCGCATGACCTTTCCATAATTCGTAACGTGTTTTATCCAACTTTTTATGTGGTACCCTGTTGAGCACATAGTTGGCCGAAAGCACCGCTTCCCCCCACAAATTCCTTGGTAATCCGGAACTAATAAGCATCGCATTAATTATTTCCTTAAGCGTCCTATTCTTCCTTTCCGCAATTCCATTTTGCTCGGGAGAATAAGGCGCCGTAGTTTGATGAACGATTCCATTCTCAGCACAAACTTGTGCAAATGGAGATTCATATTCACCACCTCGGTCACTTCGAAGATTTTTGATCTTCTTGCCAAGTTAGTTCTCAACTTCATTCTTATAGTGAATGAACATGTCTATTGCTTCGTCTTTACTTCTCATCAAGTAGACATAGCAATACCTCGTACAATCGTCGATAAAAGTTATAAAATAATTTTTACCGCCACGCGTTTGTACGTATTTTAAATCACACACATCGGTGTGAATTAAATCCAATGGTTTCGTGCTTCGCTCAATCGAGTGGGAAGATGCTTTGGCGTACTTGGCCTCAACACAAGTCTCGCACTTATGTTTGTGATCGATGTTAAACTTTGGTAGTAGGTTAAGTGATATTAGCCTTTGTAAAGACTTATAGTTCACATGACCTAGTCTACCATGCCATAAATATAACGAATCCCGAGAATAAGCAACCTTCACTTTCTCATTGGCCTTATCGGTAACATTCATTACATTATTGCTCGTGCTAGCCTTATTGGCGGCACCCACATCAATCTTATCACTAGACTTTGCCTTGGGAGCTAAAGTCATTACACTCATCTTAAAAAGATTGTTGGTCAAGTATCCCTTGCCAACGAACATCCCTCCCTTGGACATGATGACCTTGTCGGACTCGAACACAAGCCGAAAGCCCCTCTTGTTGAGCACCACTCCGGAGATAAGATTCTTTCGAATCTCGGGCACATGCAGCACATCAGTCAAGGTCAGCTCCTTGCCCGAGGTCATCTTCAGCATGACCGTCCGCTTGCCTTCAACCTTCGAGACTACAGAATTTCCCATGTAGCAGTTCTCATCATCAACCGGTTGATAGGTCTTGAACATCCATTTGTTGGCACAAATGTGGCGGGTAGCCCCTGTGTCCACCCACCATTCCTTCGAGTTCCCACCCACGAGGTTCACCTCAGACACAACGGCCGTGAGGTGCATCTCATCAAGGTCGGAGCTCAAGCTAGCCTCCGCAATGTTAGCATTGGCGGGCTTCTTCTTTTTGCCCTTGCTTAGTCCTGCCGTCTTCTTACCTTCCGCGGCTAGACGTTTGTAGCAATCTTTGGCACGATGGCCGGTCTTGTTGCAAACAAAGCAGGCACCAGTAAAGCTCTTGTTCTGAGCATCTCCCTTGGAATCATTTGAGCGTTTTCGCTTGTTCCCACGGGAGCTCCCCCCTGTCTCGACCACATTGGCCTTAGCAACCATATCACTTGGTTTCTTATCAACCTTTCGGTTGTCTTGCTCGATGCGCAACCTTCGGATAAGGTCCTCGAGAGTCATCTTCTTCCTCTTGTGCTTGAGGTACATCTTGAAGTCCTTCCAAGATGGTGGTAATTTCTCAATTACCATCGCCACTTGGAGGGCATCATTGATGGCCATTTCCTCAGTTGCAAGATCATGAAAGATCAATTGCAACTCTTCGCATTGTTCCACAACGCTCTTTCCATCGACCATCCGATAGTCGTGGAAGCGCCCGGCCACAAATTTCTTTGCACCGGCGTCGTCAACTTTATATTTGTGCTCCAACGATTCCCAAAGATCCTTAGACGTTTCTTTGGTATAGTAGACGCCGTAAAGCGAATCGTCGAGAGAACCCAATATATAGTTGCGACATAGGTAATCTTCATGTACCCATGCGCTGTGGATCGCGGTTTGATGCGGATCATTCACATTCTCTTTGGGTTTCTCTTCCTTGACATACCGGCTAAAGTTCAAGGCGGTCAAGTAGAACAACATTTTTTGTTGCCATCTCTTGAAATTTCCACTCTTGAACTTTTCCGGTTTCTCAAGATGAGAGTACGGCAGTGGCATTGGGTGTCTATGACCCGGCATCACGGCCTCAGCGCCGCTAGCCCTCACAACAGGAACCTCCTCGTTCAAGTTATCGTTATCGGTGTTCGTCGCACCAGAGTTGTTGAGTGGGGGAGAGTTGTTATCAGCCATCTAAAAATATATAGAATTTAGTAAGAAACCAGTTTCAACAATACCAATTAAACTAGTAATTAATTGGTTCGAACCCCACAATATTCTGCACTTTGAATGATCAGTAACATTCGTAACAGTAAATACTTACCCCGAGCTACAAGATTATAATCAATTGGTGAAATAAATTATAACGATAACTCTATTAATTATCTTACCAGTGAGCAAATATAATTAAAACTCAAAACTGTAACGTGAAAATTATTAATTGCATGAACAACCCAGTAGACAATTAATCGTTAACGAAGAGAAGATTAAAGTACGTATAATTTTTTTTAAAATTATGCGTTACCTATTTCAGTTTCAAAAGATTGTTACTCCTCGGCATTCAATCATGAAATGGTTAGTTGTCAAAAAACTATTATTTAATCATTTAATCATTTCCTTATTTCAACTCAGAAGCATACTAACGTTATGACAGTAAAAATAATATGAGCTTAAGAAGAAACCTATAACAGCTCAGCCTTTGAAGAAAGTCGAGAGCAGTATAGAAGTTCTATTCAGAACTCTTCGACAGCAACGAATTTATATTTAAATAGCAACCATAATCTACTAATATTTATATGGCATAAGAGTTTAAGATTGTTATCAATAATATTAGTAAATAATGGTTTAATCACGAGTATATACATCGTAAGCAATATGAAAGTATAGAGTAAGAATATGCTCACGATCACACTTCGAGTTAAGTGTGCGAGACGACGTCTTCTAAGTACGAACTTTGGATGCAATCCTGGACGAGGCCACAGTTTAACCGTGTGCCCTTAAACTCTTATTACCCGCCTATGTGCTTCAGGCTTCCGTGGGTAAGAGAGTTCCCAAGGTACAACGCCCAACCTCGTGTACAGGAAGGAAGCACTTCCGTACACCTTTCGAACCTTTCGTAGCCTTAGAACTCCGACTCAAAGAAAGTGAGAAATGCTATGCTATGGAGGGAGAAGTAGAGAGCTCAAGGAAGAGTGAGAGCTGGGATAATTTGGAATGAGGGAGGAGGGCTCCTTTTATAGGTAGCCAAGGACCTCCTACCTCCAAATCCGAAATCAATGGCAATGATTACCCCTCATTTATATTGGATGTTACCTCTGAATTCAAATCCCACGTTTTTGGATCCAGAAGATGGGCTTGTCCAAGCTTAAGCCCAACAGACTTAGAGCCCAGAATCGCTTCAACCCGCAACCCGCAATTAACCTGCAACCCGGGACGGGGCGGGGCGGGGCGCGCGTGCGTGCGTGCCGAGCCGAGCCGGGCCGGACGGACGGAAGGACGGCGCGAGAAGCCTCTCCCTTCTCCACCAGTTTACCCATGCTAGACTTCTAGTCCCTTATAAACTTGTCTCAGCTTGGTGCGCTAACCAATGTGGAATTGTGCTTATTTTAATAACAACCATACCACTTTAAAGCCAATTTTCATTCACCCCGAGAATTGAATTTTCGCAAGTGTTATATATCGTTACGAAGCTCTATCAACGAGCTTCGTATTGATCTCACAAACACCCAAAATCAATTGGTGTGACCTTCAATTAAATTAGCTCAAAATTGCCCACTAATTACTTAGTTATTATATTTAATTAGGATTCTCCCTCTAATTAAATATTTGGGCCAAAGCCCAATACACTCATTTGTATTGGGCCATCTTTGGTTAATAAACCAATTCTCCAACACTTTTAAATCCGATAATCCCCAAAATACCCCCGCCGACTCCCTCTCTCTCTCTCTCGGTGTTCTTTAAGGTAAGTGCTCAATGTTCTATAATCAAATTAGCTCCACTTCGCGGGCGGACAATAGTAACCACTTGGCTAAATATTTTTGATTTGGGAAGAAAATGTCTCCAACTATTTAACTCCGAGTTGGAGCTCCCCACCCCCGCCTCGTCATTCCTTATTGATTAGGGTTTAACGTGTCACTGTACCTCCAAATTAATTAATTAAATTTTCTGTTAATTTTTTTATGTCCAGGTTGTTTGTACCTGCCAGCTCTGTCAAGTTCGATATAATGGGAAACTCGTCCAGGTTTGTATTTTCCTTGTCCTTTCCTTATTGATTAGGGTTTTTTTTGTCTTCGATTTTCCTGGTTTTGGGAAATTTGGTTTGGTGTTGGCCATGTTAGGGTTTGGTTGGGGGTGCTCATATTGTTTCGTTGCAGGGAGGAAATGGCGGACACACTGAAAGTGCTCGTCGCGACCGATTGCCACTTGGGGTATATGGAGAAGGATGAGATACGGAGGCACGATTCTTTCCAGGCGTTCGAGGAGATTTGCTCGATAGCTGAGCGGAAACAGGTGATTCTTTTAGTTGTTTCCTGGTGATTATGGGTTTGAGATTCGTTGAAGAATGCTGGTTCGTATGTTTGTTGTGTCTGTCGAGGTGCATTGGCTGCTGCTTTCTCCCCGGTAGATGTGATGGTTGCATGTTTTCTAGTGGTTGGGAAGAGTTGAGATGTGCTGAATTTGTTTGGTAACAGGTCGATTTCGTACTCCTTGGTGGTGATCTTTTCCATGAGAATAAGCCCTCGAGGTCCACGTTAGTCAAGACCATTGAGATCCTTCGTCGCCATTGCCTCAACGATCAACCCGTGCAGTTCCAAGTCGTTAGTGACCAAACGATAAATTTTGCAAACGCGTAGGAATTATTCCTTTCTATATCAGATTATCCATTTCAGATTAAGTTTTGCAGAAAGATTAAGAATCAAGACCTTACACTTCTCTTTACCGAATGGCTGATTAAACTTGCAGATTCGGCCATGTAAATTTTGAAGATCCACACTTCAATGTTGGCTTGCCAGTGTTCAGTATTCATGGAAATCATGATGACCCTGCAGGAGTGGTATGGATGGTTTTCTCTCAATAATTTTTGTTAAGTAATGGTAACTCTTAAATCAAGCTAATGAATAACTAACTAAATTCCTAGTAATTGTTGTCAATATTAGGATTGTCCTCTAAGCAAGTCTGCTACGGTAAATTGAAAAAGCTAGGGAAGTCAATGCTTGGCATAGAGCAATTCCTGTCCAGCATTCTGATAATGGCATTTTAGTTGTGGTCTGGACTTAAGAGTTTAAAGTTTCTCTACCTAATCATGCCATTTAATCTCACCTGTCTTCTAGCCAAGACAGACTGTTGCTTGTCATCTCTCAGAACATGCAGATCTTCTTACATCTATCTTTTTCCTGTTCCTAACGATGGCTGCTCTTGACAGGACAATCTTTCTGCAATAGATATACTCTCAGCATGCAATCTTGTAAACTATTTTGGGAAAATGGTCCTCGAAGGTTCTGGAGTTGGTCAAATCACATTGTGTCCTATCCTTATTAGAAAGGTTTGGTCGTTTATGTGGTATGAGTAAATGTTTCATTGATTTCTTTTATGATCATAACTTTTGTGCTATTGAATTGCAGGGTTCTACTGCAGTTGCACTATACGGTCTTGGTAATATTAGGGATGAAAGGCTTAATAGAATGTTTCAGGTACTCTATCTGACGCCATGTTGTTTTTGATGTCCGAATTATCATTCAAGAAGTACCACTTCCTCATACGAGTTGTTTTGATACCTTAGACCCCACATGCTGTGCAATGGATGAGGCCTGAATCTCAAGATGGGTGCCAAGTGTCAGATTGGTTCAACATTCTGGTACTGCATCAAAACAGGTTGTATGAACGTGAAGATGTTATATGGGTTGCTTAGTTGGCTTTGCATATATCCTTTCCGCATATGTAAATGGAAAACCAGCCATTATTTCAAAAAATTAATGTGCTGGGATTATTTGGATTTTGTAGCATCTGCATGAAATGGAACCACAAGTTCACTTATTATCTTCTATGCAGAGTCAAGGCAAACCCCAAAAATGCAATAAACGAGCATTTTCTCCCACCCTTTTTAGACTTTGTAGTGTGGGGGCATGAACACGAATGTCTTATTGATCCTCAGGTTCCTTCCTAATTTTGTACCCTCCCATTCTTTGTTTCTTGTGCCTTGTATTCTTCTGAAGTAAAAATATGTTTTATTCTTCAAAGGAAGTTCCAGGGATGGGATTTCACATCACACAACCTGGTTCTTCAGTAGCGACATCGCTGATTGATGGAGAATCAAAGCCTAAACATGTGCTGCTGCTGGAGATTAAGGTACTTGTCTATTTCTTCATGTTTCTTTCAGTATCAATTTCCCCATCTACGACAACTTCTTTTCGTTTCTAGCAAGCTGATGATAATCTTCTATAGGGAAATCAGTACCGCCCAACCAAGATTCCTTTGACTTCAGTTAGGCCCTTTGAGTATGCAGAGGTAGTATTTTGACAGTTTCTGTCTGTTTAATCTCAAGATTTCTATGACTTGCTAAGCAATATTGTTGCAGATTGTGTTGAAGGATGAATCTGAGATTGACCCGAATGATCAGAATTCAGTTACTGGGCATTTGGACACAGTGGTATGGCTTGCTATCGTCAGAGTGTTGGGTCTTCCTATTCTTTCTCAGCGTCATGGTGGTGGTTCTATTGCCATTGGATTTTTTAAATTTGGTTTGCTGTAGGTTAGAAATCTGATAGAGAAATCCAGCAAAAGGGCAGTTACTAAAACGGAGCTGAAGCTTCCTTTAGTTAGAGTAAAGGTAATAATACATCTGTCACTTGTGATGATCGAAGGAGAAGGTACTAATTTTTCTAACCTTGATTCACAGGTAGATTATTCTGGTTTCATGACGATAAATCCTCAACGATTTGGACAGAAGTTTGTTGGAAAGGTGCTTGATAATTGTATACGTCCTACTTGTGAAATAAATTAGTATTCTCAGTTTGTGATTGGACCTTGACATTTGTTTTCTAATTCTTCTCAGGTTGCGAATCCACAAGATATTCTAATATTCTCCAAAGCTTCTAAAAGAAGTCAGAATACAGGTGATTCAGGGATCTATTTTGATCTTTTGGGTTGCATAATGTTTGCATTCGTAAAAATGATTCTATTTTCTTCATGGAAGCGCATCTTTTTGGACAATCAGACTTCTCATTTCCTTGTACCAAATTCTTTTGTTCATTAACACAAGATTTCTTTATTTTTTCATGTTGCAGCCAAAATCGATGATTCAGAGCGCCTTCGTCCAGAGGAACTAAATCAGCAGAACATAGAGGCTTTAGTAGCTGAAAGTAATCTGGTACATTGATGTATTGTATATTTGGCAGATAGCTTATTATCCTGTAATTATGTCATGTGGGGCAGCCCATACCAAATTACTAGGTCTGGGAAAATTAAGGTGATGCTTGTGATTATATGAACCATAGTCTAGTTGCATGAAATTATGAGTATTCTCCTGGTAGATTCACTTTTGGCCACTAGCCCGAAGCTCCTGGAAGGAGTCGAAGGACATATATTTTACATTTTAGGATAGACCTACAGGTCTGACATGAGATTACTGGAGTGGCCAGAATTTTATTTTTGGTTGGACTGAATTTTTTTTTGAGAACTAGTTTGTACTGAATTAGACAGGCATCTTATTTAGAACAGTAAAAGTTAAATGGATGAGGAAAGCTTAAAAAGAAACATGAAGAATGATTTATTTCCTCACTTTTGCATCTGTTTTGCAGAAAATGGAGATCCTTCCAGTTAATGATTTGGACATCGCATTGCAGAATTTTGTGAATAAAGATGACAAAATGGCATTCTACACATGTGTCCAGTACAATATCCAAGAAACACGTGTAAGCTTCTTTGTTTTCTTTTTTGTCTAGACGGGGAGCCTTAGAAATCTACCGGATGGTGTATTGGTGTTCATAATTAAAAACTTCTGGACTATGACTTGTTTGTTTGTCGATCATTACTAGTAAATATTTTATTTTCGGCATTTCTCACCTTCTCCTTTTGTCCAAATTTCAACATTTATTTTCAAACAGAGTAAGATCACTAAAGATTCAGATTCAGTGAAGTATGAAGCGGAAGATCTGATCGTTAAAGTTGGAGAGTGCTTGGAGGCAAGAATCTTCATTATAGTTTTCTTTCATATTGATATTCATTCTGCAGTGTTCTATCACAGTTCTCCATCCATTTATGACTTCTTTTTTTCTTGGGGAAGAATTTACCTTTGATAGAACATGACAGTTCCTAGGTTCTTACACGTGTTCGTATGATTAAAAGTTCAATGTTTCTGTTTCAATGTTATGAATGAGTTTTAGGCTAATATCATGATCATGCATCTTCTTTTCTGTTTGGAATAAACAATAAACATTACCAGTAAGTCATAGATGGTCATTCGCTGTGGGTAGAAAAAATAGAAAAATGGGAGGCGCATATAGTTGTTTCAGTGCAGGCTTTTGGAGTTTTCTAGAGTGGCTTTATGATTTTGAATCCGCTTGTGAGGAACCCATCAATCACAGAGAGGCTCTGTCTTATACTGCATGTGATGCTGATATGCACCTTTGACCTTAACAGGTGGCAATATGTTTGACACTCACAAGTGCATTGCATATTTCCTTGATCATGCCAGCCAGTGACTGGTAGTAATATCATCTTTGCAGGAACGGATAAATGAAAGGTCTGTGCGTTCCAAGGATAATCCAGAGTCTTCATCCAATGCAATGTCTATGGAGGTGAAGCATTGTAGCTATTTAGCTGCTACAGAGAGTGATTGTTTCCTAGCAAGAAAAAAAACTCATTTTACAATTTAACTATCTCCCTGTCCAACAAATGAAAACTTTGCATATTACTGTTGCTTATTTGTGCTCTCTTCCTGCTCCTACATATCTTGGTTGTATAGGATTTCAGGACAAGTGCAACAGGGATTGGAACTGAAGTTTCATTCAGTGATGATGAAGAGACAGGTCGTATATCTACCTCCAGTGTGGCTACTAGAGGTCGGAAAGGTTCAAGAGCGCCTGCCAGGTCTTCTCGTGATGCTCCGGAAACTGGTAAAGCAAAGTCTTCCACAAGGGGGAGAGGCAGGGGCAGAGGCGCAAGTAACTTGAAGCAGTCAACTCTTGATGCTTCTCTAGGATTTCGCCCTTCTCAGAGGTAACAAATGCCCTGGTTCTTGATAATCCAGCCTTGTTAGAACTTGAAAGTGATAACGTTCAATTAGTCACAACAGATCGGATGCAACACCTTGTTGTTATTATGGGAAATGTGTCACAGTTAAGGATGAATTTCAAAGCTACTTAGTCAGAAAACCAATAAATCTCAGTATATGGACCTGCTTTACCTTGCTTACCATAGTGTGCAGGACAATATTTACTTTATGGATCTTTGAGAAGTTCTGTGTATCTGTTCCTTTAAATCTGTTGAAATGATTAATTGACTAAGTGAAAGAAAAGCTAATATTTGTGAGCCACGTTTTGTTGGCAGATCTGCATCCCGTGCAGCAACTGCTGCTTTTAAGAGTGTTGCAGTTGAGGAAGATAATGTAGAGTCTGCTTCAAGCGAAGATGCAGATAAATTTGACATCAATGAGGTCCAAGAAAGTTCGGTATGTGCTATATCTGAACATGATTTTAAGCATTGTACATGTGCATTCCTCCTTTTATGTCGACTTTCATCACGTTGTTGCTATAATGATATGATTGGATCTGAAGACGTGTGTCCTTCGCTTGGAAACCAGAAACATAAGTCCTCATAACCGAAGAACAGAATGAGGCGTATGTAGAAAAAATCATTTGATATTAGAGTGGTATATTAGTGAGCTCTAGACTAGAATTTGGAACAATCATCCTCCTTTGAAGATTTATTGTATTTCATTAGTTTAATCCTGAGGATTTCCCTATTAAGGATGATGGTGGAAGTGTCAAGCGCCAAGGTAATAAAAGAGCAGCTCCGAGAGGACGAGGTAGAGGTGCTACGCCATCAAAACGTGGAAAGAAAACTGAAAACTCTTCCATTCAAAGGTTATTCATGAGCAAGGATGACGACGACGATGAAGATGATAACGCAGCCACAAGATTAAACAAGTCTCAGCCTCGTGTTAGTTTTAAATTCAGACCAAATCTCTCTCTAAACAGACTTCATGTTCCTAATTTGATAAAGATATGTGGTTCCGTGCCAAAATTATGGTTTACCCTTGTTTGTAGGTAACAAGAAACTACGGTGCTTTGAGACGGTGAGAGATGGCCGACATTCGAAGCCCGCTACGATGGTCTAGCACGACGCTGCTTGAAACTGTATGTCGGACGAGCGATTCGCACTCTCACGTACATTCTGGTGTTGTTTACAACCTTTCACGTTCTGTTATCTGTTAGTAGATTCCAAGTTCCCTTCCATGTCCCCTAGTAAAAACTAAAAAGAATAGCTACTTACGAGGCGGGAAAATTTTAAAATGGAGATGGCAAAATCGTAAAATAGATGCTCGGAAAAAAAGCTCAGATCACAATTTGTAAGATCGCTTTGATGCTTCTTTCCAGGTATAATGTTTATTTTGGCCCTCCGCTATGCAACTTTTCTCAGGTCAAAAAGTCGCAATCACTGATCTTTTATAAATTAGTCTATAGTCAAAAATATTGTCTCTTTATAGTAATTGAATGCATTAATTCGTTGTTTTTTTAGCAAGCCTTTTGGTATAAGGTGGTGTAAATGTGTAGGAGGTAATGTAATTGACATGGTGTAATTTACCTTTAAAAAATTATTGTTTTAAATATTTTTAAAACATCACTGATCATAAAGGAAAAAAAATTATTGACCATAAACCATTAATATCTTTCACCCAACCCTTCTCTAAACGATCCCTATGGTCAACAATTCCTTCGTCCGTTGAATTGGCATTTTACAAGGTTCAGTCCCTCTTTTTCTCCACGAAATTCGTTAAATTGGCAAATCGTAAAAAAAAAACCTGAAAAAATGCTTATTTGACGATCATAAATCACCGGCTTTCTTTTTTTGAAAGATGCAGATATTTTAAAATGGCAACAACTTAACATGTGAATATTTATATTATAAACCTAAAAAATAAATAAAATTGCACCAGTCATATTTATCTTTGAACTATTATACAAATTTTCCTTATTAGTATCCTCCTTAATCAGGGATTTCAGATTTATGGGACACAGAATGTTGAACTACAAATCCAGATGGGATAACTTACTATACAAGAAATCCTGTTTAGGGTAGAATCTTAATTCAGGTAGACAAATAAAATAGGAAACCCTAATCGTAAAGGAAACCCTAATAGTAAAGGAAACCTTTTTCAGGTTCCTTGCGTCGCAAACAATTATAGGAAAATCTGTACATCTATAAATAACACCCTCCACCGTTTAACAATCATCCCAGCTCTTATTCTTTAATCGCGATCTTAAAATAACAATGGCGAGAATGAGGAGGAAGAGAAGCAATGGAGACAAGTTGACGAGGATCCCTAACGAGCTTGTGACAGAGATCTTAGCCCGTTTGTCTCGGAGTTCTGTTGTTGACCTCTTCAATGCTAGGGCAACATGCAAAGCTTTGAAGGAGGCCTCGTCGGACGACTACGTGTACAAGCACGTCTCGTTGAAGAACGTCGACAAGGTTGCAAGGAGGAGAGAAGAAAGTGAAGCCCACAAGGAGGCGTTCCTACAGCGGTGCATCGCGTGTGGCAACCCGAAAGCCCTGTTCCGAGAAGGGCTAAGGCAAGTCTTCAGCGAGAAGGATGACGAGGAGACGGTGAACTTGGGGTTCCGTCTAATATGTAGGGCTGCTGGGATGGGACACCCCGGAGCGACGTACGTTTGCGGGATCGTCCTCGTGTGTTTCGACGGCGAGAAGAGAGGAGCGGGTCTCGAGCTTCTCTCTCTTCAGCTGACGAGCCCCAAGCTGATCAAGCGATGCAGGAAGGAAGTGATCTCGGTGCTCTCTCGAAGCTGGATTTGGAATCACAAAGTTGGCGGGCGCGGTCCTAATGACATCCAACCGGAGCATAATTGCGATGTCCAATCGAGGGGGCACACGTGGCACGACGACGAATTCGACGTCCTGCAAGATTACAGCAGTTGCTGCAGTTCTTGCCAGTGGGATCACGAGGCCAAGCTGTTCTTCATGATGCTGAAACGCGGAGGATTCAATTAGGAAATTTGTTTACATTAGGTCCTTTAGTTACGGTTTTATTAGTATCTAGCGTTATTAAATTTTTGTAATTCGGTAGTCTTGAGTTATGAATACGAGTATGTAAAATTTGTGTCAATTACATTAACTTTCGTAATCTGTCACATAGTAATTGTATTTGCCATTAATGTGATGGTACAAAGTAACAGATTTTCTTGACAAGATCTTTGAATCAAACTTTAAAAAATAACTGATTTGTTTAACAAGATTCTGAGATTAAGCTTTACAATTGGGAAAGATATTTCTAGTTCGGCAGAGAAGATGACAAAAAAAGTGACGGTCTAGTAAAATCAAAAACTGGTTGGATTACTAATCTTCCAAGTTGGCTAGTTATTGTTTCAATAATATATACCTACAAAAAAAAAAGATAAGACAAAAACGTGGTTTGGCCCAAAAGTTAATTTCTAATTTAGGTAGCGATCGTTTTCTTAATTGGAACTTCCAGGTTGGAAGTTGGCTCGCTTACCAACTAATTTTACGGAGGGTAATTGTGGGCCAACACGAGCCCGGAGCCTTACACGGAAGCCTAATAACATGGATATGAGCCCATTTATGTACGGAAACCGGACCACCTTAAAACTCTGGTTTGTGATCTTCGAGCGGTTGTGTGTGAAATTTGGCATCATCGCAACTGAAATATTTTTATCGCGGCGAGGTGCGATCACAAATTTTTTCGTCCATTCTATTCAGTGAGTGGTCGATTTGGGCAACTCTTTTTTCTTACGAAAAAGAAAAAAAAATTCATGTTCTTCTTTTGGGGGAGGGAGGATTAGGGAAATCCTATTAAGAATTTTCACCCCCAAGACTTGGTTCCTATTTCTTGCGTCTAGGTGAAGCGATTCATGACTGCAATTTCGTCTAGTCCAGACGGAATTATTTTGTGGGGTTTCCTGAGGTTATTTGATTAGAGAAATTTTTTTATAGGGATCAGCCACCCCTTATGTAATAATTATGTAGTTATGTGATTGTTGAGAGTGGATTAGGTGCTGATTATAACAGAGTTGACAATTCGAATAAAAACATGGTACAAACTATTTGATAATGGTACCACTATTTATAACATGAGATACCACTACTGGCAGCATGGTACCAATATTCACAATATAATCTCGCACTTCCTAAAATACACGTATGCAATCTCTCATATTACATTACGCTTAACTGCAAAGATTTTCTTGTTTTAAATTAGATTTGCTTCTTCTAGACTAGAACTAGACCAGAAATGGGAGTTTACAAGAACGATTCAAAGAGATTCGAATCAAGCAAATCCACATATAATTAAACTTTAACAGACTCCAAGGAATCCAAAGTTGTGAATTGCTTGGCCTCCATGAGTGGACCAGCAGATCCCCTAAAGAGCAGAATCGAGAGGCTTTCGATTTGAAAATGGATAAAACAGCCGTAACAATGGGTCACAAATGATCCGAAATCTGTGCCCACGATGCATTGCCAACCCGCTCCATATATGTTGTCGAATTCCTGCACGACCCAAGAAATAAAAACATCAGCATCTACAAGAATTTATACTGGCCAGAGCGTATTTAGCATGATGATACAAGACGTTAATAGATTGATAAAAGTCTAGGATTCAATTACTGGCAAGTATAGTTGTAAAATTTTGTCTTAAAAAAATCAAAATTTATACTTGGTGATCAACGTTTAATTTATCGAGTTTTTCTCACATGTACTTAGCATTTTCTTATAATCGTTCGAACCCGAAATTGTTTTCTTGGGAAACAAATGGAGCCTTGGTATTTTTTTTTAAGTTTTGATATTCATAGTGAAATATTATGGATGTTATTATAGAAATTACTCTCCTAATAATATTTTTTTACATTCATGAGACTAAAAAAAACTATTTTAACTGAATCCAAATACTTATGGCTGGGAACATCCCATTAGTGGAGCCTTAGTATATTAAGACAGTATTGAGATGTAATAGATTACACGGGAAAACTCAAACAATATTGATGTTAGCAATATCACTTGATTATAAGTTGCTTAAAACCAACTTATAAGATAATTTAGAATAAAAAAGCAGTGTTGTACCAGAGTTCCAAATCAGTAGCAAAGTGGACTTTAACAATTAATTCTTGACCTCCATCTAAACGAAAGATAAACCAAGGATAGCAAAAATATATAAAATTTAATGTAGGGCCTAGCTTACCTTTTTAATGAAACGAGCGATCTCAGTGGAATCGGTAACATCGTATAAGTCGAGTGCCTTAGCAGCAAGGTCAAGTGCATATTTCTGCATTGCCTGAAGCATGTCAGTCTCCCCAACAACTGCTTTCCCCTCTAACATGTTGCCTGATTTCACAAGATCAAATTCTACCAATTTCTATTACACGATGAGAAAGCTCAGATCTGGTGTCTGAAGATTGGTGTTAAATTTTTTTTTGTCAATTAGGAAAAGTGTGTGGGATGAGCAAAAGAACTTGGTGGGATTGATGTATATATTGAGCTAGGAGTGAAAAGGGCCAGCCCCATCACTAGAAGGATCCTTCCTTTGTGGTCCGTATTTTTTGGTAAGTAAGACTATTGAAAAACGAGACAAGATTAATAGTAATTTTTCTCACTTGATATTCAAATTTTATTTAACATATTTTAAATCTTGTTTGAACTTTACATTCACAAGCAATAAATACTTAGATTAATTGATAAAAGAGTCATTATAGTTTAACTAAAATATTTCAAATTAAAATTACTGAAAACATAATAGTGTTTAATATTTATTAGAGATTCGTCACTTTTCAAATATCATAATCAAATATCATAAATGACTGACTTAAAAAATTGTCGTTGCAATGATTATTCGGATTATGAACCAAAAACTTCCCGTCAACGTTAGAATAACGTGTGATGGGAGTATAAGATTCTAAACGGACAAAAATTCCTATATCAAATGGCTCAGATTCTGCCAGTGATTTAATCTTGGACAACCTAGTGAATATGCTAGAGAGTGCAAAGAAATCTTATTTTTTTAGGTTAGTCTAAATTTTGGGGCTCTAGAAGACATTAATTTTTGTTCTCCTTTTAATTAAATTTTTTTTATTTTTGCAAGAGATAGAAATTGACACATCAACTATTAAGAAATTAGATAAGATTTATTACGATTCTACCCACCAGAAATCTTATTATTTGGTCGACAAGGTGCGGGGAAATTCGATCCATTGCCACTTCCACAAGTGTACAAAAGACTTCATACCGGGCTTATCCGCGACACGTGGTGAGAATCTGTGGTTCATCGACATGATTTTCGACGTTTGTCAAGTACTTACGGCGATTCTTTCGTCTCTCCTTAATTTTGTTTCTCTACTCAGGTATGTTAGATGGTTTTATTCAACACGAACAACATAAAAGTCTTTCATACAGAAAAAATTTTGTTTAGACCATCAAATTTTATTAAAAGTCGTGCCTACAAATCTAACAGTCATTAAAAATTTTGTCCCGACTAAATCCAAATTCCCATTAGATTACTCCATTATTAAAAGCGAGTGTGGTGGCTGTACTAAAATACCTCGATTTACTTTAAGGATCCGGTGGGTCCAAGTTTTAAGGATAGGAAAGACATGACTTTTTTGATAAATGGATTAATGTTATATACATAACTCAAAATTTACACAAAGATAGTAGATAATTACATAGTTAATATCCTGATTTTAAAAACTACATGTACAAAATAAGATCTTGATGGCTAAATTCTATGATAAAATTCGACCAACGGAAGAAGTTATGTATGAAGAAGAAGTTCTCGATGACAACTAACACTTTGATAAAATAAAGTGCGTGAAAGCGTTAAGAATTTTTATTATCATGTAGTTTTAAGATTTTCGATTAGATACATAATTTTTAACAAGTGGTGGTGGATGCATAAATGACGTTGGTGCTACGATTATTATCTTCGATTAATTAACATGGAGGTGGCTAATGTTCTTATCTCCTTGCTTATGTGTTAAAGTTGACAAATCAAAAAGGAAAAAGCAATTCCGGTAGGTTTTGACATTTGTGCAAAACATCAACCAGGAAAATATCAATGTCCTGATCAAGAAAAATCGTTTTCATTCCTCTTCTATCGTTTAGAACACGCAATTCACTTTTTCTTCTTTCAAGATGGGCTCCTAAACTTCCTTGCACTCAGGGTTTTGTTCCTGAAATGGTTCTCTAATCTTTTGAAGGGTAAAAGTAGTACGTCTTTGGTATGAATACTGTTTCGGATCGAAATCGGTAAGGTTTTTTTAATTTCGATAATTGATAAATTTGCTATTTGGAATCGAGAATACTAATCTAATCACAAGTTTTCAATGAAACATCTCGTGGCACTTGATGATGATTCATAGACCAAATCAAACTTTAACTTAATCATCTGTCACAAAAGAATGTCACTTTCCTTGGATTAGTTTGTTCTAGTGTGAATCTTTCGTTTCCAATTACAATTCTACTTCTACTTCAAAAAATTACAATGTCGCGTTTTCGAAGTTCCAACATCCATAATGGCCCGTCATTGTCGGGTATAACCGATCTTGGACGTGTGCGTTATTGGAAATCTGTAAGATTTTCTTGCTTAAATACTAGTTAGCCAAGTAACCTGGTCACTATTTAAAAAAAGACAAAACGATAATAGGTAAAAAGATTTCCGTTGCCGGGACTTGAACCCGGGTCTCTCGGGTGAGAGCCGAGTATCCTGACCAACTAGACTACAACGGAATGATGTTAGCTGTCAATATTTTATTTTTAATAATATGATTCGTGCTCAACTATTCAGAACCTTCTAAGAAACCCATTAAGGCTGCAAGAAAGTCAGCAACTATTGATATTGAGCTAAGGTATGGCATTGTTTGACCAACCTATCCGGTGTTCAACGATTTTCTCTTCTATTATGCCAACCTGGAGGGACTTCATCTCCTCTGAGGATACCGCCTTTTTTACAAAAAATTCAATACAATTTTATTTTTCTTTCTTAAAAGGGAATTCAATGCAGTTAAGCAAAAACCAAAATTAAAGATCGTGTTACTAATCAATTGAAGATTCTTAGTACAGAACACAGCCACTACTTTGAGAACTTGTCACCTCTAGGAATATACATACAAAGAAGATGAACATATATTTTCTCCCAGGCGCTCATTCCTAGGCATCTCCATCTCCTCCGTTCCTTCCCTCCCTCTTCCTCTTCATCTCGTCCCCTCCTCCCCCAAATCTCTATTTGAGTGTCGTCTCTCCTCTTCCTTCGGGAGGACTGCCGGCGTCCTCCCCGCCGCCGGTGACCATGGCGGGGTCCAGCGCGGCTTGGTGGTGGATTTTCCTCCCCTCCAAGTCGCGGGTCGCATAGCCCCCACTTTGGAGTTCCCCCTCGTCGGTTTTCCTCCCTCGTGTTATGCGAGCTCTGATGGCCTCTCTCCTCACGGTTGCGGTTTTCCCTTGCCTGGGGCTTCTCCTGGCTTCTTCGTCGTCTTTTGCAGGTGGGGTTTGGACGGTTGTCTTCCTCCTTTGGCAGATGCCCCTTTAGGGATTTGGTGTCCGCCTTTTTCTGCAGGTGCGATTGGGAGTCGGGAGTTCCTGGGTTGGTGGCGTGGTGGCCGTCGGGGGTGGCTGAGGGATCCGGTCGGTGGCGGGTGGTCTACGGTGCTTGGATGTCCGGGTTTGGGCTCTCTGTTTTTGCCTTTTGCGCTCTCCCCGGTGTCTCTTTGATGCTGCTGTGCTTGGGGTTGATGTTGAGGTGGATGCTTTCGAGCCGCAACTTCCCGCTGCTCCCTCCTCTAACCTCGTTTTGCTTGTTGCGCTTCCTGCTACTTTTTTGCCCTGCGCTTCGGGTGGTTTGGTTGAGCCTTCAGCTACCTTGGTTGAATCAGATGTTTGGTTCGATAACCTATTTCCCGACTCTTCGGATCGAGTCTGTGTTGAGCCGATCTCGGTGCCTCGTGCTCGCAAGCAGGGCCACTCGGATCTATTCCTGCCCCTCACTCGATCTAGTTGCCGTGTGCATCGGTCTAGGGAGAAGGCAGCGGCGGCTCTCATGACGTTTCCACTGCAGAAACTGAAGATTATGTCACCTAGGAAGACTAAAGCGACGCTTCCTCTGGGGTCTTTGATCGCAGGTATGGATGCTCAGGACGAGGAATTTCCTCTAGGGTCTTTGATCGCGATGGGCTTCTCTTGGGAGGAGGATACGTCAAAGATTCTCCATCTGATCAAGGACGCAGCCCGAGGTTTTTGGTGCTTCCATCCTCCTTGATTTGTTTCTTGCGTGGTAGTGTTCTTGCCCTTCTCTTGGTATATGTTTGGTGTATATTTAGTTTTTTTTTGTATGACACGTTGGTGTTCGTTATAGATAGTGTGTATCTCTGTGTTGCTTAGATAAACATTATCTATACCCTCTGATGTACTTTGGTGAATTATTGGTGAAATACAATTTTTACTTATAAAAAATGTCTTTCATTAAATTATGATGGATGTCTATCTAATATCTTAGTCACCTTGGTATAATTACTTTCTGAGGACTTATGAATATAAAATTTAACTTATAAAAGAAAGAATGGGATCGGACATCGGATTTATAGTTAGTCGGCGTGGGTCGTGGTGGCCGGTCGGTGTTTCCGAGGAATTTGTTGGGGAAATTAATTCATTAGGTGAGCGAAGTTAAGGAAATTCCCCTGGAGCATATTTTGGGACAGTCAAATATGTTTAATAGGGGTAAGATGCAAGGAAATTTCACTAAATAGTGATAAAATATTATTTTAATTTGATAAAAATATCTCGAGTTAAAATATTAAAAATGTAACCTTATTAAAAATTTGTTTAAAGAGTTTTACCATAATTAGTCTTAAGATATTTGGAATAATTTAATATTTATTAATAAATATAAATAATAAAAAATTATTAAAAAATCTCTATTCCGACGGATAATCTTACCAATTTGATCGATTGAATCTAAAAACAAAAAAGATTTTGGTCGGCGTTTTCGTCCGTTTTTAAACTCAATGTTTGGTGCATTTTGTACAATCATTGCCCATTAGATTTTGAATTTACCCGAGACAGAAGAAGTGTGCTTTTGTGCAACTATCTGCTGGTTCCTGAAAAATCGGATAATTTTTAATGTGATAGATGTGATCGGGAATTTCTCAACCATGTTATTCTCAACCGTGCCCACGAATAAATTTATTGATCGAATTCGTTATCTGATTTAGGACCCTAGGTATTCTTGTACTTGGATTCCCTTACATGAATTGGGCATGTTGGTCTCTGTTTCGGAGGTTGAGATTGTCTCAACTCCTACCACTGTCTCCAGTTGTAAATCCTGTGTTTTTTAATATAATCAATTTACTTACAAAAAAAAGAAGAAGCGTGCTTTTAGTTATTTGTCATGTATTTATATAAATTATTGGTGTAGTGGATTTTTGATGGCTAATAAAATTTTATGTATAAAAAAAGTCTGCTTTAAAAGCAAAGTACTTGCCAAAAAAGTCTTTAAAACATAAACGAAATTTTGACCAATTAATCTCTCCCCGGAGGCAAAGAAAATGATTATCGTGGCCCAATTTTGTCCAAACATAAGGCCCAAATGAAAGGTCGTACAAAACGGGCCTACATCCACTGAATACGGGCCTGAGCTTGCTTTATAAGAAATTACGCCGGACAATATTTCACTGGGAAATATATATTTCATTTTTTTTCTTCGAAGAAATATATATTTCGCAGTATGAGCTCAATGACCAAGTTCAAGGTTATGAGCCACGACTTCTAAGTTTTAACATGAAGGATATATCTTCTCCATCTATTATATATCTTGTCACTAAGACAGAATTCTAAGTACATCAAAATTTCCATATATGGGCAACCCAAGAAAAGATAAATCTAGTCCCCGAAAAAGTCTTTAACTAAAGGGAAAGAAGAGAGCAACATGACCCGGCCTAGTTGAATCTTCGTTAGTCGATTCAAACTAATTAATCGATTTAATAGATGTTCGAGTATCAGCAAAAAAAGAGAGAATAATATAATCTGTTTGAACATGGATTAGACGGGCCAACTCGAACGAGAATCACATGTAGCTAATTATGATTAGGACCCCAACAAATTAAATGTAGGAGCAATTCCCCTTTCTCTTCCTCTCTCCTCCTCTTGTCATTCCTCTCTAGTCTCGCGCCTTTCTTAGTGCCCTGGTCGTCACGCTTGTGGTTGCCAGTAGCCAACTCTCCGGGACTCATATAATTCCCACTCTTTTGCATGAACTTGAACGCCTCCTCAAACTTGCAACCTCCTTTCTCGTTACCCATATGGCAATCTACGCTCTAGACCCGGCTAGAACTCAGATTAGTCCACGTAGTAGTGTTCGGATACAGAATAGTCTAGACAAAAAAATCTACACTATACACCCCCTACCCTCTTTATATCTTCAATAAAAAGAGCGGAAATGAACTTATTGAGAAATACTGGAAGCTCTTTCTTTCTTTTTTTGGTTTGGTAATTTTTTTCTTGGTTATTTGCCTGGGAGATGTTTTAGGGCACGGTCGATGCAATTTATATTTATATGCGACTAGTGTGGAATTAACGTGGAAGACACTTGACAGGGTGCCCATAGTAAGTAGTATGTGGTTTATTTGCTAAAACTAAGGATGGGAGTTGGTGGGTTTCAAAGGGTTACATCATGTAACTTTCATGATATGATAATAGTAGTTAATTCCTGGATTTGTGGGTAATGGTTTCTAACAATCCAAGGGGTGAGTCATTTCTGTCTTGTTACGTGTTACTTTGTTTTTTCCCCCAAAATTACCTTAGTGAAGATTTCATCTTGTCGATTATACAGCTGCGTGTACGTAATAATATATCGAAAGATATTCGAATCATATTTAACAGTGTATCTGTGGTATCGCGAATCATATTTAATGTATTTTTATTTAGATATAAAATTTTCTTGTTTAACACGAACTAGATTTACTAATTCAAGTTTGAGAAAATAGCGACAAAATTTACTGAACAATATTTTAGCACTGCTGTATTTTTAAGCGTTTGAAACCAGCTAATTCAAGCGTTGAAACACTATATTAATTTTTCTGCTTGTATGATGTTCTTAAAAGATGAAAAAAAAATTTGACAAATATTTAACACGATGCGTTATCAATATATCAAACTTATAACTTTTTAATTGATTGAGAATGTCATCATCAATTAATCTAAGTATTTGTTGGTAATTGGATTGTTAATTGGTTTGCCTCAAACGTTTAAATGATAAAATAAGCACGTGCTAAAGGGACTTCTTGTCTGGACGCGTGTTCGAAGTTGCAGACTCAAGCCCACCGTTTCGACAGAGGGATACTGTTTTGTTTCGGTGGGCCGGCGGCTTTGCGGAATTGGCGAAATTGTCCCTAGGAGAAAGTAGCCACGAGCTTAGTGATGCGAGGCACAACCGGAAATTCACCACTACCGGAGTTGGTGTCAGTGTCGTAATTCTTAAGCTTCTACGTACAAACCAAAATTAGCAATTGGAACATAATTGTTTCTTCCTGGTATACAAAACAAAATTGACGAGTCAGATCGATCGCGATTAACTGACCAATAAAGAAAAAAATTGTTCACCGGATAGGACTTTTAAAATATTTGAACATTTGATGAGTCGCTAAATCAGACTTTAAGCTGAGTATAACTTTTTTTTAAATAATTATTGTGTTTTTAATAGTTCAAATTATATTTTTTAAACTAAGACAATCATCTCACTTTTGATTTAAATGTTTGTCGACCGATTCTAAAACTATGTTGTGCCCCGGAAATAAATATGTAAATTCACATGCAATGCCAAAATATTTTTAGTTTATATGAGTAAAAAGATATATAGTGGTGAATGATGGCCGGCGACGGAGCCACATGAAAAGCAGTTAAGATTAGGGATGGCAGAAATACCCATACCCTGGGGGTCGGACCCTATCCTTACCCTACGAGTCTAGGGTATGTTGACTTTGACTGGGTCTAGGGTAGGGTATGGGTATGAGTCCATGTTTAGAAGTAGGGTCTAGGGTAGGGTATGAATCCATAGTTAGACCCTGTGGGTCGGACCCTACCCTTACATTTTTACCCTATTTGAGACCCTACCATAATTAGACCCTAGTTAGACCCTAATTAGACCATAATGATAATATATATAATATACTTTATGGTTAATTTTAACTTATTTATTACGTTATTACACAACCAGCTTAGAAGATGTCATGAATGATGGATTACTAGAAGTCGATATTCTATATTTTTCTTTTGTTGAATTGTTTATGTACTTCAAATTTGAAAAAAAAATCTTGTACTATTGAAATTAAATTACAAATTTTGATGTTTCATCAATTTTCTATTGAATGTTAATGTGTAACATAGTAGATATCTTGAATTTGTTTGAATTTTATATAAAAATTAACTTTTGATTAAAAAATATCAAAATGTAGAACGTTAAAGGGTCGGACCCTACAGACCCTCAAGACCCAGGGTTTTCAGGAGGGTAGGGTATGAATCTAACAATAAAAAATTTGTAGGATCGAGAGTAGGGTATAGGTCCAACTAAAAAAACTAGGGTATGGGTAGGATCCTACCAATACCCTACCCTACCCTACCCATTGTCATCCCTAGTTAAGACATCTGTCTCTACAAAAAATTAGAATAATCATACAATTTTATTAAAATTTTCGGTTTGAAACTCAGATTTCAATTTGCACCGAGAAGGTTTATACTACCAAAAGAAGTTCTGTAATCTAAGGACACAATGTATTACAAATATTTAATAAGATTAGAATTCAAATCTTCACAATGTAAAAAAAAATTACCTTCAAAAACAAGTTTATACTTTGGCAATAACATTTTTAACATATATATCCCCTAAAAAATTCCGTCACATCATTTTCAAATCCCTTAGAAAGGACTAGTGAGTGTAAATGACTTAAATTACCGCTTTTTGATGAAATTTTACAAATGAAAAAAATATTATTATCGATTTATCCATAAATAGAATGCGACAATAGATGTAAGAAAAATCCTTACTTAGACAACTTAAAAGTGGTGTTTTATTACTAATTTGAATCTATGAGTACACGATGTTATATAAGAAATGTAATTGGTTAATAACTTCAGCATTTGAGAAGTAATTGTGTAATTGACTCTTAGAGCCACCGGCTTAAATTTGTTTGCCCACCAAATACCAGCACATTGGAATAATTTAATCTACATAGTACTAGACCTGAAACAACTTTGTTTTTTTCTCTGGAAAACGCCGTTGTGTGCCTTTGAGGCTTTGACCAGCTCACGCAAACGACGTAGTTTTGTCGGCGCCTTTATTTCTTCCTTTCATCTTGGAATTAGCATTTAGATCCAATGTTTTGTTATAAAAATGTTAAAAACCAAAACCGCGTCAGCCTCCTCTTAGACGAATTGTTTAGATTTTGATTTATATATTAATTCATCTTGGCGTGTTATTGAATCAAAATTATAAGTATTTGAAAATTTAAGAATTTATAGACTTAAAGTTGAATATTTATGATTCCATAGTTTTAGAATTTAGGATGCCTATGAAGATTATAAAGTAATATCGAAATGGGTTGGTATGTTACTTATTTTTTGTCATCGTTAGACTTTCTTTTGGGTTTATACTGCTAATCTTTGACACCAATCTAAGTTCAAATTCAGATATAAATAAATTTTTCCGAGCCAGGTGTAATTCTCTTTCTAACAAATATCTATTGTGTACTTGAATTCGAGATATTTTAGTTAAAATACTAATTACATGCCAAGAATACAGCTCAGAATCGTAGATAACTTCTTCTTTTTTTGAAGGATTAGATAACCTAATTAGTAACAAAATGTTAAAAACCAAATGTATACTAAAACCTAGTAGTACTCGGACCCCAACAGCCAAGACCCATGACCTTGTCCATGGAAGCCTCCCCCCTTGTCCTAACTACACCCACATTTCCTCCGTCCCTATCATCGGATTTTCCGGCACCGGCCGACGAGAAGAAGGAAGAGGTCGGCCGGAAACGCGATCCGGTAATGTTGGCCTTTGCATGTTGGTGGAGAGACCGGAGAGTGTAGTTCCACCGGCAGATGCCTTGGTCTTTGAGCGCCTCCACCGCACCTATACTCGCAGCCACCGTCCAGGCCTTCACGGTTGCAGCCATACCCTGAGTCGAGCACTTTCGGATCTTCGAGTTTTTGTGGTCGAAATTAGGAAGAGATGTTAATTTTGATGGGTGAAGAAGGGGGGGTTGGTGCTGGTTTTATATATGGGAGGTTTGGGTGGTAAGTGAAAAGTAGAAAACCGGAGGCGGGTTCAGCGACACTATAGGAAGGATCCCACAGATTTTGTGATTAATTGAACAAAGTAACAGGTAGGTGTGTCTCTTCTGTGTGCCAAGTCGGTATGTGGAAAAGTTGGAACTTCAAAATTGGACAAGTGGAAAACTTGGAAAGTAACGAACATACTAAGCTCGTTAAAAGGTGAAACAAAACAGTACAAGTTTTCTCACCTTAAATTAATTAATTTAGCAGTGACGAATAAAATGTAGTCTAAAAAATCGAAGCTCATTAAAAGGTGAAATTTTAGTCACAAATTTTATACGTTTTATTATAAGCTATGGAAATAAAAAAAATTACATGGTAAAAATAAACTTTTTCGTTTTTACGTGCCATGTTATCAGTAACCTGAACAGATGGAAGATAGTTGACACTTCACATGAAAAATTTGAAATGATGCAACAACAATAAAGAATTTGTGAGTGTAACTAAAATGGCGCACGTAAATTTTTAGTCATTTTATGCAATTTAAATTACAAGATATGAAAATAATAATTGTTGGATCCTTAATCCAACATTGGGCTTATATGTGAAATAATCATATAATGGGTTGTCATATTCGGCTGAGCCCACTTGAAAGTGATAAGTAAGTATGCGGGCTTTAATGTATCTAGTAGGGTGCGGACCTTTAATGTGTAGAGACATTAAGTTAATTGCTTGTTTTGTTATGGGCAAAACGGTAATTTACCAAATATGGGTTTTTTCTATATAAGGAGGGTCTTGGTCCCCGGGTTAGATAACACCGACACACTTCCCATTGAGTTTAGGTGAGAGAAAGCTTAAGGAATTCTGTCAAGGTTTGTCGTAACCTGGAAGGCCAACCTGTCTTCCTGGATCAGAGCTGCACTATGGATTCAGGTATGTTCCGCATTCAGTTTTGTCTTGATAATTTACATGAGATCTTGGGATATGGATTATAAGGTTGATTGATCCAACAAGTGGTATCAGAGCCTCTCATGCTAGATTGTTAAGATTTTTCGGATTTAGATCTGTTCCAGTTATTATTAAAAATAAAAAATAAATTTCGGGAACGGATCGCGATCGACGTCGTGAACGACGTTCACGCGCCGATCCACGAGCTCCGGGTACCACCGACGAGCTCGTCTCAGCGCCAGCGTCGTGGTGGTACCAGCGGTGACCTCCGGATCGACGGGATCGCGGAGCTATCGTCGAGGTCCGCCGACGACTCGTCTACCGTGGGCGCCTCGCGCCACCGATCGTAGATCGGAGACCACCGACGTGCTCGTCTCATCGCGAGAGACGTCGTGGTACCGGCGTTGTCGACCGGTTTTGCTCCGACGAAGAGATCGAAGCTTTTAAAGCTTCGACGACGGTTTTCGGGGTCGAAAGCTTCTTCGCCCGATTACGGCCTCTACGCGCGGAAATCCGGTGATCGGAGACCAACGGCGTGCTCGCCAGGTCCCGATCTACACTTTGGCACCGGCGGTGTCGACCGGCGATGGGCCGATAGTCGACGGTGGTCGGGGGACTAATCTGCAATTATCCCAAGGACCGGATGTTGTGAATTAGAAGTTTTTCAGGGGTCAAAATGCAAATTTGTAAAATCAGAAATTGCAAATATGCCCCTGGGGCATTTCTGCAATTTCGATCCGGATGGTTAATTACGGTATGGTACCTTGATTAATCATAAAATTGCAATTTGGTCCTTCGATAATTTTGGGGACTTATTTGTAAATTTGCACTTCTGGAAAATTACAGTTTGGTACTTGTACTTTTTTGGAAATTACAGTTTGGTCCTCGGATGTTTCTGTAATTTTGGTTTTTGGGCAAATTACATTTTAATCCCTCAATTAATTCAGAAATTGCAAAAGGGTCCCTGAATATGCAATTTTAAAATTCAAATATAAAGTTGTTATATGTATTTTAAAATGGATTGATTAACACAACATGTCGCCAAAGTGACCTCTATTGTGAAAATCATTTTGTGATAAAATACAAAAGGTTGTGTATATGCAATTTTGTAAGTATTTATCGGCCCAAAGGAAGATAAATATTTATCGTTGACTTGCATTACACTAGTGTAGTGATGAACATGTGATAATCTTTGGTTTTGCATATAAATAATAAATCGGCCCAAAGGAAGGTTTATTGTTTGATATGTCCTTATTGTCAATGTTCGATTACTGCAACAAGATATCACTTACAAGTTATTATTTTGTCCAAAGATAAAATATTAATGGAGTGTTCGATGTCTTGAAATGGGATATTACTTTATTTGAATTTATTAAGTTTTCAGGATTAAGACTAATGTGAGCCATTTTTCGTTTGTTTTGTCTATCTTCTCTGGATTCAGCCATGTCTAATCCTGCGAATATTTCTGCCAACATCAATTCGATCCCCATGCTGAATGGCACAAATTTCAAGTCCTGGAAGGAGAACATACTTATAGTTCTTGGTGTTATGGACTTGGATTTTGCTATAAGGACTGACTGCCCTACAGCTTTGACAGTTGAGAGTACCTCTGAACATAAGAGGGAGATAGAAAAGTGGGAGCGGTCAAACAGAATGTGCATGATGATCATTAAGAAAGCCATTCCTGAGGCATTTAGAGACACTACGTCAGAAAAAATTCTGACGGTTAAGACAAAGTTTGTCGAGAACGAAAAGGCTGAAATTGGTACGCTCTTGACAAACCTTATTTCAATGAGGTATAAGGGTAAAGGCAACATCAGGGAGTACATCATGGAGATGTCTCATTTAACTTCAAAGCTGAAAGCCCTCAAGCTTGAAATCTCTCAAGACTTGTTGGTGCATCTGGTTTTAATATCTCTTCCAGCACAGTTCGGTCAATTTAAGGTGAGCTATAATTGTCAGAAAGAGACCTGGTCTCTGAATGAGCTCATCTCTCACTGTGTCCAGGAAGAGGAAAGGATGAAGTTAGACAAGAAAAATGTTGCTAATGTTGCTTTTACCCGTAAGGACAAAGGCAACAAAAGGAAGAAGGATGCTGCAGATACAGCACCAGAAAAGAAAGCTGATGACAAAGGTTGTTTCTTTTGTGGAGCTGAAGGACACATGAAGAAGCAGTGCACTAATTATCACGCTTGGCGTGCTAAGAAGGGTATGTTTCTTAACTTGGGTTGTACTACAGTAAATTTAACTTCGGTGCCTGGATACACTTGGTGGGTAGACTCTGGTGCTACTACTCACGTAAGTGTATCTATGTAGGGTTGCTTGAATTGCCGAAAGCCAAGTGATGCTGAAAGACTCATCTATGTGGGCGATGGCAATTCAGCAGCGGTTGAAGTGATAGGGACTTTTAGATTATTATTAAAGACTGGATACTATTTGGATCTTTTGGAAATATTTGTGGTGCCGTCATTTAGGCAGAATTTGATTTCTATTCCTGCATTAGACAAATCTGGTTATTCTTGCTCTTTCGGGAATAGAAAATTTAGCTTGTTTCGTGATTCAAATTTAGTTGGTTCTGGGTCTTTGTCGGTTTATGATAATCTATATTCAATTGATACAATCACTTCATATACCCAGTCCTTGCAATTAAGTACACGACCTCATAAGCGAAAGCTGACAAATGAGAATTCGACTTCGCTATGGCACAAAAGGTTAGGTCATATCTCTCGAAAGAGGATAGAAAGATTAGTGTCAAGCGAAATTTTAGACCCTTTAGACTATGCGGATTTTGATATTTGCATTAATTGTATAAAGGGAAAGACAACCCATCAGAGAAGATATGATGCCAATAGAGCTGTGGCTGTTTTGGATTTAATCCATACAGATGTATGTGGGCCATTTCCAACGGCAGCTTGGAATGGTCAACAATACTTTATAACATTCACAGATGATTTTTCAAGGTATGGCTATATATATCTGATAAGTGAAAAGTCACAGTCATTGGACGTGTTCAAAAGTTTTAAAGCTGAAGTTGAAAATCAACTAGGCAAAAGGATTAAAAGCGTCAGATCTGACCGTGGTGGTGAATACTATGGTAGATATGATGGTTCAGGTGAACAACGTCCAGGACCATTTGCTAGATTCCTAGAGGAATGCGGTATCGTCCCACAGTACACCATGCCTGGCTCACCTGCCATGAATGGCATTGCTGAAAGACGAAATAGAACGCTTAAGGACATGGTAAGGAGTATGATTTCTCACTCTAACTTACCTGAATCGCTTTGGGGAGAGGCACTTAAGACTGCAGCATATATTCTGAACAGAGTTCCAACTAAGGCAACAACCAAAACCCCATATGAAATATGGATAGGCAAACTACCTAGTTTGAACCATTTTCATATCTGGGGATGTCCAGCTGAGGCAAGGCCTTACAGGCCAAATGAAAAGAAACTGGACTCAAGGACGGTTAGTTGCTATTTTATTGGTTACTCTGAAAGATCCAGGAGTTATAAGTTCTACGATCCCACATCTAGATCAATTTTTGAGTCGGGAAATGCCCGGTTCTTTGAGGATGTTGAGCTTGGGGGGGAAGATCAAGTAAGGGATATTTCTTTTGAGGAGGAATCAGGTACGATTCCTAATATTCCTTGTGACAATGTACAGGTTTTAATACCTGTCATTGCTTAAGAAGGAAATACAGAACCTCAAGAGGAAAATGTCGAACAACCTCCCATTCAAAGTGAGGTAATCATTCCTGATGAACAAGCTCTACCACCTCAAGAACCTATGCCATTAAGGAGATCCACTAGAGAAAGGAGAAATGCATTGTCAGATGATTATCTTGTATTTCTCCATGAACATGAGTTTGACATTGGCATAAAGGAAGATGATTCAATCAACTTCGAAAAGGCCATGAAAAGTTCTGAATCTCTAGAGTGGATAAATGCCATGAATGAAGAGATGAAATCCATGAAGGACAATGACGTTTGGGATCTTGTCTCATTGCCTGAAGGAACGAAACCTATTGGTTGTAAATGGATATTTAAAACCAAGCGGGATTCGAAGGGTAATGTAGAAAGATATAAGGCTCGTCTTGTTGCTAAGGGTTTTACACAGAAAGAAGGCATTGACTATAAAGAGACTTTCTCTCCAGTTTCTTCGAAAGACTCTCTTAGGGTTATAATGGCATTAGTGACACATTTTGATCTTGAGTTGCATCAGATGGATGTTAAGACAGCTTTTCTTAATGGCGACATTGAGGAAACTATCTATATGGTGCAGCCAGAAAACTTTGTTTCCGGAGATCCAAAGTCTATGGTTTGCAAACTTAAGAAATCCATTTATGGGCTTAAGCAAGCATCTCGACAATGGTATTTCAAGTTTCATCAAGTAATCAGCTCTTATGGTTTTAAGATGAATTTGGTTGATGAATGTATATACCATAAGTTCTGTGGGAGCAAACATATTTTCCTGGTTTTGTATGTGGATGACGTCTTGCTTGCCAGCAATGATATTGATATTTTGCATGACACCAAGAGATTTCTAGCTAAGAATTTTGAGATGAAAGATCTTGGTGATGCTTCTTTTGTTTTAGGAATCTAGATATACCGAGATCGTTCTCGATGTATTCTTGGATTATCACAAAAGGCCTATATTGAAAAGGTTCTTAAGAGATATGGCATGCAAGATTGCAGACCGGGTGATACCCCTGTGGCTAAGGGAGACAAGTTTAGTCTCGAACAGTGTCCTAAGAATGCTTTAGAGAAAGAAGAAATGCATCAATTTCCATATGCTTCAGCAGTTGGAAGTCTGATGTATGCTCAAGTTCGTACGCGTCCTGACATTGCGTTCATTACAGGAATGTTGGGTAGATATTTGAGTAATCCAGGTTTAGATCATTGGAAAGCAGTCAAAAGAGTCATGAGGTACTTACAGAGAACAAAAGGGTACATGCTCACATATAGGAAGTCAGATCAACTTGAGATCGTTGGATACTCTGACTCAGATTAGGCTGGATGCCAAGATAGCATAAAATCCACATCCGGTTATGTCTTTCTGCTTGCTGGAGGAGTAGTCTCCTGGAAGAGTGCTAAACAGTCAATTACAGCATCTTCTACCATGGCAGCAGAATTCATAGCATGTAATGAGGCATCTAGTCAAGGAATGTGGCTGCGAAACTTTGTCACCGAACTACGAATAGTGGGAGGCATTGAAAAACCTCTCAAACTATTTTGTGACAACAAGTCTGCAGTCATGTATTCTAATAACAATAGAAGCTCTATAAAGTCAAAGCATATAGACATCAAGTTTCTAGTTGTTAAAGAAAGAATACAGGATGGTCAGTTATCTATAGAACATATTGGGACAAACTCGATGATAGCGGATCCGCTTACAAAGGGATTGACACCCAAGGTGTTTCATGAGCATACAGCTCGTATGGGTGTCATATTCATTGAGGATATTTAGTTTCAGTGGGAGTTTGTCATTTGGATGTTCTGATGGATATGTTTTGGTTATTTCAGTTTATGGATATTATGAGGTTGTTTTCTGCAGAAATACATTTTGAAGTTTTTATCCATACTCTGATTTTGTTTGGTTGATCTCACTAAAGTTTTAAGGTTGGACTAGTTGGAAATAGACATGTTTAGATCACATTACATGAAATTTCCATGCTACACATCCACATCATAATCTATGTCATTCAATTATATCGCATTGTGACCATTGTTGGGTCGAGTTACGAAAATAAATGTAACAAAGGCTTCTTTGATCCTATGTTGATATGATTGATGGACGAGATTGGTTATAGATGCATTTCAGTAATGACAGCAATATGAGCTCAATAAGGTATCTGTTATATGATTATAAGGTTGCACATATAGCCCAAGTGGGAGATTGTTGGATCCTTAATCCAACATTGGGCTTATATGTGACATAATCATATAATGGGTTGTCATATTCGGCTGAGCCCACTTGAAAGTGATCAAGTAAGTATTCGGGCTTTAATGTATCTAGTAGGGTGCGGACCTTTAATGTGTAGAGACATTAAGTTAATTGCTTGTTTTGTTATGGGCAAAACGGTAATTTACCAAATATGAGTTTTTCCCTATATAAGGAGGGTCTTGGTCCCCGGGTTAGATAACACCGACACACTATGCTTCCCATTGAGTTTAGGTGAGAGAAAGATTAAGGAATTCTCTCAAGGTTTGTCGTAACCTGGAAGGCCAACCCGTCTTCCTGGATCAGAGCTGCACTATGGATTCAGGTATGTTCCGCATTTAGTTTTGTCTTGATAATTTACATGAGATCTTGGGATATGGATTATAAGGTTGATTGATCCAACAAGGATCAAGTAAGGGATATTTCTTTTGAGGAGGAATCAGGTACGATTCCTAATATTTCTTGTGACAATGTACAGGTTTTAATACCTGTCATTGCTCAAGAAGGAAATACAGAACCTCAAGAGAAAAATGTCGAACAACCTCCCATTCAAAGTGAGGTAATCATTCCTGATGAACAAGCTCTACCACCTCAAGAACCTATGCCATTAAGGAGATCCACTAGAGAAAGGAGAAATGCATTGTCAGATGATTATCTTGTATTTCTCCATGAACATGAGTTTGACATTGACATAAAGGAAGATGATCCAATCAACTTCGAAAAGGCCATGAAAAGTTCTGAATCTTTAGAGTGGATAAATGCCATGAATGAAGAGATGAAATCCATGAAGGACAATGACGTTTGGGATCTTGTCTCATTGCCTGAAGGAACGAAACCTATTGGTTGTAAATATTCTTGTTGGATCAATCAACCTTATAATCCATATCCCAAGATCTCATGTAAATTATCAAGACAAAACTGAATGCGGAACATACCTGAATCCATAGTGCAGCTCTGATCCAGGAAGACGGGTTGGCCATCCAGGTTACGACAAACCTTGAGAGAATTCCTTAAGCTTTCTCTCACCTAAACTCAATGGGAAGCGTAGTGTGTCGGTGTTATCTAACCCGGGGACCAAGACCCTCCTTATATAGGGAAAAACCCATATTTGGTAAATTACCGTTTTGCCCATAACAAAACAAGCAATTAACTTAATGTCTCTACACATTAAAGGTCCGCACCCTACTAGATACATTAAAGCCCGAATACTTACTTGATCACTTTCAAGTGGGCTCAGCCGAATATGACAACCCATTACTTGATTACTTTGTTACATTTATTTTCGTAACTCGACCCAACAATGGTCACAATGCGATATAATTGAATGACATAGATTATGATGTGGATGTGTAGCATGGAAATTTCATGTAATGTGATCTAAACATGTCTATTTCTAACTAGTCCAACCTTAAAACTTTAGTGAGATCAACCAAACAAAATCAGAGTATGGATAAAAACTTCAAAATGTATTTCTGCAGAAAATAACCTCATAATATCCATAAACTGAAATAACCAAAACATATCCATCAGAACATCCAAATGACAAACTCCCACTAAAACTAAATATCCTCAATGAATATGACACCCATACGAGCTGTATGCTCATGAAACACCTTGGGTGTCAATCCCTTTGTAAATGGATCCGCTATCATCGAGTTTGTCCCAATATGTTCTATAGATAACTGACCATCCTGTATTCTTTCTTTAACAACTAGAAACTTGATGTCTATATGCTTTGACTTTATAGAGCTTCTATTGTTATTAGAATACATGACTGCAGACTTGTTGTCACAAAATAGTTTGAGAGGTTTTTCAATGCCTCCCACTATTCGCAGTCCGGTGACAAAGTTTCGCAGCCACATTCCTTGACTAGATGCCTCATTACATGCTATGAATTCTGCTGCCATGGTAGAAGATGCTGTAATTGACTGTTTAGCACTCTTCCAGGAGACTACTCCTCCAGCAAGCAGAAAGACATAATCGGATGTGGATTTTATGCTATCTTGGCATCCAGCATAATCTGAGTCAGAGTATCCAACGATCTCAAGTTGATCTGACTTCCTATATGTGAGCATGTACCCTTTTGTTCTCTGTAAGTACCTCATGACTCTTTTGACTGCTTTCCAATGATCTAAACCTGGATTACTCAAATATCTACCCAACATTCCTGTAATGAACGCAATGTCAGGACACGTACAAATTTGAGCATACATCAGACTTCCAACTGCTGAAGCATATGGAAATTGATGCATTTCTTCTTTCTCTAAAGCATTCTTAGGACACTGTTCGAGACTAAACTTGTCTCCCTTAGCCACAGGGGTATCACCCGGTCTGCAATCTTGCATGCCATATCTCTTAAGAACCTTTTCAATATAGGCCTTTTGTGATAATCTAAAAATAGATCGAGAACGATCTCGGTATATCTGGATTCCTAAAACAAAAGAAGCATCACCAAGATCTTTCATCTCAAAATTCTTAGCTAGAAATCTCTTGGTGTCATGCAAAATATCAATATCATTGCTGGCAAGCAAGACGTCATCCACATACAAAACCAGGAAAATATGTTTGCTCCCACAGAACTTATGGTATATACATTCATCAACCAAATTCATCTTAAAACCATAAGAGCTGATTACTTGATGAAACTTGAAATACCATTGTCGAGATGCTTGCTTAAGCCCATAGATGGATTTCTTAAGTTTGCAAACCATAGACTTTGGATCTCCGGAAACAAAGTTTTCTGGCTGCACCATATAGATAGTTTCCTCAATGTCGCCATTAAGAAAAGCTGTCTTAACATCCATCTGATGAAACTCAAGATCAAAATGTGCCACTAATGCCATTATAACCCTAAGAGAGTCTTTCGAAGAAACTGGAGAGAAAGTCTCTTTATAGTCAATGCCTTCTTTCTGTGTAAAACCCTTAGCAACAAGACGAGCCTTATATCTTTCTACATTACCCTTCGAATCCCGCTTGGTTTTAAATATCCATTTACAACCAATAGGTTTCGTTCCTTCAGGCAATGAGACAAGATCCCAAACGTCATTGTTCTTCTTGGATTTCATCTCTTCATTCATGGCATTTATCCACTCTAGAGATTCAGAACTTTTCATGGCCTTTTCGAAGTTGATTGGATCATCTTCCTTTATGCCAATGTCAAACTCATGTTCATGGAGAAATACAAGATAATCATCTGACAATGCATTTCTCCTTTCTCTAGTGGATCTCCTTAATGGCATAGGTTCTTGAGGTGGTAGAGCTTGTTCATCAGGAATGATTACCTCACTTTGAATGGGAGGTTGTTCGACATTTTTCTCTTGAGGTTCTGTATTTCCTTCTTGAGCAATGACAGGTATTAAAACCTGTACATTGTCACAAGGAATATTAGGAATCGTACCTGATTCCTCCTCAAAAGAAATATCCCTTACTTGATCTTCCCCCCCAAGCTCAACATCCTCAAAGAACCGGGCATTTTCCGACTCAAAAATTGATCTAAATGTGGGATCGTAGAACTTATAACCCCTGGATCTTTCAGAGTAACCAATAAAATAGCGACTAACCGTCCTTGAGTCCAGTTTCTTTTCATTTGGCCTGTAAGGCCTTGCCTCAGCTGGACATCCCCAGATATGAAAATGGTTCAAACTAGGTGGTTTGCCTATCCATATTTCATATGGGGTTTTGGTTGTTGCCTTAGTTGGAACTCTGTTCAGAATATATGCTGCAGTCTTAAGTGCCTCTCCCCAAAGCGATTCAGGTAAGGTAGAGTGAGAAATCATACTCCTTACCATGTCCTTAAGCGTTCTGTTTCGTCTTTCAGCAACACCATTCATGGCAGGTGAGCCAGGCATGGTGTACTGTGGGACGATACCGCATTCCTCTAGGAATCTAGCAAATGGTCCTGGACGTTGTTCACCTGAACCATCATATCTACCATAGTATTCACCACCACGGTCAGATCTGACGCTTTTAATCCTTTTGCCTAGTTGATTTTCAACTTCAGCTTTAAAACTTTTGAACACGTCTAATGACTGTGACTTTTCACTTATCAGATATATATAGCCATACCTTGAAAAATCATCTGTGAATGTTATAAAGTATTGTTGACCATTCCAAGCTGCCGTTGGAAATGGCCCACATACATCTGTATGGATTAAATCCAAAACAGCCACAGCTCTATTGGCATCATATCTTCTCTGATGGGTTGTCTTTCCCTTATATACAATTAATACAAATATCAAAATCTGCATAGTCTAAAGGGTCTAAAATTTCGCTTGACACTAATCTTTCTATCCTCTTTCGAGAGATATGACCTAACCTTTTGTGCCATAGCGAAGCCGAATTCTCATTTGTCAGCTTTCGCTTATGAGGTCGTGTACTTAATTGCAAGGACTGGGTATATGAAGTGATTGTATCAATTGAATATAGATTATCATAAACCGACAAAGACCCAGAACCAACTAAATTTGAATCATGAAACAAGCTAAATTTTCTATTCCCGAAAGAGCAAGAATAACCAGATTTGTCTAATGCAGGAATAGAAATCAAATTCCGCCTAAATGACGGCACCACAAATGTTTCCAAAAGATCCAAATAGTATCCAGTCTTTAATAATAATCTAAAAGTCCCTATCACTTCAACCGCAGCTGAATTGCCATCGCCCACATAGATGAGTCTTTCAGCATCACTTGGCTTTCGGCAATTCAGGCAACCCTGCATAGATACACTTACGTGAGTAGTAGCACCAGAGTCTACCCACCAAGTGTATCCAGGCACCGAAGTTAAATTTACTGTAGTACAACCCAAGTTAAGAAACATACCCTTCTTAGCACGCCAAGCGTGATAATTAGTGCACTGCTTCTTCATGTGTCCTTCAGCTCCACAAAAGAAACAACCTTTGTCATCAGCTTTCTTTTGTTGTTTCTTTTCTGGTGCTGTATCTGCAGCATCCTTCTTCCTTTTCTTGCCTTTGTCCTTACGGGTAAAAGCAACATTAGCAACATTTGTCTTGTCTAACTTCATCCTTTCCTCTTCCTGGACACAGTGAGAGATGAGCTCATTCAGAGATCAGGTCTCTTTCTGACAATTATAGCTCACCTTAAATTGACCGAACTGTGCCGGAAGAGATATTAAAACCAGATGCACCAACAAGTCTTGAGAGATTTAAAGCTTGAGGGCTTTCAGCTTTGAAGTTAAATGAGACATCTCCATGATGTACTCCCTGATGTTGCCTTTACCCTTATACCTCATTGAAATAAGGTTTGAGCGTACCAATTTCAGCCTTTTCGTTCTCGACAAACTTTGTCTCAATATCGGCAAGGAATTCCTTAACCGTCAGAATTTTTTTTTATAATAACTGGAACAGATCTAAATCCGAAAAATCTTAACAATCTAGCATGAGAGGCTCTGATACCACTTGTTGGATCAATCAACCTTATAATCCATATCCCAAGTTCTCATGTAAATTATCAAGACAAAACTGAATGCGGAACATACCTGAATCCATAGTGCAGCTCTGATCCAGGAAGACGGGTTGGCCTTCCAGGTTACGACAAACCTTGAGAGAATTCCTTAAGCTTTCTCTCACCTAAACTCAATGGAAAGCGTAGTGTGTCGGTGTTATCTAACCCGGGGACCAAGACCCTCCTTATATAGGGAAAAACCCATATTTGGTAAATTACCATTTTGCCCATAACAAAACAAGCAATTAACTTAATGTCTCTACACATTAAAGGTCCGCACCCTACTAGATACATTAAAGCCTGGATACTTACTTGATCACTTTCAGTGGGCTAGCTGAGGCTGGCCACGTACTTAGTAACGAGCAGCAAATCCAAGCTGTCATTCGTTCCCTGCCTTCAAACTGGGAACACATGAAAATGACTCTTACCCATGCTGATAATGTTACGACATTTGATGACATGGCCCGTCACCTCGAGCTAGAAGAGGATCACCTCCTAGCAATCAAAGTCCACCCAGAAGCACATGTGACTGGGTCTAGCTTCAGAGGAAGCAAGAGACTGATGGCCCGAAAGAGCAAAGGTAAGAACAGCTGGGAAAATAAGAAAAAGAAAGCTGAAACTTCTGGAATTAATAAGAATAATTCTGGAAAGAAGAAACAACGAAAGTACAACATTTTAAAAGTAAAATATTTCAACTGTCAACAGAAGGGTCACTTTGCAAAAGACTGCAAAGTGAAAAAGAAGGTACATCTTATTCACTCATATGCGAGTAAATTATATGTATCTAGTACAATTCTTCTAACTGAAAGTCATCCTATGTGGGTGATTGATTCAGGAGCGACAGACCGTGTGACAAAGGACCGTGGTACTTTTGTTAAATTTCGACGACTACCAGTTGGAGCAAAATCTATCTATGTTGGCAATAACGCACGCGTAAATGTCAACGGGATAGGAACATGTAGTCTGAGCCTGCGTGAAGGACGCACCCTACTACTACATGATGTATTATATGCTCCAGAAATTTGTCGGAATTTAATTTCTGTTTCAGCTTTAATGTCTCTTGGTTTTCGTTGGGTGTTTGAGAAGAATTATGTTCAATTGTTTTTGGAACATGTTTTCTATGGTTCTGGTTTTAAATCAGATAGTTTTTTAATCATGAATGTTGATCTTTGTGATTTACCTAATTCGAGTTTTTCCTTTGCCACTTCTTCACAAACATCTCAAGATGATGTTGTGCTATGGCACTCTAGACTGAGCCATATTGGTCAAGATTGCTTGAATCGTCTAGCTAAGGCATGATTATTGGGTAATTTAGAAAAGGCTATATTACCTACTTGCGAATGTTGTCTAGAAGGAAAATTGACTAGAAAACCATTTGGGAAGGGAACTAGAGCCAATGATCTATTGCAATTAGTCCATTCCGACATCTGTGGTCCAATGAATGTGAGGGCTAGACATGGAGCATACTATTTCATCACCTTTATAGATGACTATAGTAGATTTGGTCAAATATATTTGATTTCTCACAAATCAGAAGCAATACGTTGTTTCAAGATATTTATGAATTATGCTGAGAATCAACTAGATCGAAAGATTAAGGCTTTACGAACTGATCGTGGTCGCGAGTATCTTTCTGATAAATTTAAAGCTCTGTGTCAAGAAAAAGGAATTGAACATCAGTTGTCCATTCCTTATACACCTCAACAAAATGGGGTAGCAGAAAGAAGGAATAGAACCCTTCTTGACATGGTTAGGTCTATGATGGCGGAGGCAAATTTGCCTATATCCTTTTATGGAGATGCGCTCCTTACCGCTACATATGTTCTAAATCGTGTCCCCTCCAAGTCTGTCACTACCACCCCTTACGAAATGTGGACAGGTCGGAAACCTGATCTGAGCTACTTAAGGCCGTAGGGGTGTGCATCTTACGTCCATACTACCTCGAATACATACGGTAAATTAGGACCGAGAGGTAAAAAGAGTATTTTTATAAGATACTCTGAAGTATCAAAAGGGTACGTGTTCGTGGGCGAACTAGAAAATGGACAAGTGACAGAATTTGAATCACGAGATGTCACATTCTTGGAAAAAGATTTTTCAAAATTGGGAGAGGTGAGTCATGATCTTGCCTTATATGAAGTTAATGAGCCAGAATCATCTGGATCACTCCATCCGAGTGGGAGAATTGTGGAGGAAGACAATCAAGATTTTTCATCTCCAATTGATCCAGAAGTTCATGATCCAAATGATCAACATCTTAGTGGGAGTACTATTTCGATATCCAGTGGGAGTATGGATTTTCCTTTCAGTGGGAGTACGATTCCAGGTTATGATGAATACATGAGAGATGTTTATCAAAATCGGAAAAATTGTAGAACTAAAAGACCTAGCATTCCACGCCGACGATTTGAGATTGAAGGTGCTGCAAATGCTTTCTTGGTATCATTAAGAAAACATGGTGGTTCTAGTGAGATTCTTTTAGCTATCCTACAAGATGAAGATGAACCTAAAAAAATTTCTGACGCTCTATCATCTCCCGAAAAGAATGAATGGGGTAAAGCAATGGAGGAAGAGATGACTTCCATGAGGAAAAACCAAGTATGGAAACTGGCTGACCTACCTAAAGGACGTAGGGCAATTGGGAATAAATGGATTCTCAAAATTAAGCGTAAAGCAAACGGAAGTATCGAAAGGAACAAAGCTCGCTTAGTTGCCCAATAATTTTGACAACAGGAAGGAGTTGACTATGAGGAGACCTTTGCTCCTGTTGTTAGATTCACGTCCATTAGGATTATTCTGGCTATGGTGGCAAATTTGAACCTTGAGTTACATCAAATGGATGTTAAAACTGTATTTCTCAATGGAGAATTGGATGAAGAGATCTATATGGTCCAGCCAGAGGGCTACATCCAAAAAGGCAGCGAACATATGGTTTGCAAATTGAAAAGATCAATTTATGGCCTTAAGCAGTCTTCTAGACAATGGTATATTCGTTTTCATAATACGATTATGTCGTATGACTTTAAAATGATAGACGAAGATCATTGTGTCTATATTAAGCACTCAGGTAAGAAGTTTGTCATAATTACGTTATATGTTGATGACATTCTAATAGCTGGAAATGACATGGGATATCTAATCGAGCTCAAAGCTTGGTTCTCGTCCAACTTTGAAATGAAAGATATGGGAGAAGCTGATTACATACTCGGGGTTAAGATCACGAGGAATCGTTCGAAGAGGCTATTATCTCTTTCACAAGAGACCTATATCTGCAAAGTAGTAGAATGATTCAATTGTAATGATAGTAATCCCAAATATGTCCTAATTGTTAAAGGTCACCATCTCAGTAAAGACATGTGTCCTAAAACAGCTCAGCAGGAGAGGGATATGATGAAAATCCCTTATGCCAATGCGGTTGGTTGTCTCATGTATGCAATGTTGTGTACAAGACCAGATATTTGCTATGCTGTTGGGATAGCGAGCAGATACCAGTCTAATCCAGGTATTGCACATTGGAAAGCAGTCAAGGGAATTATGAAATACTTGAATACAACTGCAGAATACTCACTGTGTTATCAAGGTCAAGACCTGACATTGAGAGGTTACACCGATGCTGATTGGGGTGGTGATATGGACGAGAAGAAATCCACATCAGGATATGTCTTCTTGCTTGGCGGAGGTGCTATTTCATGGAGTAGCAAGAAACAGACATGTGTGTCCCTGTCAACTATGGAAGCTGAATATGTAGCTTCTGCAGCTGCTGTGCAAGAGGCAGTATGGTTGAAGAGATTCTTGAGCCATTTATTCCTAACCTACTCAAAAGAACCAGTGAGTTTATTTTGCGATAATCAAGCGTCGATAGCTTTTGCTAAAGATCCTAGGTATCATAGCAGAGCAAAGCATATCGATATCAAATTTCATTTTGTTAGGGATATGGTTGCGTGTAAGGAGGTGAGCATAAAATACATATATACACAAGATATGGTCGCAGACCCAATGACCAAGGGTGTTGTTAGAGATGTGTTTGAGAAACATGTCAAATCCCTGGGTTTGCGAAATTTTTAGTGTTTTGTGCTCATATTATAAAGAATTTGTTGTTCAATATAATGTTGTTTTCAGCAATACGTATTATGTGAATGTTATGTAGGGTAACAGATTCTTGTAACAGATTCTTGTAATCGGTCGGTTCTCCTTCTCCTTCATTTAAAGGAGAAATTATTCCCCACATTTGCCACTACAATGGTGGTTAGTCCACTAAGGCAAATTAGTGGGGCAATAATGAGTGGAAAAAATTAGTGGCTTGTCCACTAATTATTAGTGGCTTGTCCACTAAATTAGGAGGAGGTTAATTGATTGGATGTGGATTAATAAGGTTAATCATGGGTGATATACCAACAATCTCCCACTCACACATGATTGAACATATTCAATATTTTCTCTTATTGTAATAGGAAAATATTTCGTGCGACTAGCATACATCGAGTGCACGTAGCTAAACTCAAGAGCACTTTTCGGCCACTTGAATGATAGCATCTCGATACCTCCATTACGTAAAGTATGCCTTACCCTAGGTCTCATCTCACATTCTTTGTTTCCACATGTGATTTCTGAAACAATCTATTCGTGTTCACTATTGTATTGCTCTCACTACAATAGGTGCACCAGTGAATCACGAAGCTTTTCGAATGTGATCAAGAAAGAACCTTCTCCTTTAACAATATTTTTTCTATCATGATCCAGCCTGCTTTTCCAGTCAGCCTTGCCAGGTCGAATCAAATCATGACCCTTTAAAGACTTTCCAAGCTAGCAGCACTGAATCATATTTCCAAAATATATTTAGGATCTTAAGGGTAGAGTTCCGGAAATCATAGTTTTCGGAGTTGGTCTCACACCAGGGAAACTGAAATCACTAAATAATAAATTTGATTTCCCATCCATTGGTCAATGAGCACACATGACACAATTCATGTGCTATGGTGTTCTTTCCTGTTAAAGGAGCACATGTCTTTCGCAAATTATACCATACTAGAGCATCAGCGTCGATGTTTACAAACAACAGCTTTAGTCTACACAAAGACTACTCTAGGCTTTCAAGACAGAATTATGGTAAGTTCCACTTACATTTTACCATTGGATCCCATATAATCCCATAAGTTCCGAGAACTTATTTAAATGTAGCAACTATTGCTTACACATAATCTTGCGTTTTAACAAGACTGCTCTTGTAGTTAAGCAAGACAGCATTCTTGTTTTAGAACATGCACTCGATATTAAAGAATGTTCTAAAACATGCCTCATCTCAATCAAGAATCAACTCATGACTCCCACTGTGGTAAACACCCGTGTGAGTGGGCTACTTCTCTGTCCGACATGCATTAATAAATGTTACCCTACATAACATTCACATAATACGTATTGCTGAAAACAACATTATATTGAACAACAAATTCTTTATAATATGAGCACAAAACACTAAAACTTTCGCAAACCCAGGGATTTGACATGTTTCTCAAACACATCTCTAACAACACCCTTGGTCATTGGGTCTGCGACCATATCTTGTGTATATATGTGTTTTATGCTCACCTCCTTACACGCAACCATATCCCTAACAAAATGAAATTTGATATCGATATGCTTTGCTCTGCTATGATACCTTGGATCTTTAGCAAAAGCTATCGACGCTTGATTATCGCAAAATAAACTCACTGGTTCTTTTGAGTATGTTAGGAATAAATGGCTCAAGAATCTCTTCAACCATACTGCCTCTTGCACAGCAGCTGCAGAAGCTACATATTCAGCTTCCATAGTTGACAGGGACACACATGTCTGTTTCTTGCTACTCCATGAAATAGCACCTCCGCCAAGCAAGAAGACATATCCTGATGTGGATTTCTTCTCGTCCACATCACCACCCCAATCAGCATCGGTGTAACCTCTCAATGTCAGGTCTTGACCTTGATAACACAGTGAGTATTCTGCAGTTGTATTCAAGTATTTCATAATTCCCTTGACTGCTTTCCAATGTGCAATACCTGGATTAGACTGGTATCTGCTCGCTATCCCAACAGCATAGCAAATATCTGGTCTTGTACACAACATTGCATACATGAGACAACCAACCGCATTGGCATAAGGGATTTTCATCATATCCCTCTCCTGCTGAGCTGTTTTAGGACACATGTCTTTACTGAGATGGTGACCTTTAACAATTAGGACATATTTGGGATTACTATCATTACAATTGAATCGTTCTACTACTTTGTGGATATAGGTCTCTTGTGAAAGAGATAATAGCCTCTTCGAACGATTCCTCGTGATCTTAACCCCGAGTATGTAATCAGCTTCTCCCATATCTTTCAATTCAAAGTTGGACGAGAACCAAGCTTTGAGCTCGATTAGATATCCCATGTCATTTCCAGCTATTAGAATGTCATCAACATATAACCTAATTATGACAAACTTCTTACCTGAGTGCGTAATATAGACACAATGATCTTCGTCTATCATTTTAAAGTCATACGACATAATCGTATTATGAAAACGAATATACCATTGTCTAGAAGACTGCTTAAGGCCATAAATTGATCTTTTCAATTTGTAAACCATATGTTCGCTGCCTTTTTGGATGTAGCCCTCTGGCTGGACCATATAGATCTCTTCATTCAATTCTCCATTGAGAAATGCAGTTTTAACATCCATTTGATGTAACTCAAGGTTCAAATTTGCCACCATAGCCAGAATAATCCTAATGGACGTGAATCTAACAACAGGAGCAAAGGTCTCCTCATAGTCAACTCCTTCCTGTTGTCTAAATCCTTGGGCAACTAAGCGAGCTTTGTTCCTTTCGATACTTCCGTTTGCTTTACGCTTAATTTTGAGAATCCATTTATTCTCAATTGCCCTACGTCCTTTAGGTAGGTCAGCCAGTTTCCATACTTGGTTTTTCCTCATGGAAGTCATCTCTTCCTCCATTGCTTTACCCCATTCATTCTTTTCGGGAGATGATAGAGCGTCAGAAATTTTCTTAGGTTCATCTTCATCTTGTAGGATAGCTAAAAGAATCTCACTTGGACCACCATGTTTTCTTAATGATACCAAGAAAGCATTTGCAGCACCTTCAATCTCAAATCGTCGGCGTAGAATTCTAGGTCTTTTAGTTTTACGATTTTCCCGATTTTGATAAACATCTCTCATGTATTCATCATAACCTAGAATCGTACTCCTACTGGAAGGAAAATCCATACTCCCACTGGAGATCGGAATAGTACTCCCACTAAGATGTTAATCATTTGGATCATGAACTTCCGGATCAATTGGAGATGAAAAATCTTGATTGTCTTCCTCCACAATTCTCCCACTCGGATGGAGTGATCCAGATGATTCTGGCTCAATAACTTCATATAAGGCAAGATCATGACTCACCTCTCCCAATTTTGGAAAATCTTTTTCCAAGAATGTGACATCTCGTGATTCAAATTATGTCACTTGTCCATTTTCTAGTTCGCCCACGAACACGTACCCTTTTGATACTTTAGAGTATCTTATAAAAATACTCTTTTTACCTCTCGGTCCTAATTTACCGTATGTACTCGAGGTAGTATGGACGTAAGATGCACACCCCCACGGCCTTAAGTAGCTCAGATCAGGTTTCCGACCTGTCCACATTTCGTAAGGGGTGGTAGTGACAGACTTGGAGGGGACACGATTTAGAACATATGTAGCGGTAAGGAGCGCATCTCCATAAAAGGATATAGGCAAATTTGCATCCGCCATCATAGACCTAACCATGTCAAGAAGGGTTCTATTCCTTCTTTCTGCTACCCCATTTTGTTGAGGTGTATAAGGAATGGACAACTGATGTTCAATTCCTTTTTCTTGACACAGAGCTTTAAATTTATCAGAAAGATACTCGCGACCATGATCAATTCGTAAAGCCTTAATCTTTCGATCTAGTTGATTCTCAGCATAATTCATAAATATCTTGAAATAACTTATTGCTTCTGATTTGTGAGAAATCAAATAGATTTGACCAAATCTACTATAGTCATCTATAAAGGTGATGAAATAGTATGCTCCATGTCTAGCCCTCACATTCATTGAACCACAGATGTCGGAATGGACTAATTGCAATAGATCATTGGCTCTAGTTCCCTTCCCAAATGGTTTTCTAGTCAATTTTCCTTCTAGACAACATTCGCAAGTAGGTAATATAGCCTTTTCTAAATTACCCAATAATCCTGCCTTAGCTAGACGATTCAAGCGATCTTGACCAATATGGCTCAGTCTAGAGTGCCATAGCACAACATCATCTTGAGATGTTTGTGAAGAAGTGGCAAAGGAAAAACTCGAATTAGAAGTGGCAATTGGGACTACTTGTGAGTTGACCCAAATAACTTGCGTTATGATGCAGGTTATCAATGAGGATGAAGTGTTGTCCAAGAAAGTGTGTTGAACCTGTGCTTGTTGCAAAGGCACAAGACATGCGCCGAAAGATATTAAAACGTCGTATCTCTCGTTGGGTGCATAAAGACAATGAACAAGTGCTTACCAAGCATATTGTCTCAGTTCACAATGAGATACAAGAATGTATCTTGGCTGGAGGTTATAACAGTGGGTATAACTGGGTATTGATGTTCATGGATCTTTTTGCTACGCTAAAGATTACAGAAGATGTTAAAGCCTTAATCTTTCGATCTAGTTGATTCTCAACATAATTCATAAATATCTTGAAATAACTTATTGCTTCTGATTTGTGAGAAATCAAATAGATTTGACCAAATCTACTATAGTCATCTATAAAGGTGATGAAATAGTATGCTCCATGTCTAGCCCTCACATTCATTGGACCACAGATGTCGGAATGGACTAATTGCAATAGATCATTGGCTCTAGTTCCCTTCCCAAATAATTTTCTAGTCAATTTTCCTTCTAGACAACATTCGCAAGTAGGTAATATAGCCTTTTCTAAATTACCCAATAATCCTGCCTTAGCTAGACGATTCAAGCGATCTTGACCAATATGGCTCAGTCTAGAGTGCCATAGCACAACATCATCTTGAGATGTTTGTGAAGAAGTGGCAAAGGAAAAACTCGAATTAGGTAAATCACAAAGATCAACATTCATGATTAAAAAACCATCTAATTTAAAACCAGAACCATAGAAAACATGTTCCAAAAACAACTGAACAGAATTCTTCTCAAACACCCAACGAAAACCAAGAGACATTAAAGCTGAAACAGAAATTAAATTTCGACAAATTTCTGGAGCATATAATACATCATGTAGTAGTAGGGTGCGTCCTTCACGCAGGCTCAGACTACATGTTCCTATCCCGTTGACATTTACGCGTGCGTTATTGCCAACATAGATAGATTTTGCTCCAACTGGTAGTCGTCGAAATTCAACAAAAGTACCACGGTCCTTTGTCACATGGTCTGTCGCTCCTGAATCAATCACCCACATAGGATGACTTTCAGTTAGAAAAATTGTACTAGATACATATAATTTACTCGCATATGAGTGAATAAGATGTACCTTCTTTTTCTCTTTGCAGTCTTTTGCAAAGTGACCCTTCTGTTGACAGTTGAAACATTTTACTTTTAAAATGTTGTACTTTCGTTGTTTCTTCTTTCCAGAATTATTCTTATTAATTCCAGAAGTTTCAGCTTTCTTTTTCTTGTTTTCCCAGCTCTTCTTACCTTTGCTCTTTCGGCCCATCAGTCTCTTGCTTCCTCTGAAGCTAGACCCAGTCACATGTGCTTCTGGGTGGACTTTGATTGCTAGGAGGCGATCCTCTTCTAGCTCGAGGTGACGGGCCATGTCATCAAATGTCGTAACATTATCAGCATGGATAAGAGTCATTTTCATGTGTTCCCAGTTTGAAGGTAGGGAACGAATGACAGCTTGGATTTGCTGCTCGTTACTAAGTACGTGGCCAGCCTCAGCTAGCCCACTGATCATATTTGACATCTGCCTGAGATGTGTTTTCATCGAATGATCAGGACGCTTTTTGTAGGTATCAAACCTAATAGTCAAAACTCGCAGCTTTGAAACAGAAAGCTTCCCGAATCTTTCTTTAAGTGCATCCCACAGGTCTTTGGCATTTTCAAACATACGAAATTGCCTTGTGATGTCATCCATCATGGCACTTAGTAAGATGAGTCGAGCAGTAGAATTTTTCTTTTTCCAAACTGTGTAGGCGTCTAAATCACGCCTATGCTGGGAGGTGTTGCCAGTTTCAGGTTCAACCATAATTTTACTTATGGTCTCAAGCACTTCTTGTTCTTCAAGTACATACTGGATTTTCATACTCCAGTTATCATAATTATCACCATTGAGCTTTAAATCCTTATTGAGCTCGGCGATAATGGATTTGGAAGCAATCGACATGACTATAGGGAATCATAAAAAAAATGTGTGAGGAGTTTGTTTTCAGCAATGCAAAATAATTTACTATACGTTCATAACTTTAAACGATATAAAGTTCTTGATTAACCTCGAATTCGAAGTAGGTCACGGGTATGTTTCCCCTCACCCTTCAAGAATTAATTTTGAACTTTAAACGTTCAAAGTTCTTTAATAGTAAATTCAAGTGGATATTTCTCATGGTAATAATAAGCAATTAAATAAACAAATTATTTAATTGCAACAACACACTTGCATCGTTATTACAATCATGAAAAATACATTAAGTTTTATACATATATGTACAAAAAACTTTCAACAAGATTTAAAACCAGAAAAAAGATCTACGCATTATTAAAGACAATATCTATATATATGACACGGGCTGGAACAGAGTTCATGATTGTCCACTTGCTAGGATAAGGGAATTCATGAACGTATTCATGAGCACAGAAGCGACGTACTTTACGCCCACTTCGCAACCTCATCGACTTATTATGAGGAATTTCCTCTAAAATTCCCTTCCCACCTAGATATGTAACCAGACGTTCCACATCTTTTCTGTGAGTAGTCCCAGTTACTGGAGAAATGAAAGTGTCAACATCTTCTGTAATCTTTAGCGTAGCTAAAAGATCCATGAACATCAATACCCAGTTATACCCACTGTTATAACCTCCAGCCAAGATACATTCTTGTATCTCATTGTGAACTGAGAAAATATGCTTGGTAAGCACTTGTTCATTGTCTTTATGCACCCAACGAGAGATACGATGTTTTAATATCTTTCGGCGCATGTCTTGTGCCTTTGCAACAAGCACAGGTTCAACACACTTTCTTGGACAACACTTCATCCTCATTGATAACCTGCATCATAACGCAAGTTATTTGGGTCAACTCACAAGTAGTCCCAATTGATTAAAATCACAATTTTAATCATATCAATGATAAAGTGCACCAAGAATATTCACGATGTAGCCTTTTATTGCGTGATCCTTATAGGTTATAATCTTTTCCATATTTTTAGTGTCTTAATTCTAAAAATATTGGAATAAATATAGTTTAGAACTTATTCTAAAATATATATTATCGATTTTTAAAATTATCATAATAATTTTAAAATCAAAATTTTATTTGAATAAAACTCATTTTATTCAACCAAGCCTAAAAAATAGACTCATTTTAATCAAAATAATCAAATGGGCCGCGTTGAAACATATTGGCCCAAAAGCCCACACTCGCATTGACTTTAAAAGTCAAAATGTGGGTTGGGCTCCTTGAAACCCAAAAAACGGTTCGGGTTGACCCACATTCAACCCCGTTTTTTTTACTCGTAAAATTACGGTTTTGCCCTTCTCGAGTAAAATTACGGAATTGCCCTCATCACAATCTCCTTCTTCCTCTCCTCTTCATCCTCTTCGTCGAACGAAGAAGAGAAAAATGCGGCCGACTCCAAAAATGCGACCACGGTGAGAGGACGGCAAAGCGACGGCTGAGACCGGTCGCAACGGACTCGCCATGGTCTCACGAGCGCGTCGATAGCAACCTCGTGAGATGTCATGCCTCCGATCACCATCGCCGTCATCTTCTCCCTCCCGCGTATCTCCGGCGTCGCCGGCTTCAACTTCTCGATTCCGGCAACGTCGACGCGAAAAAATGGTATGAGGATGTCGGGGACTCAACGGGGAATCAAGAAAACTCGATTTCCGGCTTCCAAAACATCGCATAGAGATCGGATTGAGTTGAATGTCGATTTTGGGGAAAAAAGAGCGAAATTAGGGTTCTTCCTGATTTGGGGATTTTTGGCAAATATCAAAATGGTCCCTCAGGGTTTCACGCGTTTGCACATAAGGACAGATTCCTTATTCGTTTCAAAAAATGCATAAATATCAAATTAGTCCCTGGGATTTTCACCCGTGTGCAAATAAGGACGAAGTCCTTTGATGCGCGTTTTGAACCACAATTTTAATTCAATCACCCGGGCTTTCCGAATTATGCACTCAGGGACAACAGAAACTATTTGCTTAAGAACAGTTTCTACAAACATCCGATTTTTGAACTCTAAAAATCACATACATGATTTTTATTTTCCAAAAATTAATAGTATCCAGAACAAGAACCAATCTCGCTCTGATACCAATGATGATTTCAACATATCTATATACATATATATGGTGATTATAGCATTTTATAATCTAGAAATCATATCTAACTTAACGTTAAATAAATTCACGAACGAATTCGTTAAATCATAAATACACTTACTTGTTGTAGTGCAGTATCCACAGGATCGTAACGGATTCTTGTCACCGGTCGGTTCTAACTCACGATATGTCGGAGTCAAGAATAATTTCCACGACTTTTATTTACCTCGGAGTCGATTCGAGAACACAGGGATCAATCATATATTTTTCCCTTAATGTGTGTTTCCTCTATCATCAATTCTCCACCACTTTTTCCTTCTCCTGCCTCGTTCTCCTTCTCCTTCATTTAAAGGAAAAATTATTCCCCACATTTGTCACTACAATGGTGGTTAGTCCACTAAGGCAAATTAGTGGGGCAATAATGAGTGGAAAAAATTAGTGGCTTGTCCACTAAATTAGGAGGAGGTTAATTGATTGGATGTAGATTAATGAGGTTAATCATGGGTGATATACCAACAATCTCCCACTCCCACATGATTGAACATATTAAATATTTTCTCTTATTGTAATAGGCAAATATTTCGTGCGACCAGCATACATCGAGTGCACGTAGCTAAACTGAAGAGAACTTTTCGGCCACTTGAATGATAGCATCTCGATACCTCCATTACGTAAAGTATGCCTTACCCTAGGTCTCATCTCACATTCTTTGTTTCCACATGTGATTTCTGAAATAATCTATTCGTGTTCACTATTGTATTGCTCTCACTACAATAGGTGCACCAGTGAATCACGAAGCTTTTCGAATGTGATCAATAAAGAACCTTCTCCCTTAATAATATTTTTTCCATCATGATCCAGCCTGCTTTTCCAGTCAGCCTTGCCAGGTCGAATCAAACCATGACCCTTTAAAGACTTTCCAAGCTAGCAGCACTGAATCATATTTCCAAAATATATTTAGGATCTTAAGGGTAGAGTTCCGGAAACCATAGTTTTCGGAGTTGGTCTCACACCAGGGAAACTGAAATCACTAAATAATAAATTTGATTTCCCATCCATTGGTCGATGAGCACACATGACACAATTCATGTGCTATGGTGTTCTTTCCTGTTAAAGGAGCACATGTCTTTCGCAAATTACACCATACTAGAGCATCAGCCTCGATGTTTACAAACAACAGCTTTATTCTACACAAAGACTACTCTAGGCTTTCAAGACAGAATTATGGTAAGTTCCACTTACATCTTACCATTGGATCCCATATAATCCCATAAGTTCCGAGAACTTATTTAAATGTAGCAACTATTGCTTACACATAATCTTGCGTTTTAACAAGACTGCTCTTGTAGTTAAGCAAGACAGCATTCTTGTTTTAGAACATGCACTCGATATTAAAGAATGTTCTAAAACATGCCTCATCTCAATCAAGAATCAACTCATGACTCCCACTGAGGTAAACACCCGTGTGAGTGGGCTACTTCTCTGTCCGACATGCATTAGTAAATGTTACCCTACATAACATTCACATAATACGTACTGTTGAAAACAACATTATATTGAACAACAAATTCTTTATAATATGAGCACAAAACACTAAAACTTTCGCAAACCCAGGGATTTGACATGTTTCTCAAACACATCTCTAATAACACCCTTGGTCATTGGGTCTGCGACCATATCTTGTGTAGATATGTGTTTTATGCTCACCTCCTTACACGCAACCATATCCCTAACAAAATGAAATTTGATATCGATATGCTTTGCTCTGCTATGATACCTAGGATCTTTAGCAAAAGCTATCGACGCTTGATTATCGCAAAATAAACTCACTGGTTCTTTTGAGTATGTTAGGAATAAATGGCTCAAGAATCTCTTCAACCATACTGCCTCTTGCACAGCAGCTGCAGAAACTACATATTCAGCTTCCATAGTTGACAGGGACACACATGTCTGTTTCTTGCTACTCCATGAAATAGCACCTCCGCCAAGCAAGAAGACATATCCTGATGTGGATTTCTTCTCGTCCACATCACCACCCCAATCAGCATCGGTGTAACCTCTCAATGTCAGGTCTTGACCTTGATAACACAGTGAGTATTCTGCAGTTGTATTCAAGTATTTCATAATTCCCTTGACTGCTTTCCAATGTGCAATACCTGGATTAGACTGGTATATGCTCGCTATCCCAACAGCATAGCAAATATCTGGTCTTGTACACAACATTGCATACATGAGACAACCAACCGCATTGGCATAAGGGATTTTCATCATATCCCTCTCCTGCTGAGCTGTTTTAGGACACATGTCTTTACTGAGATGGTGACCTTTAACAATTGAGACATATTTGGGATTACTATCATTACAATTGAATCGTTCTACTACTTTGCGGATATAGGTCTCTTGTGAAAGAGATAATAGCCTCTTGGAATGATTCCTCGTGATCTTAACCCCGAGTATGTAATCAGCTTCTCCCATATCTTTCATTTCAAAGTTGGACGAGAACCAAGCTTTGAGCTCGATTAGATATCCCATGTCATTTCCAGCTATTAGAATGTCATCAACATATAACCTAATTATGACAAACTTCTTACCTGAGTGCTTAATATAGACACAATGATCTTCGACTATCATTTTAAAGTCATACGACATAATCGTATTATGAAAATGAATATACCATTGTCTAGAAGACTGCTTAAGGCCATAAATTGATCTTTTCAATTTGCAAAACATATGTTCGCTGCCTTTTTGGATGTAGCCCTCTGGCTGGACCATATAGATCTCTTCATCCAATTCTCCATTGAGAAATGCAGTTTTAACATCCATTTGATGTAACTCAAGGTTCAAATTTGCCACCATAGCCAGAATAATCCTAATGGACGCGAATCTAACAACAGGAGCAAAGGTCTCCTCATAGTCAACTCCTTCCTGTTGTCTAAATCCTTGGGCAACTAAGCGAGCTTTGTACCTTTCGATACTTCCGTTTGCTTTACGCTTAATTTTGAGAATCTATTTATTCCCAATTGCCCTACGTCCTTTAGGTAGGTCAGCCAGTTCCCATACTTGGTTTTTCCTCATGGATGTCATCTCTTCCTCCATTGCTCTACCCCATTCATTCTTTTCGGGAGATGATAGAGCGTCAGAAATTTTCTTAGGTTCATCTTCATCTTGTAGGATAGCTAAAAGAATCTCACTTGGACCACCATGTTTTCTTAATGATACCAAGAAAGCATTTGCAGCACCTTCAATCTCAAATCGTCGGCGTGGAATGCTAGGTCTTTTAGTTCTACGATTTTCCCAATTTTGATATACATCTCTCATGTATTCATCATAACCTGGAATCGTACTCCCACTGGAAGGAAAATCATACTCCCACTGGAGATTGGAATAGTACTCCCACTAAGATGTTGATCATTTGGATCATGAACTTCCAGATCAATTGGAGATGAAAAATCTTGATTGTCTTCCTCCACAATTCTCCCACTCGGATGGAGTGATCTAGATGATTCTGGCTCAATAACTTCATATAAGGCAAGATCATGACTCACCTCTCCCAATTTTGGAAAATCTTTTTCCAAGAATGTGACATCTCGTGATTCAAATTCTGTCGCTTGTCCATTTTCTAGTTCGCCCACGAACACATACCCTTTTGATACTTCACATGGCCCGTCACCTCGAGCTAGAAGAGGATCGCCTCCTAGCAATCAAAGTCCACCCAGAAGCACATGTGACTGGGTCTAGCTTCAGAGGAAGCAAGAGACTGATGGGCCGAAAGAGCAAAGGTAAGAAGAGCTGGGAAAACAAGAAAAAGAAAGCTAAAACTTCTGGAATAAATAAGAATAATTCTGGAAAGAAGAAACAACGAAAGTACAACATTTTAAAAGTAAAATGTTTCAACTATCAACAGAAGGGTCACTTTGCAAAAGACTGCAAAGAGAAAAAGAAGGTACATCTTATTCACTCATATGCAAGTAAATTATATGTATCTAGTACAATTCTTCTAACTGAAAGTCATCCTATGTGGGTGATTGATTTAGGAGCGACAGACCATGTGACAAAGGACCGTGGTACTTTTGTTGAATTTCGACGACTACCAGTTGGAGCAAAATCTATCTATGTTGGCAATAACACACGCGTAAATGTCAACGGGATAGGAACATGTAGTCTGAGCCTGCGTGAAGGACGCACCCTACTACTATATGATGTATTATATGCTCCAGAAATTCGTCGGAATTTAATTTCTGTTTCGGCTTTAATGTCTCTTAGTTTTCGTTGGGTGTTTGAGAAGAATTCTGTTCAGTTATTTTTGGAACATGTTTTCTATGGTTCTGGTTTTAAATCAGATGGTTTTTTAATCATGAATGTTGATCTTTGTGATTTACCTAATTCGAGTTTTTCCTTTGCCACTTCTTCACAAATATCTCAAGATGATGTTGTGCTATGGCACTCTAGACTGAGCCATATTGGTCAAGATTGCTTGAATCGTCTAGCTAAGGCAGGATTATTGGGTAATTTAGAAAATGCTATATTACCTACTTGCGAATGTTGTCTAGAAGGAAAATTGACTAGAAAACTATTTGGGAAGGGAACTAGAGCCAATGATCTATTGCAATTAGTCCATTCCGACATCTGTGGTCCAATGAATGTGAGGGCTAGACATGGAGCATACTATTTCATCACCTTTATAGATGACTATAGTAGATTTGGTCAAATCTATTTGATTTCTCACAAATCAGAAGCAATAAGTTGTTTCAAGATATTTATGAATTATGCTGAGAATCAACTAGATCGAAAGATTAAGGCTTTACGAACTGATCGTGGTCGCGAGTATCTTTCTGATAAATTTAAAGCTCTGTGTCAAGAAAAAGGAATTGAACATCAGTTGTCCATTCCTTATACACCTCAACAAAATGGGGTAGCAGAAAGAAGGAATAGAACCCTTCTTGACATGGTTAGTTCTATGATGGCGGAGGCAAATTTGCCTATATCCTTTTATGGAGATGCGCTTCTTACCGCTATATATGTTCTAAATCGTGTCCCCTCCAAGTCTGTCACTACCACCCCTTACGAAATGTGGACAGGTCAGAAACCGGATCTGAGCTACTTAAGGCCGTGGGGTTGTGCATCTTACGTCCATACTACCTCGAGTACATACGGTAAATTAGGACCGAGAGGTAAAAAAAGTATTTTTATAAGATACTCTGAAGTATCAAAAGGGTACGTGTTCGTGGGCGAACTAGAAAATGGACAAGTGACAGAATTTGAATCACGAGATGTCACATTGTTGGAAAAAATTTTTCCAAAATTGGGAGAGGTGAGTCATGATCTTGCCTTATATGAAGTTATTGAGCCAGAATCATCTGGATCACTCTATCCGAGTGGGAGAATTGTGGAGGAAGACAATCAAGATTTTTCATCTCCAATTGATCCGGAAGTTCATGATCCAAATGATCAACATCTTAGTGGGAGTACTATTCCGATCTCCAGTGGGAGTATGGATTTTCCTTCCAGTGGGAGTACGATTCCAGGTTATGATGAATACATGAGAGATGTTTATCAAAATCGGGAAAATCGTAGAACTAAAAGACCTAGCATTCCACGCCGACGATTTGAGATTGAAGGTGCTGCAAATGCTTTCTTGGTATCATTAAGAAAACATGGTGGTCCAAGTGTGATTCTTTTAGCTATCCTACAAGATGAAGATGAACCTAAGAAAATTTCTGACGCTCTATCATCTCCCGAAAAGAATGAATGGGGTAAAGCAATGGAGGAAGAGATGACTTCCATGAGAAAATCCAAGTATGGGAACTGGCTGACCTACCTAAAGGACGTAGGGCAATTGGGAATAAATGGATTCTCAAAATTAAGCGTAAAGCAAACGGAAGTATCGAAAGGTACAAAGCTCGCTTAGTTGCCCAAGGATTTAGACAACAGGAAGGAGTTGACTATGAGGAGACCTTTGCTCCTGTTGTTAGATTCACGTCCATTAGGATTATTCTGGCTATGGTGGCAAATTTGAACCTTGAGTTATATCAAATGCATGTTAAAACTGCATTTCTCAATGGAGAATTGGATGAAGAGATCTAAATGGTCCAGCCAGAGGGCTACATCCAAAAAGGCAGCGAACATATGGTTTGCAAATTGAAAAGATCAATTTATGGCCTTAAGCAGTCTTCTAGACAATGGTATATTCGTTTTCATAATATGATTATGTCGTATGACTTTAAAATGATAGACGAAGATCATTGTGTCTATATTAAGTACTCAGGTAAGAAGTTTGTCATAATTACGTTATATGTTGATGACATTCTAATAGCTGAAAATGACATGGGATATCTAATCGAGCTCAAAGCTTGGTTCTCGTCCAACTTTGAAATGAAAGATATGGGAGAAGCTGATTACATACTCGGGGTTAAGATCACGAGGAATCGTTCGAAGATGCTATTATCTCTTTCACAAGAGACCTATATCCGCAAAGTAGTAGAACGATTCAATTGTAATGATAGTAATCCCAAATATGTCCCAATTGTTAAAGATCACCATCTCAGTAAAGACATGTGTCCTAAAACAGCTCAGCAGGAGAGGGATATGATGAAAATCCCTTATGCCAATGCGGTTGGTTGTCTCATGTATGCAATGTTGTGTACAAGACCAGATATTTGCTATGCTGTTGGGATAGCGAGCAGATACCAGTCTAATCCAGGTATTGCACATTGGAAAGCAGTCAAGGGAATTATGAAATACTTGAATACAACTGCAGAATACTCACTGTGTTATCAAGGTCAAGACCTGACATTGAGAGGTTACACCGATGCTGATTGGGGTGGTGATGTGGACGAGAAGAAATTCACATCAGGATATGTCTTCTTGCTCGGCGGAGGTGCTATTTCATGGAGTAGCAAGAAACAGACATGTGTGTCCCTGTCAACTATGGAAGCTGAATATGTAGCTTCTGCAGCTGCTGTGCAAGAGGCAGTATGGTTGAAGAGATTCTTGAGCTATTTATTCCTAACCTACTCAAAAGAACCAGTGAGTTTATTTTGCGATAATCAAGCGTCGGTAGCTTTTGCTAAAGATCCTAGGTATCATAGCAGAGCAAAGCATATCGATATCAAATTTCATTTTGTTAGGGATATGGTTGCGTGTAAGGAGGTGAGCATAAAACACATATCTACACAAGATATGGTCGCAGACCCAATGACCAAGGGTGTTGTTAGAGATGTGTTTGAGAAACATGTCAAATCCTTGGGTTTGCGAAAGTTTTAGTGTTTTGTGCTCATATTATAAAGAATTTGTTGTTCAATATAATGTTGTTTTCAACAATACGTATTATGTGAATGTTATGTAGGGTAACATTTACTAATGCATGTCGGACAGAAAAGTAGCCCACTCACACGGGTGTTTACCTCAGTGGGAGTCATGAGTTGATTCTTGATTGAGATGAGGCATGTTTTAGAACATTCTTTAATATTGAGTGCATGTTCTAAAACAAGAATGCTGTCTTGCTTAACTACAAGAGCAGTCTTGTTAAAACACAAGATTATGTGTAAGCAATAGTTGCTACATTTAAATAAGATCTCGGAACTTATGGGATTATATGGGATCCAATGGTAAGATGTAAGTGAAACTTACCATACCATAATTCTGTCTTGAAAGCCTAGAGTAGTCTTTGTGTAGACTAAAGCTGTTATTTGTAAACATCGAGGCTGATGCTCTAGTATAGTGTAATTTGCGAAAGACATGTGCTCCTTTAACAGGAAAGAACACCTTAGCACATGAATTGTGTCATGTGTGCTCATCGACCAATGGATGGGAAATCAAATTTATTATTTAGTGATTTCAGTTTCCCTGGTGTGAGACCAACTCCGAAAACTATAGTTTCCGGAACTCTACCCTTAAGATCCTAAATATATTTTGGAAATATGATTCAGTGCTGCTAGCTTGGAAAGTCTTTAAAGGGTCATGGTTTGATTCGACCTGGCAAGGCTGACTGGAAAAGCAGGCTGGATCATGATGGAAAAAATATTGTTAAGGGAGAAGGTTCTTTATTGATCACATTCGAAAAACTTCGTGATTCACTGGTGCACCTATTGTAGTGAGAGCAATACAATAGTGAACACGAATAGATTGTTTCAGAAATCACATGTGGAAACAAAGAATGTGAGATGAGACCTAGAGTAAGGCATACTTTACGTAATGGAGGTATCGAGATGCTATCATTCAAGTGGCCGAAAAGTGCTCTTGAGTTTAGCTACGTGCACTCGATGTATGCTGGTCGCACGAAATATTTTCCTATTACAATAAGAGAAAATATTGAATATGTTCAATCATGTGTGAGTGGGAGATTGTTGGTATATCACCCATGATTAACCTCATTCATCCACATCCAATCAATTAACCTCCTCCTAATTTAGTGGACAAGCCACTAATAATTAGTGGACAAGCCACTAATTTTTTCCACTCATTATTGCCCCACTAATTTGCCTTAGTGGACTAACCACCATTGTAGTGGCAAATGTGGGGAATAATTTCTCCTTTAAATGAAGGAGAAGGAGAACGAGAAGGGAAAAGTGGTGGAGAATTGATGATAGAGGAAACACACATTAAGGGAAAAATATATGATTGATCCCTGTGTTCTCAAATCGACTCCGAGGTAAATAAAAGTCGTAGAAATTATTCTTGACTCTGACATACCGTGAGTAAGAACCGACCGGTGACAAGAATCCATTACGATCCTGTGGATACTGCACTACAACAAGTAAGTGTATTTATGATTTAACGAATTCGTTCGTGAATTTATTTAACGTTAAGTTAGATATGATTTCTAGATTATAAAATGCTATAATCACCATATATATGTATATAGATATGTTGAAATCATCATTGGTATAGTCAATGCCTTCTTTCTGTGTAAAACCCTTAGCAACAAGACGAGCCTTATATCTTTCTACATTACCCTTCGAATCCCGCTTGGTTTTAAATATCCATTTACAACCAATAGGTTTCGTTCCTTCAGGCAATGAGACAAGATCGCAAACATCATTGTCCTTCATGGATTTCATCTATTCATTCATGGCATTTATCCACTCTAGAGATTCAGAATTTTTCATGGCCTTTTCGAAGTTGATTGGATCATCTTCCTTTATGCCAATGTCAAACTCATGTTCATGGAGAAATACAAGATAATCATCTGACAATGCATTTCTCCTTTCTCTAGTGGATCTCCTTAATGGCATAGGTTCTTGAGGTGGTACAGCTTGTTCATCAGGAATGATTACCTCACTTTGAATGGGAGGTTGTTCGATATTTTCCTCTTGAGGTTCTGTATTTCCTTCTTGAGCAATGACAGGTATTAAAACCTGTACATTGTCACAAGGAATATTAGGAATCGTACCTGATTCCTCCTCAAAAGAAATATCCCTTACTTGATCATCTCTTGGTGTCATGCAAAATATCAATATCATTGCTGGCAAGCAAGATGTCATCCACATACAAAACCAGGAAAATATGTTTGCTCCCACAGAACTTATGGTATACACATTCATCAACCAAATTCATCTTAAAACCATAAGAGCTGATTACTTGATGAAACTTGAAATACCATTGTCGAGATGCTTGCTTAAGCCCATAGATGGATTTCTTAAGTTTGCAAATTTGCCTATATCCTTTTATGGAGATGCGCTCCTTACCGCTACATATGTTCTAAATCGTGTCCCCTCCAAGTCTGTCACTACCACCCCTTACGAAATGTGGACAGGTCGGAAACCAGATCTGAGCTACTTAAGGCCGTGGGGGTGTGCATCTTACGTCCATACTACCTCGAGTACATACGGTAAATTAGGACCGAGAGGTAAAAAGAGTATTTTTATAAGATACTCTGAAGTATCAAAAGGATACGTGTTCGTGGGCGAACTAGAAAATGGACAAGTGACAGAATTTGAATCACGAGATGTCACATTCTTGGAAAAAGATTTTCCAAAAATTGGGAGAGGTGAGTCATGATCTTGCCTTATATGAAGTTATTGAGCCAGAATCATCTGGATCACTCCATCCGAGTGGGAGAATTGTGGAGGAAGACAATCAAGATTTTTCATCTCCAATTGATCCGGAAGTTCATGATCCAAATGATCAACATCTTAGTGGGAGTACTATTCCGATCTCCAGTGGGAGTATGGATTTTCCTTCCAGTGAGAGTACGATTCCGGTTATGATGAATACATGAGAGATGTTTATCAAAATCGGGAAAATTGTAGAACTAAAAGACCTAGCATTCCACGCCGACGATTTGAGATTGAAGGTGCTGCAAATGCTTTCTTGGTATCATTAAGAAAACATGGTAGTCCAAGTGAGATTCTTTTAGCTATCCTACAAGATGAAGATGAACCTAAGAAAATTTCTGACGCTCTATCATCTCCCGAAAAGAATGAATGGGGTAAAGCAATGGAGGAAGAGATGACTTCCATGAGGAAAAACCAAGTATGGGAACTGGCTGACCTACCTAAAGGACGTAGGGCAATTGGGAATAAATGGATTCTCAAAATTAAGCGTAAAGCAAACGGAAGTATCGAAAGGTACAAAGCTCGCTTAGTTGCCCAAGGATTTAGACAACAGGAAGGAGTTGACTATGAGGAGACCTTTGCTCCTGTTGTTAGATTCACGTCCATTAGGATTATTCTGGCTATGGTGGCAAATTTGAACCTTGAGTTACATCAAATGGATGTTAAAACTGCATTTCTCAATGGAGAATTGGATGAAGAGATCTATATGGTCCATCCAGAGGGCTACATCCAAAAAGGCAGCGAACATATGGTTTGCAAATTGAAAAGATCAATTTATGGCCTTAAGCAGTCTTCTAGACAATGGTATATTCGTTTTCATAATACGATTATGTCGTATGACTTTAAAATGATAGACGAAGATCATTGTGTCTATATTAAGTACTCAGGTAAGAAGTTTGTCATAATTACGTTATATGTTGATGACATTCTAATAGCTGGAAATGACATGGATATCTAATCGAGCTCAAAGCTTGGTTCTCGTCCAACTTTGAAATGAAAGATATGGGAGAAGCTGATTACATACTCGGGGTTAAGATCACGAGGAATCGTTCGAAGAGGCTATTATCTCTTTCACAAGAGACCTATATCCACAAAGTAGTAGAACGATTCAATTGTAATGATAGTAATCCCAAATATGTCCCAATTGTTAAAGGTCACCATCTCAGTAAAGACATGTGTCCTAAAACAGCTCAGCAGGAGAGGGATATGATGAAAATCCCTTATGCCAATGCGGTTGGTTGTCTCATGTATGCAATGTTGTGTACAAGACCAGATATTTGCTATGCTGTTGGGATAGCGAGCAGATACCAGTCTAATCCAGGTATTGCACATTGGAAAGCAGTCAAGGGAATTATGAAATACTTGAATACAACTGCAGAATACTCACTGTGTTATCAAGGTCAAGACCTGACATTGAGAGGTTACACCGATGCTGATTGGGGTGGTGATGTGGACGAGAAGAAATCCACATCAGGATATGTCTTCTTGCTTGGCGGAGGTGCTATTTCATGGAGTAGCAAGAAACAGACATGTGTATCCCTGTCAACTATGGAAGCTGAATATGTAGCTTCTGCAGCTGCTGTGCAAGAGGCAGTATGGTTGAAGAGATTCTTGAGCCATTTATTCCTAACCTACTCAAAAGAACCAGTGAGTTTATTTTGCGATAATCAAGCGTCGATAGCTTTTGCTAAAGATCCTAGGTATCATAGCAGAGCAAAGCATATCGATATCAAATTTCATTTTGTTAGGGATATGGTTGCGTGTAAGGAGGTGAGCATAAAACACATATCTACACAAGATATGGTCGCAGACCCAATGACCAAGGGTGTTGTTAGAGATGTGTTTGAGAAACATGTCAAATCCCTGGGTTTGCGAAAGTTTTAGTATTTTGTGCTCATATTATAAAGAATTTGTTGTTCAATATAATGTTGTTTTCAGCAATACGTATTATGTGAATGTTATGTAGGGTAACATTTACTAATGCATGTCGGACAGAGAAGTATCCCACTCACACGGGTGTTTACCTCAGTGGGAGTCATGAGTTGATTCTTGATTGAGATGAGGCATGTTTTAGAACATTCTTTAATATCGAGTGCATGTTCTAAAACAAGAATGATGTCTTGCTTAACTACAAGAGCAGTCTTGTTAAAACGCAAGATTATGTGTAAGCAATAGGTGCTACATTTAAAAAAGTTCTCGGAACTTATGGGATTATATGGGATCCAATGGTAAGATGTAAGTGGAACTTACCATAATTCTGTCTTGAAAGCCTAGAGTAGTCTTTGTGTAGACTAAAGCTGTTGTTTGTAAACATCGAGGCTGATGCTCTAGTATGGTGTAATTTGCGAAAGATATGTGCTCCTTTAACAGGAAAGAACACCATAGCACATGAATTGTGTCATGTGTGCTCATCGACCAATGGATGGGAAATCAAATTTATTATTTAGTGATTTCAGTTTCCCTGGTGTGAGACCAACTCCGAAAACTATGGTTTCCGGAACTCTACCCTTAAGATCCTAAATATATTTTGGAAATATGATTCAGTGCTGCTAGCTTGGAAAGTCTTTAAAGGGTCATGAATCCGTTACGATCCTGTGGATACTGCACTACAACAAGTAAGTGTATTTATGATTTAACGAATTCGTTCGTGAATTTATTTAACGTTAAGTTTGTTATGGGCAAAACGGTAATTTACCAAATATGGGTTTTTCCCTATATAAGGAGGGTCTTGGTCCCCGGGTTAGATAACACCGACACACTACGCTTCCCATTGAGTTTAGGTGAGAGAAAGCTTAAGGAATTCTCTCAAGTTTTGTCGTAACCTGGAAGGCCAACCCGTCTTCCTGGATCAGAGCTGCACTATGGATTCAGGACTTGAAAGTGATCAAGTAAGTATTCGGGCTTTAATGTATCTAGTAGGGTGCGGACCTTTAATGTGTAGAGACATTAAGTTAATTGCTTGTTTTGTTATGGGCAAAATGGTAATTTACCAAATATGGGTTTTTCCCTATATAAGGAGGGTCTTGGTCCCCGGGTTAGATAACACCGACACACTACGCTTCCCATTGAGTTTAGGTGAGAGAAAGCTTAAGGAATTCTCTCAAGGTTCGTCGTAACCTGGAAGGCCAACCCGTCTTCCTGGATCAGAGCAACCTCCCATTCAAAGTGAGGTAATCATTCCTGATGAACAAGCTCTACCACCTCAAGAACCTATGCCATTAAGGAGATCCACTAGAGAAAGGAGAAATGCATTGTCAGATGATTATCTTGTATTTCTCCATGAACATGAGTTTGACATTGGCATAAAGGAAGATGATCCAATCAACTTCGAAAAGGCCATGAAAAGTTCTGAATCTCTAGAGTGGATAAATGCCATGAATGAAGAGATGAAATCCATGAAGGACAATGACGTTTGGGATCTTGTCTCATTGCCTGAAGGAACGAAACCTATTGGTTGTAAATGGATATTTAAAACCAAGCGGGATTCGAAGGGTAATGTAGAAAGATATAAGGCTCGTCTTGTTGCTAAGGGTTTTACACAGAAAGAAGGCATTGACTATAAAGAGACTTTCTCTCCAGTTTCTTCGAAAGACTCTCTTAGGGTTATAATGGCATTAGTGGCACATTTTGATCTTGAGTTGCATCAGATGGATGTTAAGACAGCTTTTCTTAATGGCGACATTGAGGAAACTATCTATATGGTGCAGCCAGAAAACTTTGTTTCCGGAGATCCAAAGTCTATGGTTTGCAAACTTAAGAAATCCATCTATGGGCTTAAGCAAGCATCTCTACAATGGTATTTCAAGTTTCATCAAGTAATCAGCTCTTATGGTTTTAAGATGAATTTGGTTGATGAATGTATATACCATAAGTTCTGTGGGAGCAAACATATTTTCCTAGTTTTGTATGTGGATGACGTCTTGCTTGCCAGCAATGATATTGATATTTTGCATGACACCAAGAGATTTCTAGCTAAGAATTTTGAGATGAAAGATCTTGGTGATGCTTCTTTTGTTTTAGAAATCCAGATATACCGAGATCGTTCTCGATGTATTCTTGGATTATCACAAAAGGCCTATATTGAAAAGGTTCTTAAGAGATATGGCATGCAAGATTGCAGACCGGGTGATACCCCTGTGGCTAAGGGAGACAAGTTTAGTCTCGAACAGTGTCCTAAGAATGCTTTAGAGAAAGAAGAAATGCATCAATTTCCATATGCTTCAGCAGTTGGAAGTCTGATGTATGCTCAAGTTTGTACGCGTCCTGACATTGCGTTCATTACAGAAATGTTGGGTAGATATTTGAGTAATCCAGGTTTAGATCATTGGAAAGCAGTCAAAAGAGTCATGAGGTACTTACAGAGAACAAAAGGGTACATGCTCACATATAGGAAGTCAGATCAACTTGAGATCGTTGGATACTCTGACTCAGATTATGCTGGATGCCAAGATAGCATAAAATCCACATCCGGTTATGTCTTTCTGCTTGCTGGAGGAGTAGTCTCCTAGAAGAGTGCTAAACAGTCAATTACAGCATCTTCTACCATGGCAGCAGAATTCATAGCATGTAATGAGGCATCTAGTCAAGGAATGTGGCTGCGAAACTTTGTCACCGGACTGCGAATAGTGGGAGGCATTGAAAAACCTCTCAAACTATTTTGTGACAACAAGTCTGCAGTCATGTATTCTAATAACAATAGAAGCTCTATAAAGTCAAAGCATATAGACATCAAGTTTCTAGTTGTTAAAGAAAGAATACAGGATGGTCAGTTATCTATAGAACATATTGGGACAAACTCGATGATAGCGGATCCGCTTACAAAGGGATTGACACCCAAGGTGTTTCATGAGCATACAGCTCGTATGGGTGTCATATTCATTGAGGATATTTAGTTTCAGTGGGAGTTTGTCATTTGGATGTTCTGATGGATATGTTTTGGTTATTTCAGTTTATGGATATTATGAGGTTATTTTCTGCAGAAATACATTTTGAAGTTTTTATCCATACTCTGATTTTGTTTGGTTGATCTCACTAAAGTTTTAAGGTTGGACTAGTTGGAAATAGACATGTTTAGATCACATTACATGAAATTTCCATGCTACACATCCACATCATAATCTATGTCATTCAATTATATCGCATTGTGACCATTGTTGGGTCGAGTTACGAAAATAAATGTAACAAAGGCTTCTTTGATCTTATGTTGATATGATTGATGGACGAGATTGGTTATAGATGCATTTCAGTAATGACAGCAATATGAGCTCAATAAGGTATCTGTTATATGATTATAAGGTTGCACATATAGCCCAAGTGGGAGATTGTTGGATCCTTAATCCAACATTGGGCTTATATGTAAAATAATCATATAATGGGTTGTCATATTCGGCTGAGCCCACTTGAAAGTGATCAAGTAAGTATTCGGGCTTTAATGTATCTAGTAGGGTGCGGACCTTTAATGTGTAGAGACATTAAGTTAATTGCTTGTTTTGTTATGGGCAAAACGGTAATTTACCAAATATGAGTTTTTCCCTATATAAGGAGGGTCTTGGTCCCCGGGTTAGATAACATCGACACACTACGCTTCCCATTGAGTTTAGGTGAGAGAAAGCTTAAGGAATTCTCTCAAGGTTTGTCGTAACCTGGAAGGCCAACCCGTCTTCCTGGATCAGAGCTGCACTATGGATTCAGATATGTTCCGCATTCAGTTTTGTCTTGATAATTTACATGAGATCTTGGGATATGGATTATAAGGTTGATTGATCCAACAATAATATCATAACTAGGTGAGGTTCTCCCTATTCATTAACACCAAAAAATTTATTTAGTGTCCATGAATAGATAGATATGCAGTCATTTACATTCACTGTTTGGTTAATGACTCAACAAAAAATGTTTGATGTTTTCATATATAATTCCACCTTTGTTGTTATATTAATATTCATATACCAACAAAAAATTGTTCAATTGGTAATTGCTTACTTAAGATTTCGATTTCCAATTTTGAGAATGACATAGTACTGGCGAAAAGTTGCCATATAATAAGTGCTAAGTTATGATAATTGTTATATAGTCATTATTCATGAATATGATAATAGATATTATTAGAAAATGGTAAATAACATAAAAGTGACTTTTTAGATGCAATTATTGACTGCCCAACTTTTTACCTATATTATAGTGCATGATTTTGATTTTAGGGATCGTTTGGAATCAATTTTTTAGTATACAATTAAATATTCTATTTTTGTAGCAAAAAAAATTAATTTCATATTCGGAACTAAAAGTAAATTTTTTTGTAATTGACGTGCTTTAGTTAAATTAAGAAAAATTTATAATAACATACACATATTCTGGATATTTCGTAATGTTTAATATCAACAAATCTTACCATACTGTAAAAAAATCAAATTCTTCATATTTGAGAAATATAATATTAATTTTTTCACAAAATTGGTCCTTTTTGTCTCGAAACAAAATTAATTCTTCATGCACTATTCTACATAAACCCAGAAAATGAAAGATATTCAAAATAAATATTTTTTTACGAATCAACAAATTCAAGTTATAACTGATGAGATTTTGAAAGATGAGAATCTCTTATTACGATAATTATTTAACAAAAACTCAAACTCAATTTTTTAGTTAACATAAAATAAGTTATCAATTATTCAAAAAAAGGAACGTTAGTAAAAGGAAAACCTAAGTTCAAGAAAAAAGTAATTATAGTATTTTAATATTTAAAAAAAAGGTGTTAAATGAAATCCGCTCGGCCGAACGGATTGGTTAGTTTTTTTATTTTTATTTATCTAACTATCTAGTTATTTTCACTTGGCATAATATTATTCGTAAAAATAGATTTATTCGGATAATATTTTTGTGGTTAACTTATCTTTAGCTAATTTAGTATTCTAATTTTTACTTTTGTAATTTTATGACTTAATCACAATATTTAATCGTGTTATTGAAAATATAATTATTTTCGTAATATATAATTTTAATCTAAACAAATCAGAGTAGATAATATGTGGATGAGAGAGAAATTAATTATTTATTTTGTGAACTGAGTTGATGATATGGGTAGAAAATATGTAAAAAAATATGTAAGTGGATTGGATTAGATAGGAATTAGGTATGAAAAATAGAGAAATTAATAATGCGCTGCCCTTCCATCCAATTCAGCCGCCAAAAGGGAAAAATACAGAAAAATTAAACCAGAAACGAAGCTCGCAGCTCCACCACCAATGGCGGCCAACGGAGCGAAACCCTCAATTCTCCCAACTGAGCAATGTCCAAACCCTCAATAACAGAGGTAAAAAGAAGGAAAAAATTGATATAAAGTTCCGTTTTTTTCTGCTTCTGGGTACCTTCCGTTCCTGCGTCTTCATGCCAGAATCTGTAGCTACACTCCGTATCTAGTCGATTTAGCCATGACCCATTTGAGCAAACTACCCTTCCTCAAATGGGTCTCTTCAAAGTTGGCTACTTGCCAACGGAATCCCTCGCTTCCAAGAGGGTCCTCCTTATTGGAAGCTTTTATTTGTAACCCTAGGTTCTATGGGAGTACAACGGTTGGCCAAGTTGAAGGCTTTGGAGGTTTTAATAAATCTAAGAGTAAGATGTCTGATGCTGCTAGGAGACAGGCTCAGGCTGCATTGTTAGATTACCTGCACGTAACTCGGAGCTTGAGGTTTTCGGATGCCGAGAATATGAGCAAAAACGCGCCGCATTTTCTCGGCAAGTTGCTGGAGAAGGTTGACATTGAGGAGGAAGGAGTGGGGAAATCGGTTACCCGCTTCCTCCGTTATCACCCCATTAATGAGTTCGAGCCTTTCTTTGAGAGTTTGGGCGTGGAACCGCTGGAGATTACGCGTATTCTGCCGCGGGATTTGATGTTCTTGAACGATGATGAACGTATGCTGGAAAATTATTATGTGTTTTGTGATAATGGGATTCCGAGGAACAAGATTGGGAAGATTTATGAGAAGGCAGGGGATGTTTTTCGTTTTGACCGCGGTGTCTTGGGTTCTAAACTTCAAGCTTGCAGAGAATTGGGGATTAGTTGGTCTTTTATTCCTCAGTTGATTGCCTGTAGCCCCTATCTTTTGACGGAGCGTGTTTATGGAGACTTCGTCAAGGTATTGGAGATACTGAAGAAGCTTGGAATCGAAATTGTTTGGCTTGAGGAGCAGTTGGCAGGGTATGATTTTTATAACTGGGTTCAAATGCTTGATCTTCTTAACTTGTTTATGAAACATGGCTATACTGATGAACAATTGGGTCGGCTGATACAGCAACATCCAGCGATTCTGTGTCAGCATAATATCACATTGTTGTTGATAGGGCTATTGCTCAAATTTGGATTGAGTATGAGTCAAATATGTTCCATGTTTCTACAATTCCCCAAAATGCAGGTTGGAGAATTTATTCGCAACTTAAGGATATGTTTCCTGCTGTTCAATGAAATTCACATGGAGGTGGGCTCAATTGGGATACTTTTCCAGTCTCACGCATTGTTGCTTGGTTCTATTAAATCAAAGAAAGCCAATAGCCTGTTAAGTAGCCTAAATGTGGGCAAGAAGAGGCTTTGTCAAGTCATACTGGGAAACCCACAAATAATGAAGAAATGGGTGTGGGGTGCAAAAGTTGAACAATTGCCTGATCCGGGAGAGGAAGGCCGATCAAGAATGCAGAAGATTAAGTTCTTGTTGGATATCGGATTTGAAGAAAGCTCCCCAGAAATGAAGAAGGCACACAAGTGGTGTCGAGGTAAAGGAACTGACCTTCAAGAAAGATATGATTGTCTTGTGAAAGCTGGTCTGAGTCCAAAAGATGTAACCGAAATGTTCAAGGTTTCCCCTCAAATTCTTAATCAGAAGAAGGATGTTCTGGAAGAAAAGGTTAATGTTCTGGTCCATGATTTGGGACATCCTTTATCAGTGTTAACTGATTTTCCTTCTTACCTTTGCTATACACCAGAGAGGGCAAGTCTTAGAATATCAATGTATAATTGGCTCACAAGTAAGGGAGCGGTTGATCCAACACTCTCATTGAGCACTGTGGTCGCGTGCTCTGAGCAAATGTTTGTAAAGAGATATGTCCAACAGTATCCTGGTAGTCAGGAAGTTTGGGAGGATTTGAAGAGAAGATTCTACCCCAATTAAAACAAATCTCATCCATAAACTTCAATGTTCCTCCGATCTGCCCCTTAGGTCGAGAAAGTCTTGCGTATAACTTTGATACCTGTAAAAAGTATCACATGCACTGAGGAACGTATAACTTCCGGTCAACTTAGCTAGATCGGAGACCAGGTATTATTCACTCCTGTTTCCTTCTGATAAATTTTAATGCCAAAAGATTTGCTCGAGAAGTTGCAGCTGGTAAGCACTCCTGCCAATGGTTTCTTAAATCACCAGAAACCTGCTTGCCGCAAGATTTTGTTGAGCTCGTTGAGTGTCCCAGTTACTAAAGAAAATGGGAAAAGCCTACTTGTTTTGGTAGAATGGGGATGCTCAATGGCCGTGTTGTTAGAAATACCACACTGCAAAATAGTCTGTCTAAGAAAGCTCACCCCGAAGAAATCATGACAGATTATCTAATCTTGTTTAAAGTGGATTATCTAACGAAAAATTCCCTGCTCCAAATCCTGTCAGAAATGAGCTAGATTGAGGTAGAACAAAGGGTTGCTTATTGCAGTGCTACCATATACGATGTTTATGCTCGAGCATGCTTTAGTTTCTTACCTGTGGCTTTCTCTTCTTCTAGGAAGAACATGAAATAGGGTTTATCAACAAAGCGCAAAAAATGTGAAGAGACTGGATATTGCTTGGTGAATGCAGTTAAATTAGAATTGCTTTAACATTTACAACTAGTGATGGACCTCAGTTGGGACCCCAACAGCTCAAGTACATAACTGTTCGAAGAGACTCTTCTGATCTTCTGATTTTCTCATCCCTCAGCTTCTTGGACAAAGCAGAAGAAGGTGAAGGGAGCTTCGTAGTCTGAGAACGAGCTTTTATATTTCCTTTTGTATGTTGCTGGAGCGACCTTAATACGTGGTTCCACCTGCACAATCCTTGATCTTTCAATGCCTCCACCACCCCGATACTGGCTGCGACTGTCCACGCCCTACTTGTTGAACTCATAACGGAAGAAGTAGAAACGTTGTTCTTGAGCTATTGATCAATTTTCTCTTGAGGGTCTGTTGCTGTGTCTTGGCTAGTACGTGGGAGGATGAAGTTCCTTTATAGGGAGTTCAATGTGTCAATGATGGATAAAGGAGTACGGACTCGGATAAAACAGGAAAGCCTTTTACCATAGGATTGGAATAGCCAATTGTTTAATTTAGTGGTATTTCTGACCTCAGCAGATCACTGAATTGGGACACAATTTGAAGGTCTGAGATAAGAGGACAGTGCATTGTATGCGAACAAATAAACAACAGTGTGATTGGGCTTCTGGATGGACATCTCCTGTTTGCTTCTTGTGAAACATGGGGCAACTTGCTATTACCGTATGCAAATGGTTTTGGTGATGGTGATGGATGGAATGGGCAGCAAGGAACTTTATCCCAAAGGTCGGATTCATATGGCGTAAAGCGAAAGAAATCGCGCACAGCGTGATAGAGATTTAGCTGCTTTGATGTTCTTGTATATCCATGGAGATTACATGTTATTGAATTTATAATCTATAAGACCAATGATCTTTATCTAACTAATTGATGATACTACCATCATGCAACCTCATCACTTGGGCAACATCTTATCAACTAAGTAGTCTAGTTTAGGACAAGACACAGAAGACATATAGATGGGGGTGGGGGACCATATTAGAACCTTGTAGTGTTGGGACCAAAACAGCCCAAATGCATGATCCTATCCACAGATTTCTCCGATTTCTTCACCTTTGTGGTACCTATCTCATGATCCATCGTCTCTGACGTCCAGGGAAAGCTAGAAGAAACCCGAGAAAGCGCTCTCGTGTTGTTCGTAACGCGTTCTTGAGCCGACCTTAAAGCATAGTTCCATCTGCAAATGCCTTGATCTTTCATGGCCTCCACTGCACCAATACTGGCTGCCACAATCCAACCCATCTGATTGATTTCAGCCCTTTCTCGTCGGGATTCAACACAGATCAAATGCTATTAGTACATGGAACTTCATGTGCATTATATAGACAAGTTGGTTGATTGGTACTCCTAAATGATGTTAAAATACTGCCATAGGTCTTATCACCAATTGTTTAGGAAATCTCCCCCAACCTCTGGACTATTGTGTACAAGAAATGGAAGCTGCCTAATTGATCTAACCTTTTTTGTTTCTACTTCCAGATTCCTTAAAAGGGTTAAGAAGAGGAATGCTAGCCATCAGTTCTGGTGGCTGCAACTGTTGTTGCTTCACCAGATAGCCTAGCAGCCCGCCATTAGGTCGTCGAAGAAGGAACGCTATCGTCGTCTAAGTCGACAACATCGGAAGTACGATATCCAAACAAATCATGAACATTCAATTATGAAGAGCTGTACAAATAAATAAAATAGCCAGAGTTCAATCTCAGAGTACTTGCACACAACTAAATCCAAGCAAAACTTAGTGGAACCGCCATCAGCATCTTAATCACAGTGGGGCTTGCTTTGGAGGGAGAAGAAATTGGGGAGTCCTGTACAAAAGAATATGGCAAGGTGATGTGCTTTTTCAGTGCCTAAGCGAGTCGAGCTAAATCGAACTCTTCCGGTAATTTGAAAGTGTCTGCAGCTCCAAACTTTCTTCGTTCTTCCTTGTCCTCTTCACTATCATCTTCACTACTATCAGCACCCTCACCATGGCTGCTGATCGGTATGGCAGGATCATGCATGCTCTTGGATTGGCATGGTGGGTTAGCGAGCATGGTCACCTGCCCGTGGCTTGAAATTTCTATAGTAACTGTATCGTCATTGACAGGCAAAGGCTGTTTCCATGGCTCCCCATCAATTCTCATGAAGGTATGATCTGCTGCACCCTTACGGAACTCGAAGCGAATTCTGCTGGCCTAGGAACAGACAAAGAAAGTGAATTCAGGAGTGAGAGGGAATGTGAAATTCTTGTAAATAGGAGAGGGAACAGCTTGGTTTCAAGTAAAAGCTGAAATTTCTACCTGTGCAAGGCGAGTACCATGCCCCTTAGGAGAAAGTAGAGCAAGTCCATGCCAGGCATTTCTGAAACCAACCACCTCGAGAAGAGCATCGTCTACGTATGGAGGAGTCAAGTCCCTCTGCACAGGCATAATTCGTTTAGTGCATTGAGCAACAAAAGCATGGTGCTCGTGCACATCAAGTTTGTAATGCATGCATGTGCAAGTAGCAAGTAATTCATGGACAGAACTTACGTCAATCGCTTTCTTGCCAGTGGGATTACCCCAGGGATTGAGTCCACCAGAAAAACTTGGCAAGTTGAGGCAAGCTATGGATCTGATTCTGAATTACAGAAAAAAGGTAAAAAGAATCAGCAGAGTGCAATAGTAACTGAAAGTATTTCTTTGCATTAGTACCCAGGAGCATAACAAGAGCTCCATCCTAAATGGTTAATTGTCTGCACTGAGCTATATCGTCACATTTTTAAGCGAGCAAGACGAGAGAAAGCTCGAGATGACAAAGCAGATATAGAAGAGAGAAAACATCACATACTTTGGTGGAATGAAAAGGTCCTCCCAGTGACCATGCTTCTTTATGACTTTGACCTTCGCCAGCTCCGCTATGTTGCTGCACTAAGACAAGTCACTCATAAGCGCAGTAGACTCAAGTAATCCATTGGCAGAAAAGGTCTCAAGCTTTCAGCAGACTGAAGATTTGCAAGCGTTATATACAGCTCGACTAACACAAGTACAAATTTTATAACATCAACCAAGTACTCACCAAGGCACGTCAGAGTGTGATGGAAAAAACCACCTACATGCAAGCTTCAAGTAATTACTCTGCAAATTGTAAGAATTCGTATTCAGTTGCAAAACCTTAAACACTAGTGTTTGGGGATATGATCAAGAGAGGGTTTCAACACAAGATTTTAAAAGAAAATATGAACAGAAACTTAAAGAGAAGAATATTTGTTGAGATCTATTTAAAAGTGAAGAAACACTATTCCTATAACAAGAAGATTGAGGAGGGTAAAATGTAGAACTTATAAGAAAAGGCCAGAAAGGTAAAGATGGATTAAGCAAAATATATACTGAGGAGATGTCCTGATCATATCTGTACCTGATTCATCATTTGGTTCTTGAATTTTTCTGGATGTAACTTTCTCTCCGAGTGGAAGGAATATGATACTTGAGCATCCATCCCTAAATATGAAGCGTTCGAGGAATTAATACAAGAGTGTTCATGAATTCCATAGCAGCTATTCATCTGTACGAAAATTCCACCAGGGCCTAAGGCCGTCCACGGATGAAATTTCCTCTGGATTTAGTCGCTTGTGAAGGTAAGGAATATCTCAAGGCCAATGATAAAATAGCAAATAGAGATTAACAGGTCAAAATTTTAGTTTTCTAGAAACGAAAACGGTTTGAAATCAGAAGTTGGATGAGTGATTTTTAAGGAATTCCGAAGTGGAAGCATTTGGAAACAGATGCTAGCAATGAGTAGCCCCTGATTTTAATCTCTTCTCTCAGCCCGCGGACAAGCCTTTAGTCCAAACAGATGCTTTGACAAGTATGTTGGCAAGTAAAAGTTATTAGACTTAAAGATCAATAAAGGAAGTTTAGAGCTCTAACCCATGCTGAAGTAGTTCCAAAATCCTCCTCGAAAAGTGTGGTAACCCTCCTGCAAAAGGATCAAAATGAAATTTTCGGATAAGAAATTTGGCGACACTCCTGAGGCGGTATTTTGAATTGGTCTATGTGGCTTTTAAGGTTGACATATAACAATATCAATGGTTCTCTCAAATATGCCATGAATATGGAGCCTCTAAGTAATGACACGGCTCTTATAACGGGACGCACCATATTTAGTGCATCAGACTGAGAGACACGCTGGAAAGCGTGCAAAGAGTGAGGTAGTTCAAGAGAGGGAGGAGCGGCAACTGGCTCACAAGAGCCTTCTTCTGGAGATTTCATTCTCATAATAATATGCCAGCTGAGGAAAGAACAGAGCTATTGTAATCAGCATTTGAAGATAAGAGAACACCTGAGTAGAACAGACCAGCAAAAAGCAGACCACCAGAAGAGAAACGACAAGAATTCAGATAAATTACAAAAAGCAAGAGAGTCTAAACCATCAACAGACTAATGAGAATCTATTTTCAAATGCCGTGGGGACTCTACGGAGTTCAAAATCACGTGAAACACAGCTTCTCTACACACGAAGATAGAATATAAGGAGAAGAGTTAACTGGAAATTAGGCATCTCTGATAGTTTAGACACTTTACAGGCCTCCCTAAACTTTTCATTCATACAATTGGCTCTTCAATCATTAACTCCTCAGATAAATAGGCAAGTCTACAGAATAATAGAGAAGACGAGATAAGCTAGTCTTCAAATTAACCAACAATGTTATTCAGTATTATCTCAAGTTAACAGCCAGATGTATTCTCAAGCGAAACAAAAAACATGACAGCTCCTTACCTATCAATTTTCATTTCCTTGGCAGTTTTCACTCGCTCGAGAAATGGCTCCACAGATGCACGATCTGTGCCAGGATTTTTCTTTCCCTGTCACAGAATAAACAAACATACATAAACATGTCATACAGCAGCAGCGCAATAGCCCTTCGAATTTACTGAAACAGAATATGCAACGAACGGAACAATTAGCTTATTATTTGAAAGTATATAGGAGTATGTAGTTCATGCCATTTGTAAGTTCTGCACGGCTTTAAAAGGAAAATAATGCAAGTTTTACACATCCGAGACGAGGCAACTATCATATAGACCACCTTGCATCTACACTTAATGACAGACTGCCAACAGTTTAACCAGAAGCGAGCATCAGGGCAACGGGAAGCAATAAAACCGTCATCCTATTTATATGAAGAAGTCTTACCCAGCCGAATGAAAAATGTATATTGTTTCCAGTTCCCAATGGCACTGTGGCGACGGGAGGAGGTTTAGGTAATTTGAGATCGCTAATAACACTGAGCAACCAACCAGCAGTACCGTCTCCGCCTGCAACCTAAATTTCACGTGGAAAAAGACGGATTCAAAAACCAGAAAACACAAACTCCTTTCAGCCCACCTCACTCTAACGACAAAAAGGATCGCAGAGCGTTGATACTCACGACAATTCTTAGCCGATCCTCAACTTCATCAGCAAATTGGTGGCCTTTGCTCTTGAGGGCTCGCAAGTTTGTGTAAACTTGATGGAGAACCTTGTCAGGTGCCTTTTCTCCCAGATCAACAACCTGATAATTTCACATCCAATCCAACATCAGGAAACAACTTCAATCACCAAGAGCTGCAAGTAACAACACGAGTAATGAGTAATCTAAGCGCACCTGACTCGGGTTAAGAAGCGCCCGAAACGTAACGAGAAGCTCCCCTCCCAACTGGCCCCCGCTCTTGGAGTTGACAAAAACCATCACAGGACAACAAGGCACGACAGGAGCATCCTCCACCTTCAAACCCGGCACAAGAACATAATCCGGGATGTAGTAGTCCTTCAAGACCCCATCCGATCTCACAGCTCCCATTCTCGCTTCACCACTGCAAAAATTAAAAATAAAATCAATAATCTAGGACCCCAAAAGCTCCAAAAAACCGAATCCAATGCAGGAAATCTCCAAAACACCACCTTCTACACAGAAAACCTCGGACAGTCTCCTTAACAGAAGTAAAAGAACAAGACCGGTCTCGACGACCCATTACCCCGTCAGCTCAAACAGACAGAAAAACTCAAGCTTTCCCTAAAATTGGACCCAAAACAAAGAAAAAGAAAGAGACTTTCTTCAACAAGCAAAAAGATACTTAACCTGGTACCAGAGCAAAATGCAGACTCAACGAACAACTGGTGAAGAAGCAAAGCAAAGGGAGGGAAAAACCCACAAAGAAAGTTGAAAACTTTCAAGGAAAAGTCTCAATCTTTACCCTTCTCCCTCTCTATCTATCTCTATCTCTCTCTCTCTCTCTCTCTCTCTCTATAGGAGTTAAAGCAATTATCTTCTTTTCATCTTCCACGTGAGGTTTTATAATTATTTTAAATTGAAGAAATGGGCGTTCGTTGCATGGCTCGGTGGCTTCGTGGAAGGATCGTCAAAATGGGAAGCGAGGGAGACGACGACGAAGACGCGTTGGATGGCGAAATGTCAGATTCTGGGTTCTTTCCCAGTGTATATACATAAATTATTTTCACCTAACCAGATCCCAAACTCTCTTCTGCTTTGTACAATTGTAAAGTCTTTTGATTAAATTTTTTATTAAAAGACTTTGGTAATTCTTACACGAAACATCAGCGACGAATTAAACAACAAATCAGCCACGTAGTTTACGTAGGATGTCAAACGACATCGTTTTGGGGGATATGTAGCAGACGTGGATGGCCAACTAGCCAGGCAGCTACACGAGACTAAGGCATATCCGAGAAAAAAAAAACCACATGGGTTAAAAATAAAATTTTAAACCACACGACCTAAATTTGAAAAATGTAAAACTATAAGATATTAAATTAGATTTTTTCCAAATTCTTTTCACCTAACCAGATCCCAAACTCTCGTCTCTTTTGTACAATTGTAAAGTCTTTTAATTAAATTTCTTACCGCTTAAATAATTCTATATGTTTTCTTGGGTTCGCTGTCTGTTGATATTTCTGTTTTTTTAATACTTCTTTTGGTAGTTATTTCTTTTCCTGCGCGGTTTGTTATACCCGCCAAAACCAGGCAGTCCAACGGTTTCCAAGGCGCGGCAGTTGGACTGATTGGTGGCAACTGCTTACTTTTGAGGTGAAAATTAAGTAAAATTGATTAATTTAATTTTGATTCAAGTGTACTGTATATACAAAATTAGCTACAAGATTCTCCATGATGAGAAATTTGTGTGCCAATTTGGAAAAACTCTGTTAAAAAACAAAACTACGTTATTTCCTATTTATTGTTAAATAATTTGTGTGCCAATACAACGACTTCTTCCATTTAATTTTTCAGGTGAATTTAAACAGAGCAAGGCGTGATCAGATCGAGTGGTCTATTGACTTGGATAGTAGATACTCCTCCAATTCATTATGCAGCAATGTTCTTAGAAACAGGCATGTAATCTCTGTTGCACATTTGGAAGCAACAAAGGTATGGCAGGGTATTTTTCCATTCAAAGTCGAGTGCTTTCTTTGGCAAGTTTTACTAGATCGTTTACCTACGAGAGATAGGCTTATCAGGTGCCGAAGATTGAATCCATGGAACTGCCTTTATCCGCTATGCGATGACCAAGATGAATCTAATAACCATTTGTTGCTACACTGTCAATTCTCTTGGTCTATCTGGTGCTATTTTGTAGACTTGTTGAGGATTAGTTGGTGCGCATGTCCTTCTTTAAGTTGTGCCATTTCGAGTTGGATGAGATTGAGAAGAAAAGGAATGCAGGCGAAGGTTTAGTTTGCGCTCTTTGTTTCTATTATGTGGGGCACTTCATTTCTTATGAATCATGTAATTTTTAGAGCACAATGACGCAACCGAGAACTTCTCATTCATTTCGTTTTCTTAAGATTCAAAGAGTGGCTAAGGTGGGCAAATTTGACAAAAGAGCTAGGGAGACAGGAGATTAGATTGTATTTACAATCTTTGACAGATTGATTAGGATGCTTACGGAGTATGTATTTTGGGGGTTTTTGTTTGATTAGCAAGTATGTTTGCTAATTAATGGGAGGTTCGGTTTGAGCCAGCTTTTGGTTGTCTTGCATCGAACACATGGAGTGTAGAGGAAACCTCATGTATAATGTGTAATTATGTTTATTAATTAATACAAAAATTACTCATAAAAAAACATAACTGAGTAAAAAGGGCATTCCGGTCCGAATTTTGGTACATATGCAGGGACTTGGTTGTGTAGTTTTTTTCCGAATATAAATATTGACTTTGCAAACTAGGTGAATTAGATTATCGATTTTTTTTCCAATCAGAGGAACCAGATGTATTAAGAAAAAACAGATTAGGAAACATATGTGCACACGCAATTGTAATGTGGACTACATATCACCCAAAAAAAATTGTAATGTGGACTACAGTGGTTGATTCCTATTAATAGAATTTCTATATCAAAACACGGCATCAATGACTCTAAAATATCATATTAAAATTTTTATATCTAATTTAAAATTTTAAGACAATAGGTAACTGGATTTTCAACACTTATAAACTAGTCCACTACACTCACAATTAGCGATGTAAGATTATCAACAATTTCTAATTAAAATGTATTCTTTTAGGAAATATAATTAGACAATAAAATAAGGAGATCGTGAAATGTTTGGGAAACTTAATAAGTACGCAACTTAAGAAGGACACCATTTGATTTCTAATTAAACTTTATTCCCTTTGGGAATTATAATTAGACAATCTGAGAACTGAGAAGAAGAAGTATGGATCAACTTAGGAAAAATATTATAGTTTTTTTGAATATTTGATATTGAAAGTTTGAGAATTATCATACCATATAATCTGTCACTAATATCTTTTTTTATTTATAAGATTAGAAATGAAAACATATGTTTAAATAGAAAATGTATCATTTGTTCTTCTATAACCAGGATTCGAAAGTCAAATCTCCGACCCTCCTTTAACTGTTAAAGTAAGTGCTCTATTCACGACCTAGTTGTTCTTATTTGGTATCAGGTATTTTTGTTTTAGAAGTCGGCATAGGTTTTCCTATACTAAGTTGGGGTAGATCTCCCTACATTGAAAACGGCTTAATGAGAATTTCCTATACAGAGCACGACCTGATTTGGGTCTTTTCTATATTGAAGATCGGGGCTAGGTTAAGTTACTCTGTATAAAAAGGGTTCATACATAAGATCAGATCATCACCAATTCACACACACAACATCTTTACTTCTCTTATCGCGTTTACTCTTTTCGTAGCCTAGCTCGTAGCCTAGCTTAATATAGCTTTAGCCTTATTTTTCTTAGGCCGATCTTGGGACGACCACTCTGGATCCGTCTTAATTTACTTTCATTTTTGTACCCCTTTTTCCTGGAAAAAAATATTTTCTTAATTTTTAGAGTTTTGTTAAATTAAAAAGAGAAAAGTATACTTTTAGTATTTGTGGTTCCACGTTTTGATAGATATGATTGTTGTTTGTCGGAGTTGGTATACTTGATTAGGATCTTCTTCAGTCGAGGCAAGTGTTGGACACTTTCTCCGTAAGACGAGATTGCCCCGTATATTTCAGTGCGGTACGGGCTTCGGCAATCGTCCCCAAGATACAATGACTGTTTAGGGCGTTTCCAAGACCGTTGCACACGTATCTCGAAACTTTTGGGCGAACCCTTATATACCCAGAACTTTCGGACTCTTTTCTAAGTGAAGAACGGGGGAAGAGGAGAAGTCAACAATGCTAGGAAGTGCACTTGCTGCTGGGATGAGGAAATGGCAAGGAGGGTACGCTTATTTATAGGCTGGAGGAGGCAGGGAGGCAGCCACCCCGAAGGGACGCGTCCGCTCGGCCAACAGGCTGTCTGGCTGCGCTCGTGGCCCTTCGGTGGCTTCTGGACCCTTCCAGGCGCGCCAGGCTGCACTCGTGACCCTTCGGAGGCTTCTGGATCCTTCCAGGCGCTCTAGGCTGCGCTGGTGCCCTTTCGCGACAGATTTCGCAGCCCTTCGGCCTTCTGGAAGTCTCCCGGACTTTCCATCCCGTCGTGCCTCTTCGGCGGCCAACCTGAAGGCGCTCGCAGCTCCTCGTCGCTTCGGTAGCTGCGCAGCTGCCTCCGGGCCCGGGCAAAATACTTAAAGCTCCTCCAGCTCCTCGCGACGATGCGCACGTGCGAAGTGCCAAGTGCGCCACAAAGCGCCCATTGTGACCTGTGTCTAATGCGCCATGCGCCATGCGCACGTGCACGTGCGCGTGCTCGGACGGTGCTTCGCACCGTCCTCGCAGGCAGCTAGCGGTGGGTCAGCCTTTTGGGTAGCCAATCAAGTTGAGAGGCAAGGAGGGGAATTCCTTATAAATAAGGAAATCCTCCTTGCTCTAATCAATGTGGTATTGCCCCATTCATTTCCCTTTTGGGCCTCCACTTTGGGTCTTTCCACTTTGGGCCAAATGCATTCAAAAATGCATTCAAAACCCAACAATCCCCCACATGAATGATAATTAATGCATGCAGACTCTAATCGAAAGTTCTGATGTGTTATTATTGCATCGAGACAGGTAGCTTGCGGCTTTGAACCTTCTCTAGTAATATGTTATCGGATTTACTCGCTGCTCGGTGAACGTGATGTCTTGAACCGTCAGCTTTTGGTGTAAACCAAGACAATAACATTTACACAATAATAACCCTAGTATATTTAGGTTCTCACGTTGTGTCCGTTTCGGCCATGGACCGTATCTTGGATTCATAAGTGTTTTTCCCATTTGAAGCGGCCTCACTTCACACTTACATAGGTGATCTCCTATCGGAGTATCCTGCCATACTCCACCTTAATCAAGGTAAAGGAATCATTAAAAGCGTAATGCTTAACCTTACCACACCGCTGCAGGCTAACACCTGGGCAGCTTCTGAGAATGAGATAGGTTCCAGGTGATTTACTGAACCCTCCATAACTTAGTTGTCTCATTAAACCAAGTTTGTGGGATCTTTACTCATCATGGTTGAGTTACCGCTATGGACGTTCTTTATTGTGTGGATTTTAATCCCATTCCCCTTACTGCGTTGTACATTTGATCTCTATTGATTCCTTTCGTAAAAGGATCAGCTAAGTTGCCCTTGGACTTTATGTAATTAATGGTGATCACCCCACTAGAGATCAACTGTCTAACGGTATTGTGTCTCCGACGGATATGTCGAGACTTTCCGTTGTACAATGTACTTTGTGCTCTCCCGATTGCTGACATGCTATCACAATGTATCAATACGGGAGGCACCGGTTTACTCCAGCACGGAATATCCTCTAGGAAATTTCTGAGCCATTCAGCTTCTTCCCCAGCTTTGTCTAGTGCTATAAACTCCGACTCCATGGTGGATCGAGCTATGCACGTTTGTTTAGAGGACTTCCAAGACACAGCTCCTCCTCCTATGGTGAATACGTATCCACTCGTAGATTTGGAGTCCTTAGTGTCTGATATCCAGTTTGCGTCACTGTATCCTTCTAATACAGCTGGATATTTAGCATAATGTATGCCATGGCTTATGGTATGTTTTAAATACTGTAAAACCCTTTCCAGAGCTAGCCAGTGATCCTTCCCTGGATTACTTGTGAATCTACTAAGTTTACTAACTGAGTACGCAATATCGGGACGAGTGCAGTTTGTTAAATACATCAAGCTCCCGATAATTTGCGCATACTTCAGTTGAGATACTGGATCCCCTCGATTCTTGGCTAAGTGTAGATTCAAATCTACTGGAGTCTTAACCGGAGGTTTGTCAAAAGCTTCAAACTTCTTGAGCACGCTTTCCACGTAGTGGGATTGTGTCAAGATAATTTCGTCAGCTTTCCTAGAAATTTTTATTCCTAGTATGACGTCTGCCAGACCCATATCTTTCATGTCAAAGTGGTTCTTTAACATGTTCTTAGTTTTCACAATAACCTCTTTATTACTTCCCATAATTAGTAAGTCATCTACATAGAGACATACAATTACGTAAGCTTCAGGTGTGCCCTTAATGTAAACACATTTATCACACTCATTGATCTTAAATCCATTTGACAACATTGTTCTGTCAAATTTCTCGTGCCACTGTTTCTGCGCTTGTTTTAGCCCGTATAGTGACTTGACTAGTCGACATACTTTATGCTCTTGACCGAGAGCCACAAACCCTTCAGGTTGCTCCATGTATATCTCCTCTTCCAGTTCTCCATTTAGGAAAGTTGTTTTTACATCCATTTGGTGGATCTCGAGGTTATAGAGTGCTGCAACAGCTATGAGTACTCTAATCGATGTGATTCTTGTGACCGGTGAATACGTGTCAAAGAAATCATATCCCTCCTTCTGCTTGAACCCCTTAGCTACCAATCGAGCTTTGTACTTGTCGATTGATCCATCAGCTTTGTATTTCCTTTTTAGGATCCACCTGCATCCCAAAGGTTTGCAGCCCGGTGGGAGATCCACGATTTCCCACGTGTGGTTTTGCATAATGGATTCTATCTCACTATTGATAGCTTCCTTCCAGAGAGGAGCATCTGGACTGGACAATGCCTCTTGGATTGTCCTGGGTTCATCTTCTAACGTATAGGTTAGATAGTCCGGACCGAAAGATTTGGTTACCTTCGTCCGTTTACTACGTCTAGGTTCATCATCTTTCTGATTTGACCCTTGCGTAGTCTCGTGAGCCCTTTTCTTTGGACTTGCTTCCTTTCTTTCCTTATTAGGAAAGCTATCTTCAAAAAACTTTGCGTTCCTTGATTCTATGACCATTCCCGTGTTTATCTCAGGGTTTTCAGATTTATGCACCAAGAATCGATAAGCACTACTATTTTGCGCATATCCGATAAAGATGCAATCAATGGTCTTGGGTCCTATTCGCACCTGCTTAGGCTTAGGTACTTCGACCTTTGCTAGGCACCCCCACACTTTAAGGTAACCGTAGGAAGGCTTCCTTCCTTTCCATAGTTCATATGGGGTTTTATCCCTTTTCTTGTGTGGCAATTTGTTTAGAATATGGTTAGCTGAGAGCACAGCTTCCCCCCACATGTTCTGGGGTAAGCCCGAGCTAATCAACATAGCGTTCATCATCTCCTTAAGAGTTCGATTTTTGCGTTCAGCTACGCCATTCGATTGAGGTGAGTATGGAGTAGTCGTCTGATGAATAATGCCATGTTCTTGACAGAGTTCCTCAAACGGAGCTACATATTCTCCTCCTCGATCACTTCGGATAATTTTGATTTTCACGCTGAGTTGATTTTCAACCTCATTCTTATATCTCTTAAAAGCATCAAGAGCTTCGTCTTTGCCCTTTAGGAGATATACGTAACAGTATCTCGTACAATCATCGATAAACGTGATGAAGTATTTCTTCCCGCCTTTAGTTTGCACGTGTTTCATATCGCAAGTGTCCGTATGAATTAATTCTAAAGGCGTAGTACTTCTTTCCACTGAATGGAAAGGTGCTTTGGTCATTTTAGCCTCCACACATACTTCACATTTATCGGATGGGTTGAACTCTAGATTCGGTAATAAATTTAAACTTACTAACTTTCTTAGCGAGTTTAGATTTACGTGTCCTAATCTACCATGCCATAAATTAGAACACTCGGCCAAGTAAAAAGAAGCATTAACTTTATTTTCGCCGTTAAAGGTGCGATGTACAGTTATTACATTCATCTTAAATAGCCCCCTTTCTAGATAACCCTTTTCTATGAATTGACCCGCTGAATGGAAAGGTGCTTTGGTCATTTTAGCCTCCACACATACTTCACATTTATCGGATGGGTTGAACTCTAGATTCGGTAATAAATTTAAACTTACTAACTTTCTTAGCGAGTTTAGATTTACGTGTCCTAATCTACCATGCCATAAATTAGAACACTCGGCCAAGTAAAAAGAAGCATTAACTTTATTTTCGCCGTTAAAGGTGCGATGTACAGTTATTACATTCATCTTAAATAGCCCCCTTTCTAGATAACCCTTTTCTATGAATTGACCCGCTTTGGTCAGTACAAACTTATCAGCCTCAAATACAAGCTTAAGACCGGCTTTGCTTAACAGTGAGCCAGAGACTAAGTTCTTGCGGATGTCCGGGACATGCAGCACATCCTTGAGGGTCAGCTCCTTTCCTGAGGTCAGCTTCAGGACCACCTTTCCCAGACCAACGATCTTGGACGTTGCGGAGTTTCCCATGAACAGCTTTCGGCCGGTGATCGGGATATAGTTCGAGAACATCTCCTTGTCCGAGCAGACGTGGCGGGTAGCTCCAGTGTCCACGAACCACTCTCTCGGATTGTCCACCAGGTTGGCTTCAAACACTACGGCTGACAGATCCATCTGGGATAAGTCTTCAGCCAGGTTAGCCCTTCCTTGGTCGTCCTTCTTCGGCTGGCGACAGTCCTTAGCCATGTGTCCGAGTTTCCCGCAGTTGTAGCAGTCGCCTTTGATCTTTTTCTTCTTAGGCTTTTGCTCCTTCTGCTTATCCTCGGACTTCTTCCTCTTCTTGCCACTTTTTCCCTCAGCGAGGTGCACGGTGGTCTCAGAGTTGGCCTTGCCTTGCTTGACTTCGGATTTTCGGTTGTCTTCCTCGATCCTTAGTCTCACTATTAGGTCTTCTAGGCCCATGTCCTTCCTCTTGTGCTTGAGGTAGCTCTTGAAGTTCTTCCACAGCGGGGGGAGCTTCTCGATCATCGCAGCTACTTGGAAGGACTCGCTGAGTTGCATCACTTCGGCTTGGATCTCGTGAAGGATCAGCTGCAACTCTTGCACTTGGTCGATGACCTTCTTGGAGTCCACCATCTTGAAGTCGAGGAATCGTCCGACGATGAATTTCTTCGTCCCGACATCCTCCATTTTGTACTTCTTCTCGAGTGAACTCCACAGCTCTTTAGCGGTCTTAGCTTCCGCGTAGACATTGTAGAGCGTGTCGTCTAGTCCATTCAGGACGTAGTTCCGGCATAGGAAGTCGCTGTGACTCCATGCATCGAGGGCGTTGATCTTCTGTTGATCTGCCTTATTTTCCGCTACCTTCGGAGCCTCTTCCTTCAGGAATCGGACCAGGTTGAGCGTTGTCAGGTAGAACAACATCTTCTGTTGCCACCTCTTGAATTCGGTACCGTTGAACTTGGCCGGCCTTTCGGCGTGGACAGTTCCCGGGACCGCTGGTACTGGTGCTAAACTTGTCGATGCCATCTTCAAGTACACAATCTCGTCTTACGATTGTTGTTTGTCAGAGTTGGTGTACTTGATTAGGATCTTCTTCAGTCGAGGCAAGTGTTGGACACTTTCTCCGTAAGACGAGATTGCCCCGTATATTTCAGTGCGGTACGGGCTTCGGCAATCGTCCCCAAGATACAACGACTTTTTAGGGCATTTCCAAGACCGTTGCACACGTATCTCGAAACTTTCGGGCGAACCCTTATATACCCAGAACTTTCGGACTCTTTTCTAAGTGAAGAACGGGGGAAGAGGAGAAGTCAACAATGCTAGGAAGTGCACTTGCTGCTGGGATGAGGAAATGGCAAGGAGGGTACGCCTATTTATAGGCTGGAGGGAGGCAGCCACCCCGAAGGGACGCGTCCGCTCGGCCAACAGGCTGTCTGGCTGCGCTCGTGGCCCTTCGGTGGCTTCTGGACCCTTCCAGGCGCACCAGGCTGCGCTCGTGACCCTTCGGAGGCTTCTGGATCCTTCCAGGCGCTCCAGGCTGCGCTGGCGCCCTTTCGCGACAGATTTCGCAGCCCTTCGGCCTTCTGGAAGTCTCCCGCACGTGCGCGTGCTCGTGCTTCGCACCGTCCTCGCAGGCAGCTAGCGGTGGGTCAGCCTTTTGGGTAGCCAATCAAGTTGAGAGGCAAGGAGGAGAATTCCTTATAAACAAGGAAATCCTCCTTACTCTAACCAATGTGGTATTGCCCCATTCATTTCCCTTTTGGGCCTCCACTTTGGGCCTTTCCACTTTGGGCCAAATGCATTAAAAATGCATTCAAAACCCAACAATGATCATGTAGTTTAAAAATGACATTTTGAGTCCTGTGGTATGCACCATCGTGTTACTTTTAGGCTCGAATGGCTCCCCAAGCCAAATTTGATTTCGAACCAAAAAAGGGGTCATTTTGTAGCTGAGTTGGCTGCCACGTCATAATTTTTAATACCATTTATGATGTGAGTTGTCACGTGGTAAATTCTGAAAATAATCCCAAATTTTTTTTCTCCTCTATTGGCCTCCTCCCCTCCTCTCTTCTTCCTCCTTCCCTCTCTCCTCTCTTCCTCCTCCTCCCCTCGCTCCTTCCCCTGGAAAATACCATGTCAAAGAAAAATCCCAAATCTGAGAATAACAACCAATCAACCAAACATTCGCAATCCCCAATCTTTTGAACGCCATTAACAACAACAACATCAACCAAATTTTAACACTGAGAACAGCACCCAAAATTGGAGATGAACCCTAAATAAAAAATTGGGGATTATATTTGAATCAAATTTACAGGAGCCGAGAAAGACCCGAGGTGGGGTATGGAATAATAATGGTAGCCCTAAGGTCTGGATCGGCGACGACGGAGGTCAAGGATCTTGGTTTTGGTCAAGGATTTTGGTGATGCTTGGGCCGACGACGGAGGAGCGGCCCAACACGCCGGTGCGGCTCTGGATCTGCGGGTACGCGCTGCAGTGCCTCGTCCACGTGGTGCTTGTGTGGATGGAGTACCAGAGGCGGAGGGGAGCGAGGACGAAGAGGTCGCCCGCGAGGGGAGAGAGAAGGGTGTATCTGAAAAATAATAAAGAAACAAGGGACTGAAATGATATTAAAATTAGCCCAAGGAAATACTGCCAAGCGGGATAAAAATTATGACGTGGCAGCCAACTCAGCTACAAAACGACCCCGTTTTTTTATTCGGAGCCAAATTTGGCTCGGAGAGCCATCCGAGCCTAAAAATGACACTAAGGTGCATATCACAGAACTCAAAACGTCGTTTTAAACTACATGATCATATCTGTCAAAACGTGAAACCACAAATACTAAAAATGTACTTTTTTCAATTAAAAATAATTAAATTAATATTTTTGTATTAATATTTTAGACTTTTTACAACAAACTCTGGACCAAAATTGTATTATGGAGCTTGGGCTCAATAATTTCTCCTATACATGTAGTGAATATACTTGTATAGTTGAGAGTGGTGAAAAACCCACAAAGAAAGTAGCAACCTTTACCCTTCTCCCTCCCTTTCTTTCTTTCTTTCTATCTATCTATCTATCTCTATAGGGGTCAAAGCAATTATCTTCTTTTCATCTTCCACTTGAGGTTTTATAATTATTTTAAATTGATGAAATGGGCATTCGTTGCATGGCTCGGTGGCTTCGTGGAAGGATCGTCAAAATGGGAAATGTCAGATTCTGGGTTCACCTTTCCCAGTGTGCATACATAAATTATTTTCACCTAACCATATCCCAAACTCTCTTCTCCTTTGTACAATTGTAAAATCTTTTACGTTAGTAAAGCAAAACACTTAATTAATTCTTACCACTTATAAAAGACTATAAAAGACTTTTTTTGGGTAGAAATGTAAAAGACTTTTTGACATAAAGATACAGACATTTTCGTCTCTACGATCAATACATAGGAAAATCCCGTTTCAATCTTTGTTTGTACTCCGTTAAAAACGGGATTTTTTTTAAAATCGGGTAAAAAATATACATATTTTTCTTAAATAGGCAAAAAGTTATACATGTTCCCAAAAATAGGTTGAAAAATTATTTAATATTAAAAAAGTCACTTAAAGTCATACATATTAAAGTAATTATCTAAGTAACTTTAGGCAAGTAAATTAATAATTATTTATTTGGAGGTGCATTTTTTTTTCCAGTTTTCCTTCTTCTCCTTTGTATGTACAGTTTTTTTCAAACTTTCTGACATGTACAGTATTTTTTAATATTAAATAATCTTTCAAACTATTTTGGAAATATGTATAACTTTTTTCCTATTTTGGAAAAATATGTATATTTTTTGCCCATTTCAGAAAAAATCGTGTTAAAAACTATTTGACTACAAAAAATTTCATTGACACTTATGAAAATTAAAAATAAATAACAACATTTATTTTAAGTTTCTTCCTCGAAAATCTTTTAGCGAAACAAAACAGAAAAAAATGAAAACTAACAAATTCATATTTTGGTACCTAAAGCTAACATATTCTCAATATAGATATGGCAAGTGAAAAGCTAAACTAGCCAAGTTTTTTTTCTTCGTACCACAGTTTCGATGTCGATGCACAAGGGATAACTGGTGTGGGATCAGAGCTAGATGTCGAGGCAGTCCACGTGGAAGGAGTAGGAGCAGGTCGGGAGAATCCTCACGCAGTTGTTCTCTTCAAACTCCAGCAAACACACAACGCAGTCTCACTGAATGGCACCGTTCGACGGTAGATTGTAGAGGGAGTGAGGGATCATCTTGATGATGGAGTCATCAAGCCCATGAGGGGAATACACGTGGAAGCCAAATGCCCTGTCGGTGGAGGGATAGTCGAACGGGAGTGGAGGCGAGTCCAGGTTGGAGAACGTGGTGGAGTAGGACGGCAGTTAGAACCTGCAGCGCTGCCACTGGTGCCACCACCGGCGGAACCGACGGATGAGGAGGCAGGAGTAGGTGACCAATAGGAAGGTCGCTGCCGCAACGACAACCATGGCGATGAGGATTGGGCCGAAGTCCACGCCCAAGACGCCGGCGTTGCTTGACAACGGAGCAGACTGACCGGCAGATGACAAGGACGTTGTCAGCGTGGTCGTGGATATGGACGTGGATCCTGATGATGGAGACGGTGATGGGGTCCACAAGGGAGACAGAGAATGAGAAAAGAATTGAGCTCTGACCATCACATATTTTTTTTCCCATTTTGACTATTTAAATCAATGTAGTGATCCTAAGTAAAAATTTCACAGGTAAGAGAATATTCATCCATAGGATGTCATTAAACCCACCAGAGAATCTTGAGATGTCGTATAAGATGATACACAAGTATTTTTCGGTACGTATGTATTTTGTATTCACGATCAACAAAATACAAGGATAAACAATTAAAAACACTGGTATTTATCTGCCTGAGCATGTCTTTAGTCATGGGCAGTTGTATGTTGCCCTTTCAAGTGGTGTTTCAAGCAAGAACACTAAGAGGTTACTCAAGAGAGGTGATGTTGTTGATAAAGTTTGAACGTTTACAAAAAATGTCGTGTACAAAGAAGTTCTTATGGCGTATTAAATAAATCAAAAAAGAAAATTGTGTAATTAAATAGAGAGCATCTTATTCACGTACAACTTATAAAAAATCAATAAACGACATATTTTTCGAATTTTGAAACAGAATGGCACTCGCATCCCGCGTACATCTTTGCTAGTTATAGTATTATGCACATCCCCAAAGTAACTCCATAGGCGACTAATATGTACACAAGTTATGCTACTATGTTTCCAATAAAAAAAAGTTTGGGAAAATTACTCGGTAGCCCCTCGAGTTTGCTTAAATATACTCAAAAGTCCCTCATCTTTGCAAAATAAGTGTATTTTGCAAAGACAAGGCACACTCTGAGCGGAGATCAAAGGCACAATAATCGCACTTGGAGAACTCCCCAGTTGAACGCCTCCTTGTCGTTCACCCGCCGTCGTCTGATTTCTGGTTTTTTGACTTAGGGATCTTGCGTCCTCCAAGGCACAGGCGGATCAAAGAAGATGGTCCTAGAGATCTCCCGCTACGCTGCCAAGCATGTCCATGGATTGAATCAAATTACACCGTGGATTGAATCGAACTACAGATCTTCTTCCTCCTTTCTTAGCATTTAAACCCAGAATTTGATTTTTTTTATTTTGATTTATTGTTCATTTTGATTTAGTGTTGAATTGGTTACGAGATGATGTCATCGCCAGGAGGAAGAAGAAGATATGATGTCTATTTTTTTTATTTTTTATTCTAAAAGTGTATTTTGGTCATTTCATTGACAAAAATGAAAAGAGAGAGCTGCTAACGTGATCCAGGGACCCGAAAGTATAATAAAATCAAACAAGAGGGACGTCAGAGTGTATTTTGCAAATATAAGAGACTTTTGAGTATATTTAATCAAACCCGAAAGACTACAGAGTAATTTTCCCAAAAAGTTATGCTACCATGTCAGTTAGGATCATGCGATTCTTCGTACAATAATTTATCTTCACGACCAAAAGCCATCTAGTGATTCGACAAAAAAATCTATTCTCGGACGCGAGAGGATTGTATGAACTAAAAGTTGATGGTTGTGTTGAACGCCCTTAAATATAGCTGGATTTCGAGAATTCCATGCTTTTCAAAATATTAAAGTGTTGGGATGGCGAGAAATAGGAAAGACTTATTTCCTATTCCTATTCCTATTCTGACTAGATTCTGGACTCCTAATTAGACCTAGATATGTTACTTGTACAACAAGGGTTTGTCTCTATATAAAGGCATGTTACCCTAAGGTTTTGTATGGCTTTGTGGCTCGGAAACTCAATAAAAGTTCTCCTTTCTCACCGTGGACGTAGGCATTAGGCCGAACCACGTAATTCTCTTGTTCCGTGTTCTTTGTGCGATCTTGTTCTCTAGTTGCTGAATTCCTAACAAGTGGTATCAAGAGCTAAGGTTGGAGGATGTCAGATCACGGCGCGAAGTTTGCTCTTGTGAAGTTCGATGGTTCGTTGAATTTCAGGTTATGGCAAAGGCGTGTCAACGATCTCCTCGTGCAGCAAGGGATGGTCATCGCGCTCTCGGAGAAGAAGTCCGAGAAGATGGAGGAGCAAGAGTGGGAAGAGTTGGATGCCAAGGCGGTAGCGACGATTCGCTTGTGCTTGGCGGATGATGAGGAGCCACCAGCTGGGTTGTGGAAGAGGATCCAGGTCGGAGTCAAAGAAGTTCAATGGAAGTGGCTTCAAGTGCGGAGAAGGGCACATGAAGGGGACTATCCAGGACGAACTGGGAATCAAGACAACGAGGAGGGATCGGCATCTACAGCCATGGCCACATGTTCAGACGGGTCGGATGGTGACTGGTTTTCTGTCTCGTCAAGTCCAATGCATCCTGGTAATCTCTTTTTGTTAGGGACCTTGAATTATAACAATGATAGTTATAAAGGTATGCTAATGAAGGTGGAGAAGGATGCGATGGTAGGGATGAAGGGTGAAAGGAAATACCTACAGGTTAGTGGGGAATATTATTGTAGGTGGAGTCACATCAATGGGTCTGAAGGAGTTGGCAAAAGCTCATGTCATATGAGGTTGGTTCGTATGAGAGAGCAAAGGCTTGACATGGATGGTTTGAGTGTAGTTGGGATTCGCGGAGACATGGATAACAAGCTATGGTTGTTTCGTGGAGGCATGGTTGGTAAAGAGCCATGGTTGTCTCGGAGAAGTATTGTTAGCTGTGCCCTGCTATGGTTGTCTAAAGGGACGTGCACGTCAAAGGTGTTGGATAAGTTTTGCATTGGGCATGCGAAGCCATTGGTGATACCACGGGCGAATCAGGTATCTCACTCAAGGTCGAACAGTAGAGTTCGAGGCATGTCGAGGGTTCTACTTAGTAGAATAAAAGGTTGCCCTTTGTATGCTATGGCATGTAGCATTGGTATGAGGCAAGAAGGTCCAGCGGAGAAGCAGTTCGAGGTTGCAGAGCATGGGGTTGACCGAAAAATAGAGAGCGCATCTATCGGTCACAAGTTTGCTTCAGCAGGTGGACTTGCTAGTTGGAGTTCGATAGAGGTTGGAGAGAATAGGCCAAGCAAGCTCAGAAGCTCGAGCTTGGGGGCTGGCTCCAAGTGATTGAACAAAAGGTGAAGAGAAAGTTGAGATGGTCTTATTGATGCAGTTATCTATGGTCTGAGATGGAGTCGGTGGAGTTGGATTGGTTTTGCAAGATCTCATGGTTCTTCATGGGGCGGTGTTTTGTCAAGGTGGAGTTTGTTGAAGATCGGATGGAGCTTCATGGTTCTTCCACGAGATGATTTCTCGCCAAGGTGGAGATTGTTGGGATGGCGAGAAATAGGAAAGACTTATTTCCTATTCCTATTCCTATTCTGACTAGATTCTGGACTCATAATTAGACCTAGATATGTTACTTGTACAACAAGGGTTTGTCTCTATATAAAGGCATGTTACCTTAAGGTTTTGTATGGCTTTGTGGCTCGGAAACTCAATAAAAGTTCTCCTTTCTCACCGTGGACGTAGGCATTAGGCCGAACCACGTAATTCTCTTATTCCGTGTTCTTTGTGCAATCTTGTTCTCTAGTTGCTGAATTCCTAACATAAAGTTTGATTATGATAAAATAACTCTAATTTAGGTGATTGTCCATGTATTACCTTAGATTAATAAGAGAAACATTACAATTAGATTATACGGGGAAATAGTACAATTACAGGATACGGTTAAAGAGTAGAAATAGTTTTCTTTATATAATTTATTTATTTATGTTTTATTTACATTTTCTACAAATTCTAAGAATTATACTTAGTACGATGTTTCAATGAGTAAACTACACTCAAATACTATGCATCCCAAGTTTTCAATAAAACATCTCGTGGAACTTTGATGATGATTCGTAGACCAAATCAATTTTAATCTAACCATCTGTCATCAAAAATGTCACTTTCATTAGATTAGTTTCTTCTAATGTGAATCTTCAGTTTCCAATTACAATTCTACTTCTACGTTTCCGAAGTTCCAACATCCATAATGGCCCGTCATTGTCGGTATAACCGATCATGGACGTGTGCGTTATTGCAAATCTGTAAGATTTTCTTGCTTAAATACTAGTTAGCCAATCAACCTCGTCACTATTTTTAAAAAACACATTGAGAGCCGAGTAATCCTGAGACCGGATTGAGTAGGGACTAAAGAAAATTTGTCCATAAAAGTTCTCCTTTCTCACCGTGGACGTAGGCATTAGGCCGAACCACGTAATTCTCTTATTCCGTGTTCTTTGTGCAATCTTGTTCTCTAGTTGCTGAATTCCTAACATAAAGTTTGATTATGATAAAATAACTCTAATTTAGGTGATTGTCCATGTATTACCTTAGATTAATAAGAGAAACATTACAATTAGATTATACGGGGAAATAGTACAATTACAGGATACGGTTAAAGAGTAGAAATAGTTTTCTTTATATAATTTATTTATTTATGTTTTATTTACATTTTCTACAAATTCTAAGAATTATACTTAGTACGATGTTTCAATGAGTAAACTACACTCAAATACTATGCATCCCAAGTTTTCAATAAAACATCTCGTGGAACTTTGATGATGATTCGTAGACCAAATCAATTTTAATCTAACCATCTGTCATCAAAAATGTCACTTTCATTAGATTAGTTTCTTCTAATGTGAATCTTCAGTTTCCAATTACAATTCTACTTCTACGTTTCCGAAGTTCCAACATCCATAATGGCCCGTCATTGTCGGTATAACCGATCATGGACGTGTGCGTTATTGCAAATCTGTAAGATTTTCTTGCTTAAATACTAGTTAGCCAATCAACCTCGTCACTATTTTTAAAAAACACATTGAGAGCCGAGTAATCCTGAGACCGGATTGAGTGGGGACTAAAGAAAATTTGTCCATAGGTGGGGACTACATTTTGGGCCGTCGGATTTGATTATCTTTAAATCTGATGGTCAATAACCTATCAGGTAATATTGGTTTGCATGTGAAGTGATATTGGTTTGCAAGACGCTAGTTTACGTATGAAGTGATATTGGTTTGCAGGTTAAGTGATATTAATTTGCATGTGTAGTGATATTGGTTTGAGTTAGTCCCCATATTTGGGGACTACCCCAGTCCCCACCAAAGACTACAACGGATTGATGATAACATAGCCCAGTGTTCTTCGTCTTTGTCATGGTTGTTTGCACTTGTTCTTAGTTCTTGGTGTGAGCTGTTGCAATCCTCCGATTAATTGGTTCATGATTTTTATTACAGATCTGTGATTTTTTTGCAAATTCGGTATAATACCGAAATTTTAATTCGGTATTCAGTATATACTGAAATTATTTCGGTTCAGAATCAGTAGAGGCTTTTTCGTAATTCAGTATTTTTCGGTATTCGGGATCGGTATATACCGAATGCACACCACTAAACCTATCCGGTGTTCAACGATTTTCTCTTCTATCATGCCAACTTGGAGGGACTTCATCTCCTCTGAGGATAACCGCCTTTTTCACGAAGAATTTAATACAATTTTCTTTTTCTTTCTGAAAGGGAATTCAATGCAGTTAAGCAAAAACCAAAATTAAAGATCGTGTTACTAATCAATCGAAGATTTCTAGTACAGAGAACACAGCCACTACTTTGAGAACCCCCTAAGTACTCATTGGCCTAGCAACACAGAATCTGTTGCCAAAAGCAGAAAATGAAATGAAATGCACAGGTATTTTTTTTGAAGGTAAATTTTTACACCACGCCAATACTTGAACTTTAGACCTCTTTAAAATTTACAACGCCTTGTGCCGCTAGGCTACATACATTTTGGCAATGCACAGGTATCTGTTACCGTAGAGAATGGGTTGGGCTGAATGGCTGCTCAAGTGTCGGTTGGACCATTATCATTATGTTGTGATTTCCTCAGCTTTACATCGTCAAGATAGTTCTGATAACCGTAGCATCCGAAACCATAAACAGCCAGGAGCATTGCTATTATCTTCACACCATCCATCTTGTCGTGGAAAACGGCCACCGCAGATATGGGAGACACCGCCAACGCAACCGTACTCACAACGTTGGAGAAGAGGGAGGACACCACAAATATCAGGCCAACCACGCCAACGGAACATATTTGCCAACTCACCGCGGTCCAAACCAGAGTCATGACATAGGACAAACTTCCCTTTCCGAAACCATCCATCTCTTCGTGCAACGTCTTCCATTCTCCGCTCGCAAACAGGCCCACGACAGCTACGCAGGTCGCGACGAGCGACGTGTATATCTGCATTTCCAAGACCACAGAGAAAGTCTCCTTCTTTATGATCCTCTGGAAGGAGAGCTGCATGAGCGAGAGTAGGAGGGAGTAAATGGCAGAGGCACCGAGCGTAGAGAGGAACCCGAGGAAGTATTTCCATCTGGAGACTCCGGACGGCCCCTCCGAGCCATCATCGACCGCAATGAGCGCGGCCGAAAGCGACAGAACAATCACGGAGCTAAGAATTGGGAAATTGAACTTCTGAGAGTTGATGAGAAAGGAGAAGACGGCATTGAATGCCAGCTGGGATGCGCAGATGAGGGAGTAGGTGGAGGCGGATAGGTAGAGGAGGCCGGTAGAGTAGAGCATGTTGTCGCCGGCAAGAACCACGCCGAGGCCAAAGTAGAGCAGGGCGAGGGTTGCGGCTGGGGCGGAAGGGGACGGGAGGAGAAGGAGAGGAAGGTAGAGGAGAGGGAAGGCGGCGGTCTGAACAATGGTGGCCATCCATTTGCTGTTGCCGCCCTGGTCGTAGTAGAATCTGCCAAGGAGGACAGCAGCAGACTGCCCTACCACCAAGAACAGCACGTTCACTCCAACCAGGGCCCACCACTGCCACCTATTCAGCTTTTTGAGGAGAGGGCTGCTGCTTCTTGCCGCCGGAAAGGTGTCCAATATGGGTTCTTGGTTATCTGCATCCATCCATCGACCTTGCAACAACATCATCACATCCCAACCACTCACAAAGATTCGGTTTGGGATTAAGTTGAGACAATATAAAAGTCATTCTCACGGAGAAAATTTTGTTTAGACCATCAGATTTTATTAAAAATCGTGTCTGCAGATCTAATAGTCATTAAAAATCGTGTCTATAAGTATAATGACTTGATCAATTTGAATTGTCCCCACTGAATTATAAACCTAAGGATTCGATTCAAAAAAATCAGCAATCTAATATTATACAAAAAAGGGTTCCGTACACGCCGAACGAGGCGGCGGCCAATCCCAAGGCGCAGGAAATAAAAGAGGAGAGGGGTTTATTAATTAGATTAATTATCGCCGTCCGTGAATCCCTTTTTCTTTTCCGGAGGTGGGAGAGAGAGCGCGTTGGTTGATTCTCTTATACCGAATTTTTGCCAGAAAAAAATAGTCGGGCATTAAAGTTTGACTTTTTAACAAACAGAATCTCCTCACCCATTTTATACCGGGAGCGGATTTGATTCTGGAAGACCAAATCTAACCAGGATCGTCCTGGACTATTAAATGGGTGATTTAGTTATTATTCAATGGTTGATTTAATTACGATTCAATGGTCTATTTAGTTATGATTCAATGGTTTATTTTATTCCATCCCGGATAGGTCGAGACCATTCTAGTTACCCAGTTACAATTCAATGGTTTACTCAATTACGATTCAATGGTTTACCCAATTACGATTCAATGGTTTACATAGTTATGATTCACTAGTTGTGAGCTTTTTTCATTTTGTTTCCCGTATTTCTGCATTTTTTTTTAAAAGTCCCCGCGTGTCCTTCAATAAAAATCCTCCAACACGGTGCTGGAGTGATCCTCCAGGACCAAATCCGGTCCCTTTTATATCACTCATGAGATGAGAGCGTGCGGTGCGGGTACTTTTGTTAGTTTTGTCTTATTCCACACGTAAAAGTTTGAGGTGGCAAAAAAAGGGAAGGAAAAATATCACATTAGTACCCTATCATTTCATATTTTTACAATTTAGGTCTTGTAGTTTTAAATTGTTATTCAGTCACACATTTTTTTCGGAGCAGGTCCAGGGCCCAAACGGTCTTGAAACAATGTCGTTTTCGACCCAACACGTGGCTACCGAGTGGGGTTAGTTGTTGCCGACATTTAATGTGGCTAATTGAGTAACAAAATCATGCTGTTCATCATGCACATCAAGTTTGCAAGGCATGCATGTGCAAGTAGCAAGTAATTCATCGACAGAACTTAAGTCGATCGTTTTCTTACCAGTGGGATTACCCCAGGGATTGAGTCCACCAGAAAAACTTGGCAAGTTGAGGCAAGCTATGGATCTGATTCTGAATTACAGAAAAAAAAGGTAAAATGAATCAGGGCAGAGTGCAATAGTAACTGCAAGTATTTCTTTGCATTAGTACCCCATGAGGATAACAAGAGCTCCATCCATCCTAAATGGTTAATTGTCTGCACTGAGCTATATCGAGCAAGATGAGAGAAAGCTCGAGATGACAAAGCAGATATAGAAGAGAGAAAACATCACATACTTACTTTGGTGGAACGAAAAGGTCCTCCCAGTGACCATGCTTCTTCATGACTTTGACCGTCGCAAGCTCCGCCATGTTGCTGCACTAAGACAAGTCACTCATAAGAGCAGTAGACTCAAGTAACCCATTGGCAGAAGAAAAGGTCTCAAGCTTCCAGCAGACAACACAAGTACAAATTTTATAACATCAGCCAAGTACTCACCCAGGCGCGTTAGAGAGTGATGGAAAAAACCACCCTTGATTACATGAGTAAGTACTCTGCAAATTGTAAGAATTCGTATTCAGTTGCAAAACCTTAAACACTAGTGTTTGGGGATATGAACAAGAGAGGGTTTCTACAGAGAGAAGCCAACACAAGAATTTATAAAAAATTAATATGAACAGCAACATAAAGATAACAATCTTTGTTGAGATCTATTTAAAAGTGAAGAAACACTTCTAAAATTACAAACAAAATCCCAAGTCCAATCTTTGTTCCTTCAAGACCCCATCCGACCTCACAGCTCCCATTCCCACTGCAAAAATTACAAACAAAATCAATAATCTAGGAACCCAGAAGCTCCAACAACCGAATTTAACAGCCGAAATCCCAAGTCCAATGCAGGACATCTCCAAAACACCACCTTCTACACAGAAAACCTCGGACAGTCTCTTTAACAGAAGTAAAAGAACAAGACCGGTCTCGACGACCCATTACCTTCATCAGCTCAAACAAACAGAAAAACGCAAACTTTCCTAAAATTGGACCCAAAACAGAGAAAAAAGAAAGAGACTTTCTTCAACAAGCAAAAAGATACTTTACCTGGTCCCAGAGCAAAATGCAGATTCAACGAACAACTGGGTGAAGAAGCAAAGCAAAGGGAAGGAAAAGCCCACAAAGAAAGTAGCAATCTTTCAAGGAAAAGTCTCAATCTTTAAGCAATTATCTTCTTTTCATCTTCCAGTTGAGGGTTTTATAATTATTTTTAAATTGAGGAAATGGGCATTCCGTTGCATGGCTCGGTGGCTTCGTGGATGGATCGTCAAAATGGGAAGCGAGGGAGACGACGACGAAGACGCGTTGGATGGCCAAATGTCAGATTCTGGGTTCTCCTTTCCCATTATAAACATAAATTCTTTTCAAATAACCAGATCCCAAACTCTCTTCTCCTTCTGGGTTCTCCTGTGTTGATATTTCTCTTATTTATTTATTTATTTTTGTTTAAAAGTATGAAGTTCATTTTTAGGAAAAAACACGAATAAGATTACGAGATCAGTCAGAGATCCGAGATCAACATTAAATTAAAGGGTAAGGACGATAAAATAAATTTTTAAATAATATGAACCCTAAAAATAATTGGGAAAAGTCCACTTTAGTACCCTGTGGTATCGACCAAAATCACTTTAGTACCCTGTGGTAAAAAACCAATCAATCGAGTCATACTTATTCCAATTAACATCAAAAAGGGCCTCGGGCAGCTGTCCGGAGCTGCCCGAACCTACCCGAGCGCTGCCCGGGCCACGTGGCCGGCCACGTCACCAATTTTGATGACGTGGCGCCACGTCACCAATTCTCCTCCTCCTCCTCCTCCTCCTCCCCTCCTCCTCCTCCTCCTCCTCCGCCTGCTCCTCCTCCGCGTTCCTCCTCCTCCTCCTCCCCTCCTCCTCCTCCTCCTCCTCCTCCTCCCCGCATCCTCCTCCTCCTCCTCCTCCTCCCCGCGTCCTCCTCCTCCTCCTCCGCGTCCTCCTCCTCTGCGTCCCCCTCCTCCTCCTCCTCCTCCTCCTCTCCTCCTCTCCTCCTCCTCCCCGCATCCCCCTCCTCCTCCGCGTCCTCCTCCTCCCCGCGTCCTCCTCCTCCCCGCGTCCCCCTCCTCCTCCGCGTCCTCCTCCCCGCGTCCCCCCCCTCCTCCTCGTCCTCCTCCCCGCGTCCCCCTCCTCCTCCCCGCGTCCCCCTCCTCCCCGCGTCCCCCTCCTCCCCCTCCTCCTCCCCGCGTCCCCCTCCTCCTCCGCGTCCTCCTCCTCCCCGCGTCCCCCTCCTCCCCCGCGTCCCCCTCCTCCTCTCCTCCTCCTCCCCGCGTCCCCCTCCTCCTCCTCCCCGCGTCCTCCTCCCCGCGTCCTCCTCCTCCTCCTCCTCCTCCCCGCGTCCCCCTCCTCCTCCTCCTCCTCCTCCTCCTCCTCCCCGCCTCCTCCTCCTCCTTTTGGTGACGTGGCGCCACGTCATCAAAATTGGTGACGTGGCTGACCACGTGGCCCGGGCAGCGCTCGGGTAGGTTCGGGCAGCTCCGGGCAGCTGCCCGAGACCCTTTTTGATGTTAATTGGAATAAGTATGACTCGATTGATCGATTTTTTACCACAGAGTACTAAAGTGATTTTGGTCGATACCACAGAGTACGAAAGTGGACTTTTTCCAAAATAATTTCGCTATAAATCAAGAATCTGATAATAATTACCTATTTCTTTTCCTGCGCGCTTTGATACACCCGCCAAAATCAGGCGGTCCAACGATTTCCAAGGCGGCAGTTGGACTGATTGGTGGCAACTGGTTACTTTTCAGATGGAAATTAAGTAAAATTGATTAATTTAATTTTGATTTAACTGCATTATACATTATAGTTTTCAAAAATGACTTGGAGAGTAACCGAGATTTGTATCTGATTTTTGGGTCAACTGGTCTGATTGGTTGGATCGATGGTCGGACTTAAAGCTTATATATATTTAGTAAATAATAGGTTTAAAAATTAATATTCTCAATATATTGGTCAATTTATTTCATATTTAGTATAATTATCTTTGTTGATTTAGTTTATTTTGTGTGGATTTGAAAATTTTGAGTATATAATCTGATTTTTTTTAATTTTTTGGGTTGGGTTGGGTGAAATCCGATTTTTTAGTTCAATTTTCAGTGAAACCCTCGAACCAAATTTTTCTGGGTCAAAAATCCGAGCCAACCGTCCAGTCTGACCAGAAATCATCTAGTTCGTTAGGTAACCGTGCGTACATGGTTTTCTGAGCCGCTCAAGACTCTAATTTATATTCTGACCGGTCAGACCTACGGTCGGATTGCCATCTTGAAAACAATGATGTACGTACAAAATTAGCTACAAGATTCTCCATGATGAGAAATTTGTGTGCCAATTTGGAAAAACTCTGTTAAAAAACAAAACTACTTTATTTCCTATTTATTGTTAAATAACTTAACGAGTAAAAAGGGCATTTCTGTCCGAATTTTGGTACATCAACGTGCAGGGACTTGATTGTGTAGTTTTTCTTTTCCCGAATTTAAATATTGACTTTGCAACTAGGTGAATTAGATTATCGATTTTTTTTCCAATCAGAGGAACCCAGATGTATTAAGAAAAAACATAATAGGAAACATATGTGCACACGCAATTGTAATGTGGACTACAGTGGTTGATTCCTATGAATAGAATTTCTATATGACGACTCTAATATCATATTAGAATTTGTATATTTAATTTAAAATTTTAAGATAATGAGTAATTAAATTTTCAACACTTATAAACTAGTTCAATATATTCGTAACTAGCAATGTGAAATTTTCAACAATTACTAATTAAATTTTATTCTTTTAGAAATTATAATTAGACAATAAATTAAGGAGATCATGAAAATTTTGGGTCAACTTTATATTCCCTTTGGGTCAACTTAGGAAAAATATTATAGTTTTTTTGAATATTTGACATTGAAAGTTTCAGTATTATCATACCATATAATAAGTCACTAATATATTTTTCATTTATAAGATTAGAAACGAAAACATATGTTTAAATAGAAAATGTCTCATTTGTTTTTTATAACTAGAATTCGAAAGTGAAATCTCCGCCCCTCCTTTAACCATTAAAGCAAGTGCTCTTTAGTACATTTCTCATTTGTTAGCAAAGTTTATTATAACCTTTTCTAAGATGCAATCAAAATCTAATCACGGCCTAGTTGTTCTTGTTTGGTACCAGGTCTTTTTATTTTAGAAGTCGGCATAAGTTTTCCCATATGGAGCACGACCTGATTTGGGTTTTTCCCATATTGAAAATCGGTGCTAGGTTAAGCTATCTTATATAAAGAGAGTTCAGGTATAAGATGAGATCATCACCAACACAACACACAATAACTTTACTTCTCTTATTGTTTTCACTCTTTCCGTAGCCTAGCCTGTAGCCTACCTTAGCATAGCTTTAGTTTTATTTTCCTTAGGCCGACTTTGGGACGACCACTCTAGATCTGTCTCGAGTTACTTTTATTTTTGTACCCTTTTTTCCTTTTAGAGTTTTGTTAAATTAAAAATAATTAAATTAATATTTTTGTATTAATATTTTAGAATTTTTACAATAAACCCTCGACCAAAATTATGTTATTGAGCTTGGGCCCAATATTTTCTCACATGTAGTGAATACACATGTATAGTTGAGAAGGGTGAGAAGACATTAATATTTTCTTTCATTCCTAACAAGAAAAGAAATCAGGAAAAATTTTACTCATTGGGATTTGTTTAAATCACTATTTCGGTCTTTCTGTTTCAAAACTAAAAATTTGTCCCTCTAATTTGCTTTTAATGAACTCTAAAGTCTCTCGCTGATTTCATTAGTCAATTTGATATTTTTAAGATAGTTACGCCCTTGAAAAAAACAAAAACCCTATTGTCTTCCCCGACCTAACCTCGTCTCTGGCTCCGTCATCGTCAACTCCTTTCACTATAAACTTCGACCACCATGTTCCCTATTTAACCCGGGTCCATCGTTCAACCCAGGTCTGTTGTTGTGTCCGGCCACCACCAGCCCTCCTCCGCTTCTTCCATTCCCGACGTCGTTGTGTCCAAGTTCAAGTTGAAGTTCAAGCTGTGTCCAAGGCACCGCCGTCGTCATCGAAGCCGGCGAACTTTGCTGCCGGTCGCTTTCGTGACGCGAGTAGAGATCCCCATCGGTGAAGATAGGGAACTTCTCTCACCGGCGCTTTCCCTCCTGTCATCGGAAGCAGAATCCTTTTGTTAAATTGGGTGCCTTGGTTTCTTGCTGCGATGGAGAAAAGGAGACAGTGTTGCTGCATGAATGAGCCAGATTCACGACGAGCTCCCGGACTAGAGATTTGGGCAAAGGGAGAGCGGAGAAGAAGATAGTAGAGGAGCTATCAGATGAGGGCTTCAAAACCCTAAACCTAACTCGTCCCTCTTCCTCTCCGTCTACTGGGAGTTGTTGCTGTTGTTGTTTTGGCTGGGGGAGAGAAGAGGAGAGAGAGGAATTGGGAGGGGAAGGGAAGAGAAGAGACGAGAGGTCGGGATTTTGGCCGGAGGAATTGGTCTAGGGAATGTTAAAGAAAGAGTTTTTTTTAGTAGAAGGGTATAATTGTTATTTTAAAATAGAAAAAGTCTATTTTAGTACTCTGTGGTATCGCAAAAAATTCAGTCAGTACCCTGTGGTTTAAAACGTATCAATTGAGTTATACTTATTCCTTAACATCAATTAGAGGCCCGGGTAGCTGCCCGGACCTGCCCGAACCCGCCCGACCCCTGCCCGGGCTACGTGGCCAGCCACGTCACCAAAACTTGATGACGTGGCGCCACGTCACCTCTTCTTCTTCTTCTTCTTCTTCTTCTTCTTCCCTCTCTTCCTCTCCTCCTCCTCTTCTCCTCCTCCTCCTCCTCCTCCTCCTCCGCCTCCGCCTCCTCCTCCTCGTCCTCATCCTCGTCCTCCTCCTCCTCCGCCTCCTCCTCCACTTCGTCCTCCTCGTCCTCCTCCGCCTCCTCCTCCACTTCGTCTTCCTCCTCCTCGTCCTCCTCCTCCTCCTCCTCCTCCTCCTCGTCGTCCTCCTCCTCGTCGTCCTCCTCGTCCTCCTCTTCGTCCTCCTCCTCCTCGTCCTCCTCCTCCTCATCCTCCTCCTCCACGTGGCGCCACGTCATCAAGTTTTGGTGACGTGGCTGGCCACGTAGTCCGGGCAGGGTTCGGGCGGGTCTGCGCAGCTGCCCGAGGCCCTTTTTGATGTTAATTGGAATAAGTATGACTCGATTGGTCAGTTTTTTACCACAGGGTACTAAAGTGATTTTGGACGATACCACAGGGTACTAAAGTGGACTTTTCCCTTTTATCTTTGTAATAAGACAACACTTTAAAGGAACAACAACACTTTTAATGTTCAATGAATTTGAATCTAGAGGAACCTAGGAAACAACAATGAGCCAACAGCTACATGATCTAAGGTCTCAAATCTTGTAACCTTATTACATGAACCCATTGTTAGCAGTATCCAGCTTGTTAAGAACACCAAATTGCATCACCATCTCACTGAAACTATACCTTTCCGTTTCGTCGTCATTCTGGCGGCCATTGCAGCGAGTCGTCGAGGTCGAGGTCGAAGAAGAACTGATCAACGCGGTATCCGAGGATGGCACTGTCGATAGAACAGACCCGAAGCTCGAATCGGCCAAATTCTCCAAGGGTGTGTTCATAATGGCTCTGCAGTTATTTTCGCTCCCATAATTGCCAAAGTCTTGAACCAAATCGCAATTTTGGTAGCTAAAGTTGGGTGGATTATTATAAAATTGGCCCAAATCTCCTGAGCCCGAGAAATATTGGGCTTGATCATGGGCCTGCCTTCGTTCCGGGAACTGATCTTGAACTTGTGGCCCATCAAGTTGGTTCTGGGCCGATAGTATGGAAGCTGCTAGGCTTAGAATGGTTGGGCTTAGGGTGGGCCCAGTTCCAGGTAAATTCAATTGATCTTTGTAGAGAGATGAGTTCATAGCTGTGAAGAGTTGAATCAGGTCTAGACGTGGTTTGTGAGTCACAGGATCAATTCCCATTCTTAGCAACTTCTTCTTTATGCTCGTGTTCCAATAGTTCTTGATCTCGTTGTCTGTTCTCCTAGGTAAATGAGCAGCAATTGCAGACCACCTAGGAGAGAGAAAAAACATGATCAATTCGAAAAATTCTAATAAGAATTACTCTGTTTAATTATTGAAAGTGCTTATTGAAATTTTTTTAAATCACACGGTACTAAAGTAAATTTTTTTTTTTTGCGAATCTTAGATCCGCAAGGCAAATATTTAATCATGGGTTAACAACTAGACCCAACTATACTTTCTCGTTGACCTATTATTGGACATGGAGCCAAAAAATTTATAGCTTGCCTAAACATGATATTATCTTTATTTCTAATCGGATAGCAACTTTATCCTAACTTTCCTAGAATTTTTATTTTCATGTTTCCATTGATGTCAATAATATAGTCGATGTACCTCATCTAGCAATAGTTATGATACTTGGACTGGCCAAAAATACCATTTCACGAAAATCATTCATGCATCCTACGAGTTTTGAAAAAATAACGGCAATGTTGATGTAAAATGTGTCTTTTGCCCATTCTTATATAATGCAGAATTGTGATAACTTATGATAAAGTAAATTCTTAGGATTTGAAGGAAAAAGAAACCACTTTACTCTTATTTATTTGTTGGGTTTAAAGAGTCTTGTGAATATTAAGGTCTTGGATTTGTTTCATTAGGCATAGAAATTTTAAATAGAGAAAATCGGATAGATAGGACTGCCATTAAACGAATTATTAGCAGATTAACATATCACTGCCGAATAGCAAGTTTCGAATCCAATTCCAAGACACCTTTTTCATGTCTTGTAATTGGACAAATTATGTAATTGAAGGCTCAAGGCTAATAAGTTCTCCTATTTACGTAGATCTTTGTTATTGGTATTATTTATGAAGCCGAGAGTTGTGACGTGTGAGTTTGGAAATTTACGTCTCAAGAGTCATTAAGCCTTGTATTGTTTTGATTTAGATAGCGGTGTCTCTTTCACCTAGAATTTCTTACGTTTTACAATTTTTTCACGTAAATATTTTGTATATTATATATTATGTGTCTGTAAATTCCTAAGACAGACTATCTTAAAAGGCTCCACATTAAGCGCCTTCAAATATTGGGCCAAAATAAAAGAGGGCTCTAATTTAAGCGCTAATTAAGATATCTCCCGGACGCGAAAAGGACGAAGAAATAATTATTAGGGTTCTTACTTGTTTCCTAAGACGCTGTGCAATTGGATGATGGTGTCCTCTTCTTCGTTGGTGAATTTTCCTCTCTTAATGTCAGGTCTCAGGTAGTTGGTCCATCGAAGACGACAGCTTTTCCCACATCTTTGAAGTCCTATTAAGAACAACATGCATGAAACCCATTAATCAATATCCGGATATCAAATAGTTTGGAAGAAAAAGATAATAATAAGAGAAGTCCTTAATCACTTGCATAAATAGCTAGTTGTTGGATCTCAGGTAAGGACGTGTAATTAGCAATCATGCTGGACCATAGTAGATTAATTAACACTTGGTAAAACCCTTGACAATATTAATCTGAGGTCATTATCCAAAGTGCAATAGCCCTGAAATTGAACTTATAATAAACCATATATATATATGTTAACGAAGACCTAAAGATTGTCCATGTAGCTCGAGTGTTCTTTGAAAAAAAACGTAGCTCAACTCACAAAGTTGAGTGAAAATAGGCATGTCCACGGTTCAAATAGAACTGCTCAACCGAAAGTTCCGAAACCTGGCCAAGGTTTTTTTAACAGTCTCGGAACTTTTCTAGAAAATTCCAGCTACGGTTGGGCTATTTATGGAACCGGAACCTTCCTAGCTCACCTTGAAGATTTGAGATTATAATCTAAAACCAGAGTTTAAACTTCTTCCAAAGTTGGAAGAGAAAGAATCTACTTAACTTTTTAGTAAAGGAAGACGTCAAAGAAAATAGTTCAAGTACCAGCATTATTAGGGAGGGTTCGCCATCTTCCATAGCCATGTTTGCGGATATAATCCATCAGCTTCTCATCTTCCTCGGCGGTCCATGGACCTTTCTTTAGTCCATTCTTATCAGAAGAACTAGATCTTCCCATCACTAGCTGAGTTATGAGGAAATGTGATGATTTGCTTGTTTGCTAGAACCAAGTTATATAATCAAAGGAGAAGGAAGGCTAGTATTTTTAAGCACATTTCGATTTTGGGAGTGAACGTGTTTGGGTCCTGTGGTGGATTATGTATATTTATAGTAGCAACCAACGACCATTTAAATCATCGTAGTTATTATAGTTTAACAAATTATAAAAAAATATAGCAATATTAAATATTTATTTGAAAATTTTATTACTATTTAAATATTGTATCTTAGTACTTGTTCAAAAAAATTGTTACTATTTAAAGATCTTATCTTACTCAAATTTTGATTAGTTAATCCAATAAATAGTCGATAAGAGATTGTATTAGCCAAAAAAATATATTTACAGTAGCGAATTGCAAGCATAAAGGTAAGGATAATGGGGCAAGTCAAAGGGGTTTGGTACCGACCCTGTCTCATCATAGAACATACGTGTCTTGCTACTATTGGAAAAAATTGCTACTAATACGTATATGTCACGGTAGGACGGATCAAATTGTGGTGGAGAAATTGTAATACTTCAGCCGCAATTAGCTTGAAGAGGTAAATTTGTATTAACCTACATGTGTCTGGTGCCACGGGATCAGACAGTGAAATCAATGTTTCGTAGGGAGTTGGAATTATGGATATAGACAAATTCAATGTTCACTTAATTATATATGAAGAAAATTACTAATCCATAAGTTTATCACCACTGAATTGACTAATTTAAATTCGAATTGCTACGAAAAATAACAAGCTCCCAAGTTTTAACATAATGCCTTTTCATGAACTCAAAATCTCTAATAAAGTTATATGTAGCATACATGATGTGTATTTTCCTCTCCTTTAAGCAATTTATTGGTCAAAATTATATGATATTTGAAATTTACTAGAATGGTGGTTAATCTTTACTAAGTTTTAACACTTATATTTTCAGGATTCAAATTCAGAATTTTTAATTAAATTAAAATAATTATTGTCGGTTGGCATAAATACTTGATAATAATAATAATTACTATACTCCAATTTCAAAGACCAGGCACAGCACTACATGGAGGTACATGCACCTAATAATTAATTAAAATTGACCAGAATAACTTGGCTGGATGATAAAAGAGCACTTGCCCTATAAAACGTAATCATAATTTGACAAAGTGTTTGATTTCGAGTAAAAATGTACTTCTAAAAATGAGAGATGACCGTAATTAGTTGGAAAAAAAATACGGACTACAACCCGGTTTCCTAGAGAGAAAGTGGATTCTGTAATATGGGTGCTGCTGTTTGACACGTTTCGGCATTTGTATGTGGGTGTCTCCTGTTCAAACGCAGTGATTTGTCCAAAACTCATGAAAAGTCCTTGTCACTAGTTGTTCTTTTCCGCGGTCAGAAGGAATGCAATTAGCTGTAAGTGACACGTAATTCTTTCCAAATCATCAATCCGCTGATTGACTAATCTAGACTTCAACGGTGTAAGATTTTTGGATGGTAGAAATTTTTTTTCAATGAGTATTTAAACCTAGCGTGTTCTTAAAAGGTAGAACCCAAAACTAAGTCAAACTAGAATATATTTCTAGTCATTTAGATTAAATATTTGTTGGTATATGTTTTATAACATGCGCATGGCTTATGGCTCCTTCCTATGAAATTGACTGGCCATTGGATCCTTTTTGACAAAACTTAAATGGAGGGTTTGAAGTTTGAATACTTCACTCCACGGGACAAAAAGTAAACTGGAAGTGATAAATGATGTGCCAGTTGTTAGTTTCATCACTGCAGAACAAAGATAAGAACAAATAGATTAATTGGTTAAAAATTTAATGTTCGAAAATTTTGTAATATAATTGTGTTAAAAATCAGAATAAAATTTACAATTTTTCACTTTGATCATAAAATAGTCCGCCTAATAAATATTTAGATAACAATTGATGTGAACAAAAGAAAATAAAATTTTCCCAATAATGGAAGGATAATTCTGTTTTAGATAAAACGAACATGAGTAGATTTTTTTCGGTAGGAAGGAGTGAGTAGATATTTGTCAAAATACACCCCCTTTTTTTGGGATCATACACCCGGTTCTTTTAAATAATTTGAGATTAAATTTCTTAAATATAGTAAATGTGATGACAGTCATTCATAAAATATGTTAAACTAGATACTCTTTGTAGATACGTCCACGACGAATACTTAGAAATCATAAAGAATCACTTCTATTGCCAAGAAGGCACATGATTTTCTTTTTTTTTATGTAGCTATATTCATCCTCTAGTAATATAAATGATAAGAGCCGTGAACAATCAGGTCATCTTGTCTTATTCAGAGAAATGCCGTCTAATAATATTCAAATTGTAGGATAGGAGTTTATCCAAGTGTTTAAAATTTTTGGATTTTTTAAAGACATTTTGAGTACAATAGTTCCCCATAAATAAATTTATATGGCAAATATATATTTTTTGATTGGTAAATTTATTTTTTGTGCTCCTTGTATTTTGAGTTGCCATTATTAACTTTTTTTTTATCCAATTCAAATCTAGATTAGTAACTAAAAAAACCAGATCATAGACAGAGCGGAAACGGCTCGGTTGCACCAATTTCAAATTTCTCCGTTGCCTAACTTCTAATGTACGGTACTTTTGACCCACATGTAACGTTGTTCATTCTGGTATTTGTTCTTCGTTCAGAATCCAAAGCGATTTTCGGCATTTATTTGGATGAAAATTGTTTCAGACCTTATTGTTGGAATCAAACATGTCATATTAGGTATTGATCCTAGCGAGCGTTGAATTTAAAACATTTAAATTTTTTAAGTCGATGTAAAAAGTATAACTCACTTTAACTTTACTTTCTATTTTTTTTTTGTTTTAAGCAACTTTTTCATCAACTGTAGGGATCAGAAGTTGCGTATATTCATTTTTCTGAATTTAAAACACGCAGAAACATTCTGAATAAATGTAAATTACGAGTATAAAATTTAAAAAATGTTATTTAGCTAAGGTAGTATAAAAAATATTGTGAAAATTTACACGACTATGTAAATGTTGCGGGAAAAAGGGAACAAGTAACCCGAGACGGATCCGGAGTGGTCGTCCCAAGGTCGGTCTATACTAAGGCTAAAGGTAGAGCTAGGCTACAGGCTACGCTAGGCTAAGGAAAGTTAAAACGACAAGATAGTAAAGTAATTATTGTGTTGTGTTGGTGATTGATTGATGTCCGTTCTCTCGCCCGAGCCCTCCTTATATATAGTGCCTTGACCTAACCTCCGCGCCTTCACAATAGGAAATCCTAAACCGCCTCCAAGACCTTCGGCTGTAAGTCTCAATCCCGAGAGATCAGCTTCAAATTATTTATTCCTAACATGACGGGATCCTCTCGGCTCAATACAAGCCGTCTTCCTTAAATGAGCAAATCCCATCCTCGGATAGGAAGCTTTCAAAACGTGACGACCAAGCGATCACGACCTAAAGAGGAACTTACCAAGTCTTGCCAAATATTGAGAATCTCGGCTCAAGTTAGGAAACTATAGATCGTTTTGACCTTCTCGAATCTCCCACGCAAAATCTTGACTAAAGTCCGTCATCGCCCAAGACAGACATCTCGTCAGGCCCAAAGTGAATCTCAAAATGGGCTCAAGCTAATGGCCTCCTCAACCAAAGTGGACCTATTCCCGGAATTGCCTTCCCGCCTACGAAGGTCAAATGAGCTTCCCGCTCGGGTCCAAGTTGGCTTCTCACCTTCGACTTCTCGCCTTAGGCTCCTCGCTCGTCTTCTCACCTTAGGCTTCCGGCCTTAAGTTTCTCGCCCGGCTTCCCGCTTTAGGCTTCTCGCTCGGCCTCTCACCGTAGGCCTCTCACTCGGCCTCTCGCCACTCGGCCTCTCGCTTGGCCCTTTGCAACTCGGCCTCTCGCTCGGCCTCTCACCGTAGGCCTCTCACTCGGCCTCTCGCTCAGCCTTTCGCCACTCGACCTCTTGCCGTAGGCCTCTCACTCGGCTCCTCGCTCGTGCCTCCTACCGGCGTCTTGCCTATTTAAGTCGGACGAGTTTCCCGATAGGACTTGGCCATGTGGGCGAGAAGAGCCCTCGCTCGGACTCGCCTTCGTGGGCGAGAGGAGCCTCTCGCCCGGATCACCAACGTGAGTGAGAAGAGTCCTCGCTCGGTCTCGCCTTCGTGGGCGAGAGGAGCCTCTCGCTCGGATCACCAACGTGAGCAAGAAGAGCCCTCGCTCGGTCTCGCCTATGTGGGCGAGAGGGACCTCTCGCCTGGGCTCCTCATTTCAAAGAGCCCGAGCCAATTCCTGCACATCCGGAGATATATCGACTTCATGTACCGAAGTGCCCAACCCGGACATATAGACTTCATGTACCGAAGTGTCTAACTTGGACATAGCGACTTCACGGACTAAAGTGTCGAACCCGGACATATCGACTTCACGGACTGAGGTGTCCAACCCGGATATATCGACCTCACGAGCCGAAGAGCTCGGCGTTCACTCGGACATCTAACTTCGAGGGCACAACCCGGACATCCCGAATGACTTCGGAGATAGGACATCCACTCGAACTTCAAGGATGGGGCGTCCACCTTCGAACTCAGAGTAAATATCCCTGTTTAAACTATATTTTTGACCTCCTTCTGCTCCGAATCAGAAAATATTGTAAACTAAAAAGCTGTATATCCACGTCTTACCTTTCCATAGAAACTTGAATCGTCTCATTTTGATTTACAAATAGAAATTTATGAGAGTTTTACTGAGGAGCATTACCCAGGCAGGCGAGAAGCTGACCGAACCGGGAGCTTTGGTCTTGGAAGCCGTCTATCATCACCGGTTTCGACCAAGTAAGACCATCTTCAGACTCGATGGAGGGAAAACCATCGACAACCTCTTTCCAACTCAAAACTGGAAGTGATTGCTTTGAGACAACACCACCCACCGATCACTTTCAGACCACATCGGTCACCGGTCAACCGGTCAACCGGTCACCCGATTACCTTGCGACCACACCGGGTACCTCAAAATATATTGACAATGTCAAAATTATTTTTATACCTCAACAATGCCCCCCGCACGTTAACACTTCGGTACGGTCAGGCGAGAAGTGTTGACGTGGTCCTTCATCTCCGACTTGGCACCCGCCAGCTAACTTGAAATAGAATAAAGATGAGCAGCTCAAAGAGGTCTAGGCCGCTGTCCTGATGACATACCCGGCCGAGTTGTAAGGTAATAAGGTGCAAACCTCCAATCACCTTATCACCTCACCTATTGCTTTATTCCCCAAAAGTAATAGGGAGTACTTGCCCCCCGGGTGTGGCACTAATTGATCGTTGGGTTGAAAGGACATTCTGCCTCATCGAACTAGCACACCAGGCAAACCAGCCATCTACGTAGCTATAGCCCACCCTTATTGGTATTGTGGTTCCGTCGTTGAAGGCCGCCTCTATGTAGCATATGGCCAGGATAAATGGACATGCATCGGCCATCATAATCTCCACCTTTCCATCTAACTTCCACCGGATTGGACATTGGTGGATGGAAGATGGGATTACCAGACTGGAGCAGATCAAGTCTCGCCCTTTCCCGTTAAGGTTGGTCATGACCATGCCAGTCGAGCTGACATTCTCTTTTTCCTCATTGCGATCCCTGAGGAGCAACTGAAGAAAGGTGTTTGCCACACCCATGCCATCCATGGGTACTCTCTTGATCGGCTCCCTAAGCATGTGAACCGTGATGCAAAGAGATTTTTTGCGTCCGCCTATTCTTTGGGTTGGCCTCACAATGGTGATGTCGCCATTGAAGGCTTCCACAATGGGAACGATATATGACATCTCTATCTGTGGCTCAGGCGTATCTTCCTCATTCATGTCCCCCTTCAGAAGACTGGGTTGGTTGAGTTTCGGCCTAAAGATGGCCGGGAGGGTGAACAACTTGTGGATCGACACCTTGTCTGGGAAGTCTCCAAACTTAACATAACCAATGTCAAAACCGACCGAGACATCTTTTTCTTTCCAATCGTCCTTGCCCTCACGAAGGTTACTTTCCCTGGAATGGATCTCGCTTCTCGCTTTAGGTACCCACTCCCGAATTAACTTCTTGTGTCGGTTTTTGGGTGCCTTTGGCCGAACCTCCTTGATGTGCTTGAGATCCTTTCCCTTGATTGTCTTAGAGACTTCAACCTTCTTGGCCCGGCCTCGGGTCTGGGTCGATCGGTGTTCAACTCGTGGGGGAGCTAGGAGCACCTTTTATTTTTCCAACTGGACCCTTTGCTCAGCGAGTTGCCTTTCGAGGTCCTTGATGGCTTGCTTTTGTTTCTGGACCTTCCTCTCAAGACGACGTCTCTGAGTCTTAGTCAGGACGTCTCGCATTGGTAGATCAAGGGTGATCGTCTTATCTCCAAGTCTGTTGAAAGAGTATCGGTGTGGGTTGGACCCGTCTTGAAGGTCTACCTTGGTACGGGAATGACGGAGCCCCTACATCTTGTTGACTTTTCTCGAAGGGTAGAACTTCTGAGTTTTTAGTATACCGCTATCGGGTGGTCGTCCTTGCCCCCCGAGTTTTGCCTCCTAGGTCTTAAGGTTGGCCTTCTCTCGCTTAGGACCATCGGTTCCCCTTTGACGAAATGACTTCCAAGCTTTTGGGACGCCGTTATCGGGTGGCCTTTCTTGCCCCCCGAGTCTTGCCCTTCGGGTCCTAGGATTGGCCTTCTCTTGCTTGGGGCTTCTTTTTTGGCTTCGGTTGAAGCCAACCATGGCGACATGAGCAATACGGTGAGGATCCATTGATGACTGATCCTCTAAGAATTGATGCGGGATGAAATTCTCGGATTGGAAAGATAAGGGTTGCCCTTCAATCCCTTGTCGTCAGGTAGACCCCAATGTCAGCTGACAGTTGACGTCGTCCTCATCGAGCTCTTCTTTCTGATTAATATCGTCCTCATCGAGCTCTTCTTGTCGATTGACGTCGTCCTCATCGAGCTCTCCTTGTCGATTGACATCGTACTCACCGAGATCTCCTTGTCGGTTGATGTCATCCTCATCGAGCTCATCATCCTCATCGAGCTCTTCTTGTCGGCTGATGTCGTCCTCATCGATCTCGTCATCCTCATCAAGCTCTTATTTTTGGTTGACATCATCGAACTCATCATCCTCATCGAGCTCTTCTTATCGGTTGACGTCATCGTCATCGAGCTCGTCATCCTCATCGAGCTCTTCTTGTTGGTTGATGTCATTGTCATCGAGCTCGTCATCCTCATCGAGCTCTTCTTGTTGGTTGACATCGTCGTCATCAAGCTCGTCATCCTTATCGAGCTCTTCATCCTCATCGAGCTCTTCTTGTTGGTTGACGTCGTCATCATCGAGCTCTTCATCCTCATCGAGCTCTTCTTGTTGGTTGACGTCATCGTCATCGAGCTCGTCATCCTCATCGAGCTCTTCTTGTTGGTTGACGTCATCCTCATCGAGCTCTTCTTGTCGATTGATGGGATGGCGGTTGTCCTCCTCGTCTAGGTCCATCTGTGCTTGATCCATGACTTGGAGGGTCGAGGTAGGATTGGAAACTCTTAAGTCGAACAAAGGATTTGTGCAAACATCCCTCCTTTTGAAAGAGTTTTGGTCTACCGAGACCCAAGATGGGTATGACCAGTCTTGGGTCAGGGCCGATTGATACCAGCTTGATCCCGCTTGGACATTGTTAGCCCCCGTCCTTGCGGTCTCGTACTGTCCCAAGTAGTTTACTCTATATGTCCCTATATAAGGAGTTGTTTGGTACGGGGGATACATAGGAATTTTGGGCATTAGATCATAGTTGAACACACCCGACGATGGCGGAGCTGCGGTGAAAGGTATATGACTGGTCCATGGTTGCCCACAGGCCGGTTGGACGGGTACAGCTGATCCGGTGGGTACGCTCATCCCTTGGTGTTGATTGATGACCAATCGTGAGGACTCCTTATAGTGCCCAAAAGGCTCTTCGTAGAGCTTCCGAGTATGGAAAGCGGCATATGTCTCCATCGGGATGACGGGTGTATAGAACTCCATCGGGATGACGTTGATCTCAGCCGGCTCTTTGGAGGAAGCCGCAGTAGGTGAGTTCCTCCTCACGTTTAGTTGAGAGGCGGAAGGTGTTGGCTCCTTAGAAAGAACCGAAGCAACAAACTTCTTGATACCCTTGGCTGGGCAAAGGTGTTAGACCGCCTTCTCAGACGCCCTCCTTAGTCCCACCGAGCGTGCCAAAAAATATGTTGCGGGGAAAAGGGAACAAGTAACCCGAGACGGATCCGGAGTGGTCGTCCCAAGGTCGGTCTATACTAAGGCTAAAGCTAGAGCTAGGCTACGGGCTACGCTAGGCTAAGGAAAGATAAAACGACAAGATAATAAAGTAATTATTGTGTTGTGTTGGTGATTGATTGATGTCCGTTCTCTCGCTCGAGCCCTCCTTATATATAGTGCCTTGACCGAACCTCCGCGCCTTCACAATAGGAAATCCTAAACCGCCTCCAAGACTTTCGGCTCCAAGTCTCAATCCCGAGAGATCTGCTTCAAATTATTTGTTCCTAACATGACGGGATCCTCTCGGCTCAATACAAGCCGTCTTCCTTAAATGAGCAAATCCCATCCTCGGATAGGAAGCTTTCAAAACGTGACGACCAAGCGACCACGGCCTAAAGAGGAACTTACCAAGTCTTGCCAAATATTGAGAATCTCGGCTCAAGTTAGGAAACTATAGATCGTTTTGACCTTCTCGAATCTCCCACGCAAAATCTTGACTCAAGTCCGTCATCGCCCAAAACAGACATTTCATCAGGCCCAAAGTGAATCTCAAAATGGGCTCAAGCTAACGGCCCCCTCAACCAAAGTGGACCTATTCCCGGAATTACCTTCCCGCCTACGAAGGTCAAATGAGTTTCCCGCTCGGGTCCAAGTTGGCTTCTCACCTTCGACTTCTCGCCTTAGGCTCCTCGCTCATCTTCTCACCTTATGCTTCCGGCCTTAAGTTTCTCGCCCGGCTTCCTGCTTTAGGCTTCTCGCTCGGCCTCTCACCGTAGGCCTCTCACTTGGCCTCTCGCCACTCGGCCTCTCGCTCAGCCTTTCACCACTCGACCTCTTGCCGTAGGCCTCTCACTCGGCTCTTCGCTCGTACCTCCTGCCGGCCTCTCGCCTATTTGAGTCGGATGAGTTTCCCGATAGGACTTGGCCATGTGGGCGAGAAGAGCCCTCGCTCGGTCTCGCCTTCGTGGGCGAGAGGAGCCTCTCGCCCGGATCACCAACGTGAGCGAGAAGAGCCCTCGCTCGGTCTCGCCTTCGTGGGTGAGAGGAGCCTCTTGCCCGGATTACCAACGTGAGCGAGAAGAGCCCTCGCTCGGTCTCGCCTATGTGGGCGAGAGGGACCTCTAGCCCGGGCTCCTCGTTCCGACGAGCCCGAGCCAATTCCCGCACATCCAGAGATATATCAACTTCACATACCGAAGTGCCCAACTTGGACATATAGACTTCATGTACCGAAGTGTCTAACCCGGACATAGCGACTTCACGGACTAAAGTGTCCAACCCGGACATATCGACTTCACGGACTGAGGTGTCCAACCCGGACATATCGACCTCACGAGCCGAAGAGCTTGGCGTTCACTCGGACATCCAACTTCGAGGGCACAACTTGGACATTCCGAATGACTTCGGAGATAGGACATCCACTCGGACTTCAAGGATGGGGCGCCCACTCAGACTTCAAGGATGGGACGCCCACTCGGACTTCACGGATGGGGCGTCCACCTTCGAACTCAGAGTAAATATCCCCATTTAAACTATATTTTTGACCTCCTTCTGCTCCGAATCAGAAAATATTGTAAACTAAAGAGTTGTATATTCACGTCTTTCCATAGAGACTTGAATCGTCTCATTTTGATCTACAGATAGAAAGTTATGAGCATTTTACTGAGGAGCGTTACCCAGGCAGGCGAGAAGCTGACCGAACTTGGAGCTTTGGTCTTGGAAGTCGTCTATCATCACCGGTTTCGACCAAGTAAGACCATCTTCAGACTCGATGGAGGAAAAACCATCGACAACCTCTTTCCAACTCAAAACTGGAAGTGATTGCTTTGAGACAACACCACCCACCGATCACTTTCAGACCACATCGGTCACCGGTCAACCGGTCACCCGATTACCTTGCGACCACACCGGGTACCTCAAAATATATTGACAATGTCGAGATTATTTTTATACCTCAACAGTAAAAAATAAGAATAAAATAAAACATGGTTAATCTAGCAATTTTAACACCAAGATGAGGTTTTCCTTATCGAGGTGCTCTTTTCTTACCACGATTTTTCCATAGGATTTTACGGTAGTAAAATTTTATTGAGAGCTGCAGTCACAACCTTGCAAGAGGGAATTTTACACTAAATAGGCTGTAAATATAATTTATAAATAAATAGAGCTTACTTATCAAAAAAGTAACTGCGGTTTCTCCTCGTAACGATGTAAGAATCGCCTTATAAGTGTTAATTTTCATGGCTAGACGTTGAAAGTCGTATCTCCAATCAACGTGAGTTCATGATTAAATTTCCATGAGGTGTAATATTGATGTAAGATAGAGAAAGAGAGATTGTGATGTTAGGATGACTTTTCATACGGATTCTTATGGATGGTGCCATTGATGATGGTGATGCCGGTGACATTTAGATCACCGTCTAAATGCAAGTTCTTCCACAGTACCATAATGTATTAATTTATCTATTTATAGGGTGTCGTCCACATGATTTTATCGATTTGGACTGCTGTTACAATGAATATTTCGGTTTTTTTATAAATAGTAGATAGCTTTTGTTCCACCAAAATTTAACTCCATATGTACAATGTCTTTAGACAAAAAATTTCGATTATGGCACGTGAGAATTGAGGAAATTTCTTTTATCTAAATGTTTCCAGGTAAATCATAAAATTCTGATTACAAATCAGTCTCTTCTCTACCTCGAGTCTTTGACCATGGAGATTGGTTTTGAGGTTGCAATGGTGGTTGAGAATGAGAAAGGGTTGAGATGGTGGTCTTTAGGTGGTGGAGAGAGAGAGGAGATTTTGAAAAGAGGGTGTGATACCCCGATCGGTTCTGTCTGAAACGCTTAAGTGATTTGATTGGTACTATCTATATCAACAAGGTGCACCTTCTTTTCTGGCACACATCTTGAGAGAATTCCAAGGTTAAACGCGTTTGGCCGGGAGTAGGATTAGGATGGGTGACCTCCTAGGAAGTTAGGAGGGGTGTATGTGATACCCCGATCTGTTCTGTCTGAAACGCTTAAGTGATTTGATTAGTACTGTCCATATCAACAAGGTGCAAACGCGTTTGGCCGTGAGTAGGATCAGGATGGATGACCTCCTGGGAAGTTTCCGGGATGTGTGTGAGTGAGGACAAAACATGCTGGAAAAGATCCGCGTTGGTCTGTGGAGACAGTCGGTCAAATCACGGGGCATTACATAGGGAGAGAAGCTAGGGTTGAAGATGGAGTTGGTGTCTACTGGTTTTGTCGATTATCTAGGTGCTTTTTTCCCGCTCATATAGGAAATATCGGAATTGATCAATTTATTCTTAGGAAATCTTGGATCGCACCATTTTTACGCACAATTCGGTCAATCTCTAGTTTGGTCAGATCTCCATCAACTTGGCATCAGATTTGATTGCTCACGAAGTCATAACCGAAATTAATGACCTTTTACAAGAATAACAAGGCTCCTACATTACACCATTCCTATATCAGTTGCACGTCATATTATTAATATTTAGGGTTAAAACTCCTGTAGTTTGGTTTATTGTACCATATTTAGTCGTTGAAATTTTCTGTATATCCCTATCGGTTATTTTTTATTTTCTTGAATAAAATTGTCTGTGTAATTTAATTTCTCCACCGTAACGACAAATCACTTTTAAAACAATGTTAGAATTTCTATATCAAAATTCCAAAATTCAGAAGCTAATCTTCTGATTTGGATCTTCTGCTGCTGTATGGAGTGCAGCCGAGGAAGGTGACATCAAATTCAACTGCTTTACTCGAGGGTTTGTTTGGTCAGACTCTCGAGAGCTTCACCTTCCTCCTCGCTCGAAGCTGAACTCTTTGCCATACAAGGTACGAGGTATGAGGTTGCAACCAAAGTCTCATTAGAATTCCTGTCTCGGTGAAATCTCGTGGAAAACCTTGTACCACGACATTCTCCTTCTACGATTATGGCGCCTTGCAATGTGTAACACCCCGTTATTTGACCGACTGTCTCCACGAGATTCAACAACGCTAATCAAGCCACGAGATTCTTATTCTTCTGAGAGACTTGATCACTGAGAATATAGATGTGTCGAAATTCGGTAAGCGGGCTTCAGCGTCGTTAGTGATATAATTTGGTTCGATCTTAGATTAGTTGGCGAAAGATGTATCCGTGTACCGGCATCGGTCTTAAAAAGCTACGAAGCTAACTTAGTTAAAGTTGAACCCTTCACTTGGATAAAAAAACTCCAGTACAGTTGACGATGATTGATTAGCTAGTTGAATGATAGGTAATCAGGTGATCGCATGATGTAAATGTTAATTTCATTAAAAAATGACCAAGAATGGTAGCCTCCCCAAGTCAATGAACCAATCTTACATTTCTTCATGGGATCCCATGTGAAAAATACTACAGATTTCTGGTCTTATTCTTTGCTATAACCGAGTCGAGTGACGTCGAATTCTATTAAGGTTCTTCTTTTCGTTCTCAAAAAATTGAAACTCGATTCCAATTGAATTGGACCAACTCACATTAATTTGCACCAATTAGTTGGACCAACTCAGCAAACACTATTCGGTCCATTTGTACGCACAATTCGGTCAATCTCTAGTGTTCCACGTCAGATTTACAACGGCTATATTAACTGTTATCTTAACTGTATAATAGCTGTAACTAGTTGGCTAATAATGTCTCTTAATCTCCTGTACATATATAAGTCACTTGTATCTAATCATTGAATAAAGTAAGTAATACAAATTTAGTTCTAAACACTATTTGTATATTTATTTATTTATTTAATTTATGATTCCCTGGCATTTGCTCAAGACCCCAAACTTCACAACTTAATTTAAAAAAATTCCTATTGAACGAATCGTAGGTAATTAGGTGAGTCGCATGATATCTTTTAATTTCATTAAACAATGACCAAGAACGCTAACCCCCCCGAAGTCACTAGAACCGAAGCTGGCTAATCAAGCCACGATATTCTTATTCTTCTGATCTTAGCTCCTTGTAAAAGACTATTATTTAACGAATATGTATATGAATCGATAAAAGAGTTTCTCTAGATTAATTAGTAATATCGAGTTTGAAGATGTGCTAAAATTCAGTAAGCGGGCTCTTGTTCCTTTAGTGATTCGACCGAGTTCAATCTTAGATTAGTCGATCGTTAACGATGATTCATTAGCTAGTATCCATATGATGATAATCACGAAGCGAAACAACAATGGCGTCCGGTTGAACGAATGGTAGGTAATGAGGTGATCGCATGATAGATGTAAATTTCATTAAAAATTGACCAAGAATGGTAACCTCCCAAGGTCAATGAACCAATCCCAAAAAAAAAGTCAACGAACCAATCTGACAGTTCTTCATGGGATTCCATGTGAAAAATACTATAATTTTTAGGTCTTATTCTTTGGTATAAACGAGTCGAGCATTGTCAAACTCTATTCTCCGAAAATTGAAACTCGAATCCAGTTGGATTGGACCAACTCACATCGACTTGCATATTAAATTATACAAGCATTGACTATACTTGTATATCTGCGAATCCTGCATCATCTCAGAACTAACAGCTAAGCAACCAGCAAACACTAGAAGGCATTGTGCATCAATGGCAGAAGGACTTGCGTTCAACATTGCAGGGTCACTCCTGAAGCAGGCAGGGACCCTTGCTCTTCAGGAAATCGAAAAAATACGAGGCTTCAAGGGCGAGCTAACCGAGCTTGGCAAGACGGTGACCCGGATCCAGGTTCTGCTTCATACCATTTTGATGGGTGTATGCCTCATACCATTTTGATGTTAAGATGGTTGCTAAGAAGATTTTGGAGTCTGTAACTGATGAGATGCAACCAGATATCGGGTTGGATACCATGTTAAGACGCCTCGAAGCGAAAATACACGGCCGGAAGTTCCTGGTTGTGTTGGATGATGTGTGGAACAATGACAAGTGGGGAGACATCTGAAAATTGTTGAAGAAATGTGCAGAAGGAAGCAAGATCCTCGTCACAACGCGATTTATCGAAGTTGCGAGGATAGCTAGCCGAAGTGTCCATCCTTTAAAAGGTCTGTCATCTGCTGATTCCCTGTCCCTGTTGAAGCAGATGGTGTTCCGTGATCAGCCAGTGCAACCTTATATAGTCACCATGGTGGAGCAGATTGTAAAGAAATGTGATGGAGTTCCTCGGGCAATCGAATTAATCAGCAACCTGCTGCAATTGAATGATCCAGAGACCGAGTGGCCACGCTTTATAAACCAGGATCCTTTGGTCGCTGCCGGCAATGAAAATGTTATCTTAACATACCTCAGGTCCAATTATGATCATCTCCCCTTGCATCTGAAGCAGTGTTTTGCCTATTGTAGCTTGTTTCCCAAGGATTTTGTCATCGATGTGAAGTCTCTGATTCATATGTGGGTTGCACAAGGATTCATAACCAAGTCTTCTGATGACACTCAGACGTTGGAAGACATTGGTTGAAAATACTTTGTGGATCTGTGACGCAGGTCATTTTTCGAGGATGTGGAAAAGGATTCACTTGGGATGGTAAAGACCTGCAAGCTGTCGCATCTGATGAACCTTGACTTGGAGCCACCTCAGGGAACTCCAGATTTCCTTGGTGGCGCAGATCAGTTGCGGACATTTCTGTTGCCTGCTCAAGGTTCAAGCTCAGCCATTAGCAGAACATGGGATGACTCCAGCTGCAAAGCTCTTGTTTCGTGCTTCAAGCGCCTGCGTGTGTTTGACTTGCACAACACAGGCATCGATAATCTGTCCCCCTGCATAGAGAGACTAAAGCAGGCGAGGTATCTTGATATGTCTCGGAACGGAATCAGGCTGCTCCCCAGGTCTATTTCCAAGCTGCAGAACTTGCAGGTGCTCAAGCTCTCAGATTGCAGAGAGATCATATAGAGTTACCGGAAGATATCGCGAAGCTTGTTGGTATTCAACTATCTACTGTGAAGGGTGTTCAAGTTTGGTTGGCATGCCAATTGGGCTAGGGGATCTGACATCCCTTCAAACATTGACCTGGTTTGTATTATCCAAAGATGGTACTAGGCCTACACAGATCGGCGGGCCAAGCGTATTGAAAAAGCTGAAAAACTTGAGAGGAAGGATGGAAATCAGAAACTTGGGATGGAGGAAAGCCAACACATCAGAATTTAAGGATGCTAATATGGTGGGAAAGGAGTTTCTTCAGTCATTGACCCTGCGCTGGAACGGAGATGACGAGACCAGGGCTGCAGAAGCTGTCGCTAATTATGACAAGGAGGCACTATCGGGACTCCAGCCTCATCAAAACCTCAGGGAGTTGCAAGTGTACAGCTACGGAGGAGCGAGTTTTCCAGGTTGGCTTTCATCCATGATAAACCTAGTGAACATCAGAGTGGATGGTTGTCAAAGATGCAATAGTCTCCCACCTTTAAGTTCAATCCATTCCTTGAGAGAATTATGTATCATCGACTTAACTGACTTGGAGTACGTAGTCGATGAGAAGGTGGACTCCGTTGATAGAGGTGAGGATGACACAATGTTCTTTCCATCCCTGAAGACCCTTTTGCTCAAAGGTTGGAGGAAAGGTGACGGTCAACAAGTAGCATTGCCCCAATTTCCATGTCTCTCTCAGCTGGAAGTGAAGAACTGTCCGGAGCTGACTTTACTTCCACGGCTTTCGACTCATGATGGAAAGCTATCTTTGAAATCTACAACCAGCCTGGAGCCAGCAGAGCAATTGCTGAAGATCAAGATGACGCTCAATCAAGGCCTGACGTTACCAAGCTGGCTTGCGATCCCCGGAAATCTTGTAGAAATTTGGATAACAGACTGCAAAGGGTGCGAGATACTTCCTGCATTTGATCAGATAGCTTTTCTCAAAGATATCTATCTAGGCAACTTACCTGACTCCAAGTACATCAATCTTGACATTGATGACTCTCAAGGGGGAGCATCGGCGTTCTTTCCGTTCCTGAAGAAACTCTGGATCTGGGATTGTCCGGAACTGAGGGGATGGCAGAAGAACAATAACGGTGGCAATAGAGCATCCAGATCACCAATAGCTCCTCTGCCACAATTCCCCTGCCTGTCTTTGTTAGACATTCGGCGTTGTTCCAGATTGTCCATGATACCTAGTTGTGCTCCAACTATAGAAGAGATTTTATTTATATCCAAATCGAGCCTTGTAAAAGTCCCGAGCAGCCTTTCGTCTTTCGTAAAGCTTCAAGAGTTATGGATCGATGATTTCCCTAGACTGGAGTTCCTTGACCTCGATGTCACGAACTACATCACCGGAAGTGCTCAATCAGCAACAATGTTTCCATCCCTGAAGAAACTCTGGCTTCAGAATTGTGAGAAACTAAAGGGTTGGTGGAAGATGACAGATGATGAAGCTCGAACGATGAAAAGAGAAGACTTCCCGCTATTTCCTTGCTTGTCATTCTTGGAAGTAAGGAATTGCCCCGAGCTATCTTGGATGCCAGCATTTCCAAGTCTACAAGAAAGGTTCTATTTTGCCAGTTCTGGAGTGCACTCATTTCCAAAGAGGCTTTCCTTCACAAACCTTCAAGAGATGTGGATTGATAATATCCCCGAGTTGGAGTTTCTCGACCATGATGGAGAGAGTTACATCACTGGAAGTGCTCAATCAGCAATGGTATTTCCATCTCTGAAGACACTCTGGCTTCAGAATTGTAAGAAGCTAAAGGTCTGGTGGAAGATGACAGATGACGAAGCTCGAACGATGAAAAGAGAAGACTTCCCGCTATTCCCTCGCCTGTCATTCTTGGAAGTAAAGAATTGCCCCGAGCTATCTTGGATGCCAGCATTTCCAAGTCTCCAAGAAAACGTCAAATTGGATAGAACAAACACAGCATTGTTATGGCAGACAATGAAGATGACTTCATCGGTTGCGGATTCCTCTTCTCCTGTACATCCTCTCTCCAAACTGAGAACTTCAGCTAAAAGAAATAAATGATCTGGACTATCTTCCAGAAGAATGGCTGCAGAATCTCGTCTCTCTCGAGAAGCTCTACATCGAGACCTGTGGTGGACTTACATCTCTCCCTAAGGGGATGCATCACCTCACCTCATTAAAGGAGCTGGAAATCTGGTACTGCCCTCAGTTGACAGAACGCTGTGGACGAAACAACGGGACGGATTGGCCTAACATTGACCACATACAAAAGATCAAGATAGATGGCAAGGAAGTCTGATAGCCATCAACTAGGTTTGTATGATCTTTCCATCCCTCGTTCTTCCTTCTTATTGGCCTTTTATGCAAGTTAAGGTAATGCAAGCTTCAAGTCAAAGATTTCATTTTTCTCTCTCTTTGCAGTTCTGAAACAACATCGTGTTCGCCGGAGAAGAGGACACTGTATGTTATTAGGCCAAAGCATCAGCAGTTCTGATGAAACTACAACAAATTGTTAGCAGACTCTCCAGCCTTCTCGGGTTTCTCCGCAAAAGTCCAAAGATTCAAACACACAGGTATGCTATTCAATTACTGATAGTAGTTGTAGCAAAAAGTTCATCCTTCAGAAAATGTCAGCCTACCAAGCCTCACTTGTGAGCCGGAGCACTTGCTTCGAACACTACACTGTTGTCTGTCTTTAAATATGTTCTTACCGTCATGATAACACTGCAGGCCTTCCACCCCCGCTTCAAGCAAACACTGATCATGGTTCCAGATTCGTTCATTTACATGCTCGCCCGTGCATTGTTCGTTGCGCGCCTCGAATAACATTGGCTGCAGCGTGCGCTCATGACAGATTCGAATTGTGAATTTGCTGCAAAACTCGCAGCAGGTTGCTTCAGCACTGCCTTCGTCGCAAAGAAGATTGAAACTTCAAAGCCAACAGCCACAGAGAACGCCTCCTCGTCATAGCCCCCTCAAGACAAACACAATCTGAAGATTCGCCAATTGTTTGTGTATCAATTGCTTTCTGATAAATTCCAAATTGCATTCATTTGCTAGCCTTTAACTGCTTCAGTGTATGCGGAAAATCGGAATTATTTCTGTGACCTTTGGCTTTTAGACAAGATTGTCTTCTAACGGTTGATGTCCAACAACTTCAGACAAGAACCGAACTACGGTTTTCAGCTACTCAGATTGAAACAATAATTGCATTTAGTCCAGGAAGAGAGGTACTATTTCTGTGCAAATTGAATGGGGATGTGAGGGCAAAAAAAGCCAGGGTTCCAACCTAACACCAGACAATCATCTAACGATTCTCTTGACATTGCAGACAGAAGTACCTTTTAAACGTTTCCTCCAAGATTCATCGCAGACTTATATTCATGTTTCTTTTTAAACATCGCTCCAATTGCGGTCTCATTCAACTTAGCCAACCTCATGGCTTCAGCTAATGTTTTAGGACTAGCAGTCTGAACCATAGCCTGCACATCATCGTCTAACCCAGCTATGAAACTCGATGTAAAGTATCTATTCAGAAAGGAATTGATTCTCAACCAACATCAATGCTTTCAATTCCTCAAATTTACCCACATAATCCTCAACATCACCATTCTGTCTTAGCTGGTTAAACTCTTTCACTACAACACCATACCCTCTATCTCCGAATTGAATTAACAGGGCATCCGTAAATTCAACCCAATTGGCTTGTCTATTCTTCACCACCCATGACATATACCTCTTTCATCCAAGTAAACTGACCCAATGCTCACTTTCCTATCCTCAGGTTTACGGTTAACCACAAAGTACTTTTCACACCTTCGAATCTAATACCTAGGGTTTGCACCCAAAAAACAAAGGAATCTCGAGCTTAGGATTAGGGATGTTTACCTGGCAATTTTCCTAACCGCGCCTAGCTCTCTAGCCATCTCCAACCTCCGCGCGTTCATTACCCCCGACGGTCTCCGATCTTGTCCCGCTATGCTCGCTTTTCTCCGTCGCACGCGGTGTCTCCTTCGGAAGAGGTAACAGGGGAGACCTCCTGTCCTCCGCCTGAAACCTTCCTGAACCCATGGACTTCATTAACTCCATGAGTTCTGCGATTTGCCCTTTAATCTGCGAGAACTCCCCTGAGAACCTCACCGTGGTCTCGCGTTGTTCGTCGAAGCTTGCTTCTGGCGACACTCGATTTCCACCCTCTGCTCCTGCGCCAGAGATCGTAATTGCTCTTCCATGTCGCCTAGACGTGTTTTCATTCGCCGGAGAATCCAAGAATCTCGGGCTGTGATACCAATTTGTCACAATCAAGAACCAAGAAGGTAGTAGAAAGAGATGGGAGAAAGAGAGTAACCATCACTGGTTTCTCAATTAGGTTCACAATATCCAGAATAGTCACTAATGAGTTGTACAATATCTCTTATAGTCACTGCCAGCTAATGGATCTATACTAAAAGCCCGCCAAAAGGCCCATTTCCCGTGCCAGCCCATATCTGTTGGCAGCTCATTTCCCATGTTAGGCACTCTTATGTGACACTCCCCAAGTCAACGAACCAATGTTACAGTTCCTCATGGGATCCCATGTGAAAAATACTACAGTTTTCTTGTCTTATTCTTTGCTATAACCGAACCTAGTAATGTCGGATTATATTCAGGCTCTTCCTTTTTTTCTCGAAAAATTGAAACTCGATTTCAATTGGATTGAACCAACTCACATTAATTTGCACCAATTGGTGATGGGATCATGCCCACAAATTAAGGAAAAGAAGACATGATGATGAAGATGCCCACAAATTAAGGAAAAGAAAAAGATGGACATGATGATGAAGATGCCCACAAATTAAGGAAAAGAAAAGATGGACATGATGATGAAGATGCCCACAAATTAAGGAGGAAAACATGGAGGATTTTATGGAACATTTGTTCCATATGAACTTTCCTCCTCTATAAAAGGGGAGATGATCTTCCATGGAAACATCATCCACAAAATGAAGAAAAACTCCAAGTAGAGAGTTTAGAGAGAAATAGAGAGTTTCCAAGTTCTAGAGAGAGAGAGAGCTTGAGGTAAAAAATAGAGTGAGTGAAAATTCTCTACTGTAAAATACGAGTGAAACACGAGAGTGGGATAACTCGGGGTATCGGGCAGTGAGGATATTTTTACCACTGTAATTTCTCTATTTACTAGTGGATATTTTTCGGAGCTAGTCCCGTGGTTTTTCCCTCTGGCATTTAGAGGGTTTTCCACGTAAATCTTGGTGTTCCCTCTTGGTGGTGTTTTTCTTCTCCATCTACTTTTGACCGTGGTAATTATTAATTACCGGGGTAAATTTTATTTACCGCTTCCGCTGCACGAGTCAAATTCCCAACAAGTGGTATCAGAGCCTTGGCTTTGTAGCTGAGATCTTTGTGTGTTGAAGATGGAGGACAAGTCTGTCGGAAAAGCCATCAAGTTGACTTCGTCAAATTATGCCGTCTGGAAGACTCTGATGATGGATGTTTTATACTGCAAGGATCTTTTTGATCCTATTGAGTTAAAAGGTATAAAAGACGAGGCAATAGCAGATGCTCTCTGGAACAAGATGAATCGCAAAGTCTGTGGGTTAATTCGACAGTCGATTGACCCCAGTCTTATTCACCACGTGGCTGACGAGACGGATGCATTCAAGCTCTGGGAGAAGCTGGAAAATCTGTTTGAGCGGAAAAATGCCATTGACAAGGCTTTTCTGCTCAAACGGCTTATCACAGCCACATACCGTGATGGACAAAATGCATCTGAGCATTTGAGTACGTTCCAGGAGTTTGCAAATCGTCTAGTAGCAGCAAAGATTCTGCTAGACGATGAGTTGCTGGCTTTGATGTTGCTGAATTCCTTGCCGGATAGTTGGGAAACACTAAAAGTTTCTCTGACAAACTCAACTCCAAGTTTGACATTGTCTATGGTCAAGGATAGTATCCTGAATGAAGAAACTCGGAGAATAGAGAATGGCATGATGAGCTCTAGCAATGAGGCCATGGTCACAGAGAACCGTGGGAAAGGCAAGTTTGAAGGAAGATCCCAGTCGAGAGAAGGACTAAAGTGTTACTATTGTGGCAAAGAGGGGCACTTTAAAAGAAATTGTAGACTGTTCAAGAAGAAGCAGGGAGGCGAGCAGAAGAATGAGAATGACCAAAGAGCTACCACATCTACACTAGAGGAGGTGGCACTATTTTCTTGTGAAGAAGATATTTGTGCGGTCAGTGATCCGTACACTGAATGGGTCATTGATTCTGCTGCATCATACCATGCAACTCCCCACAAGGAGATGTTCACCTTGTACAGAGCAGGAGACTTTGGCAAGGTTAGAATGGAAAATAGCAGTTTTGCTAATATTGTGGGAGTTGGTGATGTTTTGGTCAAGACAGATGTTGGCCATAAGTTAACATTGAAAGACGTCAGACATGTTCCTGATCTGCGTCTGAACCTGATATCTATACATGCCCTGGATGTGACTGGTTTCCATAGCCATTTTGGTAATGGACTGTGGAAGCTGACTGCAGGAGATCTAGTTACAGCTAGAGGAAAGATATCTGGCACACTTTACAAGACTCAAGTGAAGCTGCTTGGAGATGAGGTGAACGCAGTAGAAGACTCTACCTCACCAAATCTGTGGCACAAGCGGCTTGGACACTTGAGCGAGAAGGGAATGAAAGCACTACGGTCTGTTGTTCCAATCGCCATAGGTACAAAACTACAACCTTGTGATTATTGTATCTTTGGTAAGCATCATAGAGTTCCTTTTGGCAAGACTGCTAAAAAGAAGGAAAGTTTTTTAGTGTTTCATGAAAATGAGACATGTTCAACCCCAGTAATATCAGAGGCAAGGATAGAGGCTGGTGGTGGAATTGATTTGGCACCGGAATCTTCTCCAATGACAACTGGTGGAGAAGATGCAGATCAATCTTTTCGGGTGGGTGCTGAATCAGAAGAGAATTCTAATCAGGGGGAGCAAACCCCTGAGGTCGGCGAAGTAACTTCGGACTCTCGGGAGGACGAGCAACTCAGAAGGTCAACAAGACAGAGGATGTTGTCAACCAGATACTCCAGTTCTGAGTATGTCCTTGTCACTAGCGAGGGGGAGCCAGAGAGCTTTGAAAAAGCCCTGGAGCATGAGGACAAAGCTCAATGGATGGAGGCTATGCTTGAGGAATTGAGTTCTTTGAGAAAGAACGGTACTTATGAGCTTATGGAATTACCCCAAGGAAGGAAGGCCTTGATGAACAAATGGGTATACAAGCTGAAACGAGATGGTGATAATCTCGTAAAATACAAGGCTCGGCTAGTGGTGAAAGGTTTCAGCCAGAAGAAAGGCATTGACTTTGATGAAATATTTTCACCAGTCGTAAAGATGTCCTCCGTTCGAGCAGTACTCGGACTAACTACCAGTTTGAATCTGGAGTTAGAGCAAATGGATGTCAAGACTGCTTTCCTCCATGGCGATTTGGAGGAGGAAATCTACATGCAGCAACCTGAAGGTTTTCAGGAGAAAAGGAAGTAAGATCTGGTGTGCAGGTCAAGAAAGAGCTTGTACGGCCTGAAGCAAGCTCCTAGACAGTGGTACAAGAAGTTCGACTCATTCATGATGAGTCATGGCTACACCAGGACAAACGCAGACCATTGCGTTTACATCCGTAGATTTCATGATGGTAAATTCATAATTCTTTTGTTGTATGTGGATGATATGCTGATCGTTGGACAGGATGCTGAGATGATAAAGAAGTTGAAAGAAGATTTATCAAAGTCCTTTGACATGAAGGATCTTGGTGCAGCAAGGCAAATTTTGGGCATGCAGATTATTCGTGATCGACAAGCTAGGAAGCTGTGGTTATCCCAGGAAAGATATATTGAGAAGGTACTAGAGAGATTCAATTCAAAAAATGTGAATCCAGTTAGTACACCTCTTGCTGGCCAGTTTAAACTCAGCAAGAAAGCATGTCCTACAACAAAGGAGGAGAAGGAAGACATGGCAAAGGTTCCATACTCCTCAGCAGTTGGGAGTTTGATGTATGCCATGGTGTGCACACGTCCAGATATTGCTCACGCAGTTGGTGTGGTGAGCAGGTTTCTCTCTAACCCGGGGAGGCAACATTGGGAGGCTGTAAAATGGATCCTAAAATACTTACGAGGCAGTTCAAAAATGTCTTTGTGCTTTGGAGGCTCAGAACCAATCTTGGAGGGTTTTTCAGATGCAGATATGGCAGGAGATATTGACTCCAGAAAATCAACTTCTGGATATCTGTTTACTTTTGCAGGGGGAGCTGTGTCATGGCAGTCCAAACTGCAGAAATGTGTTGCCTTATCTACAACTGAGGCAGAGTATATTGCAATGACCGAGGCAGGAAAAGAGTTGCTTTGGTTGAAGAGGTTCCTTCAAGAACTGGGTTTCGAACAGGATGATTATGTGGTTTACAGTGATAGTCAAAGTGCTCTAGACCTGAGCAAGAATGCCACATACCATGGTCGTACTAAGCATATCGATATTCGATACCATTGGCTCCGGATGGCCATTGAAGAGCAGGAGATGAAGTTACAAAAGATTCATACAGACAAGAATCCTGCTGATATGTTAACAAAGGCAGTGCCTCGTGAGAAACTCCAATTTTGTGCTAGGTCATCTGGCACGGGGATTCATCATTAAGCTCAACCAGAAAGTTTCTCCCTCAAGTGGGCATGAGGGGGAGAATTGATGGGATCATGCCCACAAATTAAGGAAAAGAAGACATGATGATGAAGATGCCCACAAATTAAGGAAAAGAAAAAGATGGACATGATGATGAAGATGCCCACAAATTAAGGAAAAGAAAAAGATGGACATGATGATGAAGATGCCCACAAATTAAGGAAAAGAAAAGATGGACATGATGATGAAGATGCCCACAAATTAAGGAGGAAAACATGGAGGATTTTATGGAATATTTGTTCCATATGAACTTTCCTCCTCTATAAAAGGGGAGATGATCTTCCATGGAAACATCATCCACAAAATGAAGAAAAACTCCAAGTAGAGAGTTTAGAGAGAAATAGAGAGTTTCCAATTTCTAGAGAGAGAGAGAGCTTGAGGTAAAAAATAGAGTGAGTGAAAATTCTCTACTGTAAAATACGAGTGAAACACGAGAGTGGGATAACTCGGGGTATCGGGCAGTGAGGATATTTTTACCACTGTAATTTCTCTATTTACTAGTGGATATTTTTCGGAGCTAGTCCCGTGGTTTTTCCCTCTGGCATTTAGAGAGTTTTCCACGTAAATCTTGGTGTTCCCTCTTGGTGGTATTTTTCTTCTCCATCTACTTTTGACCGTGGTAATTATTAATTACCGGGGTAAATTTTATTTACCGCTTCCGCTGCACGAGTCAAATTCTCAACAATTGGATTGGACCAACTCCAAGAAAGACAATTGTGAATTAAGTAACCAGGAACCACTATTCGGTCCATTTGTACGCACAATTCGTTCAATCTCTAGTGTTCCACGTCAGATTTACAACGGCTATATTATCTGTTATCTTAACTGTATAATAGCTGTAACTAGTTGGCTAATAATGTCTCTTAATCTCCCTGTACATATATATAAGTCGCATGTATCTAATCATTGAATTAAGTAATACAAATTTATTTCTAAACACTAGTTGTTTATTTTTTATTTATTTAGTTTATGATTCTCTGGCATTCGCTCAAGACCCCGAACATCACAACTTAATGTTAAAAAAATTCCTATTGAACGAATGGTAGGTAATTAGGTGAGTCGCATGACATCTTTTAATTTCATTAAACAACCCAAGAACGCTAACCCCCCCAAGTCAGTAGAACCGAAGCTGGCTAATCAAGCCACGACATTCTTATTCTTCTGATCTTAGTTCCTTGTAAAAGACTATTATTTAACGAATACGTATATGAATAGATGAAAGAGTTTCTCTAGATTAATTAATGATCTCGAGTTTGAAGATGTGCTAAAATTCAGTAAGCGGACTCTTGCTTCTTTAATGATTCGACCGAGTCCAATCTTAGATTAGTCGGTCATTAACGATGATTCATTAGCTAGTATCCATATGATGATAATCACGAAGCGAAACAACAATGGCGTCCCGTTGAACGAATGGCAGGTAATGAGGTGATGGCATCACAGATGATAATTTCATTAAAAAATGACCAAGAATGGTAGCCTCCCCAAGTCAATGAACCAATTTCAAAAAAAAAAGTCAATGAACCAATCTGACTGTTCTTCATGGGATTCCATGTGAAAAATACTATAATTTTTTTTGTCTTGAAACTCGAATCCAGTTGGATTGGACCAACTCACATCAACTTGCATCTTAAATTATACAAGCATTGACTATACTTGTATATCTGCGAATCCTGCATCATCTCAGAACTAAACATCTTAGCAACCAGAAAACACTAAAAGCATTGCGCATCTAGTTTGACTTGATTCCAGTTGTTCCTGATCGGTGATCAATGGCAGAAGGACTTGCGTTCAACATTGCAGAGTCACTCCTGAAGCAGGCAGGGACCCTTGCTCTTCAGGAAATCGGAAAAATACGAGGCGTCAAGGGCGAGCTAACCGAGCTTGAAAAGACGGTGACCCGGATCCAGGTTCTGCTTCTTGATGCTGAGGAGAAGCAGGATCACAACCACCAAGATATGCATTGGCTGGAGGAGCTCAAGGAGGTTGTCTATGAGGCTGACGACTTGCTCGATGATTTCGCCACCGAGATCCTTGGCAGGAAAGCAGTCGGAGGAGGGTTCAGAGTCATCAAAGAGGCGCGGATTTTCTGTTGTGGATCAAACCAGATTCTGTTTGGTCATAATATGGCTAATAGTATCAAGGGTGTAAGGGACAGAATGAAGAAGATAGCTGATGACAGGGTGGACTGGCATCTGAATGTGAAGCCTAAAGAGAAGGCTAGACAGGAGGAGACTTACTCTTCTCCTCCTGATTACTTCGTGGGGAGGGATGGCGACATCGACCATGTCCTTCGGCTCTTGATGGTCGAAAACAGCGAAATTGTTTCGTTGGTTGGGATCAGAGGGATCGGGAAGACTGCGCTAGCTCAGGTGATTTTTCATGATCGTGATGTCATTTGTCATTTTGAGTTGATGGAATGGGTGTATGCCTCAGACCCTTTTGATGTTAAGATGGTTGCTAAGAAGATTTTGGAGTCTGTAACTGATGAGATTCAACCAGATTACGGGTTGGATACCATGTTAAGACGCCTCGAAGCGAAAATAGGCGGCCGGAGGTTCCTGTTCGTGTTGGATGATGTGTGGAGCAATGACAAGTGGGGAGACATCTGGAAATTGTTGAAGATAGGTGCAGAAGGAAGCAAGATCCTCGTTACAACGCGATTTATCGAAGTTGCGAGGATAGCTAGCCAAAGTGTCCTTCCTTTAAAAGGTCTGTCTTCTGCTGATTCCCTGTCCCTGTTGAAGCAGATGGTGTTCCGTGGTCAGCCACTGGAACCTCATGTAGTCTCCAGGATGGAGAAAATTGTAAAGAAATGTGATGGAGTTCCTCGGGCAATCCAATTAATCAGCAACCTGCGGCGATTGAATGATCCAGAGACCGAGTGTTCACACTTTACAAACCAGGATCCTTTTGCCCATGCCGACAATGCAAATGCTATCTTAACATACCTCAGGTCCAATTATGACCATCTCCCCTTGCATCTGAAGCAGTGTTTTGCCTATTGTAGCTTGTTCCCCAAGGATTTTGTCATTGATGTGAAGTCTCTGATTCATATGTGGGTTGCACAAGGATTCATCACCAAGTCTTCTGATGAAATTCAGACGTTGGAAGACATTGGTTCAAAATACTTTGTGGATCTGTCAGGCATGTCATTTTTCGAGGATGTGGAAAAGGATTCACTTGGGATGGTAAAGACCTGCAAGCTGTCGCATCTGATGCACCGACTCGCAACCGCTGTGGCTTCCACCGAGTGCAAGATGGTGTCGCAGTATGAAGATCGGATCACTAATAAAGTCCATCATATGTCCTTGCACTTTGACTTGGAGCCACCTCGGGGAACTCCAGATTTCCTTGGTGGTGCAGATCAGTTGCGGACATTTTTGTTGCTTGCTCAAGGATCAAGCTCAGCCATTAGCAGGACATGGGATGACTCCAGCTGCAAGGCTCTTGTTTCATGCTTCAAGCGCCTGCGTGTGTTTGACTTGCACAACACAGGCATCGATAATCTGTCCTCCTCTGTAAAGAGACTAAAGCAGCTGAGGTATCTTGATATGTCTCAGAACGGAATCAGGCTGCTCCCCAGGTCTATTTCCAAGCTGCAGAACTTGCAGGTGATCAAGCTCTCAGATTGCAGAGAGATCATAGAGTTACCGGAAGATATCGCGAAGCTTGTTGGTCTTCAACATATCTACTGCGAAGGGTGTTCGAGTTTGGTTGGCATGCCAATTGGGCTAGGGGATCTGACTTCCCTTCAAACATTGACCTGGTTTGTTTTATCCAAAGATGGTACCAGGCCTACACAGATCGGCGGGCCAAGCGTACTGAAAAAGCTGAAAAACTTGAGAGGAAGGATGGAAATCAGAAACTTGGGATGGAGGAAAGCCAACACATCAGAGTTTAAGGATGCTAACATGGTGGGAAAGGAGTTTCTTCAGTCATTGACCCTGCGTTGGAACGGAGATGACGAGACCAGGGCTGCAGAAGCTGTCGCTAATTATGATGAGGAAGCACTATCGGGACTCCAGCCTCATCAAAACCTCAGGGAGTTGCAAGTGTACAGATACGGAGGAGCGAGTTTTCCAGGTTGGCTTTCATCCATGATAAACCTAGTGAACATCAGAGTGGATGGTTGTCAAAGATGCAAGAGTCTCCCACCTTTAAGTTCAGTTCATTCCTTGAGAGAATTATGTCTCATCGACTTAACTGACTTGGAGTACGTAGTTGATGAGAACGTGGACTCCGTCAATAGAGGTGAGGATGACACAACGTTCTTTCCATCCCTGAAGACCCTTTTGCTCTTGAATTGTCCAAAGCTCAAAGGATGGAGGAAAGGGACAGGTGATGGTCATGATGCACAAGCTACATTGCTTCAGTTCCCATGTCTCTCTCTGCTAGAAGTAAAGAAGTGCCCAAAGTTGAATTCGCTTCCACGGCTTCCAGCTCGTGATGGAAGGCTATGCTTGAATGATACATCTAACCTGGAGCCAGTAGACCAATTGTTGAAGATCAAAATGACTCCAACTCTGAGTCAAGGCCTGAAGTTACCGAGCTGGCTTGCGATCTCTAAAAATCTTGTAGAAGTCCGGATAACAGACTGCAAAGGGTGTGAGCTGCTTCCTCCATTTGATCAGATAGCTTTTCTCAATTATATCTACCTGAAAAACTTACCTGACTCCAAGTACATCGACGTTGACAATGATAATTCTCAAGATGAAGGTTTGGCATTCTTCCCATTTCTGAAGAAACTCTGGATCTTGGATTGTCCGAAACTGAGGGGATGGCAGAAGAAAGGTAACTGTGGCGACAGAGAAAACTTCCAACAATTTTCATGTCTATCATTCTTGCAAATAAAGAATTGCCCTGAGCTATCTTGGATGCCAGCCTTTCCAACTCTCCAAGAAAGCTTCTACTTCATGAAATCTGGAGTGCATTCATTTCCCAAGAGGCTTTCCTTCACAAACCTTCAAGTGATGTCGATCGAGAATATCCCTGAGATGGAGTTTCTTGACCTTGATGGAGATCATTACATCACTGGAGGTGCTCAAACGGCAACCATCTTTCCATTTCTGAAGACACTCTGCCTTTTGAATTGCCTGAAGCTTAAGGGTTGGTGGAAGATGACAGATGATGAAGCTCGAACGATGAAAAGAGAAGAATTCCCACAATTTGCTTGCCTATCATTCTTGGAAATAAAGAATTGCCCTGAGCTATCTTGGATGCCAGCCTTTTCAACTCTCAAAGAAAGGTTCTATTTTGTAAATTCTGGCGTGCACTCGTTTCCCAAGAGGCTTTCTTTCATAAACCTTCAAGTAATGTCGATCGAAAATATCCCCGAGTTGGAGTTTCTTGACCTTGATGGAGATAATTACATGAGTGGAAGTTCTCAATCAGCAACAATCTTCCCATTTCTGGAAAAACTCTTGCTTTTGAATTGTCCGAAGCTGAAGGGCTGGTGCAAGATGACAGACGATGAAGCTCGAACGATGAAAAGAGAAGAATTCCCACAATTTGCATGCTTATCATCCTTGGAAATAAACAATTGCCCTGGACTATCTTGGATGCCAGCCTTTCCAACTCTCCAAGAAAAGTTCTACTTTATCAAATCTGGTGTGCACTCATTCCCAAAGAGGCTTTCCTTCACAAACCTTAAAGAGATGTCGATCGAGAATATCCCCGAGTTGGAGTTTCTTGACCTTGATGGAGATCATTACATCACTGGAATTTCTCAATCAGCAACAATCTTTCCAAATCTGAAGAAACTCTGGCTTTGGAATTGTCCGAAACTAAAGGGTTGGTGGAAGATGACAGACGATGAAGCTCGAACAATGAAAAGAGAAGAATTCCCACAATTTGCGAGCCTATCATTCTTGGAAATAAAGAATTGCCCTAGACTGTCTTGGATGCCAGCCTTTCCAACTCTCCAAGAAAAGTTCTACTTTATCAAATCTGGTGTGCACTCATTCCCAAAGAGGCTTTCCTTCACAAACCTTGAAGTGATGTCGATCGAAAAAATGCCCGAGTTGGAGTTTCTGGACCTTGATGGAGACAGTTACATAACTGGAAGTGCTCATTCAGCAACAATCTTTCCATTCCTGAAGAAACTCTGGCTTTTGAATTGTCCAAAGCTAAAGGGTTGGTGGAGGATGACAGATTATCAAGCTGCAACTTTGAAAACAGAAAAGTTCCCACAATTCCCTTGCCTGTCATTCCTGGAGATAAAGAATTGCCCCGAGCTATCTTGGATGCCAACATTTCCAACTGTCCAAGAAAACCTCGTATGGGATAGTACAAGCACGGCATCGTTATGGCAGACAATGAAGACGACAACTTGGGTTGCGGTTTCCTCTTCTCATGTACATCCTCTCTCCAAACTGAAAGTACTAGAGCTAAAAAGAATAAATGATCTGGAATATCTTCCCCAAGAATGGCTGCAGAATCTCATTTCTCTAGAGAAGCTCTATATTGAGAGCTGCCCCAGACTAACATCTCTCCCTAAAGGAATGCATCACCTCACCTCATTAAAGGAGCTGGAAGTCTGGTACTGCCCTCAGTTGACAGAACGCTGTGGACGAAACAACGGGATGGATTGGCCTAACATTGACCACATACCGAAGATCAAGATAGATGGCAAGGAAGTCTGATAGCCACCAACTAGGCTTGTATGATCTTTCCGTCCCTCGGTTCTTCCTTCTTATTGGCCTTTTATGCAAGTTAAAGGTAATGCAAGCTTCAAGTCAAAGATATCATTTTTCTGTCTCTTTGCAGTTCTGAAACAGCATCGTGTTCGCCAGAGAAGAGGACACTGTATGTTATTAGGCCAAATCATCAGCAGTTCTGATTAAACTACAACAAATTGTTAGCACTCTCTCGAGCCTTCTCGGGTTTCTCCGCGAAAGTCCGATGATTCACACACACAGGTATGCTATTCAATTGCTTTGAACACGAGACTATTGTCTCTCTTCAGTATTTGGCTCTTGCAAGGATGGAACTATAACCTTTTGATTATAAAGGCAGGCTTGCATAAATATATTCTTACCGTCTTGATAACTCTGCAGGCCTTCCACCTCCGCTTCAAGCAAACACTGATCATGGTTCCAGATTCGTTCATTTACATGCTCGCCTCTGTACTGTTCGTTGCGCGCCTCGAATAACATTGGCTGCAGCGTGCGCTCATGACAGATTCGCATTGTGAATTTGCTGCAAAACTCGCAGCAGGTTGCTTCAGCACTGCCTTCGTCGCAAAGAAGATTGAGACTTCAAAGCCAACAGCCACAGAACGCCTCCTCGTCATAGCCCCCTCAAGACAAACACAATCCGAAGATTCGCCAATTGTTTTAGTGTATCACTTGCTTTCTGATAAATTCCAAATTGCATTCATTTGCTAGCCTTTAACTGCTTCAGTGTATGCGGAAAATCGGAATTATTTCTGTGACCTTTGGCTTTTAGACAAGATTGTCTTCTAACGGTTGATGTCCAACAACTTCAGACAAGAACCGAACTACGGTTTTCAGCTACGCAGATTGAAACAATAATTGCATTTAGTCCAGGAAGAGAGGTACTATCTCTGTGCAAATTGAATGGGGATGTGAGGGCAAAAAAAGCCAAGGTTCCAACCTAACACCAGACAATCATCTAACGATTCTCTTAACATTGCAGACAGAAGTAAATTGTCCGTCAGATGGTATAAGCTTTGATCCTATCTTCTTCCCCCGACCAATTCTAAACGGTTAAAAGTCTCTAGTTTCTATATGCTCTGCAACAGTATGCCGGGGGTATAGCCAGCAGAGAGTGAGTAAGAGCGGCTCATAGGCCATGGACATGGTATCGTCAGCTTCAGGCTACGTCACTGAGCTGGAAAGTTCAATCGTCGGTCCTTTGGAAGAAGTATAGATACCCCATATCCTTCGGAGGGTTCACAGAAGCTCCAACTTTGTTGTCGTTGAATATAACCCATCTGCCATCCTTCAATATGTGGGCAACATAATGACCGCATTGGGTTGATGTACCGATGTGGCTCACTATTCCAAATAGTTTATACCCTGCACAAAACCATGGCTAGTTACAAAAATCCTTGTGCAGAAAACATCTACAGATTAATTCAATTTCTGAGGCATCATAGGAGCTTACTCCCTCCCCCATCAGGTAGCCCGATATCATCTATGGGAGCGAAAATGCTTGAACTGGTGGCATCCATGTCAGACAAAGAAGCTTCAGTATTGTTAAATACCCAATCTGTTGCTTTCTCAATGTCACCGCCCTGCACGATGTATATTAAGTACCATAAGATGTTAAATTCTCGGTTCCAGGGACAGGCAGCCAGAGAAGCTACAATTCTTACCGATGCCTTCAGTGCTTTGCGAGCAATTTCTTCTTGGAAACCAAATGCTATCATGGTTTCCAATTGTGATTGATCAACATCAACATCAACATGAGAAATGGGAGCGTCTATATCTGAAAGAAGACGTGCAGATCCAACAGTTACGCCTATAAATATACACCACCACAACTAGCAAGTACTAAATCTAGTAGGGAACCACTGATTGAGGTGTAAGAACAGAAAAGGCACCTGGGTCATCCATGTGAGAAAGTAACCAATTCATCGCCTCTTCCAAACCAGCATTTGAAGTATTGACTGCGGCTTTCTCACAATGAAGCTGATTAAAACCCATGGAGACAAGCTGTGAAACAATTTCCTGGTTAGCAACAGGGTGGTCAGCTTCCATCTCATCCGCAGGACCTGCATGGCATGATACAAAGCACACGACTGAGTGACATGAGACTTCAAGACATCAGTGGACAAGAAAGAAGAACTATCAACCACTGCCAGGAAGTAAATAGAGTTCCAAGTGATAATTAAGAACATATACGTAGCAGAGAAACTAAACAGCACAAGGTTGAGATCAACCCCAAAGAGATAACTGCACCGACACCCAAGAGATTGTCTATCTAGCATATAATCTACACGACTCACATCTAGTATCAAACAAAACTTTTGAAGAGGTGTTTTAGAAACCATCATACGTACCACCATCAGGTAACAACTCTTCACCAGGTTGTAGGCCCTTGCTTCGCATGTGAGCAATATCAATCATGTCTGGAACATCAATGTAGACATCTGGATGAACAAGAAAAAGAACATACACACAACATTAGTGTATGAGAAGGCTAAAACCAAAAAGGTGAACATTACAGCCACAATAAACACACCAAGCTTTTTGGGCACCCAGCCCTCCTCCATCACAAATTTCCGCATGTGTAACACCAAGAAATCAGGAAAGGATGTCAGACCTGTGGTTCTGCAGCCACAACATAAAGGGAAAGACAATTTTGCATCAGCATACATAAAACCAGGGAGAATACTTCGCTGCAGCCTCCTTCATCTAATCATTTAATCAGTAAATAGATACATGAGCTTACTTTAAAGCTGTTGTCTTAGCATTCAGGGCATTGCTATAGAAATCGTTAATTTCCTCAGGAGCCGAAAAGTTAGCAAGGCATGTTTCTAAAGGTACCCTTGGACGCACAATTTCCTCACTTGACCTGTCATGAAGTATAAATAGAGTAAGCAAGAATTTTCAGAGGGTAAAAGAGGGAAGTGTGAGAATGGAACTTACACATCCTTGCCTTCCGCAAGCCTCTCTGCTTTCAGCTTCTGAAAGGTTTCTAGTTCTTCTGAAAACGAAAAAAAATGTAGCAATTCACTGGAAAATTCATCATAAGAAAAAAGAAAAGATATGCAACAATACTCCAGCCAAGAGAAAGTGAATATTACCTTTGTTAGTAGCTGCATGCAGAGGGATATTCAGAGATAAAATGTAGTCGTGCCTTTTATTGTAAGCAACCTTTCCAGATGAACACAAAATACGATCTTCCACACCAAACTTGAAACTCTTTGAGGGATTCGGGCCATGCTTTCCACTACTAACACGTTCAACTTGATCAAGAAAATGGAGAAAGAATTCCAATGCATCCTACAAAAAGCAGGTGCCACTTGCTCATTAGTTGTAAGAAATGCTTCAAATAACTAAATGTCAACATTCAGCACCTAAGCCTTTGCTTCAATACCACCAAAACATTGAATAGAAGAAGGAGATATTCCAAGTCACAACTTCCCAGTTCCTCAACTATTGCCTAAATAACCTACCTCTCCCAAAAAACAACATAAACAAACTAGTATACCATACAATTTGATCCAGCTAGCTGAGAAAAGTTCACAGGTTAAAAGTATTGCCGCAAATATGATAGTCTCATGATGATGATCTCACCTGCTGCCTCATAGAAGAGAACTCAGGGTGGCTGGCAGCAATTACTGATTTGAACATTTGAGGCCGTATTCCCTCCTGTTTCTATTATTTCGAAAAGGTTGCATACAAGAAAAGATTAAAAAACCAGTACAAGAACATGGTAGAGAAACACAATTCACATTGGAGATATAGCCAAAAACATCTAGGTTGAGGATGCTTATATTGGAGTAAAACTGAAAAGAAAAACATAATACTAACATCTTGAACCATACTTGGAAAGAAGCCTCGGTAGTTCCGGAAACTAAGAGGTTGCTAAAGGCTCAGTCCAACATACCCATTGAACACCACATGGATCCCCAATATATTCCTATGATCTATACAGGACAGTAAAGGATGAGCTTATGTTTCAACAGAAAGCTTACATCAGTTGTTAAGGCTGCTGTACTTGAACCATCATCTTTCTGTAAGAAAAACAAGGGAAGGGATTCACAAATCAGAAGAAAGCCCACACAAATCAGGGAAGTGTATACAAATCAAATTGACAGTTTTCTTCAAGCATACCTCTAGGGAAGGAACTGAGTATTTACCCGATAGCAGACCATGTGCCAATTTTGTTCTACCACCAAGAAACAAATGCTAAAATTAGGAAAAGACCCTCGATTGAAGGCAACTAGTAAACACTTGCTTTAGAAAATACACCCTAAATTGATCAAAGGAAACAGTCACAGAGGATAGAAATCAGAAATAAAGAAGATGGGAATCATGCAAGTTCTCCAGAAAGGTCAAACAAACAATTAGAAATGGACTTTAATTAAAATATTCTGCTCATGGCATGACTAGTATCATCAATATTCAAGATCCTTACAATTGCATATTTAAATCCACAGTTGGATCAGCTGGAGCCATTTCACATGCCATCTTCAAGCTCTGATTCGCATAGTACCTGTTGGCATAATAAAAAAATACACCTATTCAGCTGATGATAAGAATATCTAAATCAATTAAGCTGGGAAGAAAAATAGAAAACAAACTCTGGATAGTGTGTCCAAGTTCTATATCTTTATTCATGAGTGACGTTGGAACTTACTGGGAGCAAAACGAACGAATTGAGAACAAAACTTGCATCGTTGCTGCCATGTAGCAACTGAAAGGAAATAAATTCTAGTAGGTTAACAATAAGCATTTCAGTGTGCACAGTAGCTTTCAGCAAGGTCAATGTTACCTGTTGCCAAGATTGACAAGTCCTGTATAGCCTGGTCCATAAATTGGCTCTATTTCTTGACCACTTTCTTGAATACGGTTCCAATCAAAGTTAAAATTCTGGTCAAGTTCCCTTTCTGCTGTAGTCATCTCAGTCTGAAAGCAAAAAAATTGTCCAATTTCAGACAAGGATCGCCCAGGAATTAACCTTGACTACCCATCTGAAGCCAATTCCTTTGTAAAATGGCAGGGTAATGTTTAAAAACAAAGATACAAGTATCTTAATCATAATAATTACAATATTGATGGAGATTTTCAAGATACATGAGCCTTTTTAATGAAAATTTGAATAAAGAATGCCCTCTTCCATGCACATTTTGATAGAGGCAACTACCTTTTGTAGTGATGAGAAGTCTATACCAAAAAAAGCCAAATGTTGTGCCAATAATGGGTCTACAACACTGTCGTCCTCCGGGTAAGAAAAAACATCTGAGCTGCCACAATAAATTACCATGGTAAAAACTGAGAGTACATGGCAAGTTTCTTCAGAGGGAAAATATAAACATCGGAAGATAATCTAATTGATCTTTCTTGCCAATTCAAAATCAAAAATCTCAAAACAGAGTTGCAACTTCGAAGTCAACTCTATCATCGACGGAGCAACATCTCTATCAGAAAGAACTATTTATTGGTATTCTTCTCATTCAATACCCGAAGCTTTATCCCAACTGTAACAAGCTTCTCTTTTCCCATCAAACAGGAAGGAAGAAAAGCAGTAGCTGCCAGAATATACAAATATTCTGCAAGATAAAGCAAGTACCTGCTGCTTCCAGATCAGCAGTGATCGTACCAAGCTTCACAGCAAGAGGGTAGCCAGTTTCCTTGTAGTGATCAATGGCATGGTTGTTTCCACCAGTACCATCCCAATTTTTACGCCCACAAAGGATCAAACCATCAGTAAGATTCAACCAAAGATTCTCCTTTTTGTCACACTTGACACATTTCCAACCGGAAGGCGGTATAACAACGCCATTGTTGATCTGCTTCAACCCAACAGCATAGGGACTAGTTTGCTTCTTATCAGCCGTCCAAGCAGCAAGCTGCTCCTTCCTCTCTGCACCTTCAGCCAACAAAATAGCATCTACTGCCAACCTCACCTGAATTACCCAGAAAAAGCAAAACCCACCTCAGCTCTAACAATAAAAAAGCAGCCTATTTTACCGAGAGCATATACGCCCAATGACACGGTTATACACTCCTTACCTTCTCGGGTAATTCCACGGAAGGAAAAGGAAGAGTCACATAATCAGGCAAAACTACAATGCTGTACTTTTCTTCGTACTCCAGCTCATTGTTATCAAACCCCCCATCAATACCTACATATAGTGACATGTAAAAACATCAACATCCTTCTCGGTCTAGTGCCTAATGCGCCAACTCGCTAAGCGAGAATGCTCAAATCAACTCCTAGGGCACGACTTCAACAACACAACACGAAGATCGGGGAAAGGACATACCAATTGCTAGCAGAGTGGGCTTCTTGGAAGGGCGGTCCTCGGGGACGGGCTTCCTGGTCTGCTTGATGTGCAAGTAGACCGGGTTACCCGTCTTTTCGAAGTTCCACCCGACGCACTCCTTCCCGAAGGCCAAGAAGCTGTTCAAGTCAACGAAAAGCCCGCCCTCCGATTTCTGCAACAAAAAAACGACGGCGTTAAACCCCCCAAAAGGAAGAAATTCGTCGGATGGGAAACATTAGGGTTTAGGGGAGAGTTACGGGGGTGTCGAAGGAGAGGCAGCACTCGTGCTTGTAGATGCGGTTGGTGGGCTCGGGGATCCGGACCCGGGACAGGTTGGATCGGAGCTGCTCCATGGGGCCCGTCCTCTTCTTCTTCTTCTTCTTGGGTTAAATTGTTTCTAAAAGCGGTGTCGTTTTGGGGTTTGTAGCTTCTTGAAGAAATGAGAGTTAAGGGGGAGGAGAGAGATGGTGGGGTTTTTGTTGGGTTTGGGGTTGAGCGAGGAAGTTGAGTCGGTGAAGCAAGCGACGTCGTTTAAATGCTTTGCTTTGTCAACCAGCCAAAGAATTTGGGGTCGGTTAGTTATTTTTTAAATGATCAGCAAGTTTCTTTTAACTTTATTAGTTTTATTTTTTATTCTAAATCAACTGGTACTTGGACATTATAGTATCTACTAATTCAAGTAGAGTTAAAATTTTTCTAATAAATATTAATAAGAATATCTTTTTTTTACATTTGGAAGACTCAACTCAAACTCCCTTGCAAAAATTCTCCCCTTACGAAAACTCCAAATACAGGGTTCTTGCCTCAACATTACCAGAAAAAATCTCTCGCATGGCAGATGAGACGTGTTGGACCTTGGGCCCATCAGGCAATTATTATTGTGCCTGATTGGGCCCAGGCCCATAAGTTGGGTTGGATGGGCCGGTCAACACGAAGCCACGCAAGCGCCACATCAGCGTGACATGGCGCTGAGGTCATAATTGGCAGTCCACGTGGCAAAGTTGCCACGTGGTGGACATGCGGCCGAGTAGCGCCACGTGGCGCATTCTGGTGTGCTGGATTTTCCTATAAAAGAAAAAATCTGGCTGGACCAATTTGTAAGTTTGCATACAACCACTCAATAAGAAAGAAAAATTTCTGGATTAGTTCCTGAATTTTGATCAGATTTTCTATAGAGGAAATCTCGTGAAAATTAATTACGAATCTGTTAAAACGTAATCGTAATTCGACTAGCACGAAGACATTGTGGACCCGAACCTGTGGACCTCTTGCTTCAACAAGTAAGTGATTTATTATTAACGAATTAGTTTGTTAATTGTCCGGCTTTAACACGTGATTACTCGTTAATTACGCGTCGAAACCTTCAATTGGTATCAGAGCATGGTTGAAACCATGTTTTGATGATGATATGATGTTTTAATTCAAATAATTATGTGATTTATTGGGTTAAAATTGTATTAATTGTGATTTTATTGAAAATCATAATCTGTTGGACTTTAATATAATTAATTTAGAACCAGCGGGACTAAATTAAATTTTGCCTAATCGCGCGGGCAAATTTGCGCACGCGCGAAACTTTAAGGTACCAATCTAAAATTTGACCGCTTACGTGGCACTTGCGTGTCATGGACTTCGGTACAATTTTTGGAAAACTTGGGGATTAATTGGAAATTTGCCCAAAAATCCCCAAATCAACAGAACCCTAATCGGGCGATTTTCCCCCAAATCGAATTCCGTCGATTTCGTCAGAAATCCGACGATTTCGACACCGTAGATCGACGATAGTCGATTCTCCGGCTTCCCCTCGACGTTTCGATACCACGTTTGTGGATCGACGTCACCGGAATCCCGAAATTGAAGCCGACGACGGCGGAGAGGCGCGGAATGGAGAAGACGACTGCGACAGAGAACGGTCGAACGACGGCCTGCGAGGCTGTTACGGACGTGCTCGCGACACCACGGCGAGTCGATTGTGATCGGTCTCGGCCGTTGGTTCGCCGTCGTTGCGCAGTGGTCGTGTGTGGAGAATCAGACGCCTTCGGCATCGCGCGGGAGAAGAGAGAGAAAGTGGAAGGGGAAAATATGCGAGGGGCAAAATCGTAATTTCACAATTTTTCCCGAAAATATTTATCCCCGGGTCAAGAAAATTAAAAAACTGGATGGATTGGCCTGGTTTCTTGGTTCGACCCAACCCAATTTACGGTCAATTTTATGTTGGGTTTTTCCTCTTTTAATTGGATAAAATCAGTTTTTATTCAATTAAAATCTAATAAATTGATAAAAATTTTGAGAAATTTTTGTCAATTAGGTTTATTAAAATTATAACGATAATTTTAATAAACTTAAAAAGAAAATATTTTAGAACGAGTTCCGAGATATGTTAAATTTAACTAAAATCACATGAATTGGTCCATAGTATGATCATCAAAAGATTGAAAAATGAGTTTTTCAATCCTATTTTGGGAGAATATGAGAATTAACCCGAAATTGAATTGCAATTGTTGCAAGATTTGATGGCTACTGGAGAAAGGTATCTGAACTTCTGTGCAACAAAACTTCGACAAAAGGTTCTGAAGCGCCGTTTACCACTGCGTGTGCCTAAGGATGACATGTATGTTATCGTTGAGCACATCGAGGCTATTCATCGGGAGATGCAAGACTGCATCTGGGCCGGAGGGTATAATCATGGAGAGGACTGGCCCTCCATATTTCGAGACCTCCTGGTCACGCTGAAAATCCAAGAAGATATGTGTGTCTTCTCAGAGCCTGAGTTCAATACCCATAGAGATGCCCTCTATAGTTTGATCCACTATCTCGAGGAGAGGGGTCTTCGCAGAGAAATGATACCTTCTCCTGTTCTGGAGCTGCGAAGCGGTTTGATATTGAACCGCTACCTCGCTAAGGAATACTATTATAGTTTTCCTCCGCTCCTGATCATCTGGATTATGGAATCGATCCCGGTTCCGGCGGTGAACTTCGAACTTTCCACCGAATCGTCCTCGCACCCAGTCCCCACAGGATCGTCCTCGTACCCGGATCCAGATATGTATCTGGATTCTCCTACCGGATCGCCTGGACATCCGATCCCCGTGTGATTACATGTTTAATTGTCCCCATGTACATATGTTATTTTTGGAGAAATTTTGTACAATAGGTTGAGACATTGTCTTAGTTTTTTGTACACGTGTGTATAAACTCATAATGTACAAATGCATATGTGATGCATGTAATTAAATAAAGATGTTTGTTTAATTATTTCCACTTGAGTTTACTATCGATGAACTTTAAACGGTTGAAGTTTAAGATTAATACTTGAATGGTGAGGGGAAGCATGCCCGCGACCCACTTCAATTTTGAGATTAATCAAGAACTTCATATCGTTAAAAGTTATGAATGAATAGTAAATTGAATCATATTGCCAAATCAAATTTCTAATATGTTCTCACATTAAAAAATCCATCTAGAGATGTCAGTTGCTTCTAGATCCATCATAGTTGAGTTAAACCGTGAGTTAAAACTCAACGGTGAAAACTATGAGAATTGGAGCATGAAAATCCAATATGTGCTTGAGGAACAAGAGGTTCTGGAGCACATACATGTGATAATGGATGAGCCTGAAGAAGGCACAACTGCTCAACATAAGCGAGACAAAGAAGCATATGTTATTTGAAAAAGAAAGAACACTACTGCTCGATTGATTTTGCTAAGTTCAATGATGGATGATATCACCCGACAATTTCGCGTGCATGACATTGTGAAAGATTTATGGGATGCTCTCTAACAAAAATTCGGAAAGCTTTCAGTGTCAAAGTTGCGTGCTTTGACCATAAGGTTTGACACCTTTCAAAAGCGTTCAGAGGTTCCCATGAGGAAACACTTGAGAGTGATGTCCAATATGATCAGTGAACTAGCAAAGGCTGGTCACATACTTAGCAACGAGCAGCAGATTCAAGCTGTCATCCGTTCTCTACCACCAAGTTGGGAACAGATGAAGATGAATCTTACCCATTTCGATCATTTGGTAACATTTGATGATGTTGCCAGACACCTTGAGCTGGAGGAAGATCGCCTCCTAGCTATGAAATCCCACCCTGAAGCCCATTCGATTTGTTCGACTGGGAGTAGTGGGAAAAAGAAGAAAGGTAAAGGGAAGGGTTTGTAAACAAACTCCAAAGGCTGAAAACCATGGAACCAAGTTGGATGGCTCCAAGGCTAAAAAGAACAAGCGGTTTAACATTTCAAAAGTGAAATGTTTTAACTGTCAACAGAAGGGATATTTTGCAAAAGATTGCAAGATGCCCAAGCAGGTACATCTAAACTCAAGTGCGAGTAAGTTGTATGTATCCTCTTGTTTCCTTCTAACTGAGTCACATTCTATGTGGGTGATTGATCCAGGAGCGACAGACCATATAGCTAGAGACCGTTGTTCGTTCGTTGAATACAGGCGGTTGCCGGCTGGAGCAAAAACTATTTTTATTGGTAACAACTCGTGCGTGGATGTGAAAGGCCTGGGCACTTGTAGATTACACCTTCATGGTGGTCATGCCATTCTTTTACATGACGTGTTGTTTGCTCCAGACATTCGAAGGAACCTGATCTCAGTTTCGGCCTTAATGTCTTTAGGTTTTCGGTTGTCGTTTGAGGACGACACCGTTAGATTATTTTTGGATGATACATATTTTGGCCTTGGATATATATCGAAAGGTTTTTTGATTCTAGATATTGATCATTGTGAAAGCTTTTCCTTTGTCACTAGTTCAAACTCATCAGAGGATGATATTAGACTATGGCATTCTAGACTAGGACACATTGGTCAGGATCGCTTAAATCGTCTAGCTAAGGCAGGACTGTTGGAAAATATAGAGAAATCTATATTACCCAGATGCGTATCCTGTCTAAAAGGGAAAAGTACTAGGAAACCTTTCGGTACTGAGGCTAGAGCCAAATTTTTACTACAATTAGTCCATTCTGACATGTGTGGTCCAATAAACGTGAGGGCAAGGCATGGAGCATATTACTTCATCACCTTCATTGACGACTATATTAGATATGGTCTGATATACCTGATTTTTCACAAGTCTGAAGCCTTAAACTGCTTCATGACATACATGAATTTTGTTGAGAATCAGAAGGACAGAAAGATAAAGGCCTTACAAACTGATCGTGGCCGTGAATATCTTTCTGATGAGTTTAAAGCTCTATGCATTGAAAAAGGGATTGAACATCAGTTGTCCATTCCCTATACACCCCAGCAAAACGGAGTTGCTGAAAGAAGGAATAGAACTCTTCTTGATATGGTTAGATCAATGATGGTAGAGGCAAGTTTGCCTATATCATTCTATGGAGATGCGCTCCTGACTGCCGCATACGTTCTAAACCATGTTCCCTCTAAGTTTGTTACAGCCACTCCTTACGAAATGTGGACAGATCGAAAGCCTGATTTATCCTATTTTAAGCCATGTGGTTGTGCGTCATATGTTTATTCTACCTCAAGTACTTTCGGTAAATTAGGACCGAGAGGTAGAAAAAGTATCTTTATAAGATACCCAGAGGTATCTAAAGGGTATGTGTTCGTGGGTGAACTGGACAATGGACATGTAACAGAATTTGAATCACACGATGTCACATTTTTGGAAAATAAATTTCCAAAGTTGGGAAAGGTTAGTGATGACTTTACCCTTTATGAGACAAATGAACCAGAGTCATCTGGATCACTTCTTCCGAGTGGGAGAATTGAGGAGGAAGATAGAGATTTTCCAACTCAAAATGATCCGGAAGGTCGTGATCTGAGTCCTGAAAGGGAGGTAATTCCTTATTCCAGTGGGAGTACGATATTTTCACCCAGTGGTGCAATTCCTGGATATGATGAATATATGAGAGATGTTTATCAAAACTGGGAATACCGTAGGTCTAGCAGAACTAGCCATCTTGCAGGATGAAGATGAACCAAAGAATGTATCTGAAGTTTTGTAATCTCCAAAACGAAATGAATGGATGAATGCAATGGAAGAAGAAATGTCTTTTATGATCAAAAACCAGGTTTGGGATCTGGTTGACCTACCTAAGGGGCGTAGGGCAATTGGGAATAAGTAGATTCTCAAAATCAAGCGAAATGCAGATGGCAGTATCGAAAGATACAAAGCGCGTTTGGTTGCCCAAGGGTTTAAACAATAGGCTGGGATAGACTACGAGGAGACTTTTGCACCTGTTGTTAGATTTACGTCAATTAGGGTCATTTTAGCTATGGTTGCTAACATGAATCTAGAATTACATCAAATAGATGTAAAGACTGCTTTTCTCCATGGAGAATTGGATGAAGAAATCTACATGATTCAGCCTGAGGGCTACATTCAAAAAAGCTGCGAACACAAAGTTTGTAAATTGAATAGATCAATTTATGGCCTTAAGCAGGTCTAGACAGTGGTATATTCGCTTTCATAATACGATCATGCAACATGATTTTATAATGATAGACGAAGATCACTGCGTGTATGTTAAGCGATCAGGAAAGAAGTTTGTTATCATCACTTTGTATGTTGATGACATACTTTTAGCTGGAAATGACATGGGATTTCTTGTCGAAATCAAAGATTGGTTTTCTTCCAACTTTGAAATGAAAGACATGGGTGAAGCGGATTACATACTCGGAGTTAAGATTTCGAGGAATCGTTCGAAAAGAATAGTGTCTCTTTCACAAGAGACTTATATTCGCAAAGTAGTAGAACGTTTCAATTGTGATCACAGTAACCCAAAGTACGTCCCATTGGTTAAAGGTCGTAATTTGGGTAAGGACATGTGCCTAAAAATAGCTAAACAATGTGGGGACGTGGAGAAGATTCCTTTTGCCAATGCAGTTGGATGCCTGATGTATGCAATGTTGTGTACTAGACCTGATATTTGCTATGCTGTTGGGATAGCAAGCAGATATCAGTCTGATTCAGGCAGTGCTCACTGGAAGGTTGTTAAAGGAATTTTGAAATATTTGAACACTACTGCAGAATACTCCTTGTGCTATCAAGGCCGTGACCTAATATTGAGTGGCTATACTGATGCTGATTGGGGAGGTGATGTGGATAAGAAAAAGTCTACATCTGGATTCATTTTCTTGTTGAACGGGGGTGCTATCTCATGAAGTAGTAAGAAGCAAACATGTATATCCCTGTCAACAATTGAAGCGGAATATGTAGCTTCAGCTCATGCTGCACAAGTAGCAGTATGGTTGAAGAGATTCTTAAGCCATCTCTCCCTGATCAACTCGACGGAGCCCGTGAGTCTATCCGGCTGGACCAATTTGTAAGTTTGCCTACAACTACTCAATAAGAAAGGAAAAATTCTGGATTAGTTCCTGAATTTTGATCAGATTTTCTATAGAAGAAATCTCGTGAAAATCAATTACGAATCCGTTAAAACGTGATCGTAATTCGACTAGCACGAAGACAATGTGGACCCGAATCTGTGGACCTCTTGCTTCAACAAGTAAGTGATTTATTATTAACGAATTAGTTTATTAATTGTCCGGCTTTAACACGTAATTACTCGTTAATTACGCGTTGAAACCTTCAATACGGATACTTGGTAGGAGTGATTTATTAACGTGTTCGAATTTTAATTATCCAAAATTTTAATTTTAATTTTAATTTGAGTTTGATAGTAAAAATGTAAGTTTGATTATTCGAAATATTTGCCTGAAATAAAATTGAGACTGCTACTTGTCCATAGGCCTGAGTTGGGCTGTCTGGATGCCTTAGTCCAATACCATTTCTGGCGCATTACATCTTCCTCTAACCATTTAATTTGAGGCATTTTATTTGAATTGCCTCTACATCATTTCCCTTTTAGATGGATAGCTAACATGCACAATTTTCTTTATTTTTTAAGTTTGCTTTGAGCTTTTGTCTCTCTTCTGATCTTTTTCGGGTGGTACCAACAAAATTGACATGTTACATTGGTGGCCTCTACACGCACTTCTAAAACATAAACTGGAGATAAATATTGTAGAATACTAAGCATCTAGATGCACAAATTTGCCACTTCTCTGGGCGAGCACCTAATTCATCCAACCCCACCATAATTTCTGTTTCCTTGTTTTATTTTGAATTTTATTAGTTAAAATAGAGGGGAAAGGCCCATATGTATATATCTCTGAAAAATATTGCATCTTAATTAGCATAGAATTTTTTCTTGCGAGGTTGCGACCACTGTCCTCAGTAAAATCCTATCATAGTAAAATCCAGTAAAAAAAGTCACGGTAGGAAAAGAGTACTTCGATAGGGTAAATCTTGCAATGACATTGTCTGTATCACTAGATTTAATTTTACATTGTCAGTACAAAACTTACGAATACATTGAGAGAGGCTAACTCCCTGCAAGTAATCAAAATACACATCAATACAGGAACATAACGGTGCTTTAAATACACGGTAAACATAATCGTTAAGGCATGCTTCAAGAGCGCGTCTGGCACACGATTGCCCTTGCGCCAGTTGTGTTGTATGTCAATCTATCAATCTCTCGTAAGCAACTATTGAGCTTTAAAGGCCAGGGTCGCCAAGGGATGCTCTCGAGCAACATCACGTCTCATGCTAAGGATGGCATATGACGAATCAACCTCCACCTGAACTCTCTAAAATCTCCTCTCCCAAGTCAACTCAAGGTCGAGGATGAGTGCCTAGAGCTATATAGCCATGAAGGTGCAGCTACAGATGCCTTAGTAAAACCACACACCCAAAGGCCACGAGAATTACAGAAAATGTCTCTAGCACCTGCGGGTCCCGGGTTATCTATAGAAGCTCCATATGTGCTGAGCTTAACAAACTCACCGGGGCTACTCTCCCGGGGGGGGGGGGGGGGCTGGGTTTGTGCCCCATGGTAGTATCCTGTCGAAAAGAGGCATCACTGTGCCAACACCACAATAACCAGCATGTTGTTACAAATGTCGTCGCCTATGATGGACTGCCACTAGGGATAGTAGTAGTTGAGATGTTGCGACATCAAAAAAGTTTGAGATGTTTTTGAAATTTTTACAATTTTGAAATCAGTTATAGTGACAATATAAGAGTGACTTGATATAGATGAGTGATCATAAAGGAAAAAAATATCAGTTACCATGGACTAAAATTAATAAAAATGAGTGATCATGAGTATTTTTTACCCTATTTATCTATCCACGTTGAGTATATGTTTGTGTTTTCTCTCAAAATGACCATTTTGTTGAGGGTTATAGAAAAAAGAGGTCTCATGAACTCTATGATTGAAAAGAGAGTGCATGAGGAACCATAAAAAAGGCGTCCAGATTTTAATGAACTTCTGATTTGGCTTTTAAGAGATAAACCTATGTGCTCTAGAAAAAGCATCAACAATAGTCAAAAATAAGAGAAACCATCAAAAAAGTAATTAAATATGGACTCCAAACATCCACAAGAATTAAGCCAAAGCAAATACTTGCAATGTTGTTGCTAGATTAAAAAGGAGATCTCATATGTTCAGCATAGTGATAACTATCACATGGAACATTAATGCTGACTGAAACAGAGGGACAAATATTTTTAAGAACTCGAGCTTTTGAGCTAGATATGTGTCCTAGCCTACAATGCCAAAGATCTAAATCATGAGTGATATAGTTGCTAGAGGAGAAATGCTAAACACGTTGTTGGTCTCGTATTGGTAAGTCATCAGCCAACTGTCTTATCAATATCAAGTTGAATGTAAAATCAGGAACATATAAAATATTAAACACAGTAAGTTCTAATGAAAGCTTTACTGTGCCAATGTGAGTTTCCTGAATCTTAGAGTTTTTAGGATATGTCACACACAGGAGGTAAAAACTTGAATTCCAAGAAGTAATTGAGGTTGTAGGATATGTGTTGCAGCCCCCGAATTTAGAATCCACGTATTCTGATCCATATCTATTAATAGTGATTGCAGCAAACTACAGACATAAAAAGTACATGCAGAGGCATTCATGGAATTACGACTCAGAGACAAAGTTGATCTGAAATACAGATCCATCCTTCATCACAAAATTTGAATATTTTGCATTTCCCATGCCTTGTGACATGGTTTGCTGCATCATTGTCATTAGTCCTTGCATTTGTGGCAAAAACTAAATTTACTATTGGCTTAGGTGTGTATCCTGGTGAAAATCTATGTAACTTGAAGCATTTTTCAATGGTGTGGCCATCTCTTCAACAATAAGTGCAATGTGGTCTTTTAGAGCCAAACTTCTTAGCTGCAGTTTGAGTGACAAAGTAGTGGGAACTTCTGCAGCAAATTTGGTCATTCTGGGCAACTCAATCAATTCTCTCTCATACTGTGTGACCAAGTACATCACTCTACTTATAGTGATCTGAGTTCTAATGTGTGAAACATTCTCATTCAAGCCAGTCACAACTTACCAAGTAATATGGCAATAAACCTTAAGATGGGCTCTCACCTAGCATAGGTACTAGAAGATAAAGATGTAGGTAATGGTGTATGATCTTTGTATTCACAACTTACTAAGGAATAATTTACAAGAGGGTATCCCACCAAGATCATTCACCAGAATCCCACCCAACATTTCTTAATTTAGCTGGTCACACCATTTGAGCTTCCCTGTCAACTTGAGGGGATCAAATTAATTTGATTCTCAACACTTATTAATAATTTCATAAGTAGGTATTTCAAAACAACAAGTATTTCGATCAACGAATGTTGATATTATTCTAATTTAACAAAGAAGTTTTGAGTTCAAGTTATTAGAAATGTGATAGTGTTGAATACTTGTTATAACTGTTGCACAAATAAATTCATTTTTCAATTAAACACATATTCATGTTGAGTCTCGTATAATAAAAATATAGTAGAGATGGTATAAAACTGGGCAGGACAAGATACTTAACTGAATGCCCATTTTTGGGTTATTTTTTACAATATAATTACTAGTGTCATTATAACGCCTCTTGATATGATAGTATGTCTCCACAGATCAAAGGAAGCGCACCTTATTGATATGAATAGTAGAATCAAATCATTTGAGTGTTTTGGAACATATCAACCCTTTCTTAACATATCCAGGGGTATCACATTCATACATCCTCAATTACGCGACATCCTCATCGTGCCAAATTTGTGCAATTCCATGATCCCTCATTTTTGGGTGTGGGATCGGTTTGGCCATGCCTCCTTTCACCTAGATTATGTTGAAGGAGCCGCTCATTTTTGTAGTTTTCTTAATTATTATTTATTACTTGTAAAGAGAAAATTGGTAAGTCAAGATAAAAAATCATTGATTTTAGTAGTTCGACTTCTTCACTCGTAAGTATTGGTGTGAGATAATTTTTAGTCGTTACTCCAAATATTTTATCTTTCTCCCCCTATGCGATAGAATTAAACTTTTGTTCCTTTTAAAATTTGAAAAATTCCAAATTTGTTTTCTATTAATGTCATTACACTTATCATTATTAATAACTTTTATCTTTTAATATTCGGGTACACGTACAAAATTTATGGATTTATCTCAATTCACAAGATATTTTAATTTCCATTCAATTGCACATAGAATCCAAAAAAAATTAATAAAATAATTTAGGGCAAATTACCCTCAGGTCCTTTGGTTATGGTCTCCCTACTCTTAGGGTCCCTAAGTTTATAAAATTAATTTTGCGGTCCTCCGTGTTTGGTTTTAGATACTTTCGGGTCCTTGGCTGACGTCACCACCATTTTTCTTGTCATGGTGATGTACGAGAAATTGACAAGCAATTAAATGCACAAATAAATAGTATAGTGGAAAGTAGGCTTATCGAACTGAGGGTTGAACACGAAATCGAAACAATCAATTATGTGAAGCGGGAGAATTAAAGATTTTATGAGAAAGTAAACAAGGTCATAAGGGAATAAACGAAATCACAAACGTAAAGAAACAAATTGTTATTCAGTGGAGATAAACGAGCACGATACCCTTATGGATTGACTACCTATGTCAAGATTATGATTCTATGAAGTTATTATAGTACCCAGAGTGTTCTAAAGCATCTCCCTAATGCTTTCGCTCATTAGGGTGACAAAATCAAGATAGAAAAGGCTTAGATTATTAATCAACGCTTTCGCTCATCAATTAGACCTAGAACTAAACTAATCTAAATTATGACGATTCCTCATAATGGATTATTCTTACGATATTAAGATGTCTCATTAATACCTAAGAATATGCTAATTGGTTCTTTCCATTAACTCAAGTTCCTTTCGGTCCACTATCATCAACTCACATCATAATCTAAGTGACCAATTTAGATTAACCATTAAGTATACCAATTAATAACTAACACAAAAGATAATCGAACTACAACCTAACATAGATAATCAATCACATATTAGGGCATCGCACTCACAAGAAAACTACTCGCTAAGCATAATCATGAAGCACAAGATAACAATGAAGGACATGGTGTAGAACATCATAAAAGATAGATAAATAGAGGACTTAGTCATTGGAGCAAGCCGTTTCGATCTCCTCCTCCAGCTAGACCTCCACGTGGCTTTATTAATATCAAAGAGTAATTCTCAAGGTCTGGAATAATGATATAATATATAAGAGCTAATGGCCTATATATAGCCAAAACTAACTAGATAATAGGAAAACCTAGATGAGGTTAACCTAAAATAGAAGTTCTATGGCCAATCACAAGAGGCTTAGAATGAGGAAAATAACTAAAATATAATATTGTAGAGTCAAAACATGGGCCAAAAGTCGTAGCAAATCAAAATGGGTCAAAATTTTGTCTAAAAAAAAGTCTAAAAATTCTGGATATGGGGGACCTGGCGGGCGCCAGGTCAGATTTCTGTAACTCAATTGGGGCCCTCCAAGTATTTGGCACTCGCTGGGGTCGATCACCTTCGTCGTGTCTTTGTATTTTCCAATTTTGACCATCTTCCGCTCTGAATTTGGCCTCAACTATAAAAGACAAAATGTAGATCTCTTTTCTAGCTTTTCAACGAAATCTTATTGTTGTAATCCGATGCTCGAGCAGAAAGTTATAGCTCTTGCAATATGATCTATTGAAATCACCCCTTCAACGGCCTCCAATGAGCTTTACTTCCTATCACAAAATATGACAAAGGATAGAAGTCCATTCCAAGACTCAAACACATAGAAATGACAAAAGACTCAATGGGACAAGGTAAAAATGAATGAAAACACAATTAAACACTTGCGAAACACATAATAAAACACGAGTGCTTGCACGCTCATCACATAGAAATGACCAAAATACCCTTAACCAGAAATAAAAAATTACCATATTCAACCTCTAAAACACTATGAACACCAAGAACAATATCTGCCAAAATGACCGGACGACAAACTAACAAAAATCTACTATCTACAGTTTGAAAAGCTGTTTGCTAATTAACCAACTAATTGTGCAGTATTAAATTAAAGAGAGGAAAAAAGGGGATTAGAGAGGGGGGGACGAGAGCGAGACCTAGGGCGAGGTGGAGGGCATCGAGGTCACCAAGCTGGGCTACGGCAGCGAGGTCTCGTAGGTAGGGAGGGATGTCAGAGTCGAGGTCGGCGTCGCCCTGGAAGAGGGCGTTCTCCTCCTCAGTCTCCTCTTCCTCCATCAAGCCCTCGTGATGTACGACCATTACGCTCTTTTTAAAAGGCGACCGATTATCTCCATGTCTTTCTTCTCCTTTCGCGATGGCGGGTTTAACATTAAATTTTCTTAATTTTTAGCTTTGTCGATTTGGGGGTTTCTTCATCTTGGTCGTCCTCTGGTGGAATTGAAGCTGGCCGGTGAATGAACGACGCCTGATCGAAACTGGAAAAAAAGAGGTGAAGATGGTGTTTGTTATTTTCGATGTTGTGTTCTTAGGGTTTGGTTCTTGATGATACAAGATTGAAGGTTGAAGATGGTATTTAAAGGTTGAAGATGATGATTTTTCTTCTTCTTTTTGTTTAAGGGTATATCCATCATTTTCTAGATAAAAAATTAAAAAAAGACTGATGACGTCAGCGAGGGACCCGAGAATTTCTAAAACCAAACACGGAGGACGACATAATAGATTTTGTAAACCTAGGGACCCTAGGGATAGAGAGACCATAACCCAGGGACTTGAGGGTAATTTGCCCAATAATTTATTAACTTTGACTAAAAATTGATAGATAACTAGGGTCGAGCTTGAAACCCGCAAAACCGTAAAACTGATTGGCCGCGAAACTGATCGACTGATAAAATTCAAACCACACACTTAAATAGTTTCGTGGTGCAGTTTCAAACCAAAACTGATTTGGTGCAGTGTAGTTTCGATGTTGGTCTCAAACCGTACCGACCGACCGCGAAACCGATTAATTGAAATGACGTCGTTTTAGTATACGTGTATTATGTGAAAAAATGCATTGTTTTGTTTTAGTATATAAACCTTTTTTTGTCCCATAAACTTCTTCCCACAAGCCTGAAAGCCACAACTCTCCTCTCCTACTCAGCTACTCCCATTCGCTTCCAATTTCCCGATCTTGATTAACAACCAGAAACTTCACGGCCTCTTCAACCTCCGGCAACGGTAGCATCCGGCCTCCAGCGCACTCCTCCCTCTCGTCGTACTCCACTAAATGGGCTTAACAAAATGGGCCCAATTTTGCGGTGCAAACTGCAAACCACAAAACTATCAAACCGCACCACCGCGGTTTTCTTTGATACCGCCACACCGATGGTGCAGATTTTCACAAAACCAAATGTGCAGTTCGGTATGAATTTTTACACCGACACTACAAAATTGCACCGAACTCACCCCTAGATAACGTTTCAATTTGCATTAAATGGTACGTAGAATCCAAAAAAGACAATAAAATTACTAATGAACTTTGACTAAAAATTAATGGGTTGAATTCTTTAAAAAGTAAAGAATGAAAACGGTTTTAAATATTCAACCCTTCAACCCTATGTCAAGTGGTTGTAATCTCCCTCTTAAATATCCAAGTCTTGTCTAAATTTTATCATTCACATAAAAGATGATGGGTACCTATGTAATGTTGTTCATCTTATCTATTAGTTCGATTTACCATGATGTGAAAGGGTTAAGGAAAACAAAGGTACCCAAGTATACTCTATAGTTCTTAACCTAATTTCTTTGTTTTATTTTTTCTGTCTTATTATTTTCTAACTTGGAATGCATTATTTGCGTGGTTCTTAAGTAATTTTTTCCTTTTTTCTGACTATAATCAAATAAGATGAAGTTTTTTTTGGTCAAGGAAATAAGATGAAGTTAGTGATGAAATATTATGTTGTGGTTTCACTGCCTTAGTAAAACAGAATTAGGGGATTTTTCAAGAATCTTGTTTGTTTCAATTTGAATAAGCTGCCAATTATCAAAAGAAGATGAAGTTATGGAAATACAACGTTAATGAACGATTTTTTAAATATTAACAAATAGCTTATTATAACCGTAGATAAATCTATATGACTAGAGAGATGTTAGAGGATTACATATGAGAAGATTGGATTATAAGAGGGTTATATAATGTTAAACGTGGAACCTAGTTTAATTGGTGATTACGTTTTTTAACTTAACTAGATCTCAAATTCGAGTCCTCAATATTTTTTTGAAAAGTTTTGCCACCTTTCAAAAGTCTAACTAGCTCGAATCCTGATTAGTCAAATGAATGGGTACCAAATGGTATAAAAAATATAAGGTTAAAGGGTTACATAAGGGGAGATTGGATAATTTTTTATAAAAGTAATGGGATAACTAGTAGGGTAGAAAAATAGCGCTTCTTATTATCTATCAACTCGAAATCGTTACTCCCAATTTTACTTTATGTTACTTTGTATCTTATCCAACTGGACTTAAACAAAACTAGATCACACCATATTCTTTCAACTTTAATCCAATCCAAATATATGTTTAGTAATCTAAAATATATGCTAAAAACTTCTTAATGAACTTTTAAACAAAACACTTGCAAGTGAATAAGTTAGCCAAAATTGAAAGAAAGTAGAAAAGAAACATAACCATATAACCTTGATACCTTTCATTCTTCACCGATACTATTATTCCATTTTTAAAGTAGTGCATCAAACAACTTTAAACTTATTGTCTTAAATTTTTTTACTACTATTTTTTTATTAAATTCACTTAACAATTTAATTCTTATTTTCTTCACATTTAGAGTAATCATATTATCTTTAGCTTTCAAATTCTTAGATAATCTTTTAAAATGGAAGTTTAGAGTCATGTTTCATTTTATTAATTTTTTTTGTAGTCCTCATTTATTGAGTGCATTGATATATATAAGCAACCGACTTTGCAACATCCCATGCTCCAAAATCATAAATTTCAGGTATTTATCTTATTTGTATCATGGACTCAAGATAAATATTAGTGATTTTTTTCCTAAACAACTATTATCCATGTGTAAAGATGGAGCCAAACTTCAAAATGAAAAGTGACCCGAAAGGCGAAACACTTGGATTCTTTGAAGATAGTATTTGTCCAAATAGTTTTGTACCTATTCAACGGAGACAAGGTAGAGTAATACAATAACTAACACTGAATTATCCTGGACAACATGTAAGTTTACAAATACAATCACCCAAATTTTCTTTGAAATACTTTCACACGCTCATGCAAATTATCGTCATAATTTTTTAGTTAATTAATAGTTTTATTTAAATCAAAGAAGTGTTGCAATATCAAATTTTTATTTAATAGTACTTTAGAAAATACTACAAAATAATAGAATTATTTATTTATCAAGAGATAATCATGTGTGGTAGACTTAATAATGTGCGGTAACAAGAGAGCTTGAAAGCTTGTCCATGTCAAAGGGAGGTTGGAACACTTGAATATTACTAAAATTAATATAATAATTTATAATCAGAAAATTTTTAGCATTTTAGATTTTATATATTTTTTTCAAATAGAATTTATATTTTTACATTTATATTGAGTCATTTAAAATTTATTTTTCTCTTAAATTTTACTGAAATTAAATTAGTCAAAATTTTTCTATTACTTATATTGTGACAACCATAACATTGATCATGCACAAGTAAAATTAGCCTCACACTCTCCCAACAAAGCTTGCTATTTTGAATCCATTTGTTCTTTATGCTTCCATATTATTTGTTTGGCACCATATCAATAATTTAATTGAATGTTAACTCCACTTAACACAACTTCGATCATTAAATTCCACGAATAAATCAATCTGAAAAAGAAAAGAAAAGATTAAAAAATCCAGTAACTCAATGCACCTCTTGCGACCCCATAATATAACCGCAACATTGAAGTACAAGATGGTCTCGAAGGGGCATTAAAATAATGGAGTTCACCAAGAGGATCTATTAGATTTATTTCTTTAATTAAGATTGTATTTTTTATACTAATTTTTGTTTGTCCTATTGTGTTCGTATTTGTAACTTGAACAATGAAATAGTTTGCGACATTGACCTAATGAAGAATATCATGGAGGTACCACAGCTATCACTATAGAACAACCATCGGTAGAACTAAATCAATTTAGTGGAGGATTAATTTGGATTCATAACGGACCAACAAATGAAGTTAATGTAATTTCTATTAGATGGATGGTGAGTATCAATAATGGAGAATCTGTTTTTTATTGGGAGATTTTTGTTATATATCCATTCATATCAAATAGTTATGACTCCCCCTCAAGGTAACTTCCCATTTTATTAAAAATATCTCTCTCCCTCTCCCGAGAGTGGAGCTTTTCCTCTCCCTCTCTCGAGAGTGGAGCAATCCTCGGCACCGTCATCTCGATTGCCGCTACCTCTTTTACCGGTATCTTCGTCCCGGTTGTTGCCTCTCGGCTCCTACGTCACCATCGTCGCCTGCCTCTCCGCTAATCCGTCATCGTCGTCGCCTCATCGCGTGCCTCTCCGCTACTCCGTCACTGTAGTCGCCTGCATGTCCTTCCATCCGGTTGTTGCTTGCCTCTCCGCTCCTCCGTCAATCGCCTCGCTTCATCGCCTGCCTCTCCGCTCCTCTGTCACCGTCGTCGCCTGCATCAACTTCCATTCTCACCGATCTCGCCATCTCAACCGCCTCGCCCCATCGCCCGCCTCCCCAATCTCGGTGCCGCCTCCCCGATCTGGCCTGATTTTCATCACCCACCTGTCCTGATCTGCACGGCTGGGCTTTTTTGAGGTCCCCGGGGAGGATGCTCGAACCTGATCTCCTCTCTGGTCGGTTCTCTGTTATTTATGTTCCACTTTTTAATTATTTCTTTTCTGTCTTTATTATTTTCGGTTGATTCTGTCTTTGTGTGTTTGATGTTATTCTCGAATCACACGTGTTTAGTGATTGCGTCGGGCTTTTGTTTATGTTTGGATTGTCTTTCATACAATCTGAAGTCCTTTCAGATCTCGTTACATGTCCGATGGTTGCGGGTGGAGAAGCTTGTCTTAGTCAATTTACGTCGACCTTGACTCTCATCTGAGTGTTTTACATTCAGATGCCCTCTTGACGATGACTTGAGGTTATTGGCCGAAGCTTGCTTTGGCATAACTCTGCCCCGGTCGTCGGCCTTTGTCCATCGCTCCCCCCTGTGCCACCTTGCTGTCATTGGACTGGCTCTTATTTTCTACTTAGATTTTGTGTCTTGTGTCTGTATTTCTGCTTCGTTTTTTATCTTATACTTGTAATATATTTTTAATATAGGCTTCTTGCGACTTTATCTCTCAAAAAATATCAAATAGTTATGATATAATACTATTTTAACAATAGACTTCATTTGCATGCAAAGTTAATGTTATCATCCCGAAAGATGCAAACACGTAAGATACTTAGTAGCCTATTAAGATAATTAGCAAGACTTAATTATTTTAAAATAAACTTAACATCTAACAAATCACAAGTCTTTACAAAGGAAATTACTCCTTAAACTTCAATAAAATATTATTGTGGTTAAATAGTTAATTTTGGTAAATTCGCACGTACAAGAAATTATAGTTGTGAGTAGATTCCAAATTTAAAGCAAATACGTTATCATAAATCAAAAGGGTCCAATAACAATACAATAATTAAATCTTATAGACTGAATGACATAAATATTTAACATTCTCTCAAAATAAATCAAATGTATAATATTGCAACATATATTGAGAAATCTCCAAAGAATTTGCAATAATTATATACTCTTAAATAAGTTTCAATTTAACTTTGATATCATTATTTTAGGTATAACCAAAACTCTATGGTGACAAATTATCTCATATTACAGGATTTTGGACGGTAACCAACGACTCTCTTTCATCAACTACGATTTTTCTATTCTACATTATATTTGTATATATCTCACTAATTATAAAATACTTTGTTTATGCAGGGAAATGGTTACAAAAATAGTTGCTACAATACATTATGTCCAAGATTTGTGTAAATTGACCAAAAAATATATTTAGGCCAACATTTTAAAAAACAATTTGGTACTGGTCCGAAAAAACAATCTGAAATCAAACCCGTAATAGCTCAGGTAAATTACATGGAAGAGTAATTTATATATTTAATTAATATAGAAAATATTTTTTCTCTATCATCAGTATTATGCACTCTTACCATATGTTTGAACATAAAAAGATTTAAATCTCATTTCATTTTTATATGAGTTCTATGAGCAGGGGCGGAGCCAGAAATTTTTTCGTGTGGGGACAATATAAAGAATGCCTAAATTTTTTTAAGATTTGATTTCAATTTTTAGGTTGATTAATTTTTTAGTGGGGTCAATTTCTAATTTTAGTGGGGACATATATTAAAAAATATACCTAGTTATTAAAAAAACAAAAAATTAATTGCCCCCACAAAAATGTACGTGGCTCCGCCCCTGTCTATGAGGCATTTACTCGAATTTTTGTTAATAGTTGAATTTAAAAGATAATATAATGATTTAGAATTAGACTAGAGCAAATTAAGTTTATTTGTTTACCTTCGTTTTAATTGTTTTATAACTATTATTTTTATTAATACTAACACCATAATACAACAAATTATAACTTTTATTTGTTTTCATTTGATAGTGATATTTGATGATTTATGAATACTGAATATACTAAAATCTCATAATATGTTAGTTACTTCTTAAACAATAGTTGATTATTTTGTGATAAATATGTTATAAATTATTTATGGTTCTTAAGAGCTCTTTTTCTTCTTTTTTTTTCTTTCATTGAGAGCATGGATCAGCTATTAGACAAAATAGAAAGAATGTGCATAAGATGAAAGTATGTGAAATATATATCTTATTCTGTTTCCTAATTTTCTGTTAATTCTTGCAGGATCAAGTATTGGGTAATTGGTGGTTGATGATTAATAATGTAAATATTGACTATTGGCCGAAAAAAATATTTACCCATTTGAATAAAGAAGCCATTGTCATTGCATTTGATAGAGTAACTTATGCACCTATAGGACAATCTAGCCTGCCCATGGAGAGAGGAATATTTGCTACTTGTGATAGTATAAGTTCATCAATTTTTCACATATTCTAATCGTTGATCCGACTGGTAATGTGGTTGATTTTGACAATTCAAAGTCAACAACGGTTGTTGACAAAAAAATATGCTATAGCTTAATTAATTGGAGACACCATCGAATATTAGGAGAGACATTTTCTTATGGTGGTCCAGGTGGAGAAAAGTGTGGTAACTAGATAACATTTTTTTCATTGACAACATATGAAAATGATTTAATCAATATCAATAAAAAGTTGTGCCTACCTTCAGAGGCATGGCATTACAAGATCTAGTCTTTGGAACTTACCACTTCATGTTTCGTTGACGAGATATGTAAATGATCTAACAAATATCAATAAAAAAGTTGTGCCCATCTTCGGAGGCATGGAATTTACAAGATCTAGTCAATGGAACTTACCACTTCATGTTAACATGAAGCTCTTAAAATCATGTCGTTGCAATTTTTTCTTTTTATACACTAGCTATTTATATACGAGTATGGACATTAAGATTTGGTGGGTGCATGGTTATAAAGTCATCTTCTTAATGTCATTCACAAATTTTCGGGCATTAAATGTACATGCAACAAGGAGAAAAATATAGGAGTAAAAGTAACTTAAAAGCATAAATAGTAAATCTTTTTTTGATATTACGACAAATAAACGATAATTCATTTTATTTGAGGTCGCCAAAAATCTTGGCTAATAGAGAAAAGATAGAGATTCGAATATGCTCACCCACATTTCCTTTTACACATCTAACTCCGCAAAATTATTCTCAATAATTCATGTAGAAAGACATATGAAGACGACGTCAAATTTATTCTGATGTTAACGTCAAAACTCTTCCCTATACCAAGTTAAAAATAACCTGATTCATCATGCAGTCTGGCCCAAAAACGTAAAGCGTTAAACCCACCAAACAATGGCCAAGACAACCCAAACACTCGCCGACAGTGCTACCATTGAATTATGATATGATTATAATAGGTTCTACAATCGAATCCTATGATCTAAATCATATCCTTACTCTTTGAAGAAGTGGAGATTTTATTAAGTATATATGAACGAGTGGAGAGTTCTCACGTAGAGTAAGTATGAGGTTGCAGTCGCAGTCCTTGTCAAAAACTCATCATAGTAAAATTTAGAAGAAAAAATCTACGATAGAGAGTACCTTGCAATGATGCCGGAAAAAATGCAAACACTCCAGAGTCCTAGCATTAGATACAAATTGAAACCCCCTCATTCAAAAGATACATAATGCAATTGATCCCGAAGGACAGTTGTGAGATAAATTCGTCTAGCCCTAACAAAATAATACCTATTGCATTCTAATGGAAACCTCCCTGTTGGATCTGGAGTTAGGCCATCCTTTTGGTTAGCTCACTAATCTAGGACAATCGATTGGGAGATTTGGTGTTAATCGACTTAAACTATACGTAATCAAATAAACTAAACTAACAATGTGGTCTAGCCAAAAATAGAGAATAGTGGGCAAGGTATCCTATTGGTGCAACCTTCTTAACTAAGTTTCTTTTGGGTTATTTGAGCTTGTGATGGTCCGGTGTCACATATGCAATGGGTGATCATGTTACTGAGTAACCCATCAACTTTGAGATGTATATATGTTTGGCGACCGACTTTCTATGTGCTCTTACAACTAGTTGTCAACCCTAACGCTCGAACACTAGCCTTCAACACAAAACGCTACCTTAACTAAATAATACAACCCAAATGGACAACTAACTTAGAAGCCAAAGGGCTTGTAGCCCAACGGTAGAAGACGTTATAAATAATTAGGAGGTCTAAGGTTCAAACCCTAGCAATATCATGGTGTAAAAATTTACCTTTCAAAAAAAGAAAATTCCCTTCTAGTGCTTTGCATTCCATGCATCTGATCCACTTAAGAGGAAGCCAATTTTTTCCATCACAAACATTAGGAATTGTCAATTGACCATATCATATGTTAACTATTCCTTTTCTTTTTGTAGTTTTATAGCTTGTGAAACAATTCATGTGCCATTAATATATTTGCAAGTACCTTAGAATATATTTTATAAGCAAAATTGCATAGACTTATTAGCTTAAACTGAGAAATTTGTTCAAGGCATGTTAGTTTAGGAATTAATACAATGGAAGTCTTATTTAGTTCTGCAAGAACAGATTTAGTGCAGTAAAGTTCCTCGCTAGTCCTAATTAGATCACTCTCAATAATTCCCCAATATATATGGAAGAAGACACCTGAGTAGCCATCCGACCTCGGTGACTTGGTTTCTCTCATTTGAAATGCAGTCTCCTTGATCTCCTTGTTTGTCATTGGTCTTATGATGTCTTCTTGCAACTCTCAGTCCGGATCTGAGGTGTTGCAACCTTTAGCCCCTCTTCTTGACCCAAAAAAAAAAAACCTGTCCAGGCCGTGGGGAGTTAAAAAGTATAAACCATAAAATATAAATAAAAATTAGTACAAGTAGTAAGAAAAATTAGACTGAAATTGGTTAGAGCTTGGAGGTCTCCATTTTCTATTTTCCTGCTGCACAAGGAACTAACAGCGACCTCAAGAAAATCACACACACCTTCTCAGAAGGGAAAAACAGAAGAAAAGAAAACCACATACAGAAGATCTATTAACAAAAGTGAATTTTCAAGTCCAGGAGATCTATTTTCCTCCTCCTCGCCCTCTTCGTACTCGCCGAACGGTCCTTTCTCCACGAAATCCATTGAACTACGACGAGGTCAAGGAGTATACACACTCGCGAACTTCGGGCGTTTCCACTACCACTACAAAAGAGAATTCGCGGGCAGCTCTTCCTTTATGGCTATATTTGTTTGTCGATTTTATTTTCCATTGCTATTGAGAATCCCACGTTGTTTGGTGCAAGAATGATGGGCAAGTTTGTCCGATAATGTAGTCCATTGATCGTATATTTTTTTCTGGTATTCGAACACTCACTAAGTAACTAACATTAATACAATACAGAGATTTTAAATTTGAGACCTTTTAGTTAAAGCAAAACAACTATTTTATTCCCCTTTAAAAAATAACTTTTTTCACGAGTTAATCTATCTTACAAGAATAAACCGAGAGAATAGAAATTTGAAAAAAAATTATAGGTATATTAATACATCAGGCCAATTGGATTGTACAATTAAGAAATTGAAATTCTTCCAGTAATGGTTTTATACAAGTCAAATCTGGGTAACTCAGAATTTGACCACATAATCAAGCCAAAGGTACAATAGCATATCCAACAAGATATATATAATTACGAGCTGATGATCCTAAACAGTAACTCTCCAAAAAGAAAATTAAGTTATTTGCTATAGGAACAACTTTCATTGGTATATCTGCATGCAGTATTACTCCTTCAAATTACGTATTTATAAGATGGAGCTTATAAACTTGTTGAAAGCTTAGGCGATCCGAACCACTATTTCCTCCTCCTCTGAGAAAATGGCATCAACTACCTCACTCAGAAACGAGAGAAGACGTCTCAAGAGGGTACCACAGAAGCTTGGAGGCGATGGAGGAAGCAGCAGAGCAGTGAGGTAGACCATCCAGAATAACTTAACCCGCAAGTAAACAGCAGACAAGAGACAAATGAGCCAGCAGGGGAGGGAGAAGAAGCCGCCGCCCCGCGCTTGCGGGTGGAACTTACGAGTAAGCAGGAACAAACTCGAGCTACATGCGAGTGTAAGGTTTGTCATCAACACGAGGGGAATGGCGTTCCCGGTGCAAGGGATACAGATGATCGAGGTAGTACTGGGTAGTGGTGTTGTGGTCAGGATTTGTAGGTACATGTTCATCGTTGGAAGAAAGACGAAGCTGTAATGGGTAATGGAAACCATCGTTGTGGAGTTAGACTAGCTTGATATTTGGAAGGAAAACAAATTGAGGGTTAGAACTTGCTCGGAATATTGTATTTATAGGAGGGCACCCAATGGCCAGTAAGCTTCCTGGAAATATCCAATGTATTTCCTATTTAAAAAAAAGCGAAGCAGAAATGGGAAGCTTGTTCTTGGGTGCCACCCCTGGCGTCTTATCAAAAATTATCTTCTGCTTATGTTTTATAAGACTAGAGCTAGCAGCGACCTGGTCCAATTCGGATCACGGATAAATAATTAATTTCTCTCATTTACGTACAGTACGATCCAATTAAATAATTTTCCTACTCTATCAGTAACCTTGTCTAACACAGGTCATCAAATAAATAATTAATTTTTCTCCCATCTACTTACATATATTATCTATACGAATTTTTATAAAGAATTAAAAAATTAAACTCTATACGAATCGAAAATATTAGGCTCAATTTATAGAGAATAAAAAATATTATATTTTATTGAATAACATTACGCTATATATCACTAGATTAGATACGAAAAAAAGCAAAAATAATAATATAATATTCCTCGCCACCGACTTATATGTGCTCTCGCAAGTAGTTGTCAACCCTAGCGCTCAAACACTAGCCGTCAACACAAATTGCTACCTTAACTAAATAATACAACCGTTTTCTCTGGAAAAAAAACTAAATAATACAACCCAACAATGGGTTTTTTTATCAAGTGCTACAGTACCAATTTATTACCAAAATGGTATTATTATTAAAAATATTTCGAAAATGGTATCCCTTTTCAAGATTGAAAAAAATTTCGACCTGGGGACCCTAGATCGAAAAAAAATTTCGACTTGGGACCAAAATCAAAAAAAAATTTTTGACTTTCATTATCGAAAGAATCTTTTTGACCTGGGACCAAAATCGAAATTTTTTTTGACCTGACACCAAAATAAAAAAAATTCAACCTGAGTCACTTTTTGCACACTCTCTCTCCTCCCTCCCCCTCTCTCTTCGGATTTGGATTCAGCGGGGACTACATAAAAGTCGTCCCCATGATATGGACTAAATTTAGACCATTAGATTTGATCAAATTCTCTTTTTACAGATCTGATGGTCAGAATCTGTTGAGGGTATGTTCGAGTTTTTATCCAAACATACTCATTAGGGTTCCACTATATAATTCCCCCCACGTTCCGTCCCCGCCGCTCATAACACATTCTAAGGATTCAAATATAAGAAAGAACAAGTAGAATCGAAAGTTTCTGGAGAGCCAAGTATTTTTCTTAATTTCTTGTCCATGGCATCTATGGCACCTTTAGCATCTCAACTGCCTCCTCCATGCGAGACCCAATCTCGACCGGTTTACAACTACCCTCGAGAACTATGGAGAGATCGCATCGCTTCCATCCATTTAATCAAGATGTTAGCTTCACTGCTTTAATTTCGTTAGACAGTTTTTTGTTTTTTCCAAGAATATCGCGTTGCAAGTTGCTATAGTAATAAATTTAAAATCTAATAATCTATCGTTATTTTTTCCGGTTTACAGAATTTGGATTGGTTGCTGCTCGTGTCTGTTACTGGTTTAAGCATTGGAGCATATGAGGAAGAAGATCGAGATGTCGACTGAGAGAATTTGCCTTGCCAAGATTAAGGAAGAACAGGCACGGAAGGAGAATATCCTTGGCGAGGGAGATAGTGGAGAAGGAAACGCCTTCGTCGAGCCGAGCCGAGTTGGAGAACGGGGGAGGGAACTGGCTGATGAATCCCGCCGCGTAGGAGGTGCGGTGGCGGTTGAGCCACAACCCCCCGACAAGCGTGACGCTCCTCAGGAGCTCAACCGCGGCCATTCCTTCGCTAGAAGAGAAACCGTTGGTCGTTTTACCTTCCCGAGCCGTTTGGATGGGTCGTCTCTATCTATGTCCTTTGGTTCACTTATAATGAGATACCAATATTGGAGAAGATGAAAACCAATATCACGGTGGAATGAAACCAATATCATAGTAGAATAAAACCAATATCCGAGAAGATAGAAACCAATATCATAGTAGAATGAAACCAATAGCATAAAAGATGGAAACCAATATCATAGTAGAATGAAACCAATAGCATAAAAGATGGAAACCAATATCATAGTAGAATGAAACCAACATCATAGTAGAATGAAACCAATAACATAGAAGATGGAAACCAATATCATAGTAGAATGAAACTAATATCATAGTAGAATGAAACCAATAGCATAGAAGATGGAAACCAATATCCGAGAAAATGGAAACCAATATTTTCATACTTGTATTTCCATAAATTATATTATTTTGCTGATATTTTTTTTAATTATTTTAATTATTGTATTTTCAATATTGCCCCTATCCCCTTCAGTGGAGATTATCCATGTCCCCACTGAATTTGAACCCTTCTCTCTTCCCCCTTTTTTACTACCCTTACGCGCCTCGGTCTCCTCACATCCCCCCTCTCTCTCTTCTAGTTTATTATTTTCCCCCTTTTCTCTCTCTCTTCTAGTTTATTATTTTTTGTGTATTTATTAAAAAGTCAATTTTATTTATCTTGTCTCTCTTAAATTCGACAATTTAAATCAATTCTTAATTTATTTTTAAAAATATTACATGTTTATTTATTCATGAAATTTATTTAAATAATGTTACCATATTTTAAAATTTTATCTACATCGAATCTAAACTGAAATCCCCTCATTCAAAAGATACATTATGCAATTGATCCCGAAGGATAATTGTGATATAAATTCGTCTAGCCCTAATAAATTAAAACCTATTGCATTCTAGTAGAAACCTCCCTGTTGGATAGAGATAAGAGACTAATTTATATCAAACCTCCCTGGAAGAGGGACATTGCTGATCGATCAAGTTTTTCAAAATAAAGCCATCCATCTTCCTCCCATGTACCACAGTTGATTAGCAGCTGGTACTGTTGGGTTGAGAGACTGTATAACCTCAGAAATTTCTCTTTTTAAAATTGATCCGCTATCCAAACATCATGCCAGAAGCCGACGAGAGTGAAAAAGTGCAATAAAGAGGAGTAGAGTGTAAAGGAACTAGTGTTAGGCCATCCTTTTGGTTAGCTCACTAATGTAGGAGAATCGTTTGACTTAAAACTATACATAAACAAATAAACTAAACTAACAATGTGGTATAGCCAAAAATAGAGAATAGTGGGCAAGGTATCTTGTTGGTGCAACCTTCTTAACTAGGTTTCTTTTGGGTTATTTGAGCTCGTGTTGGTCCAGGTGTCTCATATGCAATGGGTGATCATGTCACTGAGTAACCCATCAACTTTGGTATGTATATGTGTTTGGCCATCGACTTTCTATGTGCTCTTGCAACTAGTTGCCAACCCTAGCGCTCAAACACTAGCCGTCAACACAAACTGCTACCTTGACTAAATAATACAACCCAATGGAGAACCTGTCCAGGCCATGGGGAGTTAAAAAGTAAAAATCAATATTAATAAAAATTAGTACAGGTAGAAACAAAAATTAGACTGAAATTGGTTAGAGCTTGGAGGTCTCCATTTTCTATTTTCCTGCTGCACAAAGAACTAACAGCGACCTCAAGAAAATCACACACACCTTCTCAGAAGGGGGAAAAAAAAGAAAAGAAAAGAAAACCACACACAGGAGATCTATTAACAAAAGTGAAATTTCAAGTTCAGGAGATCTATTTTCCTCCTCCTCACCCTCTTCGTACTCGCCGAACAGTTCTTTCTCCACGAAATTCATTGAACTACGACGAGGTCAAGGAGTATACACACTCGCGAACTTCGGGAGTTTCCACTACCACTACGAAAGAGAATTCGCGGGCAGCACTTCTTTTATGGCTATATTCGTTTTGCGATTTTATTTTCCATTGCTATTGAGAATCCCACGTTAAGCGGTGCAAAAATGGTGGGCAAATTTTCCCCATAGTGTAGTCCACTAATCGTATATTTTTTTTGGTACTCGAACACCCAGTGAGTAACTACCATTATTGCAATCCAAATATTTTAAATTTAAAACCTTTTAGTTAAACCAAAACAACTATTTTATTGTGTTTTAAAAAAATAAGCAAGAATAAACCGAGATAATAGAAAGCTGAAAAAACATTTATAGTATATTAATACATCAGGCCAATTGGATTGTACGATTAAGAAATTGAAATTCTTCCAGTAACGGTTTTCTACAAGTCAAATCTGTGTAACTCAGAATTTGACCACATAATCAAGCCAAAGGTACAATAGCATATCCAACAAGATATATATAAAACCATTATATATATAAAATCGTAGCTCTCCCTTTCTTTAAAGGTTTGAACCCAAATCTCCAAAAAGAAATTCAAGTTACTTACTGTAGGAACAACTTTCATTGGTAACTCTACCCAATTATTACTTATAAATCCCCGAGTATATCTGCATGCAGTATTACTCCTTCAAATTACTTATTTATAAGATGGAGCTTATAAACTCACTCGTTCAAAGCTTAGGCGATCTGAACCACTATTTCCTCCTCCTCTGGGAAAATGGCATCAACAACCTCACTCAGAAACGAGAGAAGACGCCTCAAGAGGGTACCACAGAAGCTTGGAGGCGATGGAGGAAGCACCAGAGCAGTAAGGTAGACCATCCAGAATAACTTAACCCGCAAGTAAACAGCAGACAAGAGACAAATGAGCCAGCAGGGGAGGGAGAAGAAGCCGCCGCCCCGCGCTTGCGGGTGGAACTTACGAGTAAGCAGGAACAAACTCAAGCTACATGCGAGTGTAAGGTTTGTCATCAACACGAGGAAAATGGCGTTCCCTGTGCAAGGGATACAGATGATCGAGGTAGTACTGGGTAGTGGTGTTGTGGCCAGGATTTGTAGGTACATGTTCATCGTTGGAAGAAAGAGGAAGCTGTAATGGGTAATGGAGGCCATCGTTGTGGAGTTAGACTAGCTTGATATTTGGAAGGAAAACAAATTGAGGGTTAGAACTTGCTCGGAATGTTTTATTTATAGTGGGCACCCAATGGCCAGTAAGCTTCCTGGAAATATCCAATGTGTTTCCCAAGTGGCGCGCAGGGGAATAGGTGACATGGGGCGCGTGACTTTTTGGAGGCATGTGAATTAATTAATTAATCTGACTTTTTGTTTTTTTAGGGATGTCTTACTTTCTGATTTTATTGGGAGGTGTATTTTTTGGTTTTAATTAATAAAAATATTATTTTATTAATTATTTAATCGGACAAACAATTTGATATAATAAAAAATACCATTCAATATAATTGGATATACTATTTAATATAACCGAACATACTATTGGGTGTATAATTTAATTGATCATTTAACTTTCTTATTATAAGTATTTTAAATAATCAAATATAATTGGGGCATAAATTTTGATATAATTGGGCATACAATTTGATATTATTGGGTATACCATTCGATATAATTGGATATCATTTAATCATAACACCACGAACCATTTAATCATAATACCACGAACAATTAAATCATAACATCACGAACGATTAAATCATAAATTACGAACCATTTAATTATAACATCACTAACCATTAAACCATAATGTCACGAATCATTAAATCATAAGATAATAAACCATTTAATCATAATATTACGAACCATTTTATCATAACATCACAAACCATTAAATCATATTAGTTCACGAACCATTTTATCGTAACATCACGAACCGAAAAATTGACTTAGATTCCGTAGGCTTATTGAAACTAAAGGATGATGTCACCGCTGCAAGAGTCTCTCCATCCTTTGACATTCTCTGAGAAGCATTTAACAATGACGAAGCAAGCAAACTTCTTCTGCTTAGAGTTTGTGATTTAGGAGCAGCATGTCTAACAGAATCCAAGGCTATTGCAGTGCGCCTACTTCATCACATAGGCATTCGACAGCTTCCTCGTCAATTTCCATTTCTTCGCCTCGTCGGCTTCCACCTTCAACGGCTTCACCACTTGCCTTTTTTTCAAAAATAAAAACAAATGCGTAAATAACTAGCAACTCAACAAGAAAATCAAACCAAGCAGTCGCTGACCTTGGCGGAGGTCTCGAGTGTGAAGGAGACGGAAGCGTCGTCGGTGGCATTGAGGACGACGAATCTGGTGGCCAAGACGTCGTCGAGATCGATGGAAACGGCATCGGAGAAGGTGCATTGGATGAGGTGCAGGGAGGATTCGGGAGTCGGACAGGTACCACAGGCCCCCACTGGAAGAAGAGAAGCGCGGGGGATCGCTGGGAGGTGTGGGACCCACAGCGGTGCCAGAAGCCTGGTCGTCGACGGTGGTGGTGTGCGAGAGGAGAATGTTCCGGAACTCGTCCTCCAGTCTGGCCATCGCGATCTGGATGTTGCTCTTGCCGTCGCCAGAGATGGAGGAGGATGAGGAGGCCAGGCGGTGCTGGATCTCGTCAACCACCTGCAAAGTAGAGGTTGACTTCGCTCCGGTCGTCGTCGAAGATCATCCGCTCCCTCGCCTCCTCCGATGCCGTCGAGTCCCATCGGAGGATGACTCTCTCCGCCTTCTCCAGACTTTCGCTCCTCTCCGACGGTTCCATTTCTTCTTCCTACTTCTTCTATGAGCTGGAGACGTTCCCCTCGCTTATCACGAAGCAGTGGCTCACCTTCGTAACACCGTTTCCCATCTAACGATCTTTTTGCAACTTAACTTCAACTTTTAAGACTGTGTATATCTTGTAAGAAGAAGAGGAGAGAGGAAGAAGGAGAAGAAGAAGAGAGGGAGAGAGATGACGGAGACGGGGAGAGTGGTCGCCTCCAAAAACCCTAGAATTTGGGGGAGAGAGAGGTCAATAAGAGAATGTTAAAGTACTAAACTACCATGTTTAATATTGATCGTGAGATTCATATTTTTTTCAATTTACATGATCTAATGACTCTTATTTTATCCAGATTGGTCTTGACTATTTTTTTAAATCCAGGACCCAATCCTCTCCCCTTCACCACACACTAACTACAAGTAATTACAACATGAACTATGTTTATAATTCGAGTATATTTTTAAATGGGACCTTTCAGAAACTAACAAATTGGTCCAAATTGATCCAAGTGATAAAGATTTAACTTGTTTTAAGAAAATTTTGGTACAAATTTTACAAATGAAAAAAATACCTTTGGGGGATGTTACACTTGAATAGTATCTAATGGTGTTCGACTTTTAATACACGTTAGAAAAAATCAATAAAAGGAAACTATATAATTAATTTGGAGACCAAATATAAATTCCCCAAACCCCAAACCCATTCTATCTAGGGGCTAGGTTACTTTATTAGAATCCCTCACATGGGCTCATCCATTTTATAGGCAGATTCACACACCCTTTACTAAATCTTAGTCCACGTGATTGCTTCTATATCCTTTCGTTTGCTTTTTAAGAAAATACCTTACTGTAATATTATTAATAATAATTAGTTTGGATGGTCATCATATAAAAGTATCCTAAGCTCCAAAGGGGGATGATGCAGCCAATTAGACCTAACAAGGTCCATTATCGACATTATCGACCTTATTGCGATCCGATTGGCGACCTCATTTGACAATCGAAGGGTGAAGCTAAGAGTACATAACTATTGCGTTCCCAAATTCACGAAACCGGGAACTGTCTGGTTTCTTTGTTGTGTGAGAGAAAATGGTGTTTTGATTTTATAGGATTGGCTCTAATGAAGCGATGCACAGGCGAGGAGGGGCAAGATGTAGATACCACGGAGAGGGATGGTTAATCAGCTCCATCTGGTTAATTTACGTGGCTAGCCGCCTTGGAAGCTTCTCGCTTATCATGGTGTTTTTTTTTTGTTGCAAGGCGTTGAGGTTCTAGTTTGGTCTATTTTTTGGGTTCTAGATTAGGGAGTTTGATAGGTTTTATCTTGTAGTTTAGCTACTTTTATAAGTGTTTATCTTGCCATCTAGAGATGTAATTATTCTTGGGATTTTTTTAGAAATAATATAACTTTAACTATATATAAAAAATCAGATGTTTTGGTGTTTTCAATAATATTACCGATTTAAGAAACAAAAACAAGCCTATTACAATAGCCACTGATAAGTTCGCTTGTTCGAGCATGCAGAATTCTAATCGCCACTTATTTATTTCTCCGAACAATTACAAAAACAAGCCTATTACATTTTTTGTTCACATGAACGAAATATTCAGACACTTATCTAACATTTAGCCAATTGACATGAGTGTGGGCAATTCAATACACAAAACTATTATACTGAATTTTTATAAATTCTGACTAATTTAGACTCTTTAACACTATTTAACGATAAATTAGTCACATAGCTGGTCAATGAATTTCTAATGAACGGACGCTGGTTTATACATTTTATCAATATGGTTCAACAATGTACAGCACTATAAACTACTCGTGGTTGTAGATAGGGTTGCACCAGTAGAACAATGTCCGGCCTATTTAGGGCAAAAATACTTTTTTATTTAGAAGGCTTGAACCTTACATATTTTTAAGAAAATTTAAGTCAATTCTAATTGGTCGACTTATTTGAACCATGATTACGATCAAATGAAACTAATAAATCGTTAATGAACCGAAGATACTTAATTATGGTCACGCCAAAACTAACACTTACAGTTTAATAATAAGTGTAAATGATGATTAAATAAAAACTTATATTTATTATAATTTTTAAAATGAAGTTATATTTATTTTAATATTTTACAAATATTGAAGTGAAATTTAGAACAAACTGTAGAAAATATACGAGACATTACATTACAAATAATTAAAAGTTTGTTCGCAGATTACAATATAATAAGCCTGTATCATAATATATATTTTCTGTACATAACTATAGAGCTCCCTGGCAATCTGGACAGATATAACTACTAAAACTACTAGAACCACCGTTACGGCGTAATGAGTTGCAATAATTCTGAAAGCATTCAGAGTGCATAGAGTGCTCACACCGTCTGAATAAGTACCTTAGATCTGTTGGCTGTAATATTCCGAGGCAAACTGAACGGTATTCCTCGCGGTATCGGGTGGCTGACATCTCAACCTCCACCGATGTCGTGTGGTGCCGTCGGCGCCAAATTTTATACTTCTCTAAACCATATATAATGCTGCAAATGAATAAAAATAAGAATAGAGAAAAGCCTATAAAACATACTACGATAAGGGTCTGGTCAGGTCCATCGTCATCATCTCCACCAGAGGGAGATGGGGGAAAATCTGAAAATCTCATTTTGTGAGAGAATCTGCAAGTAAAAAAAATGCTATTAACTTGTCTGTAATGGTAATATTGGAAGTAAGTTCGAGTCAGATGTATACCAAAAAAGAATGCAAGTTTTTATGAAACGAATATAAAATTCTATCAACTAAATGTTACGAACTATCTTTAAAATTTCAATTTGTCTAGTCTTTCATTAACCTAATCATGCCTATAAAATCTTTCTTAAAAAACGTCTACAGAAAATCGTTATTTTATGTCATCCTTGGAGCTCAAATCAAGTGAGATATTTCATTGTTACCAAAAAAAAAAAAACCGTTGGCCTCCTTCCTCTTCCTCTCGGTACAACGATCCGCCTAAATAAGATGAGCACAAACAGAAGCTTAGACAAAAACATGACAATGGTGGGCATAGACAGTCCTCCTCCATACATGACAATGGTGGACTGACCTTTGAACGGAGAGGAGGTTGGGGAGATTGGAGAAATGTCATCGTCACCCTGGGAGGTCAAACCCGCGCTTGGGGCGATGATGTCACTGCTGGGAGTACCCTCGAGTGATTGCAACGGGAACGGAGACAACGTCGAGGAGTAGCCAGAGGAGGGTGTAGGGGAGGTGAATGAGGAGTCATCCGAGCTTTCCCTCGGTACGGAGATGGCCCTAGCCATGTGGGGGGCCATTAGGGCAAAGAGGGTTGAGATGATCAAGATCGTCATTTTCTTGTTGGCATCCATTTTGATGTTTCTAAGCAGAAAGTTTGGGGCGTATGTATGCTTTTAAGATGAACACGTTCCACTATTTATAAGGACAATTTCCATTGTTTAGCTGGCGGCTTTCACTTAGAATCATTTGATGGTTTTGGGGGTTAATTGTAGTGTCCTCTTGTTAATGGTGGAATGATGATAACGTAATTTTTTTATATCCTACTCCTACAACGTAAATATGTTGTATCACGGTTTTGAAGAAGTCGGCGACTATAAGAGCACAAGTTTTACTTCCGCCTATAATTAATAAAAAAATTAAGTTATTCAAAAAAATATAGGCTTCTATAAGATTATATCTAAGCTGAAATGGAAATGGTGGACCGAGTGAAACACCGTCGATGAAGAAGTAGACTAGGGAGATAGACACACAAATGCCAACCCTAAACCACCTCGTTTGAATATATATTTTTTGGTTTATTTTAACCGAGTACACAAGGCCAAATAATTCTGATTTGAGTGAGATGAGACCGATGACCGGCGGCCATAAGATTATAAGATTATCTTCTAGCATACAATAGAAATAAAATTTAACAATTTCAAAAAAAAATCAATGACAATAGAAACCTAAGCTACCATGAGTCTTGTGTCATGTAGCTAGTCTCTATTCTAATCTATAATATACCATATCAGCAAGTCTATGTTAGGATCCCAATTCTGCCTCATTCATCCCTCTATTTTTTATACTATTTGATAATTCGGCTTATTAGACTGATTAATTCAAATACGTACCAAATAAAATATTTTAAAAATTATAAAATTCTCCCAACAAATATCTGTGATCCTCTATCTTCCACAACCTACCACTCTCTGTTCATACCACCTCCACTCTTCCTACAAGTTCACCGACGACGACATGTAAGCGCTCATCGCAAAAGATTTTCGCTAGCTATTGTAAATTTATTTAATTATAGTATTAATTTTTTTTGTTCGTCTACTTTTTTAGTTGGTCATTAACCTTTTTTCTCCGCATATGTAACATTTTATTTTGAAAAAATATATAAATTAATCCAATTATTGAAAAAATATATAAAAAATTCAGCGTAAAGATTTATCCGACTATTTTTCGTTATGGCTCTTTCGTTGATCCGGAGAGTCGCTCCCTTTTATTTTAAGGTAGAATAGTGATAGTTGTTTAATATTTGAAGAAATTGATTAATTAAGGTATGTTAGTATTGTTTAGTCTTTGATATTTTTTACATCAAACTGATTAGTTTCTAAATCCTAATTTCGATCACATTTCTAACAAGATATCAGTACTAAAATATCCATAATTCTAAAATTACTGAATCGCCACATGCACAAAACTAAAACCTTTCTTTGTTTGCCAATTAAAAATCTCTCTTCTTTAGACTCACCCTTGACCGGACTAGGGTTTTAAGCAAGCTAAGCAAATGCATCTAAATACCATTTCCAGCAGTTTGTAGACGCCAAGGCCAGACAGGTGTGATATGGAGATTAAGTTTCACAGCCTCATGCAAAGTTCCAGGCATTTTCTTGGCTTGCTTAAAAAACTTTGTTCTGTTAAGAGTGAATTTGGAGAATACAGAATTTTAGTTTTTGTCCAGATTGTAATTTCTAGAATTAAGGGTATTTTGGTATTCTTTGTGGTATCTCGCCGAAAAAATAGTCGAAATTCAGATCCAAAAATTAATCAATTTGATTTAAGGTATATCAAATACTAAAGAATCATTGTTCTAATTAATTAATTTCTTAAAACATCAAAAATTATGACTATTTGTTCTTTATTTTATAAATTAGTGAACAAGGATGCTCACCAACACGTAAATGACCAAGAATAATTGCTAAAATGGAATAAGCCTTTAGGTTCAACTATTTTTTAAGTCCTCATGCAAACATGGCTGGTAAGGTCATCTTTACTCAATCTTGGGTAATTGACTCGGGTGCCACCGACTATATTATATGTAATCAAGATATCTTGGTTAATGAAAGACCTCATATTAGTTCGAGGTTTTTCATGGCCAAGGGACTCTCGTGTCTGTCGACTTAAAAATTCATTATACTGATTAAAGCAGGCATCTCGAACTTGGTATAGTACGCTTACATCCTCCTCTCGGCTTCACCAGGTCCCGAGTAGACCACACCATGTTCACTTTTTATCAGGATTCTCTTGTGCTCATTCTACTCGTATATATAGATGATGTGATCCTCATTAGGAATCACGCTTCTATGCTACAACTCACTAAACAGACTCTGGATGCGCTGTATGGGATTAAAGATTGGGGGGCTTTGAAGTACTTCCTTGGCATAGAAGCTGCCATGACCCCGAAGGGATTGGTTCTCAGTCAAAAAAAATATACACTTGATATCATCAATTGGTGCAGGAAGGATGATTCTCATCCTTGTTATTTCCTTATTGAGAAAAATCACCGACTTTGTTCTGGTCCGGATGTCGTGGATGAATCATTGCGGTATCATCGTCTCATTGGGCATTTGATGTATTTGACGGTTACTAGACCTAATTTTACCTATGCTGTCAATGTTCTGAGTCAGTTTGTGGATAAGCTAAATACTAAACATGTCCAAGCGTTGATCGAGTCCTTTGATATTTGAAGACAACTCTGGGCGAAGGTATCCTGCTCGCTAACTCTCCCACGCTGGATCTTGTGGCTTATTATGATGTCGACTGGGGTGGTTGTCCCTTGACTAGACGTTCTTGCACTGGTTATTTTGTGTCTTTTGGTGGTTCTCCCATTTCCTGGCGCACAAAGAAGCAATAAATTATTGCCCATTCATCCGCCGAGGCCGAATATCGAGCTATGGCTGATACTATTAGTGAAGTCTTGTGGTTGCGTTGGTTGTTTTGCTATTTGGGGGTACATTTCCCGCACACTATCACCCTATTTTGTGACAACAGGCCGCTTTTCATATCACAATGAATCCAGTCTACCATGAACAACCAAATGCATGGAGATGGATTGCTATTTTGTTCGTGAATGGGTCTAGTCCGGTGATATCGTCCCTCGCAAGATCTCTACCATTTTTCAGTTGGCTGATTTGTTCACTAAAACCCTTGGTCAAGATCGTTTCCGGTCACTTATTCACAAGTCGGATGTCGTTAATCTTCACGCTCCAACTTAAACGCGGATGACGATTCCTCATAATGGATTATTCTTACGATATTAAGATGTCTCATTAATACCTAAGAATATGCTAATTGGTTCTTTCCATTAACTCAAGTTCCTTTCGGTCCACTATCATCAACTCACATCATAATCTAAGTGACCAATTTAGATTAACCATTAAGTATACCAATTAATAACTAACACAAAAGATAATCGAACTACAACCTAACATAGATAATCAATCACATATTAGGGCATCGCACTCACAAGAAAACTACTCGCTAAGCATAATCATGAAGCACAAGATAACAATGAAGGACATGGTGTAGAACATCATAAAAGATAGATAAATAGAGGACTTAGTCATTGGAGCAAGCCGTTTCGATCTCCTCCTCCAGCTAGACCTCCACGTGGCTTTATTAATATCAAAGAGTAATTCTCAAGGTCTGGAATAATGATATAATATATAAGAGCTAATGGCCTATATATAGCCAAAACTAACTAGATAATAGGAAAACCTAGATGAGGTTAACCTAAAATAGAAGTTCTATGGCCAATCACAAGAGGCTTAGAATGAGGAAAATAACTAAAATATAATATTGTAGAGTCAAAACATGGGCCAAAAGTCGTAGCAAATCAAAATGGGTCAAAATTTTGTCTAAAAAAAAGTCTAAAAATTCTGGATATGGGGGACCTGGCGGGCGCCAGGTCAGATTTCTGTAACTCAATTGGGGCCCTCCAAGTATTTGGCACTCGCTGGGGTCGATCACCTTCGTCGTGTCTTTGTATTTTCCAATTTTGACCATCTTCCGCTCTGAATTTGGCCTCAACTATAAAAGACAAAATGTAGATCTCTTTTCTAGCTTTTCAACGAAATCTTATTGTTGTAATCCGATGCTCGAGCAGAAAGTTATAGCTCTTGCAATATGATCTATTGAAATCACCCCTTCAACGGCCTCCAATGAGCTTTACTTCCTATCACAAAATATGACAAAGGATAGAAGTCCATTCCAAGACTCAAACACATAGAAATGACAAAAGACTCAATGGGACAAGGTAAAAATGAATGAAAACACAATTAAACACTTGCGAAACACATAATAAAACACGAGTGCTTGCACGCTCATCACATAGAAATGACCAAAATACCCTTAACCAGAAATAAAAAATTACCATATTCAACCTCTAAAACACTATGAACACCAAGAACAATATCTGCCAAAATGACCGGACGACAAACTAACAAAAATCTACTATCTACAGTTTGAAAAGCTGTTTGCTAATTAACCAACTAATTGTGCAGTATTAAATTAAAGAGAGGAAAAAAGGGGATTAGAGAGGGGGGGACGAGAGCGAGACCTAGGGCGAGGTGGAGGGCATCGAGGTCACCAAGCTGGGCTACGGCAGCGAGGTCTCGTAGGTAGGGAGGGATGTCAGAGTCGAGGTCGGCGTCGCCCTGGAAGAGGGCGTTCTCCTCCTCAGTCTCCTCTTCCTCCATCAAGCCCTCGTGATGTACGACCATTACGCTCTTTTTAAAAGGCGACCGATTATCTCCATGTCTTTCTTCTCCTTTCGCGATGGCGGGTTTAACATTAAATTTTCTTAATTTTTAGCTTTGTCGATTTGGGGGTTTCTTCATCTTGGTCGTCCTCTGGTGGAATTGAAGCTGGCCGGTGAATGAACGACGCCTGATCGAAACTGGAAAAAAAGAGGTGAAGATGGTGTTTGTTATTTTCGATGTTGTGTTCTTAGGGTTTGGTTCTTGATGATACAAGATTGAAGGTTGAAGATGGTATTTAAAGGTTGAAGATGATGATTTTTCTTCTTCTTTTTGTTTAAGGGTATATCCATCATTTTCTAGATAAAAAATTAAAAAAAGACTGATGACGTCAGCGAGGGACCCGAGAATTTCTAAAACCAAACACGGAGGACGACATAATAGATTTTGTAAACCTAGGGACCCTAGGGATAGAGAGACCATAACCCAGGGACTTGAGGGTAATTTGCCCAATAATTTATTAACTTTGACTAAAAATTGATAGATAACTAGGGTCGAGCTTGAAACCCGCAAAACCGTAAAACTGATTGGCCGCGAAACTGATCGACTGATAAAATTCAAACCACACACTTAAATAGTTTCGTGGTGCAGTTTCAAACCAAAACTGATTTGGTGCAGTGTAGTTTCGATGTTGGTCTCAAACCGTACCGACCGACCGCGAAACCGATTAATTGAAATGACGTCGTTTTAGTATACGTGTATTATGTGAAAAAATGCATTGTTTTGTTTTAGTATATAAACCTTTTTTTGTCCCATAAACTTCTTCCCACAAGCCTGAAAGCCACAACTCTCCTCTCCTACTCAGCTACTCCCATTCGCTTCCAATTTCCCGATCTTGATTAACAACCAGAAACTTCACGGCCTCTTCAACCTCCGGCAACGGTAGCATCCGGCCTCCAGCGCACTCCTCCCTCTCGTCGTACTCCACTAAATGGGCTTAACAAAATGGGCCCAATTTTGCGGTGCAAACTGCAAACCACAAAACTATCAAACCGCACCACCGCGGTTTTCTTTGATACCGCCACACCGATGGTGCAGATTTTCACAAAACCAAATGTGCAGTTCGGTATGAATTTTTACACCGACACTACAAAATTGCACCGAACTCACCCCTAGATAACGTTTCAATTTGCATTAAATGGTACGTAGAATCCAAAAAAGACAATAAAATTACTAATGAACTTTGACTAAAAATTAATGGGTTGAATTCTTTAAAAAGTAAAGAATGAAAACGGTTTTAAATATTCAACCCTTCAACCCTATGTCAAGTGGTTGTAATCTCCCTCTTAAATATCCAAGTCTTGTCTAAATTTTATCATTCACATAAAAGATGATGGGTACCTATGTAATGTTGTTCATCTTATCTATTAGTTCGATTTACCATGATGTGAAAGGGTTAAGGAAAACAAAGGTACCCAAGTATACTCTATAGTTCTTAACCTAATTTCTTTGTTTTATTTTTTCTGTCTTATTATTTTCTAACTTGGAATGCATTATTTGCGTGGTTCTTAAGTAATTTTTTCCTTTTTTCTGACTATAATCAAATAAGATGAAGTTTTTTTTGGTCAAGGAAATAAGATGAAGTTAGTGATGAAATATTATGTTGTGGTTTCACTGCCTTAGTAAAACAGAATTAGGGGATTTTTCAAGAATCTTGTTTGTTTCAATTTGAATAAGCTGCCAATTATCAAAAGAAGATGAAGTTATGGAAATACAACGTTAATGAACGATTTTTTAAATATTAACAAATAGCTTATTATAACCGTAGATAAATCTATATGACTAGAGAGATGTTAGAGGATTACATATGAGAAGATTGGATTATAAGAGGGTTATATAATGTTAAACGTGGAACCTAGTTTAATTGGTGATTACGTTTTTTAACTTAACTAGATCTCAAATTCGAGTCCTCAATATTTTTTTGAAAAGTTTTGCCACCTTTCAAAAGTCTAACTAGCTCGAATCCTGATTAGTCAAATGAATGGGTACCAAATGGTATAAAAAATATAAGGTTAAAGGGTTACATAAGGGGAGATTGGATAATTTTTTATAAAAGTAATGGGATAACTAGTAGGGTAGAAAAATAGCGCTTCTTATTATCTATCAACTCGAAATCGTTACTCCCAATTTTACTTTATGTTACTTTGTATCTTATCCAACTGGACTTAAACAAAACTAGATCACACCATATTCTTTCAACTTTAATCCAATCCAAATATATGTTTAGTAATCTAAAATATATGCTAAAAACTTCTTAATGAACTTTTAAACAAAACACTTGCAAGTGAATAAGTTAGCCAAAATTGAAAGAAAGTAGAAAAGAAACATAACCATATAACCTTGATACCTTTCATTCTTCACCGATACTATTATTCCATTTTTAAAGTAGTGCATCAAACAACTTTAAACTTATTGTCTTAAATTTTTTTACTACTATTTTTTTATTAAATTCACTTAACAATTTAATTCTTATTTTCTTCACATTTAGAGTAATCATATTATCTTTAGCTTTCAAATTCTTAGATAATCTTTTAAAATGGAAGTTTAGAGTCATGTTTCATTTTATTAATTTTTTTTGTAGTCCTCATTTATTGAGTGCATTGATATATATAAGCAACCGACTTTGCAACATCCCATGCTCCAAAATCATAAATTTCAGGTATTTATCTTATTTGTATCATGGACTCAAGATAAATATTAGTGATTTTTTTCCTAAACAACTATTATCCATGTGTAAAGATGGAGCCAAACTTCAAAATGAAAAGTGACCCGAAAGGCGAAACACTTGGATTCTTTGAAGATAGTATTTGTCCAAATAGTTTTGTACCTATTCAACGGAGACAAGGTAGAGTAATACAATAACTAACACTGAATTATCCTGGACAACATGTAAGTTTACAAATACAATCACCCAAATTTTCTTTGAAATACTTTCACACGCTCATGCAAATTATCGTCATAATTTTTTAGTTAATTAATAGTTTTATTTAAATCAAAGAAGTGTTGCAATATCAAATTTTTATTTAATAGTACTTTAGAAAATACTACAAAATAATAGAATTATTTATTTATCAAGAGATAATCATGTGTGGTAGACTTAATAATGTGCGGTAACAAGAGAGCTTGAAAGCTTGTCCATGTCAAAGGGAGGTTGGAACACTTGAATATTACTAAAATTAATATAATAATTTATAATCAGAAAATTTTTAGCATTTTAGATTTTATATATTTTTTTCAAATAGAATTTATATTTTTACATTTATATTGAGTCATTTAAAATTTATTTTTCTCTTAAATTTTACTGAAATTAAATTAGTCAAAATTTTTCTATTACTTATATTGTGACAACCATAACATTGATCATGCACAAGTAAAATTAGCCTCACACTCTCCCAACAAAGCTTGCTATTTTGAATCCATTTGTTCTTTATGCTTCCATATTATTTGTTTGGCACCATATCAATAATTTAATTGAATGTTAACTCCACTTAACACAACTTCGATCATTAAATTCCACGAATAAATCAATCTGAAAAAGAAAAGAAAAGATTAAAAAATCCAGTAACTCAATGCACCTCTTGCGACCCCATAATATAACCGCAACATTGAAGTACAAGATGGTCTCGAAGGGGCATTAAAATAATGGAGTTCACCAAGAGGATCTATTAGATTTATTTCTTTAATTAAGATTGTATTTTTTATACTAATTTTTGTTTGTCCTATTGTGTTCGTATTTGTAACTTGAACAATGAAATAGTTTGCGACATTGACCTAATGAAGAATATCATGGAGGTACCACAGCTATCACTATAGAACAACCATCGGTAGAACTAAATCAATTTAGTGGAGGATTAATTTGGATTCATAACGGACCAACAAATGAAGTTAATGTAATTTCTATTAGATGGATGGTGAGTATCAATAATGGAGAATCTGTTTTTTATTGGGAGATTTTTGTTATATATCCATTCATATCAAATAGTTATGACTCCCCCTCAAGGTAACTTCCCATTTTATTAAAAATATCTCTCTCCCTCTCCCGAGAGTGGAGCTTTTCCTCTCCCTCTCTCGAGAGTGGAGCAATCCTCGGCACCGTCATCTCGATTGCCGCTACCTCTTTTACCGGTATCTTCGTCCCGGTTGTTGCCTCTCGGCTCCTACGTCACCATCGTCGCCTGCCTCTCCGCTAATCCGTCATCGTCGTCGCCTCATCGCGTGCCTCTCCGCTACTCCGTCACTGTAGTCGCCTGCATGTCCTTCCATCCGGTTGTTGCTTGCCTCTCCGCTCCTCCGTCAATCGCCTCGCTTCATCGCCTGCCTCTCCGCTCCTCTGTCACCGTCGTCGCCTGCATCAACTTCCATTCTCACCGATCTCGCCATCTCAACCGCCTCGCCCCATCGCCCGCCTCCCCAATCTCGGTGCCGCCTCCCCGATCTGGCCTGATTTTCATCACCCACCTGTCCTGATCTGCACGGCTGGGCTTTTTTGAGGTCCCCGGGGAGGATGCTCGAACCTGATCTCCTCTCTGGTCGGTTCTCTGTTATTTATGTTCCACTTTTTAATTATTTCTTTTCTGTCTTTATTATTTTCGGTTGATTCTGTCTTTGTGTGTTTGATGTTATTCTCGAATCACACGTGTTTAGTGATTGCGTCGGGCTTTTGTTTATGTTTGGATTGTCTTTCATACAATCTGAAGTCCTTTCAGATCTCGTTACATGTCCGATGGTTGCGGGTGGAGAAGCTTGTCTTAGTCAATTTACGTCGACCTTGACTCTCATCTGAGTGTTTTACATTCAGATGCCCTCTTGACGATGACTTGAGGTTATTGGCCGAAGCTTGCTTTGGCATAACTCTGCCCCGGTCGTCGGCCTTTGTCCATCGCTCCCCCCTGTGCCACCTTGCTGTCATTGGACTGGCTCTTATTTTCTACTTAGATTTTGTGTCTTGTGTCTGTATTTCTGCTTCGTTTTTTATCTTATACTTGTAATATATTTTTAATATAGGCTTCTTGCGACTTTATCTCTCAAAAAATATCAAATAGTTATGATATAATACTATTTTAACAATAGACTTCATTTGCATGCAAAGTTAATGTTATCATCCCGAAAGATGCAAACACGTAAGATACTTAGTAGCCTATTAAGATAATTAGCAAGACTTAATTATTTTAAAATAAACTTAACATCTAACAAATCACAAGTCTTTACAAAGGAAATTACTCCTTAAACTTCAATAAAATATTATTGTGGTTAAATAGTTAATTTTGGTAAATTCGCACGTACAAGAAATTATAGTTGTGAGTAGATTCCAAATTTAAAGCAAATACGTTATCATAAATCAAAAGGGTCCAATAACAATACAATAATTAAATCTTATAGACTGAATGACATAAATATTTAACATTCTCTCAAAATAAATCAAATGTATAATATTGCAACATATATTGAGAAATCTCCAAAGAATTTGCAATAATTATATACTCTTAAATAAGTTTCAATTTAACTTTGATATCATTATTTTAGGTATAACCAAAACTCTATGGTGACAAATTATCTCATATTACAGGATTTTGGACGGTAACCAACGACTCTCTTTCATCAACTACGATTTTTCTATTCTACATTATATTTGTATATATCTCACTAATTATAAAATACTTTGTTTATGCAGGGAAATGGTTACAAAAATAGTTGCTACAATACATTATGTCCAAGATTTGTGTAAATTGACCAAAAAATATATTTAGGCCAACATTTTAAAAAACAATTTGGTACTGGTCCGAAAAAACAATCTGAAATCAAACCCGTAATAGCTCAGGTAAATTACATGGAAGAGTAATTTATATATTTAATTAATATAGAAAATATTTTTTCTCTATCATCAGTATTATGCACTCTTACCATATGTTTGAACATAAAAAGATTTAAATCTCATTTCATTTTTATATGAGTTCTATGAGCAGGGGCGGAGCCAGAAATTTTTTCGTGTGGGGACAATATAAAGAATGCCTAAATTTTTTTAAGATTTGATTTCAATTTTTAGGTTGATTAATTTTTTAGTGGGGTCAATTTCTAATTTTAGTGGGGACATATATTAAAAAATATACCTAGTTATTAAAAAAACAAAAAATTAATTGCCCCCACAAAAATGTACGTGGCTCCGCCCCTGTCTATGAGGCATTTACTCGAATTTTTGTTAATAGTTGAATTTAAAAGATAATATAATGATTTAGAATTAGACTAGAGCAAATTAAGTTTATTTGTTTACCTTCGTTTTAATTGTTTTATAACTATTATTTTTATTAATACTAACACCATAATACAACAAATTATAACTTTTATTTGTTTTCATTTGATAGTGATATTTGATGATTTATGAATACTGAATATACTAAAATCTCATAATATGTTAGTTACTTCTTAAACAATAGTTGATTATTTTGTGATAAATATGTTATAAATTATTTATGGTTCTTAAGAGCTCTTTTTCTTCTTTTTTTTTCTTTCATTGAGAGCATGGATCAGCTATTAGACAAAATAGAAAGAATGTGCATAAGATGAAAGTATGTGAAATATATATCTTATTCTGTTTCCTAATTTTCTGTTAATTCTTGCAGGATCAAGTATTGGGTAATTGGTGGTTGATGATTAATAATGTAAATATTGACTATTGGCCGAAAAAAATATTTACCCATTTGAATAAAGAAGCCATTGTCATTGCATTTGATAGAGTAACTTATGCACCTATAGGACAATCTAGCCTGCCCATGGAGAGAGGAATATTTGCTACTTGTGATAGTATAAGTTCATCAATTTTTCACATATTCTAATCGTTGATCCGACTGGTAATGTGGTTGATTTTGACAATTCAAAGTCAACAACGGTTGTTGACAAAAAAATATGCTATAGCTTAATTAATTGGAGACACCATCGAATATTAGGAGAGACATTTTCTTATGGTGGTCCAGGTGGAGAAAAGTGTGGTAACTAGATAACATTTTTTTCATTGACAACATATGAAAATGATTTAATCAATATCAATAAAAAGTTGTGCCTACCTTCAGAGGCATGGCATTACAAGATCTAGTCTTTGGAACTTACCACTTCATGTTTCGTTGACGAGATATGTAAATGATCTAACAAATATCAATAAAAAAGTTGTGCCCATCTTCGGAGGCATGGAATTTACAAGATCTAGTCAATGGAACTTACCACTTCATGTTAACATGAAGCTCTTAAAATCATGTCGTTGCAATTTTTTCTTTTTATACACTAGCTATTTATATACGAGTATGGACATTAAGATTTGGTGGGTGCATGGTTATAAAGTCATCTTCTTAATGTCATTCACAAATTTTCGGGCATTAAATGTACATGCAACAAGGAGAAAAATATAGGAGTAAAAGTAACTTAAAAGCATAAATAGTAAATCTTTTTTTGATATTACGACAAATAAACGATAATTCATTTTATTTGAGGTCGCCAAAAATCTTGGCTAATAGAGAAAAGATAGAGATTCGAATATGCTCACCCACATTTCCTTTTACACATCTAACTCCGCAAAATTATTCTCAATAATTCATGTAGAAAGACATATGAAGACGACGTCAAATTTATTCTGATGTTAACGTCAAAACTCTTCCCTATACCAAGTTAAAAATAACCTGATTCATCATGCAGTCTGGCCCAAAAACGTAAAGCGTTAAACCCACCAAACAATGGCCAAGACAACCCAAACACTCGCCGACAGTGCTACCATTGAATTATGATATGATTATAATAGGTTCTACAATCGAATCCTATGATCTAAATCATATCCTTACTCTTTGAAGAAGTGGAGATTTTATTAAGTATATATGAACGAGTGGAGAGTTCTCACGTAGAGTAAGTATGAGGTTGCAGTCGCAGTCCTTGTCAAAAACTCATCATAGTAAAATTTAGAAGAAAAAATCTACGATAGAGAGTACCTTGCAATGATGCCGGAAAAAATGCAAACACTCCAGAGTCCTAGCATTAGATACAAATTGAAACCCCCTCATTCAAAAGATACATAATGCAATTGATCCCGAAGGACAGTTGTGAGATAAATTCGTCTAGCCCTAACAAAATAATACCTATTGCATTCTAATGGAAACCTCCCTGTTGGATCTGGAGTTAGGCCATCCTTTTGGTTAGCTCACTAATCTAGGACAATCGATTGGGAGATTTGGTGTTAATCGACTTAAACTATACGTAATCAAATAAACTAAACTAACAATGTGGTCTAGCCAAAAATAGAGAATAGTGGGCAAGGTATCCTATTGGTGCAACCTTCTTAACTAAGTTTCTTTTGGGTTATTTGAGCTTGTGATGGTCCGGTGTCACATATGCAATGGGTGATCATGTTACTGAGTAACCCATCAACTTTGAGATGTATATATGTTTGGCGACCGACTTTCTATGTGCTCTTACAACTAGTTGTCAACCCTAACGCTCGAACACTAGCCTTCAACACAAAACGCTACCTTAACTAAATAATACAACCCAAATGGACAACTAACTTAGAAGCCAAAGGGCTTGTAGCCCAACGGTAGAAGACGTTATAAATAATTAGGAGGTCTAAGGTTCAAACCCTAGCAATATCATGGTGTAAAAATTTACCTTTCAAAAAAAGAAAATTCCCTTCTAGTGCTTTGCATTCCATGCATCTGATCCACTTAAGAGGAAGCCAATTTTTTCCATCACAAACATTAGGAATTGTCAATTGACCATATCATATGTTAACTATTCCTTTTCTTTTTGTAGTTTTATAGCTTGTGAAACAATTCATGTGCCATTAATATATTTGCAAGTACCTTAGAATATATTTTATAAGCAAAATTGCATAGACTTATTAGCTTAAACTGAGAAATTTGTTCAAGGCATGTTAGTTTAGGAATTAATACAATGGAAGTCTTATTTAGTTCTGCAAGAACAGATTTAGTGCAGTAAAGTTCCTCGCTAGTCCTAATTAGATCACTCTCAATAATTCCCCAATATATATGGAAGAAGACACCTGAGTAGCCATCCGACCTCGGTGACTTGGTTTCTCTCATTTGAAATGCAGTCTCCTTGATCTCCTTGTTTGTCATTGGTCTTATGATGTCTTCTTGCAACTCTCAGTCCGGATCTGAGGTGTTGCAACCTTTAGCCCCTCTTCTTGACCCAAAAAAAAAAAACCTGTCCAGGCCGTGGGGAGTTAAAAAGTATAAACCATAAAATATAAATAAAAATTAGTACAAGTAGTAAGAAAAATTAGACTGAAATTGGTTAGAGCTTGGAGGTCTCCATTTTCTATTTTCCTGCTGCACAAGGAACTAACAGCGACCTCAAGAAAATCACACACACCTTCTCAGAAGGGAAAAACAGAAGAAAAGAAAACCACATACAGAAGATCTATTAACAAAAGTGAATTTTCAAGTCCAGGAGATCTATTTTCCTCCTCCTCGCCCTCTTCGTACTCGCCGAACGGTCCTTTCTCCACGAAATCCATTGAACTACGACGAGGTCAAGGAGTATACACACTCGCGAACTTCGGGCGTTTCCACTACCACTACAAAAGAGAATTCGCGGGCAGCTCTTCCTTTATGGCTATATTTGTTTGTCGATTTTATTTTCCATTGCTATTGAGAATCCCACGTTGTTTGGTGCAAGAATGATGGGCAAGTTTGTCCGATAATGTAGTCCATTGATCGTATATTTTTTTCTGGTATTCGAACACTCACTAAGTAACTAACATTAATACAATACAGAGATTTTAAATTTGAGACCTTTTAGTTAAAGCAAAACAACTATTTTATTCCCCTTTAAAAAATAACTTTTTTCACGAGTTAATCTATCTTACAAGAATAAACCGAGAGAATAGAAATTTGAAAAAAAATTATAGGTATATTAATACATCAGGCCAATTGGATTGTACAATTAAGAAATTGAAATTCTTCCAGTAATGGTTTTATACAAGTCAAATCTGGGTAACTCAGAATTTGACCACATAATCAAGCCAAAGGTACAATAGCATATCCAACAAGATATATATAATTACGAGCTGATGATCCTAAACAGTAACTCTCCAAAAAGAAAATTAAGTTATTTGCTATAGGAACAACTTTCATTGGTATATCTGCATGCAGTATTACTCCTTCAAATTACGTATTTATAAGATGGAGCTTATAAACTTGTTGAAAGCTTAGGCGATCCGAACCACTATTTCCTCCTCCTCTGAGAAAATGGCATCAACTACCTCACTCAGAAACGAGAGAAGACGTCTCAAGAGGGTACCACAGAAGCTTGGAGGCGATGGAGGAAGCAGCAGAGCAGTGAGGTAGACCATCCAGAATAACTTAACCCGCAAGTAAACAGCAGACAAGAGACAAATGAGCCAGCAGGGGAGGGAGAAGAAGCCGCCGCCCCGCGCTTGCGGGTGGAACTTACGAGTAAGCAGGAACAAACTCGAGCTACATGCGAGTGTAAGGTTTGTCATCAACACGAGGGGAATGGCGTTCCCGGTGCAAGGGATACAGATGATCGAGGTAGTACTGGGTAGTGGTGTTGTGGTCAGGATTTGTAGGTACATGTTCATCGTTGGAAGAAAGACGAAGCTGTAATGGGTAATGGAAACCATCGTTGTGGAGTTAGACTAGCTTGATATTTGGAAGGAAAACAAATTGAGGGTTAGAACTTGCTCGGAATATTGTATTTATAGGAGGGCACCCAATGGCCAGTAAGCTTCCTGGAAATATCCAATGTATTTCCTATTTAAAAAAAAGCGAAGCAGAAATGGGAAGCTTGTTCTTGGGTGCCACCCCTGGCGTCTTATCAAAAATTATCTTCTGCTTATGTTTTATAAGACTAGAGCTAGCAGCGACCTGGTCCAATTCGGATCACGGATAAATAATTAATTTCTCTCATTTACGTACAGTACGATCCAATTAAATAATTTTCCTACTCTATCAGTAACCTTGTCTAACACAGGTCATCAAATAAATAATTAATTTTTCTCCCATCTACTTACATATATTATCTATACGAATTTTTATAAAGAATTAAAAAATTAAACTCTATACGAATCGAAAATATTAGGCTCAATTTATAGAGAATAAAAAATATTATATTTTATTGAATAACATTACGCTATATATCACTAGATTAGATACGAAAAAAAGCAAAAATAATAATATAATATTCCTCGCCACCGACTTATATGTGCTCTCGCAAGTAGTTGTCAACCCTAGCGCTCAAACACTAGCCGTCAACACAAATTGCTACCTTAACTAAATAATACAACCGTTTTCTCTGGAAAAAAAACTAAATAATACAACCCAACAATGGGTTTTTTTATCAAGTGCTACAGTACCAATTTATTACCAAAATGGTATTATTATTAAAAATATTTCGAAAATGGTATCCCTTTTCAAGATTGAAAAAAATTTCGACCTGGGGACCCTAGATCGAAAAAAAATTTCGACTTGGGACCAAAATCAAAAAAAAATTTTTGACTTTCATTATCGAAAGAATCTTTTTGACCTGGGACCAAAATCGAAATTTTTTTTGACCTGACACCAAAATAAAAAAAATTCAACCTGAGTCACTTTTTGCACACTCTCTCTCCTCCCTCCCCCTCTCTCTTCGGATTTGGATTCAGCGGGGACTACATAAAAGTCGTCCCCATGATATGGACTAAATTTAGACCATTAGATTTGATCAAATTCTCTTTTTACAGATCTGATGGTCAGAATCTGTTGAGGGTATGTTCGAGTTTTTATCCAAACATACTCATTAGGGTTCCACTATATAATTCCCCCCACGTTCCGTCCCCGCCGCTCATAACACATTCTAAGGATTCAAATATAAGAAAGAACAAGTAGAATCGAAAGTTTCTGGAGAGCCAAGTATTTTTCTTAATTTCTTGTCCATGGCATCTATGGCACCTTTAGCATCTCAACTGCCTCCTCCATGCGAGACCCAATCTCGACCGGTTTACAACTACCCTCGAGAACTATGGAGAGATCGCATCGCTTCCATCCATTTAATCAAGATGTTAGCTTCACTGCTTTAATTTCGTTAGACAGTTTTTTGTTTTTTCCAAGAATATCGCGTTGCAAGTTGCTATAGTAATAAATTTAAAATCTAATAATCTATCGTTATTTTTTCCGGTTTACAGAATTTGGATTGGTTGCTGCTCGTGTCTGTTACTGGTTTAAGCATTGGAGCATATGAGGAAGAAGATCGAGATGTCGACTGAGAGAATTTGCCTTGCCAAGATTAAGGAAGAACAGGCACGGAAGGAGAATATCCTTGGCGAGGGAGATAGTGGAGAAGGAAACGCCTTCGTCGAGCCGAGCCGAGTTGGAGAACGGGGGAGGGAACTGGCTGATGAATCCCGCCGCGTAGGAGGTGCGGTGGCGGTTGAGCCACAACCCCCCGACAAGCGTGACGCTCCTCAGGAGCTCAACCGCGGCCATTCCTTCGCTAGAAGAGAAACCGTTGGTCGTTTTACCTTCCCGAGCCGTTTGGATGGGTCGTCTCTATCTATGTCCTTTGGTTCACTTATAATGAGATACCAATATTGGAGAAGATGAAAACCAATATCACGGTGGAATGAAACCAATATCATAGTAGAATAAAACCAATATCCGAGAAGATAGAAACCAATATCATAGTAGAATGAAACCAATAGCATAAAAGATGGAAACCAATATCATAGTAGAATGAAACCAATAGCATAAAAGATGGAAACCAATATCATAGTAGAATGAAACCAACATCATAGTAGAATGAAACCAATAACATAGAAGATGGAAACCAATATCATAGTAGAATGAAACTAATATCATAGTAGAATGAAACCAATAGCATAGAAGATGGAAACCAATATCCGAGAAAATGGAAACCAATATTTTCATACTTGTATTTCCATAAATTATATTATTTTGCTGATATTTTTTTTAATTATTTTAATTATTGTATTTTCAATATTGCCCCTATCCCCTTCAGTGGAGATTATCCATGTCCCCACTGAATTTGAACCCTTCTCTCTTCCCCCTTTTTTACTACCCTTACGCGCCTCGGTCTCCTCACATCCCCCCTCTCTCTCTTCTAGTTTATTATTTTCCCCCTTTTCTCTCTCTCTTCTAGTTTATTATTTTTTGTGTATTTATTAAAAAGTCAATTTTATTTATCTTGTCTCTCTTAAATTCGACAATTTAAATCAATTCTTAATTTATTTTTAAAAATATTACATGTTTATTTATTCATGAAATTTATTTAAATAATGTTACCATATTTTAAAATTTTATCTACATCGAATCTAAACTGAAATCCCCTCATTCAAAAGATACATTATGCAATTGATCCCGAAGGATAATTGTGATATAAATTCGTCTAGCCCTAATAAATTAAAACCTATTGCATTCTAGTAGAAACCTCCCTGTTGGATAGAGATAAGAGACTAATTTATATCAAACCTCCCTGGAAGAGGGACATTGCTGATCGATCAAGTTTTTCAAAATAAAGCCATCCATCTTCCTCCCATGTACCACAGTTGATTAGCAGCTGGTACTGTTGGGTTGAGAGACTGTATAACCTCAGAAATTTCTCTTTTTAAAATTGATCCGCTATCCAAACATCATGCCAGAAGCCGACGAGAGTGAAAAAGTGCAATAAAGAGGAGTAGAGTGTAAAGGAACTAGTGTTAGGCCATCCTTTTGGTTAGCTCACTAATGTAGGAGAATCGTTTGACTTAAAACTATACATAAACAAATAAACTAAACTAACAATGTGGTATAGCCAAAAATAGAGAATAGTGGGCAAGGTATCTTGTTGGTGCAACCTTCTTAACTAGGTTTCTTTTGGGTTATTTGAGCTCGTGTTGGTCCAGGTGTCTCATATGCAATGGGTGATCATGTCACTGAGTAACCCATCAACTTTGGTATGTATATGTGTTTGGCCATCGACTTTCTATGTGCTCTTGCAACTAGTTGCCAACCCTAGCGCTCAAACACTAGCCGTCAACACAAACTGCTACCTTGACTAAATAATACAACCCAATGGAGAACCTGTCCAGGCCATGGGGAGTTAAAAAGTAAAAATCAATATTAATAAAAATTAGTACAGGTAGAAACAAAAATTAGACTGAAATTGGTTAGAGCTTGGAGGTCTCCATTTTCTATTTTCCTGCTGCACAAAGAACTAACAGCGACCTCAAGAAAATCACACACACCTTCTCAGAAGGGGGAAAAAAAAGAAAAGAAAAGAAAACCACACACAGGAGATCTATTAACAAAAGTGAAATTTCAAGTTCAGGAGATCTATTTTCCTCCTCCTCACCCTCTTCGTACTCGCCGAACAGTTCTTTCTCCACGAAATTCATTGAACTACGACGAGGTCAAGGAGTATACACACTCGCGAACTTCGGGAGTTTCCACTACCACTACGAAAGAGAATTCGCGGGCAGCACTTCTTTTATGGCTATATTCGTTTTGCGATTTTATTTTCCATTGCTATTGAGAATCCCACGTTAAGCGGTGCAAAAATGGTGGGCAAATTTTCCCCATAGTGTAGTCCACTAATCGTATATTTTTTTTGGTACTCGAACACCCAGTGAGTAACTACCATTATTGCAATCCAAATATTTTAAATTTAAAACCTTTTAGTTAAACCAAAACAACTATTTTATTGTGTTTTAAAAAAATAAGCAAGAATAAACCGAGATAATAGAAAGCTGAAAAAACATTTATAGTATATTAATACATCAGGCCAATTGGATTGTACGATTAAGAAATTGAAATTCTTCCAGTAACGGTTTTCTACAAGTCAAATCTGTGTAACTCAGAATTTGACCACATAATCAAGCCAAAGGTACAATAGCATATCCAACAAGATATATATAAAACCATTATATATATAAAATCGTAGCTCTCCCTTTCTTTAAAGGTTTGAACCCAAATCTCCAAAAAGAAATTCAAGTTACTTACTGTAGGAACAACTTTCATTGGTAACTCTACCCAATTATTACTTATAAATCCCCGAGTATATCTGCATGCAGTATTACTCCTTCAAATTACTTATTTATAAGATGGAGCTTATAAACTCACTCGTTCAAAGCTTAGGCGATCTGAACCACTATTTCCTCCTCCTCTGGGAAAATGGCATCAACAACCTCACTCAGAAACGAGAGAAGACGCCTCAAGAGGGTACCACAGAAGCTTGGAGGCGATGGAGGAAGCACCAGAGCAGTAAGGTAGACCATCCAGAATAACTTAACCCGCAAGTAAACAGCAGACAAGAGACAAATGAGCCAGCAGGGGAGGGAGAAGAAGCCGCCGCCCCGCGCTTGCGGGTGGAACTTACGAGTAAGCAGGAACAAACTCAAGCTACATGCGAGTGTAAGGTTTGTCATCAACACGAGGAAAATGGCGTTCCCTGTGCAAGGGATACAGATGATCGAGGTAGTACTGGGTAGTGGTGTTGTGGCCAGGATTTGTAGGTACATGTTCATCGTTGGAAGAAAGAGGAAGCTGTAATGGGTAATGGAGGCCATCGTTGTGGAGTTAGACTAGCTTGATATTTGGAAGGAAAACAAATTGAGGGTTAGAACTTGCTCGGAATGTTTTATTTATAGTGGGCACCCAATGGCCAGTAAGCTTCCTGGAAATATCCAATGTGTTTCCCAAGTGGCGCGCAGGGGAATAGGTGACATGGGGCGCGTGACTTTTTGGAGGCATGTGAATTAATTAATTAATCTGACTTTTTGTTTTTTTAGGGATGTCTTACTTTCTGATTTTATTGGGAGGTGTATTTTTTGGTTTTAATTAATAAAAATATTATTTTATTAATTATTTAATCGGACAAACAATTTGATATAATAAAAAATACCATTCAATATAATTGGATATACTATTTAATATAACCGAACATACTATTGGGTGTATAATTTAATTGATCATTTAACTTTCTTATTATAAGTATTTTAAATAATCAAATATAATTGGGGCATAAATTTTGATATAATTGGGCATACAATTTGATATTATTGGGTATACCATTCGATATAATTGGATATCATTTAATCATAACACCACGAACCATTTAATCATAATACCACGAACAATTAAATCATAACATCACGAACGATTAAATCATAAATTACGAACCATTTAATTATAACATCACTAACCATTAAACCATAATGTCACGAATCATTAAATCATAAGATAATAAACCATTTAATCATAATATTACGAACCATTTTATCATAACATCACAAACCATTAAATCATATTAGTTCACGAACCATTTTATCGTAACATCACGAACCGAAAAATTGACTTAGATTCCGTAGGCTTATTGAAACTAAAGGATGATGTCACCGCTGCAAGAGTCTCTCCATCCTTTGACATTCTCTGAGAAGCATTTAACAATGACGAAGCAAGCAAACTTCTTCTGCTTAGAGTTTGTGATTTAGGAGCAGCATGTCTAACAGAATCCAAGGCTATTGCAGTGCGCCTACTTCATCACATAGGCATTCGACAGCTTCCTCGTCAATTTCCATTTCTTCGCCTCGTCGGCTTCCACCTTCAACGGCTTCACCACTTGCCTTTTTTTCAAAAATAAAAACAAATGCGTAAATAACTAGCAACTCAACAAGAAAATCAAACCAAGCAGTCGCTGACCTTGGCGGAGGTCTCGAGTGTGAAGGAGACGGAAGCGTCGTCGGTGGCATTGAGGACGACGAATCTGGTGGCCAAGACGTCGTCGAGATCGATGGAAACGGCATCGGAGAAGGTGCATTGGATGAGGTGCAGGGAGGATTCGGGAGTCGGACAGGTACCACAGGCCCCCACTGGAAGAAGAGAAGCGCGGGGGATCGCTGGGAGGTGTGGGACCCACAGCGGTGCCAGAAGCCTGGTCGTCGACGGTGGTGGTGTGCGAGAGGAGAATGTTCCGGAACTCGTCCTCCAGTCTGGCCATCGCGATCTGGATGTTGCTCTTGCCGTCGCCAGAGATGGAGGAGGATGAGGAGGCCAGGCGGTGCTGGATCTCGTCAACCACCTGCAAAGTAGAGGTTGACTTCGCTCCGGTCGTCGTCGAAGATCATCCGCTCCCTCGCCTCCTCCGATGCCGTCGAGTCCCATCGGAGGATGACTCTCTCCGCCTTCTCCAGACTTTCGCTCCTCTCCGACGGTTCCATTTCTTCTTCCTACTTCTTCTATGAGCTGGAGACGTTCCCCTCGCTTATCACGAAGCAGTGGCTCACCTTCGTAACACCGTTTCCCATCTAACGATCTTTTTGCAACTTAACTTCAACTTTTAAGACTGTGTATATCTTGTAAGAAGAAGAGGAGAGAGGAAGAAGGAGAAGAAGAAGAGAGGGAGAGAGATGACGGAGACGGGGAGAGTGGTCGCCTCCAAAAACCCTAGAATTTGGGGGAGAGAGAGGTCAATAAGAGAATGTTAAAGTACTAAACTACCATGTTTAATATTGATCGTGAGATTCATATTTTTTTCAATTTACATGATCTAATGACTCTTATTTTATCCAGATTGGTCTTGACTATTTTTTTAAATCCAGGACCCAATCCTCTCCCCTTCACCACACACTAACTACAAGTAATTACAACATGAACTATGTTTATAATTCGAGTATATTTTTAAATGGGACCTTTCAGAAACTAACAAATTGGTCCAAATTGATCCAAGTGATAAAGATTTAACTTGTTTTAAGAAAATTTTGGTACAAATTTTACAAATGAAAAAAATACCTTTGGGGGATGTTACACTTGAATAGTATCTAATGGTGTTCGACTTTTAATACACGTTAGAAAAAATCAATAAAAGGAAACTATATAATTAATTTGGAGACCAAATATAAATTCCCCAAACCCCAAACCCATTCTATCTAGGGGCTAGGTTACTTTATTAGAATCCCTCACATGGGCTCATCCATTTTATAGGCAGATTCACACACCCTTTACTAAATCTTAGTCCACGTGATTGCTTCTATATCCTTTCGTTTGCTTTTTAAGAAAATACCTTACTGTAATATTATTAATAATAATTAGTTTGGATGGTCATCATATAAAAGTATCCTAAGCTCCAAAGGGGGATGATGCAGCCAATTAGACCTAACAAGGTCCATTATCGACATTATCGACCTTATTGCGATCCGATTGGCGACCTCATTTGACAATCGAAGGGTGAAGCTAAGAGTACATAACTATTGCGTTCCCAAATTCACGAAACCGGGAACTGTCTGGTTTCTTTGTTGTGTGAGAGAAAATGGTGTTTTGATTTTATAGGATTGGCTCTAATGAAGCGATGCACAGGCGAGGAGGGGCAAGATGTAGATACCACGGAGAGGGATGGTTAATCAGCTCCATCTGGTTAATTTACGTGGCTAGCCGCCTTGGAAGCTTCTCGCTTATCATGGTGTTTTTTTTTTGTTGCAAGGCGTTGAGGTTCTAGTTTGGTCTATTTTTTGGGTTCTAGATTAGGGAGTTTGATAGGTTTTATCTTGTAGTTTAGCTACTTTTATAAGTGTTTATCTTGCCATCTAGAGATGTAATTATTCTTGGGATTTTTTTAGAAATAATATAACTTTAACTATATATAAAAAATCAGATGTTTTGGTGTTTTCAATAATATTACCGATTTAAGAAACAAAAACAAGCCTATTACAATAGCCACTGATAAGTTCGCTTGTTCGAGCATGCAGAATTCTAATCGCCACTTATTTATTTCTCCGAACAATTACAAAAACAAGCCTATTACATTTTTTGTTCACATGAACGAAATATTCAGACACTTATCTAACATTTAGCCAATTGACATGAGTGTGGGCAATTCAATACACAAAACTATTATACTGAATTTTTATAAATTCTGACTAATTTAGACTCTTTAACACTATTTAACGATAAATTAGTCACATAGCTGGTCAATGAATTTCTAATGAACGGACGCTGGTTTATACATTTTATCAATATGGTTCAACAATGTACAGCACTATAAACTACTCGTGGTTGTAGATAGGGTTGCACCAGTAGAACAATGTCCGGCCTATTTAGGGCAAAAATACTTTTTTATTTAGAAGGCTTGAACCTTACATATTTTTAAGAAAATTTAAGTCAATTCTAATTGGTCGACTTATTTGAACCATGATTACGATCAAATGAAACTAATAAATCGTTAATGAACCGAAGATACTTAATTATGGTCACGCCAAAACTAACACTTACAGTTTAATAATAAGTGTAAATGATGATTAAATAAAAACTTATATTTATTATAATTTTTAAAATGAAGTTATATTTATTTTAATATTTTACAAATATTGAAGTGAAATTTAGAACAAACTGTAGAAAATATACGAGACATTACATTACAAATAATTAAAAGTTTGTTCGCAGATTACAATATAATAAGCCTGTATCATAATATATATTTTCTGTACATAACTATAGAGCTCCCTGGCAATCTGGACAGATATAACTACTAAAACTACTAGAACCACCGTTACGGCGTAATGAGTTGCAATAATTCTGAAAGCATTCAGAGTGCATAGAGTGCTCACACCGTCTGAATAAGTACCTTAGATCTGTTGGCTGTAATATTCCGAGGCAAACTGAACGGTATTCCTCGCGGTATCGGGTGGCTGACATCTCAACCTCCACCGATGTCGTGTGGTGCCGTCGGCGCCAAATTTTATACTTCTCTAAACCATATATAATGCTGCAAATGAATAAAAATAAGAATAGAGAAAAGCCTATAAAACATACTACGATAAGGGTCTGGTCAGGTCCATCGTCATCATCTCCACCAGAGGGAGATGGGGGAAAATCTGAAAATCTCATTTTGTGAGAGAATCTGCAAGTAAAAAAAATGCTATTAACTTGTCTGTAATGGTAATATTGGAAGTAAGTTCGAGTCAGATGTATACCAAAAAAGAATGCAAGTTTTTATGAAACGAATATAAAATTCTATCAACTAAATGTTACGAACTATCTTTAAAATTTCAATTTGTCTAGTCTTTCATTAACCTAATCATGCCTATAAAATCTTTCTTAAAAAACGTCTACAGAAAATCGTTATTTTATGTCATCCTTGGAGCTCAAATCAAGTGAGATATTTCATTGTTACCAAAAAAAAAAAAACCGTTGGCCTCCTTCCTCTTCCTCTCGGTACAACGATCCGCCTAAATAAGATGAGCACAAACAGAAGCTTAGACAAAAACATGACAATGGTGGGCATAGACAGTCCTCCTCCATACATGACAATGGTGGACTGACCTTTGAACGGAGAGGAGGTTGGGGAGATTGGAGAAATGTCATCGTCACCCTGGGAGGTCAAACCCGCGCTTGGGGCGATGATGTCACTGCTGGGAGTACCCTCGAGTGATTGCAACGGGAACGGAGACAACGTCGAGGAGTAGCCAGAGGAGGGTGTAGGGGAGGTGAATGAGGAGTCATCCGAGCTTTCCCTCGGTACGGAGATGGCCCTAGCCATGTGGGGGGCCATTAGGGCAAAGAGGGTTGAGATGATCAAGATCGTCATTTTCTTGTTGGCATCCATTTTGATGTTTCTAAGCAGAAAGTTTGGGGCGTATGTATGCTTTTAAGATGAACACGTTCCACTATTTATAAGGACAATTTCCATTGTTTAGCTGGCGGCTTTCACTTAGAATCATTTGATGGTTTTGGGGGTTAATTGTAGTGTCCTCTTGTTAATGGTGGAATGATGATAACGTAATTTTTTTATATCCTACTCCTACAACGTAAATATGTTGTATCACGGTTTTGAAGAAGTCGGCGACTATAAGAGCACAAGTTTTACTTCCGCCTATAATTAATAAAAAAATTAAGTTATTCAAAAAAATATAGGCTTCTATAAGATTATATCTAAGCTGAAATGGAAATGGTGGACCGAGTGAAACACCGTCGATGAAGAAGTAGACTAGGGAGATAGACACACAAATGCCAACCCTAAACCACCTCGTTTGAATATATATTTTTTGGTTTATTTTAACCGAGTACACAAGGCCAAATAATTCTGATTTGAGTGAGATGAGACCGATGACCGGCGGCCATAAGATTATAAGATTATCTTCTAGCATACAATAGAAATAAAATTTAACAATTTCAAAAAAAAATCAATGACAATAGAAACCTAAGCTACCATGAGTCTTGTGTCATGTAGCTAGTCTCTATTCTAATCTATAATATACCATATCAGCAAGTCTATGTTAGGATCCCAATTCTGCCTCATTCATCCCTCTATTTTTTATACTATTTGATAATTCGGCTTATTAGACTGATTAATTCAAATACGTACCAAATAAAATATTTTAAAAATTATAAAATTCTCCCAACAAATATCTGTGATCCTCTATCTTCCACAACCTACCACTCTCTGTTCATACCACCTCCACTCTTCCTACAAGTTCACCGACGACGACATGTAAGCGCTCATCGCAAAAGATTTTCGCTAGCTATTGTAAATTTATTTAATTATAGTATTAATTTTTTTTGTTCGTCTACTTTTTTAGTTGGTCATTAACCTTTTTTCTCCGCATATGTAACATTTTATTTTGAAAAAATATATAAATTAATCCAATTATTGAAAAAATATATAAAAAATTCAGCGTAAAGATTTATCCGACTATTTTTCGTTATGGCTCTTTCGTTGATCCGGAGAGTCGCTCCCTTTTATTTTAAGGTAGAATAGTGATAGTTGTTTAATATTTGAAGAAATTGATTAATTAAGGTATGTTAGTATTGTTTAGTCTTTGATATTTTTTACATCAAACTGATTAGTTTCTAAATCCTAATTTCGATCACATTTCTAACAAGATATCAGTACTAAAATATCCATAATTCTAAAATTACTGAATCGCCACATGCACAAAACTAAAACCTTTCTTTGTTTGCCAATTAAAAATCTCTCTTCTTTAGACTCACCCTTGACCGGACTAGGGTTTTAAGCAAGCTAAGCAAATGCATCTAAATACCATTTCCAGCAGTTTGTAGACGCCAAGGCCAGACAGGTGTGATATGGAGATTAAGTTTCACAGCCTCATGCAAAGTTCCAGGCATTTTCTTGGCTTGCTTAAAAAACTTTGTTCTGTTAAGAGTGAATTTGGAGAATACAGAATTTTAGTTTTTGTCCAGATTGTAATTTCTAGAATTAAGGGTATTTTGGTATTCTTTGTGGTATCTCGCCGAAAAAATAGTCGAAATTCAGATCCAAAAATTAATCAATTTGATTTAAGGTATATCAAATACTAAAGAATCATTGTTCTAATTAATTAATTTCTTAAAACATCAAAAATTATGACTATTTGTTCTTTATTTTATAAATTAGTGAACAAGGATGCTCACCAACACGTAAATGACCAAGAATAATTGCTAAAATGGAATAAGCCTTTAGGTTCAACTATTTTTTAAGTCCTCATGCAAACATGGCTGGTAAGGTCATCTTTACTCAATCTTGGGTAATTGACTCGGGTGCCACCGACTATATTATATGTAATCAAGATATCTTGGTTAATGAAAGACCTCATATTAGTTCGAGGTTTTTCATGGCCAAGGGACTCTCGTGTCTGTCGACTTAAAAATTCATTATACTGATTAAAGCAGGCATCTCGAACTTGGTATAGTACGCTTACATCCTCCTCTCGGCTTCACCAGGTCCCGAGTAGACCACACCATGTTCACTTTTTATCAGGATTCTCTTGTGCTCATTCTACTCGTATATATAGATGATGTGATCCTCATTAGGAATCACGCTTCTATGCTACAACTCACTAAACAGACTCTTAAAATAAATCAAATGTATAATATTGCAACATATATTGAGAAATCTCCAAAGAATTTGCAATAATTATATACTCTTAAATAAGTTTCAATTTAACTTTGATACCATTATTTTAGGTATAACCAAAACTCTATGGTGACAAATTATCTCATATTACAGGATTTTGGACGGTAACCAACGACTCTCTTTCATCAACTACGATTTTTCTATTCTACATTATATTTGTATATATCTCACTAATTATAAAATACTTTGTTTATGCAGGGAAATGGTTACAAAAATAGTTGCTACAATACATTATGTCCAAGATTTGTTTAAATTGACCAAAAAATATATTTAGGCCAACATTTTAAAAAACAATTTGGTACTGGTCCGAAAAAACAATCTGAAATCAAACCCGTAATAGCTCGGGTAAATTACATGGAAGAGTAATTTATATATTTAATTAATATATAAAATATTTTTTCTCTATCATCAGTATTATGCACTCTTACCATATGTTTGAACATAAAAAGATTTAAATCTCATTTCATTTTTATATGAGTTCTATGAGGCATTTACTCGAATTTTTGTTAATAGTTGAATTTAAAAGATAATATAATGATTTAGAATTAGACTAGAGCAAATTAAGTTTATTTGTTTACCTTCGTTTTAATTGTTTTATAACTATTATTTTTATTAATACTAACACCATAATACAACAAATTATAACTTTTATTTGTTTTCATTTGATAGTGATATTTGATGATTTATGAATACTGAATATACTAAAATCTCATAATATGTTAGTTACTTCTTAAACAATAGTTGATTATTTTGTGATAAATATGTTATAAATTATTTATGGTTCTTAAGAGCTCTTTTTCTTCTTTTTTTCTTTCATTGAGAGCATGGATCAGCTATTAGACAAAATAGAAAGAATGTGCATAAGATGAAAGTATGTGAAATATATATCTTATTCTGTTTCCTAATTTTCTGTTAATTCTTGCAGGATCAAGTATTGGGTAATTGGTGGTTGATGATTAATAATGTAAATATTGACTATTGGCCGAAAAAAATATTTACCCATTTGAATAAAGAAGCCATTGTCATTGCATTTGATAGAGTAACTTATGCACCTATAGGACAATCTAGCCTGCCCATGGAGAGAGGAATATTTGCTACTTGTGATAGTATAAGTTCATCAATTTTTCACATATTCTAATCGTTGATCCGACTGGTAATGTGGTTGATTTTGACAATTCAAAGTCAACAACGGTTGTTGACAAAAAAATATGCTATAGCTTAATTAATTGGAGACACCATCGAATATTAGGAGAGACATTTTCTTATGGTGGTCCAGGTGGAGAAAAGTGTGGTAACTAGATAACATTTTTTTCATTGACAACATATGAAAATGATTTAATCAATATCAATAAAAAGTTGTGCCTACCTTCAGAGGCATGGCATTACAAGATCTAGTCTTTGGAACTTACCACTTCATGTTTCGTTGACGAGATATGTAAATGATCTAACAAATATCAATAAAAAAGTTGTGCCCATCTTCGGAGGCATGGAATTTACAAGATCTAGTCAATGGAACTTACCACTTCATGTTAACATGAAGCTCTTAAAATCATGTCGTTGCAATTTTTTCTTTTTATACACTAGCTATTTATATACGAGTATGGACATTAAGATTTGGTGGGTGCATGATTATAAAGTCATCTTCTTAATGTCATTCACAAATTTTCGGGCATTAAATGTACATGCAACAAGGAGAAAAATATAGGAGTAAAAGTAACTTAAAAGCATAAATAGTAAATCTTTTTTTGATATTACGACAAATAAACGATAATTCATTTTATTTGAGGTCGCCAAAAATCTTGGCTAATAGAGAAAAGATAGAGATTCGAATATGCTCACCCACATTTCCTTTTACACATCTAACTCCGCAAAATTATTCTCAATAATTCATGTAGAAAGACATATGAAGACGACGTCAAATTTATTCTGATGTTAACGTCAAAACTCTTCCCTATACCAAGTTAAAAATAACCTGATTCATCATGCAGTCTGGCCCAAAAACGTAAAGCGTTAAACCCACCAAACAATGGCCAAGACAACCCAAACACTCGCCGACAGTGCTACCATTGAATTATGATATGATTATAATAGGTTCTACAATCGAATCCTATGATCTAAATCATATCCTTACTCTTTGAAGAAGTGGAGATTTTATTAAGTATATATGAACGAGTGGAGAATTCTCACGTAGAGTAAGTATGAGGTTGCAGTCGTAGTCCTTGTCAAAAACTCATCATAGTAAAATTTAGAAGAAAAAATCTACGATAGAGAGTACCTTGCAATGATGCCGGAAAAAATGCAAACACTCCAGAGTCCTAGCATTAGATACAAATTGAAACCCCCTCATTCAAAAGATACATAATGCAATTGATCCCGAAGGACAGTTGTGAGATAAATTCGTCTAGCCCTAACAAAATAATACCTATTGCATTCTAATGGAAACCTCCCTGTTGGATCTGGAGTTAGGCCATCCTTTTGGTTAGCGCACTAATCTAGGACAATCGATTGGGAGATTTGGTGTTAATCGACTTAAACTATACGTAATCAAATAAACTAAACTAACAATGTGGTCTAGCCAAAAATAGAGAATAGTGGGCAAGGTATCCTATTGGTGCAACCTTCTTAACTAAGTTTCTTTTGGGTTATTTGAGCTTGTGATGGTCCGGTGTCACATATGCAATGGGTGATCATGTTACTGAGTAACCCATCAACTTTGAGATGTATATATGTTTGGCGACCGACTTTCTATGTGCTCTTACAACTAGTTGTCAACCCTAACGCTCGAACACTAGCCTTCAACACAAAACGCTACCTTAACTAAATAATACAACCCAAATGGACAACTAACTTAGAAGCCAAAGGGCTTGTAGCCCAACGGTAGAAGACGTTATAAATAATTAGGAGGTCTAAGGTTCAAACCCTAGCAATATCATGGTGTAAAAATTTACCTTTCAAAAAAAAGAAAATTCCCTTCTAGTGCTTTGCATTCCATGCATCTGATCCACTTAAGAGGAAGCCAATTTTTTCCATCACAAACATTAGGAATTGTCAATTGACCATATCATATGTTAACTATTCCTTTTCTTTTTGTAGTTTTATAGCTTGTGAAACAATTCATGTGCCATTAATATATTTGCAAGTACCTTAGAATATATTTTATAAGCAAAATTGCATAGACTTATTAGCTTAAACTGAGAAATTTGTTCAAGGCATGTTAGTTTAGGAATTAATACAATGGAAGTCTTATTTAGTTCTGCAAGAACAGATTTAGTGCAGTAAAGTTCCTCGCTAGTCCTAATTAGATCACTCTCAATAATTCCCCAATATATATGGAAGAAGACACCTGAGTAGCCATCCGACCTCGGTGACTTGGTTTCTCTCATTTGAAATGCAGTCTCCTTGATCTCCTTGTTTGTCATTGGTCTTATGATGTCTTCTTGCAACTCTCAGTCCGGATCTGAGGTGTTGCAACCTTTAGCCCCTCTTCTTGACCCAAAAAAAAAAAACCTGTCCAGGCCGTGGGGAGTTAAAAAGTATAAACCATAAAATATAAATAAAAATTAGTACAAGTAGTAAGAAAAATTAGACTGAAATTGGTTAGAGCTTGGAGGTCTCCATTTTCTATTTTCCTGCTGCACAAGGAACTAACAGCGACCTCAAGAAAATCACACACACCTTCTCAGAAGGGAAAAACAGAAGAAAAGAAAACCACATACAGAAGATCTATTAACAAAAGTGAATTTTCAAGTCCAGGAGATCTATTTTCCTCCTCCTCGCCCTCTTCGTACTCGCCGAACGGTCCTTTCTCCACGAAATCCATTGAACTACGACGAGGTCAAGGAGTATACACACTCGCGAACTTCGGGCGTTTCCACTACCACTACAAAAGAGAATTCGCGGGCAGCTCTTCCTTTATGGCTATATTTGTTTGTCGATTTTATTTTCCATTGCTATTGAGAATCCCACGTTGTTTGGTGCAAGAATGATGGGCAAGTTTGTCCGATAATGTAGTCCATTGATCGTATATTTTTTTCTGGTATTCGAACACTCACTAAGTAACTAACATTAATACAATACAGAGATTTTAAATTTGAGACCTTTTAGTTAAAGCAAAACAACTATTTTATTCCCCTTTAAAAAATAACTTTTTTCACGAGTTAATCTATCTTACAAGAATAAACCGAGAGAATAGAAATTTGAAAAAAAATTATAGGTATATTAATACATCAGGCCAATTGGATTGTACAATTAAGAAATTGAAATTCTTCCAGTAATGGTTTTATACAAGTCAAATCTGGGTAACTCAGAATTTGACCACATAATCAAGCCAAAGGTACAATAGCATATCCAACAAGATATATATAATTACGAGCTGATGATCCTAAACAGTAACTCTCCAAAAAGAAAATTAAGTTATTTGCTATAGGAACAACTTTCATTGGTATATCTGCATGCAGTATTACTCCTTCAAATTACGTATTTATAAGATGGAGCTTATAAACTTGTTGAAAGCTTAGGCGATCCGAACCACTATTTCCTCCTCCTCTGAGAAAATGGCATCAACTACCTCACTCAGAAACGAGAGAAGACGTCTCAAGAGGGTACCACAGAAGCTTGGAGGCGATGGAGGAAGCAGCAGAGCAGTGAGGTAGACCATCCAGAATAACTTAACCCGCAAGTAAACAGCAGACAAGAGACAAATGAGCCAGCAGGGGAGGGAGAAGAAGCCGCCGCCCCGCGCTTGCGGGTGGAACTTACGAGTAAGCAGGAACAAACTCGAGCTACATGCGAGTGTAAGGTTTGTCATCAACACGAGGGGAATGGCGTTCCCGGTGCAAGGGATACAGATGATCGAGGTAGTACTGGGTAGTGGTGTTGTGGTCAGGATTTGTAGGTACATGTTCATCGTTGGAAGAAAGACGAAGCTGTAATGGGTAATGGAAACCATCGTTGTGGAGTTAGACTAGCTTGATATTTGGAAGGAAAACAAATTGAGGGTTAGAACTTGCTCGGAATATTGTATTTATAGGAGGGCACCCAATGGCCAGTAAGCTTCCTGGAAATATCCAATGTATTTCCTATTTAAAAAAAAGCGAAGCAGAAATGGGAAGCTTGTTCTTGGGTGCCACCCCTGGCGTCTTATCAAAAATTATCTTCTGCTTATGTTTTATAAGACTAGAGCTAGCAGCGACCTGGTCCAATTCGGATCACGGATAAATAATTAATTTCTCTCATTTACGTACAGTACGATCCAATTAAATAATTTTCCTACTCTATCAGTAACCTTGTCTAACACAGGTCATCAAATAAATAATTAATTTTTCTCCCATCTACTTACATATATTATCTATACGAATTTTTATAAAGAATTAAAAAATTAAACTCTATACGAATCGAAAATATTAGGCTCAATTTATAGAGAATAAAAAATATTATATTTTATTGAATAACATTACGCTATATATCACTAGATTAGATACGAAAAAAAGCAAAAATAATAATATAATATTCCTCGCCACCGACTTATATGTGCTCTCGCAAGTAGTTGTCAACCCTAGCGCTCAAACACTAGCCGTCAACACAAATTGCTACCTTAACTAAATAATACAACCGTTTTCTCTGGAAAAAAAACTAAATAATACAACCCAACAATGGGTTTTTTTATCAAGTGCTACAGTACCAATTTATTACCAAAATGGTATTATTATTAAAAATATTTCGAAAATGGTATCCCTTTTCAAGATTGAAAAAAATTTCGACCTGGGGACCCTAGATCGAAAAAAAATTTCGACTTGGGACCAAAATCAAAAAAAAATTTTTGACTTTCATTATCGAAAGAATCTTTTTGACCTGGGACCAAAATCGAAATTTTTTTTGACCTGACACCAAAATAAAAAAAATTCAACCTGAGTCACTTTTTGCACACTCTCTCTCCTCCCTCCCCCTCTCTCTTCGGATTTGGATTCAGCGGGGACTACATAAAAGTCGTCCCCATGATATGGACTAAATTTAGACCATTAGATTTGATCAAATTCTCTTTTTACAGATCTGATGGTCAGAATCTGTTGAGGGTATGTTCGAGTTTTTATCCAAACATACTCATTAGGGTTCCACTATATAATTCCCCCCACGTTCCGTCCCCGCCGCTCATAACACATTCTAAGGATTCAAATATAAGAAAGAACAAGTAGAATCGAAAGTTTCTGGAGAGCCAAGTATTTTTCTTAATTTCTTGTCCATGGCATCTATGGCACCTTTAGCATCTCAACTGCCTCCTCCATGCGAGACCCAATCTCGACCGGTTTACAACTACCCTCGAGAACTATGGAGAGATCGCATCGCTTCCATCCATTTAATCAAGATGTTAGCTTCACTGCTTTAATTTCGTTAGACAGTTTTTTGTTTTTTCCAAGAATATCGCGTTGCAAGTTGCTATAGTAATAAATTTAAAATCTAATAATCTATCGTTATTTTTTCCGGTTTACAGAATTTGGATTGGTTGCTGCTCGTGTCTGTTACTGGTTTAAGCATTGGAGCATATGAGGAAGAAGATCGAGATGTCGACTGAGAGAATTTGCCTTGCCAAGATTAAGGAAGAACAGGCACGGAAGGAGAATATCCTTGGCGAGGGAGATAGTGGAGAAGGAAACGCCTTCGTCGAGCCGAGCCGAGTTGGAGAACGGGGGAGGGAACTGGCTGATGAATCCCGCCGCGTAGGAGGTGCGGTGGCGGTTGAGCCACAACCCCCCGACAAGCGTGACGCTCCTCAGGAGCTCAACCGCGGCCATTCCTTCGCTAGAAGAGAAACCGTTGGTCGTTTTACCTTCCCGAGCCGTTTGGATGGGTCGTCTCTATCTATGTCCTTTGGTTCACTTATAATGAGATACCAATATTGGAGAAGATGAAAACCAATATCACGGTGGAATGAAACCAATATCATAGTAGAATAAAACCAATATCCGAGAAGATAGAAACCAATATCATAGTAGAATGAAACCAATAGCATAAAAGATGGAAACCAATATCATAGTAGAATGAAACCAATAGCATAAAAGATGGAAACCAATATCATAGTAGAATGAAACCAACATCATAGTAGAATGAAACCAATAACATAGAAGATGGAAACCAATATCATAGTAGAATGAAACTAATATCATAGTAGAATGAAACCAATAGCATAGAAGATGGAAACCAATATCCGAGAAAATGGAAACCAATATTTTCATACTTGTATTTCCATAAATTATATTATTTTGCTGATATTTTTTTTAATTATTTTAATTATTGTATTTTCAATATTGCCCCTATCCCCTTCAGTGGAGATTATCCATGTCCCCACTGAATTTGAACCCTTCTCTCTTCCCCCTTTTTTACTACCCTTACGCGCCTCGGTCTCCTCACATCCCCCCTCTCTCTCTTCTAGTTTATTATTTTCCCCCTTTTCTCTCTCTCTTCTAGTTTATTATTTTTTGTGTATTTATTAAAAAGTCAATTTTATTTATCTTGTCTCTCTTAAATTCGACAATTTAAATCAATTCTTAATTTATTTTTAAAAATATTACATGTTTATTTATTCATGAAATTTATTTAAATAATGTTACCATATTTTAAAATTTTATCTACATCGAATCTAAACTGAAATCCCCTCATTCAAAAGATACATTATGCAATTGATCCCGAAGGATAATTGTGATATAAATTCGTCTAGCCCTAATAAATTAAAACCTATTGCATTCTAGTAGAAACCTCCCTGTTGGATAGAGATAAGAGACTAATTTATATCAAACCTCCCTGGAAGAGGGACATTGCTGATCGATCAAGTTTTTCAAAATAAAGCCATCCATCTTCCTCCCATGTACCACAGTTGATTAGCAGCTGGTACTGTTGGGTTGAGAGACTGTATAACCTCAGAAATTTCTCTTTTTAAAATTGATCCGCTATCCAAACATCATGCCAGAAGCCGACGAGAGTGAAAAAGTGCAATAAAGAGGAGTAGAGTGTAAAGGAACTAGTGTTAGGCCATCCTTTTGGTTAGCTCACTAATGTAGGAGAATCGTTTGACTTAAAACTATACATAAACAAATAAACTAAACTAACAATGTGGTATAGCCAAAAATAGAGAATAGTGGGCAAGGTATCTTGTTGGTGCAACCTTCTTAACTAGGTTTCTTTTGGGTTATTTGAGCTCGTGTTGGTCCAGGTGTCTCATATGCAATGGGTGATCATGTCACTGAGTAACCCATCAACTTTGGTATGTATATGTGTTTGGCCATCGACTTTCTATGTGCTCTTGCAACTAGTTGCCAACCCTAGCGCTCAAACACTAGCCGTCAACACAAACTGCTACCTTGACTAAATAATACAACCCAATGGAGAACCTGTCCAGGCCATGGGGAGTTAAAAAGTAAAAATCAATATTAATAAAAATTAGTACAGGTAGAAACAAAAATTAGACTGAAATTGGTTAGAGCTTGGAGGTCTCCATTTTCTATTTTCCTGCTGCACAAAGAACTAACAGCGACCTCAAGAAAATCACACACACCTTCTCAGAAGGGGGAAAAAAAAGAAAAGAAAAGAAAACCACACACAGGAGATCTATTAACAAAAGTGAAATTTCAAGTTCAGGAGATCTATTTTCCTCCTCCTCACCCTCTTCGTACTCGCCGAACAGTTCTTTCTCCACGAAATTCATTGAACTACGACGAGGTCAAGGAGTATACACACTCGCGAACTTCGGGAGTTTCCACTACCACTACGAAAGAGAATTCGCGGGCAGCACTTCTTTTATGGCTATATTCGTTTTGCGATTTTATTTTCCATTGCTATTGAGAATCCCACGTTAAGCGGTGCAAAAATGGTGGGCAAATTTTCCCCATAGTGTAGTCCACTAATCGTATATTTTTTTTGGTACTCGAACACCCAGTGAGTAACTACCATTATTGCAATCCAAATATTTTAAATTTAAAACCTTTTAGTTAAACCAAAACAACTATTTTATTGTGTTTTAAAAAAATAAGCAAGAATAAACCGAGATAATAGAAAGCTGAAAAAACATTTATAGTATATTAATACATCAGGCCAATTGGATTGTACGATTAAGAAATTGAAATTCTTCCAGTAACGGTTTTCTACAAGTCAAATCTGTGTAACTCAGAATTTGACCACATAATCAAGCCAAAGGTACAATAGCATATCCAACAAGATATATATAAAACCATTATATATATAAAATCGTAGCTCTCCCTTTCTTTAAAGGTTTGAACCCAAATCTCCAAAAAGAAATTCAAGTTACTTACTGTAGGAACAACTTTCATTGGTAACTCTACCCAATTATTACTTATAAATCCCCGAGTATATCTGCATGCAGTATTACTCCTTCAAATTACTTATTTATAAGATGGAGCTTATAAACTCACTCGTTCAAAGCTTAGGCGATCTGAACCACTATTTCCTCCTCCTCTGGGAAAATGGCATCAACAACCTCACTCAGAAACGAGAGAAGACGCCTCAAGAGGGTACCACAGAAGCTTGGAGGCGATGGAGGAAGCACCAGAGCAGTAAGGTAGACCATCCAGAATAACTTAACCCGCAAGTAAACAGCAGACAAGAGACAAATGAGCCAGCAGGGGAGGGAGAAGAAGCCGCCGCCCCGCGCTTGCGGGTGGAACTTACGAGTAAGCAGGAACAAACTCAAGCTACATGCGAGTGTAAGGTTTGTCATCAACACGAGGAAAATGGCGTTCCCTGTGCAAGGGATACAGATGATCGAGGTAGTACTGGGTAGTGGTGTTGTGGCCAGGATTTGTAGGTACATGTTCATCGTTGGAAGAAAGAGGAAGCTGTAATGGGTAATGGAGGCCATCGTTGTGGAGTTAGACTAGCTTGATATTTGGAAGGAAAACAAATTGAGGGTTAGAACTTGCTCGGAATGTTTTATTTATAGTGGGCACCCAATGGCCAGTAAGCTTCCTGGAAATATCCAATGTGTTTCCCAAGTGGCGCGCAGGGGAATAGGTGACATGGGGCGCGTGACTTTTTGGAGGCATGTGAATTAATTAATTAATCTGACTTTTTGTTTTTTTAGGGATGTCTTACTTTCTGATTTTATTGGGAGGTGTATTTTTTGGTTTTAATTAATAAAAATATTATTTTATTAATTATTTAATCGGACAAACAATTTGATATAATAAAAAATACCATTCAATATAATTGGATATACTATTTAATATAACCGAACATACTATTGGGTGTATAATTTAATTGATCATTTAACTTTCTTATTATAAGTATTTTAAATAATCAAATATAATTGGGGCATAAATTTTGATATAATTGGGCATACAATTTGATATTATTGGGTATACCATTCGATATAATTGGATATCATTTAATCATAACACCACGAACCATTTAATCATAATACCACGAACAATTAAATCATAACATCACGAACGATTAAATCATAAATTACGAACCATTTAATTATAACATCACTAACCATTAAACCATAATGTCACGAATCATTAAATCATAAGATAATAAACCATTTAATCATAATATTACGAACCATTTTATCATAACATCACAAACCATTAAATCATATTAGTTCACGAACCATTTTATCGTAACATCACGAACCGAAAAATTGACTTAGATTCCGTAGGCTTATTGAAACTAAAGGATGATGTCACCGCTGCAAGAGTCTCTCCATCCTTTGACATTCTCTGAGAAGCATTTAACAATGACGAAGCAAGCAAACTTCTTCTGCTTAGAGTTTGTGATTTAGGAGCAGCATGTCTAACAGAATCCAAGGCTATTGCAGTGCGCCTACTTCATCACATAGGCATTCGACAGCTTCCTCGTCAATTTCCATTTCTTCGCCTCGTCGGCTTCCACCTTCAACGGCTTCACCACTTGCCTTTTTTTCAAAAATAAAAACAAATGCGTAAATAACTAGCAACTCAACAAGAAAATCAAACCAAGCAGTCGCTGACCTTGGCGGAGGTCTCGAGTGTGAAGGAGACGGAAGCGTCGTCGGTGGCATTGAGGACGACGAATCTGGTGGCCAAGACGTCGTCGAGATCGATGGAAACGGCATCGGAGAAGGTGCATTGGATGAGGTGCAGGGAGGATTCGGGAGTCGGACAGGTACCACAGGCCCCCACTGGAAGAAGAGAAGCGCGGGGGATCGCTGGGAGGTGTGGGACCCACAGCGGTGCCAGAAGCCTGGTCGTCGACGGTGGTGGTGTGCGAGAGGAGAATGTTCCGGAACTCGTCCTCCAGTCTGGCCATCGCGATCTGGATGTTGCTCTTGCCGTCGCCAGAGATGGAGGAGGATGAGGAGGCCAGGCGGTGCTGGATCTCGTCAACCACCTGCAAAGTAGAGGTTGACTTCGCTCCGGTCGTCGTCGAAGATCATCCGCTCCCTCGCCTCCTCCGATGCCGTCGAGTCCCATCGGAGGATGACTCTCTCCGCCTTCTCCAGACTTTCGCTCCTCTCCGACGGTTCCATTTCTTCTTCCTACTTCTTCTATGAGCTGGAGACGTTCCCCTCGCTTATCACGAAGCAGTGGCTCACCTTCGTAACACCGTTTCCCATCTAACGATCTTTTTGCAACTTAACTTCAACTTTTAAGACTGTGTATATCTTGTAAGAAGAAGAGGAGAGAGGAAGAAGGAGAAGAAGAAGAGAGGGAGAGAGATGACGGAGACGGGGAGAGTGGTCGCCTCCAAAAACCCTAGAATTTGGGGGAGAGAGAGGTCAATAAGAGAATGTTAAAGTACTAAACTACCATGTTTAATATTGATCGTGAGATTCATATTTTTTTCAATTTACATGATCTAATGACTCTTATTTTATCCAGATTGGTCTTGACTATTTTTTTAAATCCAGGACCCAATCCTCTCCCCTTCACCACACACTAACTACAAGTAATTACAACATGAACTATGTTTATAATTCGAGTATATTTTTAAATGGGACCTTTCAGAAACTAACAAATTGGTCCAAATTGATCCAAGTGATAAAGATTTAACTTGTTTTAAGAAAATTTTGGTACAAATTTTACAAATGAAAAAAATACCTTTGGGGGATGTTACACTTGAATAGTATCTAATGGTGTTCGACTTTTAATACACGTTAGAAAAAATCAATAAAAGGAAACTATATAATTAATTTGGAGACCAAATATAAATTCCCCAAACCCCAAACCCATTCTATCTAGGGGCTAGGTTACTTTATTAGAATCCCTCACATGGGCTCATCCATTTTATAGGCAGATTCACACACCCTTTACTAAATCTTAGTCCACGTGATTGCTTCTATATCCTTTCGTTTGCTTTTTAAGAAAATACCTTACTGTAATATTATTAATAATAATTAGTTTGGATGGTCATCATATAAAAGTATCCTAAGCTCCAAAGGGGGATGATGCAGCCAATTAGACCTAACAAGGTCCATTATCGACATTATCGACCTTATTGCGATCCGATTGGCGACCTCATTTGACAATCGAAGGGTGAAGCTAAGAGTACATAACTATTGCGTTCCCAAATTCACGAAACCGGGAACTGTCTGGTTTCTTTGTTGTGTGAGAGAAAATGGTGTTTTGATTTTATAGGATTGGCTCTAATGAAGCGATGCACAGGCGAGGAGGGGCAAGATGTAGATACCACGGAGAGGGATGGTTAATCAGCTCCATCTGGTTAATTTACGTGGCTAGCCGCCTTGGAAGCTTCTCGCTTATCATGGTGTTTTTTTTTTGTTGCAAGGCGTTGAGGTTCTAGTTTGGTCTATTTTTTGGGTTCTAGATTAGGGAGTTTGATAGGTTTTATCTTGTAGTTTAGCTACTTTTATAAGTGTTTATCTTGCCATCTAGAGATGTAATTATTCTTGGGATTTTTTTAGAAATAATATAACTTTAACTATATATAAAAAATCAGATGTTTTGGTGTTTTCAATAATATTACCGATTTAAGAAACAAAAACAAGCCTATTACAATAGCCACTGATAAGTTCGCTTGTTCGAGCATGCAGAATTCTAATCGCCACTTATTTATTTCTCCGAACAATTACAAAAACAAGCCTATTACATTTTTTGTTCACATGAACGAAATATTCAGACACTTATCTAACATTTAGCCAATTGACATGAGTGTGGGCAATTCAATACACAAAACTATTATACTGAATTTTTATAAATTCTGACTAATTTAGACTCTTTAACACTATTTAACGATAAATTAGTCACATAGCTGGTCAATGAATTTCTAATGAACGGACGCTGGTTTATACATTTTATCAATATGGTTCAACAATGTACAGCACTATAAACTACTCGTGGTTGTAGATAGGGTTGCACCAGTAGAACAATGTCCGGCCTATTTAGGGCAAAAATACTTTTTTATTTAGAAGGCTTGAACCTTACATATTTTTAAGAAAATTTAAGTCAATTCTAATTGGTCGACTTATTTGAACCATGATTACGATCAAATGAAACTAATAAATCGTTAATGAACCGAAGATACTTAATTATGGTCACGCCAAAACTAACACTTACAGTTTAATAATAAGTGTAAATGATGATTAAATAAAAACTTATATTTATTATAATTTTTAAAATGAAGTTATATTTATTTTAATATTTTACAAATATTGAAGTGAAATTTAGAACAAACTGTAGAAAATATACGAGACATTACATTACAAATAATTAAAAGTTTGTTCGCAGATTACAATATAATAAGCCTGTATCATAATATATATTTTCTGTACATAACTATAGAGCTCCCTGGCAATCTGGACAGATATAACTACTAAAACTACTAGAACCACCGTTACGGCGTAATGAGTTGCAATAATTCTGAAAGCATTCAGAGTGCATAGAGTGCTCACACCGTCTGAATAAGTACCTTAGATCTGTTGGCTGTAATATTCCGAGGCAAACTGAACGGTATTCCTCGCGGTATCGGGTGGCTGACATCTCAACCTCCACCGATGTCGTGTGGTGCCGTCGGCGCCAAATTTTATACTTCTCTAAACCATATATAATGCTGCAAATGAATAAAAATAAGAATAGAGAAAAGCCTATAAAACATACTACGATAAGGGTCTGGTCAGGTCCATCGTCATCATCTCCACCAGAGGGAGATGGGGGAAAATCTGAAAATCTCATTTTGTGAGAGAATCTGCAAGTAAAAAAAATGCTATTAACTTGTCTGTAATGGTAATATTGGAAGTAAGTTCGAGTCAGATGTATACCAAAAAAGAATGCAAGTTTTTATGAAACGAATATAAAATTCTATCAACTAAATGTTACGAACTATCTTTAAAATTTCAATTTGTCTAGTCTTTCATTAACCTAATCATGCCTATAAAATCTTTCTTAAAAAACGTCTACAGAAAATCGTTATTTTATGTCATCCTTGGAGCTCAAATCAAGTGAGATATTTCATTGTTACCAAAAAAAAAAAAACCGTTGGCCTCCTTCCTCTTCCTCTCGGTACAACGATCCGCCTAAATAAGATGAGCACAAACAGAAGCTTAGACAAAAACATGACAATGGTGGGCATAGACAGTCCTCCTCCATACATGACAATGGTGGACTGACCTTTGAACGGAGAGGAGGTTGGGGAGATTGGAGAAATGTCATCGTCACCCTGGGAGGTCAAACCCGCGCTTGGGGCGATGATGTCACTGCTGGGAGTACCCTCGAGTGATTGCAACGGGAACGGAGACAACGTCGAGGAGTAGCCAGAGGAGGGTGTAGGGGAGGTGAATGAGGAGTCATCCGAGCTTTCCCTCGGTACGGAGATGGCCCTAGCCATGTGGGGGGCCATTAGGGCAAAGAGGGTTGAGATGATCAAGATCGTCATTTTCTTGTTGGCATCCATTTTGATGTTTCTAAGCAGAAAGTTTGGGGCGTATGTATGCTTTTAAGATGAACACGTTCCACTATTTATAAGGACAATTTCCATTGTTTAGCTGGCGGCTTTCACTTAGAATCATTTGATGGTTTTGGGGGTTAATTGTAGTGTCCTCTTGTTAATGGTGGAATGATGATAACGTAATTTTTTTATATCCTACTCCTACAACGTAAATATGTTGTATCACGGTTTTGAAGAAGTCGGCGACTATAAGAGCACAAGTTTTACTTCCGCCTATAATTAATAAAAAAATTAAGTTATTCAAAAAAATATAGGCTTCTATAAGATTATATCTAAGCTGAAATGGAAATGGTGGACCGAGTGAAACACCGTCGATGAAGAAGTAGACTAGGGAGATAGACACACAAATGCCAACCCTAAACCACCTCGTTTGAATATATATTTTTTGGTTTATTTTAACCGAGTACACAAGGCCAAATAATTCTGATTTGAGTGAGATGAGACCGATGACCGGCGGCCATAAGATTATAAGATTATCTTCTAGCATACAATAGAAATAAAATTTAACAATTTCAAAAAAAAATCAATGACAATAGAAACCTAAGCTACCATGAGTCTTGTGTCATGTAGCTAGTCTCTATTCTAATCTATAATATACCATATCAGCAAGTCTATGTTAGGATCCCAATTCTGCCTCATTCATCCCTCTATTTTTTATACTATTTGATAATTCGGCTTATTAGACTGATTAATTCAAATACGTACCAAATAAAATATTTTAAAAATTATAAAATTCTCCCAACAAATATCTGTGATCCTCTATCTTCCACAACCTACCACTCTCTGTTCATACCACCTCCACTCTTCCTACAAGTTCACCGACGACGACATGTAAGCGCTCATCGCAAAAGATTTTCGCTAGCTATTGTAAATTTATTTAATTATAGTATTAATTTTTTTTGTTCGTCTACTTTTTTAGTTGGTCATTAACCTTTTTTCTCCGCATATGTAACATTTTATTTTGAAAAAATATATAAATTAATCCAATTATTGAAAAAATATATAAAAAATTCAGCGTAAAGATTTATCCGACTATTTTTCGTTATGGCTCTTTCGTTGATCCGGAGAGTCGCTCCCTTTTATTTTAAGGTAGAATAGTGATAGTTGTTTAATATTTGAAGAAATTGATTAATTAAGGTATGTTAGTATTGTTTAGTCTTTGATATTTTTTACATCAAACTGATTAGTTTCTAAATCCTAATTTCGATCACATTTCTAACAAGATATCAGTACTAAAATATCCATAATTCTAAAATTACTGAATCGCCACATGCACAAAACTAAAACCTTTCTTTGTTTGCCAATTAAAAATCTCTCTTCTTTAGACTCACCCTTGACCGGACTAGGGTTTTAAGCAAGCTAAGCAAATGCATCTAAATACCATTTCCAGCAGTTTGTAGACGCCAAGGCCAGACAGGTGTGATATGGAGATTAAGTTTCACAGCCTCATGCAAAGTTCCAGGCATTTTCTTGGCTTGCTTAAAAAACTTTGTTCTGTTAAGAGTGAATTTGGAGAATACAGAATTTTAGTTTTTGTCCAGATTGTAATTTCTAGAATTAAGGGTATTTTGGTATTCTTTGTGGTATCTCGCCGAAAAAATAGTCGAAATTCAGATCCAAAAATTAATCAATTTGATTTAAGGTATATCAAATACTAAAGAATCATTGTTCTAATTAATTAATTTCTTAAAACATCAAAAATTATGACTATTTGTTCTTTATTTTATAAATTAGTGAACAAGGATGCTCACCAACACGTAAATGACCAAGAATAATTGCTAAAATGGAATAAGCCTTTAGGTTCAACTATTTTTTAAGTCCTCATGCAAACATGGCTGGTAAGGTCATCTTTACTCAATCTTGGGTAATTGACTCGGGTGCCACCGACTATATTATATGTAATCAAGATATCTTGGTTAATGAAAGACCTCATATTAGTTCGAGGTTTTTCATGGCCAAGGGACTCTCGTGTCTGTCGACTTAAAAATTCATTATACTGATTAAAGCAGGCATCTCGAACTTGGTATAGTACGCTTACATCCTCCTCTCGGCTTCACCAGGTCCCGAGTAGACCACACCATGTTCACTTTTTATCAGGATTCTCTTGTGCTCATTCTACTCGTATATATAGATGATGTGATCCTCATTAGGAATCACGCTTCTATGCTACAACTCACTAAACAGACTCTGGATGCGCTGTATGGGATTAAAGATTGGGGGGCTTTGAAGTACTTCCTTGGCATAGAAGCTGCCATGACCCCGAAGGGATTGGTTCTCAGTCAAAAAAAATATACACTTGATATCATCAATTGGTGCAGGAAGGATGATTCTCATCCTTGTTATTTCCTTATTGAGAAAAATCACCGACTTTGTTCTGGTCCGGATGTCGTGGATGAATCATTGCGGTATCATCGTCTCATTGGGCATTTGATGTATTTGACGGTTACTAGACCTAATTTTACCTATGCTGTCAATGTTCTGAGTCAGTTTGTGGATAAGCTAAATACTAAACATGTCCAAGCGTTGATCGAGTCCTTTGATATTTGAAGACAACTCTGGGCGAAGGTATCCTGCTCGCTAACTCTCCCACGCTGGATCTTGTGGCTTATTATGATGTCGACTGGGGTGGTTGTCCCTTGACTAGACGTTCTTGCACTGGTTATTTTGTGTCTTTTGGTGGTTCTCCCATTTCCTGGCGCACAAAGAAGCAATAAATTATTGCCCATTCATCCGCCGAGGCCGAATATCGAGCTATGGCTGATACTATTAGTGAAGTCTTGTGGTTGCGTTGGTTGTTTTGCTATTTGGGGGTACATTTCCCGCACACTATCACCCTATTTTGTGACAACAGGCCGCTTTTCATATCACAATGAATCCAGTCTACCATGAACAACCAAATGCATGGAGATGGATTGCTATTTTGTTCGTGAATGGGTCTAGTCCGGTGATATCGTCCCTCGCAAGATCTCTACCATTTTTCAGTTGGCTGATTTGTTCACTAAAACCCTTGGTCAAGATCGTTTCCGGTCACTTATTCACAAGTCGGATGTCGTTAATCTTCACGCTCCAACTTAAACGAGGAATATTGGAGAATACCTATATTGTAATTATCATGAGTAATGAGAACATACACATTCACCCAATTATTCCATTCTATCAGTCTCTAGATCCTACGCCTACAACATAGAAATGAAGAACTACAACCTATGAGAATAAAAACCTAAGCTACCATGATTCTTGATGTCAATTAGCTAGCCTCTATTCTGATCTATAATATATTCCATGTCAGCAACTCTATGTTAGGATCCCAATTCTGGAACATTCATCCCTCTATTTTTTATACCATATGTTATCCGATCTATTGTGTCGACTAATTCAAACGTACAAAGAATTAAAATTTTGAAAGTTAATAAAGCTCTTCCAACAATTATTTGTACTTTTTCTCTATCTTCCGCAACCTGTCACTCTCTTTCCGTACACCTCCACTCTTCCTACAAGTTCACCGACGACGATATGTCCATCTTAGCGCTCATCGCCAAGATTTTCGCTAGCTATTGTCAATTTACTTAACTGTAGTATTAATTTTTTTAGTCGTCAAATATTTTAGTAGGTCAATATAAACATTTTCGCTACACATATATAACATTTTATTTTGACAAAAGATATAAATCTATCCAATTATTGAAATAATAAAAATTCGGTTTAACGATTTATCTGAATATATTTGCTCCCTTTTATTTTATAGATTAGTTAAAAAGGGATAAATGACCGAGAATAAATTCCTAAAATGGAATACCTAGTTACAATCCAAAACACATACGTTCTAGGTTGCATGCAATTAAACTACAACATATGCCAATAGGGCTTTCTCTAAGCTACCATGAGTCATGTAGCTAGTAGTTTTCACCTTCATTCAATTATAATTTATATCGGTTTTGATGTAGATGCTCATATAGGTCCATCCATATTTTTCTTTTATGTTCATACTTTCTCTACTGATTAAGATAATCAGATAGTTTTGTGATTATGATTATGATTTCTCCCAGTTTACACACACATCAACGCGCTAATTTGTAGGCAAATGCCCACTAACCCAAGAAGGTAGAAAAGTACTTATGTAATACATGGCCTTAAAATAAGATAAATTTAATTATGATAAGATATTCGATAAATTAATAATATCCTATATTGCGAAATAGTTATGAAAATTGCTCATCGAGAAATTCTAGGAATATGTTTCAATATAATTTAGTGCGAATATTAACTAAAAGTATAGGTGTTAGCTTAATTGAAAAAAAAATGAAAGTTAGAATCAAACTTATCTAAAGTTAAACAAATTAGAACTAAAAATACAAATAAACTAAGTGATAAAGATTTAAAAAAAGAGAAGGTAACGTGGCAGTAAGAAAACAGAAAAGAAAAACGTGGCAAGAGGAAAAGTGGAAGTAAAAAAACGTGGCAACTTATTATAATGAGATAAGTTCCTAAGAATTTATCTAAACAATTAAGAGGCAGCAGAGGGAAAAATAGCATAGTGAAAATGAATTTGGTAAAATCCATTTAGAAAAGAAAAAGAGTAAAATGTGGGTGTCATCAAAGCTTCACACCGAAGCATAAAAAAAAGGTAAGGCGGTAGATCTGAAAAGATAAAACAAGGTGAAGGAGTAAATTTGGTCATTTACAAATTCCACCTAACCAAACAATAAAATGGAAAAGAAGAAGGAGCAAACTAAACCAATAAACAAGAAAAGCAGAGATGATTTTGTGATCGAGTAGGGGATTTCACTTGGGTAAGCTCATCTCTTCCTTCATTTTACGCTATGTTATTGATTTTTAAAGTAAGACTAATAAGAACAAAAGTGAATTAGATTATGTTCTAACTTACGTTGAATTATTATAGAATTAGAAAAGTAATTCAAGTTAGGTAACTTAGTGTTTGTAATATAAATTTGTCTGTTTAATTTATGGCACAGAGGAAAATGGGGAGGATGAATGTTTTTTAACAGATTTTCATATCATAACAAATTCATCGGCTCCAAAACATACCAAACATATCCAGTGCCTCCGCTGGGCCAGATTGAACAATCTTTCACAAATCATAACGTCATACAATATGTTCATATGACAAATGCACAAAATGCACACACATTACCATATTCAGATCATGACAAATAAATAGAGTACGCCAAATAAAGCACGAGTCACGTATTATTTGTTTACCGATTTTTGTACGATGGCCATCTGAATGAAATGTTATTCCAATACACAAATTTATTCTCCTCAATTTTTATTCTCCGGAGTTCATTTTCGTAGTCTCAAACATATTTCAAAACCTGTTGAACACAAAAATTGGTTCCATCCAACCCAAATCAGTAACTTCGCCAATACATATTCTCATCTATTAATAAATTAACTTGATCCTATTTTTCATTCAACATGTGCGCTCCTTATTCATATACCAGTTCACGTTCTTCTCAGTATATATCTATCTCTAAATAAATTGATGACTTTCAAGTTCTCTGTATCTCTATCTCAATTTTCCATCTTAAGTTTCCTCTTATAGGTTGAACTTGTTTTCTTCTTTCCTTTAATACTTGTCAATATCCTTGGTAACTAGTCAATTTAATTAATTACTTTTCAAATATATTTTCAACCCTTTTTAATTTTCTTTATCTGATTATTGGATACATGTCATCTATCCATCTTGTATCAAAATCTCTATTAAACATGTTTAACTTCCAAGCAAATTTTAATTGCCACATAAATATAATTATGATTCTCTCTTTGTTTTCAACAATTCCTTTTTTTCTTATATTTTCTACCTTATTTAATTTAAGTGCTCCTTCTTTATCATATCTTTTCTTCTTTGTAACTTATTTCCAGTGAGACTTAATATTACAAATTTTCTTATTTAATTGATCGTACTTACTATTTCTTTAATTACTCAGAAGTAAATCATGATGGCTATGCTCTGTGATATGGACGTCTAGTAGGCAGAGATCTACCCGTGACCAACCGGGGATGTTGGCATTTGTGCACATATAATGAGGATACAATGGATTCTGATATGATCTGTTTGGCCAGCGCGGTTGGTTTCTGATGGCGCCTTTGAGATATGGTATCCTCGTGTCGGGGTTGGAGTGACACTATCTAGATCTTGTCGAAAGTTCGTCAGTTCTGCTATATGATATTGGAATTATGTGTCATGTGTCAAATTGCGTGACGGTATGGAACGTTGCGTAGTTTGCTCATGTTTCTGTGACTTTGTGATTACATGCTATATTTGGTCATCTGGTAAGTATGACCTTTGAATAGTGTACATCTCTGCATAATTTAGTTGCCATGTTAGTTATATGCATGTTTTAGGTATGTTTGTGCATTGAGTAGCTAAATAAATTACGATGCATATCTTATTTGTTTACTGAGTGTTCCAAAACACTCATCCCCCCTCTCACCAGTTTTGCAGGAACTCGAATATGAGTTATATTGGTTCGGAGATCTACTCTGATCGTACCAAGTCCGCTTTATTCTTCATGACTGGTCTGGAGGTCTCCAGTTTGTATTTTTCTCATTGATCTAGAAGCTCCGTAGTCACAGGATTTATTTTGATCTTGAGAGTATATATTAAGAAGAAAAAGCTTGGCCTATATTTTGTAAATTTGGAATATGAAACTAAAGATCATTTAGTTTTAATTTTATATTTAAATACTTATGATTATAAATTTGAATACGTTAGAGGCAGGCTAGATTTATTTTGTGAATAACATGTGTTGAAGTCTAGCGCCGGTCACCGATCCCAGATTCGGGTCGTGACAGACTTGGTATCAGAGCTCTGGGTTAGAGCCTTGTTTAAAACATCATGTCAAGTATCTTAAGTTGTGCTACGGAGCATAGAATTTCTCATATCTTTGTGCCCTTTCCATCTGCATTATTTGCTCATGCCTTAATATTTTTCGTGTCAACGAAGATTTGTTTCTGTTTGAATATGATGGTGTGAGAATTGAATAGTTGTTCGAGATGTTTATGTTTGAGATTCTTATGCGAGAAACTTATATGATACATTGTTGATATGACGAGGTATTTACTCTACATTCTGGTGAGAACTCACGTCCTGTTTGTATAATTATTCCTTTGAAGAGCCCATTTGAGTATAAATATTTATGTATATGAAAATCATTCCGTGGGTGAGATTTTGATGAAGTGACTGATCACCACTTTGTCTAAATCATCTAAACACTCTTATATATTTGATTTCTTTCTTTGTATGTTGGGCCATTTGTTTGAGTCTCACCAAATGTTTGAGTTATGTCTTTGTGAATTCTTTGAGTTTGTTTATCTGTGTTTTGAGAATTTAATTTTTGAGTTAAATATGTTTTAAAAGAGGAAGTTATGAATGACATTATGTGGAAGGAGAATATATGAGAAATTGATTCTTAAGTGTGCTCTGGAATTTAAAAATGTATATTGAGAATGTGGTGTGAGATTTATTATGAATAAAATTATGGGATTATGATATATGAATTAAATTATAATTAAGTTATTACTTTTACAACTTTGAATACTTTGAGGAAGTTATGATTGAGTATGCATTTTGGTTTGAATTTTGGCAAAGAGAATTTTTGATAAGATAAATTGCTCAAGGAGAAGGTAGTCTAACAATATAAAGCATAAATGGTCAATAGTTTTGACCAAACTACAAAATTATGCCTATTGGTTGATAAAAGATTTCAGAGGCTAGATAGAAGCTTTCTGAATTTGAGTAAAATTTCTTTATGTAATCTGATAATGATCTGATGCATATAACCTAAGTTTTGAAGAATGTGACGTAGATTTATGACACAAAATCTTGATAATCTATAAACCAGGTAGCTTATAGTTAGAATAAGTACAACACTATTGAAATGATGTTGTGCAAGTTCTATAGGAGAGCACAAAGCATATATTATTTGTACAAGAAAAATTTGAGATAAATCATTAAGTAGTCAATTACTCTGAGAGAAATGAAATAAAAAAAATTAACCTGTAAAACATGAATCTAAGATAACTTAAAGTCTGTAAAGAACATATAATAAAGTCAATTTCTCTCAAAAGTAGAGGATAAATAAATATAAGAATATGAGTACACATGGAATGTAGAATTTGAAACATATGTTGGATTGTGCAAAATTTGAGGATATGAAGTGACAAGATACGAGTGACTTAATAGTCACAAAATTTGAATTAGTATGAAGAGAAGTTGCAATGAAATTTGGGTTCAAACTTCAGAAATGCCAGGGAGTTGAAAACTGGTATATGCTTTGATGGGAGTATTTACAGATTTTATCCCATCATGTAAATTCTTAACATTTATGTGGTTATAAAAATATATATATGTTGAATATCTACGAATTACTAAGATAAATATGTTAAGAACTAAAGAATCAAAGTGACAACTTTGGCACAAGGTATGATAGACTCATTGAAGTATGCTAGTAACTTTTAAAGATTAAAAAAAGATCGAAATAAGAATAAGAATGAAGTGACATTTGTAAAGATTGTGTGTATTTGGAGATTTGAAGCTTTGATTAGCAATTTGGTGTAACTCATAGGATATAATTTGAATGAGTAGAAAGTATGTAGGTTATGGAAAACACGAACAGTGACAAGATTTAGCTTATGAACGAAAATTATTGAGAAGTTCTGGTGGATGATGAACTAGTTGTATTTGGAAGGTCGAGTAATTTGATAACTCTTTAATGAGAAAAGTGTTAACATTTGTACCACTATTAAGTATGACTTTATTCAAGGAAAAGAGTTGAGCAAACTTGATGAATAAGAATTTTTATAGGTTCAAAAATACTTTGTGGTATTTTTATTTGATTATAAGAATGACACATGGTCATGGTACCAATGGAAGATGTTTTAGTCAACATAACTTTTGGAACTTAGTGTATGCATTAAGATGTAGCGATATGATATTTGGTCAACTCACAAGATGAAATTTATGATAAGAATTATAATTCGAGTGCTCAAGCATATAAGTTAATAATTTTATGAAAATATTTGGTGTATATGGATAATTTAGAAGAGCACATGAAGATATTACAACTGACATTGTGAACTTCATGGAACTACAAGTTATATGATAAGTTTATCCTTGTGAAAGTTTAGGTGATAAAGAAAAAGATTGTTAAGAGATAAGTAGGTGTGATGAAGCATTTGTGGATTTGGAGTATTGGAAGGTTATGAAATTTTTGAGTTTTAGAGATGATAAAGTGATACGGTTTGTTGTTGGAGAGGATTAGAAGTTTAGTTTTTTAGCAACCCAATAGATACATTTAACTTTAAGAACCAAAAGGCTCTTGGTTGTGTCATGCTGAAAAAAAAAACTTTAAGAATTCAGGCCCTTGTTGGGTTGACTGAATAAATATTAGTAAAATTACAAAAGATATAGTCCATGAATAACTTGAATAAGAGTTGAGTAGAACTATTGAATACATGATTTAAAAAAATGGAATCAATGGTAACTGATTTAAAGAAATGTAAGTATAATAAGATGTTTTGAGATATATGGAGATTATAATCTGAGTTAATTATGAATAAGGAAGTTTGTGTAAAAGTAAGGTAATGGAAATAAGAATATTACATTTGGAATTACGTGGAAGTAAAATGAAATTTAGAACAAAGAGTTTGAAAATTCATGAGATTTTTCTTGAAAGAATTTGACTGGAGGATTAGAGGCTACAAATGATCTAGTATGGTTGAGATACAAGTATATTGTACTACATAGAGAATAGGTTTATTGTACTATATGAGAGATTCAATGATTGATCGAGTTACTGTTGGAATCAGAAGAAACATCATGTAAATAAGTTATTCAAACTTTGATCGAAGGGGATACTTCGATCTTATATACTTTGGAGAATACATGGAAAGACTAATGCTATTCATAAGGTTAAGAGATGGAAAGAAATGCAATTTCAGTGAGAAAATACATGTTGCTCAATGTATTACCTAAGAAAGGGAGAATATGTTTTGAAAGATTTAACATTATGACATGCGGTTAGATATTGGCCTATATGATTAAGAGACTGGTATATTCTAACTTTTGGTAAAAAATTATAGTTAATATGAGAAAATATGAAGATAAATTTTGTGATCAATTAAAGTGAGGAGAATGAGTCATTTAATAAGTTATTTGGTGTTATTAGAAAATGGCAATTGGACTTCTCTTTTCTACAAAAGGGGTATAAGTGTGTTTGAAATAGTTTGAGAAATGAATGAGTAAACTAAGGTCATTCATAAAGATTTTAGAACAATTCAAGTAAATCAATTTGAAAATAAGAGGCTATAAAATCTAATGTGAGAATGCTCAAAGTCTCACATGTATAAGAGATAATAAGTTTTGGAAGAAGATATAGACTCAATCTTAGATACATTGACCTATTTGAGAATTTAAAGCCAATTGAGCTAGTGGTATGCGGATTTTGTCACAACAATGGTGATATTGTCAGATGAAAGTCACGTCTAGGTATTAGACGTATTTATAAGACCAAACACTTGCTTTTGAAACCACAACTAGTTTAGATTTATTAAATTTGACAAATTGAAAGTTCCAAAAGAATTTGGTTCAGAAGGTATGAAAGTTTCGAGATAGAAAATTCATGATTTATAAATTAGAGTGAGAAAATAATTCACAAACTCCAAAGACTTACGAGGAGATATTAGTTAAGTATTCATCCTGTTATATGGTCAGTAAGAAAACTTTGTTTAAGTAAATTCGGGGACCGAATTTTTATAAGGAGGAGATAATGTAATACATGGCCTTAAAATAAGATAAATTTAATTATGATAAGATATTCGATAAATTAATAATATCCTATATTGCGAAATAGTTATGTAAATTGCTCATCGAAAAATTCTAGGAATATGTTTCAAAATAATTTAGTATGAATATTAACTAAAAGTATAGGTGTTAGCTTAATTGAAAAAAAAATGAAAGTTAGAATCAAACTTATCTAAACTTAGACAAATTAGAACTAAAAATACAAATAAACTAAGTGATAAAGATTTAAAAAAAGAGAAGGAAACGTGGCAGTAAGAAAACAGAAAAGAAAAACGTGGCAAGACGAAAAGTGGAAGTAAAATAACGTGGCAACTTATTATAATGAGATAAGTTCCTAAGAATTTATCTAAACAATTAAGAGGCAGCAGAGGGAAAAATAGCATAGTGAAAATGAATTTGGTAAAATCTATTTAGAAAAGAAAAAGAGTAAAATGTGGGTGTCACCAAAGCTTGACACCGAAGCATAAAAAAAAGGTAAGGCGGTAGATCTGAAAAGATAAAACAAGGTGAAGGAGTAAATTTGGTCATTTACAAATTCCACCTAACCAAACAATAAAATGGAAAAGAAGAAGGAGCGAACTAAACCAATAAACAAGAAAAGCAGAGATGATTTTGTGATCGAGTAGGGGATTTCACTTGGGTAAGCTCATCTCTTCCTTCATTTTAGGCTATGTTATTGATTTTTAAAGTAAGACTAATAAGAACAAAAGTGAATTAGATTATGTTCTAACTTACGTTGAATTATTATAGAATTAGAAAAACAATTCAAATTAGGTAACTTAGTGTTTGTAATATAAATTTGTCTGTTTAATTTATGGCACAAAGGAAAATTTCTGAGTAATTAAAGAAATAGTAAGTACGATCAATTAAATAAGAAAATTTGTAATATTAAGTCTCACTGGAAACAAGTTACAAAGAAGAAAAGATATGATAAAGAAGGAGCACTTAAATTAAATAAGGTAGAAAATATAAGAAAAAAGGAACTGTTGAAAACTAAGAGAGAATCATAATTATATTTATGTGGCAATTAAAGTTTGCTTGGAAGTTAAACATATTTAATAGAGATGTTGATACAAGATGGATAGATGACATGTATCCAATAATCAGATAAAGAAAATTAAAAAGGGTTGAAAATATATTTGAAAAGTAATTAATTAAATTGACTAGTTACCAAGGATATTGACAAGTATTAAAGGAAAGAAGAAAACAAGTTCAACCTATAAGAGGAAACTTAAGATGGAAAATTGAGATAGAGATACAGAGAACTTGAAAGTCATTAATTTATTTAGAGATAGATATATACTAAGAAGAACGTGAACTGGTATATGAATAAGGAGCGCACATGTTGAATGAAAAATAGGATCAAGTTAATTTATTAATAGATGAGAATATGTATTGGCGAAGTTACTGATTTGGGTTGGATGGAACCAATTTTTGTGTTCAACAGGTTTTGAAATATGTTTGAGACTACAAAAATGAACTCCGGAGAATAAAAATTGAGGAGAATAAATTTGTGTATTGGAATGACATTTCATTCAGATGGCCATCGTACAAAAATCGGTAAACAAATAATACGTGACTCGTGCTTTATTTGGCGTACTCTATTTATTTGTCATGATCTGAATATGGTAATGTGTGTGCATTTTGTGCATTTGTCATATGAGCATATTGTATAACGTTATGATTTGTGAAAGTTTGTTCAATCTGGCCCAGCGGAGGCACTGGATATGTTTGGTATGTTTTGGAGCCGATGAATTTGTTATGATATGAAAATCTGTGATATGGACGTCTAGTAGGAAGAGATCTACCCGTGACCAACCGGGGATGTTGGCATATGTGCACATATAATGAGGATACAATAGATTCTGATATGATCTGTTTGGCCAGCGGGGTTGGTTTCTGATGGCGCCTTTGAGATATGGTATCCTCGTGTCGAGGTTGGAGTGACACTATCTAGATCTTGTCGAAAGTTCGTCAGTTCTGCTATATGATATTGGAATTATGTGTCATGTGTCAAATTGCGTGACGGTATGGAACGTTGTGTATTTTGCTCATGTTTCTGTGACTTTGTGATTACATGCTATATTTGGTCATCTGGTAAGTATGACCTTTGAATAGTGTACATCTCCGCATAATTTAATTGCCATGTTAGTTATATGCATGTTTTAGGTATGTTTGTGCATTGAGTAGCTAAATAAATTGCGATGCATATCTTATTTGTTTACTGAGTATTCCAAAACACTCATCCCCCCTCTCACCAGTTTTGCAGGAACTCGAATACGAGTTATATTAGTTCGGAGATCTACTCTGATCGTACCAAGTCCGCTTTATTCTTCAGGACTGGTCTGGAGGTCTCCAGTTTGTATTTTTCTCATTGATCTAGAAGCTTCATAGTCACAGGATTTATTTTGATCATGGGAGTATATATTAAAAAGAAAAAGCTTGGCCTATAGTTTTAATTTTATGTTTAAATACTTATGATTATAAATTTGAATACGTTAGAGGCTGGCTAAATTTATTTTGTGAATAACATGTGTTGAAGTCGCACCGGTCACCCATCCCGGATTCGGGTCGTGACAACTTATCTCTGGGATGCGTAGAGATTCTGATGTGGGTTGTAATATTTTATTTATCTTGTTTCTAAATGTGGAAAATTATTGATCTATTTTCTTTAAAATTTTGGTTTATATGAAAATTTTCAATATAGTATCTTAAAAGGGTAGTGCAGAGATGGAACGTAGCAACAAGGAAGTTATTAGATCGGGAAGAGCACTAGTACCCACCCATTATCAGTATTCAATAATTTAACACTGAGGTGTTGATTATTATGATGAGATTAGAATTTGATTCCCTTTAACTATCTTAATTGTATTTTTCTGGTATAGCGAAGGAACACTTTAAGTTTCACTATTCATCAACACCGCGTATTTTTTCTAGGCGTTAACTATATGTTTTTGTTATCTTGTTTAGGGAGGAACGGTATTTTGCATATTTTTAGTCTCTACTCTAGGTCCTGCGCCTAGAACATGATGTTTAAGTTAACATAATGTAACTACTATTTGATGTATAAGTCTACTTGTCAAAAATAAAGGGCGAATAACAACAAAAGGAAACCACCATGAAACTGCTGCAATTGGGTGTCTTTAGTGTTCGTTACTAGTAATTCATAAGAAAGAAAAATGTTGGGATGGCGAGAAATAGGAAAGACTTATTTCTTATTCCTATTATTATTCTGACTAGGTTTTGGATTTCTAATCCAACCTAGGTTACTTGTACACCAAGAGTTTGCCTCTATATAAAGGCATGTTACCCTAAGGTTTTGTATGGCTTTGTGGCTTGGAAACTCATCAATAAAAGTTCTCCTTTCTCTCTGTGGATGTAGGCATTAGGCCGAACCACGTAAACTCTTGTGTCCGTGTTCTTTGCGTGTTTTGTTCTCTAGTTGCTGAATTCATAACAAGTGTTATCAAGAGCTAAGGTTGGAGGATGTCGAATCACGGCGCAAAGTTTGCTCTTGTGAAGTTCGATAGTTCTTCGAATTTTGGGTTATGGCAAAGGCGTGTCAAGAATCTCCTCGTGTAACAAGGGATGGTTATCGCGCTCTCGGAGAAGAAGTACGAGAAGATGGAGGAGCAAGAGCGGGAAGAGTTGGAGGCCAAGGAGGTTGCGAAGATTCGTTTGTGCTTGGCGGATGATGAGGAGCCACCAGCTGAGTTGTGGAAGAGGATCCAGGTAAGAGTCAAAGAAGTTCAATGGAAGTGGCTTCAAATGCTGAGAAGGGCGCATGAAGGGGACTATCTAGGACGAACTGGGGATCAAGACAACGAGGAGGGATCGACATCCACAACCATGGCCACATGTTCAGACGGGTCGGATGGTGACTGGCTTTCTGTCTTATCAAGTCCAATACATCCTGGTAATCTCTTTTCATTAGGGACCTTGGATTATAACAGTGATAGTTATAAAGGTATGCTAATGAAGGTGGAGAAGGATGCGATGGTAGGGATGAAGGGTGAAAGGAAATACCTACAGGTTAGTGAGGAACATTATTGTAGGTGGAGTCACATCAATGGGTCTGATGAAGTGGAAAAAAGCTCAGGTCATATGAGGTTGGTTCGTATGAGGGAGCAAAGGTTTGACATGGATGGTTTGAGTGTAGTTGGGATTCGCGAAGACTTGGATAGCAAGTTATGGTTGTTTTGTAGAGGCATGGTTGGCAAGGAACCATAGTTATCTCAGAGAAGCATTGTTAGCTGGGCCCTGCTATGGTTGTCTAAAGGGACGTGCACGTCAAACGTGTTGGGTAGGTTTTGCATGGGGAATGCGAAGCCGTTGGTAGCACCACAGGCGAATCGGGTATCTCACTCAAGGCCGAACGGTGGAGTTCGTGGCATGTCGAGGGTTCTACTTGGTAGAACAAAAGGTTGCCCTTTGTATGCTATGGCAAGTAGCATTGGTTTGAGTCAAAAAGGTCCAACAAAAAAGCGGTTCGAGGTTGCGGAGCGTAGGGTTGATCAAAAAATAGAGGGTACGTCTATTGGTCGCAAAGTTGCTTCAGAAAGTGGACTCGCTAGTTGGGGTTCGATGGAGGTTGGAGGGAATAGGCCAAGCAAGCTCAGAAGCTCGAGTTTGGGGGCTGGCTTGGCTTATCTTGCCTTTTCCTTGCCTTTTCTTGCCTTATCTTTTCTTATCTTTCCTTATCTTCCCTTTTCCTTTCCTTTTCTTGCTTTAACTTGCTTTTTCTTGCCTTTTCTTAACTTTTCTTGCCTTTTCATGCCTTAACTTGCCTTTTCTTTCATTATTTTGACTTTCCTAGCCTTTTCTTAACTTTTCTTAACTTCTCCAGCCTTATCTTTTCTTATCTTACCTTTTCCTCGCCTTTTCTTGCCTTTTCCTTCCTTATCTTGTCTTTTCCTTACCTTCTTTTGCCTTGTCTTTCCTTTTTTGTTATTTTCTTACCTTTTCTTGCCTTATCTTGCCCTTTCTTGCCTTGTCTTGCCTTTTCTTACCTTATCTTGCCTTTACTTGCCTTGTCTTGCCTTTTCTTGCCTTATCTTGTCTTTTTCTTGCCTTTTCTTGCCTTTTCTTTCGTTTTCTTACCTTTTCTTACCTTTTCTTGCCTTATCTTACCTTTTCTTGCATTTTCCTTGCCTTTTCCTACCTTATCTTGCCTTTTCTCTCCTTAGCTATCCTTTTCTTTCCTTGTCTTTTCTTACCTTATCTTGCTTTTTCTTTTCTTTTCATGCCTTATCATGCCTTATCATGCCTTTTTTTGCCTTATCTTTCCTTATCTTGCCTTTTCTTGCCATTTCTTTCCTTTTCTTGCCTTACCTTTCCTTATCTTGACTTTTCCTCGCCTTTTCTTGCCTTTTCCTTCCTTATCTTGTCCTTTCCTTGCCTTGTCTCGCCTTTTCTTTTCTTTCCTTATCTTGTCATTTCCTTTCTTTTTCTTGCCTTTTCTTTCATTTTCTAACATTTTCTCACCTTTTCTGTCCTTTTGTTACCTTATCTTGCCTTATCTTTCCTTTTCTTGCCTTTTCTTACCTTATCTTTTCTTTTCCTTGCCTTTTCTTTCCTTATCTTATCTTTTCCTTGCCTTTTCTTGCGATTGAACAAAAGGTGAAGAGAAAGTTGAGATGGTCTTATTGATGCAGTTATCTATGGTCCGAGATGGAATCGGTGGAGTCGGATTGGTTTTGCAAGATCTCATGGTTCTTCATGGGGCGGTGTTTTGTCAAGGTGGAGTTTGTTGAAGTTCGGGTGGAGCTTCATGGTTCTTCCACGAGATGATTTCTCGCCAAGGTGGAGATTGTTGGGATGGCGAGAAATAGGAAAGACGTATTTCCTATTCCTATTCCTATTCTGATTAGGTTTTGGACTCCTAATCCGACCTAGGTTACTTGTACACCAAGGGTTTGCCTCTATATAAAGGCATGTTACCCTAAGGTTTTGTATGGCTTTGTGGCTCGGAAACTCATCAATAAAAGTTCTCCTTTCTCTCCGTGGATGTAGGCATTAGGCCGAACCACGTTAAATCTTGTGTCCGTGTTCTTTGCGCGTTTTGTTCTCTAGTTGCTGAATTCATAACAAAAAATATAGATTAAAAACGAAAAAGCTGAATCACGTTCCCTCCAAGTTCATGAAAATATCACAACCGAACCAGTAAGATGATACAAATCAGTGATCACTGCCTTGTTAAGCAACTTCCATTGACACGGAACCATGAATTTGCTTATAAACACTTTGTAATTGTGGGCAGAACATATAAATTCAACAGAAACATGTAATTTTTGTGGGACAAAACTTCGATTTCTTACAAGTTAGCAAAAAAATAAAATTGTCGTGGGAGCAGTTGCAAAACCTATTGGAACCAGCTGGGTTCATCCGCATCCAATTTTTTTTTGGATAAGTAAAATTGTAATTACCCAGAAAATACTGTCAAAATAGTAACTAGTTATACTTACTATTAATTATATTATATAGTGTTCGTAAATATATGTCGTCTAAAAATAGGTATCGTGCTAATACATTCAATTATAATTAAGTGTGAGAACGTCGTTTACCTAAGCCCAAGTCATCCATATCCAATAGATCGACAAAGTCATTTTTTTATATGGTGATAGTTTACACAAATGGCAGGGACGTAGTCAACAGGAGCTCATGACTCGCACAGTCGACAAAGTTATGTAAGATCACAAATAATGACAAATCTCTCTGCCCATTTAATTACGAGTAATCTTCATTGGGAATGCTCAATCCCGACTAGAGCTTAGATCAAAGCCCAATTCTACTGACGTTCAGATCAAATCTACATTAGTCGGTAAAAAAATTTTGAGAGAGATTAGTCGATAAAATAGATATAAATACCATAGTTTTTTAAAACGACCCAGAGGTTGACTCAAATTTTTGGTCTGACCTTCGAGTTGGCTGGTCCGACCAGTCGTATCGGTGGTCGGTCCAAATATTTTTAATTTTTTAACTATTATTCGATAATATATAGACCAAATATTCATAATATAGGTTTCAAAATCTACATTTTATTAATATCAACTAATTATAACATATAAAGTCTATTTTTTATTATTGATTTGGAGAAATCGAGCATATAATATGACTTTTTATTTTAATTTTTGCTTATTTGGATAAATTTTGGTCGCACTGGGCAAGCCGAATCAAAAATCAGAGCGAACTGCCTGATCCGACTAGATTTTGGATTGTCCTACCGGATGCAGTATAAACCCTGAAAAATGACCCGCTTTCTTGGACGATTCTAACCGCATTTTTTTAAACTATGATAAATAGTAAATACCATATGTTATTAAAAAATTAATACAAAAGGAATCCGTGAACATCACTATTCGAACCCGCGCGGGCAAAGCCCACATGATTATCTTTTTTTTGGTGGAAACCCACATGATTATCTTAGCAATGCCCAATAACCACTCCGGCGCATCCACGTCGATAATTACGTTTTTTTTCTCTCTGTAACTACACTACGGCATATCTCCGATCAATTTTTTGTACTTGTTGATTTAGAACCTCTTCAAGGTTCTATGTACCAGAATATTATGGGATTAATATACCTTTACGAAAAAAGAATATTATGTGAAATGACGAATTCGATATTGTGTTCTGTTGGGTTCTTATGGGTTCAACCACCCAAAAGACTCGAACTCCAAGTTTTGTTCAAACTTTGGTAAAATAATTTTCGTCGAGTTCGAACTCTTCATCAAAGTAGATAGTATTTAGATTGAGCAACATTGTAATTTTGAAAATCGAAGCAAATTTGACATGTAGGTAATGACTTAAGATAGAGTAAATCTCTCTAAAATAATATTATTTGGATTAGATAAAAATATCAATTTAAAAAAGTTATCGCATAATATAAGTTTATGTTTTTTATTTCAAAAATATTCAAATTGAGTTTTTATCCATAATACGTAAATACTAAAATATTATTTTGTCTATGTTCAAATCACCTAAAATCTCGGTTCATACTCTTATTCAAATGTTACACTCGATTGGGATTTTTTTTTACAATGACACGACGATCATAAAGACCATTTGAAGACGATTAAAAAGATGAACAATTATGTAAAATTTATCAAATAAGAAGTATATCATAAACTAATATCTTAAAATAGTTTCCAATGTGTAAAAGTAAGTAAAAATATAGGTATATTTATTTTAAAAAATTACTTTATACTAAAGTTGGGACCCATATTTAAAACTAACATATTTTTAAAAAGTATTAGTTATTACAGAAAAGGGGTTATTAAATTTTAACAGTAGGAAAAAGTTTAATTTTGGTCAGTTTCAAAATTTTTGTAATATGACCATGTAGTTTAGAAACGACTTTTTACATTCTATTGTTAAAGAAGAGGAGAGATTGAGAGAGAAGTGAGCCAAAGAGTGATGACATCTATTGTATACGAGTAAGTGAAGCTCTGCTCTCTTTCTCCTTCACTTGGAGTTCTACACTTGGGGCAATACCTCAAATGAGGCTTACAATGGGTATTTATAGAGGCACCAACCCTACAAGGATTTTGGGGTCGGGAGGGGCAAACTTGTCCACTAAAATTTACTTTTACGGACCTAACTTACGATTGCCAATCAACTGGCGACTGCCAGTTGCCCCCTCCCAAAATCTCTGTAACTCGTACTAGCGATCACTAATTAACTTGAACTTAGAACTCTGAAGTCCATGGCACCGGTACTAGAAAATAACTCTGGCAAAATTTAACTTGAGCAGACGAAAATACTACTCAGTTAAAAAAATACACTTTCTTCAACCTCTAAACACTCAAGAACATCTCAATTAACAATCAAGAACACCCAATTAATTAAACACTGACAACACACTAAAAAATATCTCAATTAACAATCAAGAATACCCAATTAACTAAACACCAACAACATCCAATTGTAATCCAAGAAGTAACATCAAGACATCAACTTTAACCTTAAACACTGCAAAACGAATACACCCTCACCATGTAGTCCTCCACTGAATCAAACCCAAGTACAACATCATCAAGTTTCCCCAGTAAAAGAACCCATCAAAGAAACGAGCATCCATGGTAAATTAACAAAGACAAGAATCACTGGCAGCAAAAGGGTAGCACTTAATTTTTCACGTAGGGTCCCGTTGTTGAGCTCCAACAGTTGTGCGTCCTACTTTTTCTGCTCGTCCACGACTTCACCAGATAGAAGGAAGTTCAAACATTAAATAAGAGATGAGGGTAGAACGATCAAGATCATGATGAGTGTTAGTGATAGTGATGGTTTTATTGTCCTGAGAAGGATGGTTATGGGTCTGTGTCTAGTCTAGTTAAGAAATCCTAGAGAAGTGGAGGTCTTGATGTTCTAATTCAAGTTGTTTAATTTGGTGAAGGTCGAGTTGTTGAAAGTGGAAGTCGGTACATCAATTTAATTTGGTGTTCTTGATGCTATATTTTTTGTTATTTAATTTGATATTTTTGATGTTAGTTTTTGGAGAGGTTCAAGATGGTAAGTTTTTTTATTTTTTTAGCTGAGGGGTATTTTGGTCCTTTCATGTCTAATTTTATAGGAAATATTTTTCGGTACCGAAGTCAGGAACCTCAGAGTTCTATTTTACCAAATTTGAAAGACGAAAAGAGGAGTTTCGAAACAAAAAAAACTCTACTAATGATTTCGTCAAATTCCAAGGAGCCGAAGGCAATTTGTGTTTTAAAATTAAACCATATTAAATTGGTAGTTTTTCAATGTAAATGTTGGTATTTGAAACTTCCTTAACATATTACAAATTCATTATCACCGGAACAACTTCTATTATTATTGTGATATAAAGTCAATGGCTTGATAAATTAAGCAAAACAAGTTTAAACAAATTAATAAATAGTTAGATCAATTAATCACGATGCAGTTTTAAAATTGTCGCTATTGAAAATCTTCAGTATTAAGTATTTGGTTGGTAATTTTTGTCACATTTTTAAAAATTTAGTTTGACTCATTAATTGATCGATTTAGTAAATCTCCGAATATTGATACCGTAGAAAAACAAGTTTGTCCAAAAAGATTCGTTGCTTAACCCACATGTCCTCCCCTCTACCACCTTGAACCTTCCTTCTCCAAAACCCCTAAAAACAGCTTTTTGGACAATCGACCCTCTAACCCCCACAAACCCTAGAAATCTCAATTAGCATTTGCAAAAAAATCCCCAAAATGAACCCTAACCCAATCGATCCGGACCAGCCCCAGCTCCCGACGATCAAGATCCACCGCCCTTCTTCCCCCCGCCACCACCACCCGCCGGGGGCCACACCCACCCCCACCGCCGGCGCTCGCCGCAAGATCGGCGTCGCGGTCGACCTCTCCGACGAGAGCGCGCACGCCGTCCGCTGGGCCGTCAACCACTACATCCGCCCCGGAGACGCCGTCATCCTCCTCCACGTCAGCCCTACTTCCGTCCTGTTCGGCGCCGACTGGGGCCCGCTCCCCACCCAATCCCCCCGCGCCGACGCGGCGGAGTCCAGCCCTAGCCGTAACCCTAGGCAGCCGCGGGAGAGGACCGAGGAGGACTTCGACGCGTTCACCGCCTCCAAGGCGGCCGATCTGGCGAGGCCGCTGAGGGAGGCGCAGATCCCGTACAAGATACACATCGTCAAGGACCACGACATGAAGGAGAGGCTCTGCCTCGAGGTGGAGAGGCTGGGGCTCTCGGCCGTCATCATGGGCAGCCGCGGGTTTGGGGCTGCTCGGAGGGGCAGTGATGGCAGGCTCGGAAGCGTCAGTGACTACTGCGTGCGCCACTGTGTCTGCCCAGTCGTTGTGGTGCGTTACCCCGACGACAAGGACGGAGAGAGCAACGAGCCTGTCGTCAAGGTTAATGTTCCCATTGACGAGGAGGATGGGGAGGCTGAGCTTGAAGAGCGTCACATCAAAGGTTTGATCTTTCCTTTCGCTTTTGATGATTTTATGTTGGTCAACCCTTGTTGCGTTATAGTTACTGCTGTCTATGTTATGTGTTTGATCTTCGAGTAGAGTTCGTATGGTCGAGTTCGGGATGAGAAGTAGAGCTTGTTGTGTGTTGGCTTTTGATCTGATTATTATGCCCTTTATAGAACGTAGCAATAGGAGGGTTTTCCTTTGAATGAGGTGTATGTTAATGTGACCTCCGCAGCTTAATGAAAAGAACAGCATTAAATCTCTTGTCAAAGCTTGGTAGTTTATATTGTGGTGGTAAAGTGAAAACCAATGAATGCGTGACTTCTCCGTGAATAGGAAGGAAAAGGAATAAGGAAGTCGAATCTGGTTAGGCCCTAATACTCCAAATTTGGCAGGATAGACTTTGTGTAGCCAAATTCCGAAATAAATTTGGAAACTTGGCAATTATTTAATGTGTCTTTGTACATGTTTATGTTTTAAGATTTATCAGTCAAAGCAAGAAGCTTCTGTTATACTTCTGGATGTTCTGTTTTTGGCCCCCTCTTATTTTCAGCCTCTTCCTTTTTGCTTACCTTTTCCTCATGCTTATTTGAAAGTCTACGATGAGCAAGATACTTCGGAGTTCAGTTAACTTCTTCTCTTTTTTTTATCCAAACAGATGCTTCTTCATCTACTTTAACTTGATAGGTCTAGTCATGTTTTTTCGTTGATAATTACCTCGGTGGAGTTGTTCCCTTCCTTCCATTGCCGTCTTTGAGTTATTTCCCTTTAAAGAATTTCCTTACATAGTTTCTTGTTTTGGAGAAGATGGTCAAACTTTAGTGCCTCTTTTCTTATGGGTTTGTGTTTTCAGAGGCTCATTAGGAAGTGGTACTTGAAATTTTTGGACTTCCATCACAATGTGCTCACCCTCGAAGTTTCTAGACCTGCTTCCTAAGAATTAGTTGTCAATAACTTCGTACTGGATCTGCTTACAAACTTGATGAAGCTCACATTTTCCAATCATACGTAGAGTTTCTAAAAGCTATAGATGGATATTCTGTTCAATCTTTGTAGTTGACACAATTTGACACCAAGTAATTTGTTTTTTAGAGGTTATAAGTATAGTTTGTTACACCTCCAGGGTTTAAACTCAGTTCAATCAAATCTCCACCCCTCATACCGTTGGAGCAAGTGCTCATTGGTTGACACCATTGATTCAGCAAATGTTGGCTTTTCTACACTCATATCATATGGAGGACAAGCTTGAGATTTCGTTATCCAGATTTTCCTATTTTCTTGCTTTTAGACTAGCCAGTAGCCAATATATATTTTCCTAGTTTCTTGCGTTTAGACCAGCCAATATCGACTTGAATACCCAAATCCCACTGTTAAATCTTGAAGTCCTTTGATGATGAGCGAGGTCCAAGCTCAATAGTGTAAGTAAAAGTTCCTTTCACCAGACTCACAGTTGCTGCAATGAGGATAATACAGTAGAACCAAAAAGTAGAGTCATCTTAAAGTTGCAGCTTTTTCTGCTGAATCAAACAAAAATCTGACTTTAAAAGTTCTCATATTTTTTTGATGTTGAGCAAAGAGCATATGTGCATTGCCGTAGTTCTTAATCCATCTCAGTTTGATGTTATTATAAGAGAAAGAACTGTTGTAGTTGACAAATTTTTAACTTAAGCCAAATGTATCTTCTGTTGACATCATTTTTTTGCTTCCGGACAGATGCCTAATCTCAATGCTACAATCAGCTGTCGCATTCAACATCAGTTATGTCGTTCCTCTGAATCTCCTGTTCTCATCTTTCTTCGAGTTTCATTACTAGGCCCTAAATATATTTTTTATCAGCCCGTAAATATATTTTACAACAATATGCCTCCCTTCAGGATTATGTGCTTCACCTAGTGGATAATGGTTTCTAAAACGCTAGTTCTTCTTACTGCAGAAGCTTATCACACACTTCTACTTTGGTCCAGTGTTCTACTCCACATCATAGTTTCCGTGTTTATCAATTTCCAGGTAGGTAGACTTGTGCATTTGGGGCTGTCCTTTGTTGTGTGTAGACAAAGCGTCACAGCCAGCAGCAGATAGATGCGGGGGTGTCAACTAGTTGTTTGTACTCTGATGAACCATGGCGGAATAGAATGTCGGTATCATGCTCCGATTCATCCGACCGTCTTGTCATCGGTTTGTGATGTATTAGACTTCTTTCGTGAGAACTTGTGATGGTATATTTATGAGCTCATGGATGGCACGAACCTTTTGGATTCTTCGACGCCCTTTGTAAGATGTTTCATTCAATTGCATGTACATCTTTCTACCTTTGAACACCCCCCCGGGTTGGTTGCTGCTCTCGTCCACCACTTTTGTCATCTGATCCAATGAACGAGTTGGTCATTAGAATCGTTCTAGTAGAACTGAAATTAAATAACTTGCCTTCTGAATAATTTCTCAACTTGCAAATTTTCTGTTAGTGAATTCTTTTCCTATGTGAATACCACTTTGACCAAACCAGTCTGCGTTTAATTAATGGTTGTAAATTGTAATGAATTCTTAGCATACAAGACAAGGCTTCTCTTAGGTTAGATTTCAAATTCTCAAATACTTGTGGAGGTCTTTCCGGATTACCCTGAACAAGGTTTGATGGTGATATCTCGAATGTTATAATCATGTGGAAACCTCCGCTAGTCTACATCTTGATTGTAGCCGAGACGAACACAGAAGTTTCTTAGGCGGGTCAGACACCACCTGTCCACCTCGTATTGAAGTGGAATCAGCTTCAAAATTATATCTAGAATGTACCTATGTTAAGGTTTAAACTCTTGACCTCCGTTAAATCTTCGTACGCCTATACTGTTAGGTCAAATGATGTTTGACAGCTTTCAAAATTGTTGCGGCTTGCTATTGCTAGTAACACTCGCATCAGAAATCTTGCGTTGCGATGTTCTAGTATGTACAGCTACTAGGCTAGCTTTTCTAGAAACAATTCTGTCAATTAAATTTGAGAATTTTCTTCCTTGGACCTGGAAATTGGTAGTAGGCCGTAAAGGAGAAGAAAAAAAATATCTGGCAGCCAATCGGTTTGGTAAAATCCCAACAAATTGACATTAAATATGTTTTGGCAGACTGCAACTTTGACATTTTTTGTAAATTTCCTTTCAAGAAACAAACTATGATTTCCAACAGCCTTGCAAGTGGCATATGATTCATTCATTGTTCTCAATTTTGTGAAGTTTCATGTGGGTCACCTTAAATTTGTTTGTCAACTTTATAATAAAAAACTTTTTAGTTGGCCGTGGGTTTGGCCTCAGGGGAAAAGTTGTCCGGCTGCTATTGATCGAACGGTCAAGGCGAAAGGAGTGGACTATTTGGAATGGTGTCTCAATGTACCATGATTCGAAATTTGAAAATATTTACAAAAAAACAAACTATAATTTGGAATTGAGATCTAAAATTATAATTTTAAGGCTATGATTCAAATTAGAAAATTTTGAAAAAAAGAGAATAAGATGTTGATCGTTGAGTGTTAGATTGATTAATCTAAGTTTAAACCGTAAAACATTACAAATGATAACAAAATTCTTCTATCAACTCTAGGTTTTTTTTTCAAGTGAACAATATTTATGTTTTTAAATAAGGTTTCAAATTGAAATTAGTGTATGTTTCTATGGTTTTTAGGTTTAAATTTAAATTTAGCTTTCCAAAATAAGGTTTTCAAGTTAATAAAATTCTTCCTAACAAATCTACGAATTTACCATAATCTAACTTTCTATAGAAAAATGAAATGTTTATGAGCGAATCCAAACAGATACCGAAAAAGCTAGGGTTTGAATTCAACAGACAATTATATTTTATTTTGTGTATTTGTCCCTATTTTTTTATCTATTGTAATTTTTCTAGTTAACGAAAATTTCTAGGCCACTTTTATATTAAAAAATATCAAAAACTTCAACCATCCATATCGGATAAAGACTTGTCAACAGAAGTACGTGACTCTTGACGAGATTAAGAAACGTGTACCGTAGGATTGTAATAAAAATAAATCTGAATTCCAAATTGATAAAAGAAGGGTTTTTGCCCAATATGGTGTTACTATACAAGTTAATTTACCAATATAATGTTACTGTTTAAAAAATTCCCAAAATGGTGTTCCTTTCTCAGGTCGAAAAAAAATTTCGACCTAGGGAGCGTAGGTCGAAATTTTTTTTCGACCTGGGATCAAACCGAATTTTTTTTTAGTTCCGTAGTCGAAAGAATATTTTCGACCTGGGACCAAAATCGAAAAAAATTTCGACCTGGGACCAAAATAGAAAACAAATTTCGGCATGGGACCATTATTGTACTGTAGCAATAGAAACGCGTGCTGTAGCAATAGTAAAAACGACTGTAGCAACGAAAATAAAAAAAAAACTTACGAAGATAATGTAAGTATACTGTAGCAACATTATTTTTGTTAAGACCCATTTTTCGAGTTTTTTTAGATTTTTCATTATTTTAACAAAATTAATTATGCTACAGTACAAATTTTTTCAAAAATAGAAGAAGAATGTAAGACCAATTTTCAAAGTTTTTTAAGATTGTTCATTATTTTAACAAAAATAATGGTGCTATAGTACGATAATTTTGAAAAATAGAAGAAGAATCTAAGACCAATTTTTCGAGTTTTTTTAGATTTTCATTATTTTAACAAAAATAATGGTACTACAGTACAAAATTTTGCAAAAATAGAAGAATCTAAGGCCCATTTTTCAAGTTTTTTAGATTTTTAGCAAAAATTTTCAAAAATGCTACAGTACGAAATTTTTTTTTTTGATTTTGGTCCCAGGTCGAAAAAAATTTTCGATAATGAAAGTCGAATTTTTTTTCGATTTTGGTCCCAATTCGAAAAAAAATTTCGATCTGAAGAGAGACAAACACCATATCCGGAATTTTTTCAATAGTAACACCATTTTGGGGATAAAATTGCACTGTGGCACCATTTTAGGCAAAAACCCTAAAAGAATCATGTGGTCGGTAGGGCACTGGATTGGGAACGGAGCATTGGGATTCGCTCCATGTCAAGCGGGAGTGTATCCGAGCCGTTGATCGGCTTTGGAAAGGCACGAGGGAGATCCAACGGTGGCGCGCGAAAGGGATATAAGGGTAATTATGACGCATGAAAACACGTGTCGACCTTAGAAAAGGGGAGAGAGTGGTGATGGGACCCACAAGAGAGGTTTTTTTCGTAACTAGTATGTTTTTTTTTCCTTTCCAATAAATACTCTCTCCTTTGTGTATATCATTTAATTTTTTTGAAGCACATTTAATTTTTTCGAAGCACATTTCATTTTTTTCGAAGCACATTAAAAAGAGATGCCCGATTATGAATAATTAATTAAATGACATATCTAATTTAGATATAAAAAAATACCCAATTATGAATAATTAATTAAATAGAATGTCCAGTTTTAAAACATATATACCCGATTATGAATAATTAATTAAATGACATGCTCGATTACGATTAAATGGCATGTCCGATTTAGATAAAAAAGCATACCCGATTATGAATAATTAATTAAATGGCATGCCCGATTTAGATAAAAAAGTATACCCGATTATGAATAATTAATTAAATGGCATGCCCAGTTTAGATAAAAAGACATACTCAATTATGAATAATTAATTAAATGGCATGTCCTGTTATGATTAAATAGCATGCCCGATTTAGATAAAAAGACATACCCGATTATGAATAATTAATTAAATGGCATGCCCGGTTTAGATAAAAGGCATACCCGATTTAGATAAAAAGACATGCACGATTATGAATAATTAATTAAATGACATGGCAAGTTACGATAATATTAATTAATATTTATAATAAAAATTAAAAAATTATATAAATAATATATCAGTTTGATTTTTTACATTATAATATACCAATTTGATTTAAAGATTAAAAGAATAACATAGGTGAGCCCCACGGCCCCCCTCCCTCCTCTCTTCTATCACCCACGTGCAAGTTATCATCCCTTCTATCCCTAGCTGTCACCACGCGGGCCCAATCTTTTCTCTTTTTTAAGGACTTTTTTGTCCTTTTCTGCGTGACACGGAATCAGTGAATTTCGTGCCGAATCTAGCCCCAGTCTGTTGAGATTTTCACTAACCGGTTCATATCCTAGGATATTACTTTAGCCCGGCTATTAAGCTATACCCTAGGCCACCCTCAAGTCTCCATGTGCAGTAGTAGTTCCAAAGAAAAACGGTTTCTTCCCCTAGTCTGTGTTGATTAGACATTCTTTAAACAAATGGTGCTAAAAAAAAAAATGAGTTGACAATACAATAATTTTAAATATTTCTCCAGAAAATTTTGTCAATTTATAAATATCTTATTTAAATATAATTTAGAATAGTTGGTATTTAGATATTAGATATTATCAACAAAAAATCAAGGGAGAGGATGTTCAACTTGAATTAGTCCAATTAGTAAAAAGAAGCTTTTGCCATTTATTGTCAATCTCTCGTGTGATTCTTATCAGATACTACATTTTCAATAAACTCCACTGGTTTGTGAACAATCATTTTTTAAATTGCACGAGAAATATATAATTACCATTTAAAAAAATCGATTATAACAAGATTGAATATATGTTCAGTTGAAACTACCACATAGGACGGTTAATTCAGAATCAGTTCACAAATAACCACAAAGTTCTCACAACTTGTACGAGCCCGAGTTATACAAGATCCTCTGCTTATAAATGTTTTAGTGTAGCTCTATACTTATTTAGAGTTGAACATTGTTGTTGATAGGTAATTTTCTCAATGATATTTTTTTACATTCGTAACACTCAAATCTAAAATAAATTCAAGTGAATTTGAGTCTCTTACAACCTGTACCAATTTCAATCGATTAGTATATAACTCTATTCTGAAGGCTAAAAATTCAAGACTTCTGCATCCAGACCAAGGAAGGCTAGACCGTATATTGCAAGAGAACATACAAATAGAGCACACCAAGCGGACCTCGTTCAGACTTCAACAATCTTTACTTCTCACCGCCAATACTAGTTGTAAAGACTTGAATTCTCATATATTAAATATAAAATTTATAAATAAAAAAAAATCAAAATCATCTGTAAAATAGAACTCGATAATATTCTAAATATGATAGGTCTACTTGTCACCGCTTTCTTAAATTTGCGTGCAGCCACAGAAACCAGTGGAGACAAAGCGTCACAGCCAGCCGCAGAGATATGCGGGGGTGTCAACTTGTCATCGGTTTGTGATGTATTAGACTTGTTTCGTGAGGACTTGTGATGGTATATTTATGAGCTCATGGATGGCACAAACCTTTTGAAGTCTTCAAAACCCTTCGTAAGATGTTTCATTCAATTTCTATCTACCTTTGACCTTGAACATTGTGTTCTATTGCCCCACATCTTCATCATTTCGGGTTTTGGTCTGCTTGATGCTGTTATCCACTTCTGTCACATCTGATCCAATGAACGAGTCATTAGAATTCGTCTAGTAGAACTGGATTTAAAATACCTTTCCTTCTGAATAATTGTCATGAAAGCAATTTCTAACTTGCAAATTCTTGGTTTGTGGATTATTTTTCTTTGGGAATCCCTTTTTTTTTCGGTCGAGAATGTGAATTAAATTTGAGAATTTTCTTGCTTGGACCTGGAAATTAGTAATAAGTCATAAAGGATCAAAAAAAAATCTGGCAGCCAAACTGTTTGGCAAAATCCCAACAAGTTGACATTAAATATGTTTTGGCAGACTGTAACTCTGACGTTTTTTAAATAAAATTCCTTTCAACAAACAAACATAACGGATGTGACTTCGATTTCCAACAGCCTTGCAAGTGGCATATGATTAATTCATCGTTCTCAATTTTGTGAAGTTGCATGTTGGTCAGCTCAAAATTGTTTGTCAACTTTATAATAAAAACTTTATATTTGGCCGTTGGTTTTGCCTCAAGGTAAAAGTTTGGTCGGCTGCTCTTTATACCACTTGATCGTGTGGTCAAGCGAAAGAACACTATTTGGAATTGTGACTCAACACCATGATCGAAATTTGAAATTATTAACAAAAAAAATCTATGGTTTGGAATTGAGATCTAAAATTATAATTTAAGACTTGTCGAATGCGTATTAAATTGATAAATCGAAGTTTAAGTCAGACAGGATAACAAAATTCTTTCTATCAAATCCTAACTCCAAATTGTTTCGAGTTAAAAGGGACTTATGTTTTGAAATAAGGTTTTCAAATTTAAGTTTAGTGTATGTTTTTTATTTTAGGTTTAAATTTAAATTTAGGTTTCCACAATAAGGTTTCCAAAATAAGGATTTTACCGTAATCTAACTATCTACAAGAAAATGAAATGTTTATAAGCAAAATACAACATCCAAACAGATACTCCAAAAACTACAATCATCCTTATCTGATGGAGACTAGTCAACAGAACAAAAGTACGTGAGGCTTAACGAGATTAAGAAACGTGCACCATAGGATTGTAATAAAATAAATCTGAATTCCAAATTTATAAAAGAATCATGTGGCCTCTAAGAGGTTCTCACTAAACTACTCATATCCTAGGATATTATTGTAGCCCGGCGATTAAGCCAAACGCTAGGCCACCCTCAAGTCTCCATGTGTATTAGCCAAAAAGGGTTCTTCCAAAGTCAATGTATTGATTAGAGATTCTTTAAACAAATGGTGGTCCAAACAAAAGAAAAGTAAAATATTTTTTTCTAACAAATCTCGAGTTCGAATCATTTATATTACATCAATATAAAATATTTGTTGATAGAATTTTGTCAAATTTTAAATGTTTGGAATTGTAAGACGAGTCGATGTCGTTGTCTGGATATCACAAGTATCAACCAAAAATCAAAGGAGAGGGATGTCCAACTCGAATTAATCCAATCAGTGAAATAAACATTTTCCTTGTCAATCACTCGTGTGATTCTTATCAGATACAACATTTTCAATAAACTCCAATAATTTGAGGAAAAACTTTATTTAAATTGCACGAGAAATGCATAATCAGTATTTGAAAAAATTATGATTAGAATAAGATTGAATATATGTATAGTTAAAACTATCAGATATTTGAGTATTTATTAGAACGAGTAATTAATGTTTGAACCAATTAGTTTACAAACAACCACAAAGTTGTACAACTACTAAATTGGACGAGCCCGAGTTATCAAGATCCTCTGCTTACAAAAAATGTTACAGTGTAGCTCTATTTTTTTTTCAATATCTGTTACTAGAGTTCAAGCATTGTTGGAGGTGTCTCTCAATAATAAAATTTTGTCAGAACTAGGATTTGAATTCTGATCATTATAAGTTAATTTATATAGTTATAAATTGTGTCTTCTACATTCGCAAAATTCTAATTTAAAATTTCTTTAAATGAATCCAAATATATTATTTGGCGCGGCTCAATTCCGAAGGCTAAAAACTCATGACGTATACATCCCATACCAAGTAGGGCTAGACCGTAGATTGCAAGAGGAGAAAGAAAACATACAAAAAAAGTGTATATCAAGTGGACTTCATTGATATTAAAGGGAATTTGCCACAAAGCACAAAGCATAACATAATTCGGCAAAAGTTCATGTTCAAAATCTTTACAAAATTTACCTAAGGTGGACCTCATTGTCACAATAATAACATTATAATATCGCCACATGGGCTACTTGTAACCATTCATAATTATTTTTTAAAAAATTATTCCAATTTGTCCCAATTTTCTTCAATTGTGTGCTGCCACAGAAAATCCCCTAGTTTCCAGCCAGCGAAATAAGTTTGGCCCACCCAAATTATGCTCATTGATACGGAGCCTGTATTCCTCAAATGGGTTAAGTTCACTTCATCTAACAAGTGTGACTATACCGGCATAGAATTATTCCCATATTGTACTGACCAGATATCGCAGCTGATCCACGTGGAGACCATGGGTTCCCCTTGGTATTGTGACAGTTGATAGTTAAAACATGTGGTGGCGAGACGAAGGGTAAGTCACCTCAAAATCAAAGCTACGCAATGAAACCGATAGAAACTGGTTCAAGTCTTAAAAATTTTAATTTCTTTTAGATTTAAGCTCTCTTAGATTTAAGCTTAGGAATATAAAAATGACAACACTGGATAAGCCACATGTGCATAAAGTTTGACAACACTCGAGTTTAAGTTTTTGCAATAATTGTTGTAAAAATTTTGTCATCTTTCAAATATTTTACCCAACTCAAATTCGTATTAATTAATCTAATGAACTAGATAACAAATAGTATTAAAAAGATATGCATAGAGAATACTTTACTCTCAATGGGGTAGCTTAAAAAATACACAATGGAAGGTTTTTATGAATGGTTGTGAATTTGCAACGTGAAAGCCCAATTTTTGACGTACTACACTTTTTACGTTTTCATCTATCACACGTAAACTATTTTGTCGTTATAGATGAATGGTTTCTATCGACCGCTTTAAAAAAATATATTTCGTCCAATGGCACATCGTATTGGTGGTGTCTCAAGTCGGTGGGCTTCTTTAGCGATCGACCATCCAAGTTCAGGAAGCATTCTGATTTTTAGAACACTCGACTTTATTTTATGAGTAAATTTTCTATAATATTATTATATTAGCAAAGCTTAATTCAAAATCTGTGAAGTGAATAAAGTTACTCATCACTTAAATAATTCTCATTGGTAGGAACCATTCTAATTTGTTCTAAACAATGTGGTAGACTACTGGGCCAGCAGTTACCATAATTACATCCAGAAAAAACAAAGTCAAAACTAATTAAAACCGAAAACAAAGTCGAGAAAACCGGGGAAAGAAGTAAATTTTTTTTGTAAAAATAAAATTTTGTATCGTGAGTTACATCTGTCAATTCATACTAAAGATTACACTCTTATGTGAAATATCTTTAAAAAAATTTAGATTGGTAAAACAAGAAAAATACAATAATCTCTTTTACTAGACTTTATAAGTAATCAAACGCCCGTGCGTCTGTCAGTATAAAGTAATTTAGTGAGACCCTAGGCCATTTCGCTATTAAGACATACGACTGTGATATGTATAGTCTTTTGTTGTTTTCTTCTTCTAAATTTTGCAAGAATTTTTAATGAGATTATGTAACTCTCATACGGCCAACTATTAACAATCGCTCCTAACATTTACTGAATTAACAAAGTTTGGTCCGATAAAATCTTTGAATAGTTACAAAATTCTTCCGCCAAACTACGATACTTTTGGCTAATCTATATAACTCTTATCCGTATCTTGTATCATGAGAATTGTGGTTTTCCTCGTCAGTGGTCACGTCAGTTTGGAGTCTCTTGATTATGTCGGCCGTTGACCTCGACCCATTCCGACCACCACAACTTTGGTCAACTAGGTCCGGTGGTGGTTGTGGTTGATGATGATGTCGTGGTTGGGTGTCCACCAATAGAGTTTTTGGTTTCTTCCTCAATGGTGGCCTAATGGGATTCCTTCCTCCTTCCTCGTGGCTGGTTATTTCGCCCTGCATCCACCGAAACAATTAAATAAGATTCTTTCGATTTTCGTATCCGATCCAAAATTATTCAAGTGTTCGGTTACTAGATATTTTTGACAGAATTTTAGGGAGAAAAAATAATTCCAAACAAAATTTAAAATTATTAACTGGAAAACAATTGAAAAAAATTACACACCTCGGAATCGTCATCATCGTCAAGATCGGAGCCGCCGCCGTCATCCCCAAACCGCCGCACCCGCTTCAACCCGCCGCCGTCATCGCTGCTCGAGGAGCTCGCCACCGGCGGACCACTGTTCACCGGAGACCAAGGCACCACCTGGTTCTCCCCTTCCCCCTCGTCGCCGCCGCCGCCGCCGCTCCAGGAATATTCCTCCTCCTCGTCCCCCTCGTCGTCGTTCTCCTTGGCCACGTGGCAGGCGGGGCAGAGGGAGAGCGCGGGGGAGAGGGCGGACCCGGAGGCCCGCCACGGGGTGGGCGCGTGGCAGGCGTGGCAGAGAAGCACGCGCGTGTGCTTCGCCACCAGGAAATTGGCGCCGTGCACCGTCGCGTCGCACTCCCAGCACAGCCTCGCCGAGTCGGCCTCGCAGTACATCATCCCTCCCACCTCTCCTCCTCCCTTCCCACAAAGATCGCACCCTTTCATCTATCTTCTCTCTCTAAAACTGTCTTCTCTCTCTAGAGTTATGATGCTGATGAGTGAGAGTGAGTGGGTGGGTTTAGTTGGTATAGAAAACCTTATTTAGCGGAGAGAATTGCGCGATATTTTTCTCTCTCTTTCTTTCTTTTCCTTCTCTCTGTTGTTGTTGTGGCTGGGACTTGGTAACTATAACGGCTTTGGATTTTTCTGTTCCCTTGTTCTAAGGATTTGTTCTACTGAGGTGGCGTCTACCCTAGCTACCAAAGACACGCACTTTACATCTCTTTTGCCTCTCGTCCACATTATTGTTTTTCTTTTGTTTATCTAATACATAGATAATTATATTAAGATTGACCGATAAATAAATTATTCTAATTTAATTAATAGGACTTAATCTTAGTGCGTATCCAGATATTGAGTAATTTAATGGTTAATTCTTCTTCATATTTGCTCCATTAGTTAAATTCCTGTAATTGCGGTCGTGCCGGGAGTATTTCTAGTGTGTTTTCATGTGACTGTATATGTATGTTGGTGTTTACATTGATCTTCGCATCTCAATCAACATAATAATTTAATAATCTTCAATTTTTTTCAATTTTTAATATTATTTTTCTTGTTTTATATGTAAAAGTGGAGATAATACTGTTATTTGGAGAGTCAAATTGATGAAAATAATGAATAAAATTGTACTTAGACACCAAGTTACATACTTTATTCTGAATTCCCAACATTCAAACTTTAGAATATAAATACTTACGAGTATTAAACTTTAATTTAGTCACACAATTAACAAAAGTTATTTGTTATTGCCGTTGAAAAATAATGAATTGAAATTAGATTAATTAGTCTAATAATTAATAAAGAACCAATTTAAGCGAGTTAATCGCTAATCCAATTGAACGATGTTACTTTCTCCCTGTACCCTTTGTCATGGGCCTAGTGGCTGCAAATGCTCGGAAAAAGTAGTGGCTGGCGACGGTGGATAATAAGTTGTCATAATATCTGTGTACACACTACCGCACCTGATAACACACACCCATTCTCTCTCTATCTCCTCAATATCACGGTCAATTCTGCGCCACGTGGCGTCGAGAAGTATGGGAGCCAGAGAATAACACCTTGCGTGTCAAGAGCCCGCCCGATTCCAAGATATTTTCCTCCCCCACCTCCCGAGCCGCTGACGTGTCATTCGCGTTTATCTACGGGAGGCCAAAGATTCGGATCCGTCCTACGTGGACGATCCTGGTCCACGAAATTGGTACGCGCTCCACGTTCTCCAAATCTCAGCCTCTCGTTACGCGTTTCATGGGACCCACTTCCTTCCCCCTCAATATCTTCGTTGCCTCCCCCCCGCCCACGGTTTGATTCTCCCTATTCCTGTGGTTTGGTTTTCCGAGGACCGTTCTCTTGATATATGTGGTCTAAAAATGGGCGAGTTTTGCAATGTTTTTTAAATTATAATATTTTTAAATAAATTTTAGTTTGTTTAATACTACCTGATATCCAGATACCCAAAAGACCGAAACTCAAGTTCACACTATGTAAGACATTTAAGCAAAACTCTCTTCAAAATTTCTTAGTTAAGTTACAACAAGACTCTAAAATTGTTTTGCTAATACATTTTTGTTTGATTGTGACAATAGAGAGAAAATTGATGTCCTTCACAATTTATAGGAGAGGGTGACATGTTTATTGGTGAAAGTTGGAGTATGTAATATGTTTTCTCCAAAGGCAGGAAGAGTAAATAGAAATTAGAAATTGTATGGACAGGAAATTGATCTCGTGCAACGTGATTTGTGGTGGTCACTAGTCGTGGTTCGACCAGCTGCACGTTTTGGACCCACTAGGAATGGGCATTATATTATTTAATTCTTTGGAAAAAAAATCATATTTTAATAATGCACATCAATTTACAAATTAGGATTGGGATCGGGATCGGGAGGAGGTGGCCTCGCTGACTTGGCGACGTTCACGTGAAATATCCGACGTGGCATAGGGTGGTCACGAGAGAATTTAATTAAAGAATCAGGGATGGAGGTGGTGGCAGAGATTAGAGGATAGTGTGTGCTCTGAATCCAGACCTGTATTGTGGGCCCATAAATCTAATAATCCAACCCAATCCAGTTGTAATAAAGCAAGAGAAAAACTACGTAGTTGATAACAGTTGGTGTTGGAGGATAATATAACGGAATATTATCCACGGATTCGAACTGAACATGTTTCGGTAAAATAGCTGTAACTTTTGACTCGAGTTTGATACGATTCAAAGAGCTTCAGAAAAAAAGACAAATCTACAATTATGTATTTCCAAATCGTTCTCACAAATTTTACACCAATGGTATCGATATTTGTACTTCCTTGGCTGCTGAGATCTGAGCTTTAGTCCTCGGACTTGAACTGACTTGGGAGAGAAAGTTTCGACGGGTCCAGGTGGAGGTGGACTCGTCTACGGTAGTACCAAGGAGAAAAAAATGCTGATATTGACCATTCTGTCCTAGTTTCAGACCAGCAAGTTCTTTGATGCTGCTTTGTTCTTCACCCCTTCTTTCCAGTAACTTGTGATATTACAATGTTCCAAATGTACATTATGAAGCTGAGCTAGCCCAAGCTTACAATGGTGGTGTCGAAGCTGGTGAGTGGCGGCGATGCCGATAGAGAGACCGATGATCAGCGATCATCGATAAGACCGGATCAAGAAACAGAGATGATCGACTCTCATATGCTGTCATCATGTATAAGCAATACAAATATGACAGTTGAAGTACACATGAGACTTGCAGAACCTGTTAAACATGAAAGGACATAGTTTCATACATAGAACACGGGATATAGATACCGATTTATCGATGACCAAGATGGTTGAGGCAGATTGACTAAGACGTGGCAGCGCGCATTCAAGGATCGCATACTTTTGCAGAAAGAGAGGAGAAGCCGTCGAGGTCTGCTACGGGTGAGAAGTACCGCAGGAATGAGAACGATGCCAAGAATCCAACTGCCCCGGTGGCAAGCATAATGGTGATAGCCAAGAGGAAAGAGTAAGCAAGGTAAAGAGCTATGGAGACAGGTCCACTTAGGAAGTGCAGGTCATAAATGAGGTAATTTATGCAGTACGCGAACACGTAGATTCCAGCCGAACCAGAAGCGAGAAAGGACTTCCACCACCACAGCCAATCTCCCTGTGAGATCCGCTTGCAGGCCGTCACAATGGATACTTCAACACAGGTTATCACTAGAAGAGTTGCAACAATCAAGAGGTGACCGAAGAAGTAGTAAAACCGGCCGATCCAGAAGCTGGACATAATGTAAAAGAGCTCAATGCGAAGAGTACTAAAGGGGAGAGTCCCAGCAAGAAGAGCATATAACCAAGACGATAACACCTTTTGAGGAGGGATTTCTTCAAGACAGGGATTAACCGGGGACGAGAACTCTGTTCTAGGCGCATTCGATGCAAGATATCCTCCCATGAGAGTGAAGGGAACACATATCCCCAGCCATAACTGAAGCAGAGCACCAATACTGTCGAATGGGATGGCGTCGATGCTATGATTACGCGATAACAGGTTGCCAATAACAGCTAGAGTAGAAAATGTAATTCCAGGAAAGATGCAAGCAACTCCGACCGAGACCTTAAGCCAATCTTTCTGATGCTCACAGCCGATCATCCTCCAAAGGTAAACTGCAATGTAGCCAGCTGCAATACCGAAAGCCAGATACAAATATACCACAGATGAAAGAAGATCACCTCGAGAAGCCGGTGACGTGAATCCAAGAACAGCAAAGAGCAGTGCCACAACGGCAACCCCGAGAATCTGAATCCTACTTCCAGTCATAACACACAACAGCATGGGACAGGCCGGGACACGAAAGGCATCTCCTGCCCGTTGTTTCCATGGTTCAGGAGATTCTTCACCATTCAACTTTGTGATCCTCCTGAAGAAAATAAAGTTTAAACCTGAAAGGAAGGCGACAACCAACAGAGAATTCATTATCGACAACCAATGGACAGATGATTCGTTTGTCCGCAAATATGCATCCCATCTGTGATGCCACTTGATGTTACTCTCCTCGAACATAACCTCGTAGGTATAGATGATTGGCTTATTCTCCTCGACTTTCATTGCCATCGAACCAGGGTGACACTGGATTGACTGAGTATACTTGTCATACATTCTCAAATGCTCAACCAACCGAGCATTATGCCTACAGCTGCAAGGGACCACCTCGAACCCAACAACTGCATCTTTCTCCTTGTCAACGAGGATCCGAAACTTCAAATGGTTAAACACGTAGTAGGAATCCGCTACCTTAACTCCAACAGGAAACCCTGTCCACCTGATGACAAAATCTTCCTTCCTGCTGTACCTCATCACTGGCAGATCATCAAGTATCAAGTTAACTTGATACGATTCGTCGATCCTCCTCTTCAAAAGGTCAAGATCAGGAACTGACAAGGGATTGGTTTGGCACAAAAATATCTCTCTCTCATTTTTGTACATCCTGAGCCTATAAGGAGAGTTCCGAATCTTGTCCCCCATAAGAAGCTCCCCGATGTTACGAGTGTAATTCCTGACACCCTCCAGGGGTATGCAGAAGGGCAAACTGTAATAGCTCACTGGCAATAACCTTTCAAAGGAAGTTAGGGAGTTGACTTGCAGCGGCATCGAATCACCTGGAGCGTAGATGCTTGGCGATCCAAGCGATCCATGTAAAGCATCTCCGGATATGAATATCAGACAAAGCGTCAACACCAAGACCATCGATTTCGGAGTGCGATCCATCTTAGTTCCACGACTCTGAAATAACCAGACAAGCAATAAGAGCAATAGCATTGATATACTCGATCAGTTCATCGAACGGTTTGCTTGGCATAACACAAACACGAATAAAACAAAGACAAGTGAGTTCATAAAACATAGAGGATAAACCAGCTGACCTTATACATATATTGACAATTGATGCATACAAATAGAGGAAGCAACAAGAGAAAGGAAGCCCTGTCGAAAATTCTGGCGGGTTTGGTCCTGTAAATTATCCGTTTGGCGGTACTTGGAAGTTTCAAGGGAGATACTAGAAGAAAGGAGAACAATTCCATCCATCTGCAGCTCTTTGTTTTCAACGGATTAAGAAAGAGCTGGTCACTTTCTCCCTTGAAATTATTCCCAATGTCAATCTCCTGGCGAATATAAAAATCAGATATGTAATAGATTAAAATTGGAGTCATTTTCAAGGCCTAAAATAGACATGAGAATGATCTTCTGGGAGGCCATCTGGAGTTGGAAATGAATTCTTAGATAAAGTCAAAGAAGGCAATGGACGCCATTGACTAATGGAAGAAACTAGAGATATTCTCCAGTTCAGTGTCTTCTATCTGCAGAATTGAATGGAAGTCTGCTAAGCGCGGAGTTGGTAATAATGGTCGGAATAGATCGAGATCATGAAACATATGCATTCATTCAAATAATGTTCCGGGATTTGCTCCTCGAACACGATCACAAGCACGAGTATATGGACATTTACTTACTAGTTACAAGGAACAACAAGTACAATGCTCAAGGGATGACTAATTTGGCGGCACGACGGGGAGCATCACCAGAAAGAGCGCCAAACTTTGCATCCGGGAGGGCTGCTGAAGGGAGCAGATAATGCATGAACCAAAATGCTGACAGGAATCCAATTGAACCAGTCGCGAGCATTACAGCTAGAGCCACGAGAAGAGAGTAGCCAAGGTAAAGAGCAGCTGAGACAGGTCCATCTAAATACATGAGATCAAATGCCAGGTAATTTATGAGGAATAAAAGTACATAAATGGCAGTGGAACCAGAGGCAAAGAAGGACTTCCACCACCACTGCCAGTCTCCGTCACGTAGATGTTTAAAGGTACAAACGATGGATATCTCTGCGCAAAGTATGATTGCGAGAAGTACCACAATGAAGAGAAAACCAAAGGCATGGTAGTAACGGCCCAACCAGCGGCTAGACAGCATCAAGAAGAGCTCGAGGAAAAGTGTGCCGTACGGCAATGATCCAGCACTAAGAACAAACATCCAAGACATAAATGATCTCCTGAGAGGTACTTCCCTAGTGATCTCATTCATTGGAGAGGGATTTTCTAGGTGCCGGGCACTTGCTCCAATATATCCACCAATGAAGGTGAGGGGAACAGCTATACCCGACCACAACAGAACCATGACAACAAATGAAAAGAAAGAGATTGCAGCTGTGCTGTTACTACCAGCCAAAATGAAGTTCAATGTGGTTAGCATCGCCAGAACAATCCCAGGGAAGAAACAAGCAACTCTCCAGGAAACCGACGCCCAACCTTTTTCAATGTCATCACCAATTGTCCTCCAAAGGCGGACGGCAATATAGCCAGCTGCAATGCCAGAAACCGGATACAAAATGATCATATTTGTAAGAAGATCTACACGGGAAGCTGGTGACATGAATCCCAGAGCAGCAAGCAACACTGTCACGGATGCCATCGCCAGGATTTGAACCCCGCTTCCGACTGCAACACATAAAAGCATGGGAGAGGCTGGAGCACAGAAAACGTTCCCTGCTATGAGCTTCAATGTGCCTTGAGACTTTCCATTCAAATACCCATTATCCTCTTTGTCAGTAGTCCACCTCAAGGCGACTGGAACAACACGAGAAAGGAATGCAATCACCAACATAGCGATTGAAATCGGTAACCAATGAAGCCCTTGTGCCTCCATCTGCAGATAAGAATCCCATCTGGATTGCCATGTGATTTCACTCTCCTCAAATGTTACCTCGTACGAGAAAGCAATTCTCTCATTTTCTTCGATTTCTTTAGTCCAAATGTTGAGATCACACTTTATTGGTTGAGGATACCTATCATACATTCCCAGCCTGTTTGCCGCAGAACCTACATGGCTGTAGCTACAAGGAACCACCTCAAACCCGACGATCGTAAATATAGGAGCACTACCACCTACCCAATTCCCCCCCTCAACTTCCTTATGAATAAAGACCTTCAACTTAAGATGATTGAGCACATAATAACTGTCCCCAACCTTAAAACCGACCGGAACCCCGCTCCGCCTATACCGAACACCTTCAAACGCAACATACCTCACTGCAGGCAGAGTATCAAGAAGCAAGTTAACCTGATACACGTCATCAATCCTCTTCTTCAAACTCTCCACATCACCGACCGACAAGTAATCAGATTGGCACAAAAAGATGTCACTCTCATTAGTATTCATCTCGAGTCGATAAGGCGAGTTCTGAATCCTATCTCCCACAAGGAGCTGACCCAAATTCAAAGCACTGTTTTTGACACCACCAATTGGCTTACAGAATGGCAAGCTATAGTGGCTCAGTGGCAAGGCACTGTTAACAGAAGTGAGGGAGTTGACCTTCAAAAACAAAGTGTCGCCATTGACATACTTGTGAGGAACTCCATGAGAGACATAGAACCCATTTCCGGGATGGAATTCCAAGAAAAGGGCAGCTACCCAGATCATAAAATGGGCCAAAAAGCCAAACCTTTTCATCTTCCTGCCACTGAAACAAGTAAAGGTGGAATCTTTAGCAGCAAGAAGGCTGATCGATGCAACTAGAAACAACGATTAAAATATATGGTTAAAAAATTATTAATTATAAACTAAATTAACCACTGACCTTGGTGGGATTCTGGGGACAAACAAGGATCGGTTTCTTCAGAATTGCCGGAGAGTTTTTTCACCCGCTTGTTCAATTGTCTGGGTCTTTTCGTCTCCGGACAATTTCCAAAGCCAGCTTGAATCCCCGACCCAATTTCCCACCATCTTGACTTGTCTAGGTTGCCGTGTTGGACTGGTTGTTTATATTTTTTTTCGGTTGTTCAAATATTTATCTAATCCAAATTTGAATTGATAAATTTTTTTTAAATTGATTAAACTTTTTTAATGATTAAAATACGAGATTTTTTAGTTAATTTAATATACCATTCTCACTAACTAATCTAAATAAGTACTGATAATTGCTTACTTATTTAACATAGCATCAATATGGAGTTTTAACCGTGTTACTAACTGTTTCAGTCCGGTAAAACGACTGAAGCATGATTAAGTGGTGATCCAAAGTTCCAAAACATTTTTTTTTCGATTTCTTTCCCTCTTTCCCATTAAAATATTAATCAATTTCTGTGTTTATTTTAAAAGAAAAAAATGGGTCATCTCATTTATTATAGAAACTTGGTAAATGCTCAAATACTTCCAACTTATTTAGCCACACAATTTTTGGCTCGTTCATCCAAATTTTAGTTAAAGAAGTTGATTAAACTTGAAACTTACTTTTTGCTTACGCTTAATTTGACAACATTATCTATTTTCTTATCGATCTCAGTTGCGGTGCAACCTATAAAGAGACCACCTAATACTAAATGTAGGAAAAAATACTTTGGAAACTTTAGGAGACGTAACAGACAAACAGAAAATAATTATATTGAAGAAACTGGCCATCGCAACAGGTAAATATTATTGTTGGACCTAGGGCCCATCAGGCAATTATTAATGTGCCTGATTGGGCCCAGGCCCATCAGGCCCATTAGTTGGGTTGGATGGGCCGGTCAACCCGCGTTGGCCGGTCAACCCTCGTTGACCGGCCCGATGCCACGTAGGCACCACGTGGCGCTGACGTAGTTGCCGCCAAAGGTGGCGGCCCACGTGGCACGCTGACGTGGCAGACATGCGGTACGAAGCGCCACGTGGTGGGCACGTGGTCCGATGTGCTACGTGACGCGCCACGTGGCGGGCATGCGGCCCAGTAGTGCCACGTGGCGCATTTTGGTGTGCCGGATTTCCCTATAAAAGGGAAAATTCGGCTGGACCAATTTGAAAGTTTGTCAACAACCACTCAATAAGAAAGGAAAAATTCTAGATTAGTTCATGAATTTTGATCAGATTTTTTATAGAGAAAATCTCGTGAAAATTAATTACGAATCTATTAAAACGTGATCGTAATTCGACTAGCACAAAGACTTTGTGGACCCGAACCTGAGGACCTCTTGCTTCAACAAGTAAGTGATTTATTATTAATGAATTAGTTTGTTAATTAAATAGGTTTAACACGTAATTACTCATTAATTACGCGTCGAATTCGTCAATTGGTATCAGAGCATGGTTGAAACCATATTTTTGATGATGATATGATGATTTAATTCAAGTAATTATGTGATTTATTGAGTTAAAAATTGTATTAATTGTGATTTTATGGAAAATTATAATCTGTTGGACTTTAATATAATTAATTTAGAACCAGCGAGACTAAATTAAAATTTTGCCTAATCATGCGGGCAAATTCACGTACGCGCGAAACCTTAAGGTACCGATCTGAAATTGGACTGTTTATGTGGCACCTGCGTGTCATGGACTTCGGTGTAATTTTTGGAAAACTTAGGGATTAATTGAAAATTTGTCCAAAAATCCCCAAATCGACAAAAACCCTAATCGGGCGATTTCGCTCCGAATCGAATTCCGTCGATTTCATCGGAAATCCGACGATATCGACGCCGTAGATCGACGATAGTCGATTCTCCGGTTTCCCCTCGACGTTTCGATACCACTTTTGTGGATTGACGTCACCGGAATCGCGAGATCGAAGACGACGACGACGGAGAGGCGCGGAACGGAGAAGAAAACCGCGACGGAGAACGGCCGCACGACGGCCCGCGGGGCTGAAACAGACGTGATCGCAAGGCCGAGACGAGTCGATTGCGATCGGTCTCGGCCGGTGGTTCGCCGCTGTTACGCAGCGGAAGTGTGGTGGGAAAAAGAAGAAGGGTAAAGGGAAGGGTAAGTGTAAACAAACTCCAAAGGCTGAAAACCATGGAACCAAGTTGGATGGCTCCAAGGCTAAGAAGAACAAGCGGTTTAACATTTCAAAAGTGTAATATTTTAAGTGTCAACAGAAGGGACATTTTGCAAAAGATTGCAAGATGCCCAAGCAGGTACATCTAAACTCAAGTGTGAGTAAGTTGTATGTATCCTCTTGTACCCTTCTAACTGAGTCACATTCTATGTGGGTGATTGATTCAGGAGCGACAGACCATATAGCTAGAGATCGTTGTTCGTTCGTTGAGTACATGCGGTTGCCGGCTGTAGCAAAAACCATTTTTGTCGGTAACAACTCGTGCGTGGATGTGAAAGGCCTGGGCACTTGTAGATTACACCTTCGTGGTGGTCGTGCCCTTCTTTTACATGACGTGTTGTTTGCTTCAGACATACGAAGGAACCTAATCTTAGTTTCGGCCTTAATGTCTTTAGGTTTTCGGTTGTCATTTGAGGATGACACCGTTAGATTATTTTTGGATGATACATATTTTGGCCTTCGATATATATCGGAAGGTTTTTTGATTCTGGATATTGATCCTTATGAAAGCTTTTCCTTTGTCACTAGTTCAAACTCATCAGAAGATGATATTAAACTATGGCATTCTAGACTAGGCCATATCGGTCAGGATCGTTTAAACCGTCTAGCTAAGGCAGGACTGTTGGGCAATATAGAGATATCTATATTACCTAGATGCGTACCCTGTCTAGAAGGGAAAAGCACTAGGAAACTTTTCGGTACTGGGGCTAGAGCCAAATTTCTACTACAATTAGTCCATTCTGACATATGTGGTCCAATGAACGTGAGGGCAAGGCATGGAGCATATTACTTCATCACCTTTATTGACGACTATACTAGATATGGTCTGATATACCTGATTTCTCGCAAGTCTGAAGCCTTAAACTGCTTCATGACGTACATGAGTTTTGTTGAGAATCAAAAGGAAAGAAAGATAAAGGCTTTACGAACTGATCGTGGCCGTGAATATCTTTCTGATAAGTTCAAAGCACTATACATTGAAAAAGAGATTGAACATCAGTTGTCCATTCTTTACACACCCCAGCAAAATGGGGTTGCTGAAAGAAGAAATAGAACTCTTCTTGACATGGTTAGATTGATGATGGCAGAGGCAAGTTTGCCTATATCATTCTATAGAGATGCGCTCCTGACTGCCGCATACATTCTAAACCGTGTTCTCTCTAAGTCTGTTACAGTCACTCCTCACAAAATGTGGACAGATCGGAAGCCCGATTTATCCTATTTTAAGCCATAGGGGTGTGCGTCATATGTCCATTCTACCTCAAGTACTTTCGATAAATTAGGACTGAGAGGTACAAAAAGTATCTTTATAAGATACCTAGAGGTATCTAAAGGGTACGTGTTCGTGGGTGAACAGGACAATGAACATGTAACAGAATTTGAATCACGCGATGTCATTTTTTTGGAGAATGAATTTCCAAAGTTGGGGGAGGTTAGTAATGACCTTACCCTTTATGAGACAAATGAACCAGAGTCATCTGGATCACTTCTTCCGAGTGGGAGAATTGAGGAGGAAGATAGAGATTTTCTAACTTAAAATGATCCGGAAGGTCGTGATCTGAGTCCTGAAAGGGAAGTAATTCCTTATTCCAGTGGGAGTACGATATATCCACCCAGTGGGAGTGCGATTCCTGGATATGATGAATATATGAGAGATGTTTATCAAAATCGGGAATACCGTAGGTCTAGCAGAACTAGCATACCACACCGACAATTTGACATCGAAGGCGAGGCAAATGCGTTCTTGGTATCACTAAAGAAATTTGGTGGTCCAAGTGAAATTCTCTTGGCCATCCTGCAGGATGAAGATGAACCAAAGAATGTATCTGGAGTTTTGTCATCTCCAAAACGAAATGAATGGATGAATGCAATGGAAGAAGAAATGTCTTCTATGATCAAAAACCAGGTTTGGGATTTGGTTGACCTACCTAAGGGGCGTAGGGCAATTGGGAATAAGTGAATTCTCAAAATCAAGCGCAATGCAGATGGCAGTATCACAAGATACAAAGCGCGTTTGGTTGCCCAAGGGTTTAAACAACAGGCTGGGATAGACTATGAGGAGACTTTTGTACCTGTTGTTAGATTTACGTCAATTAGGGTCATTTTAGCTATGGTTGCTAACATGAATCTAGAATTACATCAAATGGATGTAAAGAATGCTTTTCTCCACGGAGAATTGGATGAAGAAATCTACATGATTCAGCCTGAGGGCTACATTCAAAAAGGCTGCGAACACAAAGTTTGCAAATTGAATAAATCAATTTATGGCCTTAAGCAGTCGTCTAGACAGTGGTATATTCGCTTTCATAATACGATCATGCAACATGATTTTATAATGATAGACGAAGATCACTGCGTGTATGTTAAGCAATCAGGAAAGAAGTTTGTTATCATCACTTTGTATGTTGATGACATACTTTTAGCTGGAAATGACATAGAATTTCTTGTCCAAATCAAAGATTGGTTATCTTCCAACTTTGAAATGAAGGACATGGGTGAAGCGGATTACATACTCGGAGATAAGATTTTGAGGAATCGTTCGAAAAGAATAGTGTCTCTCTCACAAGAGACATATATTTGCAAAGTAATAGAACTTTTCAATTGTGATCACAGTAACCCAAAATATGTCCCATTGGTTAAAGGTTATAATTTGTGTAAGGACATGTGCCAAAAAATAGCTAAACAATGTGGGGACATGGAGAAGATTCCTTATGCCAATGCAGTTGGATGCCTGATGTACGCAATATTGTGTACTAGACCTGATATTTGCTATGCTGTTGGGATAGCAAGCAGATATCAGTCTGATCCAGGCAGTACTCACTAGAAGGCTGTCAAAGGGATTTTAAAATATTTGAACACTACTGCAAAATACTCCTTGTGCTATCAAGGTCGTGACCTGATATTGAGTGGCTATACTGATGCTGATTGGGGAGGTGATGTGGATAAAAAAAAGTCTACATCTGGATTCATTTTCTTGTTAAACGGGGGTGCTATCTCATGGAACAGTAAGAAGCAAACATGTGTATCTCTGTCAATAATGGAAGCGGAATATGTAGCTTCAGCTCATGCTGCACAAGAAGCGGTATGGTTAAAGAGATTCTTAAGCCATCTCTCCCTGATCAACTCGACGGAGCCCGTGAGTCTATTCTGCGACAACCAGGTGGCTATAGCTTATGCTAAGGATCCTAGATTCCATATCAGGGCTAAGCATATAGATATTAAATTTCACTTTGTTAGAAATTTAATAAAATATAAAGAACTGTGTATAAAATATATATCTACACGAGATATGGCCGCAGATCCAATGACTAAAGCATTACCTCGAGAAGTGTTCGAGAAACATGTTAAGTCACTGGGTTTACGACGGTTTCATTTGTAATCTAATTAGTTAGAATAAAGGATTTTTATTTGGCAATATGAGTTAAATGTGAAATATGTCGGACAGAGAAGTAGCCCACTCACACGGATGTTTATCTCAGTGGGAGTCAAGAAGTTGATTCCTAGATGAGATGAGGCAGTTATTGGACATAAATAAGTGCATGTCCTATGACGGAATGCCGTCTTGCTCAAGAGCAAGTTTCCTTATGGCATGCAGGAATAAGTTACTGCATTTGGATTTTCTACAATCCATGTGATAAGATATAAGTGGAACTTATCATACTGTCTGTCCTATTAGCCTAGAGTTAAGCTAAGGCTGATACTCTAGTATGGTGTTAAATGACATGTGTTCCTTTAAAAAGGAAAATACACCGTAACACGTGATTAGTATCATGTGTGCTACTCTACAAGAAGGTTGTCGAGATGCTACTATTCAAGTAGCCTGAGTGTCCGTGCTCTTGAATTTGGCTTAACATACTCGACGTGTGCTGGTCGCACGAAATTCTTTAAAGAAATCTGATAACTGTTGATCAAGGTCAATAATAATTGAGTGGGAGATGTTGGACCTTGGGCCCATCAGACAATTATTATTGTGCCTGATTGGGCCTAGGCCCATCAGGCCCATTAGTTGGGTTGGATGGGCCGGTCAACCCGTGTTGACCGGCCTGATGCCACTCAGGCGCCACGTCAACACGACGTGGCGACGACGCAGTTGTTGCCAAAAGTGGTGGCCCACGTGGCGCGATGACGTGGCACCACGTGGCGAACATGTGGTCCGAAGCACCACATGGCAGACATGCAGTCTGAAGTGCCAGGTGGCACGCCACGTGGTGGACACGCGGTCCGAAGTGCCACGTGGCGGACACGCGGACCGAAGTGCCACGTGGTGCATTCTGGTGTGCCGGATTTTCCTATAACAGGGAAAATCCGGTTGGACCAATTTGAAAGTTTGCCAACAACCACTCAATAAGAAAGGAAAAATTCTGGATTAGTTCCTGAATTATAGAGAAAATCTTGTAAAAATTAATTACGAATCCGTTAAAACGTGATCGTAATTCGACTAGCACGAAGACTTTGTGGACCCGAACCTGAGGACCTCTTGCTTCAACAAGTAAGTAATTTATTATTAACGAATTAGTTTGTTAATTAAATAGATTTAACACATAATTACTCGTTAATTACGCATCAAATCTGTCAATTATCAATAAATTTACTTCTCAGAAATCATGTCATATCTATGAGGAATAACTAGTTCGAAGTTCTACATAGTTTAGTCTTCTAAATAAAGACGAGAACAATTTGTTAGACAACTTAAAAATTTCCAATGGACGTTGACTATTATATGATTTATCATATTCAGATTCTAGTATTAGAAGATACAACTGTGTTTTGTGGTCTTTTGAGTAAATCAATGTTGCCTTTTCTAAAAGTAAATTCTTTTTCTAAAAATATACGTTGTCAAAATTTGAACCTTCGACATCTGTTAAATCATCTATGCCTTACACCTAAATTAATTTCAGCTATTTAAATTACGTTTTATTATTGAACTCAAAGAATATATCTACGGTTTTCAGATTTGAATACTAGGGGTCCAATTTAGAAAGTAATTATTTAATTATTTGTTTTTTTATTTCTAATCATTTGGGTGATGAAATTTGAGCAATGACATCTCAAAGATCTAGCCTTTTATTTGACAAATTGAGGTATACAAAAGAATTAGCGTGATACTTATTAGTTTTGGTATTGGTAAACATCATAGATGCACTTAGTATATTTGAAATAATAATAAATCAAGGAGAAATAAATGCTGATATTGAAAATTCTATCCTAGTTACGGGCTAGTAATGTAGAATGACAAGCCAAAACTATAAAGTATGCTTCAGCATTTCTAAGAAGATCTACACAGAAAGCTATCAACCACCATCAAGCAATTTTCGTACGGAAAAAATTAATTGACTTTATTTTTAGTTACCATTTTAAACTTTCTGATTCAACTGGTTGGTTTTACTCCTGATGACCACAAATGTAAAAACACATAGTACAATCACGTAAAACTTTCCAGGCCAAATAACAAGCACAATGTTTGTTCTTTTTCTTTTTTGTTGTTTTAGATCCAAAAGCAAAAAAACGAGTGATTGGGAGTTCATATCTTCATTGCAATACGATAGGAAACATATTATAACATGGAGTTCTTCTTATTATAACTAGCAAAGGCGCACGCGCGATGCGAATGCCGTTCTGTTTCAAACCCTACAAAATATATTGTTTATTGATTTTCTTGGATCTCTGTCAATTCTTTTATAAACAAATGCCCGCTCACTGCTATTTTTTCACTTTTTTTAAAGTATAATTTTATTCAGATAAATGTCAGAAGGAGAACTCGCACTCCCGTAACCACTAATCTTGTTAAACTCTGATACAGCAAAACCCAGTAGTAAAAAACTACACCAGAGAAAGAGTACCGTCGATAACAACATAGTTACAAATTATTTTCCTACTCCGTGTTACGTACATATGTGATTTCTGACCCACAAAAACCCAAATAACAACACAATAGTGCCATAATTTGGGCAAATATGGGAAGTAAAGTCTTGACATGAACATGAAAAGGGTAAATTACCTTCACGTCCTTGTACTTTGGTCACCCTCTCCCTAGGGTTCCTGAATTTTGGAAAATAATTTTCCCGTCCCTAAATTTTGATGATAATAGACTCTCGGGTCCCTGGAGCTGGAATATTCCATATTCTCCGGCGAACTTCTACTTGAAATGACCAAAATGCCCCTCTCACTTAAAAAAAAAAATCCTTTCTCCTTCCTACCTTCAACTTCTCTTTCCTACCTTCAATCAACACCATCTTCGACAAAATCAAAACTAAAAAATAAATCTAATTTTTTTAATGAGAATCATTTTCTTCTCCTCTCAAACATTTTTAATGGGAATCATTTTCACACATTCAACCACTTCATCTACTTCTATTACAGAGATATTTTCTTCTCCTCTCAAACTCTCCTCCCTCCCTCTCTCTCTCTCTCAAATCTCTTTCAATCTAAAAAATCAGCTCTCACCGGACAACCTTAAACTGATGACGCAGACATGGGCCTCACCCTCATTGCCGGTAACCCGATGTACTCCTGGATGCCGACACGATGTGCTCTTGGACGACGACGTCGTTGACAATTTCCGACGCCGATGGGAGGAGCACGGGGAGAGTGACGACGATATGCTCCTGGACGATGACATCGTGGATGGGAAAATCCAACGCCAACACCTTCCTCCTCTAGAAACCCTCATCGGTACCCTCGTATGGAGAGGGAAGAGGAACCCTTATCGGCTTAGGGCGGTTGACCACCGGGCCAGGGACAAGGGGGAGGTGGCGCTGGCGGATCTCGCGGTGTCCAAGATCCAGATGGGGATGCTCCAGCAGCTCCTCGACTCGGGCCTCCTCGTCTGCGCGGTGGCCAAGCTGGCGTTCCGCTGCGTCGCGGGGGACATGGATGACCGGCCGGACTCGAAGGATGTCACGGAGGAGCTAAAGCGGATCATTTGTTTTTTTATTGATTAGGTTTAGATGGCTCAATCATTGGTTTTGTTAATTTTTTTTTATTGATTAGGTTTAAAAGTTTGAGGAAGATGATGAATTGAGGAAGAAGATGAAGGGGAAAGAAATATATTTTTATTTTTTTAAGTGGGAGAGCATTTTAGTCTTTTCAGGTGGGGTATCGCCGGAGAATATAGAATATTCCGACTCCAGGGACCCGAGAGTCTATTATCATCAAAACTTAGGGACGGGAAAATCATTTTCCAAAATCCAGGGACTATAAGGGGAGGATGACCAAAGTACAGGGACGTGAGGGTAATTTGCCCAAAGAAAAATCCTTCCTCAAGAAAGTTACACAGTCTAGAATAAACTCCCAAGAAAATACTATCGTGACCCATCCCTTGGATTAACTTAGCCTAAGCCCATGAAAGATATAAAGAATGCCATGAGACGATCATAAGCTTCGAAGGATTGCATGCGCATCGGAGAGAGCTTCTGGAAACCCGCAGCAGAAGAGGTCCTGGTGCCAGTAGTCCCTCCTGCATGCCCACTTTGACTAAGCTTGAGGCGGTGTCACCACACGTCCTAGCTTCGCATCATTGCTGAGAGTAAGACAATTCCGTATTTTCAATCTTTTTATGAAGTCAATATTGCGTTCAATCATTGGAATGGAAGGCAATATACTTTTTTAATTTCATCTATTATTATTAAGTTTGAATTAACTAATCGATTATGTACCTGAATATATAAAGTGTTGGGTTTGAATGCATAATTAATGCATTTGGCCCAAGCTGAAAGGCCCAAAATGAAAAGCCCAAGGTGATGATGGGATCACCACATCGGAAATCGCAAGAGAATTTTTCCTGTTTATAAGGAGAAGCTCCAAGCTGGTGTAACATTAAATGTTCCACCTGAAGAGCTGACCGAGGTTGCCTGCCGCACCATCCGCGCACGAGCACGCGTGCTCGTGCGCATGGCACATTGGACGCAGGTCGTAATGGGCACTTTGTGGCGCACTTAGCACTTCGCGTAGGCTTCCAGATTGCCACCGAAGATGCACGAGGAGTGCCTAGAAGGCCTGTGGCCGAAGAGACACCAGCAGACATCCAGGAGCCCTGAAGAGACACCTACGGACATCCAGAAAACTGGTAGCCGAAAGGGTGCCTCGGCTCCCAGAAATGTGAGAGCATGGTGCCCCCTCGAAAGTGCCTGGCAGCCATTCGGATTCCAGCCATCCTTGCCTATAAATAGGCCCTTCCCCCTCATTTACAAATTACCCCACTACAACTTGCATAAGCATTCGTTAGCAATTGTAGGCTCTCTCTCCCTCTCTCAGAAAGTTCTGAATTTCTAAGGTTCGCCTGAAGCTTTGAGGGTCGTTGTGCTACGAACTCGGAAGCAGCATAGTCGTTGTATCTAGGGGACGATTGCCGCAGCCCCTAAAATACTGAATATGGGGCAATCTCGTCTTACAGAGAAAGAGTCCAACTCTTGCCTCGACTTTACAAGATCATAATCAAGTACACCACCTCCGACCAACAATAATCGTAAGACGAGATTTATGTACTTGAATTCAACAAGCTCAGCACCAGTGCCAGCGGTCCCGGGAACTGTCTAAGCCGAAAGGCCAGCCAAGTTCAACGGTACCAAGTTCAAGAGATGGCAACAGAAGATGCTGTTCTACCTGACTACGCTCAACCTGGTCCGATTCTTGAAGGAAGAGGCTCCGAAGGTGGCGGAAAATGAGGTTGATCCACAGAAGATCAACGCCCTCGATGCATGGAGTCACAGCGACTTCCTATGTCATAACTATGTCCTGAATGGCTTAGAAGATGCCCTCTACAATGTCTATGCAGGTACTAAGATTGCCAAAGAGTTATGGGACTCACTGGAGAAGAAGTACAAAATGGAGGATGTCGGGATGAAGAAATTTATCGTTAGAAAGTTCCTCGACTTCCAGATGGTGGACTCCAAGAAGGTTATAGACCAAGTCTAAGAGCTGCAGCTGATTCTACACGAGATTCACGCCGAAGACATGCAACTCAGCGAATCCTTCCAGGTGGCTGCTCTAATCGAGAAACTACCTCCTCTTTGGAAGGACTTCAAGAACTACCTCAAACATAAGAGGAAGGATATGGGGCTGGAAGACCTAATCGTGAGACTAAAGATCGAGGAAGACAAACGAAAGTCCGAAGTCAAGACCGGCGGGACTAACTCCGAGGCTAAGGTACACCTCGCCGAAGGTGGTACCGGCAAGAAGAGAAAGAAGCCCGGGAACAAGCAGGAGAAGCAAGAGCCAAAGCAAAAGAAGGCTAAGAAGATCAAGGACAATTGCTACAACTGCGACAAACCCGGTCATATGGTAAAAGATTGTCGCCTGCCAAAGAGGGACGATCGTGAGAAGGCAAATCTGGCCGAAGACCTGTCTGAGCTAAACTTATCCACCGTGGTGTTTGAAGCCAATCTGGTGGATAATCCAAGAGAGTGGTTCATTGACACAGGGGTAACCTGACACATCTGCTCAGACAAGGAGATGTTCTCGACCTATATCGCGATCAACGGACGGAAGTTATTTATGGGTAACTCCGCAACTTCTCCCGTAGTCAGACTAGGCCAGGTGGTGCTGAAGCTGACCTCCGGAAAAGAGTTGACCCTTAAGGATATGCTGCAGCATGTCCCAGACATTCGTAAGAATTTAGTATTCGGCTCACTGTTAAGCAAAACTGGGATGAAGCTAGTATTTGAGGCTGATAGGTTTGTTTTGACCAAGGCCGGTGCCTTTGTAGGAAAGGGTTACCTCGAGAGGGGGCTCTTCAAGATGAATGTAATAACTGTCAAACGCACCTTTAATGATCCTAATAAAGTTGTTAATTCTTCTTATTTGGCTGAGTGTTCTAACTTATGGCGTGATAGATTAGGACACGTAAATTTGAGCTCACTAAGAAAGTTAGTAAGTTTAAATTTATTACCTAAAATGAAGTTTGACCCGAACAATAAATGTGAAGTATGTGTAGAGGCAAAAATGACCAAAGCACCTTTTCATTCAGTGCAAAAATGACCAATTCTTCTATATCTTTGGTGGGTATGATTTCATTTATTAATACTAGCTAATCGTAAACAAAAATAATTTTTTTCTCGATTTTGTAGATAGAGCAAAAACTGAAATGCTAGATTGGTCAAAGCACATAAATATGATTGGATAAACTGCCCGCGGGCTGCTATTTTTGCATCAAGATTCCTGGGTAAAGATCATACACAAAGATATAAAGGCTACACAAAGATATAAAGGCTAGCAACATCCTTTCTCCTCTCTCATTCTTTCTTTCTTTTTCCTGGACTCATATGAGAGATTTTTTTCCAATGGGAAAAAGATAAAAATTTGGGAAAGAGGTGATATGAATTTGGAAGATTTCACCCGTTTTCTAAGTGTTTTTCATTGTGAAAAAGGGATGATCCAACATATTTTGCTGACATGTATGTCATTTACGATTTTTGACGTTTTAACACTTCAATAACCACAAAATCTCTTCAGAGAAAAAAATCATAGAGCACCAATATTACATGTTATCGGTCAAGTTGTGTTTAAAATATCATATTGTTTTGGTGATTTTAAATACTATACTACAACAAAATGTCTTCCCTGAACTTGTAACTTGTTTTAGTCGGCCAATAGTTGTCTCTGTTGGAGAATTGGTTTAATAACCAAGGAAGAGATGGCCCAATACAATTGAGTGTATTGGGCTCTGGGCCCAAATATTTAATTAGAGGGAGAATCCTAATTAAATATAATTAGAGATCACACCAATTGAATTTGGATATTTGTGAGATTAATACGAAGCTCATTGATAAAACTTCGTAACGATATATATAACACTTGCGAAGATCCAATTCTCGGGGTGAATGACAAATTGGCTTAAAGGTGGTCTAGCTGCGGGTTCCAGGATTGTGGGTTTGTGAGAAATTGTTCCAGGTTCCAAGGCCTTATCTTTTTAGAGCTGGGCCGGACTTGTTGAAGCGATTCTCGGGCCAAAATCTGATTGGGCTTCCTCTTGGACAAGCTCACGCTCTAGAACCTTCTTCTCCTAGTTGGCATTTGAATTTAAATTTTGAATTTTCGAAATTAAATTCGGGCCAACCTAATGAGAGTAACCGCCAAGTTAATATGGGGTTTTTATGGTCTAGTAACCACCCATTTACTCACCAAGTTAATGGGCTAGTTAATGGCCAGAGTTAATGCGGATTTGAATGTTGGAGGCCTAGGCTTCCTATAAAAGGAGCCCTCCTCCTCCATTCCAAATCATCCCAAGCTCACACTCTTCCATGAGCTCTCTACCTCTCCCTCCTTAGCATAGCATTTTTCACATTCATAAGAGTCGGAGTTCTACACCACCAAAGGTTCGAAAGGTGTTCAATAGTGCTTCCTATTGTTCACGTGATTGGGCGTTGTACCTTGGAAACTCTCTTACCCATAGAGGCCTGAAGCTATAAGGCGGGTAATAAGAGTTTAAGGGCACACGGCTTGCTGTGGCCTCGTCCAGGATTAAATCCGAATTCGTGACGATCAAAGAGGAGGATTCAACCCGAAGTTCCCTATCTTGGAGAAGATGATGTGCACACTTTGCTCAAAGCGTGGTTGTAAGCTATCTCTTACACTCATCTATTATTGTGTTTACGATTTATATATTCAAACCATAATTTATTTACTAATATTTCCAACAATCTTAAACTCTTAATTCCGATATTAGTAATATATGGTCGATCGTGGTCAAGGCGTAATCTTTGCTTTATAAGTTTATACTGTGATCTGTCTTTTACTGGATTAAAATACTCCGTGCATCGGGAAAAAGTTCTTATCAATATTGTTATTAATTTATCATCATCGTGAGCAATATCTCTCTGTGAGGATAAGAACCTTCTGAATCTTTGATGCCATGCTCCGTTACCGTAAGCAAATTGGGGGAGGAGAAGTTGATTAGTAATCCCACTGACGATGTTTCTGGTTTTTCTTGAACATTAGAATCTCAATGATTCTTCTCATGTTTTAACGTGAATAGGTTAATGTTTCGTTCATGCATCTAATGTTGCTCGTTACAGCTTTGGATTTTTAATTGTGTTCGTTCACCTGAAGACAATTAAATTATTAGAATTAACTGTGTCATAATTTTCCATCAGTAGACTACAGTTTTCGTAACTGATTAAAGGAAAATGTTTCTCTGTGCATGAAATTGATTAAGGGGAAAAACCGTTTTGACAGTATAATATTGATGTTAGCTTACTGTTGAATTCCTTTGAATAATTAATGCCAATTTTTTTTTTCCTGTTGAGCAACCAATTGGTTGCTCTGCAATTAACAAGAAGTGCTTAGCGATTTTATCCGAAAACTTTATTTGAGTTGAGGCCAAATAAATTACTGTGATCAATTATTTGTAAGTCCCGACGATTAGTGTGTGATTGTGAAGCCATGGAACCGAGGATGTGCCACTCATGATTCATGGTAAATTTCTATTACGTGCGTATTTGAATTTTTAAATCGTGGAGACTAGTGTAATTGATCAATTTTGTGAAATTGAGCTCATATATAAAAATTTTACAAAATTGTAGAATTATTGGGCTTAAAAAGTGGCATACATGTCGTATTCCGCATTGTGGGCCTATGTTTATACTTGTAAAAGAAGTTTTGTAACTCTAAACTTAATCCATTTGTGAAATTGATTAATTGGTGTCGGGCTTTAATTGTGGATGTTGGGCTCCACTTAGTGGGTCTATTTTTGTGGGAAAAAAAGTTTTACCACATTAAACTTAAATCAATTTGTAAAATTGATTAATACCTTGAGTTTTACGTGGTGGGCCTAGTGTTAAATTTGCTAAAGGAGAGTGGAAACTTTAAAATGAGATGCATTGTCGTGTTGGGGCCGTGTTGTTTATAGACAAGTTGTTCACATCAATTGCTATATTTGCGAAATTGATTGGTGAAATGAACACTAATAACAACGTGAACGCCGAGGTTCCGATTGTGAGGACTAACTACGCTGAGGTCGTGAAGCCGGTTTTATGAAACCATGTTACTTTATTAATTTGAGTAACCTAAAAAGTTCAAGGGTTGTAACTTGAATAGGTAAAATCAAGAGGTGACAACAAATGATAATGTTGCTCTTGACTACTTTGAACTTGACCCGTATCTCAAAGAGAGTAACTCCGAGGAGGATGTCAGAGATCTTCTTAAGACTCTAATCCATGATGCCTTCCAAGTGGTGAAGGTGATTGAAGAATTTACCACCATATTGGAAGGATGTCAAGATGAACCTCAAATACAAGAGAAAGATGATGAGTCTCGAGGACCTTTTGAGAAGGTTCCATATCGAGCAAGATAACCAAAAGGTTTAATAGAAACCAAATGGCATAGTTGCTAAGGGTTGCTACAAATGTCATGCCGCTGAGGGCAAGAACAAGAAGCGTGCTCATACTAATGAGACAAGCTTGAGCTTCGACCTTGATGACATGATCCTCATGGTCTTGTGTCGAGGTGAATTTTGTTAGTGGGTGGACACAGGGGCCACACGCCATATTTGTGCGAACAAATAGATGCTCAAGACCTATCAACTAATGGATGATGAGAATTGCTACACGCAAAACTCGGAAGTATCCAAGATTGAAGGCAAGAGATGGTTGTGCTCAAGGTAATCTCGGACAAGAGCTGACCGATGTGTTACATGTACCTGAGATTTGGAAGAATCTTATCTCCGGAGCTGTGCTCGATAAGAAAGACTTTCAACTCGTGTTTGAGTTGGAAAAGTCATTCTGTTGAAAGGCAGAATGTCTATTGGCAAAGATTATTTTTGACCAATATTTTCAAAATGAGTGAGATGACTTTAGCCTCTAAGGCAAAGTCGAATACTTGGATTGATGGAAGTGCGACGTGTGAGGTTAGCACTAGTACATTTGTAATGAATGCTTAGGAGAATGCAAATTTTGCATTTTCTAGTGAGTCATTACAATTGTGAAGTGGTGGATTAAGTCATGTGAATTATAAGTCTTTACAAAGGCTTATGTCACTAAACCTATTACCCAAGTCAACATCGATCTTAAATACAAGTGCGAGACTTGATCGATGATTGTACAAGAGATTGCTATGTCTGCTTGATAGACATGTTCATTCACTATAAGAATGAAGTTGAGAACCAACTTGGCAAGAAGATCAAAAATCTTCGAAGTGACCCAGGTGGTGAATATGAATCTCCATTTGCACAAGTTTGTGCCGAGAATGGAATCGTTCATCAAACCACGGCGCCTTATTCTCCCGAGCAAAATGGAATTGCGGAAAGGAAGAATAGGACGCTTAAGGAAATGATGAATGCAATGCTTATTAGTTCCGGGTTACCAAGGAATTTGTGGGGGGAAGCGGTACTTTCGGCCAACTATGTGCTCAACAGGGTACCACATAAAAAGTTGGATAAAACACCTTACGAATTATGGAAAGGTCATGCGCCTAGCTATAAATTCCTAAGGGTTTGGGGATGTCTTGCTAAGGTTCCGATCCCACCTCCTAAAAGGACAAGGATAGGACCCAAGACGGTGGATTGTGTGTTTATCGGTTATGCACAAGATAGTGCTGCATATCGATTCTTGGTACACAAGTCAGTTAACTCTGATATCCATGTAAATACTATCATAGAAGCTAGGGATGCTTCATTCTTTGAGGAAATCTTTCCTCACAAAGCTCGAACTGGTGTTGACCATCTAGTTGACCAAAGTGGGAGCAATGTGGGGGGAGAGGAACCTCAAGTTAAAGGTGAAGAGCCTAGACGTGGGAAAAGGGCTAGAAAAGAAAAGTCCTTCGGATCAGATTTCCTAACATATCTGTTAGAAAAGGATCCTATAACCTACAAAGAAGCAATGTCTTCTACAGACTCTGCTCTTTGGAAGGAAGTGGTGAATAGTGAGATAGAGTCTATCTTACATAATCACACTTGGAAACTAGTAGATCTACCTCCGGGTAGTAAACCACTAGGCCATAAGTGGATCTTTAAAAAGAAGATGAAGCCTGATGGTACAGTGGATAAGTACAAGGGAAGACTTGTTGTTAAAGGCTACAAGCAAACTGAGGGTGTTGATTATTTTGACACATATGCTCCTGTCTCCAGGAAAATGTCTATTAGGTTAGTCATAGCCTTGGCGGCTTTGTTTAACCTAGAGATCCATCAAATAGATGTGAAGACGGCCTTCCTTAATGGAGATTTGGAAGAGGAGATTTACATGGAACAACCCGAAGCTTTTGTGGTTCCAGGTAAAGAACATAAGGTGTGTAAACTTGTAAAATCCTTGTATGGACTAAAACAAGCACCTAAACAATGGCACGAAAAGTTTGATAGTGTAATGCTATCTAACGGGTTTCAGATAAACCAATGTGATAAATGTGTCTACGTGAAAGGAGATGATAACGACTATGTGATAGTTTGTCTCTACGTAGATGACATGTTGATCGTGGGTAATAATGATAATATCAAAATTACCAAGAGAATGTTGTCGCAAAATTTTGACATGAAAGACTTGGGACAAGCTGATGTAATACTTGGATAAAAATTACCAAGACTTCAGAAGGTTACGCCCTTTTCCAAGGTCACTATGTAGAAAAGATACTTGACAAATTCGATAAGGATAGCAATGTAATTGCAAGAACTTCTATGGAAGTAGTGTCAAGTCTCTGCAAGAATCGCGGAGAGAGTGTGAGACAACTAGATTATTCTAGAGTTATAGGCAGTCTAATGTACCTCATGGACTGTACTAGACCAGACATTGCAAACTCGGTAAACAGATTGTCGAGATATACGAGTAATCCCAATGATGAACATTGGAAAGCGATAGTTAGAGTCCTTAGATACCTAAGGTACACTGCTAACTATGGATTACACTATACGAGACATCCAGCCGTTCTGGAAGGGTATTCAGACGCGAACTGGATCTCGGACTCCAAGAATATAAAATCCACTAGCGGATACATATTTACATTTGGAGGAGCAGCGGTCTCGTGGAGATCATGCAAACAAACTTGCATTGCTAGATCAACTATGGAATCAGAATTCATAGCGTTGGATCTAGCAGCTGAAGAGGTGGATTGGCTCCGAAGTTTCTTGGAGGACATCCCGATGTGGTCAAAACCAGTGCCTCCCATTAGCGTGCACTGTGATAGTCAATCAGCTATTGGAAGAGCACAAAATAATGTGTATAATGGAAAGTCTAGACACATACGTCATAGACATAAATCTGTGAGAACGTTATTGAGAACGGGTGTGATATCTTTAGACTATGTAAAGTCAAAAGAGAACATCGCGGATCCATTAACTAAGGGTCTAACGAGAGACCAAGTTGAGGTATCATTGAGGGGAATGGGATTAAAGCCCACGAAATGACCTAAACCCATGATGGCAACCCAACCTGGATCGTAAATCTCGATCTGCAGGTTCAAAGGGACAACCGAATTGTGAGGCTAGGGTCGAACAAAGCACTCGGGAGAATTGAGTTCCTTGCCATTCCTATGATGAAAGAGTGATAGACCTATCCATCAGAAGGTTAAGCTATATGCTTTTAATGATCCTTATACTTTGAGTATATATATAAGTGGGGTATGGCAGAATACTCCTTATAAGAGATCACCTATATCGAATGTGAAGGGGCCGCTTCTATGAGATGAGTTAAGGGCTAAATCTCTAGAGCATTCGATGAAGTTTCCAAGGCAGTCCAGGGCCAAAATGGACAACAACGAAAGAACCGAGTAGTGGTTTGAGAAGGAGTTGTGTGAGTACCTTTGTCTTGGTATACATAAAATGTCGAACAGTTCAAGGCATCGCGTCCACTGATTGGCAAGTATATCCGAAGGTATTTCACTAAGGAAGGTTCAAGGTTTCAACCACCTTTCCTGATGCAACAAATTCTCGCAGAACTCCAAGTTGCATGTAGCATTGGTAGGCTTATGTCATATAAGCAATTTTGCATTCATGTGGGGGATTGTTGGAGAATTGGTTTAATAACCAAGGAAGAGATGGCCCAATACAATTGAGTGTATTGGGCTCTGGGCCCAAATATTTAATTAGAGGGAGAATCCTAATTAAATATAATTAGAGGTCACACCAATTGAATTTGGGTATTTGTGAGATTAATACGAAGCTCATTGATAAAACTTCGTAACGATATATATAACACTTGCGAAGATCCAATTCTCGGGGTGAATGACAAATTGGCTTAAAGGTGGTCTAGCTGCGGGTTCCAGGATTGTGGGTTTGTGAGAAATTGTTCCAGGTTCCAAGGCCTTATCTTTTTAGAGCTGGGCCGGACTTGTTGAAGCGATTCTCGGGCCAAAATCTGATTGGGCTTCCTCTTGGACAAGCTCACGCTCTAGAACCTTCTTCTCCTAGTTGGCATTTGAATTTAAATTTTGAATTTTCGAAATTAAATTCGGGCCAACCTAATGAGAGTAACCGCCAAGTTAATATGGGGTTTTTATGGTCTAGTAACCACCCATTTACTCACCAAGTTAATGGGCTAGTTAATGGCCAGAGTTAATGCAGATTTGAATGTTGGAGGCCTAGGCTTCCTATAAAAGGAGCCCTCCTCCTCCATTCCAAATCATCCCAAGCTCACACTCTTCCATGAGCTCTCTACCTCTCCCTCCTTAGCATAGCATTTTTCACATTCATAAGAGTCGGAGTTCTACACCACCAAAGGTTCGAAAGGTGTTCAATAGTGCTTCCTATTGTTCACGTGATTGGGCGTTGTACCTTGGGAACTCTCTTACCCATGGAGGCCTGAAGCTATAAGGCGGGTAATAAGAGTTTAAGGGCACACGGCTTGCTGTGGCCTCGTCCAGGATTAAATCCGAATTCGTGACGATCAAAGAAGAGGATTCAACCCGAAGTTCCCTATCTTGGAGAAGATGATGTGCACACTTTGCTCAAAGCGTGGTTGTAAGCTATCTCTTACACTCATCTATTATTGTGTTTACGATTTATATATTCAAACCATAGTTTATTTACTAATATTTCCAACAGTCTCGATACGATGTGATATCAATAAAAAAAATATGATCACAGCCAAACACATAAACCATATTTTCCTTAAGGCTATTAGACTGAAAAAATCACATTTATCATCAAGCACATGGATCACAGAGGCTGCTACAGCATTGAATCGTAGCGTAGCTCTCCACCTGGTTCCGGAAACTAAATACAAAAGGACAATAGCTATGCCAAATTGTTCTAGTAGTCAAACATAATATGAATTCATAAAAGTTCAGAATTAAATTCCTCACATATTGATGACAAATATTCTTCTAAAAAAATTATTCATTAGCATTGCACAAGACACAAATAGGGGTTGTAAAAATAACCCTATTGCTACACTATTAGCAACAAGCTACCGGGTTTTTCGATGGATTTGATCGGTAATAATGTAGTAATTTAAACACACTTTTTCAGGAGCCTTCAGGAGGTGAGAAAAGAACAACAATAGGCATAGGATACTCCGGTTCCATTTCCAACCCAAAAACTTAACAGACAAGCATATGTGCCATACTTGCAAACATTTCGAAAGGACAAATTTCATCGTGCCTCTAACACGGTGATAGTAGCACCATTAGCTGAAAATTCGCTGGTATCAGATAGTTGTGGCGGATTCCTTTCCATGAAATAGCCTGGCTGGTTAGGTTCAGGCAACAAGTTCTCCGTACTCAACATCGTCACCACCGCTGCCATTGTTGGCCTATTTTCCGGCCGTTGTTGGACACACAAGAGAGCCAAATGGATGCATCTTGTAACTTCAACAGCCTCACATTGCTTGGCTAAGCATTCTTCAATTAGCTCTAGCTGCTCTCCTTTTGTCCACAACATCCACGCCTACAAATCAACAATATCAAAACCGGGACATTACCGTATTAGCATCATCATTTTGGCAAATCTGGCTTCAATGGAACTATACTGCTTTCCAAGGTAATCAACCCGATGCGTGGAGGCCAATTTACCAAATTTCTAAACAGCGTTAAGGAATAAACTAGCTGGTCGAGATAAGAAGCTCGTATTGCAAGCAAGATGTGATTTCAATGATACAAAATATGATGCCTAACTAGGTTATAGTCATAATACTAGGTTATAAAAGTTAAGGGTGCCAAATAGCAATCTCTTTTAGAAATGATTACTTGAAATCTCTAACTCAAAAGAATTAAGGTTTGGATATGACGATAGCACCCACATCGAACTTCTAATGATATTTAAACAATACGTAAGATGTGATACTTACATGTCCAAGAAGGTTCAGGTCATGATCTGAATGGTAAAAGCCCCGATTCTTTTCCCCGCTGATAATTTCCAAAACAAGTACACCAAAACTAAAGACATCGGATTTTGCTGAGAAGAGTCCATCCATTACATACTCAGGAGCCATGTAGCCACTGTGAAAGGGAAAAATTGTTAAAATGGATAGAGCAAAGCAAGCAACCATGCAAGCTAACAAGATGAATCAGTGTTACTTACTAAGTTCCAACTACATTATTTGTGTTTGCCTGAGTTTGATCTACCCCAAATGTTCTCGCTAGGCCAAAGTCTGAAATCTTTGAAATCATGTTATTGTCTAGGAGGATGTTACTAGCCTTCAAATCTCTGTGTATGATCTTCAACCTAGAATCTTGATGCAAATATAGCAGCCCTCGAGCAATCCCGCCAATTATATTTCTACGCTTCGTCCAATCTAGCATTTTGCTTTTTGCTTTATCTGCATACCAAAACAACTATTATTGCTCTTTACAGTTAGCCGATACATCAATCTAGCTCAAGAAAAACAAATTTTTATACACACCGAAGATATAGAAATCCAAGCTTTTATTGGCCATGTATTCATAGATCAACATTTTCTCATCTTCATGAATGCAGCAACCTAGAAGTCTAACAAGATTCCGATGCTGGAGCTTCGCGATCAGCTTAACTTCCGTCTTGAACTCTGTCAATCCTTGGCCAGAACTCTTTGAAAGCCTTTTAACGGCTATTTCGTGTCCATTGGAAAGTGTGCCCTGAACCATTAATATGCATCCATTGAGTGATACTCATAGTATGAAACAACTTAGAATAATTTTAGGCAATGCTATCAAATATCAAGTCACCTTGTAGACGGGTCCGAATCCACCTTGTCCCAACTTGTTGTTGTCTGAAAAGTTATTAGTAGCATCTGCTATTTTGTTCAGATGAAATATCGGCACACCCGCGTCATCTGTAATGTCTCCAACAATCTGTGCTAAAGCTGCAACAGCAGATGCGATAACCAAGTCACGAAGAATTGTTTTGATAAAGTCGAGTAAGTGGATAGCTCAGCTGGAATAGAACGTTTGAATCATTTACCAGATTTTCGGACGCTTTTCCTGTGAAGGAATCGGAGCCAAACCACAAGCACGACGACTGCACCGACAAACACGATACAACTTACAATTGTCCCAACTTGATTTTTCTTATCAGATGGTCTTTTCTTGTCAAGTTTATCTGAAAAAAGAGTTCAAACATTAAACTACTTCCAGTACAAAAATCAACACAAAGGAAAGTTGTGCTTGCTTTTGTCCTGAGTTCATAAACTCACCGAGTTCAGAGGCAGCCAACCGCACGAACAAGTCCTGCCCGCCTTGGTCGAAGGTCCTAATGTCGATGAGCTCATCGTGCCAAAACAAGCAACCAGTGCCTCTGACATCCAGGTATGCATAGCCAGTGCAATTGCAGTTGTTCAAGCATAATCCTTCGCATTCCTTGAGACTTTTGCTCGAATTTCTCCATGTCGAGGAAGACGTGTCTGGAAGTCTAACTCTACTTTGATTCATGAATCTATTTCCAGGACCACAGTCCAGTGGAGCCCTTCGAACGCACCCGCCTGACCAATCCCCCGAATTCCATTCGTTCGGAGACTTCGGGACGAATCCGTACAAGCATTTGCACACAGGGGAGCCTGGAGCAGTGCAGCTGCTATATGCTCCACACAATTTATAACTTTCGCAGGTATCAGTTGTGGATGTGAAGTAAACCCGCCAATCTTTCAATTGATCACTCCAAATGTTCCGCATAAACATTCCCGATGGCACCAGTGTCTCTCTTGTCAGAGAACCATTCGGTACCTCGTACATGAGATAGGCCTCTTTCTCGTTTAACTCGAACTTTAACGTGTAAGATGGATTCGAAAGCAGAGAAGGAGTACCTGTTAAAGTTAATCCATTCCAGGATCCTCCTCTGTACTTTGTTACACCTCCCTTTTTTATCAACACTTGAGGGTAACCTCGTCCATCCATATGAATTGAGAATAGGCCTGGTGCAGGATCCTCTGTGCTCTTCCAGGAAGAAATGTAGCTGTCTAAACCTGTCTGAAGGTCCTTCCGCATTTTGAGTCCAGGCAAATAGGTGTCACATGGGTAATCAAAACCCTGCCATAGATAATTTGCCTGGTCCTCGTCATCCTTCTCTCTGACGACGAGATTCCCCGAGTCTAACAGCTGCACCACCGGATCACGCGCAGTCCTCGACGTGTTTGATGACCATTGCACGCCTTCGCTGCTATTGACAAGCACAAGAACCCCCTGTTTCGTTAAATTTAGCGAACCAGAAGCGTTTCGGAGCGGAGTTTCTCTGTTGGCTACCCATACAACCACCTGGGGGGTGATATTCTTGTACCAAATTCCCAAGTACCAGGAGCTTTTATCAGGACTAGGACTGAAGAATCCGAGTTCAAATATCCCAGCTGCAGAAACTAGTGTTCCTCCATCCGTTATGACCCGACCCGGACCGACGATGTCTCGTGAACTCGAACACCCGATGAGGATGAAGAAGAACAAGAGAAGACCAGCAAAAGAAGCACGCCAGCTTTCCATGCCCGTTCCTATATCTTGGGATAGAAGAAACAGAGAGAGGGAGTGTTTCTGAGGGCACCATATACGCTTAAGATTTGATTTACTATCATTGTCTTTGATCTGTTCAATTCTCTAAACAATATTAATTCCTGTACCCGAGGACCGGTAGGAGATTATTATCTGATTTGATACGTCATTTATTCCAAGTACCTTTTTTTGTAGGTCCAAAACAGCTGGAATCTTAACTGGAGCATGCTGAATTAAAATGTAATACAATTTATCGGTTTAGTAAGTCTCCGATTATTGGGTGATTTCAGCCTATGCTACAAAGTTATAAATTATTCGCAGCTCATGCATGTTCCATGAAATATTGAATCAGAAAACAAAAAAAACTGAACAATTAAAATCTGAGAATACTAACCAATGTATGCGACATTGTTACCACATAAAGAAGGCTCGGTAGATGCCACCAAAAAAAAAAGGGCTCGGTAGATGGACGGCTTTCAGTACATCATTGGCCCACACACACTACGAGAAGACTTGACCTCTGAATTTGATCACTGTTGAGTAGGGTCTCCCTTCAACGATAAAAGTGGAAGGGCCATCTACGCTTTCAATTTGACCCGCTAAAATCCATTGTTTTCGAAGAGAAGGCGACCGGCGATCCGACTGGTTGGACTATGAATTCGAGTCTTGGACGGGTCAAAAAATTATGTACATATACCTGCCTAACTAACCAGATGATTTTTTGTCAGACCAGACAGTTGGCTAAGATTTTTGATCCAGAAAAATCGAGTTTGTTAAGTTTTGAACCAAAAAATCCGAAATTCACCCAACTCAAAAAAATTTAAAAAAATAAGATTACATACTCAAATTTTCCAAATCAACACAAAATTAACAAAAATAATTATACCAAATATGAAATAAATTGATCAACATATCGAAAATATTAATTTTTAAACTTATTATTTAATATATATATATATATATATATATATATATATATATTTGGTCTGACTGGTCGGACTGGTTGACCTAGAGGTCGGACAAAAATACAGGTCGCTCTCCGGATCGTTTTTCAAAACAAAACTAATATCATAATTAGTTGAGAAAGTAGCTGTTGGGAAGTTATGGGGAAAAAAATGCTTCAAGCCTAACCCTCGCCTACATTTGCACCGTCCAGATATGTTGATCAAGTTACGATCGACTGATTTTGGTTAGGGAGGTGCAACTTCTTTCTCCGGAATCTGATTGAAGTGATTCAAATTTCTGTGCAAAACAAAGACCTATATTTACAACTTTGTAGTTTATTACTTCTACCAATTTAGAGTATAAGAATGTTAAAAATTTATTTAAAAGTCAAGAGTCGACGTATAATTTAACTTGAAAAGAAAAATTTTTGGAAAAAAAATTGACGACAAAACGCTATATTTTAGGCTTTTTTGTTTTTTTTTAATTTAAAAAATGCACGAAAATGCCCAAAATTGAGCATTTTCGTGCATCTAAAAACACTCAGTTTTGCTCATTTTTTTGCCGACCCTAGAAAGAGAATACATTTTCCCAAAACTCCATTCTTATAAATGTCAGAAATTTTAAACCTCCTTGGGAAAAAAGGCTCGTTTCTGTCGTATAATCTTGTTTACTGGGGAATTAGGATTTAGACTTGTCAGAACTTTTTAGGATGTTTTGTAAAGGTTCTTTTATTTTAACAATGACATTTTATAATTGCGGTGGACCGGTGGTTGGTGTGGACCAAGCACGTGATGTTTCGAGGGGGATTAGGATATTGACTTGCAAGAACTTTATTTTTGACATTTCGTTAAGGTTAAGAGTTCACTTGGTACGTTTTACTACTACGTTGTTTGATGACTTTTTGATTAGATCTTGAGTCGGTTCGAAATTTCTCAACTTGTGATGCAAGTTTTTCTTGTTGACATTTCAGGTGTCAAATAGTTGAGACTTACACAATTTTTCAGACAAAAATACTCATATTTTCTGCAAAATCTTTAAATTCTCAAAATTGTGGACACGAAAACATCACGAAGCAACAAAAAAACACTTGCTCTAATGTCATAAAACAAGGGTGAGGTGAATAGTAATCAGACGGAAAAAATTTATTTTATCAAGTATTTTTATATATAAAAAATTTCAAAATCAAAACGTCGTATATGTCTCAACAATTTGTCACTGTAAGGATCAACATGAAAAAATTTCATCGCAAGTGCCATTTTGAACCAACCTAACATCAATCAAAAAATCATCAAACCATATAATAATAAAGAGTACAAAAGTGAACTTTCTTCCTTAAGAATAAAATTCCCGTATGTCTATATCTTAATTTCCCTGTAAACACCACCCATATGAAGGTCACATCACCTACTTGGTCCACACCAACCACCACATTAATAAGATGTCACTAAATTGACAGAACCTTTACAAAATATCCTAAAAGTTGTTAAGTCTAATTCCTAATTCCCTAAGAAACACGCCCATATGTTAGAAACATCATTTACTTGGCCCACATCATTTTGGTAACTATACAGAAAATTTTCGTTTTATGTTTTTTGAATCACATAAAATAAAAATCAAAATAACTCAAACCACAAAGTGGAATTTTTTTTGGTCATAAAAAATAATCATTTTTATACATCTGATATATTCCCCATACCACTCCATATTAATTGGCCACACTCTTAAGAATCAAACTTAAATTCTTTTTGGGTTAAGCAAATATTTTGACCTTGTATTATAAGCAAATCTCAACTCGCACCCTTTATTTGACACTACAGTAAAATTAAGTTTCAATCCTTTTAATTCTATTTTGAGGTAAAAACATAAAAATCAAATGGGTAAAATACTCAGAAATCCCAGATAAAATATATTAGGATGTCCTAACATTAGTAATTTAGTCCCTGAATTTTTAAAAATTAAATTTATTAATTCCAAAATCAATTTTTGTCTCAAATATAATTAAATTACCACATAAAATTACCAAAGTATCCTTCTTTTACTTCAACCATTAACCCTAGAACTACTAATATAATCTCACCTCCATCAAAACAATTGTATCCATCCTTCCACGCCCTTCTTATCATGTCAAAGTCAAAATACCAAACAGACTTTTTCTCAGAATTCAACGGAAATGAACTCAGAAGCATGGCAGATTCACAAAGCCACTATATTGCAAAAAAATGACTGGAAAGCTAGTTGTTTCAAACCTTTGTTCTGATCATATATTTAAGGAAGCTTTTGGTAATAAAAATATATCAGTTGTAATAAATCTTTCTAATCTAACTTGCGTTAACAGTTGATTTGATTGTGGGGACTCAATCCTCTATTACTAGCATTCACACTTCTTATGATCTGTCTACACTGATTGGGTGATTCCCATTTTTATTACTGGCTTGATGAGATGGTCGGTAATCTTGAGGATGGATTGAGTGGGGATTAAATAAATATTGTCCATATGTGGGAAGTTAGATATAGGCCGTCAGATTTAATTTTAAAACAATATCTGCAAATCCAAGGGCCATTAATCTATCAAGGATACTTTTGACTTTTTACCCATCCCATACCAACTAGGGTTTCCACCCCATCTATTTAAACTTTTTTAAACACAACCCACCATCTCTCCCACGTCTCTTCCTTTTCTTCTTCTTCTTTTTCTCTCTCTCCCTCCTCCATTAAAAATTCCTCATGTCTGCTGGCCGAGTCCCGTCCGCTGCTGCCCGGCGTCATCCCGCCATCGAGGAGAGAGAGAGCTCGGCGGAAGAAGAAGGAGCCGTCAAGGAGAGAGAGAGAGCTCGCGGAGAGAGAGAGCTCGGGGAGAGAGCCCACGAACCCGCGCCGTGCCTAGAGGAGACGTGCTCGCCGTCGCTCGTCCATCGCCTGGAGTACCGCCGCCGCTTGCTGTCTGTGAAGAAGAAGAAACGACGGAAGGAGAATACAGTAGTGTTATTGGTTTTCTACAGTAGTGATAATGGTTTTCTTCAGTAGTGATAATAGTTTTCTACAGTAGTGATATTGGTTTTCTACAGTATTGATATTGGTTTTCGTAATCTCTTTTGTTTGGTTTGAGTATGTAATGATATTGGTTTTATTCTGTAATAATATTGGTTCGAGTATGTATTGATATTGGTTTTACTCTGTACTGATATTGGTTTCAATCGCTAATAATATTGGCTTGAGTATGTATTGATATTGGTTTGAGTACATCTTGTTATTGATTTGATTACCTATTGATATTGGTTTTAGTACGTATTGACATTTGTTTTAGTCTGTACTGATATTGGTTTTCAGACGTAATGATATTGGTTTGAGTACGTACTGATATTGGTTTGAGTACGTAGTGATATTGGTTTGAGTACGTACTGATATTGGTTAGAGTACGTACTGATATTGGTTTTAGTACGTATTGACATTGGTTTTAGTCTATACTGATATTGGTTTTCAGACGTAATGATATTGGTTTGAGTAAGTACTGATATTGGTTTGAGTACGTAGTGATATTGGTTTGAGTAAGTACTGATATTGGTTTTACGTACTGATATTGGTTTGAGTACGTACTGATATTGGTTTTCTATTGTATTTTCGTTCTTTGGTTTTTTGAGTTTATTTAAAAAATAATAATCTGGTAGGTGGTAGAATTTTTGAAATTGACAATAATTTAATGAGAGAGAGAAAGAATCCCTTCCTCTTTTAACGTGAGATTGGTTTATTTTTTATTTTTTTTATCTTTTTAGTCTTTCCATAAAAAGTGTGCCAGCTAATTTTCTATCTCCTCTTTTGTTTTTATTAGTTTTCCAATTTTACCCTTAATTATTTTGTTAATACCTAAATTGCCACAATCTTCCTTTTAGTCCCCAAATTTGGGGATTAGCCTTGTCCCCATAGAATCTGCCCCCGGTAATCTCATATACATTAGTTGGGTTTGGGTATACTAAAGTGAGGAAGGATATTTTTGTAATTTATGTGGCAACTTAATAAAAATTGAAAACGTAGATCAAATTTTCGGGAGGAAGAATACTAATTAGTGATCAAATTTCCACAGGTCAAGTGTTCTCCGCTTCGATTCCTACGTATACAATGCAATGTGTAAAATTTTCAAAAACCTTTTGCACTAAGTTAAATGGAATCCTTGCAAGGTTTTGGTGGACGGGAGATATCGATCGCAAGACCATCCATTGGAGAAGTTGGACCAAAATTTCCTCTTCCAAGTCTAATGGTGGTCTTGGCTTTAAAGATATGGAGGTTTTTAATAATGCATTGTTAGCCAAACAGGCTTGGAGATTGTTATGCAAGCCTGATATGTTATGTTCCAGGATCCTTAAGGGCCTGTACTTTCCACACACTGATTTCTTGAATGCTTGTAGGGGTCGAAAATCATCTTGGATGTGGCAAAGTCTCTATCATGGCAAGGAACTGATCAAAATTGATTCTCTTTGGCGCATTGGTAATGGAAAGAAGATCAATGTGTGGTCTGATCAATGGCTTCCTTTAATGGAACACAAGCAAATCATCTCTGATAGACCACCTGATTCTTCTGTCCAATTTGTTTCCGATCTTATTAATATTTCAGGAGGTGGCTGGAATCATGCACTGATTGACCATCTTTTCTCACCGTTGGAGGCTGATGCCATTCGTGCTCTGCTGCCCCCACGGGTGGACTTTGATGATAAGATCATATGGTGCAATGCCTTGAATGGCAATTTCTCGGCTAAAGTTGGATATTTATCTTTTAAAACTAATGAGGGTGATCCTTCTTTGCACAGGGATTTCTGGAAATCTACTTGGCGGATTGACATTCCCCCAAAATTGAAAACTTTTCTTTGGTGGGTGTTGAATGATGCTATTCCTACTGCTGACACTATGTGGAGGCGGAAAATGGCTACCAATAATATTTGTTCTATTTGCGGATCCCACCCTGAGACCATTTCCCATGTTCTTTTGAATTGCTCTTATGCTGCAACTTCTTGGTTTTATAGTTCCTTTGGCTATAAGACTAGAAATGTTGATACTACTTCTTTTAGAACTTGGTTTGTAATTGTTATGCAGGATTTGTCTCAACTGAAAGCGGACTCCCTCATTCCTCTTATAGTGTTCATATGCTGGCAGGTTTGGAAGATGAGAAACAGTGTTATCTTCGACGGAATTGAACCAAATCCTGTGCGAGCTGTGCAGATCGCGGAGCATTCTTGGAGGGAATGGACTGAAGCAAAGGAAACCGGGCATGAAGCTGCTATAGCTGGCATGGTATCTCAAACACAGAAGTGGGTTCCACCTCAACCAAATGAGGTGATAGTAAATTGCGACGCGTCGTGGATTAACGAGAATCATGATTCAGGCGTGGCTGCGGTTGCTAGAAACTCCAGAGGCCAAATTATTGGAGGCCAGAATTTCATCTTGCGCACTCACTCGAGCACGAGTGTCGAGGTCGCTGCTATCCAAACTGCTGCTGACCTTTGTGCTAGATGCTTCAATACTACCACGGTTATCATTCAATCGGATTGCAAGATTGCGGTTGACTTCATCAACGAACAATCTTCCTCGATTGATTGGCGTTCGGAAATTGAAGCTGTCTTGGCTAGATTTGCAATTAGGAATCTTGCTAATTGTAGTTTGGTTTTTTCTCCTAGGATGACGAATGAGGTCGCCAATTGGGTTGCCACTCGAACGAGAAATCGTCTCTGTCCCCCTAATTGGTCATCTTATCCGCCGTTGGAGCTATGTAACTTGTTGTTCTCTGACCACCCTACGTAATCAATTTATATGCAATGGTTTTTATTTTCTAAAAAAAAAAAGTGTTCTCCGCTTCCACTTGTAGTGGACCAATGATGAATTAAAAGCCGTCCTTCTACAGAGCCTTCTAGTTTATACCGTTCGCTATCCAAGCACACTGCCCCTCACCAAGTTGGTGAGAATTTTTTTTTTAGGGATAAAGTGGCACGAAGCCTATATTAAATACGAGTTACAGAACAATAAGGAAAAGTACAGACAGAAGATAGGAAACCGATCTAATGACAACAGGGTGGCACAAAGGGGGGAGCGATGGGCGATCGAAAAAGCACGAAGGCTAACGATCGGTGCGAATTTCTGCCAAAGCAAGCTTCGGTCAACAACCTCAAGACAACGTCAAGAGGGCATCTGAATGCATACAAGATACACTCAGATGAGAGCCAAGGTCGACGTAAATCGACCGAGACAAGGTTCTCCACCCGCAACCATCGGATAGGCAACAAAATCCGAAAGGATCTCAGATCAAGTGAAAATCGATCCAAGCAAAAGCACAACCCAACGAGACCACTAAACAGGTGTGGCTCGGGAGCAACGACAACAAGCAACAACAAATCGGAACAAGAGCTCAGATCGAACAAAAGTCAAACCAAACAAAAGCAACCGAGAACAAAAAAGCAGACAATAAAAATAGCTAAACGGGGGAGAGGCCATCACCGACCAGCCCCCCCCGGGGACTACTGGCTGCCACAAACTAGCGGTGGAACAGCTAGAGGCGGAAGGCTTAAAATGAGATGATCGACAATGGAGCAGCAGCGGCCGAGTAGGAACGGACCGCAGGATGAAGGAGAGGAGGGGCTGAGATGGAAGGGGACAGTGGCTGAGCAGGAAAGGGATGGAGGGGACGGCGGGCTAAGCAGGAGAGAAGGGGCTGAGCGGGCCGAGCAGGAGCGGGACGACTGCTGTGCAGGAGAACAGGAGGTGGATCTACACCGAAATAATCAGCGGGATGGCAGAACGGCAGTGAGCGGGGACAGGAACAAGACGGCGGAAATCGGGATGGCAGAAAGCGGGATGGCGAGCAAGAATGGGACGGCGGGATGAACGGCGAGTGAGGAGGAGGACAAGGATAGTGGAGATGACCGGCAAGCGTGGCGGAAGATAGGCCCTATAAAAGGGAGGAAAGCTCTACTAGATATTTTCTAGAGAGAGAAAGCTCCACTTAGGGAGAGTATTCTTTATCCTCCCATCAGCTATCAACCAAAGGGGTGGGAATGGTGAGACTTTTCAAATGTGTCAATTTTGTACACGCTTGTTATATTCTCAGATATTTTTTGTTCAAATTTTAGTACTCTGTGTTGCGGGAAAAGGGGTACAAGAACAGAGTGGTCGTCCCAAAGTCGGCCTAGCGGAGAGGGGAAAAAAAGAGTGAACCTTAGATGTTCAATCTAAGGAAAAGGGAGAAAATAGAGCTATGAGCTAAGCTAAGGAAAAGATAAGTAACAATTGTTGTGTTTGATCTGTTGATGATGTCTTTCTCCTTCGCCCGAGCCCTTTTTGCATATCACGTCTTTACTTAGCTCCTTCCTTCTAAGGTAAGAATTCCTGTCCTGAACGAATATATCACTTCCAAATCAACCAGGCTTAGAATAGGAAAATTCAAGCCGTCTTCCTCAAATGAGCAAATCTCGTCTTCGAATAGGAAGTTTCAAACCATGACGACCAAGCAACTGCAACCCAAATAAGAACATACCAAGTCTTGCCCAAATCTCGGGAATCCCGGCTCAACTTAGAAAAATATAGGCCGACTTAAATTTATCGAACCTTCTATGGAAAATCTCGTCTCAAACCTATCATTGTCCAAAGCAACTCCAAAGTACTCTGCCCAAAGTACCCTACCGGGCTCCCACCTAATGGGCCAAAGCGCCCTCCCGAGCTCCCACCTTGAGGGCCAAAGTGCCTTCCCGGGCTTCCCGCCTCGAGGGTCAAAGCGCCCTTCGGGCTTCTCGCCTCGAGGGCTAAAGCGCCCCTTTCGGGCTTCCCAACTTGAGGGCTAAAGCATCCTCCCACTTCTTGCAAGCCTAAGCGGGGAGGCTTGCCGCCAAGCATAGTGGAAAGGCTTGCCGCCAAATCCAAGTGGGAAGGCTTACCACTAAGCAAAGTGGAAAGGCTTGCCGCTAAGCCCATGTGGGAAGGGCTCGCCTCCACTTTATATCTTAAAATGGGCTCCATGCTGCCAATTTACTTCCCGAAATAGGCTCCATGCCGCCACTTTACTTCCCAAAATAGGCTCAATATCGCCACTACTAAATCCAAAGCGGAGTCAAGCTACCACCAAGCCCAAAATGGGCAGGCTTGTCCAAAGCTAGATGGCGCTCATTATCAAGCCCAAAGCAGGACGGCGCCCACTGTCAAGTCCAAAGTGGGATGGCGCCCACTAACAAGGCCAAAGAGGGATATCGCCTACTACCAAGCCCAAAGCGGGACGACACCCACTGCCAAGTCCAAAGCAGGATGGCGCCCACTACGAAGCCCAAAGTGAACACTCAAGGCAACCTTCCCGCCATCAAACCCAAAATAATCTTCCCGCCTTGAAGCCCAAGACGACTTCGAGTCATAAGCCAACTTCTCGTTTAGGCCCCTAAGGCAGAACCTTCTTCCTGCCTTCACAAATAAGGCGATACCTACTGCTTCTATCCTCAAAGTAGGTCGAACATCCCAAACCAAGCCAAGCACAAGTCACTCCATGCGAATCTGGAAAACCTAAAGCATCATTGAGAGTAAGAAGGTACTTGGGTCCACACGGGCGGACGATAATGAAAGCAGACACATGCAACACGAGCGGATGACAACTCGGGCGAATGTGCGACGTAGGTGGACAACAGCTAGGGTGGACAACAACAACTCGGGCGGACGACAACTCATGCAGACTTAGGCGAATTCATGTAGGTGGGCGGACAAGTTAAACCAAATGACTTGGGACGGACGCATCGACCATTAAATGCGACTAGCAGACAAGCAAGGTCGGTGGACGAATGCGACCATGGGAAAAATAAACTACCTATCCCTTTGGCAGCGGAGCAATCTGCTTACCCTTTTGGAAGTGGAGCATCCACCTCTCCCCTTGGAAATGGAACAATCCGCCTGCTCAAGGTGGACTTGGCTTGAAATAGATTAATAAAAAAAATAGTAAATCACAAAGTCGTAGATCATTGTCTTAACTTTGGACAGCAACTTGAATCATCTCAATCCAATCTTTGAGTCAAAAGATATTATGGATCAACCAAAGTATGATAGTAAGCAGCCAACGAGTGTCGGCCTACCAAAAGGTGAGCGAGTACCTGCCCACTCCAAAAGGCGTGCAAAACCCGACGAACACTCAAGGTCATTCTCAAACTCTCTTGGTGACCGATCATCCTTTTGACGACTATCCAACCTCTTTGACACTGACCGTCCTCTTGGAGACTGATCATTCTCTTGGAGACCCGTCCATCCTCATAGAGACTGACCATTCTCTTGGAGACCGATCATCCTCTTAGAGACCGATCATCCTCTTGGAGATGTTGAAGGTTTTGGAGAATCTGATGGTGAATTAAGCTGAAGAACAACTGTACACCAGGTGTTCGATGTATTACCATAATCAGTCGCACACTAGCTGTTCGATATATTGTCTCAGTAAATGGTAGAACTCCAAAAATGGTTAGTGTGCTCCGAATATGGTAAGTGTATATGCTAGCTATGGTAAGCAACTGATTTGATAATAGTTGTTAGGTGTACATCTCAAGTAAATGTTGTAATCTAATTAGGAAAGTGCTAATGTGTATAGCCATTGCTGTGTATATAATCTAGCTTAAGTGACTGATCTAATTACCCTTTATCAATACAATTAATCACAAGTTCTTTCATGGTATCAGAGCGGGTTGATCCTGTGCCTATTGTTGAACTCACACGACCCCCATTTCTTGCACGTTGGTGAAGTCAAAGCCAGTGCAATCTTCAATCTGATGGGTCTCGTTTGAGGGGGCGTGTTGAGAATCCCACATCAATTAAAACACGAGTGAGGGGCAAGTTTATAAGTGTGGAAAATCCACCAACCCATTACCTTAAGGTTTTGGGTTGGATATGGAGATTCTAACATGGTTCAGAGCTCTCTTCCAATGGAGGAACTCAATAGAAATGATTCTGCTGTTGCAGATTCTGCAGTAACACAAAGCTCAATGGCCACCAAGAGAATCTCCAAGAGTTAGTCCGATTCAAACATTACTTTGAGACTGACACCAATCCTATTGACAGGACACAATTACCTGTCCTAGGCAAGGGCAGCCTCCAGAAATCTTCACACCAAAGGTATGATTGGCTACGTGAATGGGAAGATCCCAGCTACTGTACCACTTGCTGATAACTATGTTGAGTGGCAGGCAAATGATCATTTGGTAACAACTTGGATACTCAACTCTTTAGATTAAAAGATCTATGATATTTTCTCCTTTGCAAATAGTTATAAGGAATTATGAGAGTCTATTCAAAGCATGTATGGTCAACAAAACAACTTGTATAACATTTTTAAACTAAAGAAGGGTATCTCTGAATTCAAGCAAGGAGATCTCCCATTCACTGAATACCTGGGGAAGATGAAATCAATGTGGGATGAATTTGCCATCTATAGGCCTCCCACTACTGATCTAGTAACCCTACAAAAGAGGGTGGAATAAGATCAAATTTTTGAATTGCTATCAGGGATTAAACCTGAGTTTGAATTTGTCCAATCTCAACTTCTTGTCAACTCTGACCTCCCCTCTCTAGCTAGTGTTTGTTCTAAGATTCAGCAGGAGGAAACAAGGACAAAGGAGAAGATGCTATTGAATCAAGTGCATTCTTTGTCAAAATTGACCATAAGGAGAAACCTGGATTCAGGGGAACAACTAGAGGTAGAGGAGGAGACAGGGGAACAACTAGAGGTACAGGAGGATAGAAACCAACTTCAAGCCAAAAGACAGGTGCTGGTTCTTGTATCCACACCTGAGAGTTAACAAAGATAAGAGTTTTGCAGGTCATGAAGATAGAAACTAACTTCAAGCCAATAATGCAACATATGATGTCCCTTGAACATCTTGCACAACAGCTGCTGCAATATTTAAGCAAGGGACTCCCTCAAGCAGCACCCGTTACAAGCAAAGGTGAAGAAGGCACGTCCTCTACACTATCAGGTACCAAATTAACTACTTTCACTATTGTCAATCATGATAAGATACATTGGATAATAGATTCAGGTGCAAACCATCACATGACCTATGATGAAACTGAATTAACTGAACTAAATGATCTAAAAGAAGAGTGTAATATGATGGTAGCCAATGACTCCAATGTATCTATATCAGGAGTAGGATGCAAGAAGTTCTTTAAGGGTCAAAAACCATTTGAAGTATTACGGCTACCAAACTTTGCAGAAAAATTGCTATATGCTAATAAACTTATTAGACAACTACAATGTAGGGTAATATTTAAGCTTGACCAAGTGATATTTCAGAACATGAAAACTTTGAGGCTGATTGGTAAAGGAACTCAGAGGAATGGGCTTTATTTTCTTGAAGATAAACCAGTAGCTTATGTGGGTAGAAGTGAGACTGCATCTACAAATAAGATCTGGCATTTTAGGCTAGGCCATCCTTCAGATAATGTAATAAGATTCGTAGACCCTAGTTATTATCTAAGAGAAACAGATTTGAAAGCTATAAGATGGCAAAATAATGTAGAAATCCTTTTCAATTATCTGTCTCGAGTTATGAAGAACCTTTTGAATTAGTGCATTCAGATCTGTGAACATCACCCAAAACTTCATATGATGGCTTCAAATATTTAATAAGCTTCATCGATCAGTGTTTTAAGGCTACTTGAATCTATTTGTTGAAAAATAAGACAGAGGTTCATAAGATTTTTTGAATATTTAAGAACATGGTTCAGAACCAATTTGATAAGAGAATAAAAGTATTTAGAACTGATAATGGTAGTGAATACTCCAAAGAGTTCATAATCAGTGTTAAAGAATCAGGAATAATTCATCGAACATTTTGCATCTACACACCCCAACAAAATAGGGTGGCAGAGAGGAAAAATAGGCACCTCTTAGAAGTTGCTAGAGCCATTAGGTTTCATATGAATGTTCCTAAGACATATTGGTCCGATGCAGTGCTTACAGCATGTTACTTGATAAATAGGATCCCAAATAAGATACTAAAGTACCAGTCTCCCTTAGAAAGATTAATTAAAAGGAAAGTTCACATATCTCACTTAAGGGTATTTGGATGTGTATGTTATGTGCATATGCCAGCCCAAAAGAGAGACAAACATGATCCAAGGTTAGAGAGATGTATCTTTCTTGGATACTCTGCTGTGTCAAAAAGGTTCAAGTATTTTAACCCCAAGACTAAGCAGAAATTCATCTCAAGGGATGGACAATTTCTTGAGAACGTACCATACTACGCTAATAGTCTTGAAGGCAAGTCACTTGATTAGTTTTAGGGGGAGAATGTAAGCCCAGAAGACCAAATCAGTCCAGCAAGCCCAGAAGTGCAGAAGCTGCAATCTGCATCAAACCCAAAAATACAGGAGATGCGATTTGTAGCAAGACCAGAACTGCAGAGTCTGCAATCCGCAGATGAAGTATAGAATGTGCAGTCTGCAAACAAACGCAGACCAGGTAAGAAGAAAAAAACTCAGTTTATCAACACTAATTCAAGCAATTCATATGTGTAGGAACCTGTAGAGGAACATGGCAGCTACAACAAGTCTTCACATCAAGAAACAGTAGCACCACCAGAGGAGGAGAGGAGTGCCAATAATGGAGGAGAAGAAATTGCAGAAATGGAAGAAGAAAGCACAACTGAGCCCAGAAGATCAACTAGAAATCACAAACAACCTGTAAGATTATAGGACTATAAGGTATACTCTTCTCAAGTCTTATATCCAATTGAAAGTTATCTATCATATCACTCTTTAACACAAGCATATTGTAACTATTTGAGAAAATTTAATTAGGAGGTTGAACCTACTACATTTGGAGAGGCTAAAAAGTCTGAAAATTAGAGAAGATCAACGAGAGAGGAGATAGCTGCTTTAGATAGAAATGGAACTTGGGAATTAGTAAAACTACCATAGCAAAAGAAGGTAGTAGGATACAAGTGGGTATATAAGATAAAATGCAAGAGTGATGGAACCATAGAGAGATATAAAGCTAGGTTGGTAGCTAAAGATTTTACACAGATACCAGGGATCGACTACACATAAACATTTGCCCCAGTTGCGAAGATGAATACCATTAGAATCATCATTAGTGCTGCTATTAATTATTCATGGCCTATGCACCAAATGGATGTCAAAAATGCATTCTTTCAAGGAAATTTAGAAGAGAAAATTTATATGGATGTTCTAGAAGGGTATAAAACTGAGTTATCAGGTCTAGTTTGTAAGCTTAAAAAACTAATTTACGGCTTGAAATAGTCTCCAAGAGCTTGGTATTACAGATTGAGCAATGAATTAAGAGACTTGGGATTTAGGAAATATAATGCAGATCGTACATTGTTCATAAAGCTTACTAATCAATGTAGAGTTATAGTTTGCATTTATGTGGATGATATTATAATCACAGGTGACAATCATGGTGAAATCAAGCTCCTAAAGCATGTCTTACAAAGTAGAATTGATATCAATGATTTAGGAAAGCTAAAATACTTCCTAGGAATTGAATTTGCATGCTCTGAAAAAGGTGTATTCTTATCTCAAAGGAAGTGTGCTAGTTAAAGGAAACGAAGAAACTTGCTGGTAAACCTATTACTACTCCTGTTGATTACAATGTCAAATTTTTGCTTCTTGCATGAGATAAGGTAACTGATATTGAGAAGTTTCAATGATTGTGTGGCAAGTTGATTTACTTGACAGTTACACGACCTGATATTTTATATGTAATTAGTATAATTAGTCAAACAATGCATAAACCAAGAATGGCTTGATCTTATCATTCACATCTTATATTACTTAAAACTCCGTCCTGGTTTAGGCATCTGGTACAAGAAAAATAATCATATGAACATACAAGGGTACACAGATTCTGAGTAGGCTAGTTCTATTGATGATCGGAGATCAACTAGTGATTTTTTTACTTTTGTAGGTAGAAATCCTATCACATAGAGAAGCAAAAAGCAAAGTGTGGTGGCGCAATCCAGTGCTGAAGCTGAGTACAGGGCCATGGCATTAACAACATGCGAGTTGATCTGGATCAAACGAGTTGTTGCTGATCTTGGCTTTCCTACTACAACAAGCATGAAGCTCTTCTGTGACAATCAAGCAGCCACACATATAGCTGCTAATCCAGTTTTTCACGAACAGACAAAACCAGGAAATTTGCATGCCATATGTCTGCAGGCAGCTTTAACTTGCAGATTTATTTATGAAAGGCCTCCAACCAGCATGTTTCAAGTTCATCATTGACAAGTTAGGGATGATCAATCTCTTCACCTTAACTTGAGGGGGAGTGTTGAAGGTATTGGAGAATCTGCTGGTGAATCAAACTGAAGAACAACTGCATACTAGGTGTTCGATGTATTGCCATAATCAGCATCATTGACAAGTTGGGGATGATCAATCTCTTCACCCTAACTTGAGGGGGAGTGTTAAAGGTGTTGGAGAATCTGCTGGTGAATCAAACTAAAGAACAACTGCACACCAGGTGTTCGATGTATTGCCATAATCAGCCGCACACCAACTGTTTGATATATTGTCTCAGTAAATGGCAGAACTTCAAACATAGTTAGTGTGCTCCGAACATGGTAAGTGTATATGCTAGCTATGGTAAGGAACTGATTTGGTAATAGTCGTTAGGTGTACAGCTCATGTAGACATTGTAATCTGATTAGGAAAGTGCTAATGTGTATAGCCATTGCTGTGTATATAACCTAGCTCAAGTGACTGATGTAATTACCCTTGATCAATACAATTAATCACAAGTTCTTTCAGGTGACCCGTCCGTAGAAGTAATCTTGAAAGATGAAAGACTATACTGGAGAGCTCGAGATGTGTTGGCAATGTCGGGATTATTTTGTACCTCAACACTCTGGTTCAACATTTCATAGAACATGCAAGAGTTACGAATAATTTGTAACGTCTTTTTTCTTTGCCAAAATTGTAATTCATAATTTTTCGGTCAAAATCACCCGTTAACCAGACACTCGTCGAACCAATAGTTGAGTTGAATGGTGTTGAATTTTAACACAACTATGTACGTTATACTCCGATTTAGATACCAGCTGGTTGGCCTACAAACAAGGGTACTCAGATAATAATGTCCTACCGGTCCTAAGGTCCAGGAATTAACTTTTTGTTTAGAATTGAACAGATCAAAGACAGACAGGAAATAAAGTCTTAAACGTATAGGCCATGGTGCCCTCTTGGGTACATAGGACTCAGAGACACACACACACTGTTTCTTCTATCCCAAGATATAGAAACGGCCATGGAAAGCTGGCGTGCTTCTTTTGCTGGCCTTCTCCTGTTCTTCTTCATCCTCATCGGGTGTTCGAGTTCACGAGACATCTTCGGTCCGGGTCGGGTCATAACGGATGGAGAAACACTAGTTTCTGCTGGTGGGATATTCGAACTCGGATTCTTCAGTCCTAGTCCTGATAAAAGCTCCTGGTACTTGGGAATTTGGTACAAGAATATAACTCCTCAGGTGGTTGTATGGGTAGCCAACAGAGAAACTCCGCTTCGAAATGCTTCTGGTTCGCTGAATTTAACGAACCAGGGAGTTCTTGTGCTTGTCAATAGCAGCAAAGGCGCGCAATGGTCATCAAACACGTCGAGGACAGTGCGAGATCCGGTGGTGCAGCTGTTGGACTCGGGGAATCTCGTCGTACGAGAGAAGGATGACGAAGACCAGGGACATTATCTATGGCAGGGTTTTGATTACCCGTGTGACACCATGTTGCCTGGTATCAAAATGCGAAAGGATTTTCGGACAGGCTTCGAAAGCTATATCTCTGCCTGGACGAGCACAGAGGATCCTGCTCCAGGCGCGTTCTCAATTCATATGGACGGACGAGGTTACCCTCAAGTGGTGATTAAAAAGGGAGGTGTAATAAAGTACAGAGGAGGATCCTGGAATGGATTAACTACTACAGGTACTCCTCATCTGCTTTCGAATCCATCTTACACGTTAAAGTTCGTGTTAAACGAGAACGAGGCCTATATCGTATACGAGGTACCGAATGGTTCCCTGACGAGGGAAACACTCGTGTCGTCGGGAATGTATCAACGCAACGTTTGGGACGATCAATTGCACGATTGGCGGGTTATCTTCACATCCACAACTGATGCCTGTGAGAATTATGCTTTGTGTGGTGCATATAGCAGCTGCACTTCTCCTGGCTCCCCTGTGTGCTCATGCTTGCACGGATTTGTTCCCAAGTTTCCGAACGAATGGAATTCGGGGGATTGGTCAGGCGGGTGCGTTCGAAGGACTCCACTTGACTGTGATCCGGGAAATGGATTCCTGAATCAAAGCAGAGTCAGAAATGGATTCCTGAATCAAAGCAGAGTCAGACTTCCCGAAACGTCTTCCTCGACCTGGAGAAATTCGAGCAGAAGTCTCAAGGAATGCGAAGCATTGTGCTTGAACAACTGCAGTTGCACTGGCTATGCGTACCTGGATGTCCGAGGCACCGGTTGCTTGTTTTGGCACAATGAGCTCATTGACATTAGGACACTCGACCAAGGTGGGCAAGACTTGTTCGTGCGGTTGGCTGCCTCTGAACTCGGTGAGGTTATGAACTCGGTGTGTTGGCTTTTGCATTGGAAGTTGTTTAATGTTTGTACTCTGTTTTGCAGATGAACTTGTCAAGAAAAAACCACCGAATGAGCCAAAGCAAGTTGGAATAATTGCAGGTTGTATCACGTTTGTCGGTGCAATCGTCGTCCTTGTTGTTTTGCTCCGATTTCTTCACAGGAAAAGTATCAGAAAAGCTGGTAAATGATTGAAACTTTCTACCTCAGCTAACCAATTATTCGAATTTATCGCAAGAATTCTCAGTGACTTGGTTATCTCATTGTTGTTTCAGCTTTAGCAAAGATTGTTGGAGACATAAAAGATGAGGCAGATGTGCCGATGTTTGATCTGAACACAATAACAGATTCTACAAATAACTTTTCAAACAGCAACAAGTTGGGACAAGGTGGATTTGGACCCGTCTACAAGGTAATTTTACATCTCACAACATTGCCTTAAAATTTTCGAGTTGTTTCCTATTATGCTCAATGGATGTGCATGAAAATGGTTCAGGGTACACTTGCCAATGGACAAGAAATAGCTGTCAAAAGGCTTTCCAAGAGCTCTGGCCAAGGATTGACAGAATTCAAAACAGAAGTTAAGCTGATCGCGAAGCTCCAGCATCGAAGCCTTGTTAGGCTTCTAGGTTGCTGCATACATGAAGATGAGAAAATGTTGATCTATGAATACATGGCCAATAAAAGCTTGGATTTCTATATCATTGGTGGGTATGATTTCATTTATGAATACATGCTAATTGTGAACGATAATAAAAGTTGTTTCGGTTTTGTAGATAAAGCGAAAAGTAAAATGCTAGATTGGACGAAGCGTAGAAACATAATTGGAGAAATTGCTCGCGGGCTGCTATATTTGCATCAAGATTCCAGGTTGAAGATCATACATAGAGATTTGAAGGCTAGCAATATTCTTTTAGACAATAACATGAATTCAAAGATTTCAGACTTTGGCCTTGCTAGAACATTCGGGGTGGATCAAACTCAAGCAAACACAAACAAAATAGTTGGAACCTAGTAAGCAATGTTGATTCATCTCATTAACTTGTGTGGATATACGCTCTTGCCATTTAAAGAATTTTTGCCTTTTACAGTGGTTACATGGCTCCAGAGTATGTAATGGACGGACTCTTCTCAACAAAATCGGATGTCTTCAGTTTTGGTGTACTTGTTTTGGAGATTGTTAGCGCGGAAAAGAACCGGGGCTTCTACCATCCTGATCATGACCTCAACCTTCTTGGACATGTAAGCTATACATCTTATTGTCAAGAGATTATCATGAATGGAACTAGAGTAGGATGGATTGATAGGATATCTTGACAAAAAAAGAGATAATGGATCATTGTTGTTGTTGATTTTGCAGGCATGGATGTTGTGGACAAAAAGAAAGCCGCTAGAGCTAATCGACGAATGCTTAGCCATGTCATGTGAGCCTGTTGAAGTTACACGATGCATCCATTTGGCTCTGTTGTGTGTCCAACAACGGCCTGAAAATAGGCCATCGATGGCAACAGTGGTGATGATGTTGAGCACAGATAACCGGCTGCCGGAACCTAACCATCCTGGCTATTTCATGGAAAGGAATCCACCTCAACTATCTGATACCAGTGAATCTTGTTCAACCAATGGTTGTTCAATAAATGGTGCTACTATCACCGTGCTAGAGGCACGATAAACCCGTGATAATTTAGAACTACAACGTAGTGGTGCATCAAAATAAAAAAAATTACCTCTGAAATGAGGAAACTAGTGCATACTGACCAGATCTATTTAGTTGCCGGTATGTTGTAGCTGGTATTAAAAACTATTTAGTTTAATTATTTTGGTCGTTGATGTTGAATTGTAAAAACAGGCAATACGTTATTATTTCTCTTTTAATATTTCGTTAAAGGAAACTCGTCTGGTATTGCAAGCGAATTTATTTTATCGAAATTCTGAGTAATTTTTTTCGTCGGGGACTTTTCTGATCTCTCTGTTCCTCTCTTATTGCTGATCTCGTTTCAGCTGAATATTTATTGGAGCAACTTGGAACTTGTGATAATAATTGGAAGTTGTGTTGACTGACGTTAAGAACTAGATTCGAGATGAGATGGTGGATGGAACAATATAGGTGTTAGTTCTGGAAGGTATCAAGCAAGAGTCGAGCTTTTCCCAACTTCAGTAAATTGTTTTTGTGAACGCTCAAGTTCCTGACAATGAAAGATTACATTGAAATTGTTCGTTTGGAAATTTCTCGAAAAGTTAATCATAGGTTCGGATGTAGCCATTCAACAATCAATTTGGGTAGCCAGGGAAAAAAATGTATGCTGAAGTGGGTTGGTTCCAAACAAGCTCTTTTGAATATAAAATGATTGAACAACCATTGAATCTGATCTATTCCCCATATTTATATGACACTTTAGTCAAATTAACATCAAAGTCAAATCCAAAGCGTAGATGACACTTCTACTTTTTTTATGTGCCGAGGGATGTTTGGTCAAATTTTCACAGGTCAAATCAGATTATAATTTCCTGCCGATCCTCAAGTTCGGGGATAATCTTGTTTTGAATTGAACAGATCAAAGACAATGACAGGAAAACAACTTCTAAGATATAGAATATGATTCCGTCTTGGGTACTTAGGAGGACTCAGGGACACACAGACACTCTGTTTCTCTATGCAAGATATAGGAGTGGGCATGGAAAGCTGGCGTGCTTCTTTTGTGTTTCCTCTCTTATTCTCCATTCTCGTCGGATGTTCAAATTCACAAGATATCATTGTTCCGGGTCAAGTCTTAACAGACGGAGAAACTCGAGTTTCTGCGGGTGGGATATTCGAACTCGGATTTTTCAGTCCTAGTCCTGATAAGAGCTCCCGGTACTTGGGAATTTGGTACAAGAATATAACCCCTCAGGTGGTTGTATGGGTGGCCAACAGGGAAACCCCGCTGCGCGATGCTTCCGGGGCTCTGAACTTGACGATCCAGGGAGCTCTCGTGCTCGTCAACAGCAGCAACATCGCGCAATGGTCATCAAACACATCGAGGGCTGTGCAGGATCCGGTGGTGCAGCTATTGGACTCGGGGAATCTCGTCGTCAGAGAGAAGGACGACGAGGACCAGGCAAATTACTTGTGGCAGGGTTTTGATTACCCGTGTGACACCATGTTGCCTGGCCTAAAAATACGAAAGGATCTTCAGACAGGTTTTGAAACCTATATTTCTGCCTGGAAGAGCACAGAGGATCCTGCTCCGGGCCTATACTCTATGCAAATAGATGCACGAGGTTACCCTCAATTGGTGATCAAAAAGGGAAACTCAATAAAGTACAGAGCAGGATCCTGGAATGGAATAAGTTGGACGGGTACTCCATTGCTGGTGTCGAGTCCATCCGAAATGTTGGAGTTCGAGTTCAACGAGAAAGAGGTCTATTACAGATTCAACGTCCAAGATGGCTCTGCTTTGATAAGGTCGACACTTACATCATCCGGTGTGATAGAGCGATACTCGTGGAATAATAAAATACATGACTGGCAGGTTTTGTCGAGCTCGAGAACTGATGCCTGTGAGAATTATGCCTTGTGTGGTGCTTACAGCAGCTGCACTCAGCCGCGCTCTCCTGTCTGCTCATGCTTGGATGGATTTGTTCCGAAGTCTCCAAGCGAATGGGATTCAGGGGATTGGTCAGGCGGGTGTGTTCGAAGGACTCCTCTTGGCTGTGATGCGGAAGATTGGTTCATGAAACACAGTAAAATCAGACTTCCAGACACGTCTTCCTCGACCTGGAGCAACTCGAGCAGAAGTCTCGAGGAATGCAAAAGATTATGCTCGAACAACTGCAATTGCACTGGCTATGCGTACCTGGATATCAGAGGCACTGGTTGCTTGTTTTGGTACGATGAGCTCATTGACATTAGGACGCTCAACGATAGCAGGCAAGACTTGTTCGTGCGGTTGGCTGCCTCCGAGCGCGGTAAGTTTATCAACTTCGATGTTTCCTCCAAGAAAAGCAAGCCCAAGTGCCCCTTGTGTTGGTCTTTGTAGTGGAAGTTGTTAAATGTTTATCCTCCTTTTTCAGATAAACTTGACAAGAAAAAAACATTTGATAAGCAAAAGCTAGCAGTGATAATTGCAGGTAGTACCGTGTTTGTTAGTGCAATCGTCGTGCTTATGGTTTGTCTCCGATTCATACGCATGAAAAGCATCCAAAAAGCGGGTAAATGATTCTGCCTTTCTATCCACTTTGAGCTAGCCAATTACTCGAATTTATCTCAAGAACTCTCCATGACTTGGTTATCTCATTTGTTGTTTCAGCTTTAGTACAGACTGTTGGAGACATGAAAGATGATGCGGACGTACCGGCATTCGATCTACACACAATAGCAGATGCTACTAATAACTTTTCAAACAACAACAAGCTCGGGCAAGGTGGATTTGGACCCGTCTACAAGGTAACTTAACATCTGACAATATTGTCTAAAGTTATTTCGGAGTTGTTTCCTACTATGAGTATTGCTCAATGGGTGCGCATAATAATGGTTCAGGGTACACTTACAAATGGACAAAATATAGCTGTGAAAAGGCTTTCCAAGAGTTCTAGCCAAGGATTGACAGAGTTCAAAACAGAAGTTAAGCTGATCGCGAAGCTCCAGCATCGAAGCCTTGTTAGGCTCTTAGGTTGCTGCATTCATGAAGATGAAAAGATGCTGGTTTATGAATATATGGCCAATAAAAGCTTGGATTTCTATATCTTTGGTGGGTATGATTTCATTTATGAATACATGCTAATTATGAACAAAAATAAAAGTTGTTTCGATTTTGTAGATAAAGCGAAAAGTAAAATGCTAGATTGGACGAAGCGTAGAAACATAATTGGAGAAATTGCTCGTGGGCTGCAATATTTGCATCAAGATTCGAGATTGAAGATCATACATAGAGATCTGAAAGTTAGCAACATTCTTTTAGACAGTAACATGAATTCAAAGATTTCAGACTTTGGCCTTGCGAGAACATTCGGGGCAGACCAAACTCAGGCAAACACAAACAAAATAGTTGGAACTTAGTAAGCAACATTTGATTCATCTCATTATATTATATGGATGCATTCTCTGCCCATTTAAAGAATTTTTGCCCTTTTATAGTGGTTACATGGCTCCAGAGTATGTAATAGACGGACTCTTCTCAACGAAGTCTGACGTCTTCAGTTTCGGTGTACTTGTTTTGGAGATTGTCAGCGCAGAAAAGAATCGGGGCTTTTACCATCCAGATCATGATCTCAACCTTCTTGGACATGTAAGCATCACATCTTACCTATTGTTTTAAATTCATTTGAAACGCCATGGAGGTATTATTCCATATCCATAGCTTAATCTGTTGAATTAGAAACTTTTTGGTAATTATTTTTCAAGAGATTATCCTGAACGAAATTAGGACGGGACGATTTGCAGGCATGGGTGTTGTGGACGAAAAGAAGGCCGCTAGAGCTAATCGAAGAATGCTTAGCCGAGTCATGTGAGCCTGTTGAAGTTACAAGATGTATCCATTTGGCTCTCCTGTGTGTCCAACAACGGCCAGAGAACAGGCCATCAATGGCAACAGTGGTGATGATGTTGAGCACAGATCACCGGTTGCCTGAACCTAACCAACCTGGCTATTTCATGGAAAGGAATCCACCTCAACTATCTGATACCAGTGAATCTTGTTCAGCAAATGGTGCTACTATCACCGTGCTAGAGGCACGATAAACCCGTGATAATTTAGAACTACAATGTAGTGGTGCATTAAAATAAAAATTTGCCTCTAAAATGAGGAAACTAGGGCGTACTGACCAGATCCAGTTAGTTGCTGGTATGTTGTAGCTGATATAAAAAACTATTTAGTTTAATAATTTTGGTCGTTGATGTTGAATTGTAAAACCAGGCAATACATTATTGTTTCTCTTTTAATATTTCGTCAAAGAAAATTTGTCTGGTATTGCAAGAGAATTTGTTTTATCAAAATTCAAAATAATTTTTTTCGTCGGGGACTTTTCGGATCTCTCTGTTCCTCTCTTATTGCTGATCTCGTTTCAGCTGAATACTAATTGGAGCAACTTGGAACTTGTGATGATAATTGGTCCAACCTTGTGATGATAATTGTAAGTTGTGTTTGATTTACGCCGTCTTTTTTAGTCTTGTTACTTTATGTTTATTGGTAGAATCGGTCTCAGTTATATATCAAATGTATTTTTTTTTATTTTGGAATCTCGTGGCTCTCCCAATATTATTTCTTTCAAATTTGAATTCAAAATTTACTTAAATTAATCTAATTTTTTTTAACACTTTAGATATGCAGATTAATGATAAAATTCAGTCATTAGAATTTAAATCTTGGTATGATAATTTTAGTCCCAGTTATATACAAATAGTTGTATTTATGTGTGCCAAAGCTGTCAAATAGTCTGAACGACAGAACGAGTTCAATAAATAACTACTAAACAATTTTAAAATTTGCCGGGTCGCTTATGTTAGATGTTTCTTGTTTTGGTTTTCCACAATCCATCTATTTTGACTTTCATGTACACAATATGAAGGGTATAATTATTTTTCGATTTACTCGTCTCACTAACAAACAAATAAAGATAAAAGAATAACTTTAAAAAATAACTAGCGATTCATTCAAACTTCACGAATATAAAAAATATGCGAGGAGAGTCTGAATAGCGATTAGAAAAAACACAGAAATCGAAGGCAATTTTATCTATTTATCAAGCAGATTCTCCGAGAACATGTTACGCAGATTCCATGAGGATCGGTGGCAACTTCCACTCTGGAGACCAAACCAAACCCAAAATCACCGGCGAGGGTGAACGATTAAGGAAGTTGTGAACGACCTTCTCGCTGTCGACCTGGAGATCTGGACGGTGCAAAGGTAGCTCCACTTCAGCTCGCTTGAAGATGGCGGTGTTGGACGAGGAGGAGGGATGAGGGAGATGGCTTTTGGTCAACGAAGGCTCCAAAAGCAGCTTGGTCGTCGGAGACGGAGGTGGGAGAGACAACTTATTAATTTTTAAAGGTTAAAGTTTTATTTTCTGTTTTAAATTCTGTTAGTACCTCAAGGTCAAACGACGCTAATCCAAGCCATTTTATGATTAATGTCACGTCACTAATTTTATTCGTAGATGGTGAAATTCGATCGATAATGTCGGACTCTAACCGTCTACTTTGTTGTTTGAAGGGAGGTCCTAACCAGTGATGGATAAAATTTCCCCAGGTCAACCTTCTCCGCTTCAACTACTCCACTCGTAGTGGGCCCATGAAGAATTGAAACCCGTCCATCTACCGATCTTTCTTTATTTGGTAACAATTTCGGACACGCTTATTAGTACTCTCTGATCTTCTTTGTTCACTTATTTTCTAGGACACTTGATATTTAATGAACTATATGCTCGAGTAACTGACAATTTATAAAAATTATCCAATAGTTGGAGATTTATTGTATCGATTAGTTTAGTTTCGAGTTGAATTAAACGATGATGAAGCTTTTTTTTGGTTCTAGTTGGTTTAGACTTAGACTTGCATACCATGATTGAAAGTTAGATATCGGTGAAATTAGATAACAATTTCCTGCCGGCCGTCAAAGTCTTGAGGAATTTATCTTGTTCTGAATTGAACAGATCAAAGACAACGAAAGGAAAGCAACGTTTAAAGTATATAATAACCAACAAATACACAGATTAATTGGTGACGATTTCATTCTAAGAAATTTTAATTCGAACCATCAGAAAATACTTGTTTGAGAGCCTTAACTGAATATATAATATGGTTGCATATTGGGTACACACTCACTCTGTTTCTTTATGCAAGACATGGGAATGGGCATGGAAATCTGGTGTGCTTCTTTTGCTAGTCTTCTCTTGTTCTCCACCCTCATCAGGTGTTCAGATTCACAAGATATTGTTGTTCCAGGTCGGGTCATAACAGATGGAGAGGCTCTAACTTCTGCTGGTGGGATATTCGAACTCGGATTCTTCAGTCCCAGTTCTGATACAAGCTCCCGGTACTTGGGAATTTGGTACAAGAGTGTAACCCCTCGGGTGGTCGTATGGGTAGCCAACAGGGAAACTCCGCTGCGCGATGCTTCCGGAGCGCTGAACTTAACGATCCAGGGAGTTCTCGTGCTCGTCAACAGCAGCAACATCGCACAATGGTCGTCAAACACGTCAAGGACTGTGCAGGATCCAGTGGTGCAGCTGTTGGATTCGGGGAAACTCGTCGTCAGAGAGAAGGACGACGAGGACCAGGCGAATTACTTGTGGCAGAGTTTTGATTACCCTTCTGACACCTTGTTGCCTGGACTAAGAATAGGTAAGGATCTTCAGACAGGCTTTGAAACCTATCTTTCTGCCTGGAAGAGCACAGACGATCCGGCTCCAGGTTTATTCTCGATTCATATGGATGCACGAGGTTACCCTCAACTGGTGGTCAAAAAAGGAAATGCAATACAGTATAGAGCAGGATCATGGAATGGATTAACTTGGACAGGTACTCCGTTCCTGGTTTCGAGTCCATCTTACATGTTGGAGTTCCAGTTCAACGAGAAAGAGATCTATTACAACTTCCAAGTCGAAGATGGTTCTGATCTGACATGGTCGACATTTACATCAACCGGAGTGCTGCAGTGGTACTCGTGGAGTAACCAATCACGTTCGTGGCGTATTGTCTCCAGCTCGCGAACTGATACCTGTGAAAATTATGCCTTGTGTGGTGCTTACAGCAGCTGTACTGATCCGGGCTCTCCTGTGTGCTCATGCTTGGATGGACTTGTTGAAAAGTCTCCAAGCGAATGGAATTCGGGGAATTGGTCAGGGGGGTGTGTTCGAAGGACTCCACTCGGCTGCGCGGGAGATTGGTTCATGACACTCAGTAAAGTCAGACTTCCAGACACGTCTTCCTCGACCTGGAGCAACTCGAGCAGAAGTCTCGACGAATGCAAAAGAATATGCTCGAACAACTGCAATTGCACTGGCTATGCGTACCTTGATGTCAGAGGCACTGGTTGCTTGTTTTGGTACGATGAGCTCGTTGACATTAGGACGCTCGATGAAAGTAGGCAAGACTTGTTCGTGCGGTTGGCTGCCTCCGAGCGCGGTGAGTTTATTAACTTTGATGTTTCCTCCATTGGTTCATTCAGGGAAAAGAACAAAAGCAAGCCCAGCTGCCCGGTGTGTTGGTCTTTCTAGTTGAAGTTGTTAAATGTTGGTACTCCTTTGTTCAGGTAAATTTGGCCAGAAAGGACCATTTGATAAGCAAAAGAAAGCGGTGATAATTGCAGGTAGTACCGTGTTTGTCGGTACAATCGTCGTGCTTGTGGTTTGGCTCCGATTCCTGCGCAGGAAAAGCATCCGAAAAGCGGGTGAATGATTCTGACTTTCTATCCCACTTTGAGCTAGCCAATTACTCGAATTTATCACAAAAACTGTCCCTGACTTGGTTATCTCATCTGTTGTTTCAGCTTTAGTACAGACTGTTGGAGACATAAAAGATGATGGGGACGTGCCGACATTTGATCTGAACACAATAGCAAATGCTACTAATAGTTTTTCAAATTACAACAAGCTGGGGCAAGGTGGATTTGGACCAGTCTACAAGGTAACTTAACATCTGAAAATATTACTTTAAACTATTCTGAGTTGTTTCCTACTATGAGTATTGCTTAATGGGTGCACATAATAATGGTTCAGGGTACACTTGCAAATGGACAAGATATAGCTGTGAAAAGGCTTTCGAAGGGTTCTAGCCAAGGATTGATAGAGTTTAAGACGGAAGTTAAGCTGATTGCAAAGCTCCAGCATCGGAATCTTGTTAGACTTCTAGGTTTCTGCATTCATGAAGATGAGAAAATGTTGATCTATGAATATATGGCCAATAAAAGCTTGGATTTCTATATCTTCGGTGTGTATAACAATCCCTGTTTTATTGATATAGTTTGCTGTATCAGCTAATTGTAACGGAAAATAAATGTTTCGGTCTTGCAGATAAAGCGAGAAGCAAAATGCTAGATTGGAAGAAGCGCATGAGTATAATTGGAGGAATTGCTCGCGGGCTACTATATTTGCATCAAGACTCTAGGTTGAAGATCATACATAGAGATTTGAAAGCTAGCAACATCCTTCTAGATAGTAACATGAATTCAAAGATTTCAGACTTCGGCCTCGCCAGAACATTCGGGGCGGATCAAAGTCAGGCAAACACAAACAAAGTGGTTGGAACTTAGTAAGAACATTGATTCATCTCATTAGCTTATATGGATGATTGCTGTCCGTTTTAAGAATTTATTCCCTTCTACAGTGGCTATATGGCTCTTGAGTATGTAATGGACGGACTATTCTCAACGAATTCCGATGTCTTCAGCTTCGGTGTACTCGTTTTGGAGATTATAAGCGGGGAAAAGAATCGAGGTTTTTACCATCCAGATCATGACCTCAACCTTCTTGGACATGTAAGAATTTCATCTTACGTATTAGAATGGGATGGAGTGATATGATTTCTAGATAAAATAAGACGATGGTATGTCATTGCTGTTGTTGATTTTGCAGGCATGAATATTGTGGACGACGGGAAATCCGCTGCAGCTAATTGACGAATGTTTAGCCAAGTCATGTGAGGCTATTGAAGTTACAAGATGCATCCATTTGGCTCTGTTGTGTGTCCAACAACGGCCCGAAAATAGGCCAACGATGGCCGCGGTGGTGATGATGTTGAGCACAGAGAACTCGTTGCCGGAACCTAACCAACCAGGCTATTTTATGGAAAGGAATCCGCCTCCACCATCTGATACGAGTAAAACTTATTCAGCAAATAATGTTACAATGACTGTGTTAGAGGCACGATAAAACCTCAACTAGATTCATATTTCAAACTGAAAGGATGTTGAATAGTGTGTTAGTGTCAAACTCAGAGGAAAATATGAAAGCTTCCCACAAAAAATTGTGTATCACTTATAACCAAAATAGAATACACAAGAAATTGGGCATCAGAATAAAATCACTTCGTAAGGTTACATTATTCTCAAACAATATGTCCCGAGACAAAAAAAACAAAACATAATATCCTTTAGCAAACATCTTCACAAACATTCTTATTTAAAACCATATTGATGATAGCTAACAATGCATGGTCTGGTCCCACTTAGTATGACACTTGGTCAAAACTCTAAACATGACATTCGATCGAAACTGCAAACACGACACACTATTAAAACTTTGGAAGTTTCTTTCAATGTATGGCGGGATCATGCAACTACATCGAATATTCATCTGCTCCCGCAAAAAATGTAACGTTGATCTATGCGTCCTACATAGTTAAATAGTGTCATGAGATATTTTCTTTGCGGGGTAGATAATGTGATATTCTTTTGTATGATTTCTATGATTAATAATATTACGCTAAATATTCAAGTTTTAAAAAAATCTTCTCCGCTTCCATGGACCAATGATGAATTAAAAAGCCGTCCATCTACATAACATTCTGGTTTATACCGTATGCTATCCGAACTTCCAAGTCTCGAGTCAATGATATTTTATAAAGGTGTCAAATCATCCATCCGCGGAGCCTTATTTATGTGGTAACAATTTCGCGAACACTGGTTAGTATTCTCAGATTTTTTGCTCAGCTTTTATATACCATAATTCAATATTTCATGGAACATGCAAGAGTTACGAATAATTTGTAACTTTTTTTTCCAAAATTGTAATTTATAATTATTCGGTCAAAATCACATGTCGGCCAAACACTCGTCCAACCGAAAATTGAGTTAAATGATATTGAATTTTAACACAACTATGTTCATTATACTCCAATTTAGATACCAATTTTTTTTATAAGTAAAATTATATTTATCCAGAAAAATACTCGCCAGCAATAGCAAGTAGTTACACTTGCAATTGACTACATCGCCTATAATGTCTTTTGACATTAATATCCTACGAATATACACTAGATAAAATTATATCATCTTACATATGCAAATGATAGAATGCATCTAGTATCCTATTTATTTCATCCATTTGCGTCTTTCTGTCGCTCCGCGGGTTGCTGCCCTGACAAGAGTTTCGACTTCGTCGCTCCCAGTGATCGCTTAGCCAAGTTGAGTGAGGAGAATCTTTGCATGGGACGCTATCTTCTAATTAGATGATTCAATAATTCTTTCGCCTTGGTTGTTGGCATTTTGGTTCGAGTGCTCCTCCGTAGTGGTGTACGTATTTTTTGAGCCGGCTCAACAATTGGTGATCCTTGCATGTCATTTGAAAAATCCTCTTCCGGCCCATTTAAACCCAACTGCAGCCCACCACTTCCTTGGATCAAAAGGGGCCCGTCAACAAACCAGGAATGGCATACTTGTGTTTTTTTTAACCAGCCCAAAGTCCCATGGAGATAAGGCCACGTCAACAGCCTTGTCATCTTCCCGATGGAGTGCTTGGATGGTGGACCAACTTGAAGGAAAGCATTGCGACAACCGAGACATGCGTCTATTTTTCTGACAGCCTTCTCTGACTTTTCTCCGTTTCCCAGTCGGCTTGACTCTTCAGCCTGAAGTCACCAATGGCACAAGTTCCCGTTCGGTTTCCTAGCTGATGTTTGCCGAGGTTGTCGAGCCAACCGAAGCACTTGGACAGGACCCCTCGTTAGCCATTTGGAAACTCTCGGGCCCGAACCTGAGATGGTTTGATTCCGGAGGCAGTTTGTTGATGTTCTTGCGTTTGGTGCAGGAAGGCTACAACACTCCGTCCAAGCCAGTCATCCTGAGGTTACGTAATCTAGGACCTCCTCCTGAGTTATCTGCTGCGTTGTTGGGCCATCACCACTCAGGACCGCCGCGTAAGTACTCTGATCCTTAGCCTCTGACTTGTTCTCCGGCCCTGTCCTTGGACCCCGCTTGTATTTCGGTACAATCACCTTTATTTGGTCGTCACCAAGCCAATTCGATTTGAATTCGACCCAATTCGAACCGTGGTCATGTCTAGAGGTCGGTTGTCAACGAACAATGTTGTACGCCCCCTAAAGTCCTACCGCTCCTAAAGTCAAAGACAATGACAAGAAATCAACTGTTAAACGTATAGAGTACGGTGCCCTCTTGTGTAAATAGGACTTTAGAGACGTACACACTGTTTCTTCTGTGGAAAAATTTCGGAACAGGCATGGAAAGCTGGCGTGCTTCTTTTGCTGGCCTTCTCTTGTTCTTCTTCATCCTCGTCAGGTGTTCAAGTTCACCAGACATCGTCGGTCCAGGTCGGGTCATAACGGATGGAGGAACACTAGTTTCTGCTGGTGGGATATTCGAACTCGGATTCTTCAGTCCTAGTCCTGATACAAGCTCCTGGTACTTGGGAATTTGGTACAAGAATATCACCCCTCAGGTGGTTGTATGGGTAGCCAATAGAGAAACTCGGCTCCTAAATGCTTCTGGTTCGCTGAATTTAACGGACCAGGGTCTTCTTGTGCTTGTCAATAGCAGCAAAGGCGTGCAATGGTCATCAAACACGTCGAGCACTGTGCAGGATCCGATGGTGCAGCTGTTGGACTCGGGGAACCTCGTCGTTAGAGAGAAGGACGACGAGGACCAGGCGAATTACTCATGGCAGAGTTTGGACTACCCTTCTGACACCTTGTTGTCTGGACTCAGAATAGGCAAGGATCTTCAGACAGGCTTTGAAACCTATCTTTCTGCCTGGAAGAGCACAGACGATCCGGCTCCGGGTTTGTTCTCGATTCATATGGATGCACGAGGTTACCCTCAACTGGTAGTCAAAAAGGGAAATGCAATACAGTATAGAGTAGGATCCTGGAATGGATTAACTTGGACAGGATCTCCATATGTGGTTTCAGATCCATCTTACATATTTGAGTTCGATTTCAACGAGAAAGAGGTCTATTTCTACTTCGAAGTCGAAGATGGTTCTGATCTGACACGGGCAACATTAACATCAACCGGAGTGATGCAGCGATACTTGTGGAGTGACCAATCACGTTCTTGGCAGGTTATCTCCACCTCGAGAACTGATGCCTGTGAAAATTATGCCTTGTGTGGGGCTTACAGCAGCTGCACTGATCCGGGCTCTCCTTTTTGCTCATGCTTGGAAGGATTTGTTCCGAAGTCTCCAAGCGAATGGAATTCGAGGAATTGGTCAGAGGGGTGTGTTCGAAGGACTCCACTCGGCTGTGCGGGAGATTGGTTCATGAAACACAGTAAAGTCAAACTTCCAGACACGTCTTCCTCGACCTGGAGCAACTCGAGCAGAAGTCTGGACGAATGCAAAAGATTGTGCTCGAACAACTGCAATTGCACTGGCTATGCATACCTGGATGTCAGAGGCACTGGTTGCCTGTTTTGGTACAATAAGCTCATCGACATTAGGACACTCGACGAAGGCGGGCAAGACTTGTTCGTGCGGTTGGCTGCCTCCGAGCGCGGTGAGTTTATTAACTTTGATATATCCTCCATTGGTTCATTCAGTTTTCAGAGGAAAGAACAAAAGCAAGCTCAACTGCCCTTGTGTTGTTCTTTGTAGTAGAAGTTGTTAAATGTCTTGTACTCATTTTTCCAGGTAAATTCGACAAGAAAAGACCGTTTGATAAGCAAAAGAAAGCAGTGATAATTGCAGGTAGTACCGTGTTTGTCGGTGCAATCGTCGTGCTTATGGTTTGGCTCCGATTCCTGCGCAGGAAAAGCATCCGAAAAGCTGGTGAATGATTCAGACTTTCTATCCCACTTTGAGCTAGCCATTTACTCTAATTCATCACAAGAACTCTCCATGACTTGGTTATCTCATCTGATGTTTCAGCTTTAGTACAGACTGTTGGAGACATAAAAGATGATGGGGACGTGCCGACATTTGATCTGAAGACAATAGCGGATGCTACTAATAACTTTTCAAATAACAACAAGCTCGGGCAAGGTGGATTTGGACCCGTCTACAAGGTAACTTAACATCTAACAACATTGCCTAAAATTATTTCGAGTTGTTTCCTACTATGAGTATTGCTCAATGGGTGCGTGGTTCAGGGTACACTTGCAAATGGACAAGATATAGCTGTGAAAAGGCTTTCCAAGAGTTCTAGCCAAGGATTGATAGAGTTTAAGACAGAAGTTAAGCTGATAGCAAAGCTCCAACATCGGAATCTTGTTAGACTTCTAGGTTTCTGCATTCATGAAGATGAGAAAATGTTGATCTATGAATATATGGCCAATAAAAGCTTGGATTTCTATATCTTCGGTGTGTATAACTATCCCTGTTTTATTGATCTAGTTTGCTGTATCGGCTAATTGTAATGGGAAATAAATGTTTCGGTCATGCAGATAAAGCGAGAAGCAAAATGCTAGATTGGAAGAAGCGCATGAGTATAATTAGAGGAATTGCTCGCGGGCTACTATATTTGCATCAAGACTCTAGGTTGAAGATCATACATAGAGATTTGAAAGCTAGCAACATCCTTCTAGATAGTAACATGAATTCAAAAATTTCAGACTTCGGTCTCGCGAGAACATTCGGGGCAGATCAAAGTCAGGCAAACACAAACAAAGTGGTTGGAACTTAGTAAGTAACACTGATTCATCTCATTAGCTTATATGGATGATTGCTGTCCGTTTTAAGAATTTATTCCCTTCTACAGTGGCTATATGGCTCCTGAGTATGTAATGGACGGACTATTCTCAACGAATTCCGATGTCTTTAGCTTTGGTGTACTCGTTTTGGAGATTATAAGCGGGGAAAAGAATCGAGGTTTTTACCATCCAGATCATGACCTCAACCTTCTTGGACATGTAAGCATTTCATCTTACGTATTAGAATGGGATGGAGTGATATGATTTCTAGACAAAATAAGACGATGGTCTGTCATTGCTGTTGTTGATTTTGCAGGCATGGATATTGTGGACGACGGGAAATCCGCTGCAGCTAATTGACAAATGTTTAGCCAAGTCATGTGAGGATGTTGAAGTTACAAGATGCATCCATTTGGCTCTGTTGTGTGTCCAACAACGGCCCGAAAATAGGCCAACGATGGCCGCAGTGGTGATGATGTTGAGCACAGAGAACTCATTGCCGGAACCTAACCAGCCAGGCTATTTTATGGAAAGGAATCCGCCTCCACCATCTGATACGAGTAAAACTTATTCAGCAAATGATGTTACAACGAGTGTGTTAGAGGCACGATAAAATCTCAACTAGATTCATATTTCAGACTGAAAGAATGTTGAATAGTGTGTTAGTGTCAACTCAGAGGAAAATATGAAAGCTTCCCACAAAAAATCTTGTATCACTTATGGCCAAATTAGAATACACAAGAAATTGGGCATCAGAATAAAATCACTTTGTAAGGTTACATTATTTTCAAACAATATGTCCCGAGACAAAAAAAAACGAAACATAATATCTTTTAGCAAACATTTTCACAAACATTCTTATTTAAAACCATATTGATGATAGCTAACAATGCATGCTCTGATCCCTGATGCAACTTAGTACGATACTTGGTCAAAACTATAAACATGACATTCGATCGAAACCGCAAACACGACACTCTATTAAAACTTTGGAAGAAGTTTCCTCCAATGTATGGCGGGATCATGCAACTACATCGAGTATTCCTCCGCTACCGCAAAAAGTATAATCTTGATCTATCCGTCCTACATAGTTAAATAGTGTCATGAGATATTCTCTTTGGGTAGATAATGTGATATCCTTTTGTATGATTCTTATGATTAATAATATTACTCTAAATATTTAAGTTTCTGTTGAGAAATAAGATCGAAACGAGTAAAATACGAGACACAAGAATTACGTGGAAACCCCAAGACGGGGAGAAAACTACGGGCAAAGGAGAGTCGTCCACTATGTGAGTCCAATCGGTTACAAGGTCTCCGTGAGGGTTCTCTCTACCTCACAACTCTCAACTAGTACAAATAAGACCTAGGCATAGGCCGTATATATATAGGAGACTAGTACTCTATTCTGATCAGGAAATAGAACCCTACTCTAATTAGGAATTTGGAACAATCCCTAACAAATCTCCACCTTGGACCAAATTCTATGACTCTAACTTCAACGTTTCTCCACCTTCACCATCAGCCCCTAAGGGCAATCAGCATCAAGCATGAACACCGACCAAGTCCAAGCAATGCTCGAACTTAGTACCAGAAAGCGGCTTCGTCAACATGTCTGCAGGGTTGTCCTTGGTACCCACCTTGCTCACAACAATGTCGCGTTGAGCAACATGCTCCCGAATGAAGTGGTACCTCACATTAATGTGCTTTGTCCTCACATCCAAGCACTCTATTAAAACTTTGGAAGAAGTTTCCTCCAATGTATGGCCGGATCATGCAACTACATCGAGTATTCCTCCGCTCCCGCAAAAAGTATAATCTTGATCTATCCGTCCTACATAGTTGAATAGTGTCATGAGATATTCTCTTTGGGGTAGATAATGTAATATCCTTTTGTACGACTCTGATGATTAATAATATTACTCTAAATATTTAAGTTTCAAAAAAAAAATCTTCTTCGCTTCCACTCGTGGTGGACCAATGATGAATTAAAAGCCGTCCATCTACATAACCTTCTGGTATATACCGTATGCTATCCGAACATTGTAAGTCTCGAGTCAATGATATTTTATAAAGGTGTCAAATCATCCATCCACGGAGCCTTATTTATGTGGTAACAATTTCGCGAACGCTGGTTAGTATTCTCAGATTTTTTGTTCAGTTTTTATAAGCTATAATTCAATATTTCATGGAACATGCAAGAGTTACGAATAATTTGTAACTTTTTTTCCAAAATTTTAGTTTATAATTAATCGGTCAAAATCAAATGTTAGCCAAACACTCGTCGAACCGAAAATTGAGTTAAATGATATTGAATTTTAACATAACTATTTTCATTATACTCCAATTTAGATACCAATTTTTTTATAAGTACAATTGTATTTATCCAGAAAAATACTCGGCAGCAATAACAAGTAGTTACACTTGCAATTGACTACATCGCATATAATATCTTTTGACGTTAATCTCCTACGAATATACACTAGATAAAATTATATCATCTTACATATGCAAAATGATAGAATGCATCTAGTATCCTATTTATTTCGTCCATTTGCGTCTTTCTGTAGTTTCGCGGGTTGCTCCCCTGACAAGACTTTCGACTTCGTCGCTCCCGATAACCTCTAAGCGATCTGCCAAGTTGAATGAGGAAAAACTTTGCATAGGACCTTGTCTTCTAAATTAGATGATTGAATAATTCTTTCGCCTTGGTTGTTGGCATTTTGGTTCTAGTGCTCCTCCGTAGAGGTGTATGTATTTTTTGAGCGGGTTCAATAATTGGTGACCCTTGCATGTCAGTTGAAAAATCCTCTTCCGGCCCATTTAAACCCAACTGCAGCCCACCACTTCCTTGGATCAAAAGGGGCCCGTCAACAAACCAGGAATGGCTTACTTGTGTTTTTCTGACTAGCCCAAAGTCCCATGAAAATAAATTAACTATACGGTGTCAGTCCTTAAGCATGAAATAATAAGATCTAATTTCAAAATTGTTCAAAATCCGGAATTGTGGAAACAATTTACTAAAAAAAATCCCATGGAGATAAGGCCACGTCAACAGCCTTGTCATCTTCCCGATGGAGTGCTTGGATGGTTGACCGACTTGAAGGAAAGCATTGCGACTACCGAGACATGCGTCTATTTTTCTGACAGCCTTCTCTGACTTTTCTCCTCCGTCGTCCGCCGCTCATCCTCTTCTTGGAGCCGGAACTCACCAATGGCACAAGTTCCCGTTCGGTTTCCTAGCTGATGTTTGCCGAGGTCGTCGAGCCAACCGAAGCACTCGCACAGGACCCTCGTTAGCCATTTGGAAACTCTCGGGCCCCAACCTGAGATGGTTTGATTCCGTAGGGACTTTGTTGATGTTCTTCATTTCTTGCGTTTGGTGCAGGAAGGCTACAACACTCCGGTCAAGCCAGTCATCCTGAGGTTACGTAATCTAGGACCTCCTCCTGAGTTATCTGCTGCGTTGTTGGGCCATCACCACTCAGGACCGCCGCGTAAGTACTCTGAACCTTAGCCTCTGACTTGTTCTCCGGCCCTGTCCTTGGACCCCGCTTGTATTTCGGTACAATCACCTTTATTTGGTCGTCACCAAGCCAATTCGATTCGAATTCGAACCTTGGTCATGTCTAGAGGTAGGTTGTCAACGAACAATGTTGTACGCCCTAAAGTCAAAGACAATGACAATAAATCAACTGTTAAACGTAGAGTACGGTGCCCTCTTGGGTAAATAGGACTTTAGAGACGTACACGTTGTTTCTTCTGTGGAAAAAATTTAGGAACAGGCATGGAAAGCTGGCGTGCTTCTTTTGCTGGCCTTCTCTTGTTCTTCTTCATCCTCGTCAGGTGTTCAAGTTCACCAGACATCGTCGGTCCGGGTCGGGTCATAACGGATGGAGGAACACTAGTTTCTGCTGGTGGGATATTCGAACTCGGATTCTTCAGTCCTAGTCCTGATACAAGCTCCTGGTACTTGGGAATTTGGTACAAGAATATCACCCCTCAGGTGGTTGTATGGGTAGCCAATAGAGAAACTCGGCTCCTAAATGCTTCTGGTTCGCTGAATTTAACGGATCAGGGAGTTCTTGTGCTTGTTAATAGCAGCAAAGGCGTGCAATGGTCATCAAACACGTCGAGGGCTGTGCAGGATCCGGTGGTGCAGCTGTTGGACTCGGGGAACCTCGTCGTTAGAGAGAAGGACGACGAGGACCAGGCGAATTACTTGTGGCAGAGTTTTGATTACCCTTCTGACACCTCGTTGCCTGGACAAAGAATAGGTAAGGATCTTCAGACAGGCTTTGAAACCTATCTTTCTGCCTGGAAGAGCACAGACGATCCGGCTCCAGGTTTATTCTCGATTCATATGGATGCACGAGGCTACCCTCAACTGGTGGTCAGAAAGGGAAATGCCATACAGTATAGAACAGGATCATGGAATGGATTAACTTGGACAGGTACTCCATTTCTGGTTTCGAGTCCATCTTACATATTGGAGTTCGAGTTCAACGAGAAAGAGGTCTATTACTACTTCGAAGTCAAAGATGGTTCTGATCTGATATGGTCGACATTTACATCAACCGGAGTGATGCAGCAATACTCGTGGAGTAACCAATCACGTTCTTGGCAGGTTATCTCCAGCTCGAGAGCTGATGCCTGTGAAAATTATGCCTTGTGTGGGGCTTACAGCAGCTGCACTGATCCGGGCTCTCCTTTGTGCTCATGCTTGGAAGGATTTGTTCCGAACTCTCCGAGCGAATGGAATTCGGGGAATTGGTCAGGGGGGTGTGTTCGAAGGACTCCACTCGGCTGTGCGGGAGATTGGTTCATGAAACACAGTAAAGTCAAACTTCCAGACACGTCTTCCTCGACCTGGAGCAACTCGAGCAGAAGTCTGGACGAATGCAAAAGATTATGCTCGAACAACTGCAATTGCACTGGCTATGCGTACCTGGATGTCAGAGGCACTGGTTGCCTGTTTTGGTACGATGAGCTCATCGACATGAGGACACTCGACGAAGGCGGGCAAGACTTGTTCGTGCGGTTGGCTGCCTCCGAGCGCGGTGAGTTTATTAACTTTGATATATCCTCCATTGGTTCATTCAGTTTTCAGAGGAAAGAACAAAAGCAAGCCCAACTGCCCTTGTGTTGTTCTTTGTAGTGGAAGTTGTTAATGTTGGTATAGATGTCCTAGAGACAATCGATATAAGGACACTATACTTGATCACATTCAGTTATATTATTAATGTGCATTAATAATATTCGGCATTACATAAATGAATATAATATTTGATTGTTTGCATATATTCATGTTTATGTTCCCATGAATTAGTGTTGTCATTGAGAATGTGAGATCTCAGATGACTATGCACGTAGTTCTTAAATAGCCACAATCAATGATCATCGAGAATGGGATATCGATGATGCGATTGAGATTGGTGTGCGATCTGCATCATATCCTTAGAGGATGTAGTGGTTCTCACAACTACGAGATACTAGGTATTTCATGATGGATGCACAGATACTTTGGAGAGTATTGGCATGCCCGACCGAGAAACCGTTTGGTGTATTCTATTTACGTGTCTACAGAAGTATCGGTTTGTGGAGTAGTGTAATAGTCCTCCGACTTGAGGTCAATACGCACGACATGTACGTAGTGATGTACTTTGACTATGACCAACGCTTGCACTCCTGACGGGGTAGATACGACATGTGTTAGGTACATCACGAAGTGCATGTGCGTGGTAGTTGAGCCAAGAATAGGATTCATTCCTCAAATAGACGTGGAGAGAATACTTGTCTTCTCATAACTAATTGGATCGTTAGTCATTGGCCAATGCACGTCACTTTTGGAATGGTATCTAAAAGTGACAACATGATCAATTAGTAGAATGAGATAATATGATTATGTTATTTGAATAGACATTTAATCATGTTCAAGACTTAATCGAGTATTCGCGAATGAAAAGACCGTATCACTGTGAGCTTCACATTACAGGTAGTTGCAGTATCCTCGCAACGTACCTCATATGTTGAGATTGTCTGGTCTATTGTCTAGGGTTCGACTAAAACCATTGGTTCGACTAATCGCTTGACATGTGAGGGCCTATGGGTCACACAACAAGTAGTCTTGGTTTACGAATTGAAGTTGGTTAGATTAAATATTGATTTGATCAAGAATATTTAATCTATAGAGAAATATTATAATTCTATTAGATAGAATTATAATTGTAATTATTTAATTAAGTTGGATTTAATTAAATACTAATATGTATAGTAAAATCTATTAGATGTTGGACATATTGACTAGGTCAAGAAAATAATAGAATGGGCTTGGAGGCCCAAAAGGGAAGTCAATGTTGGAAGCTACTAAGAGCTTCCAACCTTGCCTCCTGCGAAACCTACTCCTAAAAGGGTAGGAGTTGGTTAATTATTTTACTATATATACATGTGTGGGTATCAAGGGTTTTGACACACAGAAATTTATTAACCTAGATACAAGACACATACTTTCTCTAGTTTCTTCGATAAAGAATTCTCCTAGCGAATTCTCGAAGATTTCAACTGTCAAGGAATTCGTAGACGAGGACTACGTGGATACCGTAGTTGAGGATCGATCTACAACGCACTGTAAGCATCCTCTAACGATGTTATCTTGATTTTATGTTATACAGCCATGATCAGATTCGGTGTTGGTGAAAAAGTTTTATCTTCCGCTGCTGCGAACCTAGGGTTCGTATTTATAAAACCCAACAGTGGTATCAGAGTTTCAGGCTGATTTTATGGCTGTATACATATATCTGTGTTATTCGATTTGATATATACGACTGGTATATAATTTTTAAAAAAAACGGGGAGCGCCTCGGAGGCGGCTCCGCGTCGTCAACGACGTAGACGGCCACGCGCCGAACCACCACGTATGGCCACCACGGACGAGCTCGGCTCGTCGCGATCGGTGTCGTGGTAGCGACGGTGAGCACTGGTGCGGCGTCGATCGTCGCGTGTCGTCGAGGCGTTGTCGGTTTAATTTCTGCCCGCGTCGTCGACGGACCGCGGCTATCGCACGCCGTTTCACCAAGATCGGCTACCACCGACGAGCTCGCCTCGTCCTGAGCGTCGTCGTGGTACTGACGGTGACAATCGGAGTTGCTCCGATGGGGAGATCCAAGCTTTCGAAGCTTCGCCGACGAGTTCGAGCTTTTGGAGCTCGATTTCGGCGCGCACACACGAAAACCCGCCGGTTTGGGACCACCGGCGTGATCCACGCGTCGCGATCTACACAACGGCACCGCCGGTGACGAGCGGCGTTGCGCCGTTCGGCCGATGGTTCTCAGGGACTAATCTGCAATTTTCTAGGGACTTGGTCTTGGAAATTTGATATTCTTGAGGGGCGTCTTTGCAAATTCAAGAAATCTGAAATTGCAGATAAGCCCTTGGGGCCTTGCTGAAATTTCGTCTTTATGGTTAATTACGATATGGTACCTGGATTAATCATGAAATTGCAATCTATCCACGGTTAATTACAGGGACTTATTTGTAAATTTGCTTGTATGGAAAATTACAGTTTGGTCCTTCGACTTTTCCTGAAATTTCAGATTGGTCCTCGGATATTTCTGAATTTTCGGGATAGCTGGCAAATTACTATTTGGTCCTTGAATTAATTCTAAAATTGCAATTAGGTCCCTGGACTGAACTGAAAATAATGAATTAGATTCTAATTACTGTTTACATTTAATTTCTAAGTTGGATCTTATGAAATAATATGTGGACAAATGAATGGATCTTGTTTGAGCAAGTTAAATACCCGTTTAAATGTTCCTCAAACTTAAATATGGTTTTCATTTAGAATGAATGATGTCTTCCGTCATAATTAAGAGAAACTGAGATTTCGCTCTATAGTATTTGAGACCAAAGTCTTTTGCTTAGAACTACGTCTTATGGAACTCTTATATGGACATGTAAATGTCGCCGTGTGATGGTTGTAAACCACCAAAGTTATTTCACTAGCCAAAGCAAGGAAATAATGATGGGACATCAATTGGACTGGGTCCGATAACTAGGAATTGTATGAACTACAATTGGTTTGGAGACCTACCAGTTATGCTGTTACAATCACCAGCCAAAGCAGGGGTTGTGATAGTAGGAATGTGGATCCTAGTCCATTAAGATTTATATTAGATATAAATTCGTACTCTTCCGATGAGGTCGTTGAGTATGTGAAAATAATGGAGACAAAATAAAGCTAAGGGCCGAGTTTATTTTGATTGCTGAATGATGATCATATGAATTATGTGTTTAGTTCCCATTTTAACTTATTTCCTGAGGTGTGTTGAAATGGTTAACATGTCATTGAGATTTATACTGGAATCAAACAAGTTGGCTAGGCCAAACTTTCTGGATTGGCACCGAAACATGCATTTGATGCTAAGATAAGAAAGGATTGAGTATGTGTTAGACACGACCATCTCTGTTACCCCTGCGGCTGATTCTTTTGAACTTGCTACGTTTGACGCAGAGGCTCAAAAGAAGCATCAGGATGATGCAAAGCAGGCGCAGTGTGTCATGTTGCTTGGAACGGCTAGGCTTAAGCTGCATAACATGCTAAAGACTTTTGAAGGTACTTCTTCGAAGGAAAGGAATGTGCTCATGGTGGGTACCTCTTCTAGCTCTGCGATTAAAGGCAGAAAGAAGCAGAAGAATAAGGCTAAGAATAGTTCTAAGCCAAAGTTCCTTAAACCTAAGGGTGGTATTCAAAAGAAAGAGCGGGTAGACAAGGATGTGTGCCTCCACTGTAAGAGGAAGGGGCACTGGAAGAGAGACTGTAAAGTTCTGGCTGCTGAGAACAGGGCACTGAGTGTCTCTAGCTCCGGAACAGGTATGTTTGTTATTGAGATAAATATGTCCACTAATAGAACTGACTGCTAGGTATTAGATACCGCATGTGGATTACACATTTGTACAAATGTGGAAGGTCTCACAAAGAGCAGGGTGGTTAGACCGGGTGAAGTCACCCTATGCGTAGGTAATGGAGCACGAGTTACTGCCGAACGCGTAGGGACATATAGTATAGACTTACCCAGTGGGTATAGACTGGAACTTAATAATTGTTATTTCGTTCCGTCCATTACCAGAAATATTATTTCCATTCCAATGTTGGATATTGAAGGTTTTTCCTTCCAATTTTCTAATAGTAGTTGCTACTTTTCGAAAAAATGGTATTATTTATGGAAATGCCTCTCTTGAGAATGGTTTATATTTGTTGAATAGTGGACATGATGTTCTTAATGTGCAAAACAAGAAGCTCAAATTAAGTAATCAGGAAAATCCCACATTCTTATGGCATTGTAGACTTGGTCATGCCAATGAGAAAAGAATTGCAAGGTTTAGAAAGTTAGACTACTTAACCCCATTCGACTTTCAGTCTTATGAAAATTGTGAATCTTGTCTCAAAGGTAAAATGACCAACAAACCCTTTTCTGGGAAAGGGGTAAGAGCCAAAGAAGTGTTAGAGTTAGTTCACAGCGACGTGTGTGGACCATTACCCACTCTAGTAAGGGGTAGTTTCGGATACTTCATTACCTTTACTGATGACCTCTCTAGGTATGGATATGTGTATCTTATGAAACACAAATCCAAGACCTTTGAGAAGTTTAAGGAGTATAAGGCAGAAGTAGAGAAATAGCTTAGGAAGAGTATTAAGACTCTTCGATCAGATCAAGGAGGAAAATACCGTAGCAAAGAAATCCTGGATTATTTGAGGTTACATGGGGTCCAATCACAATGGACACCTCCTGGAACACCACAGATGAATGGTGTGTCTGAGAGGAGGAACCGAACCCTGTTAGACATGGTAAGGTCCATGATGAGTTTCTCCTCTCTTCCAATATTCTTTTGGGGTTACGCACTCCAATGCTCAATCTACATTCTGAATAGGATTCCATTCAAATCAGTTGAGAGAACACCATATGAGATATGGTGTGGAAAGAAGCCATCATTCTCACATATCAAGACGTGGATTTGCCCCGCGTATGTGAAGAAGATGCTCACTGATAAGTTGGAATCCAAAGGTGAAAAAGGTTACTTTGTGGGATATCCTAAGGAAACAAAAGGATATTATTTCTATCTCCTTGAGAAACAAAATGTTATTATTTCTAGACAGGCGACGTTCCTTGAAAATGACTATGTCTTCAAAGGACAAGGTCGTAAAAAGATAGAGCTTGAAGAAATTTAAGAACCACAAGGTAATGCTAAGGCTGAAGACTTATTGAATAACCACGATAAATAATCAGTGGGAGCATTCAGTGAATCTCATGGTGGGAGTCTTTCACTAGGTGATAGTCTTCCAGCCAGTGGGAGTGTAGTTAGGGATAACTCGCATACGCGAGCTAACCCAATTAGACTGAATGAGGACAATTTGGATATTGTTCAAACTCCTGCTCAGGAAACGCTTGAGAGCGTAGCTCCTGAGAATTCTCCTGGCGTTGATCAGATCATCGCAGAAGAACCTCTTCACGATCAGAATGAACAGCCTGCACAAATGCAACTCCGTAAGTCTACGAGGATTCGTGATCCACCCATCAAGTTTAGTTTCCTCTTGGAGGAACACGATGATGTGAAGATTCCGGACAAGGACGAACCCAAGACTTATACTGAAGCGATGTCAAACATCAATTCAGAGAAGTGGCTACAGGCCATAAAATCTGAGATGGACTCGATGTATACAAATCAAGTTTGGGACTTGGTGGAATTACCTGAAGGGGTTAGACCCATCGGCTGCAAATGGATCTTCAAGAAGAAGATCGATGCAGAAGGTAAAGTGCAAACCTACAAGGTTAGGTTGGTGGCAAAGGGTTATAAGCAACGCGAGGGAATTGATTATGATGAAACCTTTTCACCAGTTACAAAGATCAAGTCCATTCGGATTTTACTTGCTATAGCTGCATACTATAATTATGACATTTAGCAGATGGATGTCAAAACGGCTTTCCTTAATGGAAACCTCGAGGAGCGTGTGTTTATGACACAGCCATAAGGTTTTGTATCCAAGTCAAATTCACAATTATTATGCAAGCTACAAAGGTCCATCTATGGATTAAAGCAAGCTTCTAGGAGTTGGAATATCCGTTTTGACGAAGCTATCAAATCGTTTGACTTCGTTAGAAATGCGAAAGATCCATGTATTTATCGAAAATGCCAATGGGATAAGACTGTTTTCATTATCATATATGTTGATGACATATTGATTCTGGGAAACAGTATCTCGCTAATGCAATCCGTGAAGGATTGGCTGTCCGAGACCTTCATGATGAAGGACTTGGGTGAAGCCTGCTACATCCTTGGCATAAAGATCTATAGAGATAGATCTAGCAGGATGTTGGGGCTGTCACAATCCACATACATAGACAATGTACTAAAGCATTTTAAAATGGAGGACTCTAAGAGAGATTACCTGCCAGCGAATCATGAGATTAAGCTGTCAAAGAAGGATTGTCCTTCTGAAGAAGAAAAAATCGAGTACATGGAAGGTATTCTATACGCATCTGCGATTGGATCAATCATGTAGGCCATGACTTGCACTAGACCCGATGTGACCTACGCTGTTAGTATCACTGGTAGATACCAGAAAAACCCAGGTGAACGTCACTGGGTTGCTGTTAAGAATATTCTAAAGTATCTTAGATGAACTAAAGAATATTTCTTAGTCTATGATGGGTAGCCAGAACTTGTGGTAACTGGGTTTACCGACCATGACTGATTGTGATAACTTCCAAGTCACAATCGATGTATAGCTTCATACTCAATGGCAGAATAGTGAGCTGGAATAGTTCCAAGCGAGACACGACCGCGGATTCAACAACCGAAATAAAATTAGAACAAATTCCTACAGAGAATAACCTGGCTGATCATTTCACCAAACTAGACACTTTGAGAGTCTAGGTGTAGACATATGGGTGATTGGCTCTAGGCCAAGTGGGAGATTGTTGGTATAGATGTCCTAGAGACAATCGATATAAGGACATTATACTTGATCACATTCAGTTATATTATTAATGTGCATTAATAATATTCGGCATTACATAAATGAATATAATGTTTGATTGTTTGCATATATTCATGTTTATGTTCCCATGAATTAGTGTTGTCATTGAGAATGTGAGATCTCAGATGACTATGCACGTAGTTTTTAAATAGCCACAATCAATGATCATCGAGAATGGGATATCGATGATGCGATTGAGATTGGTGTGCGATCTGCATCATATCCTTAGAGGATGTAGTGGTTCTCACAACTACGAGATACTAGGTATTTCATGATGGATGCACAGATACTTTGGAGAGTATTGGCATGCCCGACCGAGAAACCGTTTGGTGTATTCTATTTACGTGTCTACAGAAGTATCGGTTTGTGGAGTAGTGTAATAGTCCTCCGACTTGAGGTCAATACGCACGACATGTACGTAGTGATGTACTTTGACTATGACCAACGCTTGCACTCCTGACGGGGTAGATACGACATGTGTTAGGTACATCACGAAGTGCATGTGCGTGGTAGTTGAGCCAAGAATATGATTCATTCCTCAAATAGACTTGGAGAGAATACTTGTCTTCTCATAACTAATTGGATCGTTAGTCATTGGCCAATGCACGTCACTTTTGGAATGGTATCTAAAAGTGACAACATGATCAATTAGTAGAATGAGATAATATGATTAAGTTATTTGAATAGACACTTAATCATGTTCAAGACTTAATCGAGTATTCGCGAATGAAAAGACCGTATCACTGTGAGCTTCACATTACAGGTAGTTGCAGTATCCTCGCAACGTACCTCATATGTTGAGATTGTCTGGTCTATTGTCTAGGGTTCGACTAAAACCATTGGTTCGACTAATCGCTTGACATGTGAGGGCCTATGGGTCACACAACAAGTAGTCTTGGTTTACGAATTGAAGTTGGTTAGATTAAATATTGATTTGATCAAGAATATTTAATCTATAGAGAAATATTATAATTCTATTAGATAGAATTATAATTGTAATTATTTAATTAAGTTAGATTTAATTAAATACTAATATGTATAGTAAAATCTATTAGATGTTGGACATATTGACTAGGTCAAGAAAATAATAGAATGGGCTTGGAGGCCCAAAAGGGAAGTCAATGTTGGAAGCTACTAAGAGCTTCCAACCTTGCCTCCTGCGAAACCTACTCCTAAAAGGGTAGGAGTTGGTTAATTATTTTACTATATATATATGTGTGGGTATCAAGGGTTTTGACACACAGAAATTTATTAACCTAGATACAAGACACATATTTTCTCTAGTTTCTTCGATAAAGAATTCTCCTAGCGAATTCTCGAAGATTTCAACTGTCAAGGAATTCGTAGACGAGAACTACGTGGATACCGTAGTTGAGGATCGATCTACAACGCACTGTAAGCATCCTCTAACGATGTTATCTTGATTTTATGTTATACAGCCATGATCAGATTCGGTGTTGGTGAAAAAGTTTTATCTTCCGCTGCTGCGAACCTAGGGTTCGTATTTATAAAACCCAACAGTTAAATGTCTTGTACTCATTTTTCCAGGTAAATTCGACAAGAAAAGACCGTTTGATAAGCAAAAGAAAGCAGTGATAATTGCAGGTGGTACCTTGTTTGTCGGTGCAATCGTCGTGCTTATGGTTTGTCTACGATTCCTGCGCAGGAAAAGCATCCGAAAAGCTGGTGAATGATTCAGACTTTCTATCCCACTTTGAGCTAGCCATTTACTCTAATTCATCACAAGAACTCTCAATGACTTGGTTATCTCATCTGATGTTTCAGCTTTAGTACAGACTGTTGGAGACATAAAAGATGATGGGGACGTGCCGACATTTGATCTGAAGACAATAGCGGATGCTACTAATAACTTTTCAAATAACAACAAACTCGGGCAAGGTGGATTTGGACCTGTCTACAAGGTAACTTAACATCTGACAACATTGCCTAAAATTATTCCGAGTTGTTTCCTACTATGATTATTGCTCAATGGCTGCGCATAATAATGGTTCAGGGTACACTTGCAAATGGACAAGATATAGCTGTGAAAAAGCTTTCCAAGAGTTCTAGCCAAGGTTTGACACAGTTTAAGACAGAAGTTAAGCTGATCGCAAAGCTCCAGCATCGAAATCTTGTTAGACTTTTAGGTTTCTGCATTCACGAAGATGAGAAAATGCTGATCTATGAATATATGGCTAATAAAAGCTTGGATTTCTATATCTTCGGTGTGTATAACAATCCCTGTTTTATTGATCTAGTTCGCTCCATAGGCTAATTGTAATAGGAAATAAAAGTTGTTTCGGTCATGCAGATAAAGTGAGAAGCAAAATGTTAGATTGGACAAAGCGTATAAGTATAATTGGAGGAATTGCTCGGGGGCTCCTATATTTGCATCAAGACTCCAGGTTGAAGATCATACACAGAGATTTGAAGGCTAGCAACATCCTTCTTGACAGTAACATGAATTCAAAGATTTCAGACTTCGGCCTCGCTAGAACATTCGGGGCGGATCAAAGTGAGGCAAACACAGAGAAAGTGGTTGGAACATAGTAAGTAACATTGATTCATCTCATTAGCTTATATGGATGATTTTTGTCCGTTTTAAGAATTTATTCCCTTGTACAGTGGCTATATGGCTCCTGAGTATGTAATGGACGGGCTATTCTCAACGAACTCCGATGTCTTCAGTTTTGGTGTACTCGTTTTGGAGATTATCAGCGGGAAAAAGAATCGAGGCTTTTATCATCCAGACCATGACCTCAACCTTCTTGGACATGTAAGCATTTCATCTTATGTATTTCTTAATCTTGAGTTAGAAACTTTTGGTGTTAAGTTTTCAAGAGATTGATAGGATTTCTAAACAAAATAACGCAACGGCATGTTGTTGCTGCTGTTGATTTTGCAGGCATGGATGTTGTGGACGAAAGAAAAGCCACTAGAACTAATCGACGAATGCTTAGCCAAGTCATGTGAGCCTATTGAAGTTATAAGATGCATCCATTTGGCTTTGTTGTGTGTCCAACAACGGCCCGAAAACAGGCCAATGATGGCTGCGGTGGTGATGATGTTGAGCACAGAGAACTCGTTGCCGGAACCTAACCAACCAGGCTATTTTATGGAAAGGAATCCGCCTCCACCATCTGAGACGAGCAAAACTTATTCAGCAAATGACGTTACAATGACCGTGTTAGAGGCACGATAAAACCTCAACGAGATTCATATTTCAGACTGAAAGGATGTTGAATAGTTTGTTGGTGTCAATTACGAGGGAAATATTAAAGTTTCCCAAAAAAATCTTGTATCACTTATGCCCAAATTAGAATACACAAGAAATTGGGCATCATAATAAAATGACCTTGTAAGGTTACATTATTCTAAAACAATGTCCCGAGAAAAAAAAAACAAAACATAATATCCTTTAGCAAATAACTTCACAAACATCCTTATTTAAAACATGATGATAGCTAACAATGCATGCTCTGATCCCTGAATCAACTTAGTAAGATACTTGGTCAAAACTCTAAACATGACATTCGATAGAAACCGCAAACACGACACTCTATTAAAACTTTGAAAGTTTCGTCCAATGTATGGCGGGATAAAGCAACTATATCGAGTATTCTTCTGCTCCCGCAAAAAGTATAATCTTGATCTATGTGCCCTACATAGTTGAATAGTGTAATGAGATATTCTCTTTGCGGGGCTTAGATAATTCATATGATCATGTTAAGCACACAACATTGGTTTGTATGCTCCATGGACACAACAGTGTCACGAACAATCTCGCACACACATTAGGCGTACCTCATCACACGACATTTCATCAAATAGTGTCTCGATACGATAATTAGGCAATTTCAACCAAATGGAATTAAAAAAACTGGTCGAACCAACACGAAACCAAACGAAAACCAAACAAAACTCATCAATAATCACTCGAAGCCAACTCAGAATACTACATGCAACAATTTTACACAAAATGTATACTTATTTACGGGACGAATTCGGACCGACCAAGAACACTCCCAACTAACTTTTTTTTTAAATAATTGGTATCTGGCCCATCGGGCCGACTAATCAATTTTGCGTTGGGTAGGACTTTTAAAAGGTAGCCATGTTGTCCTAACAAATATTTAACAATGATGCATAATTAAGGACTCGAACCCGAAACCTACTTAAACTAAAATAACTCATTTACCAGTTGATCTAAGTGTCTACTGGTAATACTCCCAACTAACTTGTAGATGGCCAATCAAGAGAGCTCGAAGACCAGCACCGCGTGAAAGAGCCCTTTGCGGTATTGTTGGAATAAGACCACTTGGTGGTTTAAAGGGTAGGACTTCGGTTGACGAGATAGCTTAATTCTATTTTCGCTGAAAGGTTTCAAGTGATTCGAATATGTATTATTTGTCCGACCCAACATCAGCCCCCGGATATGGCTGGTCGTTGCTGGAGTTACACATGACCAACTTTTGCAATACTTGTTGAGTTGCATATCAGCACTTTGTAAGATGGACACCATGTGCTCGAAGAAATGCATCAAAGAAGCTACCACCCAGGGAACCCGTAAGTGTATTGTCCTTTTTTACTTGAATGAGGCTTGTATTCGGAGACCCTTTTCACTGTCTATTCCCTGGTCGACCACTATTTTCTCTTACGTTGCGAACGGGCATAGCTCTCTGATTTGGTCTCGAACGAGCCGAGAGAATTCGGAATCCTGATCGTAAAAATTCGAAGCACGCGGACAATGGTTACGGATTGGACTTGGAGGCTTTGTTTGACATGGCGGAGCTAATAAATGGAAACTTCAACATTAGAAAATTGGTCATTTGGCTGCCTAGCTACTCCATTTTTGACGATGTTTTTGCCATTTTTGCAGGTTTTCAATCGAGGACAATTTCAGCTTATTGGCCAAAACGCACAACGGCACAATTTCAATTCGGTGACATTTAGAGTGGATCATTGTTGTACGCACTACTCATAATTCACTGTTGGAATTGAATGATGGGCTTCAAGCAAAAAACCTAAAAGTGGAAAGCCCAAAGTGGGAGGCCCAATATAGAATAGGAAAGGGCAATCCTACATTAGAAAATGACACAAACTTTTCTTAGTTTATAAGGAGAAGCTCTTTGTTAGCCAGGAAAAAAGTTGACCACCCGGAAAGCCAACTCGGACCGTTGTGAGGATGGTGCGTAGCACCATCCGAGCACGAGCACGCGCCCACCGAAGGAACACGAGCGGAGGGCTGCCTGCCGAAGGGTTCCAGAATGCCTCTGAAGAGCCATGAGCGCAGCCAGTCTACCTGCTGGCCGAACGGACGCGCCCCTTTGGAGTGCCAGTCTCCCTCCCATCTAGCGCCTATAAATCGACCTCTCCCCCTCATTTGCATCTCACCCCGAAAACTCATTGCATAATCATTCTTTAGCAATAGTTCTCTCTCTCTCTCTCTCTCATAGAAAAGTCTGAATATCCAAGGTTCGCCTGAAGCTTCGAGGGTCGTTGTGCTACGAACTCGGAAGCAGACTAGTCGTTGTATCTTGGGGACGATTGCCGCAGCCCGTAAGCACTGAATACGGGACAATCTCGTCTTACGGAGAAAGAGTTCAACTCTTGCCTCGACTATACCAGATCTTAATCATTCTTTAGCAATAGTTCTCTCTCTCTCTCTCTCTCATAGAAAAGTCTGAATATCCAAGGTTCGCCTGAAGCTTCGAGGGTCGTTGTGCTACGAACTCGGAAGCAGACTAGTCGTTGTATCTTGGGGACGATTGCCGCAGCCCGTAAGCACTGAATACGGGACAATCTCGTCTTACGGAGAAAGAGTTCAACTCTTGCCTCGACTATACCAGATCTTAATCAAGTACATCACCTCTGACAAGCAACAATCGTAAGACGAGATCTTGTGTACGTGAAGATGGCATCATCAAGCTCTGCTCAAGCATAAGTACCGATTGTCCCGAGAGCTGTCCACGCTAAAAGGCCGGCCAAGTTCAATGGCATCGAGTTCAAGAGATGGCAACAAAAGATGCGGTTCTACTTGACAATGCTCAACTTGGTTCGGTTCTTGAAGGAAGAAGTCCCCAAGGTGGCAGAAAATGAGGCTGGTCAATAGAAGATCAACGCCCTAGATGCATGGAGTCACATCGACTTCTTATGTCGTAACTATATCATGAATGGATTAGACGACACCCTTTACAATGTCTATGCAGGTGCCAAGACTGCGAAAGAATTGTGGGATTTACTAGAGAAGAAGTATAAGACAAAGGATGCCGGGATGAAGAAATTCATTGTCGGGAGGTTTCTCGACTTCCAGATGGTAGACTCTAAGAAGGTTATAGACCAAGTTCAAGAGCTGCAGCTGATTCTACATGAGATTCACGCCGAAGGCATGCAACTCAGCGAGTCTTTCTAGGTGGCTGCTCTAATTGAGAAGCTACTCCACCCTATGGAAGGACTTCAAGAACTACCTCAAGGATAAGAGGAATGACATGGGGCAAGAAGACCTGATCGTGAGACTAAGGATCGAGAAAAACAACCGAAAGTCCGAAGTTAAGACCAGCAGGACCAACTCTGAGGCTAAGGTACACCTCGCTGAGAAAAGTACCGGCAATAAGAGAAAGAAGCCCGGGAATAAGCAGGAGAAGCAAGATCCAAAGTAAAAGAAGGCTAAAAAGATCAAGGGAAATTGTTTCAACTGCGACAAGCCCGGTCACATGGCCAAAGATTATCGCTTGCCAAAGAAGGACGATCAATAGAAGGCTAATTGTGATACCCTCACCCTTCAATCAAATTGGTTACAACATAATAAGGTTGGTTTTGGAAGGGTTTAGGCTTAGTCTGTCATTATTCGGTAAAATAGGCATAACTTTCTCATTCGGACTCCAAATTAGGTGATTTCAATTTGTGTAGATTCATAACACCTAGATCTATAACTTTGTTCTTTTAGTTTTGTGATTTATGAAATAATCTGGCCGAAACAAATCAAGAATTTACGGTGCTCTGATATAGGTCTGATTTTGTCAGTATTGGAAATATTTGTTATGTGATTTTATTTAAGTTAACCTAAAATTTGAATTTACTATTCAACCTGATGATTAGCCATATTATGTTTGATAAATTAAGCAAAGTATATTTAGCTGTCCAGTGACAAGATTTATAAATAATTCTGAGACGGATTAAAAGCTAGTTGAATTTTAGCTTAATTAGAACTTTACGAAGTTCCATTCTAACCAAAGCAATCCAATAAAATAAGATAACCTAGAATTTACTACTAAACTAAGGTTGAAGATAAATTAATTAAGTTTGATAAAGGATAAGGATAAAAAAAATTAAACGTGACAATAATATAAGATAAGGACCGTGGAAATTAAAAGAGAATTACTTAGATAAGAGGTTCTCACAAGGTCTACGGAAATAATTAAAAATAATTAGAGGACAACTAGGACAAAATGAAGGAGGGATGTCATTGAAAGTGGATAACTTCATAAAGTAAAGATAAACTAGAAATGCAGTAATAATAATAAAAAAAGAGAGGAGTAAAACATGGATGGAGTAGAATATTGACACCAAATAAAGTAAGAGATAAAGGTGAAAAGTAAGAGGCGGTGAAGGATTTGGATTATAAATCGATGGCATGCCTAGAAATGGCTCAGTTTCCACCGAACCAGTAAAATAAAAAGAGAAGTTAAGCGTTAGTGAATAGAAGGCCAATAAAGAAAATTAAAGAAAAGAAGTTACTAAAGTCGAGAGGATTGTCGCCAGCTTTGGTAAGTTAATTAAGTTGGAGCACTTTGGTATTGGGTTGATATAATAAGATGAACTTAGCAAGATGAGAAGTTGATAGACAGATTATATGTTAAATAGGCTGGTAATGATAGTGGTTAATTATTCTTTTGACTAGTTAACTGACGTTTGAATCCGAGTACCACGAGTTGTAGAACGAAGCAAGGAGCTTCTCTTTGAATGGTTTGAGCAACCATTATCTGGTAAGTGGATATTCTTTGTAACATGTATTTAGTTAACTAGACGTGGGTGATGTGCTTTATTTGGCGTACTTTTGAATGATATGAAATGTGGTGTTGGGCTTGGTTTTGGTCTATTTGATATTTGAGGTTACTTTTAGATTGTCTATGTATGTATGTAAATTTTGAAAAGTTTGGTATGTGATTTGTGTGATGGCGGATGATGAGGTCTACCCGTGACCAACCGGGGATGTTGGCATATGTGCACATATACTGAGGATACATTGGATATGTATACGATATGATATTGGGCCGGCGGGGTTGGTTTCTGATGGCGCCTTTAAGATATGGTATCCTCGTGTCGGTGTGGGAGTGACACTATCTAGACCTATCTGAAGTTCATCCGAACTGTGTTATATGTTCTGTGAAAGTCTATCTGAAATTTTGATTACGTGTGATACGTGAATTCTTTGATGACCTTATCTGTGAAGTGGTCTTTTGTTGTCTTAGTTGTGTTAGTATTTGGTTGGGTTTGATGGGAATGACTGGTTGGTTAAATACATGTTACTTATAATATTTGCTTACTAAGTATTTCAAAGCACTTATCCCTTACTTCAATCCACAGGTGAAGAGATTTGAGCCGTGGTTTGCATCTGGAGAAGCTTTTTCATCCGAGTTCAGCCCGTTGTCTTTCTTTCTCGGGCTACGTTTAAAGGTCTCCGGATGGTCTTTGTCTTTGTAATCTAGGTCACTCCATTGTCCATATTTGTTGGTCTTTTGACATATGACCTTAGCTTAATGTTAATATGTAATATATGTGTACTTTATGTTTATGTTTGAAAAGGATGAGTTTGATGAAATGACGTTGGAGATATGTACCCCAATGCCTATCAGGTTTTGGACACGGTAAATATGTTTGTTTGAAGAAGCAATGTTGTGAAAAAAAAATATTTTGATAATCCTGGTAATGAGAAGGATGTATTATGATTTGAGGCTTGCTAGGTTGTGGTTTATTATATTAAGTTTGACATGATCTAGCGCCGCTCACCGACCACGAATTTGGGTCGTGACAGACTTGGTATCAGAGCTCGGTCAGAGACCTAGGTTTGAGCCTAGTTTATTGTTGGAATTATGTGTTATGTATAATGGAGCATAGGATTTGTCATGTCCTTGAACCTCTTTTGTTGTGTTGTCCTATGGTATACTTAATTCTGACTTATTTGTATAGGAGGATATGACAGTTACACGTAGTGGTATGGATACAGTTAGGGAGCATGGTGAAAGCTCCCACGGTCGGAGGAATGATGTTGCATCTGAGACTACACCACCAGTTGAGGCCACTACCGTTGGTAGGGTGACTAGAGATGAGATTCCACCACCTGTTACTGCTGTTCCTACTTCTGAGATGGAGAGGCAGGGTGATGATGGTGTAGACAGAGTTATGAAAGCAATGGAGAAATTCATCGCTACTCAGCAAACACAATTAGAGCAGAATGTTATATTAGTTGCTAAAGATGACTCTTTGGGTGAGTTCTTGAAGTTGAATCCACCAACATTTTCTGACTTAAGTGATGATCCTCAGGTATTCATTGATGAGATGGAAAAGAGGAGAAGGATCTTAAGGTGTGATAAAGAGAGAATGGTGGAGTTGGCTTCATTTAAGTTGGTAGGTGTGGCTGGAGTTTGGTTCCAGAATGAGGGATCATATGCATGGACTTGGGAGATCTTTACTAAGGCCTTGTTGGATCGGTTCTTACCGGAGAGTTTGAAAGATGCCCGAGCTTTTGAATTTGAGCGATTGGTGAAGACCCGAGAGATGACAGTATCTCAATATGATGAGAGGTTCACTTATCTGTCACGGTATGCAAAACACTTGGTTCCTAATGATGAGATGAAGGTAAAGAGGTTTATTCGTGGACTTGATGATTCTATGTTTAAAGTTATGTATCCTCGTGGTTTCGAGACATATGCAGCTGCAGTGGATTGTGCTCGAACCTTGGAGATGCGAGATAATGAACGTCGAGAGGTCCAAAGTCAACCAAAATTTCAGAAGTTTGAAAAACCACCACAAAGGAGTTTCAACCAAGGCTTTAGACAGCAAGAGAGATGGACCAACATTCAGCCAGTATCGTCAAAGGGTGGAGGACCAGTTGGTAGTTTTGGTAGAGGGAAGGATTTTCGTGGTCAGCAATTCAGTAAGAGCCAGTCCAGTAATTTCAGGAGATGCCAAAGTTGTGGTAAACGACATCCTGGAGATATTTGTTATAAAAGGACAGGAGCTTGTTTTCGATGCGGTATGCAAGGTCACTTGGTGAAAGACTGTCCTACAATCGATCAACGTAAGCAAGTGGCAAGTTTGATAGTTAGGCCGCCAACACAACACTTTCCTCGACCACAAGTTTAGCAGGGCAATCTACTTGATCAAAGAGAAGTAGGTTTGAGGATTGAGGGACCTAAGCCTGATAGTGGAGGAGGCGGTGCACAACCTAGAGTGTATGCTTTGACCAGGAGAGATGCTGATGCTAGTAACACTGTGGTGTCAGGTAACCTTCCCATTGGATCATCTTATGCACGTATTCTATTTGATTCGGGTTCTACACACTCTTTTGTGTCATCTCAATATGTTCAATGTTTGAATGCTATGCCTGTATGTTTGGATGAGTCAATGATCGTTGCCACTCCTTCGAGCGGGTTTGTGTATGTTTGTGAAGTTGTTAGATCATGCAATATTCAAATTAATGGGCATGACTTGTCAGCTGATTTATACATATTGGATATGGATGGTTTTGATATAATAGTGGGTATGGATTTGTTATCCACTTATCATGCAGTAGTGGATTGTTTTGGAAAAAGGGTTATTTTCCATCCCACAGATGAGGTAGAGTTTGAGTTTCAGGGTGAGAAAAAGGTGACTACCGCAAAGCTTATCTCTTACATGAAAGCTAGCAAATTTCTAAGGAAAGGATGTGCAAGCTATTTAGTTGTGGTAAAGGAAATAAAGAAAGAAGATGTTTTGGTGGATCATGTTCCTATTGTGAGAGAGTACCAAGATGTATTTCCAGAGGATTTACCAGGCTTATCTCTTGAGAGGGAGATTGAATTTTGTATTGATCTTGAACCAGGAACAAAACCAATCTCTATACCACCTTATCGTATGGCTCCAGCTGAAATGAAAGAGTTAAAAGATCAGTTGCAAGATTTGTTGAATAAAGGGTATATAAGGCCTAGTGTTTCTCTATGGGGAGCCCCAGTGCTATTTGTGAAGAAGAAAGATGGGAGTTTACGATTGTGCATAGACTACCGAAAGCTGAATAAGGTAAACTATACACAACCGATATCCTCTTCCGAGAATAGATGATTTGTTTGATCAGTTGCGGGGATCTAAATGGTTTTCTAAGATTGACTTGAGATCAGGGTACCATCAGTTGCGGATTAGAGAGATGGACATTCCAAAGACGGCATTCAGAACTCGATATGGCCATTATGAGTTTCTGGTTATGCCATTTGGATTAACTAATGCCCCAGCTACTTTTATGGATATGATGAACCAGAATTTTAAGCCTTTCCTGGATCAGTTTGTGGTTATGTTTATTGATGATATATTGATTTACTCTATTGATCAGGAGGATCATGAGAGACACCTTAGACAAGTGTTCCAGACGCTACGAGAGAAAAAGCTATATGCTAAATTCTCAAAGTGTGAATTTTGGCTTCAAAGTGTAGCTTTTCTAGGACATGTGGTGTCCAAAGATGGAGTGTCAGTTGATCTGAAGAAGGTGGAAGCTGTTGTGAATTGGCCTACCCCAGCTAATGTTACTGAGATACGCAGCTTTTTTGGGTTTAGCAGGGTATTATCGACGATTTGTTAAAGGATTCTCTACTTTGGCAGCACCGTTAACTTGGCTAACTCATAAAAATGCCAAGTATGAATGGTTGGGTAAGTGTGAAGAGAGTTTTCAAGAATTAAAGGATCGGTTAACCTATGCACCTGTATTGGTTCTACCTTCAGGATCAGGTGGATATTCACTGTATTGGGATGCTTCAAGAGTGGGTTTGGGATGTGTTCTTATGCAACACAAGAATGTTATTGCTTATGCCTCTAGACAACTGAAGAAACATGAAGAGAATTATCCAGTCCATGATTTGGAAATGGCAGCAGTTGTGTTTGCATTAAAGATTTGGAGGCACTACTTGTATGGTGAGAAGTTTGAGATATATACAGATCATAAAAGCCTCAAGTATATTTTTGAGCAACGAGATTTGAACTTAAGACAGAGGAGGTGGATGGAGTTACTTAAGGATTATGACTGCACCATTAACTATCACCCTAGGAAAGCTAATGTGGTAGCTGATGCTTTAAGTTGAAAATCCTTAGTCCAGCCGAAGTTTATAGCTGAGATGCATATGAGACCCACCTTACGAGGACGAGTTATGGCATTGCAGTGGGAGGATCCAGAGGTTATTGTGATGATGGAACAAGTTGAACAAGGTGAATTACCTAAATTTCGACTTAGTACTAATGGTGTCTTGTATTTTGGTTCTCGAGTGGTTGTCCCTGATGTTGGGGATCTAAGAAAAGAATTATTGACTCAGGCACACCGAGCGGTCTACAGTATGCACCCTGGATCTACAAAAATGTACCATGATTTGAGATGCAATTATTGGTGGCAAGGTATGAAAAAGGACATTGCAAAGTTTGTTTCAAAGTGTTTGACCTGTCAACAGGTAAAAGCAGAGCATCAGAGACCTTCTGGATTACTACAACCTCTTGAGATTCCAATTTGGAAGTGGGAGCGGATAACAATGGATTTGCTAGTAGGGCTTCCAACTACTTCAAGAGGTTATGATGCAGTGTGGGTTATTGTAGACAGATTGACAAAATCTTCACATTTCCTACCAATAAAGAGTACATATGATGCAAGTAGGTTTGCTCAGATATTTATAGATAAAATTATTCGCCTTCATGGTGTACCAGTTTCAATTGTATCTGATCGTGGAACGCATTTCACATCAAGGTTTTGGAGGCAATTTCAGGAGGCTATGGGAACTCGTTTGGATTTGAGTACGGCCTTTCATCCTCAAACAGATGGGCAGTCTGAGCGTGTTATTCAGATATTGGAAGATATGATGCGAACTTGTGTCATTGATTTTGGAGGAAGTTGGGATCGTTATTTGCCATTGATGGAGTTTGCTTATAATAATAGCTATCAATCAAGTATCAAGATGGCTCCATATGAAGCTTTGTATGGAAGAAAATGTAGATCTCCGTTATGTTGGAATGAGGTTGGTGAGAAACAACTATTGGGTAATGACTTAGTACGAGAAACTAATGAGAAGATACAGTTGATTCGACAAAGGCTAGAAACAGCCCAGAGTCGGCAAAAGTCATACTCAAACAAGAGACGAAAGGATATTGAGTTTGATGTGGGACTACATGTTTTCCTCAAGGTTTCACCTATGAAGGGAACAATGAGGTTTGGAAGAAGGGGCAAACTCAGTCCTAGATATATTGGCCCATTTGAGATTCTGGAGCGAGTTGGACCAGTGGCATATCGATTGGCTTTGCCACCATCTTTGTCACATATTCATCCAGTGTTCCATGTCTCCATGCTTAAGCGATACTTGCACGATCTTACTCATGTTTTGGAGCCGCAGATAGTAGAGATAAGTGGAGATTTGACATATCAAGAGAATCCAATAAGAATATTGTATCATGAAGTTAGGAAGCTTCGGAATAGAGAGCTTCCGATGGTCAAGGTTGAATGGGCAAATCGTTCCTTGGCTGAGGCAACTTGGGAAATGGAGGAACTGATGAAAACCAAGTACCCACATCTATTTGTATGACAAGTAAGTTAACCTTCCATTACGTAAATTCGGGGACCGAATTTTATAAGGAGGGGAGAATGTGATACCCTCACCCTTCAATCAAATTGGTTACAACATAATAAGGTTGGTTTTGGAAGGGTTTAGGCTTAGTCTGTCATTATTCGGTAAAATAGGCATAACTTTCTCATTCGGACTCCAAATTAGGTGATTTCAATTTGTGTAGATTCATAACACCTAGATCTATAACTTTGTTCTTTTAGTTTTGTGATTTATGAAATAATCTGGCCGAAACAAATCAAGAATTTACGGTGCTCTGATATAGGTCTGATTTTGTCAGTATTGGAAATATTTGTTATGTGATTTTATTTAAGTTAACCTAAAATTTGAATTTACTATTCAACCTGATGATTAGCCATATTATGTTTGATAAATTAAGCAAAGTATATTTAGCTGTTCAGTGACAAGATTTATAAATAATTCTGAGACGGATTAAAAGCTAGTTGAATTTTAGCTTAATTAGAACTTTACGAAGTTCCATTCTAACCAAAGCAATCCAATAAAATAAGATAACCTAGAATTTACTACTAAACTAAGGTTGAAGATAAATTAATTAAGTTTGATAAAGGATAAGGATAAAAAAAAGTAAACGTGACAATAATATAAGATAAGGACCGTGGAAATTAAAAGAGAATTACTTAGATAAGAGGTTCTCACAAGGTCTACGGAAATAATTAAAAATAATTAGAGGACAACTAGGACAAAATGAAGGAGGGATGTCATTGAAAGTGGATAACTTCATAAAGTAAAGATAAACTAGAAATGCAGTAATAATAATAAAAAAAGAGAGGAGTAAAACATGGATGGAGTAGAATATTGACACCAAATAAAGTAAGAGATAAAGGTGAAAAGTAAGAGGCGGTGAAGGATTTGGATTATAAATCGATGGCATGCCTAGAAATGGCTCAGTTTCCACCGAACCAGTAAAATAAAAAGAGAAGTTAAGCGTTAGTGAATAGAAGGCCAATAAAGAAAATTAAAGAAAAGAAGTTACTAAAGTCGAGAGGATTGTCGCCAGCTTTGGTAAGTTAATTAAGTTGGAGCACTTTGGTATTGGGTTGATATAATAAGATGAACTTAGCAAGATGAGAAGTTGATAGACAGATTATATGTTAAATAGGCTGGTAATGATAGTGGTTAATTATTCTTTTGACTAGTTAACTGACGTTTGAATCCGAGTACCACGAGTTGTAGAACGAAGCAAGGAGCTTCTCTTTGAATGGTTTGAGCAACCATTATCTGGTAAGTGGATATTCTTTGTAACATGTATTTAGTTAACTAGACGTGGGTGATGTGCTTTATTTGGCGTACTTTTGAATGATATGAAAAGTGGTGTTGGGCTTGGTTTTGGTCTATTTGATATTTGAGGTTACTTTTGGATTGTCTATGTATGTATGTAAATTTTGAAAAGTTTGGTATGTGATTTGTGTGATGGCGGATGATGAGGTCTACCCGTGACCAACCGGGGATGTTGGCATATGTGCACATATACTGAGGATACATTGGATATGTATACGATATGATATTTGGCCGGCGGGGTTGGTTTCTGATGGCGCCTTTAAGATATGGTATCCTCATGTCGGTGTGGGAGTGACACTATCTAGACCTATCTGAAGTTTATCCGAACTGTGTTATATGTTCTGTGAAAGTCTATCTGAAATTTTGATTGCGTGTGATACGTGAATTCTTTGATGACCTTATCTGTGAAGTGGTCTTTTGTTGTCTTAGTTGTGTTAGTATTTGGTTGGTTTTGATGGGAACGACTGGTTGGTTAAATACATGTTACTTATAATATTTGCTTACTAAGTATTTCAAAGTACTTATCCCTTACTTCAATCCACAGGTGAAGAGATTTGAGCCGTGGTTTGCATCTGGAGAAGCTTTTTCATCCGAGTACAGCCCGTTGTCTTTCTTTCTCGGGCTACGTTTAAAGGTCTCCGGATGGTCTTTGTCTTTGTAATCTAGGTCACTCCATTGTCCATATTTGTTGGTCTTTTGACATATGACCTTAGCTTAATGTTAATATGTAATATATGTGTACTTTATGTTTATGTTTGAAAAGGATGAGTTTGATGAAATGACGTTGGAGATATGTACCCCAATGCCTATCAGGTTTTGGACACGGTAAATATGTTTGTTTGAAGAAGCAATGTTGTGAAAAAAAAATATTTTGATAATCCTGGTAATGAGAAGGATGTATTATGATTTGAGGCTTGCTAGGTTGTGGTTTATTATATTAAGTTTGACATGATCTAGCGCCGGTCACCGACCACGAATTTGGGTCGTGACACTAATCTAGCCGAAGACATGTCTGAGCTACACCTATCTGCCATGGTGTTTGAAGCCAATCTGGTGGATAACCTAAAAGAGTGGTTCATTGACACAGGGGCAACCCGATACATCTGCTCAGACAAGGAGATATTTTTGACCTACACCGCGATCAACAGACGAAAACTGTTTATGGATAACTCCACAACTTCTCCCGTGGTCGGACTAGGCCAGGTGGTGCTAAAACTGACCTCTGGAAAAGAGCTGACCCTCAAGGATGTGCTGCATGTCCCAGACATTCATAAGAATTTAGTATCCGACTCACTGTTAAGCAAAGCTATAATGAAGCTAGTATTTGAGATCGATAGGTTTGTATTGACTAAGGCTGGTACCTTTGTAGGAAAGGGTTACCTCGAGAGGAGGCTCTTCAAGATAAATGTAATAACTGTTAAACGTGTCTTTGAAGGGCCTAATCATAGTTGTCAAAGCGAAAATGCGGCGCGGTGCGGACAATCCCAAATATGGCTCAGCGTGGTAATGCGGTGCGGAGTGGGCAATTTAGCTTGACGCGGATAGTATACTAATACTTGTAAATGTCCATAATTAAAAATAAACACTTACAAATATTCATAATTAGAAATCAAAGTCAATAGAACAAATCAAAACATACATGCAAATGCTAATAAATTCAAGAAAATAAACACTTTTAAGACATTAAAGTTTAATCATCATGAAAATCAAAGTTTTCATCATCACTTCCTCCGCGACTAGATATGTCATCATCTTCATCCTCTTCGTCTACTTCCCAATCTCTTGGCCTAGGTCAAGATGAAAAAGGTGGTGGCGGAGGCGGAGGCGGAGGCGGAGGTGTAGGTGCAGTTGCCTTCTGCAATGCTGCTTGACTCCTAGTGTTGAATGTAGGCTCAGCAACACCAGATGCACGTTCAACATCTTACCAAGACAAATCATCACCTTCATAAATCAAATCAGCACCACCTTCACAAACTTCATCTCCAAGTAACCATTTGTTACTAGAGTCAATATCATCCAAGGCAACAGCATCAATCTTATCTGAAGATTCATAGCGTTCTTTCAAATTTTGGTTATACTTGATGAAAACCAAGTCTTGCAATATCTGATGTTCAAGCCTATTTCTTTTCTTGGAGTGAATCTATAATATAAAAAGTAAAAACATAAATGTTAGTCAAATACAATAAAAATTATTGTGAATTAAATTACAAAATAGTCCAATACACTTAACTTACCTGGAGCTGTTTTGTCTCTTTGCCTTCTTGTATACTCTGTTCCAAAGAAGCCTTCAGCCATCTTATATGCTGTCAATTCTCCATGGATGGCATCGAAGACTTCATCACTTGTAGAAAGTTTCTCCATGCAATTATACGAGCCTTTCAACAACAAACTGTCATTCTCAATCATTAGTTTGCTATAAAAATATGTTGGATTTAGATAATGTCCAGCTGCGTACAATGGATGATGAAGTTGATCCTTCCATCTGCTACCAACAATTGCAAGTATCTTTTTATACTTTCTTTCGTTGTTGTTGAAGCCAACTCTAATAAATTCCTTTGCATTCTCCATTGCTTGATAGATGTAACCCATTGCAGGTTTTTTTTCGTTACCAACAAGCTTGAGTACGCCCACAAGAGGCCTCATAGCTCTGAGAACATAAAGAACATCATCCCAAAAAGTATTTTGAAGAACAATTTTAGCTGCATTCTTTCCCTTAGGATCCTTACTTGCCTTCAAATTCTCCCATTCTTCAGAAGTGAACATCTTTCGAAGCTTTCCCTTTTTCTTGTGCAATCTTTTTAACGTAAGAAATATTGTAGCAAACCTTGTGACTCCAGCTCTAACCAACTCACTTTCTGTATTATGCCTCATTAAGTTCAAAACCAAAGAATGGTTATAAATGAAGTCCACAAGGCTACTTCCTTTTTGTATAACCTTTTCACTCTGGGAATCTTTCCAATATCTTCTAGCATCAAGTCCAGACAGTGTGCAGCACTGGAGTCCAAAATATTTTTGGTCTCTTTGCTATTAGAAGTTTACCTATAAAACAAAAGTCCATGCAACAAATAAATTAACAAGATATATATAACACAATTAACAATTAAGATATAACAATAGCATTACTTACCGGCCAAGACATAATTACTTCCATTGTCGGTAACTAGCTGCACAATATTACTTTTACCAATCTCCTCAACAAAGTTATCCAAAAGCTCAAAAAGCTTTTTTCATCTTTCACGTAGTCAGAAGCATCAACACTCTTAACAAACATTGTTCCGGCTGGAGAATTGACCAGAAAGTTGATCAAAGTTTGGCTTTTTGTATCCGTCCAACCATCTGACATTATGGAACAACCATAGTTTGCTTGCTGCTCCTTGCTAGACTTCAACATATTATGAGTATATTTCAACTCCTTGTTAAGCATTGGAACTCTCAACTCGTGATAGCTTAGAGGCTTCAAATTAGGACCATAGTTACCAATTGCTTCAACCATGAGCTTGAAGCTTTTTGATTTTGTAACATTAAAAGCAATTCCATTCATGTAAAAAAACCAAGTTATATATTGGCAAGCTTTCTCTCTTGCTTCCTTAGAAAAAGTATCATTCAAGCTTGTTTGTCTTCCTTTTGCCAAAGATAGCTCCAGTTTTTTATAGAACATTGCATCCAAGGGGCCTTTCATACTTTTCTTGGCAGCCCGCAAATTGGCCTCTTCAATAGGCCTTTTTCCACTTCGGATCCGAGAGATTTCTTACAATTGTACCTCATCATCATCTTCATGCACCGCACCCGACATCGCATGTTTTACAGCTAATTTCTTTTTTGCATTCTCTTTCAAAAGCAATTTAACATCCTCGGGTGTTAGGGAGCACTAATAACATTTTCTTTTATTCCCAGTTGATGTTCTTTGGCCCTCGAAATTTCTCCGGTAGTTTCAGTATTGCAAAAATCACAAGTAACCCTCTTCTTATTATTCCTGTCCTTTAAACTATTCCATCTCCATCCTATATCACCACCAATTGGTTTGAATAGCTCAGAAGAAGAAACTGATGAAGATGGTTGAGGATTTGACATAGCTGTTAGAAATTGAAACAAATATTCAGTCACATGCATAGTTTAGTTACATACGAAAGTTACGGACAAATGTCACTCACAAGTATGTTGTGTATGCCACCAAGTTCAGACATATACAATTACAAGGAGTCAAGGACAAATAAACACTGCCCATTGTTACTAAATCACATATAACATCAGAAAACCCATCAATCACCAAAAAAAAAGAAACCCATCATATAATAAATAACTATCGAAGATAAACAAACCCAAAAAGAGAAGAGAGGCTGAGAGGGGAAATCTTCCGGCTTTGGGTCTTCCAACTTCGTGTCCTCCTCTTCGGCGTACTTGGGTTTTTTTTAAGGGTTTGGGTCTTCACTCTTCGAACAGGAGAAGAGAGGCTGGAAGGAAATCTGTTTTACCTTTTGCGACAGGAGAGAAGGGAAGGAAAGGTAATTAGGTTTTCAAAAATTACAAAATTAACCCTGTAAAAAATTAAAAAAGAGGGCAAAATGGTCATCTCACCAGTTTTTTACTGTAGTGGCCACTCCAGACCGTATCAGGCCGCCCCGATCCACCCCGTATCAGGCCGCACCGACCGCTTCATCCATTCGCGCCGCTCCAGTGCGGGCTGACGCACTTTTACAAAATTTGTCACGGCGCGGCGCGATCGCGGCTAACTCGGCCACTTTTAACAACTATGGGCCTAATAAAATTATCAATTCTTCTTACTTGGCTGAATGTTCTAACTTATGGCATGATAGATTAGGACACGTAAATTTGAGCTCACTAAGAAAGTAAGTTTAAATTTATTGCCTAAAATGGAGTTTGACCCAAATAATAAATGTGAAGTATGTGTAGAGGCAAAAATGACCAAAGCACCTTTTCATTCGGTGGAAAGAAGTACTACACCTTTAGAATTAATTCATATCGACATCTGCAATATGAAATATGTGCAAACTAGAGGTGGAAAAAAGTATTTCATCACATTTATTGATGATTGCACGAGGTACTGCTATGTACATCTCTTGAGAGGAAAAGACGAAGCTCTAGAAGCTTTCAAGAGTTATAAGAATGTGGTTGAAAATTAACTTAGCACTAAAATCGAGATGATTCGAAGTGATAGAGGGGGAGAATGTGTAGCTCCGTTTGAGGAATTCTGCCAACAAAATGGCATTATTCATCAGACAACAGCTCCATACTCACCTCAATCAAATGGCGTAGCTGAATGCAAGAATCGAACTCTTAAGGAGATGATGAACGTTATGTTGATTAGCTCAGCCTTACCCCAGAACTTGTGGGGGGAAGTTGTGCTCTCAGCCAATCACATTCTAAACAAATTGCCACACAAGAAAAAGGACAAAACTCCATATGAATTATGGAAAGGGAGAAAGCCTTCCTATGGTTACCTTAAAGTGTGGGAGTGCCTAGCCAAGGTAAAAATACCTCCACCTAAAAGGGTGAGAATAGGATCCAAGACCGTTGACTGCATTTTTATTGGATATGCTTACAACAGTAGCACCTACCAATTTTTAGTACACAAGTCTGAAAACTCTGAAATCAACGAGGGAATGGTCATGGAATCAAGGAATGTAACATTCTTTGAGAATATCTTTCCAAACAAGGAGAGGAAAGACCCAAGCTCTAATAAAAGAGCTCATGAAGCTACTCAAGGTTCTCATCAAGTTGCTGAGGAACCTAAAGGCGGTAAAAGGGCCAGGACGGTCAAGTTATTTAGTCCAGATTTTCTGATGTACGTGTTAGAAAATAAACCTGGGACAATACAAGAGGCATTATCTAGTCCACATGCTCCTCTCTGGAAAGAATCTATCAATAGTGAGATAGAATCCATCATACAAAATTACACGTGGGAAATTGTAGATCTCCCACCAGGTTACAAACCTTTAGGTTACAAGTGGATTCTTAAAAGGAAATACAAAGCTGATGGATCAATCAACAAGTACAAAACTTGGTTGGTAGCTAAAGGGTTCAAACAGAAGGAAGGATATGATTTCTTTGACACGTATTGGCCGGTCATAAGAATTACAACTATTAGAGTGTTTATAGCTGTCGCAGCACTCTATAACCTTGAGATACATCAGATGGATGTAAAAATAGTTTTTCTAAATGGAGAACTGGAAGAGGAGAGATATATGAAATAACATGAAGAGTTTATTGCCCCCGGACAAGAACATAAGGTATGCAAGCTTGTCAAGTCACTGTACGGGCTGAAACATGCGCCAAAATAGTGGCATGAGAAATTTGACAGAACAATGATATCAAATGGCTTTAAGATCAATGAGTGTGATAAATATATATACATGAAAGGCACACATGATGCTTACGTAATTGTACGTCTGTATGTAGACATGCTAATCACGGGAAGCAATAATGATCTTATCGTAAAAACTAAGAACATGTTAAAGAACAACTTTGACATGAAAGATATGGGTCTAGCTGACGTAATACTAAGGATTAAAATCTCTAGGACAACTGAAGAAATTATCTTGTCACAATCTCACTACGTTGAGAATGTACTCAAGAAATTCGATGCTTTTGACAAATCTCCGGCTAAGACTCTGGTAGACCTGAGTCTACTCTTAGCTAAAAATAGAGGAGACCCAGTATCTCAACTAAAGTATGCAAGAATCATTGGGAGCCTGGTGTACTTGACAAATTGTACACGCCCTGATATTGCATACTCAGTTAGCAAGCTTAGTAGATTCACGAGCAATCCAGGACCAGACTACTGGCTAGCTTTGGAAAGGGTTCTAAAGTATCTAAAATATACCATAAACTATGGCATACTTTATACTAAGTATCCAGTTGTATTAGAAAAATACAGTAATGCGAATTGGATATCGGACACTAAAATACTCTAAATCTACTAGTGGTTATGTGTTCACCATAGGTGGAGGAGCTGTGTCCTGAAAATCCTCTAAATAAATGTGCATAGCTCGATCCACCATGGAGTCAGAGTTTATAGCACTAGATAAAGCTGAAGAAGAAGCTGAATGGCTCAGAAACTTCTTAGAGGATATTCCTTGTTGGAATAAGCATGTGCCTCTTGTATTAATACATTGTGATATCATGTCTGCAATCGGGAGAGCACAAAGTACTATGTACAATGGTAAGTCTCGACACATCCATAGGAGACATAACACCATTAGACAATTGATCTCAAGTGGAGTAATAACCATTGATTATGTGAAGTCCAAGGATAACATAGCTGATCCTTTGACGAAAGGAATCAATAGAGATCAAATGTATAACGTAGTAAGGGGAATGGGGTTAAAACCCACACATTAAAGAACGTTCATGGCGGTAACTCAACCATGATGAGTGGAGATCTCACAAACTTGGTTCAATGAGACAACTAAGTTATGGATGGTTCAGATGATTACTTGGAATGCATCCAATTCTAAGAAGCTGCCCAAATACAAACCTGCAGAGGTGTGGTAAGCCTAAGCGTCTATACTTTTAATGATTCATATACCAGATAAATGTGGAGTATGGCAGGATACTCTTGATAGGAGATCACCTATATAGGTGTGAAGTGAGGCCGCTTCAAATAGAAAAAATACTTATGAATCCAAGATATGGTCCATGGCTAAAACGGACAAAACGTAAGAACCAAAGAATATTAGAGATATCATTGCGTAAATATTATTGTCTTGGTTTACATAAAAAAGCTGACCAGTTCAAGACATCGCGTTCACTGAGCAGCAAGTAAATCCGATAGCATTTTACTAGGGAAGGTTCAAAGCCGTAAGCTACCTTTCTCGATACAATGATATTTCGTCGAAACTTTTTTTTAAAGTGTCAGCATGCATGAATCATCATTCATGTGGAGAATTGTTGGAATTGAATGATGGGCTTCAAGCAAAAAGCCCAAAAGTAGAAAGCCCAAAGTGGGAGGCCCAATATGGAATGGGAAAGGGCAATCCCACATTGAAAAATGGTACAAACTTTTCTTAGTTTATAAGAAGAAGCTCCTTGTTAGCTAGGAAATAAGTTGACCGCCCGGAAAGCCAACTCAGACCGTTGCGAGGATGGTGCGTAGCACCATTCGAGTACGAGCACGTGCACGCGCACACACACGCGTATGTGCGCATGCCGCATTGGACGCAGGTCACAATGGACACTTTATCAAAGCTCAGGCTGCTCGGATGAAGAAGCACAAAGGGATAGAATATCCCAGAGACTTCCAGACGGTCAAAGGGATGTGAGATTCCTCACGAAGGAGTGTGAGCAAATGCCTCTACTCAGATGTCCACCGAAGGGACACGAGCGGAGGGCTGCCTACTGAAGGATTTCAGAATGCCTCCGAAGAGCCACGAGTGCAGCCAGTCTACCTGCTGGCCGAACGGACGCGTTCCTTCGGAGTGCCAGCCTCCCTCTCATCCAGCGCCTATAAATAGACCTCTGCCCCTCATTTGCATCTCACCCCGAAAACTTATTGCATAATCATTTTTTAGCAATAGTTCTCTCTCTCTCTCTCTCTCACACACAGAAAAGTCTGAATATGCAAGGTTCGCCTGAAGCTCCGAGGATCGTTGTGCTACGAACTCGGAAGCAAACTAGTCGTTGTATCTTGGGGATGATTGTCGTAGCCCGTAAGTACTTAATACGGGGCAATCTTGTCTTACGGAGAAAGAGTTCAACTCTTGCCTCGACTATACCAGATCCTAATCAAGTACACCACCTCCGACAAACAACATTCACCTTGATAACCTTAACATCTCTCTCGTCTACCCGACGAGGAGAGGTTGTGTGGGGGTTGACCAAATGGGTAATCAGGAGTTTAGGTTAATTAGAAGATGTAGGGAACAAATTAACCCACATAATTTTTGGTTTTCCACATGTTATGGAAATCTAAGACAGTAGTAGTTCAATCTTCAAAAAAAATCTCAAAAAAAAAAAGTAGTGGTTCAGTTTTTTTGTAGGAGCACGAACCAGGAGTCCTAAAACAAACCTTCATCTTATGTCTGTCTGAAAATATGTTAAGGACATTGTATAATTTGTTGTTTAAAAAATTTGTTTATGAAAATATTTGTCTAGTATTCTTTATGTATTTTTATAAGTATAATATTTTATTGAAATTTCAAAATAATAATAATTGTTAGTTTTAACGTATAATTAATGAGTAATTATATGTTAAACTTGATTAATTAACAAACTAATTCGTTAATAATAAATCACTTACTTGTTGAAGCAAGAGGTCCACAGGTTCGGGTCGACTATGTCTTCATGTCAGTCGAATTACGATCACGTTATAACAGATCCGTAATTAATTTTCATGAGATTTTCACTATTAAAAATCTGATCAAAATTTAGGGACTATTCCAAAGTTTTGCCTTTCTTATGAGTGGTTGTAGGGAGAATTATATTTTGGTTCAACCAAATTTCTCTTTCTTATGAGTGGTTGTAGGGAGAATTACATGGCTGCCACGTGGCACTTCTGGGTCACATGTCCGCCATGTGGCGTGCCACGTGGCACTTCTGGGTCTCATGTCTGTCATAAAGGGCCACGCGGCAAAGCTGTCCATAGCTTTGCCACGTGGTAGTACGACAGCGTGCCACGTGAGCCGCCAACTCTGGCGACAACTGCTTCAGCGCCACGTCACGCTGACGTGGCGCCTGGTGTGGCCCCAGGCCGGTCAACGCAGGTTGACTGGCCTAATCCGCCCAACATTTGGGCCTGATGGACCTGGGCCAAACATGCACAATAATAATTGTCTGATTGGGCCTAAAGGTCCAACAATAATAATTATTATTATTATTATTTTTAAAAAGCTTACTGTTTTATTTATACTGTCCGATATCTTGATTTCCACCACGTCGATTAATCTATGTTCAAGCTGGATTGGACATTTGAACAGTGTCAAAACTATCCTAACAAGTATGTAATGTTGATGTATTCTCAGTAACTTGAACCCAAAAAATTCTTTGTTAAAATAGAATTATTTTGTCGCGAGTTTCATTTAAATACTATTGATTGAAAAAAAGCTGACTAATTTTTTTATAAGTAGATGTAGATTTTATTAAAATATTTAGGAGAAAAAATTCATAGATCCCCCTAAAGTCATATTAATATAGTAGGAGATCCACTATATAGTTTTTTAGCCCTTAAGTTTTAAAAAATTGACCCCTCTTTCATTTTTTGGTTAAAAATTTTAGTGTAATGCAAGAATTACAATTCTCCTCAACTTAAACTACTATTTTACTATTTTTACAAATGACTAAGTAATAAAATTTGTCAAATACAACAAATAATTTACCCTCACCCTTTCTCTTATCAATCAAATATTTTCCTTGACTTAGAAATGATAAAAACGCCCATGCAATATTTATCGCCTTCTGTATCGAGTTGGATGTATAATTCTGGAAAGGTATTCATACCTATCGAGATAGATGATGTTTTTTTTTGGAGATTATATAGGAAAATGGTGAACCTTAATGAGTATGTTTGGATAAAAACTCAAAAATACTCTAAACAGATTCTGACCATCAGATCTGTAAAAAAAGAATTTGATCAAATCTAAAGGCCCATATTTAGTCCATACCATGGGGATGATTTTTATATAGTTCCCTGAATCCAAATCCATCGAGAGAAGAGGGAAAGTTGTCGGATCTGGACACTGCTCAAATAATTAAATAAACCAAACACTAACAAACGAAAAGTGCAATTCTTTGTTTGAAAATTTAAGCTAGAACTTTATTAAATATGGAAATTATATAAAAGAAATTTCTTAAGTTGGGATGCAGGTTCTTGTATCAAATCTTCCGATAAAAGATTAAGCCTACATGTCCTAGTTAACTAATTCGTGACACGATTAGCAGATCTAGATCTAGAGAAGCAACCTGGTTGGTGATCAAGTTGGATGGAAGTTCATGAATCTGGACCCAAAACACCAGAAGAAGAGAGTAGAACTTCCGACCAATGGAGATCAGGGTCCCACTCTTTCAAGATGAGCATGTGGTCGTTTATAGATTAGGGACTCTCTTTTCCTCTATTTCCATTTCCATTTCCACTTCCTCGAGATTTCATGATTTCAACAAACTTGCTTTCACAATATGCAGTTTATGTTGCATCTCCACCATTAACTTACCAATCAATACCAGATCTTGGACGAAAGCATTGATTTCATTGCTAGACTCAATTGATATAGCAGGCCCAATAAAACTAAGTAGATTTAAATTGATCTAAAAACTACTAATCTATAAGCAAGTATCTTCGATCCTATTTTACGTTGTCACTTCGGAGATATCTAATAAAATTGGAACGATACGGATACAAATCGAGAAACGGTCATATTTTACGTATTATTCTTTTAATAATGTTAATTTATTCGATTTTTTTTTTGAGGAAATTCAAATTCTCAGCTTAAAGAATTTCTTCAAATTCTTGGCATCTCCGATTTCGGCCAAGGGGACAACAATTAGCTCTGGGCCCTACATTTTTCTTTCCCAATCTAGCTATATATCTAAGAAATGGTTGTGCATTTAATTAGTTTTTGTTCCATGTGAAATGTAAATAGCGTGAATTTATTTTGAAATATCTTTTATTCAAAATTAAGTAATATCAGATACTATTTTATAGGTGATTGTGTCAGTAATATTTTATTTTTGTAACAAAACTTTAGGTAAGTTGACTTAAATTATGGAGGTTTATACATGAAATTTTCTTATCCTCTCAAACAAAATCTTTTTATTTTTGTAATTGACACGCCAAATGATATATATTTTTTATCTCTTTCAGGGAATACAAATTTTATTGATAATGTCTGTCCCGGAGGCTTGAAGCTTCTCGATCATTGATGGCTTCGGTCGATTTTCTTTTAATTTTGGTCAACAGATTCCCGAATACGACGCCGTGACAGGTCCTCGTATTGATTTTGTGAGATCAGGTGCATGTCAATATTAACGCAAACAGCTACGTGGCAAATTTGACTTATGATGACTCGACTTTTCTAACCTCACAGTTAAAAAATTTAGCGACTTTTTTCCCTCTTTCACGATATAACCGTACGGCAGAACTAAATTTCCGACACTTTCCATGCATTTTTTTTCCAAATAAAGAATGTCCAAAATACAGATAAGTTCCAAAAACTCTCAACAAATCCCAACTCCCAAGAAAGAGACGCCCACATGAGTGAAACAGCTGTTGACCCACAAAATAATTGAGTTGGCTTTAATGACCCGGCGGGTCTGGCCGCCGAGAGTGAGTCAAATTCCGAGATTTGGATTCCATTAAAGATTGAAACTAATACACGGGAAATGGATTCATATTCTTCTGTGTACATAAAAAGACAACGAACAAGGAAACATTAGATTCTTTGTTTGTTTTACTATAAGATAAGATAGATTATATATATATAGGATTAGGAATGGAAAGGTGGGGTGCTTCTTTTGCTGGTCTTCTTCTCTGGTTCTTCATCCTCATCAGGTGTTCCAGTTCACGAGACATCGTTGATCCGGGTCGGGTCATAGCAGATGGAGAAGCTCTAGTTTCTGCTGGTGGGATATTTGAACTGGGTTTCTTCAGTCCAAGTCCTGATGCAAGTTTCAGGTACTTGGGAATTTGGTACAAGAATATAACCCCTCAGGTGGTTGTATGGGTAGCCAACAGGGAGAGTCCGGTTCTTGGTGCCTCCGGGGCTCTGAATTTGACTGTCCATGGAGTTCTTGTGCTTGTTAATAGCAGCAATGGTGTGTGTTGGTCGTCAAACACTTCGAGGACCGCGAGGGATCCGGTGGTGCAGCTGTTGGACTCGGGGAATCTCGTCGTCAGGGAGAGGAAGGATGAGGAGGACCAGAGGAACTACTTGTGGCAGGGTTTTTATTACCCTTGTGACACCATGTTGCCTGGAATGAGAGTGCGAAAGGATCTTCGAACAGGGTTCGAGAGCTATATGTCTGTCTGGACGAGCTCAGAGGATCCTTCTCCGGGGATTCTCTCGATGCATATGGATGCACGAGGTTACCCTCAACTGGTGATCAAGAAGGGAAATGAGGTACAGTATAGACCGGGAATGTGGAACGGATTGACTTGGACAGGTTCTCCTTTCCTGGTGTCTAATCCATCAGTTTACATGATCGTGTTCGAGTTCAACGAGAACGAGGTCTATTTCACGTTCGAGGTCCCTGATGGTTCGGCTCTGACGAGGGAGACAATCACGCAACTGGGAATGATGATACGCAGCGTGTGGAACGAGCAATCACATGATTGGAAGATCCTCTACAGCTCGACGAGTTACGCCTGCGAAAATTACGCCTTGTGTGGTGCATTTAGCAGATGCACGGACACTAGCTCTCCGGTATGCTCGTGCTTGTACGGATTTGTACCGAAGTATCCGGGAAATTGGAGTTCAGGGGATTGGTCAGGCGGGTGTGTTCGAAGGACTCCACTCGACTGTGATCATCAAAATAGGTTCCTGAATCAAGGGAAGGTTAGACTTCCGGACACGTCTTCATCGACCTGGACGAATTCGAGCAGAAGTCTCAAGGAATGTGAAGAATTATGCTTGAACAACTGCAGTTGTACTGGTTATGCATATTTGGATATAAGGGGCACTGGTTGCTTGTTTTGGCACGATGAGCTCGTCGACATCAGGACGCTCGACGAAGGCGGCCAAGAGCTGTTCGTGCGATTGGCTGCCTCTGAACTCGGTGAGTTTATGAACTCTGATGTTTACTCTAATGTACATTCAGATTTATGAACTGTGATCTGTTTTTTTTCAGATAAACTTGACCAAAAAGGACCATCGGATGAGCAGAAGAAAGCTGGGATAATTGCAGGTTCTATCATCGCTGTCTGCGTAGTCCTCGTGTTTGTGGTTTGGCTGATCCGATGCCAACGCAGGAAAAGTATCCGAGAAGCTGGTAAATGATTAAAACTTTCTATCCCAATTGAGCTTTTGGCAATTAATGTTCATCAAGAACGTGCTAAATATCAAGATTTCTCCATGACTTGGCTATCTGGTTCAGCATTGGCACAGATTGTTGGAGACATAAGGGACGAGGCAGAATTGCCGATATTTCATCTGAACTCAATAGCAGATGCTACTGATAACTTTTCAAACAGCAACAAGCTGGGACAAGGTGGATTTGGACCCGTCTACAAGGTAACTTATTGTATAACGACATTTGTTTCTTATAATGAGTGATATGCTCAATGGATGTGCTTGATAATGGTTCAGGGTACGCTTGCCAACGGACAGGAAATAGCTGTGAAAAGGCTTTCGAAGAGTTCTGGCCAAGGATTAACAGAGTTCAAAACAGAAGTTAAGCTCATCGCGAAGCTTCAGCATCGGAATCTTGTCAGACTTCTAGGTTGCTGCATTCATGAAGATGAGAAAATGCTGATCTATGAATATATGGCGAGTAAAAGCTTGGATTTCTATATCTTTGGTGGGTACAAAATATATTTTTTCCTTATCTGCTTTGCTGTCTCTGCAAATTGTAAATGTAATAGAAATTGTTTTGAAGAGCAGATAAAGAGAGAGGCAAAATGCTAGAATGGAAACAACGCAGAAACATAATCGAAGGAATTGCTCGTGGGTTACAATATTTGCATCAAGACTCCAGGTTAAGGATCATACACAGAGATCTAAAAGCTAGCAACATCCTTCTAGACAGTAGCATGAATTCGAAGATTTCAGATTTCGGCCTTGCACGAACATTTGGAGCGGATCAAACCGAGGCAAACACAAAGAGAGTAGTCGGAACTTAGTAAGTAGCTTAACTTGGTCTCATTAGCTGATGGAAACTTACTCTGCCCCATTTAACATCATCTCTTCATTCCGTAGTGGCTATATGGCTCCGGAGTATGTGGTGGATGGAATCTATTCAATGAAATCCGATGTCTTTAGCTTCGGTGTAATTGTTTTGGAGATTGTCAGCGGGGAAAAGAACCGTGGCTATTACCATACAGATCATGACCTTAACCTTCTCGGACATGTAAGCATCTACATCGAGCATCTTGTTTGACCATGATTGTCCGAAGTCCCGTATGCTGACATATGCTGCTGTTGATTTCCAGGCATGGATGTTATGGACAAAAGGAACGCCGCTGCAGCTGATCGACGAATGCTTAGCCGAGTCATGCGAGCCTTCGGAAGTCACAAGATACATCCATATAGCTCTGTTGTGTGTCCAACAACGGCCGGAAAACCGGCCGACGATGGGGACAGTGGTGATGATGTTGAGCGGAGAAGGGTTCCTGCCAATGCCTAACCAGCCTGGCTATTTCATGGCAAGGAGCCCACCTCAACCAGATTCCAGCATTTCTTACTCAGAAAATGACGTTACTATCTCTATGTTAGATGCACGATAGTGTCACTTATAGGGAAAGATTAAAGTTTTTACCAAACAATTTCTTGTTTTGTTGATGCCTAAATTAGGCACCACCAGAAAAAAAAAAGTTGTTCCATGAAGTGGGAGAATTGAAAACAGTTTGTTAAAGTTGTTGCTTCCAGGAGCTAGTTTGTTAAAACCCCAGATTGTTTGTTTTATCATCTTAGCAGAGCATCATAGTGAGTTTGGACAAATTCTAAATTTTTTTGGGTGCGACAAATTAACATTGTGTGTTTTGAAGGGTTAAAATTCGAGATGTTTTAATTAAATTAGAATAATTTAATTGTTAGTCGGTGCCATTTTTTTTAATTACTATTTTAAGGTTTGACTAATTATGTGGTTGAAAATTGAATTTCGTGAAATTTCGTGATAGTTCGTGAATTTTGTGATATTTACCGATCTCGATTACCGAATACCAAATTTATCGAAATATTAAAAAAGGTTCTACCAATCCCAATCCCAATCCTAAATAGTATTTGGTAAATTTGGTATTTACCGAATTCAATTTTGGTAAATTTGGTATTTACTCAATTTACCAAATTTTTTGAAAATTTTATAATTCATCATTAGATTTAATTAAAAATGTAAAATAGTTTCAATAAACACAAATTCAATCTAAGAAGTACAATGCCGTCAAGTCTAATTACAATAAAGTCTATCTAGAACATGCACTTTTTGATGAGGTCAAAAAAAATTTCGGCAAATTATCTATAATTTGGCTTATATATCTATTGATATATCTGGTAAATTACCATTTCGGTAAATTTGGTATATTCGATAAAATATCGGTATTTACCAAAATTTATCGAATATCGATATTTACCGATTTTTTCAAAAATTTCCTACCGAATTGATTACCGCATACAAATTTGCCGATCCCGAACTACCGATTACCAAAATTTTACCAAACTTACCAAATTCTAATTATCATTTGCTCACCCCTAGACGCCAGTACTTCCTATTTTGCAAGAACAAAGTCCAACTTCTTCCCACCGAAGAAAAGTCAAAACTTATTTTCGTTGACTATATCTTTTTTAAAGAATCGAAAGGCAAAAAAAACGTTATTCATCAAAATACTAGATATTAGCATGCGTACATCGAAAAAAAACTAATTTTTTTCTAATTTTGCTGAATCTGAACTTCCTAATTTCGTCTTAAGCAGTAGCGGGGTCATGACAAGTGGGCAGTTGCCAATGTTGGATGAAGCCTTTTTCAATTCCGTTGACCTTTTTTACCGGTAAAATTGGAAACATTTTCCAGATTTGAATTATGCTCATTCAAATTATATTTTAACCCGTCTTTTATACTATTGATTAATTCTTTTGAACTGGAAAATAAAGTATGGAGATAAAAAAATATTATGGATTTTATTTATTTATAATCTAAGCAAAAATAATTTAGAAAATAATGATAGAAAGCATAAAAAACAAAAAATTTGTATAAATTTCTTATTAATTATCATCAAGTCACTATTACAATTGATATAATTTTTTGTTTATAAACAACTAAATGAAATTATCTATAATTTACTAAATTCAACATGGAGAAGTTTGAGAAGTGCCACTTAGAATGGAGTAAGTCGTGGAAAGATGTCGCTATAGTTGAAAGAGATCAAATTACATTCACATCAGTTAAATCATAATATCGAGAATATTGTTCTAAGCGAGAATAAAATGATGAGTTGGTTGATATTTATAACATAAATTTTATTATCGTGATAATATTATTTATCGTTTACGCTGCACTAGTCGAAATTCTCAACTACCCCACTAAAATAATTTGAACCGAAAAAATTATTTTTGCCAGATGTTCTTAATAATTATTAAAAAAATGAATGTGGGCCCATATTTATGTTTCCGGCTGGTCAACCAAAACAAGTTATCGTCGTGTCGGTACCTAAATATAATATCACAAGACCCTACCTCCAAATTTTTAAAGGCACATTCCAAGTATAAATATTATATCTCTCGAGTTTCTCGATTATTGTTGAAATTAGTTTGCCATTAGCCTTGACATTGCAGATTTGGCACGCAACTGCCGATGACTCTTGTAAACAAAATCAACAACGTAAGGTTGACATTTCTTGGCAACGGCTCCTGACCGCTGAGAAATATTCAAAAGGAAGAAAAAAAAGAAAGCCAAAGGAGGATTAATCTCCAATGGAGGAGCTTTCAAAAGGATTTAAATGCAACTCACAATAGTTGAACGTTACATGAGATGAAGTAGATGATGTGGATCATAGTACCACGTCAAGATCACCGAAATTTCAAGTTCAAGTGCCATTTGGACCGGTCAACGAGAGCAAATCAGTAGACGTCTCATGAAATGAAAGGCCTTGTTGCATCAGCAGCAGTTGTCCTCTTCTTCATATTATCATCTCTTGTTGCTGCTGCTGATGCTGCAGATACAATATCTGTGAACCAGACGATCCCGGATGGCGAAACGATCGTCTCCGCGAGCGGAAAGTACGAGCTCGGGTTCTTCAGACCCAGCAATGCGTCAAGCAGGCGATACCTGGGAATATGGTACAAGTTCTCCAACCAAACTGTTGTGTGGGTTGCCAACAGGGAGACTGCCCTCAACGACACGTCAGGAATTTTGCAGGTTACAGGCCAGGGAGTCCTTGTCATCAGAAACAAGGACAACAATCTTACTGTCTGGTCGAGCAGCGGAAACAGCAGTTCGAGACAGGCTCGCAATCCTGTCGCTCAGCTGTTGAACACGGGGAACCTCGTCGTGCGAGAAGCGAACGACTCCGCGGAGAAGAATTACCTCTGGCAGAGCTTTGATCACTTGGGAAACATGTTCTTAGCTGGTGCCAAGTTGGGGAAGAATTTGGTTACGGGTGCTGAGAATTCCTTGCTGTCCTGGAAAAGTTCTGATGATCCTTCTCCGGGGAGCGCGATTTATCGGTTGGATACGAGTGGTTACCCTCAGGTTTTTGTGACTGTTGATGGGTCTAGTGTGTTCAGGTCAGGGCCCTGGAATGGCCTCAGCTTTACCGGGTTGGATAACGTGAGACCGAACTCGATTTTCTCGTATAGCTGCTACTATGGCTCGGATGCGATCTATTGCGAGTACGACCTCATCGACAAATCTGCTTTCTCCATGATGGTGCTGAGTCCTCAAGGTGCGGTGCTGCGGGTCTACTGGAATGACAGCACTAGGACTTGGAACACAACATCAACCCTGAAGACTGATAAGTGCGATAGCTACGCGATTTGTGGACCGTTCGGTGTCTGTGACATTGCGAATTCGACAATGTGTTCTTGCTTGGAAGGGTTTACTCCTAAGTTTCCACTGCAATGGGGATCGGGGAATTGGTCAGGAGGTTGTGTGAGAGAGAATGACCTGGTTTGTGACGCGGGAGACGCGTTTTCGGAGACCGATGGAGTCAAATTACCGGATGCAAGCGAGTCGTGGGCTATCAAGGGACTAAACATTTCGGAATGCCGGAGGAAGTGCTCAATGAGCTGCTCTTGTACAGCTTATGCAACACTTGATATTGCATCTGGGTTAGGCTGCTTGTTCTGGTCAGGCGAACTTCTCGATATCCGAAAGTACGATGGAAGTGAAGATAGCTTGTTCCTGAAAGTCTCTTCCTCTGATCCTGGTATGATTCCTTCTCTTTTGTCCCTTCCTGGTCTCACTTTTTCTTTAAAGCTACTAAAATTGCAGCTTGATTTTGCAGGTCAACTCGATACAAGCTCAAGTTCTAACAACATAAGGTTAATACTGATAACGATTTCCTCCGTGCTATTCGCAATCCTTGTGATGCTACTGATCTTGTTGCTCATCCACAAGCGTCGGAGATCGAGAAAGGAAGGTATCGTTTAAGCTAATCTAAGATGCATAGTGTTGTGTCATTTAAGCTGAATGCTGTAGGTTGAGAATTTATCTTTTTCTCAGTAATTATGAGCATCGAAAGCCCGATTTTCGCCAGCGAAGAGGGGAAGGAGGATATGGAGTTGGCATTATTTGATATGACCACCATAGTCAATGCCACGGATGGCTTTTCGGACAGCAACAAGTTGGGAGAAGGTGGCTTTGGCCCTGTCCATAAGGTAAAACCTTGTTAATATGTTCCCCATTTGTGGAATTATATGATCCAAGTACTGAAATTGGAGATTTTTTCTCAGGGGACATTGGTTGATGGCCAACAGATTGCAGTGAAGAGGCTATCCAGAAGTTCCGGACAAGGGATGTCCGAGTTCAGAACCGAAGCTGTCTTGATTGCCAAGCTTCAGCATCGGAATCTTGTGAAGCTTCTCGGTTGCTGCATTCATGGACATGAAAAGATGCTGATATACGAATACATGCCTAACAAAAGCTTAGATTACTTCATATTCGGTGCGTTCTTTCATCCGAACTCTGCGAATTCTTCCATGTCTCTTGAATTAGATTGTTGTCGTGAGTTAGTTTAACCTGTTAATCAGACGAATGGAGAAGGAACGCGCTTGACTGGAACAAGCGCGTCGAGATTGTCGAGGGGATTGCTAGAGGACTACTCTACCTTCATCAAGATTCAAGGCTAAGGATCATCCACAGAGATCTGAAGGCCAGCAACATCCTGCTAGATGCAACACTGATACCGAAGATCTCGGATTTCGGCCTCGCAAGAATGATCAAGGAAGACCAAGAAGAGTCGAAAACTCGGACGGTGGTTGGAACATAGTGAGTCTACTCTGCTCTTCACAGTTGACCTTCATATGCTAGCCTATCTGCTGCTTCATTATGAGACTTTTTTGTACTGATAATTTCTTTCAGTGGCTATATTTCTCCAGAATTTGCAGTTGATGGGATGTTTTCAACCAAATCAGACGTGTTCAGCTTCGGTGTTCTGGTTTTGGAGATTGTATCCGGGGAAAGAAACGGTGGATTCATTCATCCAGAGCACAACTATAATCTTCTTGGACATGTAAGATCTGTTTCCATTATGATTTTGTGGGAAGGCCTAGCTTTTCATTTTTTTTACAACAGTCATTTGTATTTGATCTCATGGTGTCAAACAATGTTTTAAATCTCACGATCCGATCTGTCGGACCGTGATCCGAGACAAATACTTGGTTGTTTTTATGCAAAACCTCATAAAGTGGTTGGACCGACCGATCCATACCAAATTACTCAAAATTTGTTATTTTGTTATGATAAATCCTATAATAAAATTAGAGCATATTTAAAATTATTTGACATTTTAATATTAAATATAATTATTTTATAAAAAAATCTTTGGTCTAACAGATCTGACCGAAAAACGTCAAATTTGAGTCACTTCCTGGTTTAAAAAAAAGCATTTTGGCTATGTCAATGAAAATAATTTCCGGGAAAATAACTCTTCCCACTGGAGAGAATATTTTCTGCATTTTTCAATTTTTGTTTGAACTCGAAAATATTTTCCGAAAAAACGAAGGAATCACATAGTTTACTTCCATGCAAACTTTGTAAAGTATGTCATTCGCAAATATCGAAATCAATACGCCAGAATGCACATTGTTTCATGAACTTACAAGCCACCAACACTTCCTTGCAGGCATGGAGGCTGTGGATGGAAGATAGGCCAATGGAGTTATTCCAAGACTCCACAGATGATGAAGATATAACCACAAGATCTCGAGTTCGGAGGTGCATCCATGTCGGGTTGTTGTGCGTGCAACAACGGCCAGACGACAGGCCGGGCATGTCGTCCGTGATACAAATGTTAAGCAGCGACAGGGCGCTGCCCCAACCGAAGCAGCCAGGCTTCTTCACCGAACGTTCCATGCCGGAATTAGAAAGCTCTTCATCTTCGAACGACCGGTCCAAGTCCAAAAAAACAACGGACGATATGACCGTTACATTACACTATGGCCGCTAGGAAAAATAAAACAGATTTAGCTAATTTTCGAAGGACTGAACTGTTAATTTATTTTGGATATAGGGAGTGAATTGATGTTATGACCCGGTATAAGGACTAAATTATAATTTAATTTTATTAATAACAAGTCATGTATAGTGATATTGTGCCAATTTACTTATAAATAACATTAAAATTTGTTGTTGAAGTACCAGATCATACTAGGTAGGAATTAATTCCATATTTCTTTTGTCTTCAAAATTTGGTTCGTGAGGTAATAGATGTGTTGGAATTTAGGAATCTTAATATATTTATTTATTCAATTCCAGAACTGTCCCAGTTATTGAAACGGAGCAGAAAATCGTCAGGTAAAATAACATTAGAATTTTTCATGTTGGGTGGAATGGAAAATTTTGTAAATTCTGCAACATGTTCCTCTCTTTCAATCATTTGATAAGTTTCCTCTCTTTAAATTATGGGCCCAGAAACTACACAAAAATGGAGGCCCGTTGACAAAATTAGGTTTAGAACGGAGCCCATTCCCATTAAAATGTAGCTGTAAACGCACCATCAAGTTGTTAATATGTACGAGTCAATGTAGGATGATTGACCTTTCCACCCAATAAAAAGGTAGGATGATTGACCTAAGCTAATCTATGGACTATGTGATAGGAAATACTCGAATATTTTTTTAATGAATTTTTTTTAATATTAAGTCTCTTATCATTTGGATCAAACTATCAATTGTTATTTACGTCTTTTTTTATTCTAAAAATGTACGGGTAAAGAATTCCTGGAGAATTCGATTTTCACATGTATAGCTGACTAAATTCAATTCAAGTTGAATTTTTTTTTCATCTTTGTTGACTGTTCTTTGTTCTCTCCGTCGCCGTTTCGGGTTCAGCTTTCCCCGCGCGTCGGAGTTTGTTGCGAACGGAGGAAAAAAAATCTAAATTTCGGTGGTCTTTCCACGTCGGATATTATCCGCTGGCTATCTTGTTTTGTTCTTCTCTATTTACTCTATTTCTTTTGATTTTGTTTCCTAGCAAAAGCATGGTTTTAAAAAATACGGTCCGACCAGTTGGACCGCAAAACGGGCACATCCATCTTGACCGGTCGAATCCGGTTAGTACAAATAGGCTAAATTGACTTTTTTTTGTGATTTTCGAGGAAAAAAATTGATTTGACAAGTTTATAAAGTAATAAATAAATAAATAAAGTAGATTTATAGAGTGAAGAGATAAAAAATTAAGTTTACTTTTTTTGTATGGAAAATAAGTATATTTTAACCTACATATATATATATTATTTAAAACATTTAAAAATAAAAATATTTTTGGTCCTACCGGTGGTCCGACCGACCGACCCAGAAAACGGTAAGAATTCCGGGTCGTAGCTCCGAGCCGGGTTTTAAAACCATGAGCAAAAGAGTATTTAATTCAAAGATATTCCGGGCCCATTAAGTTCAAATGGAAGAAAGCCTGGTGGGCTTTTTCAGTGCCACTACCACCAACAATAAAGACTAGTGGAATAGAAAATTTTTAGAGATAATTACTCTCAGGACCCCAGGGTATAGTCAAATAGACTCTGAGGACCTTGTAGTTTCTCTACTAATTGCTAAGCCCCTGTAGTTTGGCTATTATTATACATTCGGGTCCCTCTGGCCGGAATCAGTAATTTTTCCGGCGAACTCCCCGCCTGAAATGTCTAAAATACCCCCACTTAAAAAACAAAAAGAAAACACTCTCCTCTCCCTCCCTTGTCGTCTCATCATCTCCTTCCTCTCTCTCCCTCCCAAACCCATGAAATCAATCCATCCTCGGAGTCATCACCCAGCTGCTTGAAACCCACCCAGCTCATTCGTAAATCAATCCGTCGTCGGAGTCATCACCCAGCTGCTTGAAACCCACCCAGCTCATTCGTTTCATTCCAATTAAAATCAAGTAATCAAGGAAATAGTTTCATTCCAAAACCCAGAAAACGATGAAGGCCATAGCTGAACTCACGGAGCGACTTGCCTTTTTTCATCTCTTCCAATAGATGAAGGTCCCGACGACGATGATGAAGGCCATGGATACACTGTCACTCCTCTCTCTCTCTCTCTCTCATCGACGGTGCGGGACGACGATGGTGTCGCGGGGTTCCTGGGTACGATAATGTCACAGATCCAAGAAGTCTCTGGGTCCCTAATCACAGATCTAGGCCGGCCAAGGCTGCTGGGACTTCCGCCAACGACGACATCTCCTCGTCGCCCTCCTTCTTGAGCACCCCGGTTCCGTCGCGCTCTAGATCTTCAAGGAGTAGGAACTTGCAAACAATTGAAGGTGGAGAGAAGGGAGACGTCGGTGGCTCACCAGGTGAAGTCTTCGTACAGGAGCGCATGCAGACACTTGAAGGTGGAGAATCACCAAGTAAGAGGGGATTTCCAGGCCGATGCTAGCTAGGGCAGTGGAGTGGGTCGGCGTCGGTGACTGTCTCAAGCCTGCGTCGTCTCCCACAAGAAGAGGGAGAGGAGAGATAGAGAGGAGAGGGGGGAGGAGACGACAAGGAAGAATAGGGAGGGGAGATAGGGTATTTTTTTAAGTGGGGGTATTTTAGACATTTCAGGCGGGGAGTTTGCCGGAAAAATTACTGATTCCGGCAAGAGGGACCCGAATGTATAATAATAGCCAAACTACAGGGGCTCAGCAATTAGTAGGGAAACTACAGGATCCTCAGAGTCTATTTGACTATACCCCGGAGTCCTGAGAGTAATTATCTCAAATTTTTATTATGGCTCTAACACTAATTCCTCACTCGATAATAATCTTCCTGTTCAAGTGATTTAACCTAACGAATAAATATATTTTTTCGGTAAGTGTAAAATTGTAAAGGTAAAATATGCATAGATACGAAGATTTGAAATAGTTGACACATGGATCCATAGTTTTAGTAAAATGTTGAGATTTAAAATCCTACTATTAAAAGTAAAAACCATCGTATACGCGTTACCATCCGATATAATTCACTGCCAAATCGAGATATTTGATATATTTTTTATTTACTGTTGATAGTTGAGAGGTCACTTGTCTCTAAGTCTATGAAGCCAGACTTTTTTTTACAAGGGTAGCACAAGGCCTATATTATAGAGAACGGATTATAATACAGAAAAAGAGATACATAAACAAAGCAACGAGACACTGAAATAGTACACGAAACTACTCTGAAAGAAGACAGAAAGACATAGGTGGAGACAAAAGACGAACGATAGACTATGAGCGCCGAACGTTCTAAGCGGAAGTTGCCAGACCTTTTCTCTGGGTGGAATCTACCAGGAGAAAACAACAGTGGACCCGCCAAGAAATCTGAATTGATGAATGTTATTTAACTTAATTTCCACCAAAAAAAAAGTATTTAACTTAATAATAAGATATTGAGTTCGAGTTTTGAGAATACAGTATTATTAAATAGTTATTAGAACATATTTGTTATCTTTCAAATATTTTATTCAACTCGAATATATATTAGTCCGCTCAATAATATAAACCTCAAAAATCCTATCATAGATCTATTTAGTTTTCAAAAAAAAAAAGTTTACAGCTCTAGAAGCGAATCATTGAAAGAAAGTCCATGTTCCCATTACAAAACTGTAATGGGATTCTAGAATCAGTCACGGACACAGATGGTCAGTGACAAAGTTGGTGGTGGTCAATACAAGATGCCCTTTTTCGGTGTTTCTCGTTACTGCACCAACTTATATTATTGTTTGATGGATATATTGGATTACAACTTTTACCCACAAAACCGACCACAATTTGCGTGACTTGGCGGGTCACTTCGCATGCACCAAACAGAACCAAAGATTACATTTGCCTCTGTAGACCACCCACAATTAGAAGAATAATCTCTAAATAGTGCGGTCCAAAGAAAGCTCGGGTCTAAGAAAAAAAAAGTGTAAAATTAAATAGGATACCATCGAGAATGTCTTTATGAATTATGATAGGGCAAATTACCCTCACGTTCCTCTACTTTGGTCACCCTCCCCCTAGGGTCCCTGAATTTTGGAAAATGATTTTCCTGTCCCTAAGTTTTGATGATAATAGACTCTCGGGTCCCTAGAGCCGGAATATTCTATATTCTCTGGCGAACTCCCACTTGAAATGACCAAAATGCCCTTCTCACTTAAAAATAAAAACTTAGTCAATATAAAATTAATAAAATCAAGAAATAGATTCAACCGACGTCCTCTCCTTCTCTCCGGCGTCCTCTCATTCTCCGACTTCCTCTCCTTCTCTCCAGGACCCAGGCGAGCTCCTCGGTAATGGCATAGATCCCGGTGTCCTGCTCCTTCTCTCCGACAACGTCCTCTCCTTCTCTTCTTCTCCGACGTCGATGACCTCCTCCCATCCTCGGTGACCCTCGTCGATGAACTCCTCCCATCCTCGGTGACCCTCGTCGATGAACTCTTCCACATCCTTGACGCCCTCGGTGTCATCCACTGCTGCTTCGTCACCACCATCGCAAAGCCCAGAATCAACATCCCGTTCGACTGCTGTCATTACCAATCAGAAAACGAGGTCAATGATTCTGAACTTGCCTTACGAATTGGGGTCCGTAGTTTGATGGAGGAGGAGAGAAGGAGAAGGATGCCAGGAAGTGAGGCGGTGATGGGATTAGAACCCAGGTGACGAATTTGGGTCAAACTACCATCGGTGAGACAGTTGACGGCAGAAGTGAGGCGGTGCTGGGATTAGAACCCAGGCGACGAGCCGACAAGAAAATAACCACGATGTCGGAAAGACGAACCTAGGCGACGACGCTGGGGAGGGGGCGCTTAAGCCAAAGCTTTGCAATAACCCACAATTCAAAATCGGAGGGGGAGATTTCCCCGATGGCGGGTTCCTCGTCGGCCTGCTCGAACTGGAGGGGGCGCTTAAGCCAATGGTGGGGTCCTCATCGGCCTCCGGCTGCGCTTTAATTGGATGTTGTCTTTGGGTTGATTTGATTTCTGGGAAAGAAGAAGAGGGGAGTTGAAGAAGATGATGGGTGCGAGGAAGAAGGTGAAGGGGATGAAGAAGGATGGTTTTTTTAATTTTTTTTGAAGTGGGAGTGACATTTTAGTCTTTTTAAGTAGGGTATCGCCGGAGAATATAGAATATTCTGGCTCCAGGGACCTGAGAGTCTATTATTATCAAAACATAGGGACGAGAAAATTATTTTCCAAAATCCAAGGACCCTAGGAGGAGGGTGACCAAAGTACAGGGACGTGAAGGTAATTTATCCATTATGATATCATCAAAGAAAGCAAAAAAGTTGTTACAATCTTAATGCAAGGTGGAACTTGTCCGGGTTGAAGTAAAATAATGTCTAAGATAAAGTCTATCTCCTAACTTAGCTTATTAAACAGTTATTTATCTATACTTTTAAACATAATTAGAGTAGGGGAATTATGTACTAATAGTATTAGTGTATATGTGGTGTAATATTTTTGAGGAATAATAAGATTTTACTTATCAAACAAAGAATCATCTCTAAATAATATTTGAATGCGCTCAAATTTGAAAATTAGTAAAAATTTATTGTACGATTTTCTTCCCCTTCAAAATTAATTACCCCCTATGTCTTAGACAACAAAAGTCTATATTTTTACACAAAAAGCAAACGAAAGTCATAGTTCTGTGTATGTTTTGGTAGAAAATAGTTTACTTAGATTGACTAAAGAGGATGAATTGGTTGAGCTAACAAACACGAATAAAATGGAATAAAAGTGATCTAGATACATGTTCTAAAAAAAGTGCTCCGGTAAGGACTACTTTCATTAATTTCAAAATTTACCGAACCAAAAACGTCAATGTATAAAACTTAAAGTACTAATCCGAACTTATCCCACGACCAAGCGTGTGGAACCCATCACAGGATGTCTGATATTTTTTGGTTCAAGACACGCAATTAACTAACAATAACACTTCACTCTCTTTCCAACCATAGGCTTAAGCTTTTCCACCACCCTATACCACTCGAGGCCAACTGTCACGTACCGGAGACCCCAGCTCGCCGGAAACTTGACCGGCCGGCGGAACCCACGAGGTACACTCAATGCAACTTCTCATCTTCGCGGCCATTTAAATTATCAGGTAAAAGCTCCACTCTTGAAGTTAGAAGGAGGAAAAAGGGTCTAATTTCTGGTAGTTGGTTGGCTTCAAAGGGACGGAAAGTGAAGTTAGAAGATAACCCAGTTTGAAATTTTCTTTTTTTTTGTAAATAGAAAGGTGTTAGCTTTAATTATGAATTGGTTTTTTTTTTTTTGGTGAATGAAAGATTTATATGTTCTGGGTAGTTGGTTAGCTTCAAAGGGAAGGAAAGTGCAGTTTAAAGATAACCCTGATTAAAGTTTTCATCTTTTAGCTTTAGCTAATAAATTGGAGTTTAAGAATATATATTGCATCCTTTGGAAGTTTAATGTACTCAGAGCTTCTTCCATGTTTATTCTTCTTTCTAGAAATTTTACTTTTGTTTGCTAGTTCATTTCACTTGATGAGTTAGAAGCTGAATAAGGAAACATAAGAAGGGAATTGGCCATGGAGACTTTTTTTTTAAATCTTTTTGTTTATTCTGGAAATAGTTGAGAATCCCAGAGGAGGAAATATTTTCAAAATGTTAAATTGTTTGCTGTCTTTTGTTTTGTTCTGTGGTTCAGATGCTGTCTTCTTTTCTGTTTCAGAAGTGAAAAGATTTGGCAAGACTACAGCTGCAGGAGGTTGCAGAAGGGAACTGGGATTTTTAGTGTATCTTGACTAGTGATGGTAGTTTGGAGAAGGGGTACTTGGAGATAAGCATTTTCGTCTACATTTATCGATAAGTACGGCCCCTTCGGGATCCCTCGTGTGGTCACTTGACTCTTGAGTGGGTCATGGAGGACCACAGTTATGGACCATGAGTAGTGTGAAAGCAATCTGCTCTGGTCAAAGGAGTATATGTGTTCACTTCTATTATTTGAGAAAGAAAGGGACATCAGCTCTCCACTTGTCTAATCGTCGTATTGGCGATTAGGCCACTCAAAGGTTGTGTAGTTCTAGTTCTCCTCTTTTTGGCTGGGACCTTATCTTACCTCTCCAGTCATAATGCATGCTTTGTTCTGATTAGAAGAGGAGAGAATTGATGGCGTGCTCGGCCGTTCTCTTCGTGTACTGTTTTCTGTTCTCCATCTTTACTGTTAGCATTGCCCAAGACAGTATTGAGCCGCATCAGGTCATAAGAGATGGTCAAACTGTTGTTTCTTCAGGGGGAATCTTTGAATTGGGATTTTTTAGCCCCGATGGAGTGAGCACGCGGTACTTTGGGGTATGGTACAAGAATTCTCGGACAGTTGTATGGGTAGCCAACAGAGAAGTTTCGCTTACACATGCTTCAGGAGCTGTCAATTTCACGAGTCAGGGTCACCTTGTTCTTCTCAACCATAGAAACGAAGCTGTTTGGTCATCAAACGTATCCAGAACTGCACATGATCCAATTGCGCAGCTCCTGGACTCGGGCAATTTCGTAGTGAGAGATCGGGCTGACAATGATCCAGATGACTATTTGTGGCAGAGCTTTGATTACATATGTGATTCCTTCTTGCCTGGGATGAAACTAGGGGTTAATTTTGTCACCGGATGGGAAAGGTATATGTCATCTTGGAAGAGCCCAGAAGATCCTTCTCCTGGCGAATACTCGGTGCATGTGGATACTCGAGGGTATCCACAAGTACTGAATGAAAAGGGATCTAAAGTTCAGTTCAGACCGGGATCCTGGAATGGATTAACCTGGACAGGCACTCCGTATTTGAGTACCACTTCAGGATCCATAATGGAGTTTGTGTTCAATGAAAAAGAGGTCTATTTCAAGTTTAAGGCTCAAAACGGTACAGCTATGACAAGGTATACACTATATTCTTCAGGGTTTATACTACAGTATACATGGGATGATACGTTGCATGATTGGATGGTTGTTGCTGCTGCTTCGGTAGATCGGTGTGAAAACTATGCCTTGTGCGGTGAATATGGTAGCTGCAATATCAATAGCAGTGCTGTATGCACATGCTTGGTTGGTTATACTCCTAAGGCTCCAAGACAATGGAACTCGGGAGACTGGTCACAGGGGTGTGTCCGGAGGATGCCGCTGGATTGCAATGCTACATACGGGTTCCTGAAGCTTAGTGGGATGAAACTCCCGGACACCTCGTCTACTTCCTGGCTTAACAACAGCATTAGTCAGAAGGAATGTGAAAGTTTGTGCCGTCACAACTGCTCCTGCACAGCGTATGCAAGTCTGGATATCAGGGGATCTGGTTGTTTGCTTTGGTACGGTAAACTTGTCGATACTAGAACACAAAGTGAGGGTGGGCAAGACCTCTACATCAGAGTGGCTGCATCGGAACTGGGTAAATTCCATCTTCTTTTTCATTTTAGGGGGAACTTGTTCATTGGCAATGAGTTGCACCATAGTCTGTACTCCGTGACTTTTTTTCGCACTAGTCTCAAATGGCTCCATCCGTCAATGATGAATCTGTTAAGCTTTATTTTCATGGATATAGTTACTACAAACTCGCAAATTGGAGAATGTCATCTGCTTAACTTAAATCTTTATCACCCCTAAGCAGTTGTGATAAACTTTGACGTTGATAGAATTATAAACTTAATTTCAGGTCGCAGAAAAAGGTCATCTGGTCAGAAGTTAGAAGCTGCAGTAATTGCAGGCTCCATCATGTTGGCTGCAGTCATGGTAGTACTCGGCACGATCCTCTCTATCTACAGGAAATGCAATCAAAAACCCGGTGAGTCAATTGAAGTCATATCAACTAAAATAACAGCCATGCTTAGTATGTGGTTTAGCTGGTCTCTAAAACCGGAATCTACTGTTTCAGAAATGGGACAGAAAATGATACAGAAGACCGATGGTACTGCTTGCAAGAAAGAGGACATGGAAATGCCGATATTTGATCTTCACACGCTAGCAGATGCTACCAACAATTTTTCAAATATCAACAAGCTGGGAGAAGGGGGATTTGGACCTGTATACAAGGTAAACAGAATCTACCCGAGATATGATATTTCGGCACGTTTGAAAACTGTTTAAGCATTTTTAGCACTCGGGTTCAGGGTATCTTAGCTGGACAAGAAATAGCAGTGAAGAGGCTTTCCAAGAAGTCTGACCAAGGAATACACGAATTCAAGAACGAAGTTACGTTGATTGCCAAACTTCAGCACCGCAATCTTGTGAGGCTCCTTGGTTGCTGCATCCATGATAACGAAAGAATGCTGATCTACGAGTACATGCCGAACAAAGGCTTGGATTCCTTCATTTTTGGTTTGTACCTGCCTGGACCTGCCAAAGTTCAGCTCTTTACATTTCTGTCTCTTGAATTTTCTAATATTGGATGCAATTAACCAGATAAAGCTGGAAGAAAGTTCCTAGATTGGAAGAAGCGGATCCATATCATTGATGGAATTGCTCGAGGCCTTCTGTATTTACACCAAGACTCGAGACTAAGGATAATACATAGAGATCTCAAAGCCAGCAACATTCTACTGGACAGCAACATGAACCCAAAAATTTCGGACTTCGGCCTTGCAAGAACATTTGGGGCCGATCAGACCGAGGCAAATACAGACAGAGTAGTTGGGACCTAGTAAGTGTCATTTAATAAATCTGCATATCCTATCTTAAGAACTTTTCTTGGCCATAACATCTTGCAGTGGGTACATGTCTCCTGAGTACGCAGTGGATGGACTCTTCTCTGTCAAATCGGACGTCTTTAGCTTCGGCGTGCTGGTTTTGGAGATCGTAAGTGGAAGAAAGAACCGCGGGTTTTTTCATGCAGATCATGATCTTAACCTGCTCGGACACGTAAGTACTTCTATTAATATGTTGAAAAGAACATGACCATGATCTTAACCTCCGTGGTTTTTTTTCCAGGCATGGGTGCTATGGAATAAAGGTATAGCGCTGGACCTAATCGATGAATGTTTAGCTGATTCGTTCATTGCTTCGGAAGCCCTGAGATGCATTCAGGTGGGGCTCTTGTGTGTTCAACAACGACCAGAAGATAGGCCTGCAATCTCAACCGTGGTTCTGATGATGGGTAGTCAAAACCCGCTTCCCACGCCAAAGAAGCCCGGTTTCTTCCTGGGAAGGAATCGTCCCGACGATTACAGCGCTACGAACATCACCATCACGGCCATGGAGGGTCGCTAGGCGTACCTGTCACTTCACATGTAATGGTTAATACGGGGTTTCTACGTCGAGAGACAATGTCGGGTTGGATCGTGACTACAGAAGCTTCGGTCCGAAGCTTGTGAAGTCCTAACATGGAGATCCTGGAGGTGGTCCGGCTTCAGAAGCTTGTGAAATAGACGATGATGATCCATGCAATTTACTCTTGGACATTCTTGAACAAGAGTTGATCAAGGAAAAAAGAAATAGAAAAATTAAGCTTGCTAGAACCAACAAATTGTTGTCCAATTTGCTATCTCTGTGTCTTCTCTAATTGGTAGTGTTGGAAGCTTTGACATGTTTGCCTTAAAAAAGGATAAAAGTGTGGATAACTAATATTATAATTATTTTGTTACTTCAAGATTTTATCCTACTCATATCTAAATTAATCGTTTCGATGAATATCTGAATACCAGATGGTTAAAAAAAGCTTTATATGGTTAGCAACATCATTGTAACTTTTATACATGTAAGGCCTGGTTCTAGATCTCGCATGTAAAAGGCTTGCTAATAGCTTGAATATTCTTTTAGCATTCCCCTCAACTTAATCACTAGCTAGCAGCATCATTTCATTTTAACTATATTATTATTTTTTTGATAAAATACCAAAAACATTTTTAAAAAATAGGGGTTACGTATTTGGGTTAAACACGCTTTAGTCTTATGGATTACATGCAATACAAAAAATCCCAAGTCATGAAAACTCTAGAAAGGACTAGGAGTTGTGCTCAACTTAATTATCGTTCATTGCCCCAAAAGTCATTGAAGCGACTTGGAATAAAAGTACAGACAGAATGATTTACAAAAAATAGTAGTAGTACTCTATGCTATGTACGTATTTAAAATCTTTGCAAATTTTGTCTCTTTGGTAATAAAATGAGTAATTATGGAAAACATGTACTTATTTAAAATGTACAACCATCTTTTTCAAGTTTTGACATTTTTTAGATGAAAGATAATGTGCAGTATAAGTATTTATACGTGAATGACTTATTTTAACTTAAATAACAGGTCTTGAGTTCGAACCATTGAGAACATGGCAGTGTTAAATATTTGGTCGAAGAGCTTTGTCACCTTCAAATATTTTATCCGACTTGAACTGGATTAGTGAGCTCCGTGGCCGTTCGGATACTAAGTATTATAAGAAAAAATTTGGGGTAAATTACTCTCAAGTCCCTCGGGTTTGCTTAAATATAATCAAAAGTTTCACCTTTTGCAAAATACACGTCAACATCCCGCGTGTTTGATTTTATCATACTTTCAGGTCCCTGGCTCACGTTAGCAGCTCTTTTTTTCATTTTTGTCATTGAAATGACCAAAATCTCCTAAAAAATAAAACAAAAATTCATCTCCTTCCTCAACCTTTGACTCCCTCGCCGGAAACCCGACCAAACCACCTACAAAAAATGAAATTTCCAAATTGGTCAACCCTATTCCCCGATTCCCAACCAAACAAAAACATCTTCAATTGTCATCATTGTCGAGGTAGCAACGAGCTCGAATCGGTCAAGAACCTTTTTCCGACAGTCGAACTCTGCGTGAAAAAAGCAGCGGCAACGAGCCTGAATCCCTTCACTAGTAAACGTCTTGGCGGCGTCCAGCGATGTCGGCTCCATGAACATCTAACTTGTAATTAAATTTTATGGTCACCGTCGTCCACTTCGACAAAAACCCATCACCACCCTCAGCAACGAGCCTGAATCCTTTCGCTTCTTCGATAGAACCCAGTTCTGAGAGAGGGGCAGGATGGTGGGGAAGGGTGAGTTCGGTACGGCTTACAAAGATGTGCTCGACAATGGGCCGTCGTCAGCGTGAAGAAGACGATGTCCGAAGGAGGAGATGGCGGCTGTTGTGTGACCCTACCTGATTTTTTCTCTGTAACAGGCGAATGATTGTGGCGTTTGCGTTCGTGGTCGGGATCTTCTTCTTCGGTAATGAATCGATGCGACGACGAAATGGGACGAAGGGGATGAATCGATACGACGGCGGGACGGGACGAAGGGGACGTCGCCGTCGGTGAGAAGGGCCGATGGTGTGACTAGGAAGAAGATGAGTTTTTTTTAATAGTTTTTTTAAGAGTATTTTTGTCATTTTCATGAAAAAAATGAAGATGACATCAGACAGGGATCCGAAAGTATAATAAAATCAAATACGAGGGATGTCAGCGTGTATTTTGCAAACAGGGAGACTTTTGAGTATATTTTAGCAAATCCGAGGAACTTAAGAGTAATTTACCCAAAAATTTGTATACATGTCGTATTACATGTATGTTAGGAAATCGATGATATCAAGAGAATAAGAACGTGAATAATGGACATGAGAGATTACGTGGTTCGGCCTAATGCGTACGTTCACAGAGAGAAAATTTTTTATTGATGAATATCCAAGTTATAAAGCCATACATGAACTAGTCTAACATGTCTTTATATAATAGACAAGTCCTTTTATACCAAAAAACTTATCTACATCATCCTAAGAGTCTGAAACAAGAATATGAGCAAAGTAGGAAATAGTTGTCGCGTAGACCTGGCGTCCGCCAATCTCATGAATTTGCTGCTTTCTGGAACTCCCACCTGGCGATCGCCAAGGAGTTTGCATCCGCCAACTTGCACGGCAATTCTCGCCAGGATGATGATCCATGCAATTTACTCTTGGACATTCTTGAACAAGAGTTGATCAAGGAAAAAAGAAATATAAATATTAAGTTTGCTAGAATCAAAAAAATTGTTGTCCAAATTGCTATGTTTCTCTTCTCTAATTGGTAGTGTTGGAACATGTTTGCCTGAAGAAGGATAAAAGTGTGGATAATTAATATTATTACTTCCTCGAGTGGAAGCTATTGGAAACACAATCTTTTAAAAGTCTTACCTTATTAAAAAATTAGTCATTCTAGTGATTATTTATATTAGATGGTTTAAAAAAACATCAACATCATTGGAAACATCAACATCACTCGCTAATCTCAAATGTAAAAAAAACTTTCTTATTTAAGTAAACATTTGCTCTAATGATATAAGAGAAGTGTGGAAATTTAGACCATAATGATTAGGGTTCAAATTTTGTTACGATAAGATTCTACCTACGAAAAAAGGTTTCTTATAGCTTGAATATTCTTGTAGCATTCCCTCAACTTGATCCTTAGTTAGCAACATCATTTTCTTATGAACTATATATATTTTTTGATGAAATGCCCGAAAAATACAAAATAGGGGTTATGTAATTGTGTTAAACACAGTTTAGTCTAAATGGACTACAGGTAATACAAAATATCCCAAGTCATGAAAACACTTGCGAGTTATGCTCAATTTGCTCATTGGCCATTGCCCAAAAGTCATGGAAACCCCGTAAGACTTGGAATAAATACATATAGAGAATGATTGACAAGAAAAGAATAAAAGTTACTTTACACTATGTACTTATTCAAAATGTACAACCATCTTTTCAACATTTGACATTTTTAGATGAAAACCAATGTGGTGTATAATTAATAAATACTTAAATCAATTAGTAGATAATTTGTTCTAATTTAATTAAAAAATCTTGAGTTTGAGCTATTGAGAACGCATCAGTGTTAAATATTTTCTGAAAATTTTTTGTTATCTTTCAAAATTTTATAAGACTTGAACTATATTAGTCAACTATATGAATATTCATATACTAGGTGTTATAACCAAAAAAAAGTTCGTATAAATGTCTTGTTTAATCATTGGTCCCTACAAAATTATAGTTTCTATACAATAATTGTTGTATTGTTTTGAAAAGTATATAGTACTAATTGACTACGGGTGTTATTAGTAGTCATCCTGCAGGGCCCACCTCCACTCCCACCCTTCCCCACGACCTTGTCCGCGCTTCCAGAGTCGTCCTCATGTCCGGCTCCATGGGCCCATAGCGGATCTTCGATGACTTAGCCCGTGACACTTGTCTTTGACCCCGACGATTACACTGGAAACTTCAAGTGGCATAGACGCGATTTCTAGAAAATTACCAAAACAATCTCAATTTTTTAATTGTTAAGAATGTCAATTCAAATTGTAAGATACTTAACTTTTTCTAAAATATATATAATTTGAACTTCAAATTGATTCTAATACTTCTGGCTAATGAGTACCATCATGATTACCATGACTCGAGATATTTTTATTTAAGAAAAGATTCGTTTTAGAATATATTAAATAACAAAATAAAATCACATAATGTCTACCAAAAAAATCATAAAATTACAAGATATTAAAGTAACTTTTTCTCTCGGTCTTTTATCTAATTTTCAACTTCACGCGACTTTAGAATTGGACAAAAAGGCCATCTTATGGTTACTCGGATTCAGACTTGATAGGTCCAGTAGTTGACTTTAACAGGTCCCTTCCGGACATGCGTATTTTTAACAGAAAAGGTATATATGATCAAGCAAGAGAAGATCGTCTCGGCCTCTCGTTTGAGTCTAAATCTGTTATAGTCGAGTATTAATTGTTACTATTTTTATAAAAAATATTAATTATTACTTGGTCCTTACGCTGACAGAGAAAGATAAATAAAAAAAGCAATAACGTTCTGATTATTGTGATTTAAAAGAGCATAATAATGGGTCATTTACTTTAAAATGCATACTATAACGAAATTAAACGAGAATGCCAAATGTGTCACATCGGTCAAAGTCAATCCTTTTTTGGTCCCTTTCCGAGAAGCTTCTTTCTTTCCAAATTGTTGAGCCACCTCAAAATATGGTCTGTCCGTCTTATTAGAAATTTTTGGACACGTTACTACTTGAACCTGAGTTATTTATCGGTATAGTAATTATCAAATATTATATTGTATAAAAAAATTGTTTTGAGCCTCGTCATAATCTCTATTTTGCCCGAGTTGGTATTTGATTCAATCAATAAAGAGAGAGAGAGAGTATGGACAAAAGATGCAAGTCGTTTGAAATCAATCGGCGGTTTGATGATATAGATCTTGAGATGGAAATTTAGCTTTCAACTATTTATCAGTTTCTTCTATTAAAAAAACATGGTTCAGCTTTCAATTCCCACGTGCACAACAAAATTAGCTTTAGATATTTTTTTAGATATGTAATAACATTAAGATAAAACCTGAATTATTTGTGTGGGTATTATTTATTGCTACGTGACTCGGAAGACTAGAGCCTCAAGTTATTCAAAAAGATGCCCATAAAGTCTTGATTGAAGTCGTCTCTAGCCATCCATGGAAGCCCTTCTCCTGGTTTTGCTCTCTCTGGCCACCTTGGTTTCGTCCATCTATGGAGCTACTGATACAAGTCCTGTGAATCAGTCCCTCAGAGATGGAGAGACCATAGTTTCATCAGGTGGAATCTTTGAGCTTGGTTTCTTCAATTCTTCTTCACAGAGGCGTTACTTGGGAATTTGGTACACTTTCTCCCCGGAAACTGTGGTTTGGGTTGCCAACAGGGAAGTTCCTCTCAATGACACCTCAGGAGTGTTGCAGGTTACAAGCCAGGGGACCCTTGTACTGATCAGCAGCTCCAGGAATGTTACAGTTTGGTCGAGTGGCACGAGCAGCGGGTCGACTCGGCCACGAAATCCGATAGCTCAGCTGCTTGACACAGGGAATTTTGTTCTAAGAGAAGCAGACGACACCAATGAGGATAGTTACGTATGGGAGAGCTTTGGCTTTGGAGATACTGGTTTACCGGGTTCCAAGGTCGGCAAGAACTTGGCAACAGGATTGGAATGGTACCTGTCGTCTTGGAAAAGCCCGAGTGATCCTTCCTTTGGTGATGCGACTAGAAGGCTTGAGACTAGCGGGTATCCACAACTCTACACAAGAGTGAATGGGAGCGTGGTGTTCAGGTCAGGACCCTGGAATGGTCTCACCTTTGGACGGCTACGAAACATGAGACCAAACCCGTACTTCTCTTACAATTTTGTTTACAATGAGGAGGAAATATATATCACGTCTGAATTGGTAGACCGCTCGGTTTTCTTTCGAATGGTCCTGTTTAATGGGGGCATCGTGAAGCAGTTTTTATGGAACAACATTAGCAGGAAATGGGAAACTTATGCAACCACGCAGAGAGATGATTGCGACAAGTACGCACTTTGTGGTGCGTTTGGAAGTTGCAGTCTAAGTACCAACCTTTCTCCTGTCTGTGACTGTTTGCAAGGATTCGCACCTCGGTTCGCGAAGGAATGGGAGTCGGGGGATTGGTCTGGCGGGTGTGTGAGGAAGAATAAGTTGGTCTGCAGAGAAGAAGAAGAAGATACTTTCCAGAGGATAGATGGGGTGAAATTACCTGATACAAGGAAGTCCTGGTTTAATAAGACTATGGACCTCATCGAGTGTAGGAACTTGTGTGCACAGAATTGCTCATGTACAGCATATTCAAGTCTATTGATGTCCTCTGGAGAGGGATGCTTGCTATGGCTTGAGGACCTTGTTGATATCAGAGAGTACGAAGGCGGCCAATTTATATACCTTAGGCTTTCAGAATCGGGTACGTGTTCTTCATCCTTTCGGTTCAGTTTGATCTTTGATTGTTTTTTGATTTATTCTGGCCAACTTGAGTTTAATTTTTCAGGTCTTGCAGATAGGAGCAGAAGCTTTGGCAAGAACAAGTTGCTTCTCGGAATAGTAATCAGCTCTGCGGTGTCAACGGGAATCCTGATTCTGGGGATGCTCATATTCATCTGCAATAAGAAGAATCGAAAACAAGGTTCGTCGATCTAAGCTATTCGGACTAATTGCGTTGTACTTGCATCATATCATCCTAGGTTAATTCACCCTTCATGCTGCAACTGCTACACTTTATAAGGTGATTGGTTGACTGCTTGTTTCAGGAACAATAAGGAAGATGCACGAAAATATATTTGATTACAAAGAGGGCAAGGAAGAGGCGAACTTTCGATTATTCGACCTGGCTGCAGTAACTCAGGCCACTGGAGGGTTCTCCAAAGAGCACATATTGGGAGGAGGAGGATTCGGAGCCGTGTATAAGGTCAAATATATCGAGTATGCTTTGCAGTCGCGATGTAATTCTCAATGCAAATGATATCGAGCTTCTAAGAGATGATAATTTGCAGGGTACATTTGTTGATGGGCAAGAAATAGCAGTGAAAAGACTGTCGGAATATTCCGGGCAAGGAGCACAAGAGTTCAAAAATGAGGTTGTTTTGATTGCAGGACTTCAGCACAATAACCTCGTCCGACTTCTCGGATGTTGCACCGAAGGGGATGAGAAAATGTTGATCTATGAGTTCATGCCCAACATGAGCTTAGATTACTTCATATTCGGTTAGAAACTGTCCAACTTTAGCACAACTCTTTCTTTCCGTCCCATATCCCCTGCAGTAATCTTAATCTTATCGATGGAGTTGGAAATTGAAACATGGTCAGATCAAGAGAGAAGGAAATTGCTCGACTGGAACAAGCGCATCCTCATTATCTCGGGAGTTGCTCGAGGACTTCTGTATCTGCATCAGGATTCACGATTAAGGGTCATCCACCGCGACCTTAAAGCCAGCAATGTGCTGCTAGACGCAAGCTTGACCCCGAAGATCTCAGACTTCGGTTTGGCTAGGATGATGACTGGGGACCAAACTGAAGCCAAAACGAAGAACGTGTCGGGAACATAGTAAGCAAACAATATCCTTTTTGCAAACATTCAGACCAACGCCAACCTGGTTGCTCCATTTTAAGCCATTGTCGCAACTCTGTTTTTGCAGTGGTTACATGTCCCCCGAATATGCTATCGATGGACGGTTTTCTATAAAATCAGATGTCTTCGGCTTCGGCGTTTTGGTGCTGGAGATCATAAGCGGTGAACGAAACAGAGGATTCTCCAGCATTGATCACAGCTATAACCTTCTTGGTCATGTAAGACGCCACAATCCATTATGACTTCCCTAACACACACACCAAGTCAACCATTGCTGCATAACACCTGAGCTTCCTCGTGTTTCTCTCGTAGGCATGGAAGTTGTGGACGGAAGGGAGGCCGTCGGAGCTAGTTCCCGAAACTTCGGACGATCCTTATCCGGAACCTGAGGTGAAAAGGTGCATCCACATAGGCCTGCTATGCGTGCAACAGCAACCTCAAGACCGTCCGAACATGGCTTCCGTGGTGTTAATGTTAAGCAGTGAGACTCCGCTGCCTGATCCGAAACAGCCCGGATTCTATGTGTCGCGGAACATTGCGGAATTGTCATCAAATGAAATGAGCATCACATTGCTAGAGGCTAGGTAAAGCTGCAAAAGGAACTAACTGTGACTTGTATTCTAAGAATCATACTAGTCAAGCGTTCGCAGTTGTGTATATAAATACCGCTAAAGACACGGAACTAGTTCAAGTGATGAAGTCCGAGAAGATGTGAAATTTTTTTTATACTTTTAGATAAAGAAAAAAATGTTAAACCAAACTACAATCAACTTGCGTAATAAGATTCATCTTCAACTCCAGGATTCTTGTAGTTACATCCTTCTAAGTAATTTTAAATTTTCTATGCAAGGACTAGTTTTTCCAGCCAAAAAATATAGTTGTGAAACAATAACTTCCCATATTTTCTAAAACAATTAGAATAAATATTCTCTTTTTTTGAAAGGTAGAATAAATTTTTTACTCCAAAGTTAAGTACAACATATGCCTCGTCCGCTTAAAACAAGCGAAACCAGCCAAACTCTATATATAATTATTATCCCAATGATGTTCTAATACTCTTGGCTTGTGAAAGAGTACGTAGTCCAACGGCACAAGGTGTTAATGTATTCATAGAGGTCTAGGTTTAAGCCATGTCAATTGTATTCATAGTATAAATATCTACCTTTAAAAAAAACCCTGACTAGAAAAAATATTCTCAAGATCAAAATTTACTCTGTATTTGTCGATAATTAACATTTTGTATTGAGCATTTTGCCATTTAACATCACGTACTTGCTAAAATAAATAGTTACACTTTTTGATTAATTTACTAGCCTTTAATATATATATTATCATCCTAGTTGGCATGGTCCAACTTGACATAATGCATTTAAAAGTCAAAATATCTCAAATATGACATACAAAATAAAATTGAAATTAGATCAGTAACAAATGTACAAAACTAAACTATATTGATATCTCCCAATCTCTCGCACTCTCTACATGTAGTTTTCCTTGGTTATTTTTTGCAAAATTGCCATTTCGTCAAATCTAAACTATTGAATATATATCAAATCTTTCCAAAAAAAAAGAATATATATCAAATCTTAATCGATTCTTTGGTCCCACTTGAAATTACGTGTCAGTTTACGTGTGATTGAGGGAATAGAAATTGGAAAAAGTAGAGCGAAAATAGGTTGAAGATAGAGAAACACATTTCATTATTATTCATACTCGTAATCTGGTGAGTCATCTTAGGAATTGCCGTGCTCCAGACGGATCCCCTGGGCCCTGCGTGCTTGTTATCTGGTCGCTTCTTTCATGTTAAAACTAATAATTAATCCGGATAGAAAATGATCCCAGGTCTAGTGAACATTTTATCGGTTGTATAAAATCTGAATTTGATTTGGATTCAAAATGAAATAATCCAAAATTTATGTTTTAGATACAGAGTCAAGGCAGAAATAGAAAACAGAAATATTCATAATTGGTAGAATGGATCTTACCTCTTACCTAGTAAATTTAGGGTATGTTGACATAGAGTATAGGTCCACTTTTAGTAGTAGGATATATTAGAGTATGAACTTTATTTTAAATCCTACCCTGCTTTTTTCAAATATATATACCAACTCCAAATTTGAGGTAATAATTTTTTTATCATTAAACTAAGGCAAATTGCTCTCCAGCTTTGGTGTTTAACGAAACACTCGTTTTAGTTCCTGATAACATATATTTGTCCTCCAAGTTTGCTAAAATATACCTCTCAGATTCCTAGTTCTGGTGTCGAAAAATTTCTCTGACGGAAAGGCACATGGAAGGACCAAACTGCCCCTTGGTCAAAAATATTGATGTGTAAAATTTTACACATTTATCATTAAACTTATATTGCAAATTGATCTTATTTGTATTTTTTTATTGAATATTGATGTGTAATGTGTGAAATGTATAAAATTTCTTTGATTTTTATGGAACACTAAAATTTTACATGAAAAAGACCTGCAGACCCTATACACCCGGAACTAAAGATATGAGTCTCGTAGTTTTTTTGAAAAGTATAATTCATTCTATGAAGCAATGCCAAGATTACATAAAAATATAAAAGTAAAAATAAAATGTGGTAGTGGCAAAGGAAGCGACCACGCACTTACTACCCAAAAAGAGCCCCAAACAACTAATCTTCGTATGACTATCTTTATCAGTGACCATCCGTGATCTGGTTACCAAATATTATATTGAGTTATTTTCATGATTTTTTATTGTTAGGAAGAAAGCTTGGAGAGAGAGAGAGAGGGGAAAGAGCAGAGAAAGGAAAGAGAGAGGGGAAGGAGGAGAGAGGGGATGTCCATGTGGCGTCGCGTCATCAGCAAACTGTGATGTGACTAGTCCAGATGGCTGGGCAGGATCTGGATAAGTGTCCATGAACTTAATTGATTTTAATTGAAATACGTTTTACTCAATTGATCGGTTTTATACCATAGGATAATAAAATAATTTTTTGTAATACCACGGTGTATGGACTTTTCCCAATTATGTATATAATGCATGATGTCATAATTAGATAATATCTAGTATATATAATTAATATCTGTAATATAGATGTAGTAGTTGTTGCATAGTAGCTGCCAGCCTCTTTGTTCCAAGGCAGAATAAACTACTAGGCTTAGCATCTAATCCTCTGTATAAATATACAAGACCCCTGATCAATAAGAAATCATTCATTTTATTCATTCAAATTCTTACAAGAACAACTGCGAACACTTCACCTAGCCTCTAGCAATGTGATGCTCATTTCATTTGATGAACATTCTACGATGTTCCGACACACGTAGAATCCGGGCTGTTTTGGATTAGGCAGCGGACTCTCACTGCTTAACATTAAGACCACCGAAGCCATGTTCGGACGGTCTTGAGGTAGCTGTTGCACGCATAGCAGGCCTACGTGGATGCACCTTTTCACCTCGGGTTCCAGATAGGGATCGTCTGAAGTTTCGGGAACTAGTTCCGACAACCTCCCTTTCGTCCACAGCTTCCATGCCTGCGAGAAAAACACGAGAAAGTTCACGTGTTAAGCAGCAATGGTTGATTCGGTAAAAGTTAGGGAAGACTTAATGGATTGTGGCGTCATACGTGACCAAGAAGGTTATAGCTGTGATCAATGCTGGAGAATCCTCTGTTTCGTTCACCGCTTATGATCTCCAGCACCAAAACGCCGAAGCTGAAGACATCGGATTTTATGGAAAACCGCCCGTCGATAGCATATTCGGGGGACATGTAACCACTACAAAACAGAGTTGCAAAAATGGCTTAAAATGGAGCAACCAGACTGGTCAGAATGTTTGCAGAAGGACGACGTGTGCTTACTATGTTCCAGACACTTTCTTCGTTTCAGCTTCAGTTTGGTCCCCAGTCATCATCCTAGCCAAACCGAAGTCTGAGATCTTCGGGGTCATGCTTGCGTCTAGAAGCACATTGCTGGCTTTAAGGTCGCGGTGGATGACCCTTAATCGTGAATCCTGATGCAGATACAGAAGTCCTCGAGCAACTCCCGAGATAATGAGGATGCGCTTGTTCCAGTCGAGCAATTTCCTTCTCTCTTGATCTGACCATGTTTCAATTTCCAACTCCATCGATAAGATTAAGATTACTGCAGGGTATATGGGACGGAAAGAAAGAGTTGTGCTAAAGTTGGACAGTTTCTAACCGAATATGAAGTAATCTAAGCTCTTGTTGGGCATGAACTCATAGATCAACATTTTCTCATCCCCTTCGGTGCAACATCCGAGAAGTCTGACGAGGTTATTATGCTGAAGTCCTGCAATCAAAACAACTTCATTTTTGAACTCTTGTGCTCCTTGCCCGGAATATTTCGACAGTCTTTTCACTGCTATTTCTTGCCCATCAACCAATGTACCCTGCAAATTATATCATCTCTTTGGAAGTTGGATAATTTTTGCACAAACAATTACACAACCACTGCAAAGCATACTCGATATATTTCACCTTATACACGGGTCCGAATCCTCCTTCTCCCAGTATGTGTTCTTTGGAGAACCCTCCAGTGGCCTGAGTTACTGCAGCCAGGTCGAATAATCTCACCTCTTCTTTTCCCTCTTTGTAACCAAATATCTTTTCGTGCATCATTCTTAATGTTCCTGAACCAAGCAAAACAGCCAGGTGCTAACAGATCCTTTTAAGTAATGAAGATTCAGAGAAAATTTCACATAAAGTGTAGCAGTTGTAACATGAACAACATAATTGTTCCAAATAGCTTAGATCGACGAACCTGGTTTTCGATGCTTCTTATTGCAGATGTATATGAGCATCCCCACAATCAGGATTCCCGTTGACACCGAGGAGCTGATTACTATTCCGAGCAGCAACTTGTTCTTGCCAAAGCTTCTGCTCCTATCTGTATGACCAATGAACTCAAGTTGGCCAAAACAATCAAAGATCAAAAAGGATGAAGAGCACGTACCCGATTCCGAAAGCTTAAGGCATATGAATTGGCCGCCTTCGTACTCTCTGATATCAAGAAGGTCCTCAAGCCATAGCAAGCACCCTTCTCCATTGGACATCAATAGACTTGAATATGCTGTACATGAGCAATTCTGTGCACACAAGTTCCTACACTCGATGAGGTCCATAGTCTTATTAAACCAGGACTTCCTTGTATCAGGTAATTTCACCCCATCTATCCTCTGGAAAGTATCTTCTTCCGCTCCGCAGACCAACTTATTCTTCCTCGCACACCCGCCAGACCAATTCCCTGACTCCCATTCCTTCGCGAACCGAGGTGTAAATCCTTGCAAACAGTTGCAGACAGGAGAAAGGTTGGTGCTGAGACTGCAACGTCCAAACGCACCACAAAGTGCATACATGTCGCAATCATCTCTCTGCGTGGTTGCATAAGTTTCCCAATTCCTGCTGCTGTTGTTCCATAAAAGCTGGTTCACGATGCCCCCGTTAACCAGGACCATTCGAAAGAAGACTGAGCTGTCCACCATTGTATGCATGAGATATATTTCCTCCTCATTGTATATAAAATGGTAAGAGAAGTACGGGTTCGGTCTCAGGTTTGGTAGCCGTCCAAAGGTGAGACCATTCCAGGGTCCTGACCTGAACACCACACTCCCATTCACTGTAGTGTAGAATTGTGGATACCCGTTAGTATCAAGCCTTCTAGTTGCATCACCAGAAGAAGGATCACTCTGGCTTTTCCACGACGAACGGTACCATTCCAATCCTGTTACCAAGTTCTTGCCAATCTTGGAACCCGCTAAACTCGTATCACCGAAGCCAAAGCTCTCCCATATGTAACTATCCTCATTGGTATCATCTGCTTCTCTTAGTACAAAATTCCCTGTGTCAAGCACCTGAGCTATCGGATTTCGTACCTGAGTCGACTCGCTGCTCGACCAAACTGTAACATTACTGGAGCTGCTGATCATGACAAGGGTCCCCTGGCTTCTAACCTGTAAGATTCCTGAGGTGTCATTGAGAGGCACCTCCCTGTTTGCAACCCAAACTATTGCTTCCGTGGAGAAAGTGTACCAAATTCCCAAGTACCGCCTCTGAGAAGAAGAATTGAAGAAACCAAGCTCAAAGGTTCCACCTGATGAAACTATGGTCTCTCCATCTCTGAGTGACTGGTTGACATGAATTGTATCAGTAGCTCCATAGATGGACGAAACCAAGGTGGCCAAAGATATCAAAAGGAGGAGAAGGGATTCCATGGATGGCTGGAGACGACTTCAATCAAGAATTTGTGGTTTCATTTTTATGGTGTTTACCATTCTTCTTTGAATAACTTGAGGCTCAAGTCTTCAGAGTCAAGTAGCATAAAATAAATATTACCCACACAAATAATTTAGGTCTTATCTTAATGATATTACATAAATAAAGCTAATTTTTTTGTGCATTTGGGAATTAAAAGCTTAACCATGTTTTAGTCAATTTGTGTATGTTGATGTAGTATTTGATATCCGTTGTTATATCCAAGATTCAAACATAATACTTGTCAAGTGATGTAATAGGAATAAATTGTCACCCGAATCACTTTTTCCAAACGACTTCCATCCTTTTTCCATTCTCCCTCTCTAAATTTAAATTCATTGAATGAATCGCCAAAACAGAGACTTTGACAAGGCCCACAAGAATTTTTCTTTTGGTTTATATTACATAGTAATACTTAGTAGATCGACTAATTCATGTTCGACAGGGATATAATTTTTGAAAGATGACAAAGCTATTCTAGCAAATATTTAACATCGTTGTATTTTCGATAACTCGAATTCTAGACATATTGAAAGGTGGATTATTGGTGCCGAGAGGGGTTGGTCTTGGTCGACCTCCCCTCCGGTCATCTTTATTTTAAGCTAGATGTTTAATTGCGGCTGGTCGTTGATTTTCGCAGCTTCTCGACTGTCCATCGCATCCACCCAGTTCACTCTGCAGTTTTTGGATTGATTTTTATTTTTTGTTTGGTTTCTTCGTTCTTTGTCTATTTATTTCATATTTTTGTATTATAACTCGTTCTATTAATATTAAGCTTTGCGCCACCATTTAAAAAAAAATAAAGGCATTACGGTCACCAACTAATGGAGTAGAGAGTGCTTAATGATGGAGTCATTGTAGCTCATTCCTCCTCATCTGTTCCAAACGTCCTCCATTTGCTGATCACCTCCAAAAGAAACAAAAAAGGAACAAATCCATCCATTCAAGACAACAAGCTTAAAATGGATAAGAAACTCAAGACACAAAAAATAGACTAAAACAATCTTTAAATGACAAGTATAATGAGTAATTTTCATACCCATCACATATCGATTAAGTTAGACTTTGGCGTGGCTCAAAAGAATTTGGAAAGGAAGAAACTTCTGTGAAAGGGATGATGATTGACTTTGACCGATGTGACACATTTTGCGTTTTCGTTTAATTTCGTTATAGTATGCCTCTAGAAAGTTTAATGACCAATTAGTATGCTCTTTTAAATCCAAATAATTAGAACGTCCTTGCTTTTTTATTTATCTTTCTCTGTCAGCGTAAGGACCAAATAATAATTAATAATCCTAACAGAGTTGGACTCAAACGATCATCTCTTGTTTGATCGTTCATATACACGTCTTCTGTTAAAATTACACGTGTGCAGAATGGACAGGTTAAAGTCAACTAGTTGACCTATCAAGTCTCAATCCGAATAAACCTCAAGATATGCGGGTCTTTCTTATCTAACATAAAGTCATTTGTACAAGTTTCGTTTTTTTACAGTAATTTTTAAAATTTACATTTTTAGTACACGTTTTGTCACAAAAAATTTAAATTTGAGAAACTTTTATGAGAAAAATAGAAATGAAATCAGATAATATTTGGTAGAAAAGATGTCCAACTACAAAATATTTGTAACGCTACGTGATCTAACCATCTGTCTCCACAATCTAACACAAATCTTTTCTAGCAAGTTTTGTTAGGGATAGGTTTGTCTATGTCTTTTTCCATCTAGAATGTTTGCTAGAAGACGTTCATTGTCTGTGCAAGCTCACACCACATAATGTTTGGTAGAAGACGTTCAGTGTCTATGCACTCTCACGCTAACCCGCTTAACCCTAAATTTTTCTCATTGTTTATCTGAAAAGAAAGTACAAATATATCTCAAGTTAAGCATTGTTCGTGTGCCTTGTTGATACGTATGATACAATTAAATTAGTTAAATATTTCTTAACATATTTTTAACATGATATTACAATATCAAAGTAACTTTTTTCGAAACAATATCTCAAGTTATGGAAATCCTGATCTGACACTTATTAGTCACTAACGTCTAAACTTTCTTTTTTTAATAATTATTGAAGTCAAATATTGTCTAACGTAATTAGTTTTAAATTCTATTTAAAAAAATTGCAAATGTATTAACTGTATCCAACAATCCAAACTCTTTTAACACTGTTAACAATTAAGATTAAATTGAAGATAAAAAAATTGGTAAAAACACATAAAAACCGTGTGTAAGCCTTACCAATTAGAAGTGAAAGTGGAGGTGGGCACATCAGGATGACTAATAAGAGGGGTTACCGTTGTCACCGCTTCCGTATAATTTATGTTTTCTAACTGAAATTCGTATGCTTAACCCTTTTTCAATTAGTGCTATATTCTTTTCAAAACAAGACAACAATTCATGTTTTTGAACTATAATTTTTTGGTGACCAATGATAAATGTTCATGTAGAGTGACATACATGCGGCATTTAAGTTTGAGCCGGATGTAACTTTTAGAAGATCACAAAATTCTTAAGAATTTTTTTTGAAGAGTTCAAAGTTTAAACATTTGATTAACTTAAAACAAACAAGTTATTATAAATAGGCACCATTATCTTCGTCTTAAAAACTTCAAATCTTGAAATTGTACATTTTAAATAGGTAAAAGTATACTTTAATACTATGTAGTTCTACATTTTTCGTATTTAATCTCTGAGATTTGAAATTGGTAATATAGTCTTTGAAGTTTACCAACTTTTATCCGAGCAAGTCTTGGAGCAGCTGCCCGAGTTTTCCCCACCAACTGGACTCCAAACGCTACCATTTTTACATGGCAAAAATGTGGCAAGTGAGTGGGTTTAGTTGACAATGACGTGTTATCTGATAAATTTCCTAAATAGCACCTATTGATTATATATTTTTTGCAAAAAACCCATTCTCTCTCCTACCGCCGTCTCTCTTCCTACTTCCTGGATCCAAAGGCAGCCTCTCGATCACCGCGTTGGAGAAGGAGGCTGCCATCAGAAGCACTCGAGGAGGACGTGGTACCGGAGGTAGTCGAGGAGGGCGGAGGGGAAGTTCGGGTTTGGGCCTTACCCTTATGCTTGGAAAATTGTGGGGTTGTCTTCGTATTGTTGAAGTCAATGTGAGACAATCTAGCGAATGAATATTATTAACTTGGAACTATTTTCTTTACTATGGTATTCAACCAATTTGGTGTTAAATAATGTGTTTTCCAGTTTAGTGATGGTCGGCCACCGTAGAACAAACTTTGCCATGGTTATTTTACCACAAGGTGATTGGAGTTTCCACATTCTATTTTTGTTGAAGGAAAGGCTGCCTGCCCTGATGCTTCAGAACAAGAGAATTGGAGGATTTTTTTTTTGTTTTTGCAACAATTTTAGTGCCACCCAAATGATAAAAGTGAATTACTGCCATCGTCCTTGGATGTTCTTGTTTCTGTGGAAGGATGAAGGCGAGGGAGAGGAAGATAGAGAGGAGAGAGGAGGAGGAGGCGAACAAGTTGATGGTTGAAATTGAGGGTTTTTGGAAGAAAAATAAATAAATTTTAGATAATGGGTTTCCTTTTAAATATAAACAAATTAGAGACTGTTTAGATAATTTATCATATTATACATCAGCAATAACTAAACCTAGTCGGTAATGACGTGTCCACCACTTCAGATAAAAATGGTAATGTTTCAATCGCATATGGATGGGCAATTAACCCAAAAGCTGCTCGGATAAAAGTTAGTAATTCTCAGGGACTTAATTACCAATTTTAAACTAAATCTAAATATAAAAAATGTGAAACTACATAGTAAGAAAGTGTACTTTTCCTTTTTTACTTTTTGACCAATTTACTAGCCACTAATAGATATTATCATCATAGTTGGCACGGTCCAACTTGACATAAAACATTTTAAAGTCAAATAATCTCAAATCTGAACTTAAAATAAAATTGGAATTAGAAGTTACAACAATAAAAAATATTCAAAATTTAATTATAATGATATCTCCTCTTCGTATTTTATGATGGTTGTTCTAAATTAATATCGTTGACTCATATTTTTTAGAAGGTAGGCTCATCATGAAATAGTCATTTCGTAAACTATTGTATAAGCTAAATTATATCGAGTTAGAACACTTCCGGGGCCCACTATAATTACGTGTCAGTTTACGTGTGATTGATGGAAAGTAAATTGAGGTAGGTTCTTCGAAGACCCACAAAAAGGAGGACGAAGAAGTTCAGATAGAGATTGGAAAAATTAGAGCGAAGGTTGAAGAGATAGATAAACACATTTCATTAATATTCATAATATGGTGAATCACCAAGCTCTCTTACATTTTGTATGCCAACTCCTCTCTTACATAGTTGTCGGGGCGTCGGTCATCTAAGACTATCTTTATCAATAACAATATGCAAACTCTTCACTAAATAAATAATTAATTTTTCTCTTTATGAATATAAAATTCAACCCAATTCAATTTATCAATTTATTATCTTTATTCGTGACCACCCATGATCACGTCATCAAACAAAAAATTAATTTATCTCTCGTTCATATATTATCTATAATTAATTTATGTTTATATATAAATTATAATAAATATACAAAATCATAAATTTAATTAATAGAGAATTTTCATAGTATTATTTATACAAATTTATAAAGAATTAAAAATTTGGACTTTATTTATAGAGAATTGAAAATATTGAGCTATATTTATAGCGAATTTAAAATATGAATTTAAAATATTGAGCTTTAATTATAGAGAATTGAAAATCACGATTTTTTATATTTTTAACGAATAATATTGTATTACGTATCACTCGATGTGATTAAAAAAGTTATAAAAAAAAATTAGCCACTGGTCACGCAGGCGGTGTCAAAAGGCTGTCGCCCGTTCTTGGTCACCACCCGGCGACCTTTTTTGTTTTCATTTACTTTTTTTAATTTTTTGGGTTTTGTCTTATTGGTGCAAGGTTACACCTGGTCACAGGCTTAGGGAGGGGCCTTGCTCCAGACATATCCCCTGGGCCTGCATGTTATCTAGTCGATTCTTTTGTAAGACCATCAACATCTGTAAGTTTTAATATATTTTACAGAATAAATAATTAATTTTTTTTTCATCTACATTAATCTAACTAAAATATATCTTTTTCTACCTACATCTACAAGCTACCCCAACCTAAATCACAGAATAAATAATTAATTTTTCTTTCATCAACCACCGCACCCTGCATATTATCATCTGTCAGAGGATCGAGAAATTTTGTACTAAGAGTTACGCCGCTACTGCAAAGCACGTTTGACATTATTTCACCTTATACACGGTTCCGAATCCTCCTTCTCCTAGTATGTGTTGTTCTTGCCAACCTTGGCACCTGCTAAACTAGTATCTTCAACACCACCAAATCCAAAGCTCTCCCACACATAACTATCCACGCTGGTGTCATCTGCATCTCTCAGTACAAAATTCCCTGTGTCAAGCAACTGAGCTATCGGATTTCATGCCAGAGTCAACTCGCTGTTCCTGCCACTTGACCAAACTGCAACATTACTGGAGCTGCTGGTCATGAGATGGATCCCCTGGCTTGTAACCTGCAAGACTCCTGAGGTGTCATTGAGAGGAACTTCCCTGTTTGCAACCCAAACCACTGTTTCCCTGGAGAAAGTGTACCAAATCCCCAAGTAACGCTTCTGAGAAGAAGAATTGAAGAAACCAAGCTCAAAGGTTCCACCTGCTGAAACTATAGTCTCTCCATCTCGGAGTGACTGGTTCACATGAATTGTATCAGTAGCTCCATAGATGGAAGAAACCAAGGTGGAGAAAGAGATCAAAAGCAGGAGAAGGGCTTCCATGGATGGCTAGAATTTACCAATCAACAGGAAACTGAAGACGTGGTACCTAAAGACGACCTCTTATTTATTTAAACCGACCCCACTTTTATGGTTTCCATTTTTTATACATAAATCTAGCGGGGACTAATTCAGTTTGAGTCAGATAGAAAATGTTAAATAGTTATTCTAACAAATATTTAAATTTCGTGTTTGAAGAACTCGAAATAATTTTCTTACGAGTTAGATTGTCCAGTTTCCATGCTTCCGTGAATATATTAACTCTGTAGTCTTTCGAGTCAATGTCGCTTTCGGATGATGAGTGTAGCTTAAACGATACCCACACAATATAGAAGTGAAAAAAAAAATCTCAGTTTAATTTGACCGGTTCTACGACTCTACTGAAATGAATAACTTTACATATGAAATTAAATTAAAATAAACACAACCACACCTCTAATAATAAATAATAAACACTTAGACATGTTTTTTCGATGTCGTTATTCAATTTGTATTGATTTTCAAACACTTTGCCCAGGTAAGATCTATTTAAACATTTTGAATTTGTTGGATGCGAACCTTTTGACATATAAATAAAATGCGTCTATAGTAAATACTGATTCAATTAGCCTAGTCATTTGGTTAATATCTCCCTCTCTTTTTGTGTGTGAAAAATAGGGCAAGAAGGCAAATGAAAATGGACTTTTTTCTTATTGGTAAATTTTGTACACTTACCAAAGTTTGAACCATGGACTTTTTGACATATAAAACATATATTAATAGATAAATTACATTTTGGTATAAATAACATTATTTTCGAAGATGCAGTCCGATCGGAGTCTTGTGCGGGTCAGAAAACTATGCATGTAGATTTACCTAACGAACCAGATGATTTTTGGTCAGACCAGGTGGTTGCTCAGATTTTTGACCCAGAAAAATCCAGTTTGTTAGGTTTGTTTAAAAATTTGACCCAAAAACCAGAATTTACTCAACCCAACCCAACAAAAAAAAATCAGATTACATACTAGATTTTTCCAAATCAACACAAAATAAACTAAATCAACAAAGATAATTATACTAAATATGAAATTAATTGACCAACATATCGAGAATATTAATTTTTAAACCTATTATTTACTAAATATATAAAAATATAAATCTCTAGTCCGACCACCAGTCAGACCGGTCGGACCAATTGACCAGAAAGTCGGACCAAAATCTGGGTCGTTCTCTATGTCGTTTTTGAAAATAATGATAAATAATATTTAATGATGCAGTTTTGCTATTTCAAAAAATACTTTACCGTCGTAATTTTGTTCCCGCATATGGACAATTTTTTTTGAAAAAGTTCACTTAAGTATCCTGTAGTATACCCGATTATCACTTGAGTACACTGTGGTTTAAAAACGATAGAACCTGTCCAACTTATTTTAATTTTTCTCACTTAAGTCTATCCAACCTGGTTCACCCGTTTTTTGTCAAAACAATGTCGTCTGGGCGCTTACGTGGAGTGCCACGTTGTAGCGACTCGCATTAGTCATCGCTGACGTGGCAATGGATAAATTAACATATTAGTACCTAATTTGTTTATAAGTTTTCAAAAAATCGTTTCCTTCTCCTCCTCTCTCGTCTTCTTCCCTTGTCCCCCCTTCCTTCCTCTCTCTCATCTTGATGAAGTCACCTTCTTATGGTGGTCCTGGCAAGCTGGAAGTCGATGGCAATGCAACTCGTGAGCAAGAAGGCGTCGACTAAGTTATAATATTGAGTAGGCCCAGGCCCACTTGTAACTTATAGAGGCCCGCTAGTATAAGTCCAGTTGGACACATTCTTAGATACTAAGTATAAATATGACTCAAGACTTCACAATTGGATACATTTACCAACAATAGAAATAAAAGCCTCTTTTATTTAGCTTGGCTTTGTCCCTGTGCTCGCGATAACCATTTTTCCATGGGTTTCGACTTTGTTCATGGTATCAGAGCTCAAGTGAGCTAGATCGAAGCACAAGCTAAGTCCTTCTTCTACTGTTTTCTCCTTTTTTGTCTGATTGCTTTGTGAATCTAGATTTTTCTGAGATTTGAGCTTTTGGTGAGCTACTCTAATGGCGAATAGAGTGGGAATTAGTACCTCTAGTGTATTAGACGAGTCCGACCCTCTTTTTATTGCTCCGAATGAATGCCCAGCTATTGTGCTTGTTACACCCTTGCTTAATAGCAAAAACTATTACTCGTGGAGTCAATCTTTCTGATTGCTCTTCGTTTAAAAAACAAGCTTGATTTATCGATGGTTCTATTCTTATGCCTTCAGTTGACAATCCTAGGCACTCAAACTGGGATCATTGCAATACGATGATCATGAGCTGGATTTCACATTCTATTGAGCCTTCTATCTCTCAGAGTTTGCTTTGGTATGAGTCGGCAAGTACTATCTGGAAGAACTTAAAAGAACGATTTGGGAGAGGGGAGTCGATGATGATAGCTTCTCTTTAGGAGCAGATTTACAACTTGAGACAAGGTGCGTTGAGCGTCAATGATTATTATACCCATTTTTAGATTTTGTGGGACCAGTTGATGCAATTACAACCTATTTCGAGCTGTAAATGCGTAGCTACTTTGAATGGAGGAGTTTGTGGTGATGCTTGTGAAGTAGCGATTGCTGTGAGAGCTTATATCGAAAGGGATCAAGTTATGAGGTTTCTCCGTAGGTCAAATGATAGTTACAATGGACTGCGTTCTCAGATTTTAATGCTTGATCCTCTCCCTTCGATTACTCGTGTACTATCTTTGACTGGAGAACAGAAAATGCAATTCCTTCATCCGATTATAGGTGTTGCTTTTTGTCCAGTTCCACCACAAAAAGTGCATTGGGGCTTCTTATTCCCACTAATTGTATGTCGATTACTCGTGTACTATCTGTGATGGCAACACAGGGCCCTCAAGGAGTTGGTCAGAAGAATGCTTGGAGGCCATGTAGTGGGAATAAGAAGCCCCAATGCACTTTTTATGGTGGAACTGGACATACTGTTGATAGGTGCTTCAAAAAGCATGGTTACCCACCAGGTTATAAGCCTTGGGCACCCATTCCTCGACCTCCTACTACATATGGTTCTACAAATCAAGTTATTGCAATCACTTATTCTGATACGTATGGTCCTGGCAATCACATTGCTGCAGTTCCTTATTTTGGCCAGTATAATTGCTCTCCTCCGCCTGCTCCTCTGTTCAATCATATTGCTCCTCCCCTACTTCATATGGTTGTTATGCTCCTAATGTTGGACATTATTCTCCTGTTGTCATGACTTCTGAATCTTCTCGACATGGAACTCTTAATATACCTACTGGTTTGTCACAAGAATTGTCCAAGCTTAATCGCTCGCCGGAGCAATTACAACATGTTGCTAACTTGGTCTAACAATCTTTACCTGGCCCTGGTGTCTCTGCCTCATCTGGTAATGGCATTTTGCCTCTGCCATCACCACCACCTCTCATTTCATCATCTCACTCTTCTCTACATATGTCTGGTAACATATCTTTTCATGTCCCTTATGTCAATTTTCCTTCTAAAGGTAGTTGGATAATAGATTCTGGTGCTACGGATCATGTCGCTTGCTCTCTTGATCATTATATTAAGTTACTTCCCCTATCTATTGTGTTTGTCAGCCTTTCAAATGGTCAACAAGTTAGTGTTACTCATGTAGGAGATGTTAGATTAGGTGACCTCCTTCTAGTAGATGTCCTCTTCATACCTCATTTTCATTTTAATCTTCTCTCAGTCAGTAAGTTGCTGAGAAATCAGTCTTATTCAATCTCTTTTACTAAGGACACTTGTACAATTCAGGACCTCAGCAATTTGAAGATGATTGGCATGGCTTAGGAGCATGGTGGTCTCTTCTTATTGAACATGGATCATGAAGCTGCTGCCCAACCTATGAATTCCTCTACTGGTTTAGCTTTTACCTCCAAACCAGTCGACTTATGGCATTGTTGTCTTGGCCATGTCCCAAACTACAAGTTAGAAGTTTTCCATACCTTAGACCCTAGCATAACTATCGATGCACCTAAACACTGTGAACCATATTCCTTAGCTAAACACACTCAACTTCCTTTCCCTATTAGCTCATCCAAGGCTGCTGCACTTTTTGATATTGTGCATATGGACATTTGAGGAAAATACAGAGTACCCTTACTTGATGGCTTTGAGTATTTTTTTGACAATTATTGATGACTATTCATGATCTGTATGGATTTATATGCTGCGTGATAAGTCTGAAGTACAACATTCAATTGAGAATTCTTACAATATGATTTCTACTCAGTTTACTACCAAAATTAAAGTGATTCGTACAGATGGTGGAAATGAGTTTTTGATGGCAGATTTCTATCACACTCATGGTATTTTACACGAGACCTCTTATATCTGTACTCCCCAGCAAAATGGGAGGGTGGAAAGGAAGCATCGCCATATCTTGAACCTTGCCCGTACTCTGATTGTCCACACTCATTTGCCCTTAGTATTTTGGGCATATGCAGTCCTCATGCTGTGTACCTTATCAATCGAACTCCTACACCCATCCTCAAGAACAAGACCCCTTATGAGTTGCTCTACAACATACCTCCTTCTCTTCAGAACCTCGAAATTTTTGACTACCTCAGTTATACTGCCAATCTCCAACATGGTAAATCGAAGTTTGATCCTCGTGCCAAGCAATGTGTCTTCATTAGATTCCCATTTGGTGTTAAAGGATACAAGATGTATGATCTACTCAGCCACCAGGTCTTTATATCACGAGATGTTACTTTCTTTGAAGACATTTATCCCTTCTAGAGGAGTGATTTCTATGAACCTCAGATTTACTATGATATGGAGCTCGATATGCCTTGTTTACCTGTTGTAACCTCCTTTGATGCTCCAAAATTTGCACCTTCTCCCACTGTAGAACCTTCTCCCCTACCAAACGCAGCTCATGATCCTATTCACGTACCAATTCGAAGGTCTATGCGACCAAAGAGACCACCTCAGCATCTGCAACATTACATTGTAGTATTGCGCTCTTAGCCAAGCCAATCTCATGTATGTTCTTTCTCCACTCCTTATCCTATTTCCAATTATCATTCTTTTGCACATCTCAGTCCTTCTCATAGAGCCTATAGTATTTCCCTTGTTCAAAACCTAGAGCCTAGTCAATATCAGGATGCTATTAAGGAGGATTGTTGGGTCCAAGCTATGCAAGAAGAGTTAGTAGCTCTTGAACTAAATAACGCCTGGAGTATAGTATCATTGCCACCAGACAAAATGGCCATTGGGTGCAAATGGGTGTACAAAGTGAAGCGTAAATCTGATGGTTCTGTGAAAAGATACAAGGCCCGTCTTGTGGCTAAAGGTTATACTCAAACATTTGTCATTAATTTTCTTGACACTTTTTCCCCGGTTGCGAAGCTTACTACTGTGCGTATGTTGTTGGCTCTTGCAACTGTACGAGGCTGGCATTTACATCAACTGGATGTTAACAATGCATTCTTGAACGGTGACTTGGATGAGGAGGTATACATGGTTATTCCTCCTAGTTTGACAGTTGCTGCAGAGGATGAAGGTAAAGTTTATTTGCTGCAGAAGTCTTTGTATGGCCTTAAACAGGCAAGCCGCCAATGGTTTGCCAAACTTACCTCTTTGTTGTTGAATATGGGTTTTACTTAGTTAAAAAGCGATTATTCTTTATTCACAATGATCGACTCTGCTTGCTATTTTCTTGCTCTGTTGGTGTACGTTGATGACATAGTTTTAACAGGAGAATCTGTTGATGCTATAGCTGCTATTCAAGTTACTCTCAGTACGCAACTCAAACTGAAAGATCTGGGCAATCTGAAGTACTTTTTGGGGCTTGAAGTTGCACGCAACTCAACTGGTTTACACATCTGTCAACGTAAGTATACCTTGGAGCTACTAAAAGAAACATGCCATTTGGGTTGTAAACCTACTTCTTCTCCAGTCGATTCTGGCCAACATCTCTCTGCTTCTGATGGTCCTCTTCTTGATGATGACCCATTTATGATGATGATGACTGCTTTCTTGATCCTGATGTTCCCATTACATCATCTACTTATCACAAGTTTCTTTACTTGACAAATACTCGGCCTGACATTAGTTTTGCTGTTCAACAACTTAGTCAGTTCTGTTCCAAGCCCCAACATCCTCACATGAAGGCAGTTTTTCGGGTGTTAAAGTACTTGAAGGCTAGCCCTGGTATAAGTCTTTTCTTTTATAGTTCTTCCTCACTTCAGCTTAATGACTATTGCGATAGTGATTGGGCTACGTGCCCCACTACTCGTTGTTCTATTACTGGCTTTACGGTGTTTCTTGGGGACTCTTTGGTGGCGTGGTACTCCAAGAAATAGCCTACCGTCTCTCGATCTAGCTCTGAGGCTGAATATCGCACATCGGCTTCTCAGTGACTGACTTTCTTACTACTTGATCTCCAGGTTTCTCATCCTATGCCTTCCCTGGTTTATTGTGACAGCAAATCAGCGAATCATATCACAGAGAACCCGGTGTTTTATGAATGCACGAAGCATATTAAGCTTGATTGTCACTTTGTTCGCGAGAAGATACAAGCCGGGCTCGTGAAACTCTTCCACATTCGCACTGATTATCAGATAGGTGACCTTTTTACCAAGGATTTATCTACCTGAAAGCACGAGTTCTTGTCTCCAAGTTGGGATGATTGACATACATGCTCCAACTTGCGGGAGGGTGATGAATTCACCTTCTTCTTGTGGTCCTGGCAAGTTGGAAGTCAAAGGCAGCGCAGCTCGTGAGCAAGACGACATCATACTAACTCAAGCAGAGCTGAGTTGTAATATTGAGTAGGCCCAGGCCCACTTGTAACTTATAGAGTCCTGCTAGTATAAGTCCAGCTGGACACATTCTTAGATATTAAGTATAAATATGACTCAAGACTTCACACTTCGATACTTTTACCAACAATAGAAATAACCGCCTCTTTTATTTAGCTTGGATTCGTCCCCGTGCTCGCGATAACTATTTTTCCATGGTTTCGACTTTGTTCACATCTCTCTCCAGAAAAAATTCAACACAAACCCAGAGAAAAACCAAGAAAAATTAATAGAAAATACTCCAATTAAAGCATCTATCTATAGGGCATGGAAAAGGACAAAGAAGTGTATGGTACAGTTTTAAACCCCAAGAATTCAAATCTAAAGACCACAAATAAAAGAGGAATTTCAGCAATTCCTCTTCCAAGCGTGACCTGGTACGGCGGTGAGGACGACCGTCAGGAGGGATACGCCAGTATTGCTCTCTCCTTCTCTTCCGTCTCACTCGCTCACTCACTGTACAACAATGAAGATGAAGATGACGATGACAAGGCGAGCTCGGAGCAAGGCCATAGGTCGACTGCCCATCCTCCCCACGCCTGGGGACGAGGGGGAGCCGTCTGAGGAGGAGGCATTTGTCGAAGGCGAAGGACGTCGGCGGCATCAGGGATCTGTTTGGGGCCATCGAGAAGGGGCTCGATCTTCTGGGCGGGCCGAGGCGGCCACTCCTGGGTAGAAGGAGGAGGAAATTGATGGCAAGAGGAGTAACGATATCGAGTCCAAGTTCAGTTTCTGGGTTAATTGGGATTTTCTGGGTCTGGTTTAGTTGTTGCAACAGGTTGATGTTGTTTCAGGCCAATTTCATTGCATATGGGTACTTTCTCTTGCTTCTCTACAACAGTTGGCTTCAATGAAGAAAGGAATTTAATTTTTTTTTGGGTTGGCTTACACCCCTCTCTTTTTGGGTTAATTAAAGATCTCTCATCGGGCGACGCCATTCTTTTGGGTAGAATGAAATGTCAGGGTTTGTGTTGAATTTTCTCTGGAGAGAGAGAGGAAGGCAGGGGGACGTGGGAAGAAGATGAAAGGAGGAGAAGGGAATGATTTTTTGAAAACTTATAAATAAATTAAGTACTAATATGTTAATTTATCTATTGCCATGTCATCAATGACTAATCTGAGTCGCTACAACGTGGCACTCTACGTAAACACCTAGACGACGTCGTTTTGACAAAAACGGGTGAACCGGGTTGGATAGACTCAAGTGAGAAAATTTGAAATAAGTTGGACCGGTTCTATCATTTTTAAACCGCAAGGTACTCAAGTAATAATCGAGTATACTAAAGAGTACTTAAGTAGACTTTTTCCATTTTTTTCTGTAAAATGGACAATTTTTATATGCTCTTAAATATAAAAATAAACTAATAAAAACAACATGCAAGCGCTCACCCTGGCGGGATAGCGATGTCCGAAGGACAACCTCCGCGCCGGTGCCGGCGAGGGAAGCAGTAATGGCGTTGGCGTCGCCCTAAATCAGAACTCGATCGGATCTTCGTCTTCTTGAGGGGGAGCAGTTGCTCTAAGCTCCCCCAACGACGACGGATTGAACCGGGGAAGCTGCTTCTGGGATGGAGATTGCTTCTTCGTCTCCCCGTCCCCTCGATCTCCCTCCTCCTCCTCGTCTTCTCCAGTTCCGGTCGATCGCAATCTAGTCGGCCAGTTCAAGGGCACATCCATGTAGATTTCTTTTCTGGGCTTTGCTAGAGGTAATTAAATTCCAAACTTTTTATTTTTTAATGCAGTAAATTATTTTTTTTTTAGAGTTTTCAAGGTACAATTTGGGTCCGACGGAGCCGGAGAAGACAAGCAAAAGACATGGCATATTTTACAATTTCTTGAATTGTGAGATATAAAAGTCGTTTTAGACTTCTAGAGATAAAATAACATTTAAATAAACTACAAGAACCGTAAACTATTTATTGAAACAGTTTAAAATCATATTAATAATAAGTGTCTAGTGTGGTAGCGGAAATAATTATAAAAAAGGAGTCAAATCCCAATAGTATTTTTTTAGAATATATAGTATTTCTTTAGGGAGTGGGTTTTCGTTTACCATGAATTTTGAATTTGAGTTATTATGCTGGTTGGATTTCAATTTTTTTTAATTACGAATTTTTATTAATTAGAAAAAGAAAAAAATTATATTGGCAAATAATCATATTGGCAAACTTGTTGTCGTATCTAGTGACTCACCTAGGGAAACTCACAAGTCGGGTAGTCAAAGGTGATACAAATCAACCAGGGCGTATCAAAAGTCCACATCGTACTCCGACCAACGTAGATCTTCCCCGGTATAGGTAATTCCAGCCTTCTTCCTCGCTTGGAAGCGAGTATTCTTGGCAGGCGGTAGTTCGAAATCCTCCAAGTCCGACTGCGAATCGACCTCGTCGACTACTTGGATTTCGATTGAAACTATTGCAAACAGTTTTGTTACTCCCTTGATTTTGATGCTCTAGAAAATTTCTCGAATACGCTAAATTTTATTTTTAGATTGTTGAACCTAGTGTCATTAGTTGCTATTATTCATGACTTTAACAAAAATAAATTTATGATGTGAATCTAAAATTAAATTAACTTATCGCTTGCACCACAGAACAATAACAACCATGTCTCGTGAAATGTTAGTCTTGATCATGATGAGAATAAGATGAGCAACCAAATAAGCTTGGAACAATTATCACGCCGTTGCTTTTTGACTTTTTCCTGTCCCCACAAAGACCAACCGATATTTAATACTCGGGATTAAACGGGCACAACATGGATATTGCACGTGTTGAATGTTGATTCTAGAATCACATATATCTATTGTGTATATATTTTCTAGAACATATATCTGTTGTGTATAGCTAAAAAAAACATATACCTATTGTGCTAATATATCTATTTTACGACTAACAAATACTTATATTAACTGACAAATAAAATATTCTACATTAATGAACAAGTAAATTTTAGGGGAAATTTATTTCAGTGCCGTACAGTTTTAACATTTTTAATTTTGATAACTACACCTAAAATGATTTTTTCTCCAAATTTTACGGAGAGAATCAATATCAGAAAGCAATTGAGTTGTGTTTGGATGACTTCTTAGATTTTTTTTGAGGCTCCGGATACTTTTTAGATTGATTGACCATAGAATAACGAAAGTACATGTATCAATGATCAAGTGTCAAATCACGCTAACCACAGAGAATAAGTGTGTGTTGTAATTATTTTTTTTATTAACATACCAATTCGAATCTGAATTATGCGTGCAGCGTGGTTAATTGCTAGAATCGTTGTGGTGAAGATGAATCATTTGCAGCTTATACCAAGTCTTTTGCAGCTCTACCTAGGCTCTAGCAATGTGAAACTCATGTCATTTGACGAACATTCCGGGATGTCCCGAGACACGTAGAAACCGGGCTGTTTCGGATCAGGCAGCGGAGTCTCACTGCTCAACATTAAGACCACGGAAGCCATGTTCGGACGGTCTTGAGGCTGCTGTTGCACGCATAGTAGGCCTATGTGGATGCACCTCGTCACTAAGGGTTCAGGATACGGATCGTCCGAAGTTTCAGGAACTAGCTCCAACGGCCTCCCTTCCGTCCACAGCTTCCAAGCCTGCGAAAGAAACAAGACGAAGCTCAGGTGTTATGCAGCAATGGTTGATCCGGTGTAACTTAGGGAAGTGGTAATGGATTGTGGCATCTTACATGACCAAGAAGGTTATAGCTGTGACCAGGTCTGGAAAATCCTCTGTTTCGTTCACCGCTTATGATCTCAAGTACCAAAACGCCAAAGCTGAAGACATCGGATTTCATGGAGAACCGTCCATCTATAGCATATTCGGGGGACATGTAACCGCTGCAAAAACAGAGTTGCAACTATGGATTAAAATGGAGCACCCAGGCCTGTCAGAATGTTTGCAGGAGGACATTGTGTGCTTACTATGTTCCAGACACTTTCTTCGTTTTGGCTTCAGTTTGGTCCCCAGTCATCATCCTAGCCAAACCGAAGTCTGAGATCTTTGGGGTCAAGCTTGCGTCTAGCAGGACATTGCTGGCTTTAAGGTCTCGGTGGACGACCCTTAATCGCGAATCCTGATGCAGATATAAAAGTCCTCGACCGACACCAACAATAATGAGGATGCGCGTGTTCCAATCATGCAAAGTCCTTCTCTCTTGATCTGACCATGTTTCAATTTCAACTCCATTGATAAGATTACCGCAGGGGATATGGGACGGAAAGAAAGAGTTGCACTAAAGTTGGACAGTGGCTAACCAAATATGAAGTAATCTAAGCTCTTGTTGGGCATGAATTCATAGATCAACATTTTCTCATCCCCTTCGGTGCAACATCCGAGAAGTCTTACAAGGTTACGGTGCTGAAGTTTTGCGATCAAAACAACTTCATTTTTGAACTCTTCTGCTCCTTGTCCGGAATATTTTGACAACCTTTTCACTGCTATTTCTTGCCCATCAAGCAATGTACCCTGCAAATTTGCATGTCTTAGAGTTTGATAACTTTTATACAAAGACTGCAAAGCATAATTGATGTATCTCACCTTATACACAGGTCCGAATCCTCCCTTTCCCACTATATGTTCGCTGGAGAACCGTCCAGTGGCCTGAGCTACTGTATCTATGTCGAATAATCGAAATTTCACATCTTCCTTTTCCTCTTTGCAATCATATATCATTTTTTGCAGCTTTCTTGTTGTTCCTAAAACAAGCAGTTGCAGCATGAACGTTGAATTAACTAGGATGATATGATGCAAGTACGACGTAATTAGTCCGAATAGCTTAGAAGTCCGAACCTTGATTTCGATGTTTCTTTTTGCAGAAGTATATGAGCATTCCCACTATCAGGATTCCCATTGACACCACGGAGCCGATTATTAATCCAATTCGCAACTTGTTCTTGCCATTGCTCCTATCTGTAAGACAAACAAAGATCAACCAAAAAAAGATCAATTGAATTGAATGGAAAGAATGAAGAACACGTACCCGATTCTGAGTTACTGATCTTGAGGTAGAAAAATTGCCCGTTGCCTTCGTACTCTCTGGTATCAAGAAGGTCGTCAGACCATAGCAAGCAGCCCTCTCCAGTGGAGATATCTAGAGTTGTATAGGCTGTACAAGAGCAATTCTGTGCACACAACATCTCACACTCGGTGAGGTTCATAGTCCTGTTAAACGAGGACTTGCTTGCATCAGGAACCTTCACTCCATCAATCCTCTGGAAAGTGACTTCTGCTTTGCAGACCAACTCTGTTTTCCTAGCGCAACCGGCAGACCAATTCCTGGACGCCCATTCCTTTGGAGACCGAGGTGTAAACCCTTGCAAGCAGTTGCAGACGGGAGAAAGGTTGGCACTGAGACTACAACTTCCAAATGCACCACAAACTATGTACTTGTCACAATCATCTCTGTGCGAGGTTCCATACGTTTCCCATTTCCTGCTGCTGTTGTTCCACAAAAACTTGTGCATGACGCCCCCGTTATCTAGGACAATCCGAAAGAAGACCGAGCTGTCTATCATTTTATACACGTAGTATATCTCCTCCTCAGTGTACACCAGCTGGTAAGAGTAATACGGGTTTGGCCGCATTTGTCGTAGCCCTCCAAAGTCGTAACCATTCCAGGGACCTGTCCTGTGTACCACGCTCCCGTTTAGGTTTATGTAAAACTGTGGATAACCACTAGTCTCTAGCCTTCTAGTTGTATCACCAAAAGAAGGATCACTCGGGCTTTTCCAGGACACCCCGCGCCATTCCAATCCCGTTACCAAGTTCTTGCCAACTTTGGCACCTGCTAAAGTAGTGTCTTCAAAACCACCATAGCCAAAGCTCTCCCACAAGTAACTATCCTCACTGGTGTCATCTGCTTCTCTTAATACAAAATTCCCCGTCTCGAGCATCTGAGCTATTGGATTTCGTGCCCGAGTTGACCCGCTGCTCGTGCCTCTCGACCAAACTGTTACATTACTGGAGCTGCTGGACAGGACAAGGGTCCCCTGGCTTGTAACCTGCAAGACTCCTGAGGTGTCATTGAGAGGAACTTCCCTGTTGGGAACCCAAATCACTGTTTCTCTGGAGAAAGTGTACCAAATTCCCAAGTAATGCCTCTGAGAAGAAGAATTGAAGAATCCAAGCTCAAAGGTTCCACCTGATGAAACTATAGTCTCTCCATCTCTGAGTGACTGGTTAACATGAATTGTATCAGTAACTCCATAGATGGAAGAAACCAAGGTGGAGAAAGAGATCAAAAGCAGGGGAAGGGCTTCCATGAATTCCTAGAATTTGGTAATCAACAGGAAAAAGAGAAAAGTTTGATTATGTTAGAACAACTCATTCCGTGAATAATTTAAGCCTCAAGTCCTTTTCAAGTCACTGTTTCCGTCGGAAGATAATTCTTCGGCGTCGAGAAGCTAAATGATACCTTCAAAAAAAAAGTCTACGAGTGACAGAAAAATCTCAGTTTCATTTGACCGGTGCTACGATTCTACTGAAATGATTAATTCTACTAAAATCTTAGTCAACGTTTTAAAATAAAGTACTGAAAAAATTACGCTCATAACACTGGGTATAATTAAGTAGATGATGCAGTTGCTTGTCGAAAATGCATATAATTGTCTCGTCTCCGTAATTTAGTTGTCATCAATCAACTTATTAATTTATACAATGACTTTTATACCCTTACGTAATTGTCTCTTCCCCTCCGACTCAAGCCTCTACTCATTTGTCTTCTAAACATCAACCTCCGACTAACACCAAAACCAACCCAAAAAAAAAATCAATTAAATTAGAATAATTTCGTCCACACCTGTTCTGAAGGAGGCCCTCTGGGAGAATTAGAAACCCGCTTCACCTGAAACCCTCTCCTCACTCAAGACATCCATCTCTGTACGGACATCTCCGTACCTCATCATAAAATTATCGGCTGCTCCTCCGACTGACCTTTTCTCGAATTTGTCGGAATCCCAATACGACGGGATATATTAGGGCCAATATTGATAGGAATTAGCGTAGCAGTAAATTTGTTTGGGGATTAACTTGAATTATTTCTACTGACGATTCCCCCTCGTTTCTTCCTCAGCGTGGGCTCTGTTTCGATTGAATTGGGATCGGATTAATTGAATCGGAAGTCAATGAATTCGTAAGCTGTTGCGACTTGGAAGAATCAGTAGTTTAGGTTCATGGTAGAGAAAAAAATTGAGAAGGGAAATCGAGAAGAGCAAGTAGTCCTGTGGTGGGTGACGGTTAATGTAATAGGAATTTTTTATTAATTTTTATAAGATTATAGAAGTCATTTACATGAAAAAAAAATTAATTTATGATCTAAGCATGAGATCAAGAGTATAACAAAATCAAAATAAGAATACAGTAGCATATATTTTTAAAAAGAATCAACCGCATCATCTATTTGAATTTATCTCGTACACCTGAACATAATTTAAATATGGGCAAATTATCCCTAGTCCTTGGTGTTTGGTCATCCTCTCCCTCGGGTCTCTGTATTTTAAAAACTGATTTTGCCATTCCCCGAATTTGGTTTTATCAACTCTCGGGTCCCTGCGCCAATAAAGTGACATCTTCGGCTATTTTTTTTCATTTTTGGTCACGCAAATGACCAAAATACCCTTAAGTAAAAAACAAAAAAGTCACATTTGACCAAGAACACAAAAAACCAAAAACCAACCCAAAAATAAGATCAAACTAAGCAAAATCAAGAATATAACCAAGAACATCAAATTAAATAAAAGAATCCAAATAAACCGACGGCGACGAGCTCGGGGTTCAATGACGAGCTCCTCTGGGCTCTGGGCTCGGGGTTCAACGACGAGCTCGAGGTTCAATGACGAGCTCATCTCGGCCGCCGCGTGTAGGTCGGACGAGAGGAGGTCGGACAAGGAGGTGCTTGACCAGAGGAGATCGGTCGAGAGGAGGAGATCAGTGAGAGGAGGTCGGACAAGGAGGTGTTTGACGAGACGATTCGACCCTCTTCAGATCTGACTTTCTTCTTCTCGAGAACTCCTCCCCCAAATGTGAGTTTGAAGGAGATGACCTAGCCACGTCAAGTTCTTTTCTGGTCCAATACCTGGCCAAATAACAGAAACAGATGAACATCAAGCTGCAGAAGCATACCATCTAGTTCCTGATTGAGACACAGCTAAACCGGAGAAAAAATTGCAGGTTATTGATGGAACATAGAGACACAGATATCTATTCAGAAACTTGTCATCATGTTTGACACCCCGTACCCGAATCATTCATCTTCGCTTAGTCAATTATACCAAATAAGAGTGTGAATTCAACTAGAAAATAGGAAAATGCATTACATGGATTGGTCACATAGATCGGTCCATAGTATGATCATCAATAGATTGAAAAATAATTTTTTCAATCCTATTTAGGAGAATATGAGAATTAACCAGAAATTGACTTGCAATTGATACAAGATTTGATGGCTACTAGAAAGAGGTATCTAAACTTTTGTGCAACAGAACTTCGACGAAAGGTCCTGAAGCGTCGTTTACCGCTGCGAGTGCCTAAGGATGACATGTATGTCATCGTTGAGCATATCGAGGCTATTCACTGGGAGATGCAAGACTGCATCTGGGCCGGAGGCTATAATTATAGAGAAGACTGGTCCTCCATATTTCGAGACTTCCTGGTCACGCTGAAGATTTAAGAAGATATGTGCGTCTTCTCGGAACCCGGGATCAATACCCATAGAGATGCCCTTTATGGTCTGATCCATTACCTTGAGGAGAGGGGTCTTCTTAGAGAGATGATACCTCCTCCCGTCATGGAGCTGCGAAGCAGTTTGGTCCTGAACCGCTACCTCTTTAAGGAGTACTATTACAATTTTTCTCCGCTCCTGGTCATCTGGATTATGGATACGATCCCAGTTTCGGTGGTGAACTTGGATCCTTCCTTCGGATCGTCCTCGCACTCGATCTCCACAAGATCATCCTCGGACCCAGATTTCGATATGTATCTGGATTCTCCTACCGGATCGCCTGGACACCCGATCCCCATGTGATTACATGTTGTGCTTCACTGTCCCCATATGCATATGTTATTTTTGGGGGAATTTTGTACAATAGGTTGAGACCTTGTCTGATTTTTTGTGCATGTGTGTGTAAACTCAGAATGTTCAAATGCATATGTGATGCATGTAATTAAATAAAGATGTTTGTTTAATTGCTACCACTTGAGTTTACCATCGATGAACTTTAAATGGTTGAAGTTTAAAATTAATACTTGAATGGTGAGGGAAAGCATGCCCGCGACCCACTTCGATTTTGAGATTAATCAAGGACTTCGTATCGTTAAAAGTTATAAGTGTTTAGTAAATTGAATCATATTGCTAGATCGAATTTCTAATATATTTTCGTATTAAAAATTCTCTATAGAGATGTCAGTTGCTTCTAGATCTATCATAGCTGAGTTAAACTATGAGTTAAAACTCAACGGTGAAAACTATGAGAACTGAAGTATGAAAATTCAATATGTGCTTGAGGAACACGAAGTTCTGGAACACATACATGTGATAATGGATGAGCGTAATGAAGGCACAACTGCTCAACATAAGCGAGACGTAGAAGCTTATGTTATTTGGAAGAAAAAGAATACTACTACCCGGTTGATTTTATTGAGTTCGATGATGGATGATGTCACCCGATAATTTTGCGTGTATGACAACGCGAAAGAGCTATGTGACGTTCTCAAACAAAAATTCGGAAAGCTTTCAGTGTCAAAGCTGCATGCTTTGACCATAAAGTTTGACACTTTTAAGAAGTGCCCAGAGGTTACCTTGAGGAAACACTTGAGAATGATGTCTAACATGATCAGTGAACTGACAGAGGCTGGTCACATACTTAGCAATGAGTAGCAGATTCAAGCTATCATCTGTTCCCTACCACTAAGTTGGGAACATATGAAGATGAATCTTACCCATTTCGACCATTTGGTAACATTTGATGAGATTGCCAGACACCTTGAGCTAGAGGAAGATCACCTTCTAGCTATGAAATCCCACCCTGAAGCCCATTTGACTAGTTCAACTGGGAATGGTGGGAAAAAGAAGAGAGGTAAAGGGAAGGGTAAGTGTAAGGAAACTCCAAAGGCTAAAAACCTAGGAATCAACTGCCAACAGAAGGGACATTTTGCAAAAAATTTCCAGATGCCCAAGCAGGTACACCTAAACTCAAGTGTGAGTAAGTTGTATGTATCCTCTTGTACCCTTCTAACTGAATCACATTCTATGTAGGTGATTGATTCAGGAGTAACAGACCATATAGCAAGAGACCGTTGTTCATTCGTTGATTACAGGCGATTGCCGCCTAGAACAAAAACTATTTTTGTCAGTAACAACTCGTGTGTAGATGTGAAAAACCTGGGCACTTGTAAATTGCACCTTCATGGTGGTCGTGTCCTTCTTTTACATGACGTATTGTTTGCTCGAGATATTCGAAGGAACCTGATCGCAGTTTCGGCCTTAATGTCTTTAGGTTTTTGGTTGTTGTTTAAGGACGACACTCTTAGATTGTATTTGGATGATGCCTATGTTTGCCTTGGATATATATCAGAAGGTTTTTTGATTATGGATATTGATCCTTATAAAAGTTTTTCCTTAGTCACTAGTTCAAACTCATCGGAAGATGATATTAAACTGTGGCATTCTAGACTAGGCCATATCAGTCAGGATTGTTTAAACCATCTAGCTAAGGCATAACTACTGAAAAATGTAGAGAAATCTATATTACCCAGATGCGTATCCTGTCTAGAAGGAAAAATCACAAGGAAACCTTTCGGTACTGGAGCTAGAGCCGAATTTCTACTACAATTAGTCCATTCCGACATCTTTGGTCTAATGAACGTGAGGGCAAGGCATGGAGCATATTACTTCATCACCTTCATTGAAGACTATACTAGATATGGTCTGATATACCTGATTTCTCACAAGTCTGAAACCTTAAACTGCTTCATGACATACATGCGTTTTGTTGAGAATTAGAAGGACATAAAGATAAAGGCCTTATGAACTGATCGTGGCCGTGAATATCTTTCAGATGAGTTTAAAGCTCTATGCATTGAAAAAGGGATTGAACATCAGTTGTCCATTCCCTATACACCCCAGCAAAATAGGGTTGCTGAAAGAAGGAATATAATCTTTCTTGACATGGTTGGATCGATGATGGCAGAGGCAAATTTGCCCATATCATTCTACGGAGATGCGCTCTTGACTGCCGCATGCGTTCTAAACCGTGTCCCCTCCAAGTCTGTTACAGCCAGTCCTTATGAAATGTGGTCAGATCAGAAGCCCGATCTATTCTATTTTAAGCCATGGGGGTGTGCGTCCTATATCCGTTCTACCTCAAGTACTTTCGGTAAATTAGGACCAAGAGATAGAAAAAGTATCTTTATAAGGTACCCAGAGGTATCTAAAGGGTACGTGTTCGTTGGTGCATTGGACAATGGACATGTAATATAATTTGAATCACGCGATGCCACATTTCTGGAGAATGAATTTCCAAAGTTGGGGGAGGTTAGTAATGACATTACCTTTTATCAGACAGATGATCCAGAATTATCTGGATCACTTCTTCCGAGTGGAAGAATTGAGGAGGAAGATAGAGATTTTCTAACTCAAAATGATCTGAAAGGTCATGATCTGAGTCCTGAAAGGGAAGTAATTCCTTATTCCATTGGGAGTACAGTATTTCTACCCAGTGGGAGTACGATTCATGGATATGATAAATATATGAGATATTTATCAAAATTGGGAATACCGTAGATCTAGCAGAACTAGCATACCACGTCGACGATTTGACATCGAAGACGAGGCTAATACGTTCTTGGTATCACTAAAAAAATTTGGTGGTCCAAGTAAAATTCTTCTGGCCATCCTACATGATGAAGATGAGCCAAAGAATGTATCTGGAGCTTTGTCATCTCCAAAATGAACTGAATGGATAAATACAATGTAGGAAGAAATGTCTTCCATGATAAAAAATCAGGTTTGGAATCTGGTCGACCTACCTAGGGGGCGTAGGGCAATTGGGAATAAGTAGATTCTCAAAATCAAGCGCAATACAGATGGCAGTATCAAAAGATACAAAACGTGTTTGGTTGCCCAAGGGTTCAAACAATAGGCTGGGATAGACTACGAGGAAACTTTTATACCTATTGTTAGATTTACGTCAATTAGGATTATTTTAGCTATGGTTGCTAACATGAATCTAGAATTACATTAAATAGATGTAAATACTATTTTTCTCCACGGAGAATTGGATGAAAAAATCTACATGATTCAGCCTGAGGGCTACATTCAAAAAGGCTGCGAACACAAAGTTTGCAAATTGAATAGATCAATTTATGGCCTTAAGCAGTCGTATAGACAGTGGCTTATTCGCTTTCATAATACGATCATGGCGCATGATTTTATATTGATAGACGAAGATCAATGCGTGTATGTTAAGCGATCAGGAAAGAAGTTTGTCATCATCACTTGTATGTTGATGGCATACTTTTAGCTGGAAATGACATGGAATTTGTTGTCGAAATCAAAGATTGGTTATCTTCCAACTTTGAAATGAAAGACATGGGTGAAGCAGATTACATACTCGGAGTTAAGATTTCGAGGAATCGTTCAAAAAGAATAGTATCTCTTTTACAAGAGACATATATTCGCAAAGTAGTATAACATTTTAAATGTGATTATAGTAACCCGAAGTACGTCCCATTAGTTAAAGGTCATAATTTGTGTAAGGACATATGCCCAAAAATAGCTAAACAATGTGGGGACATGGAGAAGATTCCTTACGCCAACGCAGTTGGATGCCTGATGTACGCAATGTTGTGTACCAGACTTGATATTTGCTATGCTGTTGAGATAGCAAGCAGATATCAGTCTGATTCAGGCAGTGCTCACTGGAAGACTGTCAAAGAGATTTTAAAATATTTGAATACTACTGCAGAATACGCCTTGTGCTATTAAGGGCGTGACCTGATAGTAAATGGCTACACTGATGCTGATTGGGGAGGCGACATGGACAAGAAAAAGTCTACACCTGGATTCATTTTCTTGTTGGGTGGAAGTGCTATCTCATGGAGCAGTAAGAAGCAAACCTGTGTATCCCTGTCAACAATGGAAGCAGAATATGTAGCTTCAGCTTATGCTGCACGAGAAGCGATATGGTTGAAGAGATTCTTAAGCCATCTCTACCTGATTAACTTAACGGAGCCCGTGAGTCTATTCTGCGACAACCAGACAGCAATAGCCTATGCTAAGGATCCTAGATTCCACAGTAAGGCTAAGCATATAAATATTAAATTTCACTTTGTTAAAAATTTAGTAAAATATGAAGAATTGTGTATGAAATACATATCTACACAAGATACGATCGCAGATCCGATGACTAAAGCATTACCTCGAGAAGTGTGTGAGAAATAAGTTAAGTCACTGGGTTTACGACAGTTTTATTTGTAATCCAATTAGTTGGAATAAAGGAGTTTTATTTGGCAATATGAGTTATTTATGAAACATGCCGGACAGAGAAGTAGTCCACTCACACAAGTGTTTACCTCAGTGGGAGTCAAGAAGTTGATTCTTAGATGAGATGAGGCAGTTATTGGACATTCATAAAAGCATGTTCTATGACGAAATAACGTCTTGCTCAAGAGCAAGTTTTCTTATGGGATGCAGGAATAAGTTACTGCATTTGGATTTTCTACAATCCATATGATAAGATATAAGTAGATAAGATATACTCTAGTATGGTGTTAAATGACATGTGCTCTTTTAAAAAAGAATGTACACCGTAATACGTGATCAATATCATGTGTGCTAATCGACCACTGGATGGGATAAAAATATTGAGTGATTTTACAATCCCTGATGTGAGACCAATTTTCGAGAACTGTGATTCCCGAAACCTACCCTTAAGATCCTAAACGTATTCTGGAAGTATGGTCTAGTACTGCTAGCTTGGAAAGTTCATGAAAATGTTATGGCATAATGATTCGACCTGGCAGGGCTGACCAGAAAAGTAGGCTGTATCATTATGAAAAGAATATAGTTAAGGGAGAAGGAACTATGTTCATCACATTCTGAGTTTCGTGGTTCAGGTGCACCATTTGTATTGAAAAGTACAATAGTCAACCCGAATATAATTGTTTGAAATTACTAATGTGAACAATGGAATGTGACATGAGTCCTGGGGTAATAGCATGCATTATACAAGAAGGTTGTCGAGATGCTACTATTCAAGTAGCCTGAGTATTCGTGCTCTTGAATTTGACTTAACATACTCGACGTGTGCTGGTCGCACGAAATTCTTTAAATAAATATGATAGTTGTTGATCAATGTCAATAATAATTGAGTGGTAGATGTTGGACCTGCTAGGTCCAATCAGGCAATTATTATTGTGCCTGATTGGGCCCAAGCCCATCAGGCCCAAGTGTTAGGCGGAACGGGCCGATCAACCTACGTTGACCGGCCCGTGGGCCACGCCAGCCGCCTCGCGGGCTGCGTGGCCCAACCAGATGGTGCCACGTCAGCGTGACGTGGCGCTGATGCTGTTACCGCCAGAGTTGGCGGCCCACGTGGTACAATGTCGTGTTGCCACGTGGCGAAGCTATGGATAGCTTTACCAAGTAGCATGCCACATGTTGGACATGCAGCCCAGATTTTCCACGTGACATGCTACATGGCGGACATGCGTCCCAGATTTGCCACGTGGCATGCCGCCTGGCGGACATGCGGCCCATAAGTGCCACGCGTGGCAGCCATGTGCGCCACGTGGCGCATTCTGATTGGCCAAATTTCTCTATAAAAAAGGGAAATTCGGTTGAACCAAAAGGTAATTCTCCCGACAACCACTCAAAAAGAAAGGCAAAACTTTGGAATAGTCCCTGAGTCTTGATCAAATTTTTAATAGTGAAAATAAATTACGAATCCGTTATAACGTGATCGTAATTCGACTGGCACGAAGCATAGTCGACCCGAACCTGTGGACCTTTTGCTTTGACAAGTAAGTGATTTATTTTTAACGAATTAGTTTGTTAATTAATCGGGTTTAACATATAATTACTCGTTAATTATACGTTAAAACCAACACTAAGGGTTCAGGATAAGGATCGTCCGAAGTTTCAGGAACTAGCTCCGACGGCCTCCCTTCCGTCCACAGCTTCCAAGCCTGCGAAAGAAACAAGACGAAGCTCAGGTGTTATGCAGCAATGGTTGATCCAGTGTAACTTAGGGAACTGGTAATGGATTGTGGCATCTTACACGACCAAGAAGGTTATAGCTGTGATCAGGTCTGGAGAATCCTCTGTTTCGTTCACCGCTTATAATCTCGAGCACCAAAATGCTGAAGCTGAAGACGTCGGATTTCAGGGAGAACCGCCCATCTATAGCATATTCGGGGGACATGTAACCACTGCAACAACAGAGTTGGAACAATGGATTAAAATGGAGACCTGTCAGAATGTTTGCATAAGGACATTGTGTGCTTACTATGTTCCACACACTTTCTTCGTTTCGGCTTCATTTTGGTCCCCTGTCATCATCCAAGCCAAACCGAAGTCCGAGATCTTCGGGTTCAAGCTTGCGTCTAGCAGGACATTGCTGGTTTTAAGGTCACGGTGGATGATCCTTAATCGTGAATCCTGATGCAGATACAGAAGTCCTCGAGCAACGCCGACGATAAGGAGGATGCGCGTGTTCTAATCGAACAATTTTCTTCTCTCTTGATCTGACCATTGATAAGATTACCGCAGGGGATATGGAACGTAAAGAAAGAGTTGTGCTAAAGTTGGACAGTTTCTAACCGAATATGAAGTAATCTAAGCTCTTGTTGGGCATGAACTCATAGATCAACATTTTCTCATCCCCTTCGGTGCAACATCCGAGAAGTCGGACGAGGTTATTGTGCTGAAGTCCTGCAATCAAAACAACCTCATTTTTGAACTCTTGTGCTCCTTGCCCGGAATATTTAAATTTGTCACAAAAAATTTAAATTTGAGAAACTTTTATGAGAAAAATAGAAATGAAATCAGATAATATTTGGTAGAAAAGATGTCCAACTACAAAATATTTGTAACGCTCTGTGATCTAACCATCTGTCTTCACAATACAACACAACTCTTTTCTAGCAAGTTTTGTTAGGGATAGGTTTGTCCATGTCTTTTTTCATCTAGAATGTTTGCTAGAAAACGCTCATTGTCTATGCAAGCTCACACCACATAATGTTTGGTAGAAGACGTTCAGTGTCTATGTACTCTCACACTAACCCGCTTAACCCTAAATTTTTCTCATTGTTTGTCTGAAAAGAAAGTACAAATATATCTCAAGTTAAGTATTGTTCGTGTGCCTTGTTGATACGTATGATACAATTAAATTAGTTAAACATTTCTTAACATATCTTTAACATGATATTACAATACCAAAGTAACTTTTTTCGAAACAATATCTCAAGTTATGGAAATCCTGATCTAACACTTATTAGTCACTAACGTCTAAACTTTCTTTTTAAAATAAATATTGGAGTCAAATATTGTCTAACGTAATTAGTTTTAAATTCTATTTAAAAAAATAATTGCAAATGTATTAACTGTATCCAACAATCCAAACTCTTTTAACACTGTTAACAATTAAGATTAAATTGAAGATAAAAAAATTTGGTAAAAACACATAAAAAACCGTGTGTAAGCCTTACCAATTAGAAGTGAAAGTGGAGATGGGCACATCAGGATGACTAATAAGAGGGGTTACCGTTGTCACCGCTTCCGTATAATTTATGTTTTCTAACTGAAATTCGTATGCTTAACCCTTTTTCAATTAGTACTATATCTTTTTCAAAACAAGACAACAATTCATGTTTTTGAACTATAATTTTTTGGTGACCAATGATAAATGTTCACGTAGAGTGACATACATGCGGCATTTATGCCAATTTTTATACCACTTGCTATTCGAACACTCACATGGCTAATTAATCAAGTTTGAGTCGGATGTAACTTTTAGAAGATCACAAAATTCTTAAGAATTTTTTTTGAAGAGTTCGAAGTTTAGACATCTGATTAACTTAAAACAAACAAGTTATTATAAATAGGCACCATTATCTTCGTCTTAAAAACTTCAAATCTTGAAATTGTACATTTTAAATAGGTAAAAGTATACTTTAATACTATGTAGTTCTACATTTTTTGTATTTAATCCCTAAGATTTGAGATTAGTAATATAGTCTTTGAGGTTTACCAACTTTTATCCGAGTAAGTCTTGGAGCAGCTGCCCGAGTTTTCCCCACCAACTGGACTCCAAACGCTACCATTTTTACATGGCGAAAATGTGGCAAGTGAGTGGGTTTAGTTGACGATGACGTGTTATCTGATAAATTTCCTAAATAGCACCTATTGATTATATATTTTTTGCAAAAAACCCATGCTCTCTCCTCCCGCCGTCTCTCTTCCTACTTCCTGGATCCAAAGGCAGCGTCTCGAACACCGCGTTGGAGAAGGAGGCTGCCATCAGAAGCACTCGAGGAGGACGTGGTACCGGAGGTAGTAGAGGAGGGCGGAGGGGAAGTTCGGGTTTGGGCCTTACCCTTATGCTTGGAAAATTGTGGGGTTGTCTTCGTATTGTTGAAGTCAATGTGAGACAATCTAGCGAAGGAATATTATTAACATGGAACTATTTTCTTTACTATGGTATTCAACCAATTTGGTGTTAAATAATGTGTTTTCCAGTTTAGTGATGGTCGGCCACTGTAGAACAAACTTTGCCATGGTTATTTTACCACAAGGTGATTGGAGTTTCCACATTCTATTTTTGTTGAAGGAAAGGCTGCCTGCCCTGATATTTCAGACCAAGAGAATTGGAGGATTTTTTTTTTTGCAACAATTTTAGTGCCACCCAAATGATAAAAGTGAATTACTGCCATCGTCCTTGAATGTTCTTGTTTCTGTGGAAGGATGAAGGCGAGGGAGAGGAAGATAGAGAGGAGAGAGGAGGAGGAGGCGAACGAGTTGAAGGTTGAAATTGAGGGTTTTTGGAAAGAAAAAAAATACATTTTAGATAATGGGTTTTCTTTTAAATATAAACAAATTGGGGACTATTTAGATAATTTATCATATTATACATCAGCAATAAATAAACCTAGTCGGTAGTGACGTGTCCGCCACTTCAGATAAAAATGGTAATGTTTCAATCGCGTAAGGATGGGCAATTAACTCAAAACCTGCCCGGATAAAAGTTTGTAATTCTCAGAGACTGAATTATCAATTTTAAACTAAATCTAAATATAAAAAATGTAAAACTACATAGTAAGAAGGTGTACTTTTCCCTTTTTACTTTTTGACCAATTTACTAGCCATGGTGTACTTTTCCCTTTTTACTTTTTGACCAATTTACTAGCCACTAATAGATATTAGGGAAAAGTCCATTTTCGTACCCTGTGGTATCGACCAAAATCACTTTAGTACCCTGTGGTAAAAAACTGATCAATCGAGTCATACTTATTCCAATTAACATCAAAAAGGGCCTCGGGCAGCTGCCCGGAGCTGCCCGAACCTACCCGCCCGCTGCCCGGGCCACGTGGTCAGCCACGTCACCAAGAGGAGAAGGAGGAGGCGGGGAGGGGGAGGAGGAGGAGGAGGGGGACGCGGGGAGGAGGAGGAGAGGAGGAGGGGGACGCGGGGAGGAGGAGGAGAGGAGGAGGGGGGCGCGGGGGAGGAGGGGGAAGCGGGGAGGAGGAGGATGCGGAGGAGGAGGGCAACGTGGGGAGGAGGAGGAGAGGAGGAGGAGGGGGACGCGGAGGAGGAGGAGGCGGAGGAGGAGGAGGAGGAGGAGGAGGAGGGGAGGAGGAGGAGGAGGAGGAACGCGGAGGAGGAGGAGGCGGAGGAGGAGGAGGAGGAGGAGGGGGATGCGGGGAGGAGGAGGAGAGGAGGAACGCGGAGGAGGAGGAGGAACGCGGAGGAGGAGGAGGAGGAGGAAAATCGGAGGAGGAGGAATTGGTGACGTGGTGCCACGTCACCAAAATTGGTGACGTGGCTGACCACGTGGCCCGGGCAGCGGGCGGGTAAGTTCGGGTAGCTGCCCGAGGCCCTTTTTGATGTTAATTAGAATAAGTATGACTCGATTGATCGGTTTTTTACCACAGGGTACTAAAATGATTTTGGTCGATACCACAGGGTACGAAAGTGGACTTTTCCCTAGATATTATCATCTAGACCTAACCACGGTTCGAATTTAGACGAATTCGAATTGAATTTATTCGAATTCGAATTTATCAAAACATTAAACCATATTCAATTCTTCAAAAGCCGAATCGAATACGAATTATAAATTTTCGAATTAGAATCGAATTATAATTCGAATTCGAATTCGAATTAATTCTATAATTTTAATACTTAATTAAAAAAATTCTAAAACCTCTACTTTTTTTTGAATATTTTTGTAATATTTTTGAAAAAGTTTAAAAAGTTTTGATATTTTTTAAAAAATTTAAAAACTTTGATTTTTGCTTCAAATATTAAAAAAAATAGGAATTAGTGTTTAACATTTTTTGGGAAAAAGAAATAAACTAAAGATTGGGCTTGCACTTAATGTACCAAATTAAGTTGCCTACGTATCCTTAGCTCCGAAGGAATCAAAGCCCACGTAGTTCTCTTACCTTTATGGAGCTAACTCACTTAGTCGGATGTGTTTGTGCTTTCACCGGTTGTGGCATCATCGAGGTCGTATAGTTGGTTGGGATTTTTCCGGACCAATTCTTGTTGTCGTCTTTCCGCCTTGGTCCAATCGGCGAGTAATGCTTGTGCCTCCAAAGATTACGGTGTCATTGAGTACCGGTGTTCATCCAAAATATTACCTCTTGCACTAAATGCTTGTTCCACGGCAACCGTCGAAATCGGACAAGCAAGCAATTCTTTGGCAATAATTGACATAACCGAAAATTATTCTACATGGTTGTTCCACCATTCTAATAAAGGAAAACTAGAAGATTTGACAAATGGAATATCAAATTGTGTGTTAAGATATAAATCAAATTCCGAATTGGTTAAACTTATTCCTCGGGGTCTTTTTTATTTTTTCATTAGCAATCTTTCCGTAAAACTTAATTTTTCACCTTGTGAGGGTGAGGGAGAGGGAGTTGGTTCATTAGATGTAGAAGCATTATTCCTAATACTATAATCACTCATTAAATCCAAAATATCTTTTTTTTACATTGTTTGTAATTTTTACAACATGATCTTCTAGATTAGGAACTTGCAAAAAAATTTCCAAATTTATGTAATACGCATATAATAAATTTTGTAAACCATCAATTTTAATGTTCGGCATAAAAACGGCTGCAATTAAATTAAGTTGGGGAATCTCCTTGAAATACTTTAACCATTTGTTAGCCATTTCTGAAATACATGATGACAATGCAAAATCTTGATAAGCGCTACATATTGCCTCTGATATATTACAACATTCCAAAAATAGTAAATGAGATGTAGGATAATAAACACCCGATAAAAGATGTGTAGCATAATTAAAATATTCTAAAAGCTCATTTAATTTTTCTACAAGGTCCCAATGGTAAGGTTGTAACATAATATTATTAGTTTGATCATTAGATGCAAAAAAATTACATAGAAGTTCTTTGTATGGAAGAGCTTCTTTTAACAATTCATAAGTCGAATTCCAACGATGTTGAACATCTTGTGGAAAACGTTTTGGTTTCATGTTGTTTGATTTGCAAAATTTTTTCCAATCTTTTAGCAATTTTGGGCGAGCCCATAATAAATTAAGTGCTTGTTTAATTGGTCCTAATGTAGAGTCTAAAGCTTTAATTCCATCTTGGGTACAAAGATTAAATATATGACATGCACATCTAATATGAAAAAATTTTCCTCCGAATCATGTACAACAAATTTCTAAATCTTTAACCATAACATTATTAGAACTTGCATTATCTAGAGAAATTGAAAATATTTTTTGAACTAGATTATATTCTTGTAAAATAGTATGCAATATTTTATAACAATTATTCCCACTATGACTATCATCAAAAACTCTATATGCAATTATTCTTTTTTGTATATTCCATTCATTATCAATCCAATGACATGTAACACCAAAATATGAACGTGTTTGCCAATGATCACTCCATATAGAAACTCGACCATCAAAATCAAAGAAAAAAGTTTGTAATTTTTCTTTATTTTTCTTGTATAAATCTTTTACATATCGTGTTAATGTACTTCGTGGAACTTTTTTTGCACTAGGATTTAAAGCATTTTGACAATAAGTTGTAAAATTATGTTTTTCACCAAAACTAAAAGATAAATGTTCGGTAGCAACTAATTTAGCTAATTTCTCTCTATTATTTTGATCGGTGTAATGAAATAAAATATTAGGTGTAGTAGATAATTGAGTTTGTGATTTTTCAAAACCAACTTCGTGTGGATGTTTAGTATTCAAATGAATAGTATAAGTACCATATCCATTCCCGGTTTTGAATTCATATTTTTTACCACAATAATTATATGTAATTTTGAAGATACCTTTTTTCCAGTAGAAATTTTTGTGAAATGCTTAGTAAAAAGTAATGAAGGTGATCTTTTTACCTTTTGTGGATTGTTGAATATTGAATCAACACTTTTCCGTTGAGCTTCATCATGGACGTTCATAATTGCTTCCAGAATAGGATAAGTAGAAATCGGTGGAAAATCTGATTCAATAGAATCGTGATGTTCTACACGTTTTTCCTCACCCTTATTTGCTCTACTTGATGACATAATTATATAGTAATATGAGTAATTATATGAAAAATATGACTAATATATCTAATTAGTAAACTTGAGGGAGAATGTATATAGCTTAAATTTTTAATAAGAGAAGTAGAGAGTTGAGATTGGAATGTGTAAAATTTGAAGAATAAAAGGTGGTATTTATCGAGTTTGGAAAAAATATTGAATAAAATTTTTTTTAAAAAGGACAAACAGTAAAAAAAACGGTAACCTGGGTATTAAAACGGTAACAAAAAAATGGGCAGATTCCAACGGTAATTTTCCCATCGCTGACGCAGACAATGACATCATCAATGATGTAGGCGATGACATCATCATCTTTTAACCAAAAAATAAAACTCCCGCCCGCTCCCGTCCCGCCCCTTTTTTAATTTTTTTGTGGGCTCCACCTCCCCCCAATTTTTTAAAATTCTTTCCCTCCTCTTCCCCCCCGTTTTCCGTCCTGATCCATTCCCGCCTCCCCCACTTTTTTTAATTTATTTTTTAACATATATTATATATACACGAATTCGATACAAATTCAACTCGAATCGAATTTGACTCGAATTCAATTCGAATCGAATTTGAATTAAATTCGCCAGTTTGACGAATTATAAAAATCTTGAACCATATTCAATTCGTATCATGACGAATTCGAATCAAATTTTAAACGAATCGAATTTGGGACGAATCGAATCGAATTTTTTACGAATCGAATCGAATCGAATCATGAATATAATTGAATTCATGGTCAGGTCTACTATCATCATAGTTGGCACGGTCCAACTTGACATAAAACATTTAAAAGTCAAAAATCTAAATAAAATTGGAATTAGAAGTTAGAACAATAAAAAATATTCAAAATTTAATTATAATGATATCTCCTCTTCGTGTTTTATGATGGTTCTTCTAAATTAATATCGTTGACTCATCATTTTTTTAGAAGGTAGGCTCATCATGAAATAGTCATTTCGTAAACTATTGTATACGCTAAATTATAGAGATAATTACTCTCAGTACTTCAGGATATAGTCAAATAGACTCTAAGGACCCTGTAGTTTTCTTACTAATTGCTGAGCCCCTGTAGTTTGGTTATTATTATACTCTCAGGTCCCTGGCTAATGTCAGCAATTATTTTTGCCTTTTTTGTCATAGAAATGACCTTTATGTCCTTACACAAAAAGACAAAACCCTCCTGAGCAAACAAAAAGACACCGATTAATGCAAGTTACAGGCCAGGTGTTCAACAAAATGCCCCACCGAGAACACCCTCCTGAGCCGCCGGTCTTTAAGCATTCTGGCAAGGACGATGAGAAGGGGACCTCGGCTTCCAATTAATTAACCCCAAAAATACCAAATTTAATACCCAAAAAAATTTTAATTAACACCAATCCTCAAAACGCCTTCCAGCTACGACTTCGCCGGCGACCTCGGTTTCTTCATCATCGAGACCGTCTTACCGAAAGGACCTCCTAACCTCAGCGCAGCTCCTCTAGCAGTCTTTGCCGTCGTTGGTGGACCGCGGGTTTTAGATCTGAGGCTTTTTTGTCCGCTCTTTGCCGTCGGGGTTGAGGTCCTCCAGCAGTCGTTGGCTTCGTCGGCGGATCGAGGGTTTCAGATCTGAGACTTTTTTGTCTGTTCTCCACTGTAGCTGTGGGGGTTAAGGTCCGTCAGCGTCGCTCCTTATTGGCTTCGGCACATGGATATGCTCTTGCCCGACAACTACGATGTGTCGCTCGACTACGACCGACTCTGCCGCCTTGCGGTTGACCTCTCCCAGGGCGGCCTCATCTGCATCGCCATCAACGAATTCGCCGAAGATGACCTACTCCTCTACATCGCCGAGCGGTTTACCGTCTTTCCTTTTTGTTTACCTTTTTCTTTTATTTTTTTTGTGTAACGGCATAAAGGTCATTTTCATGACAAAAAAAGGAAAAAATAACTGTTGACATCAGCCAGGGACCCGAGAGTATAATAATAACCAAACTACAGGGGCTCAGCAATTAGTAGAAAAATTACAGGGTCTTCAGAGTCTATTTGACTATACCATGGGGTCTTAAGAGTAATTATCTTTAAATTATATCGAGTTAGAACACTTCCGGGGCCCACTATAATTACGTGTCAGTTTACGTGTGATTGATGGAAAGTAAATGGAGGTAGGGTCTTCGAAGACCCACAAAAAGGAGGACGAAGAAGTTCAGATAGAGATTGGAAAAATTAGAGCGAAAAGAGGTTGAAGAGATAGATAAACACATTTCATTAATATTCATAATATGGTGAATCACCAAGCTCTCTTACATTTTGTATTCTTGGAGTAGTTGTCGGGGCGTCGGTCATCTTAGACTATTTTTATCAATAACAATATGCTAACTCCTCACTAAATAAATAATTAATTTTTCTCTTTTTTGAATATACAATTCAACCCAATTTAATCTACCAATTTACTATCTTTATTCGTGACCACCCATGATCACGTCATCAAACAAAAAATTAATTTATCTCTCGTTCATATATTATCTATAATTAATTTATGTTTAAATATAAATTGTAATAAATATACAAAATTACAAATTTAATTAATAGAGAATTTTCATAGTATTATTTATACAAATTTTTATAAAGAATTGAAAATTTGGACTTTATTTATAGAGAATTGAAAATATTGAGCTATATTTATAGCTAATTAAAAAAATATGAATTTAAAATATTGAGCTCTAATTATAGAGAATTAAAAATTACGATTTATATATTTTTAATGAATAACATTGTGTTATATATCACTCGATGTGATTAAAAAGGCAAAAAAAAAGAAATTAGCCACTGGTCACGCAGGTGGTGTCAAAAGGCTGTCGCCCGTCCCTGGTCACCACCCAGCAACCTTTTTTGTTTTCATTTACTTTTTTTTAAATTTTTGGGTTTTGTTTTATTGGTGCAAGGTCACACCTGGTCATAAGATTTGGATTCAGGAGGGACTACATAAAAATCATCCCCATGGTATGGACTAAATATGGGCCTTTAGATTTGGTCAAATTCTTTTTTTACAGATCTGATGGTCAGAATCTGTTGAGGGTATTTTCGAGTTTTTGTCCAAACATACTCATTAGGGTTCCACCTTTTTTCTATATAATCCAAAAAAATATATATAACCCCACACTCCCTCCCCGCCGCCCCCGCCGCTCCCCCTCCTTCAGTCTTGTCCCCGCCGTTCAACAGCTTGTTCGGCTGGCCCGCCTCCTTCTCCGACATCTTCTTTGTTGATCCTTCTCCTTCAGTCTTGGTCCATTTATTTCGATCTTTTTTTCCTCTCCTGTCTGTGCTTGCTGTGTGCGCTTGTAGCTGATTGTTTGTTGCATGGCTTCAGTTTCCATTTTCTCGGATATTGGTTTTTCATCTTCTATGCTATTGGTTTCATTCTACTATGATATTGGTTTCCATCTTCTATGTTATTGGTTTCATTCTACTATGATATTGGTTTCATTCTACTATGATATTGGTTTCCATCTTCTCGGATATTGGTTTCATTCTTCTATGATATTGGTTTCATTCTACTATGATATTGGTTTCATTCTACTATGATATTAGTTTCCATCTTCTCGGATATTGGTTTCATTCTTCTATGATATTGGTTTCATTCTACCGTGATATTGGTTTTCATCTTCTCCAACATTGGTATCCCATTATAAGTGAAAATGTATACCATTTGAATGTATTGGTTCTATTCTTCTCGAATATTGGTATCATCGTTCTAGGATATTGGTTTCATTCTACCGTGATATTGGTTTTCATCTTCTCCAATATTGGTATCCCATTATAAGTGAAAATGTATACCATTTGAATGTATTGGTTTCATCGTTCTCGAATATTGGTATCATCGTTCTCGAATATTGGTATCATCGTTCTAGGATATTAATTAATCTCAGAATATTAAAAAAAACAAAGTAGAATATCGCGGCTTCCGAGTAGATTCAAATTTCAAAGGGTGTCTAACATCGAAAAGAGAAGAAAAAAAAAGATCATTTTGCTTCTGCCGTTCGTTGTTACCAAGGAAAGTAAATAAAAGTGAATACCTAGTTCTAGTGAAAGGGGGGAGGATGGTGAATAATTTATGAATTATTGGGGGAACAAATAATGGATCCTCCACCTCCTCCATGAGGGAGACATGGAGGCTCATGTCACTTTCAACTATTAATATAATTAAAAAATAAATAAATAAATAAATAAATAAACAAGGACCGGAGAAGCCAACACCAAGACCCCAAGGAGACAGAGAGAGAGAGAGAGATGCAGATGTTTTTTCCTTGCGGAGAGATCCCATACTTGTATTTCCATAATTTGTATTATTTTGCTGATATATTTTTTAATTATTTTAATTATTGTATATCCAATATTGCCCTTGTCCCTTTCAGTGGGGATTACCCACGTCCCCACTGAATTTGAACCCCTGGTCATAGGCTTAGAGATTGCCTTGCTCCAGATATATCCCCTGGGCCCAGCCTGCATGTTATCTAGTCGATTCTCTTGTAAGACCATCAACATGTGTAACTTCTCCCAACCTAAGTTACGGAATAAATAATTAATTTTTTTCTTATCCACATTAATCCAACCAAATTATACTTTTTTCTACCTACATCCACAAGCTGCCCAACATAGGTCATACAATAAATAATTAATTTTTCTTTCATCCACATATTATATACTATTATTTTTTGTTTATATAAAAATTATAATAAATATACAAAAATAATTATTCTGTAATTATAACAAGAAAAAAATTAATGTCAAAGTAACAAAATTAAGATTACAAAAGTTGAATAAATAATTAATTTCTCTCTCATCCACGTCAATCCAACCAAATTATTTCTTGTCCCAACCTAAGTCACGGAATAAATATAAAATTAGATAAAAATAATTCGAGGTACGAAGATAACTCCAATTTTGGGCTCTATTTACAGATATTTTTGAAAAATATGAATTTTTATATTGTTAAAGATAATTCTAATTTTTTTAACCGCACAAATAATATCAGAAAAATTTATTTATACGAATAATATTGTGCAGCTAGTCTAAGTTGAATACTCACCGAGTCAATTAAATCGAGTAGAAATATGCATAGGTCCAGAGTGAGCATTTTATTTGTAATCCATATGCTAAGATGTTTTTAAATTCGAGTTCATATAATTTTATTTTTAAATTTAGATTGATTCTGAATTTATTGGAAAAACTTTAATTTAATACTTTATGGTTAGACGATTTGATACATAACTTTGCGGTTTAAAACTCCTTGAGTTTCAAGGGGAATTTATACTTAGCTGCCCGTCTGCCCGAACTTAAAACGCTGCCGTTATCTATCCTACGTGACACACCAGCTCAAAAAATTTAACCCCTATTTTCCTGACTTGTCGTTGTGAAAACTTTCAAAACAATTCCAGATTACTTTATATTTCTCCTCCCCCTCTCTCCACCCTCGAGCTTCCATCTCCATGCCCCATGGCGAAACAATACAAGATTCACTTGTTAGGAAACAAGAAAGAAAATCTCAATGACAATTTTTTTTGAAGATTCTAGAATCCTTTTTTTGTGGTTGATGATTTCTATATAATAAATTAGCATACTATAATCAAGAAATCATGAAATTAATTAAATGAACGAATTTATTTTAAACGTAAATACACTTATCTCTTGAAGCGTGATCAACCACAGGATCGTAACAGAGTTCTTGTCACTGGTCGGTTCTCGCTCACAGTATATCAGAGTCGAGAATAATTTCTACAACTTTATTTACCTCGGAATTGAATCGAAAATTCAGGGATCAAAACGTAATTTCACCCCTTTATGTATGTGTGTCTACCACTGAGAAAAAATCACCTTTCTCTTCCTCCATTTATCCCTTTTAAAGGGATATATCATCCCTCCCTTGTCATCCACCAAAATGGTGGAATCCTTACATGTGGCAACAATTGCCACCTTGTAAGGAGGAGGTGGATTATCATGTGGCAACTATTGCCACTTGTTAAGGAGGAGGTGGACAATGATGTGGGCTTGGCCCATGAACAATCATGGGTGTAAAATCCATCATCTCCCACTCACACATAATTCAACATAATCAATGTTCTCTCTTATTGTGTCAGGCAAATATTTCGTGAGACCAGCATACATCGAGTGCACGTAGCTAAACTCAAGAGCACATAACGGCCACTTGAATGACAGCATCTCGATATCTCCATTACGTAAAGTATGCCTTACCCTCGGTCTCATCTCACATTCTTTATTTTCACATATAATTTCTGAAATAATATATTCATGTTCACTATTGCATTGCTCTCAACACAATAGGTGCGCACCTGTGAACCACGAAGCTTCGAGAATGTGATCGATAGGAAACCTTCTCCCTTAACGATATTTTTTTTCATCATGATTCAGCCTGCTTTTCCAGTCAGCCTTGCCAGGTCGAATCAAACCATGACCCTTTAAAGACTTTGCAAGCTAGCAGCACTGAATCATACTTCTGAAATATGTTTGAGATCTTAAGGGTAGAGTCCGAAAACCATAGTTTTCGGAGTTGGTCTCACACTAGGAAAACTGAAATCACTTTATAATAAATTAATTTTCCATCCATTGGTTGTAGAGCACACATGACACAATTCATGTGCTATGGTGTTCTTTCCTCTGAAAGGAGTGCATGTCATTCATAAATAATACCATACTAGAGCATCAGTCTCGATGTTTACAAACAACGACTTTAGTCTTTCTGAAGACTACTCTAGGCTATCAAGACAGAATTGTGGTAAGTTTCACTTACTTCTTACCATTGGATTCCTTATAATCCCATAAGTTTCAAGAACTCATTTAATGTAGTAACTATTGCCTACACATAATCTTGCGCTTTAACAAGACTGCTCTTGTAGTTAAGCAAGATGGCATTCATATTTTAGAACAGGTACTCGATAATTTATGATATTCTAAAAATTGTCTCATCCCAGTCAAGAATCAACTCACTGACTCCCACTGAGGTAAACACCCATGTGAGTGGGCTACTTCTCTGTCTGACATGCATTGGAGTAAATGTTACTCAATATAACATTCATACCTATATTGCTGACATAGCATCAAGTTCCATTGAATAACAAATTCAACATATGCTACACAAGCAAAAAAAAACTCATTCGCAAATCCTGGGACCTGATATGTTTCTCAAACATATCAATAGGTACATCCTTAGATGTCGGATCTGCTATCATATCTCACATAGATATGTGTTTCATGCTCACTTCTATACACACAACTATTTTGCAAAGAATCTGCTCACTGATTCTCTTGAGGTAGTTAGGGATAAATGGTTTAAGACTCTTCTTAAACATATCATTTCCTACACTACAGCTACAGAAGCAAATTAGTCTGCCCCTACAGCTCACAAGGAGATAGACACAAGTTTATATATAACTATTTCACGAGATACCTTCTCCAATTAGCAAGAATTACATATCCCAATATAGATTTTCACATATCTATATCTCAGCCTAAACGGCATCAACATAACCTCACAATATGAAGTCTTGACCTCGATAACTCAATTATGATTCTATAATCATTTTTGAGTATTTCATAATTTCTTTGACCACTTGTCACTGTGCCATGCTTGGATTCAAGATAATCTATAGCATTCGCTTAAAGGACATCCATCACATCCTTTAGCTCCTGAGATATTTTTGGATACAAGTCTTTATTCAGAGAATGACCTTTTGACTACTAGGGCACACTGTAGATTGCTGGCATCACATTTAAATCGTCCAACTCAAACGATTCCTCAAAATCTTAATTCCAAGTATGTAATCAACCTCTCTTATACCTTTTATCTCAAAGTTGGCTGAAAACCACACTTTGACCTTGTTAAGATATCTTTAGTCAATTCTGGCTATTCGTATACCATCTACATATAATATACAATAAGAAAGTTTTTCTTGAGTATTTAAAATAGATATCATAGTACTCGTCAATCAATTCGAAATTATACGACATGATTGAATTATGAAAGGACGAGTACAACACTGTCTTGAAGACTGTATGAGGCCATGAGCAAATCTCAACATTAGCAAACTCTACGTTTACTGCCTCATTCTTTTGGATGTAACCCTCTGGTTGAACCATATAAGTTTCTCCATCCAATTCTCTTTCGAGAAGTATAGTATTTACATCCATTTGATGTAGCTCTAGATCAAGTAAGTCATTATAGCCAGAATAAACCTAAAAGGTATGAATTTCTCAAGAACCGAGAATGACTTCTCATAGTTAGTATCTTTACATTGTGTGAATTTTTTAACAGCTAAGCGAATCTTTTACGCTTAATCCTGAGAATCTATTAATTCTCAAATTACGTCCCTAATATAGGTCAACACTCAACCAGATCTTAAACATGGTTTGGTTTTATAAAAGTCATAACTTCCTTCATTGCTTTAACTAATGCATTCTCATTGGGAACCGATAGAGCATCAGAAATATTCTTGTGTTCATTCTCATCTTATAAGATTTGCTAAAAGTAATCTCACTTGTACCTTTATTCAAGATAGCATTTCCCATACCTTCGACCTTAAGTCGTTAGTGTGAAAATTTTGTTTTTTTAGCTTCACAAAATTTCAGTTTTGATAAACATCTCTTATATTTATCGTAATCTGGAATCGTATTCCTACAGAAGTTATATTCCAAATTCTCACTAAAATTTAGAATTTTACTCCCACTGAGATAAAGATCAATCATACTCCCAATGAGATAAAGATCCTTCATACTCCTAATGAGATGAAGATCATTTTGATCATGAACTTTCGGATCAGCCGGAGGTGGTAAATCTACCTCCTCCATAATTCTCCCATTCGGAAGGAGTGATCCAGATGATTCTAGCTCATCAGTTTTATACAAAGTAAGTCGCTACTCACTTCACCCACGAACATGTATCTCTTTGATACTTATGAGTATTCAACAAAGACACTCTTTGTAAAATACTCACACAGATGGGCGTAAGAAAAACTACTCTCACATCCTTAAGTAGCTTAGATCGAGCTTTCGACCTATCTACAGCTGGTGAGAAGTAGGAGTGACACATTTGGAGGGCACACGAGTTAGAACATATGTGGCGGTATGGAGCGCATCTCCATCAAATGATATAGGCTTATTTTCCTCTGCTATCACATGTCTAACCATGTCAAGAAGAATTCAATTCCTTCTTTCCGCTATCTCATTCTAATGAGATGTGCGAGGAATGAACCACTCATATTCAATCTATTTTCATCACATGAAGTTTAAAATCAGAAGATAATCATTACCATAATTAAATTGTAAGGTCTTGATTTTTAGATCAAATTGATTCTCAATGTTATCCACGAATGCCTTGAAGTTACACGAAACTTCAGACTTGTGAGAAATCAAATAGATTTGACCATATCTAAATATAGTCATCTATTAAATGCGACGAAACGATAATAGGCCACATGCCTTGCCCTCACATTTACTCGACCACATACGTCAGAATGAATTAATTGCACTGAACAATCATATCTAGTTATTCTGCCAAATAATTCTCATTCAGGTTTTTCCTTCTAGAAACGTTCGCATGTGGGCAAATTTAGCCTTCTCTGAATACCTTTTAGTACTGCCTTCATAAGACAACTCATGCGTTTTTGACCAATATGGCACAATCTATAATATCACAACATAACATCATCTCAAAACGCTAGCAAAGTTGTGATCACGGAAAAACCATCACTATGTAAATCTCACAGATCAATATCCGTGATGAGAAACCATTCATTAAATAACTAAAATGAGTAAAGACTTATCCAAAAAATTAACAAAGCGTGATGTACTCAATCATCCAACGGAAACTAAGAGTTAGTAAAAATTGGAACTGACATAAAATTATGTGAATTTCTCAGAGTATATAACACGTCATGTAGAAGCACAGTATGTAGGCTCACTCTGCATGAGCCAACCATTTTAACTTCTACTCGTGTATATATAATAGAACTTGCTCCAGTTGGTACTCATCAAAATTCGACAAAGATTTCACATTTCTTTGTCACATGGTCTATCTCTATTGAATTACCACTCACAATTAAGTGATATTCAATTAGAAGGGTGGAGCTAGACACATTTAATTTACTCACAAGTGAGTTAAATGAATGTCTCGTCTTCTCGGTAGTGTAACCTATTGCATAGTGTCCCTTCGTTTGACAGTTAAAATATTTCAGCTCAGAAATGTTAGACCTTTAGGTTCCTCTCACCCTCAGAACTCTTCTTTCGGGTTGAGTCTGGATTAAGTCCGTTCAGTTTCACTTTTTTATTTTCCAAGAATTCTATTTGCCTTTACCACAGTGGTCAACCTTGCTCTTTGCTCCCACTGGAACAAGCACTAGTCGCATACACCTCAAGATGGACTTCAATTGCTAAGAGGTTATTCTCTTTAAGCTCAAAGTGACCGTCCGCATTCATGAAATGCCATAACATTATCAACATACGTTTAGGTAATTCATATGATCTAATCTTGTAGGCATGAAATTGTTTGGATTTCATGTTCAACATTGAACATGTGGCCAGCCATAGCTAGCTTGCTGATCACACATAACATCTCATATAGACACCTATTTGTTAAGTGATCAACACTTTTGTTGAGTAAATTCTCAAACTAGACTATAATCACATCAATAGTCTTTAGAATCTATTGTTCTTTCAGCACATAGCTATCCACATAGCTTTGAGAAATTATGAATGTTGTGTGTTGAGAATCTTTTCAACAATACAATATTTACTAAACACTTATAACTTTTAACCTATATTAAAGTTCTCAATTAACCTCGAATTCGAAAAAAGTCGCGGGTATGCTTCCCCTTACCCTCTGAGAATTAATTTCAAACTTTAAATATCAAAAGTTCTTCGCTTAGTAAATTCAAGTGGATATTTCTCATGGTTATAATCAGACAATTAAATAAATACTTTATTTAATCAAGACAACATATGTCTTTATTGTACGATAAAATAACAATAAAAATACTCGAAGTTTAAAACACCAAGTGTTCGAAACTTCTAACTTGACCTAACATAAGTTTAAATGATTCACGAATAACTAGGGGGTCTAAATTGCATGACACAGACTGGCGCAGATTCGATGATCCGTAGGGCACTAGGATACAGGAATTTGTAAACACATTCCTTAGTACAAAAGTGACGCACTTATCGTCCACTTTCAACTTCATTAGAGCATCGAAGGTAATTTCCTACAAAAATTTCTTCTGCCCAAATATCCAAACAGACGTTTCAAAATGCCTTTGCATGTGCCATGTCAAATAGGAAGGAAAAAATTCTGATGTTTTCCATCATCTTCATCATTACTAGAAGATGCTTAAACATCTTACACCAATCTATTCTGCAGTCATAACCTCCAGCCTAGACACACTCTTATATCTTTTGTGAACAAAAAATTATGTACTCTTCTGAGCACCTTTCTGCTATCCTTATGCTCCACCTAGCAAATGCGACACTTCAATATCGCAAATGCATGTCGGGTACAATTGCAATACGTGCTTTGAAATAAAGCATAAGTGGAGTCTTATTTAACGTCATCGTAAACTCTTGCAATACGATGCATAAATCATGGGTCAAAACTCATTTTTTTCCACGGATCAAAATTTTTAATCAAACGATGATGTCACATATCAAGGATATATTCACAATTGAACTTTTATACGTGATCAATAGGTCATGTTTAATTTTCTATTTTATCAATACACATACTTCAAAATATTAGAAAATTAATTTATATATTTTCCAGACCATTCCAAAAAATATTAGGTTTGTCAAAAAATTATCATAATAATTTTTCAAACCAATATGGTTAAAAGATTCGTATAATCTTTAAAACTGGCATATGAGAGCCCGTGTTGACTTAAGTTAAACTTAAGTCAACTTAATATCCAAGTCAAGCCCAAAAAATCTAACATGGAAGGCCCATCAGTCCATAGGAGTCCGTGTTGACTTTTTTTAACTCGGTCAAAGCAGTTTGAGCTTTTCAAGATTAGGCCCGCGAAGCCTTTTTCCTTTTTATTCATTTTTGGGCCTGGCCCAAAGTTACTTATAACACTTAGGCCCATTCGAATTTTGTTAAAAAATAAAATCTGATCCAAACCCGAGGGACTCGTTATCCCCAAAAAATGACCCATTTATGAATTTTGGCCCACGAAGTCCACAAGTCGGTGAGGCCCAAATCATTTTCCTCTTCTCCGAACTGCTGCCGGTCACCGAGGGACCCATCGTCGGTCGCATGAGGTCCACCGCCGGCGACTATACTCTGGCGAGCTCGGACCGCCTCCGATCACCAGCGGTTGCAGTTTCTGTCAGCATCGGTCCGCGACGCATCTCCTTGTCGTGGCATCGTCCCGTCATTGTGCGCTGTGTCATTTTTTGGACTTATCTTCGCCCCGAACGTCGAGCGGCTACTGCTTCTCGTACGATCATCGTCGTCGCAAAGCATCACCGTCGGTTTTGACGCATCGGGCCGAACGGATGAGGTCCGACAGGGTTGGGACGATGGAAGTCGACAATCGTCGAATTCACAGACGGAATCGGAAGGGAAAATTAGGCAAAGAAACCGCCCAATTTGAAAAATTAGGGTTCCATGCAGATTTGGAGATTTAGGGGCTAATTACCAATTAGTCCCTCGTATTTCCTTGAATTTTCAAATAAGGACATATTCCTTATTTGCTTTCAGTGCGCATAATTACCATTTAGTACTTACGTGTTTTATGCATTTGCGAGTAAGGACGTATTCCTAAAAAATGAAAACTTACAATTTCATCCCTAGATGTTTTTCCCGTGTGCGAATAAGGACATATCCTTATCCGCGTTCCGCACGCAAATATCATATTACAACCTGGGATTTTCACCCGTGTGCAAATAAGGACGAAGTCCTTTTATGCGTGTTTTGTACAATAATTTCACTTTTATGCGTGTTTTGTACAATAATTTCAATTCAATCATCAGAGCTTCCCAAAGTATTCACTCAAGGACATCATAAACATTTTTCCAATATCACTTTCTTAAAATCTGATTTTTTTGAACTAAAAAATTACTCATAATTTTTTCTTTTCAAAAAATTAATTAGCATTCAGAACAAGAGCTAATCAAGCTCTGATACCAATGATGATTTCTATATAGTAAATTAGCATACTATAATCAAGAAATCATGAAATTAATTAAATGAACGAATTCATTTAAACGTAAATACACTTATCTCTCGAAGCGTGATCAACTACAGGATTGTAACGGAGTTCTTGTCACTGGTCGGTTCTCGCTCACAGTATATTGGAGTCAAGAATAATTTCTACGACTTTATCTGCCTCGGAGTCGAATCGAGAACTCAAGGATCAAAACATAATTTTACCCCTTTATGTGTGTGTGTCTACCACTGAGAAAAAATCACCTTTCTCTTCCTCCATTTATCCCTTTTAAAGGGATATATCATCCCTCCCTTGTCATCCACCAAAATAGTGGAATCCTTACATGTGGCAACAATTGCCACCTTGTAAGGAGGAGATGGATTATCATGTGGCAACTATTGCCACTTGTTAAGGAGGAGGTGGACAATGATATGGGCTTGGCCCATGAACAATCATGGGTGTAGAATCCATCAGTGGTGAAGGATTCTACTAACTGATTCGTGAGTTTTTTGGCTTGGTTCCATGTTTTCAAGAGAATTCGATAGTATTTATCTTGTAGGTTCTACTTCGATAGGTTCTATCTGATTTATTAAGATTGTAATTCCTGTAAACTTCTTTGAGATCTTTTTGTGAAATAATATACATTTACTTATATATAAAAAATTATAATATCCTTGCTTGACGAGCTAAGAGCTATAAGCTTATATCAAGTTCCAATTTATACATTTAGGCATTTTTCTCTCTTTAAGAATCAAACTTGTCCCCTCACTCCAAACAAGCAAGCTACAACAGCCTGGCTCCGGAATTCACCCTGGCTCCGGCGGCGGGTAGGACTTCTCCGACGTGTCCCTCGTCGACAGGTGGGCGAATAAATCGCAGTGTCTTATCTAGTTGATAGTTTTGGTTAAGCTGTATTAGTCTTGGAGTAGAAGCCATACTAATTCTATTTGCAGCTCTACCTAGCATCTAGCAATGTGATACTCATGTCATTTAACGACCAGTCCGAGATGTTCCGAGACACGTAGAATCCGGGCTGTTTCGGAACAGGAAGCGGACTCTCACTGCTCAGCATTAAGACCACGGAAGCCATGCTTGGACGATCTTGAGGTTGCTGTTGCACGCATAGCAGGCCTATGTGGATGTACCTCTTCACTTCAGGTTCCGGATAAGGATCGGCCGAAGTTTTGGGAACGAGCTCCAGCGGCCTCCCTTCCGTCCACAGCTTCCAGACCTTGGAGAGAAATACAATGAGGCTCAGGTGTTATGCATTAATATTGATTCGGTATGACTTGTAACTCGTAATTTATTGTCGGTGGCTTACATGACCAAGAAGGTTGTAGGAGTGATCCTTGCTGGAAAATCCTCTGTTTCGTTCCCCACTAATGATTTCCAGCAGCAGAACACCGAAGCTGAAGACATCGGATTTCATTGAGAACCGCCCATCGATAGCATACTCGGGGGCCATGTAACCACTGCAAAAACAGAGTTGCGAAGAACAATCTTTTAAAATGGAGTAACCAGGCTCGTCAGAATGTTTGCAGAAGGGAACTCTGTGCTTACTATGTTCCAGACACTTTCATTGTTTTGGCCTCAGTTTGGTCTCCACCTATCATCCTAGCTAAACCGAAGTCTGAGATCTTCGGGGTCATGTTTGTGTCTAGCAAGACATTGCTGGCTTTAAGGTCTCGGTGGATGACCCTTAATCTTGAATCCTGATGAAGGTATAGAAGTCCTCGAGCAATGCCGATGATAATGAAGTTGAGCGTGTTCCAATCAAGCGACTTTCTTCTTTCATGATCTGACCCATCAATAAGATCACTGTCAGAGAAATGGAGATGAAAAGAAAGAGTTCTGCTACAATTGGACCGTTCCTAACCAAATATGAAGTGATCTAAGCTCCCGCTGGGCATGTACTCATAGATCAGCATTTTCTCATTTCCTTCGATGCAACACCCGACAAGCTTTACGAGGTTGCGGTGCTGAAGTCTTGCGATTAAAGCAACTTCACTTTTGAACTCGTTTGCTCCTTGCCAGGAATCTATCGACAGCCTCTTCACTGCTATTTCTTGGCCATCAACCAACGCACCCTGCATATTATCATCTGTCAGAGGATCGAGAAATTTTGTACGAAGAGTTACACCGCTACTGCGAAGCATAGTTGACGTTATTTCACCTTATACACGATTCCAAATCCTCCTTCTCCTAATATGTTTTGTTTGGAGAAACCTCCAGTGGCATGAGCCACCGCGGCCACGTCGAATAATTGAAAATTGACCTCATTCTTTCTCTCTTTGTTATCAAATATACTCTCCTGCATGTCTATTATTGTTTCTGAAACAAGCAGTTGCAGCATGAACGGTAAGTAAATATGATGATATGATGCAAGTACGATGCAATTAGTCCGAATAGCTTAGAAGTCCGAACCTTGATTTTGATGTTTCTTATTGCAGAAGTATACGAGCATCACCACTATCAGGATTCCCATTGACACCACGGAGGTGATCACTAATCCGACTCGCAACTTGTTCTTGCCAAAGCTTCTGCTCTTATCTGTATGACCATTGAACTCAAGTTGGCCAAAATAATCAAGAAACAAACAAAGATCGACCGAAATAAGCGAAAAAATTGCAGCCAGGTTCGTCTTAGACCAGCCACTGGTACCATTGGCACCATTCTCCACATACCAAATGTCTCATAATGAAATCAGCAATTGAATTGAACAGAACGAACGAAGAACACGTACCCGGCCCTGAGGTACTGATCTTAAGGAGGAAAAATTGCCCGTTTCCTTCGTACTCTCTGATATCAAGAAGGTCCTCAGTCCATAGCAAGCACCCCTCTCCAGTGGACATATCTAGAGTTGTATAGGCTGTACAAGAGCAATTCTGTGCACACAACATCTCGCACTCGGTGAGGTCCATAGTCCTATTAAACCAGGACTTGCTTGCATCAGGAACCTTCACTCCATCTATCCTCTGGAAAGTGACTCCTGCGGCGCAGACCAACTCTTTTTCCCTCGCACACCCACCAGACCAATTCCCGGACGCCCAATCCTTTGGGAACCGAGGTGTAAATCCTTGCAGGCAGTTACAAACAGGAGAAAGGTTGGTACTGATACTGCACCTTCCAAATGCACCACAACGTGCATACTTGTCGCAATCATCTGTAATCAAGGTTGCATAAGTTTCCCATTTCCGGCTGCTGTTGTCCCACAAAAACTGGTGCATGGCGCCCCCGTTATCCAGGACAATCCGAAAGAAGACCGAGTTGTTTATCATTTCATACACCATATATATCTCCTCCTCGGTGTACACAAGATGATAAGAGAAGTACGGGTTCGGCCGCATTTGTCGCAGCCCTCCAAAGTTGTAACCATTCCACGGACCTGTCCTGAACACCACGCTACCGTTAAATTCTATGAAAAACTGTGGATAGCCACTAGTCTCTAGCCTTCTCCTTGTATCACCAAAAGAAGGATCACTCGGGCTTTTCCAGGACACCTCGCGCCATTCCAGTCCTGTTACCAAGTTCTTGCCAACCTTGGCACCTGCTAAACTAGTATCCTCAACACCACCAAATCCAAAGCTCTCCCACACATAACTATCCTCACTGGTGTCATCTGCATCTCTCATTACAAAATTCCCTGTGTCAAGCAACTGAGCTATCGGATTTTGTGCCCGAGTTGACCCGCTGCTCCTGCTACTTGACCAAACTGCAACATTACTGGAGCTGCTGGTCATGACATGGATCCCCTGGCTTGTAACCTGCAAGACTCCTGAGGTGTCATTGAGAGGAGCTTCCCTGTTGGCAACCCAAACCACAGTTTCCGGGGAGAAAGTGTACCAAATTCCCAAGTACCGCCTCTGAGAAGAAGAATTGAAGAAACCAAGCTCAAAGATTCCACCTGATGAAATTATGGTCTCTCCATCTCTGAGTGACTGGTTCACATGAATTGTATCATTAGTTCCACAGATGGACGAAACCAAGGTGGAGAAAGAGATCAAAAGCAGGAGAAGGGCTTCCATTTTTTTTTTTCAGAAAGGAGAAGGGCTAGAAAGGAGAAGGGCTTCCATGGATGGCTAGAATTTACTTATCAACAGGAAATTGAAGACATGGTACCTACAGACGACCTCTTTATTCAAACTGACCCTACATATGACTTATGGTTCATTTTTATATCACCCGATTAATGATCCCGCTAATCTAGTTTCGAGTAGCTTTGAAAGATGGCAAAATTCTTCCAATAAATATTTAACACTATTTTATTTCATTTTTATATCACCTGATTAGTGATCTGGCTAATCTGATTTCGAGCAGTTTTAAAAAATGGCAAATCTTTTTGAATAAATATTTAACACAGCTGTGTTTCCATGATTCTGAACTCTCTATTTGTTAAATTAGAACAATTCTTCTCGAGTTATCTAAATATTTCACGCTACTATCAGGTTTCCATGATTCTGTGCAATAATTTAAGTCTGAAGTCTTCCGAGTCAATGTCCCTTTCCGAAGATAAGTCTTCCGTGTCGAGTAGCTTAAACGTATCCCACACACAATCTATAAAGTGACAAAAAAATCTCAGTTTAATTTGACCGTTTTGACGATTCTACTAAAATGATTAATATAAAATATGAAATGATTTATATACCCTTAATAATATCGATTTTTTTCCTCTCTAATGACTTATATACCCTTAAATAAAAAAACAACATTCAAGGTCTTACTTACCTAGGGCCGACCCTGGCGGGTTAGCGATTTTCGAAGGAACAACCGGGGCGCCGGTGCCGGCGAGGGGAGAAGTAACGGCGACGGCCATCCGGGGAGGTCCAAGTTCGAACTCGAGCGGGTCTTCGTCTTCTTGAGCTCCAAGCTCCCCAACGGCAACGTATTAAATTTTTTCCGGTTACGGTCGATCGTCTCCCCGTCCCCTCGATCTCCCTCCTCCTCTTCGTCTTCTCCGGTTACCGTCGATCGCGAATATAATCACGAATATGGGAGACTTTAATTTTTTTTAAATTTATTGTATTTAGAATCAAATATTACTGACTATTAAAATAATGGACAAATTATCCTCAGGTTACTGGTTTATAGTTCTATTACTCACAGGTCTATGACTTTCGGAAATAGTGTATGAGGTCCTTATTTTTAAAGAAATATTGGTCTGAGGTCCTTAGTCACTGGATCAAAAATTTTCTCCGGCGGAGAGTCATCTGGAATGACCAAAATACTCCTCTGGTCCCGCCATAGCTCCTCGGGAGACAAACCCCAGCCCCCATGGTGAAAACGACGGGGGGACGCACGGGAACGCACCCCAGCCCCCAGAAAAATGCCGAGAGGCCACCAGCGGCAGTCGTGGCGGTGGCGGGGTGGTGGAGCTGAACAGCGGGCGGGTGAACAGTACCCAAACTCTCGGTAAGGGGGAAAAATGCTGCGGGCCCGATTGGAGGGTACCCAGCTCAAAATGGCGACGAGGGAAGGACCAGCAGGGGCCCACTTGCAACTGACAGGGCAGAGGCGGCGTGGGGTGGAGGAGCGGCGGTGGTATGCTCAGGGAGATGAACAGTACCTGCGGAGACGGAAGGGGGAAAACTGATTGCTGGGTCGATTGAGGAGGACCCAGCCGAAAACTCGACGAAGAAATCACCAGGGGGGCCCGAGGTCCGGTGGGGGCCGCGCCATGGCCTGGCGGCCGGTTGTTGGCTCTAGCGGCGCTGGGAGAGAGAAAAATGGGATTAGAGACCAGAGGGCTATTTGTCTTCCCAGATGGCTCTCTGCCGGTGAAAATTTTCGACCCGATGACTAGGGACCTCAAACCAATATTTCTTAAAAAGCAGGGACCTCATACACTATTTTTGAAAACTAAAGACATGCGAGTAATAAAACTATAAACTAGGAACCTGAAAATAATTTATCATAAAATAATATATTTTTTATTCGTAAAATAATCAGTTTTGACTTTTCTTGTAACCCAGCCAGAGTTTCGCCGACGGAACAATGATGTCTCGTGAATTGTTGTTGGTATTGATCACGATGGACCCTTACAAAAAAAAAAGATCACGATGGATCAACCAAAAAGTCTTGGAACAATTATCACGCTATTGGCTTTAGTTTTTTATTTTCGGTCCCCACAAAGACCAAATGATATTTAATACTCCGTATTGTGTGTTTAATCACATATTATCTATTGTACTAGTAGTATCTATCTTATGGTCACATTTGTCCATATAAATTTAATATTTTTAACTTTGATACTATGTAATTTCAAACGTATCAAACTAGTGACTAATGTTTTATATTTAGACACTTCAGTGACACGAGTAACTTCTCACTTGCTATCTGACCACGTAACATGCCATGTCAAACTGGATCACCATATGAAATGTCTGTGTTACTAAAATGTCTAAACATGATATTTTAGTCACTCAATTGAAGTGTTTTAAACTACAGGCCAAAATCACATGAATTAATGTAGCACTTAGTTGCTAGAAGCGTGGAGGTGAAGACGAATCTTTTGCAGCTATACTAATTCTTTTGCAGCTCTACCTAGGCTCTAGCAATGTGAAACTCATGTCATTTGACGAACATTCCGGGATGTCCCGAGACACGTAGAAACCGGGCTGTTTCGGATCAGGCAGCGGAGTCTCACTGCTCAACATCAAGACCACGAAAGCCATGTTTGGACGGTCTTGAGGCTGCTGTTGCACGCATAGTAGGCCTATGTGGATGCACCTCTTCACTAAGGGTTCCGGATACGGATCGTCCGAAGTTTCAGGAACTAGCTCCAACGGCCTCCCTTCCGTCCACAGCTTCCATGCCTGCGAGAAAAACAAGACGAAGCTCAGGTGCTATGCAGCAATGGTTGATCGGTGTAACTTAGGGAAGTCGTAATGGGTTGTAGCATCTTACATGACCAAGAAGGTTATAGCTGTGATCGGGTCTGGAGAATCCTCTGTTTCGTTCACCGCTTATGATCTCAAGTACCAAAACGCCGAAGCTGAAGACATCAGATTTCATGGAGAACCGCCCATCTATAGCATATTCGGGGGACATGTAACCGCTGCAAAAAAAGAGAGTTGCAACGATGGATTAAAATGGGGCACCCAGGCCTGTCAGAATGTTTGCAGAAGGACATTGTGTGCTTACTATGTTCCAGACACATTCTTCGTTTTGGCTTCGGTTTGGTCCCCAGTCATCATCCTAGCCAAACCGAAGTCTGAGATCTTTGGGGTCAAGATTGCATCTAGCAGGACATTGCTGGTTTTAAGGTTTCGGTGGACGACCCTTAATCGCGAATCCTGATGCAGATATAGAAGTCCTCGCCCGACGCCAATGATAATGTGAATACGCGTTTTCCAATCAAGCAATTTCCTTCTCTCTTGATCTGACCATGTTTCAATTTCAACTCCATCGATAAGATTACCGCAGGGGATATGGGACGGAAAGAAAGAGTTGTGCTAAAGTTGGACAGTGGCTAACCGAATATGAAGTAATCTAAGCTCATGTTGGGCATGAATTCATAGATCAACATTTTCTCATCCCCTTCGGTGCAACATCCGAGAAGTCTTACGAGGTTACGGTGCTGAAGTTTTGCGATCAAAACCACTTCATTTTTGAACTCTTGCGCTCCTTGTCCGGAGTATTTGGACAGCCTTTTCACTGCTATTTCTTGCCCATCAGCCAATGTACCCTGCAAATTATCATCTCTTAGAAGTTAGATATCTTTTGCACAGAGAATTACACCGCCACTGCAAAGCATAATCGATGTATCTCACCTTATACACGGGTCCGAATCCTCCCTTTCCCAGTATATGTTCGTTGGAGAACCCTCCAGTTGCCTGAGCTACTGCATCCAGGTCGAATAATCGAAATTTCACGTCTTCCTTTTCCTCTTTGCAATCATAAAACAGTTTTTGCAGCTTTCTTATTGTTCCTAAAATAAGCAGTTGCAGCATGAACGGTGAATTAACTAGGATGATACGATGGAAGCATACGATTATCCGACTATCTTAGAAGTCCGAACCTTGATTTCGATGTTTCTTTCTGCAGAAGTAAATGAGCATCCCCACTATCAGGATTCCCATTGACACCACGGAGCTGATTACTAATCCGAGTCGCAACTTGTTCTTGCTAAAGTTTCTGCTCCTATCTGTAAGACCTGATAAATTAAACTCAACAAAAAGATCATCAATTGAATTGAATGGAAAGAATGAAGAACATGTACCCGATTCCGAGTTACTGATCTTAAGGTAGAAAAATTGCCCTTTGCCTTCGTACTCTCTGATATCAAGAAGGTCGTCAGACCATAGCAAGCACCCCTCTCCAGTGGAGATATCTAGAGTTGTATAGGCTGTACAAGAGCAATTCTGTGCACACACCTTCTCACACTCGGTGAGGTTCATAGTCCTATTAAACCAGCACTTGCTTGCATCAGGAACTTTCACTCCATCTATCCTCTGGAAAGTGACTTCTGCTCTGCAGACCAACTCTTTTTCTCTCAAACACCCGCCTGACCGATTTCCCGACTTCCATTCCTTTGGGAACCGAGGAGTAAACCCTTGCAAGCAGTTACAGACAGGAGAGAGTTTGGTGCTGAGACTGCAACTTCCAAATGCACCACAAACTGCGTACTTGTCACAATCATCTCTGTGAAAGGTACTGTACGTTTCCCATTTCTTACTGGTGTTGTTCCACAAAAACTGGTACATGTTGCCTCCGTTACTAAGGACAATCCGAAAGAAGACCGATTTGTCTATCATTGTATACAAGTCATATATCTCCTTCTCAGTGTAAACAAGCTGGGAAGCACGGTACGGGTTTGGCCTCATTTGTATTAGCCCTCCAAAGTTGAAACCGTTCCAGGGACCCGACCTGAACACCACGCTCCCGTTTAATGCTATGTAAAACTGTGGATAGCCACTAGTCTCTAGCCTCTTAGTAGTATCACCAAAAGAAGGATCGCTCGGGCTTTTCCAGGACACCCCGTGCCATTCCAATCCCGTTACCAAGTTCTTGCCAACTTTGCCACCTGCTAACGTAGTGTCTTCAAAACCACCATAGCCAAAGCTCTCCCACAAGTAACCATCCTCATTGGTGTCATCTGCTTCTCTCAGTACAAAATTCCCCGTGTCAAGCACCTGAGCTATCGGGTTTCGTGCCCGAGTCGACCCGTTGCTCGTCCCTCTCGACCAAACTGCTACATTACTGGAGCTGCTGGACAGGACAAGGGTCCCCTGGCTTGTAACCTGTAAGATTCCTGAGGTGTCATTGAGAGGAGCTTCCCTGTTGGCAACCCAAACCATTGTTTCGGTGGAGAAAGTGTACCAAATTCCCAAGTAACGCCTCTGAGAAGAAGAATTGAAGAATCCAAGCTCAAAGTTTCTACCTGATGAAACTATGGTCTCTCCATCTCTGAGTGACTGGTTCACATGAATTGTATCAGTAGCTCCATTGATGGATGAAACCAAGGTGGAGAAAAAGATCAAAAGCACGAGAAGGGCTTCCATGAATTGCTACAATTTGGTAATCAACAGGAGAAGAAGAAAAGTTTGATTATGTTAGAACAATTCATATACGGGTTCTTCTGTGAATAATTTAAGTCTGAAGTCTTCCAAGTCAATGTTGCCGTCGGATTATGTCTTCGGCGTCGAGTAGGAGTGACAGAAAAATCTCAGTTTCATTTGACCGGTGCCACGATTCGACTAAAATGATTAATTCTACTGAAATCTTTGTCAATGTTTTAAAATATAAGATAGAGTAAATTACGTTCAAGTCTCGAGTATAGTTAAATAAATAATTTAGTTTTATTATACTTTTAGTATCTCTATGATGTTATTAATCAATTTATTATTATTATTATTACTATATTTATATAATGACTTTGATACTCTTATCCAGTTGTCTCCTTCCCTTTGACCGACTGAAGCCTCTTCCTGTTTTTTTTTTCCTGGCGAATTTCAACGTCCGGCGAACACAAAAAATCAACCAAAAAAAAAATTCAATTAGATTAGAATAATCTCGTCCACACCTGTTCTTGAAGGAGGCGCTCCGGGAGAATTAGAAACCCACTTCGCTTGAAACCCTCTCCTCAAGACATCCAGCACTCTGTACGGACATCTCCGTACCTCCTCATAAGATTCTCGGCTGCTCCTCCGGCTGACCTTTTGTCCCAAGGTAACTTCTCAGTGCCTCGAATTTGTCGGAAGTCAATGAATTTGTAAGCTGTTGCGCGTGGAATTCGGGAGCGACTTGGAAGAATCAGTAGTTAGGGTTCATGGTAGAGAAAAAAAATTGAGAAGGGAAATCGAGAAGAGCAAGTAGTGCTCGGGACCCGGGGGAAGGGTCCGTGGTGGGTGACGGTTAATGTAATAGGAATTTTTAAATTAATTTCTATAAGATTATAAAAGTCATTTTAGAAAATAAAAATAAATGCAGAACCCAAAAATATCATCTAACCAAACTACAAGAAGAGTAAAATATTTGTTAAAACCGTATCATTATAAGTGCATACGCTAGAGATCTCAGGACAATCTTTATATTAAATGAAATATACCACAGTTGCACATATTTATTAGAACATGAATTATACATGCAGCGGTTAGTTGCTAGAAAGGTGGAGGTGAAGATGAATCTTTTGCAGCTCTACCGAGCCTCTAGCAATGTGAAACTCATGTCATTTGAAGACCATTCCGGGATGTCCCGAGACACGTAGAAACCGGGCTGTTTCGGATCAGGCAGGGGAGTCTCACTGCTCAACATTAAGACCACTGAAGCCATGTTCGGACGGTCTTGAGGCTGCTGTTGCACGCATAGCAGGCCTATGTGGATGCACCTTTTCACTTCAGGTTCCGGATACAGATCGTCCGAAGTTTCAGCAACTAGATCCAACGGCCTCCCTTCCGTCCACAGCTTCCATGCCTGCGAGAGAAATACGAGGAAGCTCAGGTATTTTGCAGCAATGGCCAAGTCATAATGGACTGTGGCGTCTTACGTGACCGAGAAGGTTATAGCTGTGATCAATGCTGGAGAATCCTCTGTTTCGTTCACCGCTTATGATCTCAAGCACCAAAACACCGAAGCTGAAGACATCAGATTTCATGGAGAACCGCCCATCTATAGCATATTCGGGGGACATGTAACCGCTGCAAAAAAAGAGAGTTGCAACGATGGTTTAAAATGGAGCAACCAGACCTCTGTCAGAACGTTTGCAGAAGTACATTGCGTGCTTACTATGTTCCAGACACTTTCTTCGTTTTGGCTTCAGTTTGGTCCCCAGTCATCATCCTAGCCAAACCGAAGTCTGAGATCTTCGGGGTCAAGGTTGCGTCTAGCAGGACATTGCTGGTTTTAAGGTCACGGTGGATGATCCTTAATCGTGAATCCTGATGCAGATATAAAAGTCCTCGACCGACGCCAAGGATAATGAGGATGCGCGTGTTCCAATCAACCAATTTCCTTCTCTCTTGATCTGAACATGTTTCAATTTCAACTCCATCGATAAGATTACCGCAGGGGATATGGGACGGAAAGAAAGAGTTGTGCTAAAGTTGGACAGTGGCTAACCGAATATGAAGTAATCTAAGCTCATGTTGGGCATGAACTCATAGATCAACATTTTCTCATCCCCTTCGGTGCAACATCCGAGAAGTCTTACGAGGTTACGGTGCTGAAGTTTTGCAATCAAAACCACTTCATTTTTGAACTCTTGCGCTCCTTGTCCGGAGTATTTTGACAGCCTTTTCACTGCTATTTCTTGCCCATCAGCCAATGTACCCTGCAAATTATCATCTCTTAGAAGTATGATAACTTTTGCACAAAGAGTTACACCGCCAGTGCATAAGCATATTTGATATATTTCACCTTATACACGGATCCGAATCCTCCTTCTCCCAGTTTGTGTTCTTCGGAGAACCCTCCAGTGGCCTGAGCTACTGCATCCAGGTCGAATAATCGAAAGTTGACCTCTTCCTTTCCTTCTTTGTAATCAAATATCATTTTGTGTAGGTTTCTTATTGTCCCTGGAACATCTCTTGAGGTCAATATACATCTACTTACCAAAATGAAGATTCAACGAGTATTGCATAGTAGCGGGATGATATGATGCAAGTATGACGCAATTAGTCCGAACCTTGATTTCGATGTTTCTTATTGCCGAAGTATATGAGCATCCCCACTATCAGTATTCCTATTGAAACCGCGGAGATGATTACTAATCCGACTCGCACCTTGTTCTTGCCAACGTTTCTTCTACTATCTGTAAGACCTGACAAATTAAACAAATTGAATTGGATGGAAAGAATAAAGAACACGTACCCGATTCTGAGTTACAGATCTTAAGGTAGAAAAACTGCCCGTTGCCTTCGTACTCTCTGATATCAACAAGGTCGTCAGACCATAGCAAGCACCCCTCTCCAGTGGAGATATCTAGAGTTGTATAGGCTGTACAAGAGCAATTCTGTGCACACACCTTCTCACACTCGGTGAGGTTCATAGTCCTATTAAACCAGCACTTGCTTGCATCAGGAACCTTCACTCCATCTATCCTGTGGAAAGTGACTCCGGCTCCGCAGACCAGCTCTGTTTTCCTAGCACAACCGGCAGACCAATTGCCGGACGCCCATTCCGTTGGAGACCGAGGTGTAAACCCTTGCAAGCAGTTGCAGACGGGAGAAAGGTTGGCACTGAGATTGCAACTTCCAAATGCGCCACAAATTGCGTACTTGTCACAATCATCTCTGTGCAAGGTTGCATACGTTTCCCATTTCCTGCTGCTGTTGTTCCACAAAAACTGGTGCATGGTGCCCCCGTTAACCAGAACATTCCGAAAGAAGACCGAGTTGTCGATCATTTCATACCCGACATAAATCTCCTCCTCGGTGTAAACAAGTTGATAAGAGATGTACGGGTTTGGCCGCATATGTATTAGCCCTCCAAAGTTGAAACCATTCCAGGGACCCGACCTGAACGCCACGCTTCCGTTTAATGCTATGTAAAACTGTGGATAACCACTAGTCTCTAGCCTTCTAGTTGTATCACCAAAAGAAGGATCACTCGGGCTTTTCCAGGACACCTCGCGCCATTCCAGTCCTGTTACCAAGTTCTTGCCAACCTTGGCACCTGCTAAACTAGTATCTTCAACACCACCAAATCCAAAGCTCTCCCACATATAACTATCCTCACTGGTGTCATCTGCATCTCTCAGTACAAAATTCCCTGTGTCAAGCAACTGAGCTATCGGATTTTGTGCCCGAGTTGACCCGCTGCTCCTGCTACTTGACCAAACTGCAACATTACTGGAGCTGCTGGTCATGACATGGATCCCCTGGCTTGTAACCTGCAAGACTCCTGAGGTGTCATTGAGAGGAGCTTCCCTGTTGGCAACCCAAACCACAGTTTCCGGGGAGAAAGTGTACCAAATTCCCAAGTACCGCCTCTGAGAAGAAGAATTGAAGAAACCAAGCTCAAAGATTCCACCTGATGAAACTATGGTCTTTCCATCTCTGAGTGACTGGTTCACATGAATTGTATCAGTAATTCCACAGATGGACGAAACCAAGGTGGAGAAAGAGATCAAAAGCAGGAGAAGGGCTTCCATGGATGGCTAGAATTTACCACTCAACAGGAAATTGAAGACATGGTACCTACATACGAACTCTTATTTATTTATTTTTTGTGGTGGGAACCTCTTATTTATTTAAACTAACCCCACATAAGACTTTTAAGGTTTCCATTCCTTATACGCGAACCTACTTGACTTGACTGATCGACTGATTTTATTTGAGTCAGATGAAAGAATTTTTCTAACAAATACTTAAATTATATATTTTAATAATTCGAAATAACTCTCTTACTGATTAATTATTCATATTTCAAGGTTTCCATGCTTCAGTGGAATAAATTAAGTCGGCAGTATTCCGAGTCAACGTCCCTTTCGGAAGACAAGTCTTCCGTGTGGAGTAGCTTAAACGATACCCACACAATCTCTAGGAATGACAAAAGAAATATCAATTTAATTTGACCGGTACTACGATTTTAATGAAACGATTAACTTTACAAATGAAATTAAATTAAAATAAACACAACCGCACCTCTAATAATAAATATTAAACACTTGGGCATGTTTTACGATGTCGTGATTCAATTTCCAAGATCTATTTAAACATTTTGAATTTGATGGATATAGACCTTTTGACATATATTAATGGGTAAATTTTATTTAGGTACAAATAATATTTAATGATGCGGTTTTGCTATTTCAATAAATACTTTACCATCGTAATTTTGTTCCCGCGTATGGACAATTTTTTGTTTTGTTTGTGAAAGTACAATTTTTATATGCTCTTAAAAACAAAAAAAAATAAAAAACAACATGCAACGGAGGATATTTAAGCGAGGTACCCGGCCCCATCTCCCTCCTCCTTGCCGTCTTTCTTCAGTTCCGGTCGATCGCAATCTAGTCGGCCAGTTCAAGGGCACGTCCATGTAGATTTATTTTCTGGGCTGTGCTAGAGGTAATTAAATTCCGAACTTTTTAATGCAGTAAATTATTTTATTAGAGTTTCAAGGTAAAATTTGGGTCCCAGCCGGAGAAGTGTAACATACTCGATACTGAATTGAATAGAATTGAAAATTGTTAGGTAAATGTGTAATTAGACCTAGGTATAAATAGAAGGTAGTAAGTACCAAATAGGATAATCTGGACATTGGTAACCAAAATTCTATCGAGATACGTTCTCATTCTATCTTCTCCTTCTTCTGTCTCCTTCTATCTCTTTCTCTCATTTCCTTTTCCTCAATTCTTACCCTTGAAACCCTAATTCTACAATTAGGTTCATTACATGGTATCAGAGCTCGTGAATCCTTGGATTTACTGGCAAATGATGTACAGGGCGAACATGGACGAACGATTCCACGTTCTTGGACAAAAAGATTCGCAAGAATCTCACTTTTCTGAGGTGGACAATGGTCGATGTCGTTATCCCGGAGAGTCACAACTGGAGTACATGGGTCGCGTACCAGAGAAGAGTCAAGAGTTCCTGAGTCGGAAAGTCAATATCGAGCCTCCCCGGAATCAGTTCTTGGATGAATTCTTGGATGAGTGGGCGTCGAAAATTCACCCGAACGAGGTAAACTCCTTCTTGTCTCGATTGGGCTTTCCTAGTCTCTCGTTGCTTTCGGGTGTCGACCCGGAAGATTGGATTGAAGGTTGTGAGGAATATTTTGACACTTATCGATCTTTGGAGGTTTACCAGGATAGTTTAGTAGCGGATTTGTTGATTGGAAAGGCGAAAGCCTGGTACTTGTCTTGGAGTGTAGGAAACGAAGAGGCTGATTGGGACGAATTCGCCGATGCGCTGTGTGAGCATTTTGAGAACGATTACGAGAAGGATGTTAAATCAGTGAATTGCGAATTAATTGAGGAAAAACAGGAGGTTAATGACCAAGAGGCTGAAGTTGGTGGAGTCTTGTTGGTCAAGCCTAAATTGTGTAATCTTGTTGAAGATTTCTGTGAATTTGGTATAGAAAAGCAAGTGGGTTTTGAAATGGCCGTTGGAATTAATGGTGTCGCCAAGAGTGAACTTGCAACAGATTATGTGTTGATGTTGCAGAATTTTGAATGCCAATTACTTGAGAAAGCACTTTGCCTTGGAATGAATTTCAGTCTCAAGTTGGATGTTGAAGATGATTTCGACAAAGAAGATGAGGTGGTCAAACAAGATGACCTGGTGGATGTTGAACTAGGAAGAATTAGTTCCTTAGGTGTTTGTTTTGATGTTAAATCTAGGCCCCCTGATGATTTTGGAGCTACTAAAGAGATGGAGCGGAGTTCTTTAAGTGGAAATGAGTGGAGATTAACGTTTCAGAATTGGGATCCCGGAGACCTTGAAGTTGTCGTGGTTCAGGAAGTGCACCAGAAGTATGAGGATCATTGCCGGGATGTGGGTGAGAAAGATCTTGGTTTGGTGGTGGGTTTGAAGTTGGAGAAATGGCATATAATGTGTACAGCTTCTGCCAAGTGGTATGAAAATCAGAATGTTGTAGCCAAGACAAGGGTGAACTACAAGGGCTATGAATCTTTCGTCACAAAATATAATCAACTAAAGAAAATGGGCGTGGTTAAGAAATACATCAGGAAGTGAGAGAAAATAAAGTCCATTGTGTTGTTGGAAACTAAATGGCAGGGGTTAAACATTCTTGAAAGTATGTACGCAGGTAGTGGCAAGTGTTCTAGGATGGATTCAGCTTTTTCGGAACAAGGGGTTAGTGGTGTTGTTGGTATAAGAGAGGAAAGTGTAGCCGCGGGTTTTTTTTTTGCTTGCAGGTCTGCAATCTCTTGCAGTTATACCAGCTGCTATATTTGAAGTTGTTGTCATGAATATGCTTGTTCAGTTGGACGGGAAAATTGATTTAGCAGCTGTTGTTGATGTTGAGTTGGTAAGAAAAGTGTTGTTACAAGTGTACGACAATCTAGACCTGGTAATTTTTTTAGCAGATTAGCAACCAGATGCATTTTTTTGGGAAACAGTGAATGACTTGGATGAGGGTTACCATAGATTGCCCTGGATATATAGGGCTGCAAGGATTGAGAAATTCTTGATAAATATTGCTGCAAGAATTACAGGTTACAGAGGTAAACGAGCAGCTGCAATTTTTGGGAATGAACTTATGTCGCAATTATATGCAGCTTCTAGACTGCAAATTTTTTCAGCAGCATTGCTCGTCATTGTAGCAACCAAAACTTCTCTGCAAATGAAGAAGAATGCAGCTGAAATGAGAATACAGCTCCCTAAAATGAGACCACTTTGGATTGAGAATACAGTTGATACATTAAATGTGGATGCAATTAAAAGAATTGTAGGGGAGATTCATAGGTTACTGCTGAGTTTTTCTTGGATTAAGAACTCAGGTTTTGATGCTTAAAGAAGGGAATATGTTGGTTTCTGAAAGATGTATGGGTGAGTTGGATGTGGCAGTTGTGCTTTTGACCAGAGGAGTAATTGTTCTGACAGTTCCTGAGCTTCAAGTACCCATAGAGATAGAAGCTGTCAAAGACTATATTCTCAAGCGAAGGGGTGTTAAAGTTTGGCAACGACAACAAGAGATCCAAGTCAATAGGATTTCAAGTCTAATTGCTGCTTCAAGGATGTACCAAAGGAGTTTATCATCATCAATTGGTCATATTGATCTACTACGATTGCTAAGTTTGGCTGACAGCAGCCATAGACAATTTTTGCAGAGATGTGGTTGTCCTCTCCAACTGCTCACAAGCGAAGAGACGTGGATTTGGCTTATGCATGACATGGCAGTTCCAGAGCATGTTGAGAGTCTTCCTGTTATTACTGCTACACATGTTGGAACGACATTCATATTGGTGGCTGCAAGTGTTGAAAATACGGAGGTTGTATATTGGTTTGGTCCAAAAGTTGAGTAGACCATGTCACGTGATTTGACTGCAAGTTTTACTCGGGTTCAACTGCAACTCAACAAGAACCTATGGTGCAGAGGCGAATTCGACAATTTGATTTTAATGTTCCTTGAACCTTGAGGGCAAGGTTCATTTGGAAGGTAGGAGTTGTAACATACTCGATACTGAAATGAATAGAATTGGAAGTTGTTAGGTAAATGTGTAATTAGACCTAGGTATAAATAGAAGATAGTAATACCGAATAGGATAATCTGGACATTGGTAACCAAAACTCTATTGAGATACGTTCTCATTCTATCTTCTCCTTCTTCTGTCTCCTTCTATCTCTTTCTCTCATTTCCTTTTCCCCAATTCTTGCCCTTGAAATTCTAATTCTACAATTAGGTTCATTACAAGAAGACGGACATTACAATTTTCTGAATTATAAGATATAAAAGTCGTTTTAGACTTTTAGAGATAAAATAACATTTAAATAAATTACAAGAACCGTAAACTATTTATTGAAACAGTAAAAAAAATCATATTAATAATAAGTGTCTAGTGTGGTAGCGGAAATGATTATAAAAAATGAGTCAAATCCCAATAGTACTTTTTAGAATATTTAGTATTTCTTTTTTAGAACAATATATAGTATTTCTTTGGGGAGTGGGTTTTCGTTTACCTTGACTTTTGTGTTTGTGTTATTGTGCTAGTTGGATTTCGATTGAAACTATTGCAAACAGTTTCGTTACTCCCTTGATTTTGATGCTCTAAAAAATTCTCGAATATGCTGAATTTTATTTTAAGATCGTTGACTTTAGTATCATTAGTTGCTATTATTCATGACTTTAATGTAAGATGATTTTAACAAAAATAATTTATGATTTGAATCTAAAATTTCTTTAGGTGAATAAATTTTTTATGATTTGAATCTAAAATTTTGTTCACCGCTTATGATCTCGAGCACCAAAACGCCGAAGCTGAAGACATCAGATTTCATAGAGAACCATCCATCTATAGCATATTCGGGGGACATGTAACCGCTGCAAAAACAGAGTTGCAATGATGGATTAAAATGTGGCACCCAGGCCTGTCATAAACAGAGTTGTTAAATTCATATTTGGTGTTTAGGGTACCCCCAAGAAATTTCAACTCAATCGGATGCATTTTCTATTTTATACGATTTTCTAACTTTTCTGTGGTTGGAAAAATAAAAAAATAGTTCCGAGTTGATAAAATTTCTGAAATATTTTCTAAAAATCAGACGTATTTAAAGGATTCTCCACGCCAAATTTTAGCTCAATCTGACTTATATTCTATTTTCTATGCCAAAAATTAAAAATTATAGGGGTTTTAAAATTATTTATTTCAAAATTGGGACTAATTTTGATATTTTTCATCTGCCACGTCATCTTGACTTACACAAGTGGACTGTCCGTATAGGACAAAAGTGACATCCTTTAGGCGAATGTGGTGCTCACGTGGACAGACAAATGGCCGGGGCTACCCTGGACTCAGTGATGTCTGAGCAAAAAAATCATTGGACTAAAAAAATGTAATTTTAAACTATATGGCCTAAATTTAGAAAGCGTGAAACTACAGGGTACTTAAGTGTACTTTTTTTTAATAATTATAATAGATTTGTCAAAAGTAATTCACTATTGTTTAAGGATTAACAAATGCAACTCATGTCTATATCCACTTTTTATAAATCATCAAATGTCACTTTAAAATTTTACGTGGTATTACTCGATTGACCTAATCACATGATGATGCTAATATTCATAACTAACCAACGGCAAGGTGTAACTTGTTGTATATATATATATATATATTCTGATGTTACTATTAATAAAAAAAATTAATTATTCAAAAATTGCAAAGAAAGCAAAATTAATAAACTTGATTCATTAAAATATCTTTTAAATTAAAAGATTAATAAAAAGTCAAGTAAATTTAGATTCCAAATGAATTTAGATTCCAAATTAATTATGATCAAACATATGGTAAAAGTGCATAGTGAATGACAAAAAATTGTTTTCCTACATTAATTCATTTTATAAATTATTTTTGATGTAATTTACCTGTAATTAGGGGTGTACATTCGGTATTTATCGATCTCAATTACTAAATACTGAATTTACCGAATACCAAAATGCTAAAAAAAGTTTTACCGATTCCGATCCTAATCAGTATTCGGTAAATTCGATATTTACCAAATTAAATTTTGGTAAGGTCGGTATTTACCAAATTTATCAAAATTTTTTGAAAAAATTATAATTCATCATTATGTTTAATCAAAAAAATACAAACATAGTTTCAATAAATACAAATTTAATCTAATAAGTACAAGTTATCAAGTCTAATTAGTATAAATTTTATTTAGAGCATCGACTTTTTGAAGAGGCCAAGAATTTTTTTTGATAAATTATCTATAATTTGACTTATATATTTGATAAATTATCATTTCGGTAAATTCGGTAAAATATCGGTATTTACCAAAATTTATCGAATACCAATATTTACAGAATTTCTCAAAAACTTCCTACCGAATTGATTACCGAATACCGATTTATCAATCCCGAACTATCGATTACCAAAATTTTTCTGAATTTACCGAATTCCAATTACCATTTGCTCACCCCTACCTGTAATACTGAAAATCTGTGAGACTCTTCTATTCATACCAGACACCTTTAGAAATGCATGGCCTATATAAATTTGTCGATCTACTTGTACAAATCCAGTAAATAATGTGTTGTAGCTACCATTTCGATAACCATTTCCTTGCATACTACCATTTCGATAACCATTTCCTTGCATACACAATAGTTTGTACTTGACGAGGTACATAAAATAGAGTAAAATAGACAAACCTAGTTAAAACAGTTGATCAAATATAATAGTTTCTTACCATTCAGAATCCCGTGATTCGACTTCTGTCATCACCATAGAGCATTGGGTATACCTAAAATATGGTATCCCAGTTAAATTGAAACTTATTTCCCGAGTATTTAATATAATTTATTTAAATAATATTTCTTATCTTAAGCCATGTAAAACAATATGATTTAGGAAAATTTCAAAAGAAAAATTATGTTGCTAATTATAAGTGGTATTCCATATATATGTTGGGACACTTTAGACTTTTATACATATTAGTGTTGATTTATTTTTTAAGAATGCTAAATTATGATGACATTCAATCTTTAAGAATTAATGTATTTATTATTGGAATATTTTGATTTATGTTAAGGTATTTGTGTGCAGGTAGATTTAATCACATCTTTAGTGGAGAGGCGTGTTTCGGAGGACCTAAATGCTCGTCTGGCCGAATCCTATACTAGGGGGGAGGTGGAGAGTGCGTTGAAACAGATGTTCTCAACTAATTCGCCAGGGCCGAATGGGATGCCACCTCTGTTTTATCAGAAGCACTGGCAAATTGTAGGCAGGGTTGTTACTCAAACAGTTCTCTCACTTCTGAATGACGGGGTGAATCCAACCAGGCTAAATAGTACACTGATTGCTTTTGTCCCTAAGGTTCCTTGACCTATGACGTGTGCAGAATATCGTCATATTAGCCTCTGTAATATGGTTATGAAGTTGATCACAAAAGCTATCATAAATCAGTTGAAGAGTTACTTGTCTGAGATTGTTCATGTTAATCAAGGGGCTTTCATACCAGGTCACCTTATCACGGACAATGCCTTGGTAGCATTTGAGATTTTCCATGGTTTGAAGAAGAAGATGATGGGTCTTAGAGGCTGGAGTGCATTGAAGCTGGACATGATGAAGGCATATGACAGGGTGGAGTGAGATTTTTTAGAGGGCATGATGAGATCAATGGGATTCTTGCCTATGTTTATTGCTCTGGTGATGCGATGTGTTCGGACGGTGCGGTATGTAGTGCATATTAATAGGAAGATAGGTGATTCTTTCCTGCTAGATTGCGGTCTCCGCCAAGGGGATCCTTTGTCACCTTATCTATTTTTGTTTTGTATGGAGGGGTTTGCTGTGCTGATTAGGAGGGCTAAACAGGAAAATAAGTTGCATGGTCTTTGGATGGAAAGACCAGCTCCCTCTGTTACTCATATTTTTTTACCGATGACTCCTTACTATTTTGCAGAGCTACGACTGAAGAGCTTCAAGTGGTTAGGGACATCCTGTTGTCGTACTCTCAAACTTCAGGACATGCTATCAATTTGAGAAGAGTTCCATAACTTTTAGTGGCAATGTGGGGGGAAGATGTTAGGTCGGGGTTGCGCCAAATTTTGGGGGTGAGAGCATCAGTTGTTGAGGAAAAGTATTTAAGACTACCTACTATTGTCGAGCGTACTAAGAAGGTGGGTTAGGGCAAAGATTGGTACGTGAAAAGAGAGATCGCTTTCGAAGGCGGGTCAGATGACTATGATCAAGTCAGTACTTCAATCGATTCCAACATATTTGATGAGCTGTTTTCGCGTTCCTTTGGAGGTTTGTGAGCAAATATAGATCATGTTGTGTGGCTTCTATTGGGGATGAAAGGAGGGGCAGAGAGGTGTGATTTGGAGGTGTTGGACTCGCATGTGTCGACCGCATAAACATGGAGGTTTAGAGTTCCGGCGGATGGTGAACTTTAACAGGGCTATGCTCGCCAAACAAGCTTGGTATCTTTTGACCAATTTGGAGTCTCTAGTTGCACGAGTAATTAAGGCGAGGTATTTCCCCCAGTGTTATTTCTTGCAGGCTCTTGTGGGTTTTAACCCTAGCTATACTTGGCGAAGTTTGTTGGAGGGTCGAACATTGTTGGAGGAGGGTCAAGAGTGGAGGCTAGGTTCGGGACACTTGGTCAAAGTGTGGAAGGATCAATGGTTCCCGAATCATGAGGTTGGGCGGCCGTGCTACACTTTCCTGGGGTCGGATTCTTTTCAGTTGGTCTCAAATCTCAGGAGGGACGATATGGGTGAGTGGAACGTAGATCTTCTGTGAGGCTATTTCGGGAGGAGGATATGGCCATTCCAATAAGGATGGTCGAGCAGGGAGATATGGTTAAGTGGAGACACATGGCGACGAGTGAGCATTCTGTTAAGAGTGGCTACTTTGTGGATTTCTTATCGTGGTGGTTTCAGTCAGAACATGCTCAAAGTCCCAGGAATTAGTAAAGAAGTATGGATAGCATGCTGGTGCCTGTTCTGTCCCCCGAGGATAAAATCTTGTCTGGCAGATTTTGGATGGTTGCCTCCCAATACGGGCCCTCCTTCTATCCCGAGGTATTATAACAGATGGTTTATGCCCACTGTGTGCGGGGGAGGTGGAGACGGAGTTGCACTTATTTTTTCTTTGCCTGCAGGTAGGAGATGTTTGGAGAGCGGTAGGGATTAATGTGAGTTCCATCCTGGCGGAATCTATTATGGAGGTGATGTTGAGTTTGCTGCAGGTGACGGAGGTACGAGAGAGGGGTAGGTTGATAGTGGTCATGTGAGCATTTGTAAGGTGAGGAATATGGTACTTTTCGAAGAGGGAGTGACCGCGGATGTAGGCAAAGCTGTCACGGTGGCTGTTCGCCTCTAGGAGGAGTTTATTATGCTGCACCCAGGACATGTGGAGGCCGTGGGGCATGTCGTTGGGCGCTAGTGTCCTCCGGATCCTCCATGGCACAAGATCAATGTTGATGCCGGTTTTTTCATTAGGTGGGGGGCAGGTTACGGCTGTGGTGAGAGCCTCAATGAGAGGTTTTGTTGGGGCAATAGTGTGGAAGCTATCGGCCATTGTACACCCAACCATTCTTGAGGCGTATGGCATGAAGTTGGGGCTTGAATTTGCACACTCGCTTGGCCTGTCGCATGTGGAAGTGGAGTCTGACTGTCAAGTTCTTGTGCACTATGTTGATGGGCGACGGGAGGACAGGAGTGACCTTTTTGTGGTTGCTTCGGAATGTAGGGCGTTGGCGGGAGGTTTTGAGGCTTGTCGATTCAGGTTGTTCGAAGGGAAGGGAATGTTCATGCTCATTTATTGGCAAAGTTGGTGTTGCCTGGTGACCGGTCGGAGCAAGTGTTTGTCGAACCTCCAACTGAGATGGCCTTAAAGGTGGCAGCGGATGTGGCTTGACGGTGGTTGAAGTTTTCATGAGCGGGGTTGGCTATTCGGTTTGTCCTCTTCTCCTGGGTTTTCATTTTTTTCCTTTCTAGTCTTTTAGTTTGGTTTTGCTTATTTTATTCGGGGTGGGTTTTGGGTTGGGTCAGTTTTAGTATAGCTACTGTTTTATTGTTATGGGGTCAACGGGTGTATCATGGGCAATTTGCAGTACTTGTTGGTGTTGTTTGGTTTTCCAAGTAACACCATGAAACACAAATTGGTGCCATTTGGTTTCAAACCAAGCAACACAAATGGTTAATCAATTTTGAACTTGAAAGAGAGAGTGAGAGGAATATGTCTCTTCATCTTTGGGTGCTTGATGGCATTCCATAGAAATGAAGATGATTTTTGGAAGTTGGTAAAAGTGATGGCTATTTGAAATCCAGGTTCAAGTGACTTTTGGTTTACTATATAAAGAGTCAAGCTATTGCCATTTAAGACACACCAAGTCACTCTTCTATTTCTCTCATCTTTTCCTCCATTCGATCATCACCATAAAAATATTTTGCTTGTAGTTCTAGAGATGATATTCTATTCCTTGCCACTTAAAATATTTAGAATTCTTGAGTAAACCTATGAGTGTACTTGCCGGAACTCGTTGGTAACAAGTAGTGAGGGCAAATAATACTTTAAGGAGAGTGACTACTAATCACGTCTCAAGAACACAAGTTCGAAGGCTTCTAGCGGAGTGGTTCAAATATTGTCGAGTCAATCATTTGGACGATCATTCGTAACTCAACAATAATATTTGGAGTACGAAGTTTGCTCGAATATTATTCATACTTCGTCAAATTTATCGATACTACAAGAATTAGGTTATATCCCCACAACTTTATCTACAACAATCTGAAAGTGTTATTTTTGGCTTGATTTAGTCCGGATTGAGGCTTGTTCGCTGTTGTTAGTTATATTTATTTTGCGGATGCATGCTTTGATAAATTGGAGCAAAATTGGAAATGACCTAACAAGTTTGAAACAAGACTTGCATTTTTGGTATAAAAAAAGGGAAAGCAATTAAATTGGTATCGTAAGAGCTTTTATTTGATTATTAGTTTTACGAGATAATTGTAAATCTGAGATGACATGAAATCGATCATATTAGATAAAAGCACTGACAAGTTACCAATGGTCCTTTTCTCCAGTACCAAGTAGTTTTGGTTTAATTAAAATGGAGGCTAAAACTATGAACATGGATATCATACGGAGGATGGGTATAAGTCGTTGGCACCGATTTACAACTTTTGTAGCTTTGTCATCCGCATGAATCAATTTTTGCAAAGAATATACACCAATTGACAATTTTTGTAGTATATGTGCCTTTCAGACTTGGATCTACCATCCTGTCAAATTATTGGGATTTAAAAAAATGATAGAAAAGCCATGGAATATTTTATACTGCAGTCACTGTTGGTAGAAATGTCACTCGTATTACACAAGTTTGTAGGTTCTCTGTTGGCAGTCTCTGTTCTCTCTTGTGCATGAAGTGAGCTTGGAAAGCCACTGGCACATACATTAAAGAACGGTATCATGTCTATTTAGGCGTTATAATTTTTTTTGGTCGAGGCTTTTAAATATAACAGTTTCTTGTGTGCAATCTTTTATCTGCGAGATGAAAGCCATGGTTTCGAGCCAAATTATGCAATATAAAGGCCAGGATGAGTTCCGGTGCTCGGTTCATTTTATCACTTGCATATGCACAGGTAGTTTTGGTTCCAAAAGTCGGACAAAGAAGTTCAAGTACTCACATCATGAAAGTTTTGTTTGCAAAATCAATGGAGGATGAGCGGAATGTTGGAGACAATACCTTAAAGTGAGTACATCAGATTTAATTTTTAATGCTTTTGATAATAACATAGTATTGTTCATCAAAAGAGATGCACCCTACAACATTTTTAATAAAATAGATTGGCTGAAAAAAAAGGACTTTGGAGAGAATGATGAATTTCATACTCCATAGTGCCGGATGAAAAAAGGACTTTGGAGAACATAGTGGATGATATTCTCCTTAGTGCCAAAGTTGTCAACCAATTTTTTTTTAAATAATGATAGTTGCATGCCTTGTGTGAAAAATTGGATTCATGATAGGTATCACAATACAAGACATAGTGGGGGATAAGCCTTGGTATCTCATTACATTGAGAAAACAAGTACATTGGGTTTGATTACTTAGAGTTTAAGAAAGCTATTACCCAAAGTGAGTAATCTAGGAGCTAGCCACTTGATAGGGAGTTGGGTGAGTCCCAGAAAAATCTAGAAAGATTTTTCATCTTTACAACTTTCCTTTTGTGCTAGAAGGATACTCGGTAGTTAGTTGAATAACTCACTAAAGAACTATCGGTCAACTTTAAGTTGGATGTTAATACGTAGGAGGTGCTGTCTCTTGGAATTAAAGAAAGAAACATATATATCACATTAGATGATAAAGTCAAAGTTCATAACTTTGGGAAATTCAGGCAAAGAGAGAGAATGACTAAGGGATCTATTGTTAGATGTTGAGTTGTGGCCACAACCGATGCAAGTCGTCTCTTTATACTGTGATAGCCAAGTGACAATGTCTAGCATTTAACCCCGGTGTACAATGGGAGAAATTAGACATATCGGCTGGAGGATTTGAGTACGTTAAGTACTTGATATTGGCGGGTATATTCACGAAAGTGATTATATGGAACGACAATAATTTGGAAGATCTATTCACTAAATGACTCCCGAGAGACTTAATGAAAGTACATAATTTTTAGGAATGGAGCTAGAATTTCTAACAAAGTCACCAATAGTGGTAACCCAACCTCTATTTTAGCACTACCCCTAGTCTAAAGGTTTAATAGGTAGTAACAAGCTATTGTTATGGCTGAAAACAAGGTACAGACCAAGGTACTTGTTTAGGTGTTCGAGGTTAAATTATTACAAATACTCTGTCACGACCTGAATCTGAGGCCGGTGACCGGCGGTAGACCCTAGCCGTTTTACAACACCTAATAAGTCTATCCAGCCTCAAACATATTTTTAAGATTTACAAAATCAAATATGTTTTTAAAAAAACTAAAAAGAATTACAATCATTATTTACATTTATCCCAAGATCAAATTTGAACACTGTGGCTACGGAACTGCTAGAAAAAAAACCTGCAAAACTGGAGAGTGGGGGTAAGTGTTTTGAAACTCTTAGTAAGTAAATATTATAAGTAATTTATATTTAACCAACCATCCGTCCCCAACAAACCCAACGAAGAGCTATAGCACAAAGTCCCAAACAAAATCACGTAGAAGGTCACACAACTAACATATAGCAAACAAAACCACACCCTCATATAGAAGGTCATCAAATCAAACACATAAAATACATAATCACAACTTCACATAGAAGGTCAGCACATCAATCACATAGGCACAAAAATATGAGCAAACTACGCAACGTTCCATACCGTTACGCAATTTGACACATGGACACATAATTCCTAAATCATATAGTAGAACTGAAGAACATGATGAAAGATCTAGACTGTGTTACTCCAACATCAATACAAGAATACCATATCTCAAAGGTGCCATTTCAAACTAACCCAACAACCAAACATATCATATCGTATCAAATCCATAACATACAAAATCATATCGTATCAAATCCAAACATAATCATATTATATCCAATCCAAACATAATCATATCGTATCCAATCCAAACATAATCATATCGTATCAAATTAGATTCAACTATAACCTCCATATAAGTACACAAACGCCAACGTTTCTGGTTGGTCACAAGTAGACTTCATCATCCACAATCACTTAAACCATAAACCAAACATTTTAAATTTACATAATACACATATACCAAAGTATATTGGCCTCATATCCAAATCAAAATAGCCACAGATCATATTGTTAGGCAAAACAGCCCCAAATAGACAAACAATCTCAAAACATCATCAAATACCATATAGATAAAAACCAATCATCAAACCATACTTCAAGCCAATCAAAAGTACTCACAAGTGCACCAATTAAAATATATAACCCACGTCTAGTTGGTTAAACAAATCTTACAAAGAATATCTACTTACACAATAAAGACCAAACAACAAATGTTCTTTCCCCGGTTCTATTCTCCTTTCACTTTGGACCTTCTTCTACCGATCTTTAAATGCTCCCTTTCTTCACCAAACACCTTTAGAAATTCATAAATATTCTGTTTAATATTTGTAATTTACAAAATAGGGTTAGTTCCCTATTCATCCAACTAATTCACTTTGAATTCTTAAAAACAACCAGCTGATAAGAAAAATTAAAACTAATGTCTGAAATAGCTTGAAGCCTTCAAACTAGCTCAAATTCTTATACTCTTTGGTCCATTGTTAGGTTACCCATATGTACATAATCTGTACAACAGTCTTTCATGACCAGTTATTCACTCCAGATCTATTTTGCCAAGCAAACTGACAACGAACACAAGGCAAATCCCAGTCACTTATATCTTCGGTAAGAAGCCCATATAACTCAATATTATACAAAAACAAGTCCATATCTTCATCAATATAATACTTCTATGTTCTTTCATCATCACACCCAGTCCAAAAATCAACTTAGAATTTCAAAGAATCCACTTACCAAGACTCTTGAACCCCTTCAATACTGAATCCAGTAAGTCAGTCCGACTTTTAACTAAGATTTGAGGATGATTGTTTCATCCAAATAGGGCATATGATAGAGTTTTGGAAAGGTAATAAAGTCCTCTAAAATCTGTATGCAGACACCAAAGTCCAATTCAGAGTCAAATTAGACTTACAATTTTCTTTGTACATTCCAGCCTATAGTCTGTACTTTAAAACCGATTTCATGATGATTCCGTGATCATAACATGATATGTAATATAAGGTTAGAAAGCTCTTGGATTTCTCTACAACTTTAATGAATAGATGGAAGTCTAATTCGAAGCTTAAACTAACTTACCGAGCCAATCTTTCTTGACCTGATTCTTTCTCTTTCATCTTTGCTTTCTCTCTCTCCTTATCTCTTCAATTTTTTTCTGGATTAGATCGGGAATTTCTTGTCTCTTCCCTTATCTTTCTAAAAGAGAGTAGGTGAGTAACCATCCAGCATGACTCACCTTCTCAACCCATTCTAATGAGTTTGCAAGTGGTGAAAGGTGATTAGATGACTTTCCAAGGGGTCCAATTAGGATGCAGCAACTTGAGTCTCATTTTTCACCAATCTCTGTTTCTTTTTATCCAAAATTATTTTCTGCTCAATTGTAGGCCTATGTGTCTAGTTTCGGGATCATATTTATTTGTACTATTTGGAGCAAAATTTAGACCGTTATGTCCATTTTATCGAGCATGTGTCAGTGCTGTCCAAACTTGTCCAACTAACTTCATATCACTTGAGAATTATTTGTGTAGGATTTGTTGAGATTGATCTAGAATTCTTAGAATACTAACTCATATCTATACACACTTCATAAAGGTGTTAGAATCCTTGTTGAGATAAACACCTAGAAGTTCAACCAAAACACTATAAGAACCGATATCACAATGTGTTGCTCATCCACTTGCTAGGCTTGGTCCAAATTGCTTGCATGATAAATCCATGTCTTCCAAAGCTTATAGGTCCACATCTTACCTTTCAATACCATTTTAAGTCATTTCATTTGTATCCCGGATGAATAACTTATGATCAACTTATCACAGCATATTCAGAATCGTCCAAGGTAGTCTGATATAACAATTCATTCCTTCCAACTATCTTTGGCACTCTATGTACATAGCAATGTAACTCAAAATACTAATCCAATAAGTCAATATGACTAAGTATATTTTACTTAAGTCAGAAACATATGATTAATAGAGTAGGGTATTACATACTCTTAATGGAGTCAGAAACAAGTGTATTGTCTTAAAACACCAAGATAAAAAAAGATAAATCTACCTATATGAACATCGGGAGTGGTGCTGCTTCTAACAAAGTTTGGAAGTAGAACTTTGCAAATGTTCATGAAACTAGGAAGAGCACAAGGCCATTAACGGTGCTAAAATTCTCTGGGAACTCAACAATTTTGGTTTGGACACAAGGAATCGAGGTTTAAGTAACTAGCCACCATCAATTTCGTTCAAACTTTGAAATATTTTACTAACAAAAGGTTCAAGTCGAAAGACACCTTTTGAATGCATAAAACAATGGGTTTGGTGAAGTAAATTGTTAACCAAGTGGGGGATTGTTGGTGTTGCTTGGTTTTCTAAGTAACACCATGAAACACAAATTGGTGCTACTTGGTTTCAAACAAAAGAACACAAATGGTTAATCAATTTTGAACTTGAAAGAGAGAGTGAGAGGAATATGTCTCTTCATTAAAATGTGCTTAATGGCATTCCATGGAAATGAAGATGGCCTTTTGAAGTTGGTAGAAGTGATGGCTATTTGAAATCCAGATTCAAGTGATTTTTGGTTTGCTATATAAAGAGTCAAGCTATTGCCATTTGAGATACACCAAGTCACTCTTCTATTTCTCGCATCTTCTCCTCCATTCGATCATCACCATAAAAATATTTTTCTTGTAGTTTTAGAGGTGATATTCTATTGCTTGCCATTTAGAATATTTAGAATTCTTGAAAAATCCTAGGAGTGTACTTGCCGGAACCCGTTGGCAACATTTAATGGGGGCAAATAATACTTTAAGGATAGTGATTACTAATCACATCTCAACAATACAAGTTCGAAGGCTTCTAGCGGAGTGGTTCAAACATTGTCGAGTCAATCATTTGGACGATCATTCGTAATTCAACAACAATATTTGGAGTATAAAGTTTGCTCGAATATTAATCGTACTTCGTCAAATTTATCGATACTACAAGAATCAGGTTCTATCCTCACAACTTTATCTACAACAGTACTCATCTCCTTAGCAGTGTTATCTCTAGTGTGCTATTTTTCTCGTTCCGATTTCCTAGTGAGGGTGGATTTTATAGAATGGGTTTTACCAGGGCCAGCGGCTGCAACCTTGTTCTACTTTGCGAGTGGAGTACTGTTTATTGGTGGGTAGTTCCTTTGCTTAGGTGGGATGTCCTTTTGATTCTTGTTTTGGGTAGATCGTAGATTACTGCTTGATGCAGTTAGAGTTTCTCTTTTCTTTTGTTTAGTCCAGTAGTTGGCAATCTGTGAGAATCCTATGCTCTGTAACACAACTTAAGATACTTGACACCATAATTCAAATAAAGTTCTAACCTAGAGCTCTGATACCAAGTCTGTCACAACCCAAACTCAGGTCAGTGACTGACGCTAGACTTCGACTCCTTTTAATCACAAAGAAGTCTAGCCAGCCACAAACTTATACCGAGTCATAAACCATTAACCATCTACAACTAAAACTTATATTATCTTGCATTTCAAATACTAAAATTTTAAAAACCATTTCTCAAGCGTTGTTTGATTAAACAAAATTAGTATACTCTTATTAATTAAACATTCTGAAGATTCAAGCGAACATGTGGCTACAGAGCTTCTAGATCAAAGAGTAAAATACAAACCAGAGATCTCATTACTAGTCCTGAAGAACAAAGTGGACTAGACACGATCAAAATAGATCTCCGAGCTAATATAACTGATGTACGTGTTCCTGCAAAATTTGTGAGAGGAGGGGGATGGGTGTTTAGGAAAATACTTAGTAAACAAATAAGATATGCATCATAATTTATTTACCTACTCGATGCACAAATATACCTAACACATGCATATAAATAACCATGCAAATGAATCATACCTAAAATGCACGTTAACCAAAAGCCATGCTTACCAAATGGCCAAACATTAGCATATAGCACAGAAACATGATCAAACTACGCAATGTCTCATACCGTCACGCAATTTGACAAATGAACACATAATCCCAAATCATATAGAAGAATTGACAAACATTTGGCAAGATCTAGATAGTGTCACTCCAACCCCTACACGAGGATACCATATCTCAAAGGCGCCATCAGAAACCAACCCCGCCGGCCAAACATATCATATCAAAAACCATTGTATCCTTAGTATATGTGCACATATGCCAACATTCCCGGTTGGTCACAGGTAGATCTCTGCCTACTAGACCTCTATATCACAGAGCAGAGCCATCCATATAACAGAATTTCATATCATAACAAATTCATAGGCTCCAAAACATATCAAACATATCCAGTGCCCCCGTTGGGCCAGATTAAATAAATTTCCACAAATCATAACATTATACCATATGCTCATATGACAAATGCACAAAATGCACTCACATACTATATTCAAATCATGAAAAATAAATAGAGTGCGCCAAAAAAAGTACGAGTCACATATTATTTGTTTATCAATTTGACGAAACGGTCAACCAAATCTCCTTCGAATTCACATCCTTGTGTACCAATACTTGGTCCTCTAGTTTTGATAACATCCATCACATGCTCAACCACCTTCAAGTAAGGATGTGTACAAAACACATTACTTTGAACCCAACCGATTCCAACATACTATAATGACCTCACATATCTGTATTATATTATCTAATACATGGACAATTTGTATTTACCACGTCTATTGCCTAAGAATTTCTTGGACAAGGTTTTCAATCAAACTTGAATCCTGCCTTGGTAACTTATGGTTATTCTCCGTGAGAACCTTTTGCCTTACTTTCATTTGGCTCCTTCTTCTTTTTATATCTTTTGTAATCTCTGCTTCGATTAATACTTGGAACATTAGAATTCTTTAATTCCTTTTATAATCTTCCATAACTAATCTATCGTAAAACTATGGTTCGTGGGGTACTTTTAGGCAATAACTCAGTGAATACAATTTTTATTCTGCTCCCTTTTTTCATATTTTTAACCTTTGGCTCGTTAATTGCAAATCTACTCACCCAATTTATTATTTTTATGGCACAAGTCCAATCCTTCATCTTCGTACCTACCTTGTCAATTGAACACACAAAGCCTATTTTTAAATAATAGGAACAACTTAACCTTCATCTCCTCTTCGTTAAATGTTCAGCTTTTATTCAAAATAATTTCCATCTTCACTAATTATATTTTCTAATTCTACAGCTCATGAATTTCTCCATCCAACAACATTCATGATCACAAATTTTAGTGGCTCAGTTTTCTTCTATTTTATCTGTCTTTATCCTCTTTGAATTAGCTTTCTTGATGTATTTTTTTTAATTTCAATTTTCTACCCAGAACCAAGAATTTCTTAATATTTCTCAACTTTCATAACTAATTAAATATACCTATAGATTCTGGCAGAAGAATAGCCTTACTTCTTAACATTCCTGCTAAAAATAATATCGTTTGAATAGCTTACCTTAATTAGCCCTTTTTTCTGGTTCCTTACACCCGTTTTCTCATTTCTGTTTGCTGTTCTTTTGCCTTTTTAATCTATGATTTCTACTTTGTTTTGGAGGGCAAGTTCCTGAAAGCACTAAGCTCATCAAATTATTTATATAATGAGACTTGTGTTTTGGTGGAAAACTATAATAATTGCCACGTTTCCTTCACTTTTTTTCTTCATCCTTGTCATGCTTATATATTTTAATATTTTCTTAGTTCTACGTTTACTAGGTGTCATTTACTTTGTACATCCACGTTCTTTTACGCTCATGTTTTTTTTCGGTAGATCTTATTAAATATCATCCACTTTAGCCAACTTCTGTAGTTTATGGTACTTTAGGTTCTGTGGCAATTCAACAAGTTGCCACGTTTTTCATCTCTTTTTTTTAATTTAATTTTATAACTTCTTATCGCTTAATATCTCATACCAAATTATACCTAATCACATTTTTAAATTTTCTTAATGACCAATTTGCATTCTATTTTCCAACATAGTATATCATTATCTTACCGAGTGAATTCACATACTTATTAAACTCAACTAAGTTTAACTAAAATAGTCGGGTATTACATTTTCCCCTCCTTATATAAATTCGGTCCCTGAATTTATTTAAACAAAGTTTTTGTACCTATCTTTCACATAGATGAATATTTAATTATTATCTTCTCTTATGTCTATGTAGTTTGCGAATAATTTTTCACTATACTTTGTAATTCAGAAGTTCTCTAATCTGAAGCTTTCAAAATTTTCTTATCCAAAAATTCTTTTGGCATATCCAAGATGTCAAATTTAACTAATCTTAACATATTTGAGGCTTTAGTATGATCATGTAAATTTAAAATATGTTGTAACAAAGCGAATCAACATGTCACTATATGCTTGAATCCTCAATTAAGGCAATGTATCTACGACTAAGGTTTTCATTTATTCGATATTTTATTGTCTCTACAGAGTTATATGTGTCCTCACCATAATATTTGTATCCTTACTTCTTCAAACTTGGAATACATACTTCACTTGAATAAGTTTTAAAATCCTTATGGATGATCTTTGTTCACCCATTTATTTTCCAACCTATTCTTAACTAATTTATACTCCTTTTGAAGAAAAGGGAAGTCCAATTGACATTCATTATTATGACACAATCAATTCCAAAGAACTTTGTAACACTAAGTAACTAATTAACTAACTCATTCTTCTTACTTTAATTGGTCAGAAAATTGATATTGATATTTTCTCTTATTTACTATAATTCTCACCAAAAGTATATAATATATTAGTGTTTTAACTATACATGCAAAATTTTAACCTCATGTCATTTTGTCAAATCTTACAATACTCATTCTCCCTTTCCCGGGTAATGTATTGAGCAACATGTGTTTCCTCACATTTAATTGTATTTCCTTCCATCTATCTTTTCTTGTAATCTCTTAAGTGTGAAAAATTGGACTAATCTTTTCAATCAAAATTTCAACAATTTATTTGTTATACGATTGTTCTTCTAGTTTCATCAATTACTTCCAATTATGTGAATTTCTCATCCAATACTATAACCCTTATCATAAAGAGTACATTGATCTTGTGTCTCGACTATACTGGTTGATTCACAACTACTAATCATCCCGTCACATTGAACTTCACAAAGTTTCAAACTTATTGTTTTTAATTTTATGTCTCATACATTTCAATTTTTGTGTAATTCCAAACCTAATACTTTATGCCATTACCAAGAAATTAGTCATAACTTATATTATCTCTTTCCTTTATTTTTTTTCTTAGACTGAAACTAACTTATGCATAATACTATTTATCTTTGTTATCTCCATATATCTCAAATCTTTTGTTGTACTTATAGTTATTACAATAAATTTATCTTAATTCTATTTCTTTTTGTCATGCATTTGATAGTTCTACTCAATCCTTATTCAGGTCATCCCTTGACCATACCTTTGGTAGTATGCCCACATTTATTCAATCAAACCAAAAGTGCCAAAATTTTTCATACATTTGATCCATTAATTCTCGAAAGCTTGCTTGTCATTATGACACAACCAAAAGTATTTTTGTTCTTAAAGTTGTATGTATCTATTGGGTTGTTGAAAAATAAAATTGCTTAAATAACTAACCATATCACTTCATCACCTCCAAAGATCAAATTTTATCATAACCTTCTAATACTTCAAATCCACAAACACCTTGTCATAGATACTTATCTCCCAACAGTATTTTCTTTACCACCATAACCTTCACAGGATACACTTAACTGGAACTTATAGTTGCATGAAGTTCACAACGTCAGTTGTAATTCCTTCACGCACCCTTATAAATAATCCTTATACACCAAATATTTCCATAAAATTATTAACTTATCTCTCATACACTTAAGCACTCTAATCATAATCCTTATCACAAATTTTATGGTATTGATGAACCAGATAATAAATTGCTACCTTGAAGCATATATATACTGAGTTCCAAAAATTGTATTGAGTATGTTCTTTTCATTAGCACCATGACTTAATGTCATTTATCTTACAATTTGACAAATTATCTTAAAAATTTTACTAATTTGAAACATTATTATTATTTTTTTTAAGTTTGCTTAAATTTTTTTCCTTGGATAAAGTCATACTTTGTAGTGGTATAAGCATTACACTTTTCCTGATGCAAGGACATCATACTACCCAATCTTACTTCCCAAAATAAACTAATTCATCATCCACCAAAACTCAAGAATTTTCTTGACCAAGTTATATCTTATTATCATTTTACTTTTCCATAGTCTATCATTTTCATTTATTCAGTTACAGTACATAGTTGTGCAAACTTCAAACCAAAGCTAACATATCTTAGCAATTACACCTTTTATTCTCATTACCATCCATTTCTAATCTTTAAACTTCAAAAGGTTCTAGCATACTTCAATGAGTCTATCATCTTTTGTGCCAAAGTTGTAACTTGATTCTCTAGTTCTTAACATATTTATCTTACTATTTATAGATATTTAACTTTTTTTAATCCACAAAAATGCTTAAGGATTTACTTGATGGAGTAGTATCTACAAAAACTTTTATCAAAGAACATACTAGTTTTTATCTCTTTAGCATTTTCTGAAGCTTGGACTCAAATTTTATTGTAGTTTGTCTTCATACTAATACAACTTTTGTGACTATTAAGTCACTCATATCTTGTCACTTCATATCTCAAAATTGTGCACAATCTAACATAGGTTCCAAAATCTACATACCATGTGTACTCCTATTCTCATATTTCTTTATCCTCTGCTTTTGAAAAAAATTTACCTCAAATTTCTCTTGTACAAATAACATATGCTTTTTGCTCCCTTATAGAGCTTGCACATTGTCATCTCAATATTAGTGTGTTTATTGTAGCTATAAGCTACATAATTTGTAGATTATCAAAGTTTTATGTCATATCTCTACCCCACTTTCTTGAAAACTTAGATTATATGCATCAGATCATTATCTAATTACACATAGAAGCTTTACTCAAATTTAGAAGACTTTTCTACAGCCTGTGAAATCTTTTATCGAAACAATAGGCATAATTTTGTAGTTTTTTTGGAACTATCTTCCATTTAAAGTTTATGTAGTTTTACTACATTGTCGATAAATATTGGGTAACTTATCGTATCAAAAGTCCATCGAAAGTTCTCTTTCCAAATACATAATCATACTCCAAACCAAATATCATACCAAATCTTAGGTTCCTCATGGTATTCAAAGTTGTAAAAGAAATAACTTAGTTGGAATTTAGTTCCATACTATTTAATATCATAATTTTCATTCATAATTATTCTCATATAACTTTCCTAATATATTTTTTTATTCCAAAGGAAACTTACGGCTTAATTTTTTATATATTCTCCTTCCACATAACAATATTCATAACTTCATTATTTCAAATAAATTTAAACTCAAAAGTCAAAATTCTCAATACACCTCTATGAAAAGTAATCAAAGAATTCACAAAGGCATACTCAAACATTTGGTGAGATTCATACAAATGGCTCAATATATATATATATATATATATATATATATATATATATATATATATATATATATCAATGATGAACATATAAACTTGATAAACATAAATAAACTTTATTAATATAAACTTGATAAACATAAATAAACTTTAGTACAATAATAATAATATAAACTTTAAGACTAAATACGGAGATAGACTTTAAAGAGAGGGATAGAGGGATTACAATCACAGAGGGGAAGAGCAAGTATGATCAAGTATGATGATCAAGGGCTTCTATTCTCTACGGGTTTATCCAACGAAATCACACTCTGATGTTAACAATAGAGGGCTCCTCCTTATATAGGGAGAGGAGGTCCTATTACACAATAGTGGTCAATAAGTGGCAGAAGGAATCTCTGCTTTCGGTGGCTTTGGTGCGTTGTCAGTTACTTTCGGTGGCTGGGGTCCACCATTTTGAAAGTCATTGATGTCGTAGGTGGCAGAAGGAATCTCTGCTTTCGGTGGCTTTGGTGCGTTGTCAGTTACTTTCGGTGGCTGGGGTCCACCATTTTGAAAGTAGGTGGCTCTGATATGCAAATAGTGGCTCTGATGTCGTAGGTGGCAGAAGGAATCTCTGCTTTCGGTGGCTTTGGTGCGTTGTCAGTTACTTTCGGTGGCTGGGGTCCACCATTTTGATAATTCTGTTGAAAGTCGTTGATGCCGTTGCGGTTGAAAGTCGTTGATGCCGTTGCGGTTGAAAGTCGTTGATGCCGTTGTGGGATGGGTTTATGGTAATCCATCGAAACCAGCACCATCATCTTCACTGAGGGAGATGTACGGTTCTTCTTCTTCTTCGTCTTCTTCATAAGGTGAAGAGGAAGCGTTGGAGTTATTTTTAGCCATTTTTTGCATGATGGCAAAATATTCTTTCTCAGTGTCGGCCGAGGCCAACAAAGCTTGAATCTTGGCCTTGTGAGCCAGAAATTGCGTTTGTGATGTTGAGGCAGTGGCATTAATTTGGGCAGGATCGACTGCTTTAAACCAATTGAGGACAATGGTGGTCGTTAGTTTTAAATCTGCACGGAAGGCAGTCCACCATTTGATTTTGAAGCGGCGAACAAGTAGATTGACATTGTTCGTGGCATCATAGGTTTGGAATTCATAATGCCAGGTGCACACCCATGGCAGATAGAATTTCATACAGAACAATACCAGAGGTCCGAAAGGTTTTTCGTTTTGGGAGGGGGAATATTTTTCTTTGAAAAGATTGTAACAACCCAAGACATCCTCAGTAAGGATGGCTGGAGTGCAACCATAATAACTCCACCAGGTTAGGAACCAAAATGGAATATGAGCACAATCGAAAGGCTGGAGGAAAAAGAACAGCCAAGTGTGTGTGAACTTTGAGTTTTGGTTGAGGAAGGCGTTGAACCAGGCTTGATGGTAATCCCAATAGCAATAAAGAGTACTATGGGTAGTAGTCGGGGTGAGGGGTAGGTGCTTTGGCTTGTGCAAGGGTTGGCCCCACTGCGACGGATGTAAAATCCGTATGATTTGGCAGGTTGAGTAGGCAGGGGTTGAGGTGTCAGGGGGCGTGTAGAAATGTTTTATGGTGATGGATTCTGTGTGCTCAAGGATGGCAGTGTAATAGGCTATTGGTTTGGCAATATCGGCCGGGACCATGTGCTGACCAGGTGTGAAAATTCGAGCGGCTGCTATTGTGGGGTCATTCTGGTGATGATCTCTTTCAACAAAGAGAAGAGACTGTGTCTGGGTTTTATGGGTGTAAACGGCTTTGGTTCGGTTTGGGGTGAGAGATTGGGAGGGCTGGGAAATGATATGGGTGGTGCTTTGCTTTGAGATTTTTGGGGAGGGTGTCGGCATTAAAGCTTGAGAGTTTTGGGATAGGCGTTGGAAAACTTCGACAAGTTCGGGCGGGTAAACCGGATTATGTTGAAATTCATTCAACCATTTTTGGACATTACAGGGAGCTTTAAAATCATCTTCAGCTTCAGCAATAGATGCCCAGGTTCGGGCAGGGACAATAGACTTTGTTGCAACAGACTTTGCCTTAGCTTCTCTGGAGGAGGGCTTTGGAGGCATGGCTACCTATTAGTTAAAAACTCACGGGTTAGGAAATCGGGAAGGAAATTGCTTTCTCCTTTAATATAGACAATATCAAAATCAAAAATACTCAAAATAGCTTGCCAGCGGGCAAAGATATGCTTTGAGGCTATGTTTTGAACATCTTTTTGCAAAATTTCTTTTGCAGCTTGGGCGTCAATACGTAATAAGAATTTTTGATTTAAAAGATCGCTTTGAAATTTAGTAATACATAGAACAATACTCAAAATCTCTTTTTTAATAGTAGGATATTTGAGCTGGGTGTCATTCCAATGAGCAGAGGTAAATGCGATGATATGCTCATGTTTGCCTTGCTGTTGCTTTAAGATGCCACCATAACCGATATCAGAAGCATCGGTTTCAACAATTTTGAATGCAGATGGGTCAGCCAAATGCAAACATGGTATATGCTGAATTTGTTTTTTGATGCGTTGAACAATGCGTGTATGCTCATGAGTCCATGGGCATGGATTTTTCTTTAAACGATCATGCAGTGGTTTGATGATGCGATGAATGTTGGGGAAAAATTCAAAAACATAATTGAGTGAACCTAAAAAACGTTGAAGTTGGGTTTTTTCAATAAGTTCATCAGGGAATTTTGAAGCAAATGTAATTGATCGGTCGATGGGGGTGATAGTCCCTTGGCTGATAAAGTGGCCAAGAAAACGTATTTTTGTTTGGAAAAGGACAATTTTGGACTGGGACAAAACCAGACCATTTTTCTTTACAACATCAAAGAAGGTGTTGAGATGTTTAAAATGCTGGTCAATTGTTTTGGAAAATATTAGGACATCATCAATATAGACGATACAAAAAGAGGAGAATGGATTGAAAATTTCATTCATGATTTGTTGAAATTCACTTGGGGCATTTTTCAAACCAAAAGGCATTACATTCCATTCATACTGGCCAAAGGGGACAGTAAAAGCTGTTTTGTAACGATCTTTGGGGTGGATCTGGATCTGCCAGAAACCAGATTTCATATCAAACTTTGAAAAAATGAAAGAATCATGAAGGCGATTTAAAAGATCTTTTTTGTTTGGGATTGGATAGCGAATCCATTTTAAGACATTGTTCAAAGGCTTGTAATTGATCACAAGACGTGGAACTCCACGTTCGATCTCGGAGTTTTTCATGACATAAAATGCAGCACAGCTCCAAGGGGATTTGGATTTAGAGATCAAACCCTTTTGTTCTAAATCGTGGATCTCTTTTTCGCATAAAGCAATCATGTCAGAATTCATTTGAATGGGACGGGCTTTTGTGGGGATTTGTCTTTCTGAAAATTGGGAATCATAAGGAAGAGTGATAACATGCTTTTTTCGAAGCCAGAAAGCATTAGGAAGATCAGAACAAAGCTCGTTAAGGAGCTTAGTTTTAAAAATATCAATATTGCGTTGGGTAGAAGGATCAAGCAATTGTTGAGAAATACGTTGAAAATGAATAGAGTTTTTAGTATCATGTAAATCATGCTCTTTTGAAGAAATAAGAGAGTTAAGAAGATGCAATCTGCGTGTGTTTGGTTTTTGTAGAAATGGGAAAATAATTTTTTTGGAAATGGGGGTCTTTATTTTGAAAGAGATACCATCGTGATTAACATTATAAGGAGTAATGAGGTTGATGAAAGGCGTTCCAATAATGACAGTGTGATTTATATTGGAGACAAGTAAGAAGGTGGTTTTAATTTTGGTATCATTGTTGCTGACGAAGGCATCAGTTTTTTGAGTGATAAGCATTTTGGAGTTATTGGCTGCAGAAAGCTTTTCTTTAGTGTGATCTAAGAAACGTTTGGGGACAAGGCCGTCCTTAATGCAGTTAAGATCAGCACCAGTGTCAAATAAAGCAATGGTATCCAAGTGAAAAGTATCAGAAAAATATAAGGTGATATTGATCAGGTATTTACGTGAAGTGACATGCTTTAGAGCATTAAGGAATTCGTTAGGTTGAGGAGTAGGTTCAGTAGGATGACTAGACTCAGAATCACTGGAATCATCATTGTTGTTGACAGGGGTTTTTGATAGGAAGTTTTGGACAATAGAATGTGTTTCAAGTTGTTGTCTTCGTAGGTCTTTAAGTTCTTTCTTGATAGTCTTGATTTCTGATTGTAAAGTGGGAATGGAAGGAAGGGAAGACTTTTGGGTTTGCTTTGTATGAAGGATTTTGGTAAGATCGTAAGCCTTAGGTGGGACAGTTACAGAGGTAGAAACGTCAATGGAGTTGAGTAGCTTGGAAAGATAAGTCTTTCTTTTGGTAGGGTCTTCGATGTCATTAGCCATAGCGAGGAGAAATTCTTGGTCTTGGGTGAGGACGCAGATGGATTTTTCTGAGTCAGACTCAGAAGAGGAGTGGATGAGCTCATCAAGTTGTTCAGATTCTTCAGTGACAGAGCTGGAATCAGAATCAGAATCGTTGATCATGAGGGCAGAGATCTGGGCAAGGAGGTCGGGGGTCAGATCTAAGGCGTGAAGTCTTTTGTTCAAACGGCAATATCTAGCAATATGACCTTTATGGCCACATTTGTGACAGACAGTGTCTTTGAAACGATCATCATTTTTAAAAGAAGACTTTTTGGAAGAATGTATGAAAGGTCGTTTGTCATGCTTGTGATTGGACTTGGAAGTGGGACGATAGGATTTGTCACGATAAGATTTATCATAACGTTTAGATTTGTGTTTATGATGGTAGGGTTTTGGGGAGGAAATGGGACAATGGCAGTCCTTGGAATTTTGAGGGGTACGAGAAATATCGAATTGTTGACAGAAGGATCCAAGTTCCTGTTTGGTCTGTCTCAATTCTTTCTTGATGTTCTTTTGGAGCTTTAGATCTTGGCAGATCTGTAATCCTTGCTGTTGGGTGATACTGATGAGTTCACCGTAGGTGAGGGCAGAATAATTGATAGGGGTTCCGTGGGTGGTTTTGAGAAATTGTCTGACTTTTTCACCTAGCATAAAAGGGAGACCATCGATAAGCTTTTCTTTCCAAAAAGGTTGATTAGAATCCTCGCGAAGCATGACGCGTGTGAGGAAGGTGTTCTTGTAATGTTGGAAGTCACTGAGTTTGTGGCATTTGAGATTTGAAAGCAGTTCGGCATTTTTGTCTTTGAGGTGGGAAGAATCACCTATGAAATGAAGAGAAATGGCAAAGATGAGAGAAGAAATAGCATCTTGTACGGAATGACCTTCAGGTGTTAAGATAGGGCTGTTGGCTTCATCATGTTGAAGGCTGTTGAGTATTTCTTGCCGTTGCTCTTCCGTGAGGTAGAAATCCCACCAACCTTTGAGTTGGCCAGAGAATCCAGAAATAAGGATCTCAGCAATAGATTTGTCGGAAATGTCCATTTGTGTCTTGTAAGCATTGGCTGCCATGGTCATTTGTTGTAAGAGAGACAGAATATTGTACTCTGTCATGGCATCAATATTCCATTCGTAAATGGAATTGGAATTGAATTTGGCTTGGTTGAGGATACTGGGCTTTTGTTCGAGAGCCATATCCGGGCCAGGGACAGGAGTCGAAGAGAAGGACCTTTGGGGTTCATGAATATGGTTTAGAATGGGATGGAGAGAGGAGGATGATCTGATAGACTCCGAATCTGAATCCTGATCAAGAGTGTGGATGGCGTTCGAGTTTAGAGAAGGGGTATCGGCAGCAATAAGGGGGGAGGAAGGAGAGACTTCAATGCTGGAGATCTGGCGTCGAAGGATATCAGCAAAATCCCTATTTTTGTGGATCTGGCGGATACTTGTTTGTGAAACTTGGAAGGGTTTAAAGATAGGTTGTTGAATAGTCGAATTAGGAGTCGAAGAGGAAGACGGGTATGAAGATGAAGGTAGTTGACCTTCGATGCATTCAAGCTGTTTACCAATCGTACTGAGATGGGTATTACAAAAATTATTCTGGGCAATGATACGCCTAGAATTTTGTAAAACATCATCAGTGGCAGTCTTATAAGGAGCTGCTTCAATGGGGTGATCAGCGATGTTGAGATTGATCTGCCTTAATGGCGGATGGGGGGAGGAAATGGTCTCACCAGCAGTGGTTTCCCATTGATTTTGGTGGCGTCTGGATCGGGTAATAGGGTTTGTCGTTTTGGTGAAGGAATTATAGGAGTCAATCATCTCTTGAATACAAGTAGGCATGAGAAATTGTTCAAACCAGTCAAAAAATAAGACCTGGGTTCGATATTCCTCAAGAAACTCGTAATAAGAGGTTTGAGTCTGATCGCGTTCAGGTTTACAGAAATTTCTGAAAAACCATTTGACTTTGGCTTTGTTGTGGGGAGCATTGAAATCAGACCGGAGAAAGTCCTTATCAATTTGGAAGGGAATTTCTAGAACGTTAAGCTCGTTATGGAATTGTTGGTTCTCAGTTACCTGTGAAGGAGTGGGGGAAGAAGGAAGGGATTCTTCTTCAGTAGGAGCTTTTGGATGGGTATAAATGGGATGGGGAATCTGAGATCGATAGTTGACATGTTGTAAGGCGGGGTTTGGAAGATCAGACGTGGAAAATCTGGGCTTGTCAGGGAGATGTATGACAGGCGGTGGACGATTAGGAGTTCCTATTTGTGAAACTCTTCCAAGGTTTTGGAACGAAGAGGACATACTCTCGCTACGAGATAGGGAAGGGTTCCCTGCAGATCTCGAGCTAGAGGGACGATTGAAAGTAATACCAACAGTACCACCAGAATAACGATTGATGCGTGAAACATCATTGCTAGGTTAGGGTTCAATTGGTTTGGTCTCAGAGTGATCCATGTCCTCTAAGATCCATTCGTCGGGAAGGGTAACATCCCTCCATTGGATAGCTTTAGGTGTGACGGTATTGGCGCGTGTGAAATCAGTTTGCAATAAAACGGTTTGGCCTTTGGTTGATTGAAAACGATGCTTTGTTGCAAACGCAGAAATCATGGCTTTATAATGGACTTTAAAACTCAAGGAAATATTCACGGTACCATGCATGAGAGCGTAATTAAAAGTTTTCAATTGGAGAGTTAGAGCATGAAGAATGTTAGGATCGCGTAAAGATAAGGTGAGATTGGGATGGCAATCAAAAGATAAAGGGCCACCGGCGAGACTGGACTCGACGGAGCTCATAAGGGAGTCTTTAAAACGGAGATGTCTTGCATCTCTTAAGATAGCAAGGATAGATGCGTCAAGACCGGCAATAGTCAGGGGTATAATACCAACCTGGACTAGACCAATATGAATGAAGTTGAAACCTTTTTTGCTATGACTTTGAAGAGAATCTTTGGACAATAGTTGAAAAGTTTCGATGGGTTTGGAAACCGACATAGAATGCTCTTCTTGTTTGATAACATAATCATGCCTTAAAAATGGGTTTTTTGAAACGTGATAAATGTCATGCTTTGAAATCTTTGGTAGTTTCCAGTTATCAATGCAACCTTTAAAATCTTCAATGATCAGTTCATTACTATTTATACGGCTTTGTGCATTACTGGGCTCAGCCAGTTCATGAGCAGATGAGATGCATGAAGCATTATTGCAAGAAAACGGATCCATAGATGACATTAGATGCAATATACAGATGCAAAGAGAATATACCAGCACAAAGCCAATGGTCTAATTGCCTCGCTTCGGGACTTACTGCCTGCTACCATGCATGGTCTAACCAAACTCTTAACAGATGCAGATGCAACCTTAGCCAGCCATGAAGGCGGTTCTACAATGAATGCAAAATGTACTAAACTGCTACAGTGAATGAAGGCAAGAAAGATGCACAAACTTGGAGTTCTACCTTGATAGATACTTTTGTTTGCGAAGCACCAAGGAGTTCTAACCCTGGAGAGCCCAAATGGAGGCACTTCTAAAAAGTTCTATCGAAGGTACGTTCGAACGATATGCAAATAGTGGCTCTGATACCAGAGGGTACTGGAATCATCATTGTTGTTGATGAACATAAACTTGATATATATATATATATATATATATATATATATATATATATATATATATATATATAGGAAGAAATCAAATATGTAAGGGTGTATAGACGATTTGGACAAAGTGGTGATCAATCACTTTATCGAAATCTCACGAGCATGTCTGTCTCTTTGAAAATAACATTCCTACTCAACAAGACTTTAGACAGCTCAGGACACCACAACTTGTATCCTTTCACTCCAGAAGCATAGCCGAGGAAGATACATTTTACAGATCTTGGCTCTAACTTGCCATTATTCACATGAGCATAGGCAGGACACCCAAATATCTTCAAATCAGCATAATTAGGAGGATTTTCAGACCATAATTCTTCAGGTACCTTGCCATCAAGTGATGCATGAGGTGAACGATTGACAAGGTGACAGGCAGTGGAAATAGCTTCAGCCCAAAATGACTTAGGCAAACCAGCATTTGACAGCATGCAACAAACTTTCTCCAACAAAGTTCTGTTCATTCTTTCAGCGACTCCATTCTGTTGAGGTATACCAGGGATTGTCTTATGCCTGACAATACTCTCATTCTTGCAGAACTCATCAAACTAACTAGAGAAAAACTCCAATCCATTGTCTGTGCGGAGATATTTGACATCTCTCCCAGTCTGCTTCTCAATCATAGTCTTCCACTGCTTGAAAGTGACAAAGACATGATCCCTGCTCTTCAAGAATAACGCCCACACCTTCCTCGAATAATCATCAATAATAGTCAGCATATACTTGGAACCATTCTTTGTTACAACTTGAGACGGTCCCCAAAGATCAGAATGAACATAGTCAAGTTTTCCCTTTGTAGTGTGCACACCTTTCTGAAAACTGACTTTCTTCTGCTTGCCAAACACACAGTGCTCGCAAAATTCCAGCTTTCCAATACCCTGTCCACATAATAATCCTCTCCTATTTAGCGCGGTCATACCTTTCTGGCTCATGTGACCAAGTCGCATATGCCATAATGAGGTGTTCTCAGAATCAGTCAACGAGCCAGATGCAGCAGTAGCAGTCCTTGTATCTGTAAAACTCTGCAAAACATAGAGATTTCCAACCTCCTTCTTGGCCTTCATATGCACTAATGAGTTCTTACTCACAAGAAGAACTCCACCTTCTCCGGTATACTTGTACCCCAATGTATCAAGAGTACTCAGCGAAATCAAGTTCCGCTTCAAATCAGGAATATGTCTCACATTCGTCAAGGTTCGAATGACACCATCATGCATCTTGATCTTCACTATGCCAATACCAACAACCTTGCAGATAAAATTATTTTCCATGAGAACATTACTCTCCGCACGTTCATATATTGAAAACCAGTCCCGGATAGGACACATATGAAACGTACAAGCAGAATCAAGGACCCAAGCAACATCAACTTTAGACTTCCCATCAATCACAGACAAAAGGTCTCCATCAGATTCTTCTTTCTGAATGGTGGTGGCAATACTAGCACTATCGCTATCAGAACTTTCTCCTTGCGAAGCACTGGATTTTTCGCCCTTCTTCTTGTCCTTCAACTCCGGATAGAACCATTTAATATACCCAACCTTATGACAATTGAAACAAGTCTTATCCTTGTGCCTTGACCTTGATTTGCTTCTGCTCTTCTTCCTTGAACCAGACTTAGCATTCCTCTCTTCAAACCTCCCTCTCATAACCAAGCCAGTCACTTGGCTATTTTCACAGGAACTCACAGTGTACTTATCGATTC